>OY720682.1:65449123-67849123 GCA_963170755.1 Amphimallon solstitiale | reverse complement strand
ATCACAATCGGCGTTTAAGTCTAATTATCCTTTTATACTATCGAAATGCCACATTACATAAACATTAACACTATGCAGGCGATTATTTCACTGTTGTAACAATAAAAATGATAGTAAGACTTGCCAATTTATTACGTAAAAATATACGTTATGGATAGATACGTCAGAAATTGGGATGGGCAAAAATGTTAAGATTTATTATATTTACATCAGGGTAAATAAAGTCACTCCCTTGTAAAAGCATGACATTAAAAATTTTATTATAAAAATTTCTTGGATGGTATTATTTGAATACACATATTAAGTCTCCCCCAATTAATGAGGCCTTTATATGACATTATTATGACGCAGTGGACCTGTACTCAAAATTGATTTAAATATATAAATTTTTGGCTTCTGCTCATGAAATAAGTGTTAAGTTTTGTTGATTAATTTGTTTACTATTTTGTGTGTTTGTTTTTGGATTATTATTTTTACTAAATTATAACTATGGAAGTTGTGAAGTAAATGTGTCATTTATTTAAGAAAATTATTATGTAAGGTACCGTAGAATGGGTATATATGGGACATTGGTGCCTTTGTGGAACAAGAGCTAACGTTTTTATACACTGCGCGGAAAATATTACACGGAAAGTATGAACAAATAATCATTTTATATAATTTTTGGTAGATTTCATATACCTATCTCGAAAAGTCTCTTTTGTATCTGGTAAACAAATTGTTCCACGATGCTGCTTCAACGATATTTATTTAAGAACATAACCTCAACTAACATTTCCCCCGTCGAAACGTTATTATATTTTATATTCTTTTTTGGGGGCATAATTATTTAAAAAATGAACTTTTGCAGGCGAATTTGGGATAAATGCCCTGGCTACACAAAGACAAGCATGGAACGCCGTACAGGCAAAACTATCCCCCAGAAAATGTGGAGACTGCCTTGGAAGCCGTTATTGAAGAAAGTGAAAGAAGATCACAAAGAATAAAGATAATTCCAGCCCAAAAGACGGAAAAAATCAACGTTCCAGCAGGAAAATTAATTTTTTCAGAAGATTTTTCAAACCATTCTTCACAGAATATTGAAGAAATGGATAAAGACTGGCTGACTGACTTACATGGTTTTAGGGGAAAGATTCTGGAGACTGAAGATTTAGCAAGTGATAATGATATTTTGGAACAAAGTCGTGACAATGTTAATCTTAAGACTTCTTCTTAAATAATGATAAGACTGTATTTATTGAATTTAAGGCAGCGTCGCGCGATCGAGATCAATCTCATCTCGCATCTATTGCAACTATAGCTCAGGTCGACAACACTAGGTTTTTGGGCTTAACTGTTGACTCTACATGCAATTGGAAAGAGCATATAAAAAATTTGTGCAGTGAAATCGGTCCGGTATGTTTTGGGCTGGGTGGACTGAGGGATGTGGTGAATTATACAGTATTGAGGATGTTCTATTTTGCTTGTTTTCACTCAGTGATCGTATACGGCATAGAAGCATGGGGATCATCACCAGATATGATTCGCGTCTTTAGAATGCAAAAGAGAACATTAAGAATTATGTCGAGAGTATCTGCAGACTAGTTGTAGAGATGTGTTTAAGGAGCACAAGATTATGACGCTGCCGTGCGTCTATATTTGGCGGCTGCTGTTGTATGCTGCAGAAAATTAAAAAAATTGCCGAAACTAAATAAGAATGTCTTCTGCACTCGAAATGCTTGAACGCTCGAGATTCCTAAACACAGATTGAGTTTTAGCGAAAAAAGTCCCAGATATCTGGCCATTAAATTATATAATAGATTGCCAAGAAAATTTAAGTCAATGTCTGACGATCAGTTTAAAAAGGCAACTAGGGAATTACTAATTGAAAAGGGTTACTACTCAGTAAATGAATACTTAGGAGATACTCTTTTGTAATGGATAATGTGTTTTATTTTTATGTGTATTTGACTTTTATTTGTATATGTATTAATGTACTTTATATTTTATGTTATATTTATATTTATATAAAAGAAAGAGAAAAATAATGGGTAAATTCCGCTGTAGAGCAACCGTAGACACGTGTTTCTGACTCATTGGTCGTCATCGGTACGGTGTAGCCGATGACGACCAATGAGTCAGAAACACGTGTCTACGGTTACTCTACAGCGGAATTTACCCATTATTTTTCTCTTTCTTTTACTTCATGTATCCGCGATAATTCCTTTTATTTATATATTTATATATATATATACATGTATTATATTTACAATATTATGACGTTTCCCATACTCTTTTTGAGTCGCGTGGAATAAAGCGTGTCTGTCCCGTGACCTTAACCAAACTATATTTTATGAAGAGAGATAATGTCTCATACACACACAACAAATTTTGTTACATTTATTACAGTTACACATGTACACACGCGTATAATATTCAGTAACGTATTAAATAAAACGTATTCGCACGGCACATAAAGTGTTCATGTTGATTTTGAATACGACTGATGCGTCATGCTCTCTCATGTAACGGTCGCCGAACGAGTATAGTAGTGACGCGTTGACTATATTTCTCTCGCTCCCTTAGTCAACTCGAGCCGACTTTACCCGAACGAGGGTTACATAGCCGAGCGTGACGGCTCAGTCTCGTTCACTGCCCACAATCAACGTGTTCACTTCAATAAATGTCATTGTACAAAAACCAATGACGGTCATTTATAAAAAAAAATTCGTCAAAAGACGACATTTCAAAAACAATAATTAACCTGTCCGAGCGATATTCTTAAAAAAAAAATAGAACGCTTTTATGAATTTTGTTCCAAACTTTATCACCACACTGTATTAAAGCGTTGTTAGTAGAGTAAATAGTATTCTTCTTCATGAGAAACCAACGAACATGAAAGGGTTAAGCATGTTGCATGATGTATCAGGAAAAGAACGGACGGACGAAGGAGGAAGAAAAGAGATCGGTGCAGAAGAAAAAGCCCCGTAGATCAGGAATTATCGGGGAAACATCGGCACCGAATTCCCCGGCAACAATGTATCCGATAGTTTTTTTTTGCACTATTAGCTTGCGACGAGTGAGCACTTACCACCGGCATTGACCAGTATATCTGCTGCGGCACGACCCTCGTGCACATTGTGCCGGATCAGGTTCTCACACAAAGCTTTCACATACAACCAAGCGTTTCTTAGACGATCGCGTCCACCATTAACTGCCCAGTTTATGCTGTACAACTGGAAATGGAACCATCAACTATTATATTCTTATGTGTTTTTTTCTCTCTCGAGCGCAACTGAAGCTTTCATGGAGAAATCGTTGTCAATAGCCCGGGACATGTCTATTCTCTATGCAGTCCATGGCATGACATGGAAAATAAGCCACGATTCGCGTACTACACCGTCTGCATCTGTGCGCTGAGGTGGGGAATTCGCTCGTCAGCAATCAAGTTAGACGTTCGCGGCAACATCCACAACGAATGATAATTAGTTTGGTGTGTGATACCGCTCGGCGTCTATGCATGTGCAGATTCTCGTGTTTTAATATGCACTCGTGGTCCTTGTTGTTGTTGTTTAACCCTAGAATTCATATGATGCATATACAGTCCACAGCAAAAGTATAACATATATATCTATATTTTCAATATACTGTAACGTTTTAGGGTTCGCAATAAACAACTCGTGCAATTTATTTATTTAAAACAGTCTGTATATTCATACACGTAAAATTAATTACAATATAAAAATATAAAACTAACGTATCACACTTAAACTACTATTAATAAATTAACACAGGTATTTATTTCTATTACTATTATTTAAGTCCGTATATGTATGTAACACTTCTATTTATATAACACGCACCACTATATTTATTTTATACTACTTATATTTAGGTTTACTCTTCGGACGTAACACTCAAGGAACTATTTATTTATTTCTTATATTTATTTCTTATATTTATTTCTACTGTTCCCACGAGACCACTTCTTTATCCCGAATTACTCCGCAATTACTCATCCCGCAATGAATCAGCCGCCTTATATACGTATGCAAAGATTACTAGAACATACGGGCACAGTCCGGCTTTTTCTCCACATGTACGAGAAACGTTCTAGTCTTTTCGCTATGCACGCCGTACGGCGTGGAGATGATTCATGGCTATTTACATTTCGTTTTTATACGTCGCGCCGAGATGATTTACAACCTCTTTTTGCCGTCGCCCCAATGTCTGCTGGTTTCGTTACAATACAAAATTCTACATCTACAGGGTGTCAAGGAGAACATGTATCAGATCGTCATTTATTTAATACCTAAAATAAAACTTTGACCATATGTGGGCTTATTCGGGTGTACTCGGTTTTTTATAGCATTTCCGGTCAAATCGGAAGTGACGTTACTTTTACATTTTTAAATACATACAACATTGTATATTTTTGTTCATATTCGGTTTCCACTAAAAATTTGCTGTCCATTAGAGACTAAATTTTGACATATCTGTCAAAGATGGCAGTATCTACACGATGAACTTATTCCGGTATGCTCGCTTGAACTGTCAATGACGTCATTGCGAAGCAAATCAAGTTTGACAATAAACAGTTGTCCTCTTGACTATATATTGAGTTCATATGTATATACATATATGAAATTTTTTAATAAATATGCCAAGTTGGGCAATTTAGTAGTGGTTTTTGATTACAATTGTTTAAAATTTTTATTCAATATACAGGGTGTTCCGCGATTCGACCGACAAACTTATCCCATATATTCCGGCGGTCATTACAATCAAAAAACGTTATATGACCTATAAGTGAATTCCTCTTTGTTTCGTAGATAGGGAACGCTGAAGTAGTTTCAAATGGGAATTCCTCAAACCAATGTATGGAGAATTCTGCACCATAAGGGGCTTTATCCCTATCATCTACAAAAAGCCCCGCATTTACTTCCTGGAGATTTAAAAAATCAAGTACGATATTGCCAGTGGTTACAAAATAATTACAAAAAATGGTATTAAGAACACACGTAATTCTCACATCTCGGCAGATCAAAACCCAGAGACAATCGTGGTTAACCATCAACATCGTTTTTCCGTCAACGTGTGGTGCGGCTTATTAAATAATCATCTTATTGGGCCTTCCTTTTTTGAAGAACGTCTTAATGCAGAAAGTTACCTTCACTTTTTGTAAGAAGAATTGCCAAATTACATGGAAGATATTCCTTCGGAAGCTCGTCGTGGCATGTGGTTCCAGCATGATGGGGCACCACCACATTTTGGGAGAAAAGTTACGGTGTTTCTCAATGAATTTTTTTGGAACGGTGGATAGCACGAGGTGGTCCTGTACATTGGCCACCTCGGTCACCTGATTTGTCTCCGTTAAATTTTTTTCTATGTGGTTGCCTCAAATCTCGTGTGTCCATTAATGGTAAACCAGATACACGCGAAGAGTTGACTGACCGTATAGTTGAAGCTACTAATTCTCTAAAGAATGAATTGGTAACAATTAACTGGCAACATTCTATGACACAAAGGATATTTGTTTGCTTAGAAAATGGCGGTTCTCAATTTGAACAGTTACTGTAATTTTATGTTAAATATATATCAAATTATGAATAAATTTTCTTTTATAATTTTTTTTAATTAAATATATACGAAAGAAAGAGGATTTCACTTATAGGAATATATGGGATAAGTTTGTCGGTCGAGTCGCGGAACAGCCTGTATATGTTGAGGCTTATAATATTTTCTTTCGCACAAAAGGTAAATCCTATTTCTTAGTTAATTTTTTGCTTTTCAAGGATTTTCAACCCACAGTGTATTGCTTCAAGTTGTTTTTTCTTTAAATCTGGAAGAAACAATGTCGGAACTGCATCTAAATTTAAACCCTGTGTGATTTATAGGAAAATGCAGTATTTATTGTCGGAGTGATTTATGAAAACATGATGGCTCAAAATGAATGGAACAGATACATGCAAAAATAAGTTAGAGAATACTTTGTGATGTCCAGTGCATTCTTGCCTTTATGCATCGACTATTATATTTATTAAGTGTTCTTATATATGTGTTTGTGTTTCAACAGCATACGAAAATACGCGAGTCATTAAAATGAGCAGAAGTCCAGTCGAAGTTATACTAAAAAGGTATTTCATTCCCTTTTATACATTGGACCTGTACATTAAAAAGAACGCTCCACAGGAGTGAGGAAAATACGACACATAAATAACACAAAAATTCACGTAACAAAAGCTTTTATTGCGAACGATTACGTTGAAATGTGTAAACTCTTTAGATCGCCAACGTATTCTATATGAATTGGTATAAGTTACGGCTCATATAGATTTCGCAGCTTAAAGTCATTTATTATCAAAAAAACATTCAAATATGGACAGTTTAAATGTACCGTATGAGGAAATTATGTAGGCTCCCTTGTGTGAATAAACTTTTTCTTGGCTACCATTACACAAAAGAAAATATAAATTACACAAAATAAATCACATTTTAAAAATAACATATATTAGCGTATGGACCTGAAGATAAATATTAAAAAAGTGCTCATAACTGTCATGTAAAGCTAAAATCAACCCAACTATACAAAAACACAGTAATAAATTAAGAATACCCCATTACTTATTCTTATTACAATAGGAGTGTCCCTATTTCCATTTAAAATTTTGCACAGGAGTTAATTTAGTTACTTTTCAAAAGTAACAATAGCGTCATAAGTGGAAATAAGAGGTATTCTTCACAAGCAATTAAATACAACAACTCGTACATTATAACGGGTGTTCAGAAAAATTGGAAGAAATCAAAGTTATCCATGAAAAAAGTCGTGTCTGAGGTGTGACAATCATTTACAGACAACAACTGACAATTAATATTTAACGCAAATCGTAGACGTAAGTTAAGTCATACGACTTTTTGTTCAACACCTACTTGACTTCGAATTTTTCTGAAAAGCCGATATACAGGGTGACATTAAAAAAACTACAGTGCATAGCACTACGTGATAGAGGATCATAAAATACTAAAAAAAAAAGTTCTTATACACAAGACTAATGTCTTTAAGTTATTGTTTATTAGTGTCGAGTATTATTAGAATATTATGATTGTTGGATATGTAATTATGACATCTGTCAAATTAATATTGCATTAATTGATTCAAGTTTGTCGTGTTTCTGATAACGGTTTTGCTGTTTGTCGTTTTTTTAAAATTAATTTTAAAAATGGTTCTCTTTACTTTTGAAGAATACAGGGACATGATTAAGTGATTATGGTGAAGCTCCATCAAATTCTTGCAAAGGTCAACGTATATATTGAGAGATATCAATTAAGACATGTTCCTAATGTTCGAACGCTTATTGACGTGGATGAACGTTTTTAGGAAGATGGCTGTTTCAGAAAATTTTTAGTTAATAGTGGATTTACTAGACTTCATCGTACTGTTGAAAATTAAGAAGCTTTTTTGCAAATAATAGAAAATAATCCGAGAAAAAGCACCAGAACAAAAAGCGTATCTGTATGGAATGCTAACCGTGAATCAGTTAGAAAAGTCCTCAAAGAACAGCTTCTTAACCCGTTTCATTTCCAAGAAGTTCATCACCTATTGGAACAGGATTATTATCCCGTGTCCAATATTGCGAATGATTGCTAAATCAAGGGCAAAATTTTCTGTCATTAATTTTGTTCACCGATGAAGCAGGTTTTAGTCGCAAGGGTGTTTTGAGTGGGCAGGTATAATCGACAATTATCTAATTGATCCATTTCGATTGCCCTATCGATTTAGAGGCGAGCTCTATCGAAATTTTTTGGAAAACACAATGAAGGATATGTGTACCGTGTCCAAAGTACTGATATTGATCAGTGATAGAATATTATATTTCAGAATTCCTTGCATATGAACTTATATGTTATCTTTCTTTTTTTTATTTTTCACCAATTTCGCGCCAAAATTCTGAACTTTTAATTAATTTTTATTCTCTAATCATGTGTTGACAAGATGTATTTTAAATTTTTTGATATAATTAAATAAAAATTTATAGATTGTAGTAATAAAGGAAAATAAAATCCAAAGAGCCCGTATATTAATATTATATTATATTCAACAGACAATAAGTAACAAAAAGCAAAAGTGTCGAACATAACGGCATCTACAAGGAGTGATCAAAAATACGGTAAATGAATTTTTATAGCAGCAGCTATTGATGTCACATCTATTTGAAGTAATAGATCCGACAGTCTGATGCTTTGAAACATTCAGTTAGAACACGTTGTGATATGTCAGTCGGCTTTCAGAGCCAGAAAAATGAGGTCGTGCTAATGTTAAGTTATGTATTAGGTTGCCAAAAAAAGTGCTTAAGAAGCCCACGAAAAGTTAATATTAATGTAAAGCGTTCTTCGGCTTCAAAATCACACAAAAACTGGCAAAATGGTTCGTTCAAATAGGCGATTGACTATTTGAGAGCTTTTCAAAGAACGGAACATCTCGTACGGGGTTCGTGCAAAGCATTTTCAGCGATCATCATAACAACGCGGCATGCCATACTTCACTTCTGATCTGCGAGTTTTTGGCCTAAAAAAGATTGCTGTCTGTTTTTATCTATACCACGCCCAAAAATAAAAACCGTGCTGAAAGGAAAACGTTTTGACACAATTCCCCAGATTAAGCTAGTCACCACGGAGCAGCTAAATGCTCTTTCAAAAGAAGCATTCCAGAAATGCTTCGAATCATGAAATCGACCTTGGGATAAGTACATAGCTAACAAAGCAGAGTACTTTGAAGGAGATTAATTTAAATTTGATGTAAGCTTATTACTTTGTTAGTAATTAAATTACTCGTCATAGTTTTTGATCACACCTCGTATGTTCATTTTGAAGACCGTGTATATGCTTTAATGTATAGTATAGCTTATTAATTTTATTGTATGTTTTATAAGCCTTCATTTTCAGCACAAAAGATTAATTTTACTGCAATATCGCTTAATATTACTAGAGAAGATTTTATTATTTGAATCGCTGGTATTTTTCCAAATGTATTACGATAAATAATAAAGACAAATTCTCGAGTTCAGAAGTGCAGAGTAAACGGAATTGTTAAAGTATTCCTTCTCTGGACGGCAGATGAAGAGGCACAGAGCGATTAAATTTATGTCAATCGTTCAACTTTCCTGTAACTTCTGCGATTGCGTCCCCAAACAAACTCGCTGTAATATCAGTTTCCGAACTGCTAGTCCCTCAGTGAGTTAAATAAGTTATATATTGATATAATTTGAAAGTCAAAGTAAGGATATACAATATTCTTGTATGTGTTGATATAATTTAAAGATGATTGTCTTTTCGAAAGGTTTCCTCGCAATTAAAAGTGTGTGCATACCTGAAACAAAAGAAAAATATATCAGAATAAAGAAACGCATAAAAGGATAAATTCGAAAATATTTGTCTTCCAAGCCCTCAACGTTCAATGAGATTAATTGCGGGTACTATAATCATTCAACTTAATTGTTCAAGCATATCTGCACCAAGCTGGGCATTACGAACGACAACGTGCAGCCACGTGTTTCGATGTTACATAGATCTCGTCAATGCACATTTTGTATTGTAATAAGGTACGCCACCTTTAAGCGAGATTAATAAATACACATATATCTGTAGTTGCCCGATATAGTGGTCGTGAACTGCTTAGGATTCAACTCAACCTTGCATTGTTGCGCTTGTGTCACAGATGACGCTGGGAATTTCTCGTAGGCATTTCATACGTTAACAATATATGCGGGTGGTCTATGCATGTACGGCATTATGAGTAACACGATCGTGCACTGACGAGACCAATGAATGATCAAAACACGTGTCTGTATGTTGCCGTTCGCAATTCCACTGTGCATTCATTCATTCATCCATATACGAATTAATTCTTGTATGTAGTGATTTAATAGTTTTGTAGCTTACCCTCCAAGTATTACTTTTCTTACATTTTATATTGTAAGTTAAAATTAGTTAATTAGTATATTAGGTACAATAATAGAGCTGGTTCAATGGCTATAGTACTTATCCAATTATAAAATGTTAAATAATGAAAGGAAATGTACATATACTAAAGAAAACCATTCCTCGTTAGCAAATACACACATAATTAGCTATATTCTCAGGTAAATCAAACCGTTTTTAGACATACATAGTTACTATATACTTTACTACGTAATTTTCTCATTAAACCGTGTTATTATTATGCAGCACTAGTTCCGCCTTTATCTCAATCTTCCAGACGAACGATAGACATACTGGGCAGTAGATTAATAGTTCCGACATAAAAACGCACACGTCCTCAAAGGCTAACCTCTTAGGAGTAATTATTTTTTACTTAACTAGACGCGTTCATCTTTGCTATGTACATATATAAAACAAGCACTTGGTAACTTTCTCCTCCTTCATTTATACATAAGCAAACACGTGCTGTTAATATTAAAACATTAAAGTCAATTTTTAATTTTTGTAGCATTACAATAATTAAAATAAATTAAGCATGAGGAATCAATACAAAACCATGTTAATATCTGTAATGTAGACAAATCATCGAAACATCTTTTTCGTGTTGTAAGGTGTCTGGAAAAAAAGTCATAACTTTGCTTAAATTTTACTTAAAGCTTTATTCAATATTAAAATTATAAAAAAACTTAAGAACCTCAAACAAAAACTGCTAATTTTCTATGACAACCTCAAATCAATCAAGCATGCATTTGCAATAAGTTTAAGAGTATGGAAGCAAAACGATTTATATTAATATAATATTTGAAAATTTATATTTTGCGGGTACAATCGTACAATAGTATCTATAATCAAACAAGAAGATCTGGACAAGCAGCAAAGGTTACAAAGTTCATGTCTAAAATATTTTATATAAAAATAGATTTAGATGCAATGTTGGATGAAATGGGTTAGTTAAATATAAGAAAATTGATTGAATTTTAAAGTATGATATATATTTAAAGAATAAAATTAGACTGCTGGAGCAGAAAATAAAGAACACCCACAACTAACAAATATTTGTCAAAATTCAAAGTTTTTTAAAGGTGTTGGTGCATATAACAATTACCAACTTGTTAATTAAAAACTGTTATCTGAGAACCACATTCTAGACAAATTTGAGAAGCGAATTTTTAAATTATAAAAGTTAATGATACCCAATTTTATTTATGTCTGTTGCAGTATAACTTGTTACAGCTTCTTTGTAGTATAGGTATTTTAAAGAATCTTAACTTTTGCAGTTTATACAAACTAGAATACAACAAATAGAAAAAAAAATCGAAATGCAGTGACTACAGTAAAATAGTCATAGTTAATTAAAGTAAAGTAAAGTATATTATTGCAATAATTTGTTAGAAATTTGGCAAACGTCAAGAAAAAATAGCACTAATTATTATAAGTATTCCAAATGACAGTTCAGATAAATTCTCCAAGTATTCTGTAATATGATATAGCTCTAGATTACATAATAGCTTAAAAGTAGCATTTTTAAAAATATTTAAGTTGGAGTTAGATTCGTTGAAAACGTTAAAAAATTTCACACAGAATATTTTCTGTTAATAGTAAACGGTTCTTAGAATAACAATAATATTTGCTCCGACTATTACTTCTATAAATTACTACTTTATTATTACATTATATTACAACTATCAATTTTAAATTTACATATACAAACTTGTTGTACACTCAAAAATAAATTCCTCTGAGATACTATTGCTCTTATCAACATTAATGACAGACATACTAAGGCTACTCTTTGTTTTTCTATTCACAAACAGTGCCACTCCTCCATCTGCACTTCTACTAAAATGATTTACAAAAACAAAGTCCAACAATGACATTTTCTATACTATCACCCGTAAACCAGTGCTCAATCATATAGAAAATATCACACTCTTCGTTATCCAAAAGTACCTTCATTTCCCAGATTTTATTATTTAAACACTGAACACTGATGTATTATCGAGATCTCATTTATAAATAGATAATCAAATTTTAAAAACACAGTATTTTTTACGAAAACAATTATAATACGCTTTGAAGAATGTTGCACTGTATCACTTATTTTTGAATACTGTGATAAAACGCATATAAAATTTACATAGGCTTTTAGTATCCATGAGCAAGTAGCTATAAGTTCACATTTTCCACATATGGTCCTTAATAAATACTGTGACTTACATATATACATTTATACGTAAAACGTATATGCATATATGCATGTGTTTGGGAAACACACATACATTAAGTGCCATTGCCGATAATCGAACGCACAGACACCGGTGTTTCGGCCTTTGAGGCCTCATCAGTGCACGTGGAGACTGTCGACAATGGCTTTAAAACTTAAAACGCTACTAATGTCAGTTTTGCGTGGTAGATGCAGTGAGACTATCACAGCGACATCTAACACCCAAAAGATGACACAGAAAAAGCGATACTCTCACTGCATCTACCACGCAAAACTGACATAAGTAGCGTTTTAAGTTTTAAAGCCATTGTCGGCAGTCTCCACGTGCACTGATGAGGCCTCAAAGGCCGAAACACCAGTGTCTGTGCGTTCGATTGTCGGCAATGGCACTTAATGTATGTGTGCTTCCCAAACACATGCATATATGCATATACGTTTTACGTATAAATGTATATATGTATAAGTCACAGTATTTATTTACTGCTTGATGTTAGTTTTAACATCCATGTGTTTACACTTTTCATTTTCGTTTTGATATGGTCCTTATACTATCTGTTATTAATCCTACAAATTTCAGCTGTTCCTTTTTGCTCGTTTCTGAGAAAATGACATCTGAAGAAGTTCGTAATACAAGTCGTTTGCCATGGGTATATGAACCTACTGTAATTCATTTTACGCGACGCGCAGAGCATTTTTTTCCGCAAATATGTGCGTTTGAACCACTGTGAGCCTCCCTGACCATGGGCCGCCTTCAAGTGATTCCGTACCATACTTATAGGAACTGTGCCTCTTAAAATCCATAGTTTTTACCGGGCAAGAATCCCCGTAAACCGATGAAATCTCCACCAGACTTGATAATGGAGCAATACTCGATTTTCTCCATATTTCACACTGTCGTTCGATTAAATTGCATTGTTAGCGATAGTTTAAAGATTACTGAAGCGATTGTGTTAAAACATTATATTTATACTAATAATGAGTCACTGAAAACCTTACGATACATTCCACGAACTTAAAAACGCTCCCTCGTAAGTATGTTATCGCTTATACATCTTTGGCATTACGACGCCTACTTGATTTTAATGCAATTTTCAACCGTTTCACAAACTAATCTTTTTAAGAGCTCTACTTGGATGATATTACTACAGCACCTGTCGATTAATCTAATGGCAGTGACTTGCATTTTCATTGTTTGCCAAAACCTACTATACCACCCTCTTCCTGTATCTTTTCCGTGTGTAATTTCAAAAACAGACTTCGGCGAAACGTTAGAGGATAATGATGTCGTAACGAAAACAAAGGGATATCATTAAAGAAAACAAATAGGTAGGGAAGGAAAACGGCCGTCGAGTAAAGTAATTTAAAAGGAAGAGACCGACACAGTTAGTCGTATATGTTTATATGTATAGAGGTAAAGATTATAAGTAAAAGTACTATGGTAATTATGGAAACTCTTAGACATTCTCTAGTCATAAAAGAATATTATGAGTATGGATATGAATTCGTTCTACCGATTACCTACAAAATGTAAAAATCTGGCATACAAACTGCAGCATCTAACATGTATTAAAAATTGTAATAGATATCTCACGCTTAAGGGGATTATAAGAAAAAGCCATTGTAGCTGAAACATCAAAATATAGACGGATTAAACTTTTATTTACTCTAAAAATACTAGATTTTCATACATACTAGTAGAGATGCAAGTTTACAATTAGAACTCGCCGATTTCTTACAGATCTGCAACATTACAAAGTGTATCTCACGGAAGATTTGTTACATAGTAAATTACAGATTTACAAAAATACTGTAACTGACAGTTCACAGTTTTCGTACGTAACTTTTATGTTAACATATTATTACATGCTTTTCTAGAGTAATGTGTGATAAGACAAATTATAGTAATTTCACTTTTCTTATGAGAATAATTAAACTTTAACTCTTTAAAATCAGGGCTAGAAATTTTCTTTCATTAAAAATATATGTGACTCTTATGGGGGAACTGGCGACTATCGCAAGTTTTTCTCCGTTATTTTTGCAGGGATTTTATTTAAACAAAAACCAACAAATATTTTAAGGTTTTTCTGATGTACCTAAAGAATTCAATTTTATAAAACTTATTAAAATATTTATAGATGGAGTCTAGAAAGTGACTCAAGTTTACCATATGTTTTCTATATTATTTTTCCACAAAGGGGAAAACAACGTCCTTTAGGTACCTTCAATAAATCTTACTGTAAACGTTCAGCTTTAATTCAACTTAATTTACAAAATAGTTATTGTGAAAAACTTGAATTACAAACGTAAGTTTTGCCCTATTTCTGAATATACATAGCCTAAATTTTCAGTGTTCCTCTCATAATGAGTCAGTCATAAGATATACTTAAACACACGAATATATTACTTTTTTTTGTATTTGTTCCACAAAACAGAAAATTACAACTCTCGTCAAGAATCTTACTGACGGCGGCAGTTCGCCCTTATACTTGTACGATAGGTAAATTAAAAAAAATCAGTAATATCAATATCAACGTTTATTACCTTTTGCAAACATAATATAAATAAACAGATATATAGAATAAACACTGCGTACATTGCTAAGAATGCCTTGAATTATATTGAAATTAACAAAATAGTTACATACAAATATAACCTTACGGAGAAATAATTGTTATCCTCCTTAAGTTAATGTGAAACAAATACACGGTGATATTTTCGTGGATTCAACAAAATACTGCCGAATCATTTGCAAGACATGAAACAATATTCTCACTACATACAAGCTAATGAGCAGGCTCCTGTCCTACGAATCGTTAGTTTGATTCAGTAAAGACGTCCCGGTCCACATGTGATTAAGTGCTAGTACTCCCGAAATATTAAAAAAAAAGTTATATTAACGTGGCCCGCCCAAATATATAAAAGACAATTTACCCTGTTCACATACTATTAATTAATTCGTTAAAGACGTGCTTCCTTAATAGTTACGTTAAATAACACATACCAAGATCCCCCCACCACATGTTATCTTTTAAACGAAGAGGAATAACCTGAAGCAGAAATAAAACATAACCACTATATAAATACTAACATTATGACCATGTCTCAATTTTAAATTTGAAAGGTATTTTTATGGATCTACTCAAAAAAATGCTTAAACGTACAAGATTCGTTTTTAAGAAACTAAATCTGAACTTGGAGTCTGTGGCTTGAAACTACACAAAAACACTAAAACACCTTACCACACTAAAGCACAAAAATGGCTAAATACGTATTTCAACAACTAAGTTGTCATCATCAGTAGCACTGATCAAAAATCGCGCTGTCTACACACCGTAGCGTACGGTGTGTAGACAGCGCGATTTTTGATCAGTGCTACTGATGATTCGTTTTTAAGTTGATTCAAAATATGAGAATTTCCGAAATTTTTATTTAAAGCTTTGAATCACTATGTCATGCACTAATATCCCAATGACAACGACTTTTTTGCATCTCAATAAAGTTCTGATGTTTCTTATTTCTAGTTTTTAGTTTTCGTTGAAAAGTAATAATAGGTAGAAAGCTGTAAACGAAGTTTTTGCATACGTAGTCCTCTTTTTATTAATAGGGGTAATTTGTGATTTGAGCCATCAAATCAATAGTGAAACTGGTAAATAGCCTTGAGGGTAGAGTGAAAGCTGTTTGAATTGTTGCCGAATCTCAAATAAATTTTCAATCTATTGAACGCATCTAGGATTAGAAGCATACTGATCGCCAAGAGGTTGACGGTGTTCATTTTGAACATTTAATTTAAAATCATAGTGATGTGTTCATATATTTTATTAAAAACATTATGTCGCCTGTTTCTTCTATTTTTTCCAATTCATTCGAAATACCGGTCAATTTATGTGATTATGCTACCCATTAAATTTGGTGTTTTTGTTAACAAATAAAGGAAATTTATAAAAATACAAATTTTGAATAGATCCTCCAAAACCTTTCCCCCTTTGCCATTTAAGATTTCATATAGCCTGCAGCTCCATTTGTCAAAATTTTACAAAAAGACGCAGTCATAAAGATAGTATTCATAGAGTTTTGTTTTATTTTTGTTTTAACGTTTTATTCCTTATCGTTTAAAAGATTGAATAATAATAATAAGCCAATCACGGTTATCATAAACGTTCATTATGAACAGTCAATAAAATAAATTATAAATGTATGCAATAATTTTGGGGAAAAATAAAGATATTGTATGCCCGAGATATTAATACAAATGCTCAAATTCTTCCCTATGTTTGTTCTTTGTACTCATTTCAATTGTACGAAAATTAAACAAAAAACTTATTCAAACAATTGTATCATTGTTTCAATTTTCGTTCAAAATAAAATAAAAATTATTCTTTAAATGTTACATTATTTAAAGGAATATTGTCTTCAATAATATATTTTATATTAAGTGCAACCAAATGGTTCAATATTTGTTCAGGATTTGGTAGTGGAACCACTGATATTACAGCCGATGAACATTTTGTTTATTTGCAGTTTTAACAGAAAGCTGTAACATTAAAGCTGATAGAGGTTTGCAGTTCGCTTCAAATGAATATGAAAGAATATGAATTTTAAAAATCCCATGAAGTTATAAAAAATATATATTCCAATATTGTTAATTGTTTAATAAACTTGCCGAATAGTGAGTTTAAAATAACAACACTTTTGAGGGTCGTCCAGAAAGTAAAGAACGTGTTGGCATAACTAAATACAAAAATGAGGTGTGGCCACCACTCTACTTTCTTATACATATGAATGTTTCAAATTATAGAATTTTTAGAATTTTTTTAAATAAAAATTATTCAAAATCCTATTATAAATACTTCTATTCTCTTAATAAATCCCTATAGAATGCATACTTTGCGAGATATTCGAAAAAAAGTATTACTCGCTAAGAGCAAAAGTGTTACTTCCGGTCCGAATTTTGAAATTTCATGTATACAAAAAATATTCCAAATCCAACTCTAAATACTTTTGTACTATTGATAAATGTATATTGAATGCATAATTTACGACATGTTTGCAAAAAAGTGTTACTTTCGGTCCGAATTTTGATTTTTTTTATATACAAAAGGTATTGAAAATTAATTTCTAAATACTTTTATACTCGTACCGTATGTGTCTAAGAAGCATGGCTTGCAAAATATTTGGAAAAAACTGATTTTCGATAAGAGTAAAAGTCCTACTTCCGGTAGAAATTTCGAAGAAAATTTTAATACAATTTTTCTTAAATTTAATTTTGAGTTTATATGAATTCTTTATAAATTTGTTTAAACTTAGTAGTTGACGAAATATTGGCAAAATTCGATTTTTTTCACTGAAGTAAACTACTACTTCCGGTCTGCCGATTATACTGAAAATCTAATCAGTTCTCAAGAGGGAGATTATACTACCAAATGCAAAATTTGGAATTGATATCTACAGCGGTTTGACCGCTATCGTGGTCACAGACAGACAGACAGACAGACAGGCAGACAGACAGACAGACAGACAGACATTTTTTAGAAACCACTTTTTAGGTATCAGAGGACTTCAAAACGTGGACATCTGCAAAAATCTCGAGGTCGAAAATTTTCATCATTACAATACATATTTCCTTATACTACGTATAAGAAAGTAAATAGTTCATTTTATATAAGAAATTAACGTATGTCACATAAGTTTTGGGAAAATTTTCGTCGGCGTAAAAATAACTGTAAATAACTTGCAATCTAGTAACCATGGAAACTTGTTATGACATTTCATAGATGTCAAATAATTTGTCCAATTATGTCGTACAAACTTGAAATACGGAAAAGCATTTACAACCTGGTTGGACATGTACCCAAGCAACAAATTGTAAACATATTTTGGAATCAAAATATTTCAAAGACAACCATTTATAGAACAATTGCAGAATGTGAACAAGGTATACCATGCCTCAATTTACCAAAAAGCGGACGTCCCGGAATGTTGACCGAAAATCGCGCCAACCTAATCTGTGAAAGTGCAAAAGACCGCGTTGGAACGTCATGCCGAAAGTTATCCAGAAGATTTAATGTTTCTCATAAAACTGTAAGAAGGGTATTGAAGAAAAAAGGCCTAAAGTTTCGTAAAAGACGTAAATGTCCACGTTATACAGAGGACCAGTTACGAAGAATTCCAATGTGTTGTCGTAGATTACGCCGAACTCATTTTGCAAACAATAAAGTGATCATCATGGACGATGAAAAATATTTTACGTTCTCTCACTCAGAAATGAAAGGCAATGATGGTTTTTATACCGATAATATAGAAAATTGTCCAGATAATGTTAAATACAAAACAAACAAAAAATTTGAAAATAAAATTCTAGTTTGGTGTGCCATATCGGAGAGAGGAGTTTCACGACCTTATGTTGGGCATGTGAGGGGTGAGGCAGTTAATGCCAACATTTATACCGAAAGATGCCTACCGAAGTTGCTACAGTTTATTACTACGACTCATCCACGTGAAGAAATAATGTTTTGGCCGGACTTAGCAAGTTGCCATTATGCAAGAACGACTAGAACATGGTTAGAAGCTCACAACATACCCTTTGTGCCAAGAGCAGACAATCCGCCAAATGTGCCACAAGCTCGACCCATCGAAGATTTTTGGGGACTATTGACCAGAAAAGTATATGATAATGGGTGGGAAGCTCAAAATGAAGCTCAACTAAGGCGAAGAATATATCAAAAGATAAGAGAAATTGATATAAACATCGTCCAAAACATGATGGGACAAGTTAGACAAAAACTGCGTGCCATTGAGGACCATGGCCCTTTGTCATTATTTTAGTTGTAGTTTTAATTAATTTAAATATAAGGTAAAATGTTGGTAAAGTGGTAATTTGAATAAATTACGTTACACTTACTTTAAAGAATTTAATTATTTTTCCCAAAACTTATGTGACATACGTTATAATAAATACAAAAGAAAGTCCATTTTCTCCCCACAAAATTTATCAATTTTGCCACATTGAAACCTACTGTCTACCTCGAGCAATAAACGAAATACCCACAAGAGCGAAAATGAAACAGCCTGTACATCATTTAAAACAAATTCTTTAATGTAACAAACAAGTAAGATTGCCATTGATAAAGAATACAATATTCAATTCATTCTTTCGAAAAGCTAGTTTCTGAGAGAAAAAAAGTTCTCACCTAATTACAGAAACAAGCTAGTTAGGAGTAAACGCGCGGATTACCTTTTGACGCAAAACCATCAATTAACTTAAATTACATTTTAAACGAGTCCACCAAATCATAAAATTAACTATGCATTAAATTTTATCTTGTTTATAATTTCGCCTTATCTGGCATTTTTTATCGTTAATTATATAGTACACAGGCTTCAGTTGGGACATCGTAATTATCATGAGTTTTTGGCATCGGCAACTGCTTATAGTATGGGAAAAACATAGGTTTAATTAGAAACACCTATTATTCTCGTGTTTCTGATCTACTGGATCGAAATGTTCAAGGAAATTCTAGTGAAAGTGTTTAAAATATAATACGAACTTTCTATATTATAGAATATTTGATCGTAATAAAATCAAAACAGGATATTTCTCAAACATTATGATCGAAAGATAATATTTATCTTCTTTTCAATAACAAACTTATCTCTTAAAAAAATGAGGAAATATATACGTACCAAGTGCCTTACTTCTCCCTCTAGTTGGAGTTTATATTTTAGCACACTTTAATATCTAAATAATGCAATTTAGCTCAACAAACTAGAATTCAAAATACATTTCCCAATATAAATAGACGATTCCATGATCGATGTTCCTCGATTCTTACCGATGAGAAAATATGCGCTTTTGAAAAAAGTTGTACTCAAATAATTATATTTGAGGTCCGCGATATACTAGTTTAAAGATAAGCTGAATAATTCACAATAAGTTTATTGCTTCATCAGGAATGCTACAAAGAATATTTATGAAAGAAGTAATATTATAAAAGGAATGTGTTATACTCCCTTAATACTGTACTTACAAATCAAGCAAACAAGCAAATTTATTCATGGACGCTTTTATTAACAACAACCAAATAATTTATTTCTAATTTTCTGTTTACGCATTTTATATGTTAATCAGATTTCGCCAACAAACTTCTTAAGAAGAATTCTTATAGATTCATTTTGCAATAATAAATATTTTTCAAGCTCTAATCCTGCCTATAGCCTCCCTGATGAAACAGTAAATTAATTGCGAAGTAGTAAGAATAAAAGAAGTGTTTTTTCTTTATAGTATACCATACTTGAAATGCATGTTTAGCAAAGTAAACGCTTTCATTTTCAGTTATTGAAACCTATTATCGATTTAACATTTCAAATTTATAAGTAAAAGCCACCCTTTCGTAGGAATAAGTGTAATTACAGTTCCTTAAATATTGTTGTTTTTCTCTTCACAAAACTCGATGCATATATCTTAACATTGTAAATATGTGTGTACATATACGTATATGTATGTTTTATACGATATGTTGTACGTTTATATGGAATGTAGATGTCCCACGCAATAATATATTTCAACTTCGTTACTATGTAATTTGTAAAATTTATTACACCGAATAAATTGTATTTAAATTACGTTCGCTGTAAATAAATAAATAATATATGTATGATTAATAGTTGCATGTCATGAAAACATCAACCAATGTTAAATATAATACCTATGTAAATTGGTAAAAAAATAATAAGTGATGACGTGTAAACAAGAATGCCAACAAAATTCCTGCAATAATTGCCAAGTAAACAATTTCAAGAAGAAATTAATATCAGTAGGTACAATAAGATGTATAATTTTTCATTAAGATTGGAAAGTCCTTTCTTTAGTAATTTAATTCAATTTGATTCACACAAATTAATGTATATCATATAATAATAATATAGGGGCAGGGTGAGGCAAAGGAGGTAGAACCCGATGGTGATTGGCAACAACACCCCTGCCTTGGCCGAAGAAAGAAGCCAACCAGTCCCAAGATCTCAATGAAGACTGCAAGGTATGTTTTCTACCATATGGAGAGTAGTGACTTCACGGTATACCCAACTAACCACATTGAGAATGTTAGCAGCCCACAATGTGTGACAAATCGCTCCAAAGACAAGGAATAAAAGTGGTCGAAGAGGTCTGGTTACCCGTACAAGACGGTGGAGAAAGTGGTGCCTCTCTACGTGTAAGTCCCACAAGTACTATGCATGATCAAAGATCTACCCAACAACTCCAAATGACCCAGTCTACCAGACCTATTGCGTTGGCACTAAGCCCATGAGAGATGAATGATCATCAACTTATTCAAGGTTGAACAGTGTATGAGTCGATAATAATGTTATTTATTGTCAATATACCGGGTGATCCAAGTTTTACTGCCACTGCCAAAATAGATCTTATTTATTTTATAAAGAAAAAGAATAACATTTTGTGTAAAGTTACATTGAAATGTACACCAAGTACTTAATTTAAAAAAATTGCAAAACGTTTGAAATGTGTCAGCCAAAAAGACAAAACATGAACAAAAATCTTCATTTTTGGAATCAACTTTTTTCTTCACTATTGTGATGCAGATATTTTTGAAACATATTCAAAGTTTTCCTTAAATTTGAATTTTAGTGGAAAGCATCTAAATTCCATTTATAATTTACAACCTGTCTGCAATAATAGGCACAGTAAAGTTTGGTTATTTATAGCCGTTTATTATCAAAAATTCTCGACGAAACTGTCAAAATCTTTGGGGAAGATAGCGGCACCCCCACTACTACTCAAGCGATGCACGTCCTAACAGCCTAGCCTACCTTCGCAAACCAAGTTTTATCGCCACCAGCAAAATAACCCTTATTTATAAGATATTTTTTTTATATTTTGTGAGCGACTGTGTCAATAAGTACACTTCAGATATTGGCACATAATCAGATTAAAATTATATCACCACCAGGAACGACAAATTTTAATAACATTCAGAGTACTAATTTAAGCCCATTAAATAACTAATCAATAATCAGCAACATTTGGTCTTCCACCATAAGTCCTGACAGAAGGTGTAGTCCAGTCAGTATAAACCAAAAACCCATGCTGCTATTCAGAAATATGTTTACGTAGTTTTCTATATTATATTTCTTATATTTCATAAGTTGTCTAACACACTTTCTTTTATCCGGAGTAGATCTAACAGCAACATTGAAACTTATGGAAAGGGGACTAGATAAATTACATCACGTACTTCCAATTATAAGAAACTTGTGGAACAATAGCAATAATAAAAAATAAAAAACAGACGAGATGGTCGACACAAGAGATTAAAGACCAAGTAAAAAACAAGTAGAAAATGTGTAAAAAATATCTTCACGAGAAAACGGATGAAAGTAACTGTTTATATAAAAAAAAACAGAGAATGAAAGTAAAGCAACTTATAAAGCAATCTAAGCATAAAACGTGGGAAGAATTTGGGAGAAAACAAATACAGCAGAGGAAACCAAAAATCGTTAAGTACTGAAGAAGGTTCAGAAAAGAAAAAAAATACAACTTAAGTCACGTACAAGGAAAAAACAACGAAGTATTAACTGACGACAAAGAAATAATGAAAAGATGGAAGGAATACTTCGACGAACTACTAAATAAGAGAAATGGTCAAGAAAACAATGGAAAAGCAGGAGAAGTAACAGAAAGGAGAGAAACAGGGGAGGTGAATTGATAAATGTAGAAGACTTACTGGAAATAATTAGGAATATTAAGAGAGGAAAGTCAGCAGGGCATGATAAATTAACCACGGAAATTTTAAAGCGCTTGGGATAACAAGGCAAAGAAACGCTAGAAAAATTTCTCAATCAAGCTTGAAAAACAACACAAGCCTCAAAAGACTGGAAAACTGGAGCAATAGTGCCTATACATAAGATAGGAGATACAAAAGACTGCGCAAACTACCAGGGAATAAGCCTTGCTTAGTGCAGTATTCAAAATATATAAAAGTGCCCTGGAGAAAAAAACTAATAGTGATAGAACGGCAGCTAGAAGAAACCCGGAGTGGGTTCAAGAAAGGCAGAAGTGTACAAAACCAAATTTTCACAATAAAACAGTTAATAGAAAAAGCAAGGGATAAAAACGAACCCATACACATGGCATTCATAGATCTTGAGAAAGCCTTGGACCAATACCAAAAAACATAGAAAAAAGGGAGAACAGTTTAGAAGAAAGAGACATCCAGGAACATCTAAGAGCACCAATTAGAAATCTGTATGATGAAAACACTAGTTATAATAGAAAAAACAACATGGAGTCCGACGAATTCCAAATCCGGGATGGCTTGAGACAGGGAAGAGTCCTTAGTCCTTTACTCTTCATAATAGTAATGGACGACGTAATCAAAGCCACCAAAGACAAAACAAGGAACACAATCATAGGATACAAACGATTGACTCCAATTACGCTTTCGAACGACGATCTAATGGTATGTGTACCAAGCGAAAAAGATCACAAAAAAAACGTTGCAATATGGCAGGAGGAGTTATCCAAAATAAATATGAAAATAAACGCAAATAAAACACTACTAATTAGCAAGGATAAAGAAGAAACCAAAATAGAAACCCAACAGAAAAAAATAGAACAAGTAAACATATTCAAATACTTGAGAGTTTAAATAGAAAGATATTGTGACATGGAACAAGAAGTAAACGAAAGGATATCCAGCGCAGCAAGAGTGTACTTCTCACTTTCTGGGTGGTTTTTAAGCAAAAAGGAGATCAGTCGCAAAACAAAGATGTCAGTATATAAAGCAGTGTTCCGGCCAATCCTAACATACGGCAGCGAGAGGTGGGTGACATCAGCTAAAATGAGGAACAGAATACAGGCAATTGATATGAAATATCTGAGAAAAGTAAAAGGGGTAACACGCAGAGACCGAATAAGAAACGATACCATTAGAGAAGCATTTGAAGTGGAACCAATATTAGACAGGACTGAAGACCAGCAACTTAAATGGTTTGGCCACCTGAATAGGATGAACAACAACAGAGAAGTGAAAATGTATGGGAAGCGAAAATAACCAATGAGAAGAACAGAGGTAGACCCAAGAAATCCTGGAACAAAGATATTGCAGCAATACTGGAAAAGAGAAACATAACGTGGAAAGACGCGCTGGAACTGTCAAACAATAAAAACAGTGGGCTAAGTTTATTTATGGAAAAAGACATTTCACAATACATATACCTTACACCTTCGGATACAATGGGTTTATGATTATAATATATATACTTCCAATTATAACAGAGAACATTCAAACATAACAACAAATCATTTAAACAAGCTCTTGTAATAAAACGGATTATTGTTCAATATTCCAAGAAAAATAATCAGAAAAGCGGGAATATTTACTGATGAACTATATTACGGGGTGGGACAAAAGTCCCGCTACCATTTTGATTGTGCGCCATCTTGGTTATGTGACGTTTAGCTCAGTTTAGCTTTAACCATTGTGTTGTGTAGACTTCCAAATATTATAATGGATAAATATACACCACAAGAACGAGCAGAAATAGTGACAATATTTATTGAAAATAATCGTTCCATTATTGCCACTCAGCGGAAATTGCGTCAAAAATATCCTAATCGTCTAGTGCCTCACAAAACCACAATTTATCGTTTACATGCGAATTTTCGACAGTACGGTACAACAGCAGACAGACCTCGTTCTGGAAGACAACGGACGTCTCGTAACGCTGAAAATGTGGCTCTGGTGCGCGATGGTGTTGCAGTGTCTCCAGAAACATCAATTCGGAGACGTGGTTCCCAGTTAAACATTTCTGCACGCAGTTTAAGGCGAATTTTGAAAACTGATTTGAAAATGTTCTCGTACAAAATTTAATTAGTCCAAAAATTGATACCGAGAGATCCTGATCAACGAGTTGAGTACAGAAATGCAATTCTAAGGCTGCCTGGTGAAATTGAAGATTTTTCGTCTAAATTGATAATGAGCGATGAAGCCCATTTTCTTCTCAGTTGCCACGTCAATAAACAGAACAGTCGGTTTTAGGGAACACAGAATCCTGAATTAATCCATGAAACATCATGGCATCCACAAAAAACAACTGTATGGTGTGGTATTCATGCTGGAAACATCATTGGTCCCTATTTGTTTGAAAATGACCAAGGTGTTGGAGTTACTGTTACTGCTGAATGGTACCAAGACATGATTCAAAATTTTCTTGTGCCTGAAATGGAAGAGAATGGACTAGAGGACATGTGGTTTCAGCAAGATGGGGCCACAGCACACACAGCCCGTTCAACAATTCAATTATTGAATGACGTTTTTCCACGAAGACTAATTTCGCGAAATGGCGATTAAGCATGGCCAGCCAGATCTCCGGATTTGACAGCATCAGACTTTTTCTTATGAGGTTTTTTAAAATCAAAAGTGTATGTGAATAATCCCCAAACGATTCAACATCTTAAAGACAATATTCGTCACGAAATTGAAGAAAGTCAGCCTGAGATGTTGCAGGATATCATGAAAAGTGCCTTAAAAAGAGCCGAAAGTTGCATAATGAATCGCGGTCACCATTTAGCCGATATAATTTTCTAATCATAACGAAAAAAAAATGTAAAGACCAAATAAACTTTTTATGAAAACCAAACTTACTTACCTTTTCTTTGAACAAAGTTATAGGCAATCAAAATGGTAGCGGGACTTTTGCCCCACCCCGAATATTCGAATCAAATAGTTAACAAGTACATTTTTTCTTGCATGATATTTAAAGGCAATATGTCTTTTATTAACGGTTACTAAACGAAATTAATCAATCACGGATCTTTTTCTTAGAACTATGATGCGCCCCTAGCAGAGATACCTGTGAACGAGATCGCACGTAGCGCTTATGATTAATCAATGAACAAATAATTACTTACAAGTAATTATTTCTTCTGTGAACTCATAATCAATCATCTGCACGTAGAGAATTCGTGAAACAAAAATGTTATTAAGTAACAACACATGTAAAATGTAATCAAACCCGATGATTAGAGAACGAACGGATGATGTGTAGGCAGTTGTAATTCATTTCGCTTATGTCGACCCGGTATCTATAGCGAAACACGACCGCACCGGTACCGTATAATTAAACACCAATTAATTCGGACCAGTTGATGAAACAACTGCTCCAACTTCCGGTGGCCCTTTTCTAATCTAATCTCGCTGGTTTTGCAAGTATTATAACGGGAGAAAACGGTTGATAGTTGGAAACTAAAAATGGTAGGATATCATAAATATATTTAACAAGCTTAAAGATGGTATCATGTCAATAAAAATATTTGAATGGCTTCATTTATATAATACTTTAATAATTAAACAAAAAACATTTCAAATGTAGCAAAAATACTGCGAAATACAAACGAAGTGGACGACCTAATAATATAATTATTACTAGCTTATTGTTATCAGTTTTTTATACGTAACTTACAAATTTGAACAAATTATTATTATTATTACGTATAAAGGTATATATGTAAGTCACAGTACTTACATATATACCTTTATACGTAAAACGTATATGCATATATGCATGTGTTTGAGATACACACATACATTAAATTATTATTATTTAACCTTTGTACAAAAATTATTACATGTCCCTACGTATTTTGTTTTCCTCATTTCATAGTGCACTGTAAATAATTCATGAGACAGAATTTCAAAACTTATTACGCTTTGTCTCAGAATAAGAAAAAGCGAGTCAAATATTGCGACATTATTGATGTCATTGAAAAAGCACTAGAAGACAAACTTATACGCTCAACTATCTTTTTAAAATGTGGCTCAAGCCTTTGATAGGGCCTTAACTGGAAATTGAACAAATTCTTACCCAAAGCGGAACTTCTGCATTCATATGTTTCTAATAGATTCTTTAGAATAAAAATAGAAAAAGAGTATTCGGGATTGAAGAGGATTGAGGCTGGAGTTCCACAGGGAAATGTCGTGGGACCGGTCCTCTATTTGCTTTATACGTATGACTTAAAAACTTAATGAGTTAAACTCAACTCATATAAACTTTACCAACAGGAACATAATAAATATAAGACCTATCATTATAAAATTCAGCCAAATATCTAGGTATGACGCTCGACGCTAAACTGATATGGAGGGAGCATGTCAAGAAGAAAAGAATTAAGCTAGACTTTACGCATAGAAAACTCTACTGGCTGTTGGAACGTAACTCATAACTTTCGCTATACAACAAAATCTCGATTTATGACCAAATCCTGAAACCAGTCCGGGTGTACGGCATATAACTTTGGGGATGTGCCAAACCGTGTCATCTTAAAAATATACAAAGATTCCAGAACAAGGTCTTACGCAATATGGTCGATGCACCTTGGTATGTTAGAAATAGTGACATACGTAGAGATCTAGGAATCGTGGATGTAGCCAGCGAAATAAGGAGATGTGCCACCAAATACGAGGCAAGATTGCATGAACACACCAATATCGAAACAATCAGTCTTCTCGATGTCCAAAACCTAAACAGAAGGCTGAATAGGGTTAAGCCAAACGATCTAATTCAGTTTAGTGTGCAGTGTTGCAGTGCTCAGTCAATAGCAGAGTACAGTGCATTTGTCCCTACAAAATAGAATTACCTAAACGACGCCTTTGGATGAATTTTAGATTATAAATTTGTTTAGGGCAAGATATGTCAGAGTCAAATTGATTATTGGTCTTAGACCAGTTTAAATATTGTATATTAACTTGAAAAAAAATATATTGCCACAAAATGAAAGATATTTTTATGAGATTTATTAGTTCTTGCGTAGGCAAATTTAGTATGGAAACTAGGACATATCTACCATATTGTGTAACCAATTCCTAATCAACGATTAATCGCCTTTATTTCACCAGTAGTTACAAGGGAGCGTTTTTAAGGTTGCGGAACAGAGGGCTTGAATGGTAGTGGGTGAGCTCTTTCCTGTCTTTGTAATAGTGGCTCACTATTAGAATAAATATAAAGTTTTAACACAATCACGTCAACAGTCTTTAAACTAGCGTCAACATAGCAACTTAATTGGCAAGAAAGTGTTTAATATGGAGAAAACCAAGCATCGCGCACTTATTAAGGTTTACGGGGATTCTCGCCAAGGAAAAACTATAGTTTTGAAGTGGTATATTATCTTTAAACAAGGTAAGCAATCACTTGAAGATCACCCACCAGATCGGGGCGGCCTATCCGAAGAGGCCATTCCAGAACTGCGAAAAGTCGAAAAACCAACCCAACCCAATCCAAGAAGTTTAAGGTGTGACAGTTACAGTCGGCCGACAAATTCATGGCTACTGATTTTGGGATTCAGAAAGAATCCTGTTAATTGATAACACTACGCTCCAATCCTGGAGCGATTAAAAGAAGTCTTAAGAAAGAAAAAGAAGGGGAAAATGGATGAAAAGTTCATCAGAATGTCGGAAAGGGTCTTGTTGGGTTGGCTGCCCTGTATAAAGTTGGCTTCGATATATTGAATCACCTGCCCTATAGTCCAAACCTGGCTGCTAGCTATTTTTACCAGTTAAAATAAAAAAGGACTGCGTCGGAGAAAACTTACTAGCGATGAGGGTATTAAGACGCAGTTTCGTCATCTCTGAAAGAGATAAAACATTATTTTATGAAACTAATTGAGAGATCTGAAAAATCCCTTAAGGTTGCAGGTGAACATATTGAAAAAGAAAAATAATTTTGCGTTAGTGACACCAGTCAAACAGCATCGGTTGGGAAGCTTATAACATGACAAAAAAACAAACAGTTTCAAATATGTATAAAATGACAATGCTACAAGCTACAAAAATAAATAAAAGTAATCCTAATAAACAAAATACTAAATACTGCGTAAAATGTATATGTCACTTCAATAATAATATAAGGTACGTCTCTAAAGTTATAACACAATGAATTATATGACCCTTTTCTTTACAATTCAACTTTAGCAATTTCCTGCCCTAAACTGTCTTACAAATTAAATCTTCGAAAATGTCTTACTTATCTAGTTTAATGAATGGTGAAAGCTAAATTAGATCAAATATTCGAAAATCAAAATACTTCACGTAGGATCATTTATTGCGCAATAGTTGATTGTAATACAGCTATACCATGTGGGAACCTACCGAAAAGCGAAAACCCAGAATTTGGGACTCCAGCTACAGAATAAATCAACTAATGGAGAATACCAAACATAAGGGAACTACAGCGGGATTTACCCAATATTCCGCTATTTCTCGTTTTTCCATGTATCCGCAATAATTCCTTTTTTTATTTATCGTTTCTGGTTTCGGATTGCGCGTAGGTTGACAATGTCTTCCTCGTGGCGATATTAGTCGTCCTGACGAGGATATTTTAACTAAGGTTACAAATGGCGGTCTGTCACCTGATTAGATTGCCTTCCGTGTATGCTTACATCTAGAAGGTTATCCCACCTTATTCCTTAGCTACAGCGTACTGGTGACGAACAATGTGTCAGAAACACGTGTCTACGGTTGCTCTACCGTAGAATTTACCCGATATTCTTCTGTTTCCTGTTTTTTATGACCCCCCGATAATTCCTTGATGCTTTTTATACAGGGTCGGGCAAAAAGAGCGGAACACCGAATTTATGGCTTAACTAGCACTTTTTCGAAAATTTAACCTAAGTTTTTGTATACTTTATGTATTATTTATTGGTGTTTGCAGATTTTCCGTTTTTGTCACATTTTTGGAGATATGATGTCACCGGATAGTATTTTAAATGAATCACCCTGTATTTATATTTTTTTTTGAGTAGATATTTTTTTCCTGAATTCACTAATACCAGGTTTAGTGGGTCTCTGACTTATGGTTTCATAAGAAAAAAATAAAATGTAATGGCACCTAAATATTTATTTAATAAAAAACGAACGACAATAACTAAAGATTCTATTCATTAAAGCGTCCATTAACTTTAACAAATGATTATGGAGTTTTTGTACCTAATAGTGTTATTCGAATGTACGTTTTTACTTTGACAGAACTCAGAAAAAAATATTGTAGATAAAAAGTTTTTGGTATACCTACTGCGATAATTACTTAGGGCCGATATCATAATAAAAGGTAATGCTGCATTAAAAGTTCATGTCACCTTTAAGCGAGAAATGAATTTCATAATCATTTGTTAAAGTTAATGGATGCTTTAATGAATAGAATCTTTAGTTATTGTCGTTCGTTTTTTATTAAATAAATATTTAGGTGCCATTACATTTTATTTTTTTCTTATGAAACCATAAGTCAGAGACCCACTAAACCTGGTATTAGTGAATTCAGGAAAAAAATATCTACTCAAAAAAAAATATAAATACAGGGTGATTCATTTAAAATACTATCCGGTGACATCATATCTCCAAAAATGTGACAAAAACGGAAAATCTGCAAACACCAATAAATAATACATAAAGTATACAAAAACTTTAATTTAGGTTAAATTTTCGAAAAAGTGCTAGTTAAGCCATAAATTCGGTGTTCCGCTCTTTTTGCCCGACCCTGTATACAGATGTATATAAATATATCAAAATTCTTTGCCGAAATATACAAGGATATACTAAAAGCAATGAGTTATCTTGGCGTAGCGGAAATATAAAGACAATTAATAATAATAATAATAAAATGACAGTTTGACAGCCAGCTGTCATCTAAAAAATTTCAATGACTGGGAAGATATAATGTCAAATAGAAATATGTAAAAGTAAAAATGTGAACAATTAAGAATACAACAATCACTATTATCCACTTTTGTTGAGCAATTGCACGTAGTTTTATCAAATGGTCTTGATTTAGCTACATGCATTTAACTCGACCACATAAATAATATTGACAATATTACACAATTAAAAGTGTGGATAATGTAAAAATTGGGAGTGGAGTTGTCGTATATAATTCATATGGGTCAATTAGAAGGACTAGATTTATCTTAAGCGAACATTCAATATGAACGTTTCAATAATATAGATATCATCTTTGTCAATTAATCAACATTAACTGATTAAACTATTAATAAAAATGTAGCAAAGATTTGACAAATATATTGGCGGCAAATATAAGTTGCAAAAATATAATATTATTATTCTGTACTATTGTACATGTCTCCGACTGCAGTTACAAAATAATCTTATTCTAAATTTTTCTATAAGAATTTATTGTATTTATACATCAAAAACGTTGTTCAATTTCAACTTCCTTTGGTAAAGAATCAATCTTATATTTCATTTCACAAGAATATAAAAATCAATTGAAAGATCATTTTAGGTAAATCACCTGGTGGCACCTTGTCGAGAGCAAAAGCAGCAAATAAAATTAATGATAAATATTTTATTCATGTCACAAATAAGATTGAAATTATATTCCGGGAACAGGTACAATTAACGATAACTAGAGAATGGCACCGTATTTCATGGTAGGATAAAAAGTATTTTCCTAGAAATAGAAACAGGTCTTTATAATTACAAGTAAGGGGTAATATGTCCAACGTTCGATATTGAGAAATACACCTGCAATAGTTTAACGTGTCGGATGTCCCGTAGCGAACGCCCACTGCACGATTGCGTGGGTCTGTTACTTTTACGGCGAACCCTCAAAAATCGAATTTATATCGCACAGGGGGACCTCTTTGTGCCCCAGGCACCAAATACGTAATAATTCCTGCGACTGTTTAAAATGTAACTTAAGTTATGATTGTATATGCGTTATTTTTCTTTTCTTTTTAAATGCCAGAAACGATCCGGTAACCGGCACAAAAAGAACTGGATGTATTTATAGGACTTCGTGTATTTGTTCTGTACAAAACGGGTGTTTCATATTCTGACGCTCGAATAAATAAAACTTGAATGTCTGTCTACTGTATGCATCTCCAGAAATATTCTTTTTTCGTTCAACGAGCATAATGGCCGGTTTCCTCAAAATAAAAGCAATTAGGGACGTACTTAGGGAACGCTCGTTTTGAAACCACCTGCAGTTTAGAACAATTAATCATTTTTTGACGTTGCATAGAACAATAATTTTTAAAAAAGGAAATTTACCCAGTGAACACAGGTAATTATGAAACCAAAAATGTCACTTGTGTGTTATTATTTACAATAAAATTGTTACGATTACAATTTTACAGTTGTCAAGAATTTGTGTGAAAATTATATCAATCATTATTTATTCCAGTTTGTGAACACGGCTGCGGCGTTGCAAATAAATAATAATATTTAATTAAATATACTATAATACTTTTTTCTGGTGAATCAGTGCAGAAAGCATAGCAAGAAACAAAGAAATGCCTTCACGAAAAAAACCATTTCTTGCAAGGTTATTACATTATTAACATTATAACATTGTTATAACTGGGTCTGCGTAATAAATAAAGAACACTGATCTGCTTTTTTACAAATTTAAATATACCTGTCGCTATATGAATATATGAACATCCAGTAAACGATGGAATTATTTCAATAAGATATAATGGCAGCGGTGGAAGCAGAGTTAATTGAAAAAACTATAAACAGTTGAATCTCGATTATCCGATTGTCGGAACCAGACTCATTACAGAAAATGGAAAATTCCGGTTATAAGAGGTTATATACAAACATTTATGAATTTTATTATTTTTAACAAAAATATGTGAATTTATGAAAATGAAAAGTGTTAAATACATAGTTGCTACAACTAACATGAAGAGGTAACAATATTTACATAAATACGGAAAGTATATATGCATGTGTTGTTGGGATACACACATACATCTAGTGTCATTACCGACAATCAACGCATAGACACCGGTTTCGTCCTTTAAGGCCTCGTCAGTGTAGGTGCGACGGCTTTATTATTATTATTATTCTCAACTTTTGTGAAAAAAGGCATATATGCACTTTTGTTAAGCAATTGATTTTGCGTCGGTTGGTATAAAAATATAGTGGGTGACTCATTAGAAAAATATAAATATATATAATGTCGCTTTCGGTGTCGCATTTGGGTGACAGATGTCGCTCTGATATTCTCACGGGTATTTGCCACGTAAACCGACATAAGTAGCGATTCTAGTTTAAAAGTCATTAGCGGCAGTTGCACGTACACTGACGAGGCCTTAAAGCCCGAAACACGGTGTCTGTGCGTTGATTGTAGGTAATGACACTAGATGTATGCGTGTATCCCAACACATGCATATATGCTTTGGGTATAAATGTATACATGTAAATAGTAATATATGAATTTGCATTTAACGGATGTTCAAAAAATTTCAAAATCAAAGTAATCCTTGAAAATTTATATAGCACGGTGGAATGATACATTTACTTAACATATAGTGGGTGATTCGTTAGAAAAATATAAATATATATAATATCGCTTTCGGTATCGCATTTGGGTGTCAGATGTCGCTCTGATATTCTCACGGGTATTTGCCACGTAAACCGACATAAGTAGCGATCCTAGTTTAATAGTCATTAGCGGCAGTCCCACGTACACTGACGAGGCCTTAAAGGGCGAAACACGGTGTCTGCGCGTTGATTGTAGGTAATGACACTAGATGTATGCGCGTATCCCAACACATACATATATGCTTTGTATATAAATGTATATATGTAAATAGTAATATGTGAATTTGCATTTAACGGATGTTCAGAAATATTCAAAGTCAAAGTAATCCTTGAAAATGTATATAGTACGATAGAATGATACATATACTTATCACAATTTTTGTTACCGTATACGCATATGTCAGCTTATGATAAAATGCAATATTAGAGAAATTAGTAAAGTAATGATTTTAGTAGGTAAGAATAATTAATTTGCAAATTTAAAATAAAGCATTTTGATATTTTAGAGAATTCTTGCTGAACAATAACACATCTTCATGCAATACCTTACTTTGATGTAAATAAAATAATTCGATTTATATGCTGTTATTTTTTTTGTAATAAATTCCGCCTAATGTGTGATAATACGTAAAAAAAATCCAAATTTAAGGGGAATAATTTTGTAAGCAAATGTTTTATTCATTTCGTAGTGATAAAAGTGCTAGTTAGTCATCGTACTAATTCAACAACTTAATGTAAATAATGGCTTAAAATAATGTCGAAACAGATTGCTTTTTCGTATAGTCTTTAGAGTGTAACCTTTAGTTGTATTTATTATCAACAATAATGAACATAATAAATTGTAAAAGTATTGAAATTGTCCACCATCTTCTTTCAAACATTTTACGCACCTTCTAATGCTTATATTTTGTAGTACGGGACTATTTCTAATTTCATTAATCTTAATTATAATTCTTGGAGATTTATCTAATCTTGCACAGGTACTTGATAAATAGAATTTTTTTATAAAAGGCCATAAAAAGAAATCACATGGTGTAAGATCACCAGAACACAGTCGTTGGTCTACTCAACGACTGTGATATTCCTTGAAAAGTTATCAAATGATTTTATCGTTATTCTTCGTAATAGTCTTCTCCTTCTCTAAATTTATCAAGAAATCCGTTTAGTCAGTCTCAAAACTTGCAGTGTCTGCCTCAATAATGGCTTCTTTTTCTGAGTAGTCTTCGATCAGCTCAGCTTTTAGGCAAGGTCGCTCATGGCAATTGCCGCAAACTGGTGAACAATAAAGTACCAACCAACCATTCGTACAACAAACATTGTTTCAAAAGCAATCAGACGCTAGAAGTTGAGATACGGTTTTTGACCGCAATATATATCGCCCACACCTACATAGAATCCATTCATAACCCAATCAATTAGCAGTAGTGAATTCAATTTTACTGGTCTAATCAAGTAGGCGTATCTACCTCATCGGCGGAGGACGGCAGTGAACATTTTTATTTCTTTTGAAGTACCTTTGTCATGAAAAATACCAATTTTATTGAAAACGTCAGCTAGAATTTTGAAGCCCGGCCATTTTTCATCACTTCAAAGGCTGCCATCTTACCTTTGTTAAAGAAAGCTGATTAATACTTCATGAAGAATATATTTTTCATTGACCATCCCTTTAATAGATATACGAACAGTTAAAATTACAAGGTAATCCTCATTTTCCGTAACCAAAAAACCGTATTTTTACATGATACTTCAAGTGCTGCTTCGACTACCAAAACAACAGTATAATCTTCCGTATGTTTAAAAATATTTGCTTCAAACTTTCCTGTCAACATCTAAATTAATCTACTTAATTTCATTATTGGAAAGGAGTTTCTCTTGGTTTACAGTTGCACCCATCAAAGTAAATGCCAATTATAATGAAGATTTTGAGATCGGGCGAAGTTGCTCCATAGCCTTTATATCGCTGCTAATATTTGCATAATCATCGAAAACGATAATGAAATTTGTGCAACAGTGATTATGCACATAATTAACTTATGCTCGGCAAATACCGTCATAAGTTTCATTTCGATGGCATGTAATATTGTGCAAGAAGAATCTCGAGTCGAAAATATAAATGGCAGTTTGGAAATCCATACTCTTAAAGGTAAAGCAGTAGATGAAGGACTACGGAAGAAAATGTCCTCGGCATTTACTTGTTACCAGGTTTACAATAGTTGTGCAGGTTTACAATAGTTGCTGCCGTGTATAACTGGATGCGATTATTTTTTTGTTGTTTTGTTGTCACTTTTCTGGAGACAAGAATGTAATTGCGTGAATAAGCTGACTAGCTTCGTCTTCGTCTTCTTCTCGGGCGTTTCAAGTCAGGCTTCTGCCTTTTACTTTTAATCTTAGTAAGGTAGATCTTGCGATGATGTTTGGTAGCAAAATAACTGCTTCCTCCTGCGAGGTATCTGATAATATTGCTTGCTTGCTATCCCTGGCTGTTGTTGTTTGTTTTTCCAGTTCTTGGCGTGTATGCTGCTATATATGAATGTGCTCCGGATTTTCCAGGGGTTGATCCGGTGTGTGTTTGTCTGTGTGATTAGTGTTTGAAAATTTGTGCTATTATTTTTGTTTCGTGTATAAAGTCATTTATTTGCTTGTCTGTTGCGTTGGTATTGTGCAGCACGAGCAGCATTCTGCCTAGGCTGAGTGCTAGCTCATCTACTTGTCTTTGGGTGTACGTGTTGTCCGTTTGTCTTTGATTCTTCGTTTCTTTTGTTCTTTCTGTCCATGGGTTTTTCGTCGGTATTGGTGCTTCCGTGTATGTTTGTTTCGGTTTTGTCTGTGTATTGTTTGGATTTTTGATGCATCGTTTGTAGATGGATACATGTTCCTCTCCGCAGTTGGCGCACCTTGGTGGAGTGGTTTTGGGTTTCGTGCATAGGTGAGTGGAATGTGATTCTGCACATTTCATACATTTGTATGCTATATTGCAGAATTTCTGTGCATGTCCAAATGATTGGCATTTGTGACATTGGATGATTGATGATTTTACACGTAGAGATTCGACTGTGATTTTGAGTCCGAATATTTCGATTATGTTGAATATTGATTTGTATGTTTTGGCCAGTTCGATTAGCACTAGTGGTGCTGGTGCTTTGTCTCGTCCGGTCATCCTTGTCGCTTTTATAGTCGGGTAGCCTTGTGCTAATAGGTCTTCTTGAACGTCCTCTGTGGTGTAGTTTGTTGGTACGCCTCGGAGAACAATTTTTAGTGTTTTTTCACTTTTAAGTTGAAACGTGAAGAATTCGATTTGATTTGTGGCCAGTGTTTTGGTTAGTTGTCTGTAGTCGTCGTCTGTTTTTGGGTTAATGTGTATGCCTTTTCGTACCATTTTGTTGTCGTATGTTTGTATTTTGTCAGTCTGTAGGAGTCCCCGTACTTGTGCCCATTTTTCTTTGTCCGTTACTATGATTGGTGATGTCTTGTGTTTGTGTGTTTGCGTGAGTGTGTTTGTGTCTGTTTTGCCAGTTGCCTCGTTTTTGTTTGGAGCAGCTGATGTTTGTGCCGTCTCGTTTGTTGTGTCTGTTTCCATTTGTTCGTTGGTGGGTGCTATTGCCGTGAATCTGTTTGTTATTTCCAGTGTGTTGTGTTCTTCGTACTTTGGGATTTTGTTGTTACTTTTTCTTGGGAAGATAAAGTCTTCTGCGTTGTTTTCTTCTTTTTCTTTTTCGAGGTGATGTTTTTTGTCGATGCCTTCCTTTAGTAGGTTGTTTAGTTGTTTAAGTGGATGTGTTGATGTTTGTATTTTATAGAACATATCTAGATGTTCGTTTAAAGCTGCGACGTATACGCTTGCCATTTGTTTGTCTTTGGTCTCCTTCAGGATTTTGTAGTATTGCCAGCCGAGTACATCGTCCGGCCTGAGTGTTGATTCGTATATTCTGCAGTAGTCTTTTTTGCGGGGGCGAGGGGTAGTACCCTTAGCGCCCGAGGATGATTGTGGTAAATTCGATGGTCGCGAGGCGGAACTTCTATATGAAGTGCCGCTGTCGGAATCTTCGTCTTCGTTCATCTTGAAATTCTGACCGTACAGTATGGCGGTTCGAGTCAGAATGACTGCTGACTAGCTGAACAAATAAGAGGAGTTTTTTTTCCTAAAAACGTGAACGCCCTCTGTCACTGATATTAAGTTGTTTCTTTCGTTGTTTGGGTCAAGAATTCATGAACTGCCCTCGTACATTAGAAACAACAGTTCAAATATTAATATGTATTTCAACTTGGAAGACGTCAATTTTAATTCTTTTAACAGTTTCGCATGCAGTTAGTTTAAGATGTAATACATTTTCCTTTGCAACCATACATCTACTGCAATGATACATTAGACTTGGTGAATAATAGGGAAAAAAATAAAAGTCCGTCTGTTGCAGTAAATTTTAAATTTTCCGCTCGAATTCTTCCGCGCCGCAAAGTATTTCTCTCCATCACAGCTATTTGCTTTTCTCTCTTTGTCTCCGCTCGTCTTTGCATTAATCCAAAAGCCTTCTGTGTCTAAATTCCCCGCCTTCTTGATTGAATGTACATAAAACGTCTAGAGACTATCGAATGCGATGCCCGCGTGTTGAGTAAATGTTCCTTAATAGTTTCGACAGTGGCTCATTTCATGTTGTGATTGATTTTCGAACGCCCATATGTGTAGCGACAGGAAAATAGAAGACGTACGTACGCACATGTGTACAAAAATACACGGAATTCATGTTAGTGTACCTTAAGGTAGATCGTTAAAACCGGTGTGTTAGGAATTTTTGTTTAGATCGTGTCGGGGAAAAAATATATGCAGTTTCCTTAGTGGAAAAGGAGACAAAACAATAGGCTATTCCAAGCGGTTTTATCAACTTTAAAACTGCTCTTGCGTGAAACAAGTATCTTTGTGCAGTTGTTTTCGCTGTAGCAAACAATGATTTATACAATCCATTTAAAAAAAGTTGCCATTACATACAAAAATATAAAAATGATATTGAAAAGCGTAAAATACTGAGATGCTAGAACTAACATCAAGAGGTAAATACTATTTACATACATATATACATTTATACGCAAAATGTATATGCATATATACATTTGTTGAGATACACACACACATCAACAGGCCAAAACACGGTTTCTGTGCGTTGATTGTCTGTAATGACACTAGGTGTGTGTGTGTGTATCCCAACTTAGTGATGGTAACCCTGACTCTTACTAGATCGGTAGAAAAATCGGCAATATTCGGAACATTATAGAAAATATCGGTAGATTAAAGAATTTACAGCTTTTTTAGGAATATCTTCTTTTATTTATTATTTACAACAATATATAAGTAACATACATTAAATAGAATATAAAATTTGAAGACAATTTTTTTAAAAAAATCTCATTTTACAAAAAATTACTCGTTTTCGCCATCTTCATAGAGTGTATGCTTAGCTATTCGCAAAGTTAGTTTTTTTTTCAATTGGAAAATCAAAGCAACTTTTATTTCCAATGTATTGCTTAGCAAAAAGTAACCCGTTGATTGTATCCGTACGTAGCTTGTTTCTCTGTTTAGTTTTTAAATTATTGGCACGTAGAAAATATTCTTTCAACATTGGCCAAAAAGTGCGGCAAACAAAGTAAATTAAAAACAAATTTTGTAAGACAATTAAATTTACGTGTTCCGTCGCCAAATGTCGTCGTTTCTACTTTTTGCCAAAATAATTCTACATTATCAGAAAAATGTATTAATTTCGTTAGTATTTCTTAAAATACGACATTCATTGTCCAAAGTCTGAAGATCGGAATTGTACAAAAAATCCGGGAAAATAAGTGCTATGTCGGTAATAGATTGAATTGATCCTGATTTTACAACTACTGGATCTAAAAACTGAAATTTTTCCAAAGCATTATTCTTTAAAGGAAACCGTCTAATTATTTGATCACATCCTTCTACATAAAAATCCAAGCATCTTAGTCTAAAAAAGGATAATTGTTCTTTGGTAAGTGACGTGCTGGATATTGTTTGTATCACTTTCGCGCCAAAATATATATACTCAATCTGCAGGTAATGTCTAGGATTTTTAAAATCTACGTCTGCCACTGAAATACCTTGAAGGTAATCCCCTTTTATGAAACAATCGAATAACGTTTTTATAATAGTAAGTATGTTTTTATATAGACAATGTATTTTAGGGTGTTCAGATTGCATTTCCTTATTCAAGTTATTAAAAAAGGGTAGAACAAATTCTAAAAATTGTAAAAATAACTTTGTAACATTTAACGTTTTCAATATGTTATCTACAGACATGATATCATTGGTACTAGCGACATCGGTTAAATATAACTGTAGAGGTCCATACTGTTATAATAACCGCGAAACAACGCTATGTACGGATAACCATCGGGTTCGACATGGGCGTAAAATTTTATGGATTTTTGTATTACAAAATACTTGAAACTCGGTATATTCGCTAATTCGTTTGGGAGTATGAGCAAAGTAATTATAGATATCTCTTGTGAGCTTCTCTATATACGGAGGTAGCTTTTCACATGCATATAAAGCGCACGAATGGAAGGAGTGACATAGACATTTCATTACAAAAAGCTTTGGAATGTCATTTTGTAATAAAGTCATTACTGAGCGATGCTGTCCTGCCATAACATTTACCCCATCAGATGCAAATCCGACCAGATTTCTTTTATACGGAATTTCGTGTTTTTCAACAAAAGTGACAATATAGTTATATATACTATTCGCGTCGGCTGAAAATTTGTTCGTCAGGAGATGATCATATAATACTTGCATATTTTCGTATCCCAGTACATTTCAAACTATTGCAGTGGTTTTCCTTCTTGAACAGGCTAGTCTTTGGGCAATTTTTGAATCATGGCATACTGCGGCAACGACTTTGGTCAAGTGATCCATAGTAGTAAGTGGTAAATTATGTTCGGCGATGAAAGCAGATTGGTCAAGTGATCCATAGTAGTAAGTGGTAAATTATGTTCCGCGATGAAAAAAAATAGACGTACTTCTCGTATAACATGTACATAAAAAAAAACTAAAGCTATGTTTAAATATAGTAATTTCTCTATTTAACTTCTTCCTCTAATATAGAAAGAACAGCAGTTGCAAACACTTCTAATGTGTGTTGCTTCGAAATCGTTTTAGTTTTGTTTGATGAGTAGCTGAATTATTATGCTTCAAGAAAGCATACTTTCCACTAATTATATTTATATTTTTGTCGCATGAACTGCATTTTGCGTACTGAAACCCCTTTTTTTTAACCAGCCTTTAAAAGCATCTATCGTCTCCCACTCTTTTTTATAAGTTTGGATGAATTTCCTTTTTTTAATAACGCCGGAGCTACTACCTTCATTGCTACTATCACTATCACTCATTTTTGTTAGTTAATTAATAAGAAAGCACGACTAGATTTCTACATTCAATCTACTAAAATAAAATAAGGGAATAGGAAGTTGTCCGTATATATAGTGTTTGCTCGGTGATTTCCCTATATATATGTATTTAGGTGAATACCCTTATTTTGAAGTGAATTCAATAAATAACATCGAATAGGAAGTTAAACGTATATATATACATATATATAGTTTTGGCTGGTGGTTTTCCTATAAAGCCATCGGTGCTATCTATCTATTTATATTTCCTTTTCTATCTTTATTATCAGTTTTAGGTAAATAAATTATTTCTTAGAGTAAGACAAGGAAAGTGAGAAACAGTTTTTCGTTAAAAATACTAATATTAGTAAAAATAGTAACACCCAAAGTAACTGCCTATCTGTTTATACGTAGCTAACATCCGTCAGATTGGTTATTCTAATTTATTTATTTGTTGTGCAGATTGACCATTTAAGAATTAAAATATTTCGGTAGAATTCTATAGCACTTCGGTAGATCGGTAGGTTATACCTAAATTCGGTAGATCTACCGAAAAATCGGTAGGGTTACCATCACTGATCCCAACACATGTATATATGCATATACGTTTTGCGTATAAATGTATACAGTGTGACCAGTGAAGTCCGCATCATATGGGATTTTTTTTTATTAATAGATTTATTCTAAATTTGAGTTTGGCATCAATTTCTGCTTCGATCAAGATGAAAATTAACCAAAAAAATAATAGTCACGTGATTCGCATTATCTGTTAAATTTAATTTTTTTTCCAAAAAAAATTCAAAAGTGGGGTTATTTCTCAAAATATCGAAAAAAGTTATTAGAAAAGTTTTTCTAAAAACAATTTTTAGCCCATATGCAAAATTTCAGCTGCATAAGATAATTTAGATTTTTTGCCAATGTTTTTATAAATTGCACCACTGTTGCGAAATAAGACAACGCAACCTACATAAAACTTCTTAGTTTTAACAATGTTTTATTCCAGACACATTTTCTTTAAGGCAGCGCCATATTCAATGTGTGTTTTTCTACAAAATCCAAAGGGGCTATTAAAATTTGGTGACATGTGAAGCAAAGTTTATTTGTTTTTGACCCTGTATAAGGTAACTTCATAAAATAACTATTTTTGAAAATGTAGTTTGTGTCTAAAAGTAATACACATTAATTTTAAGAAAATAGTTTAATTGAAAAGTCAAATTTTCTAATAAAATAATCATAATACATTATAAAAATGAAACGCATTTAAAATTCCACCTTTTCAATTAATAACAATATGTATTTTTGGTATTTGAATATTAAATTAAACATAATTTGAAAAACCTAAAAATTAAAATTACATTTCTGTGTGCCTCCCATTGCGTTCAATACAAACAATTGTTCTTCTTGATACATCTTTAATGGAGTTTCTGATACTAAGGGGCCTTATTTCTAAAATACAGTTTCGAATCACCGTTTCCAAATGATCAACATTACGGAAAGGTTTTTCTTTGTAAACTTTTTGTTTTAGGTAACCCCACAAGAAAAAATCAAGTGGGATTAAATCCGGAAACCTAGCCGGCCAGTATTGCTCCATATTACGCCCAATTACTTTTCCCCTAAATATTTCCAAGAGGCGTTCTTGAACCTGTCTTGTAGTATGGATGGGAACACCGTCACACTGGTACCACAAATTATGCCTTATTTCAATAGGCATATTGTCCAAAACTTCAATGACCTCGGTGTTAAGGAAGCGTAGGTATTCTTCAGAATTTAAATTGCCTCTAAAAAAATAAGGCCCAACAACTTGATCGTTTAAAATACCGCACCACACATTAGTTTTAAAAGAATACTGGTCCTTGCATTCTATTATAAAATTTGGATTTTCTTGAGCCCACCATCTACAATTTTGAGAGCTAACAACGCCGTTTGAAGTGAAAGTGGCCTCGTCGGTCCATAAAACGTGAAACGGAAAGGACACATTTTCTTCTTTTTCCCCCTGGTACCAAAAAGAGAATCCCAAACGTATGTCAAAATCTTGTTCCTTAAGAGTATTTATAAATTTAGGTTTATACGCCTTAAATTTATTTTTGTGCAAAATATTCCTTACACTCTCTCTTTGAACGTCAGTTCTGCGAGAAACATGTCTAATACTAGTTTGACCATGTTCCACAATATCTAGGCAAACATTTAATTGGACTTCTTCACTATGTTTTATAGGATTGTGAGGTTTTTTAAATGAACTTTCCACCGATCCAGTTGATTTAAATTTCACCATAATCCTACTCACAGTAGATTGTTGCACATTTTTGCCTGGATGCCTTTCATTAAAAATGTTGGCCGCTACACGATGACTTGTGTTTTCACCACATATTAATACAATTTCAATTCTTTCCTGTACAGTTAACATTTTTTTATTTAATACGCAGTATTAATTAAAAGCCACTATGACAAACAGAAAGCGTCATTAATAAAGCAAGGGCTTGTTGATCTTTTTTATCATTTGTTTTGCGGCCAACTTGTGTTTGGTGCATCATCGTAAGGTACAAAACTAGTCAATTTTTTGGAAACTGAACTTAAATAATAAAAGACTATTTTTACTTTTTATAACATAGCTCCATAACAAATTTTAATAAAGGGGTTTTAAATTAAATCATTGAAACTAGTTAAACTTACGTAAAGTTAAACGAAAATTTATTTTCCACTTAATGCAGAAATTACTTGTGACGCTGTGTACTTGTCTGTATTAATATTAATGTGTATTACTTTTAGGCACAAACTACATTTTCAAAAATAGTTATTTTATGAAGTTACCTTATACATGGTCAAAAACAAATAAACTTTGCATCACATGTGACTAAATTTTAATAGCCCTATTTGGATATTGTAGAAAAACACACATTGAATATGGCGCTGCCTTAAAGAAAATGTGTCTGGAATAAAGCATTGTTAAAACTAAGAAATTTTATGTAGGTTGCATTGTCTTATTTCGCAACAGTGGTGCAATTTACAAAAAAATTGGCAAAAAATCTAAATTATCTTATCCAGCTGAAATTTTGCATATGGGCTAAAAATTGTTCTTAGAAAAACTTTTTCTAATAAAATAACCCCACTTTTGTATTTTTTTTGGAAAAAATTCAAATTTGACAGATAATGCGAATCACGTGACTATTATTTTTTTGATTAATTTTCATCTTGATCGAAGCAGAAATTGATGCCAAATTCAAATTTAGAATAAATCTATTAATAAAAAAAATCCCATATGATGCGGACTTCACTGGTCACACTGTATATGTAAATAGTACAAAAATATAAGTTTATTATACCGAAGAGATTATGCATTCATTATAAATTTTAAAATCCGTAAATAACTTCAAGACGTTTGAACATTTGACCAAGCATCGCCCGCAGTAGCACAGTTAGTAGTGATCCGACAGGCAATTGTGTGGGATGTGTTAAAGTCAGGCAGGAAACGAAACTTTCGCAGTATAATTTCGCAAACTAAAATTATTTGTGCCAAGTAGTAGAAAGAATATTTTTTCTGAAATCATCCATATTTTGTCACTTTCTGAACATTTTTGAATCAGGAACGTAGAATTTTCCTGGCCCACGACAACAACAAAAAACAGACTAGTATGATTAGTATGATATTACTACAATGTCATTTTATGTCATTTTTGAAGGAAATATCAAAATGCAAAATATTATAAACTTTAACAACAATATTAATAGTTGTGTGCTGAATATTTCAAATATTTATATTAGGTAATAATTTTGAAACTGCACTAGAATCCACATTTTTCTGGAGGGAAGCACTCATTTTGGAAAGATAGTAATTACTTAGCAGTTTGAAGTTTATTTTGAAGTGAATCTGCTATGTAACCTTCCGTTACACTTGTAAAACTGCCACCACTCAAGCATCAATCAGCAGTGTTGATGAACTGCGACGTAGACAATGTCCAGTGTAATCCTTAGGATCTGCTAAACCACTGTAAGCAGCAACTTTACTGGGAATTCTTCCAAAAATATAAAGACCTACACACGGAACGGTAATGCATTTTCCTTGCCTGTAGCTTACAAATAAGCGGAGGTGTATGGTTTGAGATGGTCGTAGTGCCAAGTACTTTCTATATAGAGCAATATTCTCCATCAACAAGAATAGGACGTCGATATGTGTGTGTTTTGGAACCGTGAATTTTGACATCTAAATACTATCACCTTCATCTTCAGAAAACCTTCAATTGGGAGCTTCTCCAAGAAATATTTTCGTAAATGCTAAAATAATTTAGATAAAATGTGTTTCATAGACAGGAAGACAGAGAAAATAGCTACAAGAAATATCGACTTGTATTATCTTTATTCAACAGACTTTTAATAAAATACATAATAAAAAAAATTATATCAAAATTAAATAAAGATACAATAGAACAATTATTATTATTATTTAAGGTAGATAAAATTAAAAAAAACACTTGATTTCGTTTCACTTAATTTATTAGAATATCTCTAACAATATTGTTTCGGTATGTTCTACATTTAATTTATATTTCAATGAACTAAATTTGTGTGTATATTTTTTAAACTTATACAGATAAAACCACCGGCCATCTGCCTATAGGGAATTGTATGCAGTACACATTTATATACGCCTACGTATATATCTACGTACCGGCAATAATAATTTGTGGCGTAAAAAGAAATAAATACACATCCGTCGATAAAGCATATTTAATCTTTAAATATGACACAGATATTGCCATTTCATTTCGTAGATATTTGTAAGAATCAATCATCGGCATAATGTTTCGTGTTGTAGAAATATTAGTAGTAGATTTGTAATGAAAACGAAGGTTTGAGATTCCAAAGAAGTAGTAACTAGTGATTCTGAATGTACCTAGTTAAATAAAATTAAATTGCAAATTACTAAACCAAGAGAAAATAAGAAAAATAATTCTAAAAAGGAAGCAACATGGAGAAATTAAAAAACGTTCAAAAAGTAATAATTGATGTCAAACAAAAAAAATTCTAGAGAAAATAAAATAGAATTCTGGAGGCTAATAAATATCTCTTTCAAACAAGCCTCCATTGTTTGCCTCACAGTAGCCCAGTCTGTTGTAAAATTCTCTACGTACATTAGAGAGAGTTACAGGTGAAATACTATTACAGAGTTGTGTAATTCGCATTCGTAAATCATCTAATGTGCGGGGTCTTTCATTCTGGTGTACATAAATGGTTTCATTCAAATATCCCCAAAGGAAAAAATCACATGGCGTTAAGTCAGGGGATCTAGGCGGCCAAGAAATATTACCTCTAGTGCTAATGGTATGTGGAAAATGCAATGAAAGACATTTTTGTACTATTCTGGCATTATGAGCTGGGCAGCCATCTTGCTGAAACCAAATATCATTAAAGTTTACAGCAAGGTCACGCACTGCAGGAACAATATGATTTTGCAGTAATTGTAAATATGACTGCGCATTTAATGTTCCGTTTAGGAAAAATGACCCTATGATGTGATCCCCTAAGATTCCTGCCCAGACATTTAGTTTCTGTGGATATTGAGTGTTGACATCCCTGCTCAAATGTTTGTTTTTCTGAGACCAGTAGCGAACGGCAGATGGATTATGGCGTTTGTGAAGGGAAAATGTTGATTCGTCAGTGAACAAAATATTTCGTGTAAAATTATCATCATTATCACATTTTTCTCTAATAGCCTCACAAAATTCGAGACGTCTAAACTGGTCATCTGGGAATATTTCTTGATTTTTTCTAACCTTATAACACTTATATTTCTTTTTGTGTAATATACGCCTAACTGTGGTTTTTGGAATACCTAATTGTTCAGAAATTTGGCGGCTAGAGCAGGGCTCACTTGATTCTAAAAAGGCGCATACACTGACTTCCTTCTCTATTCTTTCCTCCGAAATAGGATGGAAATTACTCTGATAGCATTTCGAACATCCATTAATGCAGCCCGACTTTTCAAAACGATGTATGATATCTAGTATCGTCCGACGGCAGGGAACTGGACGATCAGGAAACGAAAAAACAAAACGACCAATCACTTCTTGCGTACCTCCTTGAGATGAGTAATACCATTTAATAATATTTATTTTTTCTTCTTTACTATAAACTAACGGCATAGTAAATACGTAAATGAATATCGGTAAAAAAACAGAAAAAAATACTGAGCTCTAAATAATTCTAAACCCTAAAGATGCAGACAGCAAGAATTTGCGTATTTTTGCAAGTTCGACCAACTATGAGTATACTCCACTCCAGTCAAGACACGACTGACGCGGTTGACTGTCGATCCCTAGCGTCGGCATAGACAACGCTTCTGATAAACGGTAGGACTAGATACATAGGTATATGTACATATAAATGTGTACTGCATACAATTCCCTATAGGCAGATGGCCGGTGGTTCTATCGGTATATTACTTGTGGGCTGAGGGTGTGTTTACTGTACCTACTTTGACCATTTTATTACTGTGGCTATTATCGGAGTGTTTATGTATTCTGTCTGTGTGTTGGTTATGTGTAATTTTTTATGTATAGCTTTTTTATTTTCTAGTATTTCTAAATAATTAAGTTTTTTGCTTTTGTTAACATTATGTAGTAATTTACAACTATCTATATCGGGAAAGTGGAGTTTCTCAATGCAATGTTCTGCGAACCCTGTGTTTTTTGTTCCTTGGATTATTGCTTTTTTGTGTTCGTTTAGTCTTGTTTTTATGTTTCTTCCACTTTGTCCGATATAGATAGCATCACAATTTTTACAATTAATTTTATATACGCCAGATTTTTCTAAATTCGTAATGTTATCTTTGCTATTGCCTAACATGGTACCTAGATTGTATTTATTTACGTTGACTACTTTTAGTCCTTTCTTAGATAGTATTTTATTGATTTGTTTATTTACTGAGGGGACGTAGTGTATTATATGCCATTTTTTGTGTTTGTTTCTTTTATTGTGGGGCAAAAATATGTTTGAAGGTTTTTTCTATGTTTGTGTTTTATTATTTCGTCTATTATTTTTGGATTGTATCCGTTATTCATTGCTATTATTTTAATTGTATTTAATTCTTTATTATAATCTGTTTTATTTAATGGTATGTTTATTAATCTATGAATGAAGCTATGGAACATTTTAATTTTCCAGGATTGTTTTGAATATCTATGTATTATTGTGTCTGTGTATGTCGGTTTTCTATATATGTTATAACTGTTATAAGTTAATTTGTTGTTTTCTTTCTTGATTGTGATATCTAGGAAGTTTAGTTGATTGTTATTTTCCATTTCTATTGTGAATTGTATTTTGTTGTTAATTCTATTAAAGTAATTTAGTAATTCGTTTGTTTGTCTTTCAGTTCCTAAAAATATACAAAAGATGTCATCTACGTATCTTGTCCAGTGTTTTTTTTTTTAATTTTATCCACCTTTAAGTATATATAAATTATGTTTCACCAAGAACCGACAGCTATATCTATAAATAGAATTATTATTAGATACGAACAATTTCAATAAAACACATTATAAAAAAATATAGCTAAAATACACACTATACCTAAAATTTTAATAGTAAAAATATACTTTTCATTAGGTACAAATAAAATCAACAAGGAAGAGGTACATTATTCTGCATTTTATAGGGATACAACAAAACATTGACGACAAAATAAAATTGCATATTGACCTCTAATTATCATAAACGACTATCAGTTATAAATCTTTACATTTAATGTCTCTTAAAGCCATGTTTCGATTGTATCTTGAATCTAATGATTCATATAAATATGCAAAAATAAAACTTTTCCAATTTACTGACCAATTTGATCTTCCCAAAATTGTTTATTTCTTACAATAACTTCGAAACGGCAGTCCTTAAAAGTATAAATAAAAAAATAGCAACATTTTCGATTTGTTATTTCCAAGAGACCTTGAATTTGGTACATATAACTATGATTTTCTTTTAGCGTAACTTTATTATTTTCGATGTAACAGTAGTCAATTATGTTGTTTTTTATAGCATTTTCTACATGACACATTCTTTCACGTGTAAATTGTACATATTCTCAAGAAATCCTGGAGCTGTTGCTTCATGGACAATGCCGCGTTGTAATGGTGCGCTGCGTTTAATATGTGTATTATAAATTAAATAAAAAAATAATAAAAACAAATTACAAGCAACAAATGATCTCTGATTCATTCAGGTTCATTAAATATCATTTATGTAAATTTATACATAGTCTAAGTCCGTACCTATTTGTAGATACAATCGACAGACGAAATGGCGTGTCGGTACCTGCTTGATGGATTAGCGAGTCCAACTTTAGGACGAAAGAGAAATTATGAGGGTTCATAAATCACGTCTCAAAGAAAACTTTCTCAATGCAAAAGTTATGTTGGTTGCATTATTATTATTTTTTTAAACCAGAAAATTAGGCTTTTTAAAACATTTATTTAAATAATAAATGTTCTGCCCCCAGCTGGCAGCATGCTCGTCATTTTGGTGTAAGTCTGAAAAATATCGAATGTATAGTCTTGGAGAAAAACGTGTTTACAGTTTTTCAATTATTCAACCATAAAAAGTGTTAGGATCAAAATGTAGAAATAATTAATTTAGTCAGACCTAGAAAACAACTTTATTATCCTGTAGAAATACGGATCTCCCTGTAGAATTGAAAACTGAAGATGTTATTTGCGCTCAAAGAATTGGTGCTTTCGCGTAAACATTTTCGGTACTGATGGAGACCCTTAACTTGAAGAAAGAACCAGGTACAATTGCAAAAAGTGTTGAAATTTTATTGTTGCAAACGTTTGTTGACTAGTCACTAAGGAAACAACAGAAAGAAAAAGTGTATATCTGTAAACAATAATAGGACATTTGAGATATAAATAATGTACAAAAACAGAAAATAATTATATTAGAGACTTAATGGACTTGTAGCAGAATAAGTAATTTTAAGAACATGCTGAAAAATCGTAGCATAATTCTATACTCAATATACACAGATTTTAAATATATATTCACAGCAATATGTATCTAAATATAAGTTTTTAAATAGTAATTAATTTGTCGGCCAAATTTCATAATCAAATTTTAATTTATATTAATTATCCGAGGGAGTACCACTACGGTTCCCGTATGAAGTTATTTATTTTCAAATGATTTATTTCACGGCCGTGCAATACACACGCGATAGAAATTAATGAATCCGTTCTCACTCGGCGGTAAGCATCGCTGTTCGGTGCTATTTCTTTAAATTCGAAGCTCATCGCTCCGACGGATTTGAGTCTCATCACATACGTGTGACGTAATTGAAGTAATAAGAGTTGTCTTGTATACGGTTTTCACGTAGCACCAGGTAATAAGAGTCATTATAATGTTTTTTTAGTAGGACAAGTGTAAATTCAGCATTTCTTTTTGTCAATTCCAGCAGTTTAAATTGCATTTCAATTAGCCTGTGTATGCCTTCATAAAAAATGTTTCATATTTGTCTGAAAAATTGGCCCAAACCGCGTTCTTTACTTATTCATAGCTCGTAAATTTCTTCCGACGCAGCACTTTTTTCATTTTAGGGAACAGGTAAATATCGTCAGGAACCAAGCCTGGACTAAGGGCGGGTGGTTCCAAATATTGAACCTTATTTTATGCAGGGCAGCACAATTCTGGACAGGAGCATTGTCGACCAGGAACAGGACACCATTCATCAATTTTCCCTTCCTTTTTTCCTTATTGACGTCCTTTAACCACTCGAGGATTGAAGTTTAGCACTGTCCAATTATGGAAATGCCTTTACGTTTGTAACCAATTAACAGGATGTGTTTAATACATGATGAATAGAGTGAAGGACGGTACACAACTAAGAATGGTCCAATTCCTATGCTCCAACGTTTTCCAGTTCACCAGCGACCGAGACGTCACTCACTGACCTAACGGTGTATATGCTAAATTTGTTTACGTGCGCTCCTTGCTGTCGTTTATATTATATTGGAATTTTCCTGTGTTTAACGTGAATGTTTGTAATTTTAATACAGATTGTGCTTGTGTACTTTTTTTTATTGTGTGTGGTTAGGTGAATTCTCTAAATTAAACAACTTGTTATTTGTGAATCCAAATCGTCGGTTTTCACGCTTGTCGTTGATAACTTCTTGGTTCCTGGGTTGAAATCCAGAAAACTAAACAAACAACTACTCCAATAAAGACATAGACATAACCATTCATCGACACTTAAATCCCACCGCTAAAACTACACCAACTAACAGCGACCGCCGTAGATACGCTTACTTATATTACATACATGGTTTAACCGATCACATCAGCAAAATCCTCAACAAACACAACATCAAAACTATCTTCAAACCCCATTCCAAACTATGTGATTTCCTTTCGTCTGTTAAAGACATAAAGCCTCATGAATCCTCCGGTGTGTACAGGGTTGCATATTCGTGCAGCAAATGATATCTGCCTTGGCAAATAGCTCCATATCATTTATTTCTGTTCAAAAGCTATTTTCCTAGGCAAATGATATCTGCCAGCTGGGTTTTTAGGCAAATAGATTCACAACAAGACAAACGTCGTGGCGAATAGTTATTTTAGAGAAATAGTATTTGCCAACAACATTTTTTAGGCAAATAGAAAGAGAAAAAGGAGCAAAACCATCTTTGGCGAGATAGCAACAGGTAAATTTGCAACTATACCTATTGCAAAATTTGACAGAGGGCCATTAGATAAAAGAAATGTAGAAGGAATAATAATTGAAAAGAAAAATGATGTTTGCTGCATTGGCACCAAAAGTAGTATTTTAAAAAACTGGCTGACTAGGAGTGATATAACACCTGTTTCGTCAATTAGTTTTACTTATGATGATATTCCCCAAGATTGCTTCATTTTCTTAAGAGAAGCCTGCGCCAAGCAGTCTATGTTATCGGGTCACGGATTTTCAAAATGCCAATGTAGGCCTTCAAAAACCCAGTGCCATACTAAACGATGTGCCTGTTTCAAGACTGGAAATTTGTGCAACAGTAATTGCCATTCCAACAATACCTGCCAAAATAAATTGTCCAATTAGCTTCTTTTGTCCAAAAATACAATCTCCCTGGTTTACTTGTGTTTATTTTATTGTTTATTTCGTTTTAAGAGAAGAAGTCTATTCGCCTACGACATTTGTCTTATTGTGAATCTTTTTGCCTAAAAACCCAGCTGGCAGATACCATTTGCCTAGGAAAATATCTTTTGAGCAGAAATAAATTATAAGGAGCTATTTGCCAATGCAGATATGATTTGCCTAGGCAAAAGCTATTTGCCGAAAATGACTATTAGCCTACGACATATACATTGGCGAGACCAAACGATCGGTCAGCAGTCATGACCACGAGCATGAGCGCTGCACCCATTTGTTGCGCGCAGTTGGCTCTGCACTGGCTGAGCACCAGATTTAGTTCAATTCCACTAAAATCCTCTCCAAAGATTCGATCGAAATTCAGAAACATCCTAAGAACTTGGACCATCACACTTGGAAAACCATCATACATACTCCGCTTCGCCAGAACATACACGTTCGACTGAACCGCAATAATAAGCACAATATAAACTACGCCGGTGCTAATACAAGCCAGTCTGTTTCAGGTAATCGCAGCAGCAAAAGTCCTGTAGATGTTCCTTGAGATAGTGGATGAACTGTAGGCAGTAGAAGAAGAAAAAAATTTGCAATTCTCACATGCTCTGCTTATTGGTAGCCAGAAAGGTGATGTGGCACAAAACGACTTACCACTTTCTTTTAAATGCTGGTGAACGTGTATGATTGTTTTAAAAGCTGAGGATCCAATCTTGAGTTGATGCTCTATTACCGCATAAGTGGCTTTATTGTCCTCTTCAATTATTTTGTTAACAGCAGTAATGTTTTTGTGCGTAACAACCGTAGGAGGAGAAGGGTGGGAAAGTAAGAGAGTGTTTCTAAGTATTTTAATAAAGAGTGCCTAAATAAATTGACTTTTTTAGTGATAGTTATGATGAGTAAAATGTGTTCTAATGATTTAGTATAGTTTAACATACAAAATACTTGTATTTTCAGATTTATAGACAATACAATATTGTGTTTACAACAAACTGTGACTGTTTTTTCTGAAAGATTTTATTTATACCTACCTAGTAAGTAATTTAATCTTTTCACATATAGAATCTTCAAAGAACATAAAATTATACTTATCACAGAATTTTACTGAACTTGTATATGCAAAATCTTTAATAAAATAACTTTCTATGCTGGATATAATTAAATATTGTTTCTTTCCTTGAAGTATATTGCTTTCTATTATTGATATAGATAAATTTGCAAGTTCACAAAGACTTCCATTAGAATAATAAAGTAACTAAAATTACTTGATGTTATTTACAGAATAATATGGCTGCTAAATACGCTAAAATTGTTAATAGTGTTTTAATATTCAACCTTGGCTACTTATTTTCAGAAAAAACAGGCACTGTTTGTTGTAAACACAAAGATATATTATCTATAAATCTAAAAATATAAGTATTTTATGTGTTAAACTATAATGATACGTTGGAATACATTTAAATATCATACCTAACACCAGAACCTGAGTTATAACAAACGCAACTTCGACAACTAAACGTCAAATGACAAACAAGGAGTTGCTCTAAATCAGGGGTCTCCAAACTTTCCAGCCTTAGGGCCATACTGATTACTCCAGTAAGTTCCGAGGGCCAAAACCATATTATCATTGTTGCCGGTGGTAAAAAGTGAAATAGTCCACTGATGAAAAAAAGTCCGAAAAAGTACGCAACGTTTAAAAAAGGCTGCAAAACGGCAACACTGCATATTATTAATTTTCCTGTCATTATCTGTAATTTCTAGATTAGTCGTAGAGTACGAGCCATGAGGAGTAACGTGACACGACATCTGGTGGGCACAAGCGGAAATAGGTAGTACCTTCTATCGCTAACAGATGGCGCTAATAGCACGTACAGAATAATCTCGTTGGTTCGAGAAAGTTCTGGTGTCTTCCACTCACTTCTAGATGGCAGTAATTGGAATATATATGAAGGCTAGTGGCGCAACCACAAGTCAGTTCCTATGACACTATTGTGAAATAAAATAGTGCGTACCTCCTTAAAACGTGTTTGTGCGTGTTTAAGTTTAAGACATCTTTGTAACAGTATTTTGATTTGAATTGTTGCTTTTGTGTGTGATTTAGTAGTATGGAAAAGAAGCGAAAAATTGATAGTGAATGCAGAAAATTCAAAGATCAGTGGAACATTCAGTATTTCGTAATTGAGTCCAGTAAGAAGGCGCTATGTTTGATTTGCAATGAAAGCATAGCCGTTCTCAAAGAATATAACATTAAACGTCATTATGAAACAAAACATTTTCAAAATTACTCAAAATATACAGGAAGTTTGCGGACAGAAAAATTCGAAGCTATGAAGCGCGGATTGAAATCGCAGCAATCTTCATTTACAAAACTCAAAACTGAACAAGAGGCTGCAACGCGTGCCAGCTTTCGTGTGGCTCTTGAAATTGCAAACGTGGAAAACCATTCACCGATGGAGAAATTATCAAAGAATGCATAATTGCAGTAGCCGAAGAAATGTGCCCTGAAAAGGTAAATTTATTAAAAAGTGTCAGTATGTCAGCAAACACTGTGGCTCGAAGGGTAGAAAACATCGCTGAAAATATATCCTCTCAACTGTTCGACAAAAATGGACATGTTGAGTGGTTTTCTTTGGCCTTGGATGAGTCAACGGATGTGTCAGATACTGCTCAGGTGTTGATTTATATTCGAGGAGTAGATAAAAGCTATGAAGTGCATGAAGAACTTCTTGATATGAATAGTATTCATGGCACAACTACTGGTACAGATATTTTTAAAGGAGTTGAAATGGCCATTAATCAAAAGAACCTTCGATGGAAAAACTTGAAATGTATTACAACTGATGGAGGCAAAAACATGAGTGGGAAAGATAAAGGAGTGGTCGCTCTTGTGTCAAAGGCTGTAGAAAATGACGGTGGTTTAAAACCATTAGTCTTACATTGTATCATTCATCAACAGTCTTTGTGCGGAAAATGTTTGGATATGTCTGAAGTTCTGAAACCAGTCATATCAACTGTTAATTTTATCAGATCTTTTGGGCTGAATCACCGACAATTCCGACAATTTATTGAAGAGATTGGAGAAAATGACTTACCTTATCATACTGCCGTACGTTGGCTTAGTTGTGGGAAAGTCCTTCAGAGCTTTTTTGAACTTCGAGCAGTGATCGAAATTTTTTTGAATGAAAAGCATCGCCCTCTTACTGAATTACAAAACAACGCATGGCTGTGGAAGTTAGTATTCTATGTTGATTTGAATTTGAGATTGCAAGGAGAAAACCAGCATCTTCCTGATTTATACACTAATATCAAATCATTCCGGAAGAAATTGATACTGTTTCAATCACAACTACGAAGTAAATGTTTTTCACATTTTAAAACATGTGAAATATTCAGCCACACTACTGAGACTGAGTTTCCTATCGATTTTGCAATCGAAACTTTGAGTGCTTTGAAAATAAATTTTGATACTCGTTTCTCGGACTTTGATGCCATTGCGAATCAAATTAAGATTTTTCAGAATCCTTTTGATACTGACATTGAAACCCTAGCCCCGGAACTTCAAATGGAAATAATTGATCTACAGTGCAGCGATATAATTAAGAACAAATATCAAAACTCATCTTTGTTGGAATTTTATAAGAGTCTTCCACTGACACAATTTGATAATTTGCATAAATTTGCTCGTGGTGTGTTTTCTGTTTTTGGTGCTACTTATTTGTGTGAGAAGACCTTCTCCAAAATGAAGTACACAAAAAATGTTTACAGATCTAAATTAACTGATGAGCATCTTAAATCTCTTTTAATAATTGGTACAAGTAAAATTAGTCCACAACTACAAACTATTGTCAGTGGAAAATCTCAATTACACAAATCTCATTAGTATTTCATATGTCATTATGCTTGTTATAAGTTATGTTTTTATTTAAAATGTATAAAATGTTAGTTGGATTCATTTCAATAATTTGTTAGTTATTATATACTGAAGTAAAATTTTCTGCATATTATACATGTCTTTACTCATTACAATTCTGTGTTTCTTTATCCAACTTATCACAAAAACAATAACAATAAGCCTACAACAATGTTATGAGTAGTTAGCCCATGACCATATCAATGTAGATGTCATATTAATAATTATTCAACATAAAATTAGAATACTTAAGTAAACTAAATTTAATTTGCTATAAAAAATATGTTCTCTAAAAGGAGTTTTCAAGTATGCTAGCTCTCCGCGGGCCGGACAAAATCTGTCCGCGGGCTGGATGTGGCCCCCGGGCCGTAGTTTGGAGACCCCTGCTCTAAATAAACACTGTATGATTGTTTTTTACAGTCTACCAGATTTTCTTATTCTCCTTTGAAATTCGACTTGAAACAGTTGTATAATCTAATTACTAAGGCTCTTGAATAGAATTTAAAACTTAAAAACTTTTAATGTTTTAGCAATGTGATGATGAATTTTTCTAGTTTTTCTCAGTATTCTTAAGCCAAATGGTGCTGTACTCTAAAGGACAAAATGACTGCGACTACTATTTATATATAACGAACACAATTCCCTTTTGAATGATTTTGATTAACATATTTGTAAGCACGTGTTGATTTCACACGTATATATAATAATAGTATGTCTTAAGCACATAAATATTCTCATTATTTATATAAAATTAAATCGTAAATCAGTTTCTGCAAAGTACTAATAAATGAACTTCAAACAACTAGGCGTCAAATTTATGAGTAATAAAATAGTAATTGCTACGTTTCTAGCTACTACTCAATTACTGCTGTGCGGTTTGCTGAATTTATTTAATATTATGTGTATTGAATATTGGTCACAAAGTTTGCCCTAAGAAATGTAAACTTATAGATGTGTTGCAATTTTATTGCTGAATGCAAAGACGATGTACACTTTTACATTTCACATAAAGTAATGACCCCTGCTTCAATTGCATTCCGCCATTGCGCATAAATCAATCCGTCGTCATTCATCATTTTACGCAGTTCAACTATAATGGTGATCTTTTCTTGATAACACAGAAGCTATCCCTTTTATACACGACTAGAGCCGGAATTTCCGGCATTACGTTTTGCTATCTTTATTTATTATGAAGTGTATCGTGATTTATTAACAATTAAATCCCTTGATATTGTTTAGTATTAACATAACCATATGCGCAAAGGTGCTACCACAAATCTGCAGATGTATGTTGTAGAACTTTAAATCCCCGCCTATATCATAATATAATAAGTGCTGTTTGATAATACTTATTTAAATACAGTGCACGTAATAAGCGTGGTAACGTTTTGAAATTGACATAATACAATTATGTAATTTGATTGATTTCACATTCAAATAGTTTAACCTATTTATTTTGCCTACGCTACAATGTTCCGACTTGTAACAGCATAAATCTTATTGTTAAGCATATATAGAGACGTAATATTTGACATTTCTTTCGTGCTGTTATTGTTATATATAATACATATGTATTTATATGTTTGGACGTTAATTAAAATACAGTTGTTAGTTTACTACTATGAACGATAATAAGGAATCGATTGAATAGATCTGCGACAATTCTAAGAAAACTGTGACACTGCATAATTTATAAACCGAATACAATGTGTTTTGGTTGTTCCTATAGGAGATCATAGCACAAGTCTGGATAAATTTAAAATTGACTGTAACACATGATGAAATTCATGTCTCATAAGTACGCATCAGCTCTAAATTTGTGCAGATGTGAAAAGCGGTCTTCTAATAATTTATATCGATAACATCATTTATTAAATTAACACAATTTTTTATGAATTAGCTGTATGTTCAGTGTAATTTTACTTTTAAAAAAATTACATTTACATAAAATTCAGGGAAGCTATTGAAAATAAAATTCTTAATTATTTGACTAGCATTTGTATAATTTATTTAAACACGATTACTTAAAACTAGCAGGCCCGGCATACAGCGCCAATTTAATTTTTTGGCACTAAATCAACATATATTGTAAATATAAGTCATTTCAAGCCATAAATATAGAATTTGTTAACAACTTGATTAGAGCTCCACCGTATGTAGAATTTTTATATTATAAATTCGGACTCGACGCACAATTTGTTTCTGTTTTGGTTTTAAGAACGGACGGACATTTTTGTCCACATAATTGTTTTAATCAAAATCTCGTTTCACATCAAATGATTTTTTTTTATGATTCCTGATGCCTAGGACTAACAAAATTCTATCGTAACAATATATGCACCAAAAAAAAAATAGAAAAAGGTACTTAAGAAGGATAAAATTTTGACAAAAAGAAGCATTAGAAAGGCATTTTTAATAAGGCATAAAATTCCAAAAAAAAAAACATAAAAATTAGATAAAGAACACAAAAGTTACTGTATCTAGCTGATAACACTTTATTTTGACCAAATATTCACTTTTAAACATTTTTTTATAAAGATAAATTAATGCATGTGTAAAAAAACCCATAAGTCGGAATTGTTTTGTCACTTTGACAGTGATAAAAGCTTACTTTAACTTAAAAAAAAGTTGTTTACCTTTGGTTGGCCTGACAACAACTTGTGTTTTCTCGTTATGTCATAAAATTAACGAACTCACTGTCAAAATGAAATGTCAAAGTCGACGCAACCCTAAGCTTTGCGTACTATCTTTGGTTGACCCGACTTCAATTTGCTTACTTTATTCCCTCTTCGATGAAACGATTCGTCCTTCGGGCTCGTCGTTTTATCAGGCAATTTGTTTCGTATAGTTACCTAGCAACAAAAATTTTCAATTAAAAGCTGAAAATTTATCCGGAAAAAGGAAAGCTCTCGTGTAATTATAAGTGAAAACCGACAACTTAATTGCTGAAATATATAGATTTTTTATATCTTTTTAATTTTTGTGGAGTTTTCCTTTTGCATTTTGTTTCAGATTTTGAACGATAGTGTCCACCCATTATTCAAAAACATGTTGTTAAAATTTTATGCCTTTTTAAGTGCCTTTTTCTGTTTTTAAGTGCCTTTTAGTCAGGTCTTTAATTATCATACTAAGTATGAAACGTTAAATTTATTTATTTTTCCAAGATACTGTCCCCAAAACAGGATTTAAGTTTGGGTGTATTCATTTTTTACGATATATTTAATATAACAAATTATGAATTATTTCACAAAATATCACGATATTTATCATTCACTGAATTGAATTATGTGTTTTTCTTAAACTATTGGTAGTAATAATTAAAACATAATACAAGATCAATTAGAATACATCTGATATTCGCAAAAACTTAATGATAATGATAATTTCTTAATAGTGAATGATTGGGTAAAAAGTGTTAGTAAATGTCCCTAATTTAAGATACAGACTTTTAGATATGTCAGATTGATAGTTCTATTATAAAGTTGGTGTTCCCTAATTAATAAATATAAGCAATCACATATAACTTTTCTAATAGTTAGTAAACGTATGAACCATTCTTCATGGCGTTCAGCCAGTCAGTTTAATCGCGAATTTAATGTCCCAAGGTACATACAACCCCGGAAAACAATAATATGATAATCTGTAACCTCTAATAATGGCGGAAAATATGCCTCAAAATTACGAAGTAATATGCCTACAGTAAGAATAAGAAACCTCAAAAATGTCAGTCGTGTCGGAAGGCAAGCTTTCCAAAAATGTCTATCGAGGTCCACATAAAGATACTCAATAAGGGCAGTGTTCTAAAAGACACTTCCGCCTATACAAGGTCAAAGTCATTAATTAACGAATTTAAAGAAGACAATGCTGCTCTGCAGAGAATTTCTGCAAATACCGCAAAATGATAAAAATTCAGTTTTCTGAAAGAAGCTTCCATACAAATAAAGTGCACGTCATTCAATAACAAGTTAAAAGAATCCAACAGTGCTCAGAAGGGAATGTCTGCAAATACCTGTTGACGACGGATGAGGCATTAATTTAATGGAATATGTATGAAAGGTATATATGTCTTTCATAATTTTTAGGGATTTTAATAATGTTATTTTTCATAATTATATTAATATTCGGAGATATTTATTCTCATATAAATAACTATTTACACATGATTGTTTTGGGCAAGCGCTCGTTCAATAAATCGACTGTTGATACATAGAATGAGCACTTTGGCAATCAATAAGTGTGTTATGTGTTCTGGGATATCATTGACCAAGCATGAGCTGAATACGAAGACACTTAAATAGTTACGCGTTTTTTGATCTAGTTATGGCAAGTGATTGTGTGAATAAGATTCGTGCTTACTGAATTCACAAAAAAGTTCAAGTGTAGGCGTGTAATTTGCCAGTGTGCTTAAACCACGGAGGACACGGTTATCGTAATTATGCATTTTTTTATATAAATTTAATTGCAAACTAACAATCTGCTCAAATATACATTAGAGTAATAAATAAGTGGGCTGAAGTCACTTGACAGGAGTTGGTATACCGTCCACTGACGGTTACCAGGATTATTCATGCAGGTTTTCTAGACAATTTCTTTTAAGTCTTCTCTCTGCGTGTTGGGTTAGGGGTTGGTTGACAAATGGATTTATATGAAATAAGTTTCTTTCTCTACAACATCTGGTGTAAGCCTTGATAACATCTTTCACAAGTGGTATTTGTAGGTCCTCATGTAACGTTTGGTTTGTCACGCACCAATGTGTGTTAGCCATGATGTTTGACGGTTTTGCTCAACCCCAGAGTTCCTTCCATAACTCCATATGGTACCAGTGTAGTTTTGTAAAGAAGAAGCTTATTCTCAATAGTTAACTGAGAACTTCTAACCAACAGCAAGTTCATTTGTCTGGATTTCAATGTAAGTTGCTGTTTTTTCGCCTTTCTGTGAGCTTGCTAAGTTAATCTCTCGTCAACATACCTGTTGACATAAGGTTTGTCTGGTGGTAAATGTGATTTGGATTGATTGGCATTGATTTTCCATTTGTTCATCCAGAGCTCTAGTTTGTTTATATGATGTAATTTATTGGTAACCTCTATAAGGGTTTCTTTGTTGATAGGATAGCTGTGGTTTCTGCAGTAAGTGGCACATATGCGGTGTATAACAGATGCAGGTATGATCTCAGCACACTACCCTGTGGTACTCCTGTTTGTTTGAGTTGACAAGTTTTTAGAATGTTTTGTTGATTTTAACCTGAAAGTATCTTTCAGAGAAGTGGGACTTTATTAATAAGTATAGCTGATCTGGCAGCTTCTGCTTTAACTTTTACAGTAGGCCGTCGTGCCATACCTTGTCGAAAGCCTGCTGGATATCTAAGAGAGCTTTCGAAAGAAGGGTAATATCTGGGCCAACGCTATTGTTTTAGTAATTATCTAAATTAAATATTTGAAATTCACATATCATGCTGATTTATACCTTATGTACATTTTTTATATGTATTTCAGTTTTAAATAAATTTAAAGAGAAGTCTTTGTGATATTATTCATGCAACAGATAATAAATATGTATCGTGGAATATAAGAATAGTCACTAAAACCGTCTATCTAAGCTTTCATCCGTAGGTCAAATGTAAACATGCAGTCTGCTACATTACACATTTTTAATACTTAACTAAATCAAATTCACTTTGATCATTACCTCTGTTCGATCTTAATTGGAATTTAGAAAAGCAAGAAACAGATTAAATAAGTTCCGTGATACTTATCAAATGACAATAATCAAAGTAAACATCGGCATCGTTCAAGTCTAAACGAGAAACTATTCACTTTAAACTCACATTTATGCTCCTCCACTATCCGTTGACATTTTGAGTAGCGTGATTTTATCTAAATGCGATTTAAATATCTTATTATCCTTAAGGGTCCCGTCCGAGCCTAGAAAGAACGGCGGCGGATTCATTATCGGTCGGTTGAATTTACAAGGCAGCCGTTGTTGGCGCGAATGTTTGTATCGCAGAAACCTGAAATTAGAAACACTTTGTTATTTGTTGTGGTGTCGCACGATGCCCGACTTATTCGTCGCATGGAATGCACACAAAGAGGCGGACAGTCTGCGACAGTCACATTTAATTCGCGTAATGGCAACCATTTGCGTCTGTTCTAGTTACAATTTAGATAAACATATGATGACAACACTGGTGAATTTATATTTCTATAGGTTTTGCGGAAAAAGCACGTAGGCGATGGTTTTTTATTGAACGTACAAATGTACAATACGTTGTGGTAGAGGTGATTTATAGCAGGGAATGGGAATATCAATAAAGTTTCTTATATTTTAATCAATTCATTCTTTTATTTTATTGACTTACAATTGAGTATTCCAAAAGAAAAAAAAAACGTAACATATATTTTGTAGAATATACAGGGTGAGTCATCCCGCGGGGAAGGCATATTGTGACTCTATGAGGAAAAATATTTCAAAGCGGTTTACTTCCAATGCCACTTATTAGGAGCACGTTTCCAAATTATTTTGTATTCTACAGAGTGTTTCATAACTTGGTGGGTGTCCATAGTTATAGTTTTTTAAATGGAACATCTATATATTATTACATTTTTGTATTCCCTGTATAATTCGTAGTCAAAAAGTTATAAAATAGTATATACCTTAAAATGAAGGTTTTCGGCTTATTACTAATTTTCTGAAAAATTCAATGTTTTTATAAAATTATTTTTCTCGAAAACGACGTATTAGATGGACACAATTTTTGGTAGAGGTATTCATAATAAAAGGGCCTAATACGAACATGTTTTAATTTTTTGCAATTACTAATTGAATTTGCAATTATTTTTGTCAAGAAGTGAATTTTTTCAAATGGAACATCCTGGATTCTTGGATTGCTTACTAAATCTCGCACCAAAAACATATTAGACGTTATTATTTTAAAAGTGACCATTACTGAGCTATTGACGTTTTCTGATATAATTTTGCCAACTTCATATTTTTTATTTGAATACGGTATATTAAGTCATGATATTAACTAACACGAGAAAAAATAGCATATTGCGCATACACACTGAACCTATAGAAAAGGTGTGGATTTGACATTTGTCAAATTATGTCATATATTTTTTAACGTCAAAATAATCTTCCTTTTTTGCTAATAGTTTTTTCTTGATTAGTCGAGTGGTAAAGTAGTTATACAAATATGAACCCTGATGACGGCAGTAGAAGGACTGCCGAAACGTTGGAATATCAAGTTTCCACAAACGATGGAAAGAGCTCAAACAATTTTTTTAACTCAAGTTATCCATCGTCAACAATTTCACGTCATAAGTCATGATATTTGCCGCAAAATTGACAAATGAATGGATGACATTTAGTAAATTGCTTTTCTGTTGTCAGGCCTGATTTTTTTATAAATTTTTCTAAAAATGAGCTTAGAGATATGATTTTTGTATTTAATGTGGTAATTACAAAAAAAAATTATATATCTTATTTACAAAACAACAATATAATTTAAAAAATATATACAATAAACAAATTTTAAAACCAAATAAAAACAAAATTAATAACCTGATTTTAGTAGGTGTAGAAACATGACCTGTTCCGTGAATGGAAGAGTAATTAGTGGAACAGAAATTATAAAATAACAATAAATATGAACAATAAAATAGGTAAAAATTAATAGTGTCCAAATTCACTTTCAAAAGCGTCTGAACATGTAACATGTAACGCTGCTTTTTGATATTCCTTCAGTACAAAAAGACGGTATTAAGAAAAAAAGCATAAAGTTGGCAAAATTATATAAAACAACACGACAATAATTCAGTAATGGTCTCTTAAAATAATAATGGCTGACATGATTTTGGTGCAGAACTTAGTAAGCAATGCAAAAATGAACCGATATATAGGCTGTTCTATTTGAAAAAATTCTCTTCTAGACAAAAATATGTCATGTAACTTTATTCCTGTTTTTCGCATATTCAATTAGTAATCGCAAAAAAAATAAAATATGTTTATATATTATGAACGATTCTACCAAGAATTGTGTCCATCTAATACGTCATTTTCGAGAAATATAATTTGATAAAAACATTGAATTTTTCAGAAAACCTTTAAGTTTTTGCCTAAGAATTATACGGGGAATGTAAAATGTAATAATATATGGTGTGTTCCATTTAAAAAACTATAACTATGATCAGCCACCAAGTTCTGGAACACTCTGTATAATATAAAATAATTTTAAATCGTGCTCCTAATAAGTGGCTATCATAGGATAAAAACCGATACGAAATATCTTTTCTCATGGAGTCACAATCTTTCTTCCCCGCGGAGTTGACTCACAGTATATATGTAAAAATAGCAGATCAATGGAATTTTGACAGAGCATATATTAACGAATCAAAGATATACTAGAACGGGATGAACATTATCCAAAAAAAAATTTAATGTGACCAAATGTAAAACCAGAAATTAATAACAACTTTCTATTATATGGAAAACTCCAAAAAAACAAACGCTCAAACTGGGTCTCCAACCCATGACCATCTAAATATGAAAAACGAATGCAGAGCCCTATGAAACTCAAACTATATTATGTTAATTTTGTATTAGAAAAAGAAAGGACACTTCAAGTGAAGTAAAATCCCCCTCATGTGATTGAGTCCTACTGACCAGTTTACTGTGGCTGGTCACTCATCTCACTCTTGCCTTTCCATTTTCCTCTTATAACTTTATATGTGTTTTTGGTTTCTCCACAATTTATCTCCATTGTCTCATATCCTGCAGTTTTTCTCTCCATCTCTCAATTTCTGATGTTCTAATGTCCTCTCTCTATCACTTGGTCCTTCCATCTTATCTTCGATCTACCCCTTTGTTGTTTATTATTTTTACTAATGCTATATCTTCCGCTCTATGGATTTGTTCAAGCCATCTTAATGTTTGACCCTCACTCTTACTATATCTTCACCTTCTAACGTGTCATTAACCTCATAATTTAAAGAACTTCTGTATTATTGTCCTTAATTTTTGGGTCCACATATTCTCCTTATAATCTTCCTCTCAAAAATCTTTAATTTTTCGTGGTTTCTTTTCGTTAGGTACATAGTTTCTGAAGCATAGGTTACCACAGGTTTTATTGCTGATCCACCGAGTCTTAATTTTGTGCTTTTACTTAGTCTCTTGTTTTCCGGAATGTTTTAAACTTGTAATAAGCTCTACTCCCCTCTGAATTCTTTGCGATATTTCACGACATCTAATGTTTTTGTTATTAACTATTACGCTCAGTTATTCTTGCATTACCTTCCAGTTTCTCTGATATACTTTGTCTTTTCTTCGTTAATCACTTATCCTCTTGCCAGCTTCTTCTCTTATTTTTAGTACGGATTCCTCCAGTTTTTGTTCTTCTCTTGCTAAAATCGCGACATCATCAGCATACGCTATCATCTATACTGCCTTTTCTATTATGCAACATAAAGAGGGAGTGGGGGAAATATAAATTAAATGGAAGCTATACTTAATCAATTAACCAATAACGAGTATTTCTGTTACTGGAAGATAGATGAAAGGGTCAGTAAAAGGTAAGTAATCAGCTAGAGTTTTCCGAAGAGTTGGAAGCAGGGGAAAACAAACCTGCCTGCTACAGAGGATTCGTGAGAAGAAGTAATTATTATCAGTGCTATCCAAGTAAAGATCATATTTTGAATATATTTAGAAAGCTCAAAACATGTCCAAATTCTAATGGGGATTCTATTTCTCAATACTGCAATATTAAGAATAGAATTGGTAATTAGTACAATTAGTTAATATTAGAAATTTTGTAATAGGATTTTCATATTTTTCTGTATGACAATAGTTACAAATTGATTCCTTTAGTCTGCATATTAAAATAATTTAAAAAAAATACAATTACAAAAACCAACTGTTAGGTTAATTGATGTAGTTAATAAAACAAATGATCGTATTCAGCTACTAGTCATTCATGTACTAACTTAAGAATTCACTTTCATCCACACCTCAATTGTATTTGCGAATTATTAACTCACGCAGTAGTAAATAAGAACAATAAAGGAGTTGGATTATCCATAAGCGATCAACATAATGACTTTATTGTAAGATAGTAGCTAGTGTATATAAACGAACTTATAAAACAAGTCGGCACATTGTTCACAGTAAATTTCGTTAAACAAGCAATATAACGTCAACTGCCTCTGAGAATATATTTAATTAAGACCTTTTCATTTGCTTCGGTGAAAATATTTCGCGTTCTTATAGTAGTGCGAGCATGTGTGTACTCTGTTCGAATGCCATAATAAAATAAACGCTTGTGTACTTGCATGTACTAGTTGAATAACCTTATATACATGCCGTCGTGCTTCCACTAGTGACTGTACATGTATTATATGCATATTTCCATGAATCTTCTATAGATTTATTTTAAATACTCTGCATAATACGAAAGCAGAAAAAAAAAACAAATGCAAAATATTACTGCATATTCTTTCCCTATTCATCAAACTCTTATTTCTTAACCCAAAATCATATAGGAAATGTGCTGTTCCGAGAAAGATAATAATTATGAAATAAGATTTGATAAAAACAAAACCTCTTCTATGTTTCTTGTGTGCATTTAAGTAATTTCACAATATAAAAACAAATATCCAGTTTTGTTAATAACTTTATTTTAGAAACCTGTCCAGCTGTTCTAAATCTTTTAGCCAGTGGGAGTTGATTTGGGAGAATAAAAGCATGACAACGCATGCTGGTTTCCTGAAAATGACAACTTGATGTAGAGCATTATTCTCATTGACCATGAGCTTCTTCTGCGTGTGATTTGCATTCATTTGGTTCTGTTCCTTGTGTTGACGGCTTCATCCGATCTTATCTTCTTGTGAGAAAAGATGTTACGTCTGCTATAATTGATTTTCTTCCAATAAGTTCATATTTGCTTTCGGTGTTCCACAGGGTTCGAATTTAGGTCCCCTGTTATTCATACTACTTATAAATGATCTGCTCCTACAAATTGATTGCTGATGATAGCAAAATCCTTGATAACAAATGTTGCTGCTGCAACTAAGTTTCAACAGAATTTAAAGGTATTGGCTGCATGAACATTTTGGACTCAAGTTGAATGTAGATAAATGTTCTACAGTTATCTTCACACGCTATTCTGTCTCATACATTGGCGGCACCAAATTGATGTGTAAATGTACGGTCTAAAAGTTCGCCCCTGTATATAAATAAATTTTCCATAACCATTAGTTACATCTGCCTCGCTTCTATTATTTGTATTATAATTTACTTTTTCTAGTCCCATACTTTAATTGTATTATTAGATATGCCGAACCTGTACTTTAATGATGTCCATTACGATACAGATTTTCATTATGATACAAGTTTATATCCAATAGGAATACAGATTTTTCATTACGATACAAGTTTATATCCAATAGGAATGCGACATTCCAATATTCAAACTATATTCAATATGGCGACTGCATATATGACAGATATACAAATTAAATAAATGTGACAGTTCTCTGCAATTTACAAGTAAGTACTTAAAATTTGCGCTTTTTTGAAAATATAAACGGTAAAAATGAGGGATAATGACAGTGAAATGTAAAATTTGAATCCACCAGAAATTATAGAACAAACCTTAGTAACCACCAAGAATTTATTACCAGCTAAATTCGCAAAGGTGCATGGAAAATTTTAACCTCTATTTATGAAATGGAATGTTCAAAAAATAATGTTTTATTATGGGGTCGTAGAAAAATAGTGTATGCAACTCGCATTTAATGGCTATTAAGACACTCGTATTCATTACAATATTCGGCTTCGCCTCGTATTGTAATTTTCTTACTCGTGTCTTAATAGCTATCATTAAATGCTCATTGCATAATATACTATTATGTATGGTTACTTGCCAAGCTTACGTTTTATCGCAACTCTTTCTTTTGCTAAATATACGTTTGTTTTGGATCTCTCATTAATAGTAAAATAATTTTTATTATACTGATGTTAATAATAATATTATTTTTTGTTGTTAGTATTTTGTAGTGTTGATGGTACGTATCGTTAGTTTTATTTCAATATTAAATTATATGCTTTCTCCTGCCTTTGGTGAACGTAGTGTCATTTATGGAAAGATTGGGTAGGTATTCTCATCTGCGTCACGTTGGAAATAATTAAAGTCTAGTATATTCGGGTCAGTATAATTGATTTTTCATTTATGAACATTTTAATTTGTATTCTAGATACGTTCTCCGTATTTTCAGTCATATTTTCCATAGCTTCATCCTAATTTCTAATAAACGTATAATAATAAAAGTGTTCCGTTTTCGTTCATTTCTAACCGAAGCTAAGTGATAACATAGCTTTTCTTTATATATTAAACACAATTTAATTGTAATTAATGACCAGTTGAAAAGCTAGACTTGGCAATTTGAATTTAGTTGTAAAGGTAGATATTAAGGTCTGACCGTAAATATATATTTTAATTATTAGTGCCCTTTTGGCTATTTTTTAATATAGTGAATTTTAGCCTTAGATCTACGGATATTAAATACTGAAGATTTAATGATTTTTAAATTTTAAGATATTTTAGATCGTTGATTGCTAATTTCATTAAAATTTTGTTTTACCTCTTCGAGTGAACCAATTTAAATGAAAATATTTCAATTTGAATGTTTAATTTGGAACTTCTACATAAAGTTCTTTTTTATTTATGTGATAGAAAACATACATTACTATCTAAATTTAACTTTCTCTTATCTAAAATTTCTCCTATTACATTAACTTAATTTATTTTTGTAACTAATCCACACCCTACATTTTGTAATTATTAATTACTTCTGTGGATTTAATAATAATAATAATAGTGTTGTGAATCTGAAAGACATTGGAAGACAATAGTATTTATTCTTACAAAAATATACATTAGATATACATTACAGAGAGGTATGTATTTGGAGTAGGCTTCTCCTACAGAACCCCTTTAATTTATGCTTAAAGTCACTATTAATTATTGACGATTAAACACACACCTGTGCTTTAAAGCTTTGTATAGACCAAAGCTAATGTGAATACAAGCGCGAATCCGGACGCGAATGCGATCTATTCAACATTCTGGGTAAACTGTACTGACACACTAATGAGCGAACAGTTCAGGCGAGCAAACAGTGTGCGCAATCACTAATAGATGACGTTCGCTTTGGTCTATGCAAAGCTTAAAGGATTTAACCGCTCTGTATCGTAGACAAATTTCATAGCATCATGTATGCATTGAATTAAAAATTTCTGTTGGAATTGAACAGTGAGTGATCTGCTTTGAAACAAGAATATAACATATTCAAATATATATATACATATATACAGGGTTAGTTTTAAATAGCGTCATTAAAAAAAGGGGGTGAAAGAAAAATATGAGAAATGACCGTACAAAAATAATTGCGGTCCAATGTGCGCGCAGTGATGAGAAAATGATTTTTCTTTCCTCGAGTCCGAGCCTGACGCACTTAATATACAAACATAATAATTTTCATATAGAGGAATTTCAGTTTCAGAATAACGGAAAAAAAAACAGTAATGCACCGAGGTTGTCGACCTTTTCCATACAAAGGCGTGCTATTCACACAAAAAAAAACATCGCCATAGAAAATCTTTTCAATTGCCATTCATTCTCAAAGGTTGTAACTATTTACATTTTATCGTTTTTTTTTTTGGAAGAACTGCAATTACTGGTGGTACTTAAGTAAATAGGATAAACAAAGTTATGGACCGACTTTAACTGCATTCTGACCCTAAAAATTTAGAAATTTTTGATAAGTTACAAATAAACTTCTTTTTTGATTTCCAGTTAGACATTTATACGTATACTTCAAATTCGCATAGCCTGGTACCTATTTAGCGGTAACCCTGTATATATGGTGTAATACCAAAGACAATAAAGATGCGCCACTAAAGAAGGAAACTGCATTTCTGGGGTAGGATAGAAAAATTAATAAAAAAATCTATTAGAATTGTATATTTATATACAAAGGATATGCAGGAAACATTTTGCAGCAGGTATGTTTATGAATATTGAAAGGAAGCATCTGTTGCCAGAAATTAGGCTATGTCAAATGAGTTTTGAGACAAAGTGCATTCTGTTTTAAAAACAATATGTAAGAATTAACCAATTAATGATAAATATGTAAATAACAAACATTTTTTTAGCTGAACCAATTCCATCATGTTATGACTGCAAATATAAGTCACAGAAAGATAAAAGTTATTTTTGATATTTCCACAGGTAAAATATTTAGTAATTTCTGTACCTATATTATATGTTTACGTATGTACATCTTTTTTGTTTTTAGTTCCTCCAATAGAAGCTGATAAGATAGAACAAGAATTACCTTCAAGCGTAGCAACACAGACAGTCATTATTTTTAAAATCGACAACAAGCACGTTATACTCCTTTTAACCAAGGCAAATAAGAACCTGAGAAAGCAGCTTTCTAAATTACAAGAACAATATCGGTAAGAAGCTTTGAATACTTAATCTTTTATAATCTTTTATTAAAATTAGAGTAAATTTGTCAGACAAATAATATGCTTTATTTCAGTTCTCGCTACAATGCATAATATCACAAACATAATATATTATACTAGCCGTAGTATTTTAAATAAAGTATTCGATAGTTAATTACTACTTTATTATTCTAAAAATGTATGAATTTAATTTTACAATGAGTTCAAACTAAATTTTCAAATATAATTATGAGTTGTACAATATTTATTTTACCTCACTGTATCTAAAATTATCATGAATATGATTCTACCTAAATTCATAGTATTTGAAAGGAATACGTGGGAAAATTATGCTTGTATGCTACTAAAAGTTGGTTATGTTTATTTTTATTTACCGGTATAAATTTACTTAAAATATTATTAGCTCAGTTTAAATTTATTTAAAAGACTCTTATAAATTATCTCAGTGTGTTATAGTTCTTATTGTAGAAGATTACCTTCGTATAAAGAAAACAACAGTGAACAATCATAAGAAAAAAATATATTGAAAAGTAAAATACATGAACTTCATAAAATTTAGGTTATAATCAAACCCTATTATGCAACAAAAAACTGTTAGTGAACTGTTACCATTGGAATTGTTATAAACAAATACAACAGGATTCCATAAATATAAACGGTATGGTCTTAAGTTTTACGTAAATCAAATTCAGTTGAAAAAAATTAAAATTAATCGAAAAATTCTTTATAATCTATTTGTGAAAATTCTATGTGCAACTACTATTATATTATATTAAATTGTGATGAAAATTAGAATAGAATAATTCTTACAATAAAAGTACATACTTAATACTAAATTAATTATATTAATTGTATGGCGTTTATATTTTTTTACTAATTCTGATTTTTTTAAGATCTCAATTTTAATAAAATGTAAGTACTTAACTCGAGTTTGATACTTTAATTGGTTTGTGGACAATTATCTCCAAGTAGCGTATCTGGTCTCTTCTTATATTCTGGTGGTCTTCTTCTTACGGGAACCGGTAGCTTGGTGTAAAATTCCAAAACTTGAGCTGCCTATACCTCGAACGCTACGTTTTAATTCTTCTTTCCTCAGGTAATTATTAATTTAACACTTTGATTCTAAATACTTAATTTTAATTGTTTACTTGTAGATATTGGAATAAAAATCAGTCGATGAAACCCTCCAACTGTAAATACTTTCACTAATTTGTGTATATCTTTCTCATAGAAATAGTAATTAATTTGTATACACTCACAAAGGTATTTAAATTTTCTTTAAGAATATCTTTTCTTAACTTAATTTTTAAGAGCGTCCCTTTCGGTGTCTCTTATCTGTGTGTAAAAAAAATAATTCCCTTTTCCCATTGTTTCCTTACAATGCCCACTAATGGGTAAGTTGATTTTTTTTTATTTAAAGTTTGACTTGTATATTAAGTTGTCTAATTTTGAGTAACTAATAAAAAATGTATTTCTAATATTGTTTAAATGTTGTTATTATTCAATTTTACCTTAATTCTTGGGAATTTATTAACTTCTGAATTCTTTTATATTTTCTTTGACATTTAAAAATATTTACTAAGGTTGAATTATGCTATTATAATTTTGTGTATCTTAAGTTGCATAATTTTGAGTTACTATAAAATTAGATATATAAATATGTATACTATCTTTTCCTTATACAAATGACTTTAATATATAAATATCGTTATAATATATATGTAGAACTAAAATTCACTAAAAATCACAGGGTGATAGTTCAAAGTTAGATATTAACCCGTGATCATCCACTATCACCCTGAAACACAAAGAACCTCTACCAATAAAAAAAATAATACTTAATTATTAAAGTCTGACAAATATACTTTGGACAATCTCTAATTTTAATAAATACTTCAATACTTACTTTCTGTAGCTCAGTTTTTAATCTATCTACAGAGCTTGAGTTCTTCTAGGTCACTAATTTGATTGAAGTTTTTTACGCCGTCCTTCCTAGATGTCCTTTAATATGAATATTACATGTGTTTTCATTAAACTCATTTAATACATAAATTTAACAGGAAGTAGCCCATGAATAATTATACTTTTGTAAGTAAATTAATTTTTATTGTATGTTCTGACTATTAATGTATTCTATCTTATTTTTTTATATGAGAGGAAAACCCTTAATGGTCATCACTCATTGAGTGATAGTGTGGGACTTTCCAACTTTTCCTACCTACTAAAAAAAAAAACATTGCTCTCCGTACTTCCGGAACTGCTATATGCGTATCTTCGGATAGCACAGTTGTCTCTATTGTACTGCTTTATTAGGTTGCCGCTTTCTCCATTGCATGCCCTTGCTTTCAGCACCTTTTCAATGAAGGTGCTCACCCATCTCCATTTCTCCTCGCTCTCTATCGTATTCTCGATTACATTAAGAGTGTCTAGCGCTTAGTAGTTTTTGCTGGTCAAAAGAGCCCTGTCCGCCATCCACTATGTCATACAAACACCGCATGGTCTGATGTCTCGGTCAACCCACAGTCCGGGTAAAGACCATCTGCTGCTAGCTTGAATCTCTTTAAGTATGTTCTAAAATGACCGTGTCCTGAAAGAGACTGCATCATGTAGTAATTTGCCACTGTAAACCCATAGCATACCAAGGCATTCAAGTCGTGAAGCAAGGTCCTACTACAGCTAGCTGTGGACTCCAGCTCAATCCAGTGCTTTTTCCACCGTTTCATCGTTATTTCTCTTTCACTTGCCTTCGATGATAGTATCTATCCTTTCTTGGCAGAGAATATTCTCTTTCGATCCTCTTCCATGAGAAAGATTGGTGGTATCCCTGCTATTACCTGCGCTGCCCCGCTGGATACTGTCCAGTACCGCTGGTCACCCTCAGCACTCTTCTCTGGAGCTTTTCCAGTTGTTCTCTTTGACCTTTTTTCTCCAGGGTGTGTGCCCAGACCGGTACCGCATACAGCACTTTACTGGTAGGTCCCCCAAAATTGGGCATAATCCTGACCAATAATGTTGCCAGAGTAGAATCTGCCTTTGCCACTAGTCGTTTCACGTGTGGTCGGAACGTTAGAGTTACACCGAAGTATTTTAGGTTTTTCCCAGGAGTGATTGGTTCTCCCATTACATCAAAATGTATGTCCACCTGTCTTTAAGGCCCTTTGAGAATAACAGCTTCTGTCTGTTCCGGGGCAATCTGCATGTCACTTTCCGTCATTCTTTCAACTATTTGCTCCAAGGATTCGTTAGCTTTGAACACAAGTTCTTTCACATCCTCCGCTTTACTATGAGTGCTAGACCGATGGCATACGCTATTATTGTGGCTCCATACATAAGACGCACGTTTAAAATTTGATCGTACAAAATATTCCACAGCGTTGGTATCAAAACTTAACCCTGTGGTACACCAGAATTGACCTCCAGACTACGTTTGGATAACAATTACACCTTTCTCTGAAAGAAATAGTCCTCTATAATGTTGACGAGGTATCCCAACATCCTGGTCAGCTCCTCGATCGCATGCACAGTTGATTCCTGCCGTACAAAGCCAAATTGCCTCTGTGACAGCCCGCCAAATCTCTATAGGTCTTCATCAAACCTGCATTTTAACAGACGTTTATAGATTTTTCCCAGGTCTAAAAGAGGTATCATGCGGCATTGACTTCTTGAGCAACAATACTATAATGGATCCCTCCCATTTTGGTACTCTATCTTATTAGTTTTATAGCAATAACAAAGTATAGAATGTTCTAACAGAAAGAGAATTTCTGAGAATCTTGGAATTATTTTTATGTACTGAATCAATTATCGATAGAAACACTTTGTATTATGTATTAAGTTGAATTATATTCTATATCCTTCGAGCAACGATTAGATTCAACATTCAAGGATTTTGCTAACTTCAGTATGCTTTTTTAAATGTGAAAATATAAAATCACCATTTAAAATTCTAAATTGGAAATTAGTTTATATAACAATTCTAAAAAGAAATTATGATTACTTATCAAACTGTTGACAAGGACTGCTGTGATCAGGCAAAGGTCTTTTAGAACAAATTCCCTGTTCTGTTGGAGTTCTATGTTTAATACTGCCTATGAAGTCTCGGAACTAATTATTCTATTAAGTCGAATTCCACAAAACCTACAGTTTCTTCTTCTTTTGCAAATATATATTAACTTGCTATTAAAAAGAATATCTTCTTAAAAGATCATTTTTAAAATAATTGAAGAAATATCAACGTATTATCACACAATTTCTAGCTTAATATTCACACTGTCTCTACTAGAAGCACAATGCTATTATATACGTACCTAATAAATTATTCGATATTTATATTATTAAACTATTCAAACGTTCTGTAACAGGTACTGATAAAGGTGGTCCTCTAATTGCAAATAAATCCTCAGCTAATAAGTGACATTTAATATTTATCAGTAGATTAAATTATTGACAGTAAATTCCGATAATTGGTGTAGGGAATAGATGTCCATATTCCCGGTACTAATTAGTGCACTTCACTCGACATGAAAGGACATCAGAATTGGAATCTGTACCGCCGACGGACACGCTAATTAAAGATGAATTATATAAAAACTTATGCAACTGCCGTTGATAATCATCACGGCTTATAGCACCGACGTCAATGTTCTTTTTTGCCATTATTACCGTCCCGCATTTACTCTCGAATTGTTCTCGACAAAGAGAAAGTATATCAGATCTCCCAACATATCAAAAACAGATAGTTGATAAAAAAGAACGAAATGTGAAACTATATTAATTAGTTACTTGACTGTTACGCAAAAATATCAAGCCTGAGGGTATTGTTTGCGTACACGATCGCATGACAATATGCTTTGCAATTAGAGTAAATCAAGTGAAAGTTGACCCGTTTATATTATTGTCGCTTTTTCTATAACTCTTGATTCTATTGCAGTCAGAAGAGATAACATTAAATGCCTGTACGGTGTCTGTCACAAAGTTGTATTGTAAATGACAGACAACTCTATTGGTGCATTCGATATAGATATAATACTGATTAATGAGCGCTTAACTAATAAAAATTCTCAATTGAGATTTAATTTTGGTATAAATGTCAGTAAGGTAAAGTATTTTATTTGTTAAAAGCCTTAGATGCCTGGCAGTGATGTGAAGCGTATGATGCTTTGATGGAATTTTAATATACATGAGGAGTAACACTACCAAAACGCAACAGATCCACTTTGTTTCAAAAATGACATATGGATGGCGTTGATATGCTATTTTGTCGCTCTATTCAACTCTAAAATGTTACACTATCAAAGCGCAACAGATCCCAGTGAAAATAGATTGTGAATATAAACTGATTTCATCAAAGTGCAACATATCCAAATTTGTAGCACTGTCAAAGCGCAACATATCCATTTGCGGTGAATTCGTTAAGGTGTGTTCAGTGTTGTTCTTTTATTACGCCGTTTTTTCACAATATTATAACAATTCTGGTCTGTGATTACCTACATATAATAGAATGGATGGTGAGGAAGAAGGTGTTTTTGTACAAGACAACATGGTGGGGCGTGGAACCAGAAAGAGGAAAAATAACATTTCGAGGTTAGGAAAAGAAAAGAAAACCAAGAAATCGTAAGTTCTTCAAATTAGCAAAATTATTTAACTTATAATAATAACTTTCGTGCTTCGTTTTCGTAGGTATGGAGCCAAAGATATTAATTTAATAAATTTTGCCCCGCCTTGTAATCACAAATTCGATAACAATATTAAAAAGTTTCAAAGCATAGAAGTACCCAAGGAAACTTTACATAATGTTAAACAATTACTTTACACAAGTGATGACAAAATTTCTCAAGATACTCGTTTGTCTACATTTCTTCGAATTAATCACCCCAAACGGTCTCGTCCAAGCCAAATTTCAGATAAGCGCAAACCGCATTATTTTCATATAACTTATTTGGTAAATTAGCGTAAAATACGTATACTACTTGTTCATTGCATGTAAATTTGTAAAATTGCAGGTAGAACACGAGAACAAGACATACATCGTGTGCCAGAAATTTTTTGAAAAAGTATTTCAAGTTTCTAAGCGTCGTATATTGTGGATTGCAAGAAATATTCGATATCATAAAGATCTAAAAGAAAAGAGGGGAGGAAAAAGGCTCCCTTATAACAAATATGTAGAAAAGAGGGAAAAGGTAAAAGCTTTCATTGGAAAGTTTAAGGGCCGTGAAAGTCATTATAACCGCCAGAAGTCGCGTCGCTTGTATTTGCCAGCGGTCTTAAATATTTTGAAAATGTGGAAAATGTACAACAGTAGTCACGATCAAAAGTATCATGTCAGTTATTCGTATTTTCATAAAATATTTTCTTGTCATTTCAATCTGGGTTTTGGCTCGCCTGCCACAGATGTATGCAGTTTTTGCGAAAGAACCAAAAACAGAGTCAAATTTGCTTCAAATCAAGAAGCAAAAGACAGTGTAACTCGAGAATTAAATGTGCATACAATGAGGGCACGGCAATTTCATTTAATAATGAAAGAAGATGTAGATAATTGCAAAACATTTTGTTTCGATTTAGAGCAAGTGCAAACTCTACCCAAGCTCCCTATACAAGAAGCTTTCTACTCTTTGCAGATAGCATTTTATGCATTTTGCGTAGTTGATATTAAAGCTAAGCGACCTATATTTTACACTTGGAACGAAGTTCAAAGTGTAAATCAATGAAATTGGTTCGGCGGTATTCCATTTCCTAAAAAATCATAAATTCGGCCCAAACGTAACGAAAATACGTTTGTTCTCAGATGGATGCGGTGGCCAAAATAAAAACTCCCACATGATACATATTTTGATGTTGTGGCTGCACAAGTATGCTCCTAAATCTGTCCAGAAAATAGAATATGTTTTTCCGGTGAAAGGACATTCCTATTTACCTGCAGATCGCGTTTTCGGTAGGGTGGAAAAAAGAGTTGCGAAAACATGCAAGAATTGTTTTTCCGGAAGAATATGTAAAAATTTATTCAAAATTTGGGGAAGTCAAGCAAATGGGTAAAGACTGGAGTGTGTACAAGTCTTTGCTAGAAACGTTTAAGAAATTGGATGGAATCAGCGAGCAAAAGAGAATTTACATAGCAAGGCCAGCCCAGAAGTAAGGTCCAAACGCTGTTCTTGTTAAGACCGAAATAACTTACCGCTTTAATGATCCATCCAAAAAATTCATTTCATTGCTAAAAAGAGGAAAAAAGATGGAAAGTATACAATTGGAAGAAGTTATGGGAGAGCAAGGCATAAGTCAGGACAAGGGGATGGCAGTGAATGTGCTGATAAAGGAAGCATACGGTAATCAGTGGTATCTGGAAGGACAATTTGACTGGTATTTTACCATTTTGAGGGACTTTATAATAAACAACGATAGTAGAGAGGACACTGAATATATCGACTGTGAATGCACAGAAGAGGAACAAGAACCAAAATTATAAAAAACAATCACTTTCTTACATAATTACGTTACATTTTGCAAAATTTATTTTCTTTTTTAGTAAACGTTTTCTGAGTTGCACCATTAATTTTCCTCTTTACAAAGTGAAACGTATCCATTTCTCCTATCAAAATGCAACATATTCAAACTTTTTCGAATTTACAAAAAAATGGAAAAAGAACGATTTCCAGTAATAAGCCTATTAAAATAAATACTGAATTTTAAACCAAACAAAAAAAAATGTTATTCTGTTTTCTTAAATAACAAAGTAATAGAAAATACCAATTTATTTTATTTTATGTCTGGCGGATATATTGCATTTTGGTAGTATTACTCCTCACATGTATATGTATCAAAATATCCATTTTGAAATATGCTCAAATACGAATTTGTATTAAAATAACTAACAAAATCAAAATTTATTATTATAAAACAATAATAACAGCAAATACAAAATATTTTTAATTGCTATATTGTCTCTCTAACATCTTGTAGTTTTTCAAGATAGAGAGAAAATATCATGACAAATATTAATGACAGTATGACACTTAATCTTATAACTTAAGGGTCCTCGCTAGTGGATCTGTCAACAATGGCAAAATAACAGATTTTAGAATCCAGATATTTTTGTTGATTTTAAAGATGGAGAAAACCTTTCAACGTCAACTTATGAAGAATTTAGTAATCTACCCGGCTGAAAAATCAAATTTAGAAAAAAATTATCGGATTACAGAAAATTAATTAATATGCCAACATATTAAAAACCAGTTTTCTCAAAAATCCTTCGGAGGAGATTTGTTTGCTTGGGTTGACGTTATAAATTGAATAAAAAGCTACTTATTTTTCGTTCAACTATTCTTTACTTTGTTTAAAATGAATATAAAATAAATTAAAATTAGGCAACCCACATTACAATGAATTGTTATTCTGCTATAAATATTTCCCGCAGTTACAAATGTGTAAATAGTTGGTCATAAATGAATTTTTATTCGCTTAGATATTTAGTTATTATTTCAAATATTTATTATATGTTCCCTATGTGTAAAAGTACTCGGACATCCTTGGCTTATTAAATTATGTGCTATGCAACCATTATTACATTTCCCATTTACTAGCGAGGACCCTTAAAATAGACGTTTGACATTCCATGGCAAACCCTTATCAATATAATTTTTGATCTCGCGGTATTAATAATATACGTTGCTTTAGTGCCTATAAAGCAAATCACAAAATCCTGACCTGATAAGTGGTGCTATAGTAGAGTTATTAATCTTTATATACTGTGTGGAAATAAAGTAACTGATGAAAGCATTAACATCGTTAATATTCATTTTTTGAAGAAGAAAAAAAGCTCGACGGCGATAGCGATTTTAACTAAGAGAAATAGTTTCATTGTATTTTCAGTTTCTTACGTCATTTCGTCTACATTTTATGACGTCACGGCCTTTTTCTTTAATGACAACCTATATTTTTTTTAATTGATTTCGAAAGTACTTTCAATTCTCTATCCAACGATATAAAATTTTTAGTATGTTATATTTGAAAAAAAATGAGAAAAAGCGTCTTATATTTCACATATTAAAAATTCTTTCAACGAATCTAGTCACATAAATTTGATGGAAAAATTGACGGCACATTTGTTTTCATTATAAAATTATAAAAATGTGGAAAATCGAGCTATAAAATTACTATCTACTCTATTCAAAATTAATAATTACATTAAAACTAAATTGATTAAACAGGAAAAACAACTCCAAGAATAACATTAAACACGAAAATAAACACAGAAATAACATTTTTTAAATTACATTAACACTAAGTGTTCAAAATGACGACCCTGTACCATCTGACAATTCCCAAGACGATTATAAAACTCATTTCTCACATTATGGATAGTTTGAGCTGATATTAATCAAATTTCATGTCGAATTCTATGCATGAGATCTTCTAAAGTATTTGGTTCATTTTCATACACTTTACTTTTTAAGTGCCCCCATAGAAAGAAGTCTAATGGTGTTAGATCTGGACACCTAGCCGGCCATTCCATAGGACTTCAATTCTCTATCTTTCGCTCAATAGTACCATTTTTATTAACAAAATAGTTTGCAAAAGGTAAATTATTCTAATATAATGAATTTTTAATATTTTACCTCTTACCCTTTTTCTCAATTTTTTTCAAATATAAGGTATTAAAAATTTTATACCGTTGGATAAGGATTTAAAAGTACTATCAAAATCAATTTAAAAAATATAGGTTGCCATTTAAAAAAAAAAAAGTCGATGACGTCATAACATGAACAACAAAATGACATAAGAAACCGAAAATGCGATGCAAATATTCCCCTTAGTTAAAATCGCTATACCCCTTCGATTTTTTTTTCAAGAAGTGAATATTAACGAAGTTAATGCCTTTATCTGTTACTTTATTTCCACATTGTATATAATCTGTTAGTGATAGTGTAATTTCTGAACGACTTGACCGATTGAGGTGATATTCAAACAATATATCTGTTCTGTTGAGACGATAGTTCGCAGCTATGCTAGGATCCGATAGGTGGCGCTGTAGTCAAGTTATTAACAAATTCTATACTTATGGACCAAAATGATTCATATCACAGTATATGTAAATAGGTAAATTATTCTAATATAATGAATTTTTAATATTTTACCTCTTACCCTTTTTCTCAATTTTTTTCAAATATAAGGTATTAAAAATTTTATACCGTTGGATAAGGATTTAAAAGTACTATCAAAATCAATTTAAAAAATATAGGTTGCCATTTAAAAAAAAAAAAGTCGATGACGTCATAACATGAACAACAAAATGACATAAGAAACCGAAAATGCGATGCAAATATTCCCCTTAGTTAAAATCGCTATACCCCTTCGATTTTTTTTTCAAGAAGTGAATATTAACGAAGTTAATGCCTTTATCTGTTACTTTATTTCCACATTGTATATAATCTGTTAGTGATAGTGTAATTTCTGAACGACTTGACCGATTGAGGTGATATTCAAACAATATATCTGTTCTGTTGAGACGATAGTTCGCAGCTATGCTAGGATCCGATAGGTGGCGCTGTAGTCAAGTTATTAACAAATTCTATACTTATGGACCAAAATGATTCATATCACAGTATATGATGGTTTAACGCCAAAAAAAATCTGCACCCGATATATGGCGCTGTAGTCGTGTTGATGCTACATTTTATATTTATGGACCTAAATGACTCATATTCACAGTATATATTGGTTTGGTGCAAAGAAAAGAAAATCACATAATCTGGACAGCATAAGTGGCGCTGTGGTAAAGTTATTAATAAATTTTATAAACCGAAATGATTTATATGTACATAATATGTTGTGGTATATGCGGCCATCCGACAGATGGCGCTATTTTTTCGTAAAATTGAATTTTGATTTATGAATATCATTTCTATTTGGATTTCGACATACGACTATGCGCTTGATCATTGGCGCGGCCATTTTTCAGTCTACAGTTGTGAAAAAAGCTAGGGCGGCCCAAAATATTGAGAAGTTTGATATTTGGAACGCATACCCGCTAATTTTTTTCATTAGAACCTAAAAACATCGTATAAGAAATTTCAGCCAAATTCGAGGACATTAACCCATGCCGATGTGGACTTAAACATTTACCATTCCGAACATTCAATTTCAAGTGTTTTTGAGGTTTTGCGCTTAAAACAATGCTATAAGTGAATATAATTATTATAAAAATGTTTAACCTGTGGTGCATCTTAGCATAAACTCGGATGTTACCCTTGCGACGAGAACTCCGCTTGTTGGTAACACGTTTAAACATGTCATTCTGAGACGCGCGCACGCGTATCGACAGATCTTCACAATATCCACCGGTATATACCTCTTGAGTTGATGATAAAGTTATGTTCGAATTGAACGGAAATTCATTCCCTTAATAATTTTATAGTACGTTTACAAGTACGTACTTTATACTTTGCTGAAAAATATTTCGAAAATTTTTCTTGTGGGAAATTCTAGACGCAAGATTGTAAACAAATGGACAGGTTTTGAGTGTTATTTTATAATTCAAGTCAAGTTAAATTGAAAATTAATGAAAGCGTCAATTTATCAATTCGGGAATGGTTAATTTTTTGTGAGAAAGCTCGAGTTTCCACTAGAGCTGTTCCGTATTGCGTAAAGAAATGAATTGACTTGCATACAGAATGGAGAGAACTTCAAAGAAATTCGACAAAGGACGGAACCAGGAAAACCAGGTCGTGTTAGGTGTTTAGCTGAAACAGATATGATATTGACCAATTTTATCTTGCATCCATTTGGTTGCAAATAGTAATAATTTCGTTGGCTTTTAGTCCTCTTGTAGATAAAACAATATACAACTTCGTGGGTCCAGAAGGTATCAATTTATTGAAGCTTATGGGAATTGATAAAGGGTTTCTTCTAATAGATCTCTCAAAATGGGATGAAAATCAACAGTTCATCAAGGCTAAAAAGATCGTGGGAACATTAGTTTATGCAAACGATACTACTGAGAAGGCAGTTAAATTGACGGAAGGGTATAATGGAATACTTACGGAACATGAAGAACAAAAACAATTTATTTTACAATGCGTAATTATGTTATACAAATAGAAGAATTTTATTAGAATAGAAATGAAATGTATAAAATGTTAGATCGGAACTATATTTATTGTGATCTTACTGTTAATGAAATATTTCAAAAAGTCACAATATTAGTAATATTGTCAAAACATAAGATAAGCAACTTAAATTACTATACAAAAAAATGTCATTATCATGTAGATGGAAACTAAACTGGTCACAAAAGGTAACAAAACTGGTCATGAAAGGTAAAGAATTATGGAATGACACGAGATTTTTTGAGTAAAGAAGAATTTATATAGAAAATTTGGTATAAAAGTAATACATACCTGATTTTAATAAGTTAATTATCATCATCTACATGTTTGATAAGTCGTAAACTTGTGGAACTCATATCTTGGACCGAAGCGATTACTGAACCGGAATTACCTTAAATTTGCTTTTAAAAATAAATGGAATTCACCTTGAGGGAAATATAATAAATACAATAAAATTAGGTGCATTTCCTTCATCCAACATGGAAAATTAGTAAAAAAAATAATTCGATAAAAATCGGTAGGCAAAATTTGTATGAAAAAACAGTTTAAATTGGGTGTTATTTGGAATGGTAAATGTTTAAGTCCACATTGGCATGCGTTAATGTCCTCGAATTTGGCTGACATATATTGTAGGATGTTTTGAGGACCTAATGAAGAAAATTAGAGCGTATGCGTTTCAAATTTAGAACTTTCCAAAATTTTGATCCACATTAATATACGCGTATAGATCAGATAAATGTAATTTTAAAGGTGTGAGTGATAATTAAAGGAATCTAGAGAATGAATGCAAATGTAAATTCGTGTCCATACTGGTTCATTGAACCGTGCATAAATCGTATCTTAACAGCATTTCCGACCAGACCGAAATTCATTATTAATAAATCAAATAATAAATTTACATTTCAAGAAAAAGTTTTATCGTTACCATAAATTTCTGGAAAAAATACACACATATGGACAAGTCTGTCTGTATAATACATACATAAGACATACATACATATATGCAGGTATAAAAGCACGAGCCTATAAAATTTGTTATAAACTACAACCCACGGCAATCAATTCGCGTGAATTTTGTATCTGCATAGTTGTTACTTTTATCGTTAAAAAGGGCATTTTACAATTATACACGATATAAAACACTATAAATTACGGTGCTAATAAAATTCCGATCATAAAACAGTTGACATCTTTAGGATCGATATTTATAGAGAACTACAGAGTATCGTAGACTATGACTATATAAACCGCAAAATTACTTCGGCAGTTTTACAATGTTAGCAGATGTTGGCTAACACTTTATGTGTGAATAGTAAATTTTATTTGACATTAGGTACATACTTAAGTTTAGAATAAAGGATCATTGGAATATGTATTTATTAAAGATGAAAAGACCAAATCCATATAGTTAACAAAACGCATAAAAGAAAGCTAATAAATAGTAGCTCTGTTAAGGTCTACACTACACAACACTTTTTGTAATCCAATCTTTATACTCTAAAAGGTAATGAAATTAGTACTTCAAAAAATTGGACTGGAAATGAAACTTGTTGTTAATTTACCAACGTTTACAATACCTTGCAAAATGTTCATACATCAACTTGTGGAAATGGTGTAAAACCAAGGTATGAAGAATAGTCTTTGCAGCGATGTATAAAAAAATCTGTCAAAATTTCCAAAAGTTTGCTATATAGTACATATCGAATAACTGACCAAAAATATAACATTCTATAATGAATTTAAGCGTCTGAGAGGATTAATCAAAACACAGATAAACATTAACTATCACCGTTATCTTATTGATACGGAAAATTCCGTTTTTTGCGTGCTAAACGTCGCTCTACTAGGATACCAGGTCGCCTTCATGATGATGATGGCAACGATTTTTCTGACCCGAATGAAATTGTTAATGTTTTTGCACATTATTTTTCATCAGTGTACGCTGTTGTCAGTGACACTTCATATACTGGAATGGTCTATAATTCCCTACCTTATCGCTTCCTACCGGTAACTGAGGACGAGTTACTTAAATTAATGGCTAATATTCCTAATAAACAAACGGCAGGACATGACTTGTTACCCAGTTTCTTGATTCGTGATTGTAGATACATTTTAGCAGTGCCTTTGAGAATAATTATCAATATGTCCATTACAACATCTGTTTTCCCTCAAGTTTGGAAGAATAATAGAATTGTTCCCGTACATAAGAAAGGAGATCGCACATCTCTGTCTAATTACAGACCTATTTCCATATTATCAAATTTTGCAAAGATATATGGGCGAGTACTGTATATTTGCATCTATAATCATACAGTTTCTTTTATTGCACCCAACCGGCATGGATTTATGTCGGGTCGTTCTACGGTTACGAACCTGGCTACAATATCTCAGTTTATCTGCGAAACTCTAGACAAACGTGGGGAGGTTGATGTTATTTATACGGACTTCTCGAAAGCATTTGACATGATTGATCATAAGATTTTAATGTCTTCTTCAAAACACTAACAATAATTATTTTTTTTATATGTTGTACAAAGTATTTAAAATCTCTCTGGGTTTCTCTCCCTCCTGTGTTTCTCTACTTACATCTTATCTGCATCAGAGGAGATGCTATGTAACTTACAACGGCTACTCATCAAATGACTTCGTTCCCACCTCAGGAGTGCCACAGGGATAAAATCTGGGTCCATTATTGTTCATTTTATTCATCAATGATTTGCTTCTCAGTATGGATTGCCCTGTTCTTGGATACGCGGATGACATTAAACTATGCTCAGAGGTCTCAACATTGGATGATATAAATAAACTCCAACACAACTTAGATGTGCTAGTTGAATGGCGTGACTCTAATAAACTCAAGCTAAATGTAAACAAGTGTTGCGTAGTTTCGTATACTCGTGGTTTCCTTAATAGTTCATCTGCGTACTTCATTAACGGCACTAACATAAAAATGGTACCAGAAGTTAAAGATTTGGGAGTCTTATTTGACTCAAGCATTACTTTCAAATCACACATTTCAAGCATATGCTCAGAAGGCTTCAAACTCCTTGGTTTCATCATGCGGATTTCTAAGTACTTCAGAGATATGTCACTGCTTAAGTCATTATACTCTGCATATGTTGTGAGTAAAATAGAATATGCCGCCTTAATTTGGTATCCCATATATGCCTGTGATACCTTTTACCTTTGGATCGGATACACAGAAAATTCTTGAAGTTTCTGTCTTTTAAACATGATGGGATTTATCCGGAGAGGGGCACATCACAGGAAGAGCTACTAACGCGTCATGACATGACTACTTTGTCCGGCCGGAGAGATACTCTGTGTGGAAAGTTTTTATATAAGCTCCTGTCTAATAAAATTGATTGTCCATTAATACTTGAGCGGTTGTCCTTTCTTGTCCCGCGATTTAACACAAGATATGGATGCACTTTCTTGGTACCATTTGCACGGACAAACATAATGAAACGTGCACCAATTTATACGTTATCCCGTCTGGGCAATGGACTGTTTGAGGATGTTTTTGCCTAAATATGGATGAACATTACTGCGTTGCTGAATATTATATATACATATATTTTTCTTTTTTCTTTTTTTTTTAAATTCATATTGAGAATTTTAGTTAAATTTATATTACATTGTATTGAATTGTATACACGAATGATTATAATTATCCTGTTATTGGGCACTGGCCTGTTGGGTAATAAAGATTATTATTATTATTATTATAACTGTTTAAAAAATGAGGTGTGGGCACCACACAACTTTCATATACGTATGCGCGTTCCGAAGTGTGTATACAAAAATTGTTCCAAATTAAGTTTTTAAATTCTGTATTTTTGAATAAAATAAACCTCTGAGTAAAAGTGTTTCTTCCGGTTCGAATATTGAAAAATTTTTATAAATATATTATACCAAATCCAGCTCATGGTACTTTTACTCTCTTAATAAATCTCTATAGTCAGTAGTTAATAATTAAAAAAAAACAGCTATTCAATAAGAGCAAAAGTGTTGAAATTTTTTATATAAAAAAATGTTCCGACTCGAACTCTAAATACTTTTGGATTCTTAATAAATCTACACAGAATGCAATATTTGCGAGATATTTGCAAAAAAAAAACTGCTATTTGATAAGAGTATAAGTATTACCTGTCCGAATTTTAAAATGTCTTTTATACAAAAATTGTTCCAAATCTAGTTCTAAATATTTTCGCACTAATCTGTATAGAACACATAATTTGCCAGATATTCTTTTTACATTAAAATCCTTCTCAAATTCACTTTTTACTATATTTGTATTCTTAAACTAGTACTTGACGAGATATTAGTATATTTTGATTTTTTTAATGCAGTAAACAACTACTTGCAGTCTACCAATTTTATTGAAAACTAGGTGGTACGGCAGAAGTTCTTTTGCCTTTCCGGTAGGTGGCGCTATGAGACGACCACAGCGCCACCTATCGGGTCCAGATTTTGTGATTTCCTTGTTTAGCACTAATCTAGTCCTTTAGTCCATAAATATAGAACTCGTTAATAACTTGATTACAGCGCCACCTATCGTATCCTAGCAGAGCTATGAACAATAGTCTCGACAATACAAATATACGTTGGTTTAGTGTAACAGAAATAAAAAAATGTCGTTTGCCAGCTGGTTGTCAAATTTTGTATCAAGCTAATCAGTTCCACAGTGACGAAAAATTAATAGATAATTAGAAATAAAATAACTGCATTTGTTGGATGATCCAACACAAAAGTAAAAACAAGTATAATCCTATGCGTTTTTACAGATTTTTCTCCAATCTTCCAGATTTCTTTTTAATTAAAAGCATTCAACTGAGTTATTTCCATCCCGAGAGCATAGAGAACAAAACAAAAAAGAAACGACCAAATACGTTGTTCCTATCGTCAATTATGATCGAGAGTGCATAAAAAAATATGATTTTTGTAGTTTGTCCGAATTTTCTGACATTCCTTTGTAATTGTCCCGATTCTTTTTTCCTGAAAACTTTCCAGGACCATAATGAACAAAACAAAAAAAAGAATTTTAGTTTTTCCGGAATTTTCCAATTTTTCTTTCCCTAAAAACATTTTTAAAAAAAAATAGCCAAATCGGTTCAGCCATTTTCAAGTGATGCGCTTACCAACAAACAGCATTTCATTTTTATTTATCTAGATCTAATCAGAACTCAAGAGGAAGATCATACTCGTAAACATAAAGTTTGGTATTGTACGGACTTATTCGTCATTATAATTTCTAATAGTGGTAATAGAAACTCAAAATAATTTAATTAGATATAAGATATATTCCTATATAATCAGAAAATATAGCAACGCGAATCGCAAGTAAACGCAAACGAATCTCCATTTAATACACTACAGAAACATTAAAAAGGAAATGTATAAAACGTTTATACTGATACTTTGAGATACTTCGTTTCTATAATCAAAATAACGTCAAAATAAGTGTTTATTTTAAAGTAATTTTTAAATTGTTTTTCTTTTACATAACTAAGTTTCAAATTTAAGGCACTATAATAATAATAATTATTATTATTATAGTACAAATCTGTATTAGTTACGCACTAAACAAAAGTGAAGAACTATTTTAGAATATGTATATGTATGTTTGTTTACTTAAATTTACGAATTTCGATTCTCACGAATTTTGCTCAGCTAGAATTGCTCACTGTGCGAATGCAATAGATTCGTTAAAGAAATATCAGCTTAAGTATGATTCAGAATCGTTGTAAATGCAATAAAGGCATAAGACATTAATCGACAAAAAACTTAATAGGCTGTAAATGAGTGATTTTGAAAGAGAACCCCCTTCTTTTTATATTACATAAAAAGAAAAATGACGAAACCCTACAAAATAGATTTCAAATACTTTGTACAACATATAAAAAAAAATAATTATTGTTAGTGTTTTGAAGAAGGCAATATACCGAAACGTAACCAAAAAAAAAACATAATATGTGTTTTATTTAATAATTATTAAGGTTGCTGCCCCAAGACATCATTATCACATACAATACACACGGCCAAGAAAACAAAGGAGGATGGATATACCATACTTCAAATTTTAATATATATATATATATATATATATATACCGTAGTCGACATATTTTAATTTCTGATACGAAAGTAGAAAGAGGAAAAGAACGCGACGTAATAAACTAAAGATAAACATATACGAGGCTGCCAAGACAGTACACTCGCCAAATGTTTCCTATGAAATGTAAGGCGTGAGGGTCCCGCGACACTGCGTTGCTCTCCCACCACTGTCAGCAAGCAGGCATCGCTGCATATTATAAGGTCATCTTTCTTCATGTGATAGAAGTCTAAACCGAAATTAAAATTTGACGACTACGGTATATATCGGTCACAGCACCACCTATAGATTTTGAGCTTCTCTTCTTTGGCACAAAACCAACACATATTGTAAATAAAAGACAGTTTGATCCATTAATTTAGAACTTGTTAATGGCGTCATTATAACGCCACCTATCGTCTTCTAGGGTAACTATGAACTATATCTCGACAAAACAAATATATTGTGTGAATACAACCCAAATCGGTGAAGTGGTTCAGAAGTTACACGATCACTAATAGACGCACCAACGAATATATATACAACGACTTCTTTTGAAAACATTGAATTAAATTATTTCCATCCCAAGAGCATAACGAACTAAACAAAAAAAGAATCAACCAAATATGTCATTCCTGTCGCCAGTTATGATTGAGAGTGCATACAAAAATTATGATTTTTGTAGGTGTCCGAATTTTCTTTGTATTGTCCCGATTTTTGTTTCCTGAAAACTTTCCAGGACTATAACAAACGAAACAATAAAAGATTACGCATATCCATCATTCGAATCGTGAGTTATGGTCTTTTAGTGCATATAAAAATCTTATAGGAAAAAGCACTTTCAGTTTTCCCAAATTTTCCAATTTTCCAGCCAACTTTTGCAATTTTTCTTTCCCTAAAAACATTTAAAAAAAAAATAGCCAAATCAGTCCAACCGTTATCAAGTGATGTGCTTTGCAACGAACAGCATTTCATTTTTATTTATAAAGAAAGATTAAAACAAAGATAAATTATAAGCATGCTGTTTATTACAATGATCCATAAATTGAAGTATATTATCCTGCTTATTATAACACTTATCAGTGTTTTCGAAAAAATGTTAACTATAAAAATGCTGGGATATCTAACTTGTAACTTTCTCTTATTCCCCGAATTCAATATATTGCAATGTAATAATAAAATCTACGCCCATGAGAATTAGAATCCTTACTTTATAACTCCGACAAAGAAACTTCAAATTCTTAGAGCGCTTTCAATCGAATTAAGAAATTCTTTTCAACCCAGTCGAGTTTCATTTGCACTTAGAAAGGTATAATTGAAAAACAGAAAAGTGAAGTTTTATAAATCTCTTTATTGAAGAGCATTGTAAATGGTAATTTAACATAAAAACTTCATTCTAATAATCATCAATTTAAGTATACTTCATCATAGAATTTTCCACAATTGTAATATCTTTAAAAAAGTAGTTCTACAAAGATGAACAAAACGTAACTATATATTAAACGTTAGCTTAGTTCAACATAATTTCTTTAATGGAAACTACATAACTGAAATTTATGTTCCACACAAAAGTTATATATTTTCCAATTTTTACCATTTGCCCAGGATCCGATGTAATAAATCAACCATATCCACATATTCTTGAGACAATTCATTTTCAGACTCGTCTATTTACTCTTCTCGGCCTATTGTTCAGAAAACGAGGTTCCGAAGCATTCAAAAGTCCATAAACAACGTTTCATAATGAAAGTGACAAGAGAGACGTCAAATTAACCGAAACACGCCTTAATATAATTAATATTTATGATCTAGCAACTGTTACAATAACAATTCCGCAGTAAATTGTAATCGATTATTTGAAAAAAATGGCTTTCGTAATAGCAATCTATTACGAACAGGTAATGTATTTGAACTAAACTTTCTCCATAAATTGCATAATTTCATATTTTGTGGCAATCTAAATTTAATAAATATGTTTAACAATGGCATGTGACAGTATATTCAGTTAAATGTCTTCATAATTAAAAATGCACGATCACAAGATAAATTTATTTTAAATGTTGCTTAAAAAAATGGTGGTAATATTACGGGGGTCTTTGAAATAAATATTTGAATATTTTCGTTTGATATATGCAAGCAACGAATATACTAATGGTATCAGCAATGCCCTGCTTGATTTTATACAAACTCACCAATACTAAGTTAGTGGTCCTGTTATAATCATTCTATCTTTCTATGTCTCCCGTGTGGCAAAGCTGGTTCTAGACCCGAATAAATTGAGAAGTTTCTGACAGAAGCTACATATTGCTGTAGTATTTGCCTCTAAATGAAATTTATATAATTTATTTATTTATTAGTTAGATAAATAAATAAAATTGTAGTTTATGCTAGCTTTATAGGCAAAACAACATAAATTGTTATCTCTCGTAGGTTCTACTGTGATTTACTTCTTTCCTTACTTGTTTCTCCTTAATTATTATTATTTTAAAGTTGTGTGGGATAGGAATTCAAATAACTATGACACCAGATTATTTATGTATAAAAATATGTATTATCTGCTTAATAATTACAATAATTAAAATTTATTGTTGCATGTATATTACTTATTTTATTTGTTTGTTTACAATACTATATGAGTAGCAGTTTTCATGATAATATTGTAATCGTTTATTTTAATATGAATTCAGTCAGTACAGGGTTTCTCCACCTTCACTCTTTTCTTACTAAAGGCCTGTATATTAGGTCCAAATTATGTTGACTTGATAATGAAGGTACTGACTAATCGGCTTTATGCAAACATTCACACGTACTACATAAAGCTTGGATCAATCACCACCCCAGGTACGTTCCTAATGCATCACAAACTAATTGTCTAAACCTCTATTCTCACGGAGTCTTTAGATTCTTAGTGCGAAGCTTTTAGGCGTTCCTGTTAGTAAAAGTTTGACTATTATTCAAAGCTGTGCTTACTATTGTCTTTTTTACTGAACACTGGTCCGTTATGCAAGTATTCGCACACAGTACACTATTAAGACAAGTGTTCTTTATTTTTAATAAATATTGTGTCCCTATATTTACTTTCTATTATTTAAATAAATAATTATTTAAAAGAAATGGAGTGCTTGGAGAGAACCTGTGTATTTTGATTGAATTTAATTGTAATGACAATATTATTAACTACTCACTGCGTAGATTCATACAATTCTTCGAATTCTGCTTGAAATTGTTTGTCCATTCTTGTTGATTCTTCCTTCCGTTGAATCTTTTATAATTTTACTGGTGACGCTTACTTCTTGTAAATATGGCGACGATAAAACAATTGGGAATTATTTCTCAAGGAGCGTGTATGCTTCTTCTTAGTTTGTGAGTTGTTAGTTGGTTTGTTTATTTATTTACACTGCGATAGTAATGGTAAGTGTGTAAAAACTCCACTTAACCACTACTCGCCTGACGCATAAATGTATTATCTACTTTAAAAGATGCTATCACTTTGCTGTGTATTGGAAGTTTTTAAAGTCACAGGTATCAGCTAACAACTAACTCTTTTTCTGTAAAAACTCCCTTTTTATAGTTGAAAATAAATGCCGCTCGTTATTTGATTGTCTTTGCGTGCTTTTATTTTCAAATTGTTCGTCGTGGCGCCTCTAGCGGATATCTCGATACTTATTCCATATCTCTTCTTATTCTTCTCAAATTTTAGGTTGGCGTTTATTTTTATTATGTTTATTTCTGACATTTGATGTTTCTCCACATTTACCCACGACGGTATTTGTTGTTTTATTTATTTATATCTAATGTACAGTAAGTATATTGATATTTATTTTATTCTTTTATTGCTATCGTAAATATTTATTGTACTTATAAATGTATTCATTGCTACTTTTACTGTTTTTCAGGTAGATTCTTCGTCCGAGCGCTAGCCTTACTCGCACCTTTGTTTTGTTGCTTTTGATCGGAAAGAATGGAAAGAAGTTGGTTATTGTTTCAATTGCCAGTCCCTCCGTCTGTGCTGCTCTTTCCTCGAACCATTTTTCCGTTCTTGGAGAATTTTGTATGTTTAATATGCTGTAATGAATCATTGCTTTTATAATAATGCTGCTTATTTCTTTGGTTATAGATGTTTATTTGCATGTGCACAAAGTTTGGAACCATGAAAAGGACTGCTGTTATTCGTATTACGAAAGGAATTAATACTTTTTGTTGTGTATATTGAAATATTATACGATTCTGTGCTGTTCTTTATGATATACTTTATTTTAATATCCTTTTCATCGCAACTGTATGTATTTTATCTTTAAGTTATATGAGTGCATTAAGCCTCTTCATATTCATTACGAGCATATCTTATTTTATTCTCTGAGTATAATTTAATTGCTTTTAAATGATTGACTCTTACAATCGTCCCGTTGGTTAACATCACTCTTTCACGGTTGTTGGTTTTAAGGGTCTTTCCATTTTTAAATGTAGGTTCTTTGCATAATATACTCAGAGCTCTTTTTGTTCCTAACCTGTAGTCAGGTTCTTTATTTTCTAAATAAAACATTACCTCTGGTTTATCACTTCTGAAAATAAATATTCATTTGTGACATTTACTATTATTGTTGAGGTTTTGCCTCACTTATATCTAAATAGTGTTTATATACATATAATCTTAATTAAAATGCTTATACCCTATGTGCATACCTGTGTTATTGTATGGCTTAATAAAATTTATTTTAAAATAAATGTTTCTTAAACTACTAGTGTGTTTTCTTATTGCTAATATTAATCTAAATGTACTAGTATATCTTGGTGTCAACATTAATCATGTTTATTTCTAACATTATATATTTATGTACAGTATTGTCTTAAATTCTAAGGTAAAGTTCACGGCAATATGTCAACTTGTCGTCCTATTCTGTTGTTAGTTTACCATGACTGTCAATAAAGTTACTTAGTTAGGACGACATTTTGGGTTAATTTTTAAGTTTCTTTAATATATTGGTTACAAAAGTGTTATGTTTTTACTAATATGCTTGGCTAAAAATATAGAATTACACAGTACAAAATACATTACTAACTACTGTTGTTAAAGAATATATGCGTGAATAGTGTTTGGGAGTACTGGGAATATTATTCAATCAACAAACATTTTCTTAGCTATACAGCACTGATGCGGACTAACGAATCTGAAGCTCCTGTCTGCGTCAGTACATACAAATAATTTCCGTGTTATCATCTTCCTATGTTTTGCCACTCGTTGGTCATTCAACGCTTAGGCGTTGTCTACCATGTGGTGAAGTGGAAGATCTTCTGACAGTAGCTACAAAACCTTTTCTATTTGTTTTATAAGTTTACTATGATTGTCAATGAAGCTACTAAGTTGGGACAACTGTTTAACTCAGTTTTATACGTTTCTATACACATATTGCTGAACACCTAGCTAAGTTAGAAGAAGAAAATTAATATTTAGAAAAATTTTAATACATAAAATAATGTTCATCAGAAAATATTTGCATATAGGGTCCAACTAGCATGATTTTAAGATATTCAAAATTAAGTTAAAAATAATAAATAAAGAGTTTTGGGCGATGTGTTATATCAGTTACCCAAGTAATTCGCACATCATGAATAACTGTTTCATCCCTGGTTCAAGCACACTGGTAAATTTGACGCCTACCCCCTGAAATCTTTAGGGAACCAGTTGGCACAAATCTTCTTCACATGATCACATGCCAAAACTAAAATAAACCCGTGCCTATTTTTATGGGCTTGTATGGATTACGCAACTATATATTATGACCTTGATTATGTCATCCCCAGTACACATAATACTCTTATTGACTGGACAAACGTTCATACTATATACCAATAGTTGGTTTATTGCACGAGTACCTGCCCAAACACAATTACGTATAAAAGAGTTATTAAATTGAGAATAACTATCCCCGATGATGAATATGTTTTTGAAAAAGAATAATTGAACTATCATGTTAACTGTCCCGAAATTAATAATTTTAATTGAAAAAAGTACCTTAAATTTTCATACATATTTTCGAACCATTGTATATACATTAAACAAAATAACATTGTAATCCTTTATAAAATGGAAACACTTGGATATCATGTACACATTAAAAAAATGAACTTAAAATTTAATAAACATTACCATATGAATGCCCCTGTACACTGTAAGAGTAGGTGTAGGATTTTTCCACATTCACCTTCCACTTCTTTTTAAATCTAGGTGCCCTCTCTTAATCGCATTGCGATCTTTTATATAGGAAGTTTTTGAAACATAAGTAATATTAATAAAAGCTCTTGCCCGGGGTAGACCGGAGATGTGTAAATACTCTTTTATCCTAAAAGTTCCATTCCCAGTGCTACCAACATGGATTGGGCTGTGGTTCTTAATCATGACATTTCTCACTAAAGATGGCGTAACATCTTACAGCTTATAAAATACAAAATTAATAGAAAACACTTAGTGCAGATATCGTCATTCTTCGTCTGATCTTGTTAAAGGTCTAAGTAAATCTGAAACTTGCGTTCGTGCAGCTACCAAATGAGAAACCCTGATGACACTGCCGTTACTATACATAACACGTAGTCTGCCTCTACTATTATATAACAATATGGTTCTTGTTAATGCTGCAACACAACACAATATACGTAGTACCCTAGGAACACACGCCCGATAATCGGGCTGAAGTTCAACATGTACAAAACGATTATCCACTACTTCCAATGTATGAATTTCAGAGATATAAATTTGTAAAAATGTTTTAATAGTAACAAAAATTACATGTAGAGAGTAAGTATGCAAGAAAGTGTAAGTATTATTTTGAGTGCTTCATAAACTAAATTAGTAAATAAAATGATGTCTATTCCTTAGTATTTATATAACAATGTAGAATAATTGATTAAAAAAGTAATATGTCACATAACATTGTGTTGTAGTATTAATAATGATCAAATATAATGTTATAAATTCCGACCCAAAAATAGTTTAATATAATACATAAATAATAATGGCAGAAATAAAATTTTGAATTTTTAAAATGAAAATGAAATTTTTCAGTATACAAATGATTCATTACTGTTTTAATTGATATATTAGGGTTACTTCAATTGTTAATTATATTTACTGCATAAGATAAAAATTAATAATAAATTACATAGATTCGAAACTGCTGTAAAAGAACTATTAAAATAAAAAAAAAACATACTCCCGGACAAAATTACTATATTAAAATATTAATAACTATCGTATAAATTGATAAAATTAAATGTTAAACAACTTACATGTTCTTTATTATTATTTTTTTGTAAAATTACAAATTACTATGTAATTACATATAGCTAACTAATATTGAAAGGTTAAGAGCTCACGTTGCGGCGCAAGTTATTCATTATCAACGAGATATAACGTTAAAGTTCAAGTAAAGGTTCATATAAACTTTAAGTATACTTTCTAGTCAGTATAACCAATAACTACACAGAAATAATACAAATAAACCAGAATATAATCGATACGCAAATGAGATACGCTAAACGTTAATAGTGATATTTCAAATAAAAACACAACGCCGTACAGAGAACCTGTATATTATGAAATGTATGTTTATATATGTATGTGTATCAAGGTTGATTACTATATAGTACCATAAATTTTAATTATAACCTACTAGTAATAAGATATTTTGTATTATGCAATTATTTCATGTAGTCTAGATTATAGTTCGATAAAGTAAAAATAGAAATAAAATTTACAAGAATATTACATAGGGCAAGCATGAATCAAAAAGGAAAATAGTATTAGTACAAAAGAAGTAATAAAATAGTAGCCAGGAAACAGAGCTTGCAAGAAATTAATTAACTAGTGTGTACACTATCTGATACACAAAATTATACATTTCATTTTGCAATAAAACAAAGAAACTGGAGAGAAAAATTGAGATCGATGTTGTAGACTGTAGTCATTGTTCTTTGGTTTTCTTTTATCTTGTTATTTTAGTCTTGTAAATGCCGTAGTGATTATTAAACTGTGATGCATCTATACAATATTTTTGTACAGGCTGTCTATTTACTATCTCCACATATGGCTAACTTTCTGAAATACAGGATCGCTTAAATTAGAAAGCTGCTTAGAAATTAAAGGAGTAAATATTTACAGATTAGATATTTATTGTCAACTTTTGAAGATAAATAAAAATGATTGAAAATTTCCGTAATTTTCAGTTATACATATTTTCGTAGCCATTGAAAATACAACCAAACTAGCAATAGAATATGATAGTATTATTTAGGTAGAATTTAATAAAGATGTTATTACATCTTACAGATTCTCTTTTGACGATAATCTAGAGGAAAATTTCAGGAAAGGAAAGTAAAATGTTATTTATTTACATTCAATAAGTAACTTTCTTTTGTATTTACTGCATCAGCATGGCCAACTTTGGTTGCCATTAAAAAAAACCATAAGCTCATATTATATCTTGATAATTAAGTGCGTCATAAAGTTTTAATTAGGATTATTAAATTCTACCTAAAAATTACTAGCAGATGCCAGTTTCGTTTTTGTTCGATCTTCAATGATTATGAAGACGTGTATAATTGAAAACTTCGACCATTCTGAATTTTTCATAAATATCTTTAAAAGTTGATAATAAATGACAAATCTAAATTATTCCATCAAATACTCCTCAAATTTCTGAGCAACTTTGCTAATTTAACTGTTCCTGTATCTTCAATACTGAGAAAGTTAGTCTCATGTAAGGCGCAGAATAAGGGCAGCCTGTATTGGCGACTAAATTATTTATTAATTTTATTAATTATTATTAATGAGGACAGGACCATTGTGTATGAGTTATTTACCAAAAGATTGCCCCCAAAAAAAACACTGGAAATTTTAACAACGTTAACAATGGTTTTAACGACAGATGCTGTCTGCAGTTTCACCATTGCAATTGATTTGGTGAAATTAAAAATCCAGTCAAAAAAGAGCTTTAAGACGGATAAAAAAATTCCATATTATCACAATGAAAGAACATATAACGTTCACGCTCAGCAAGCATTAGTGCAATATGTCTTATGAGAAGATAAAAAAAAGACTACAACTGATAAACCCATATTCAGAGGAGCGGAAGTGCGTAAATACTGTTATATGAGTAAATGACTACTTGTGTTACTACGGAAATAAACACACTGAATTCAGCAGACCTGATGATATTATAGATTACAAAATATCAATCCAAAGCTCACATTAAATCATAGACTCAGACAATACTAAAATCACAACTTTGAAAATAAAAATAACTTAATTTGATGTTTATTCGTATTTGCAAAATATAGGCTGAAAACAGATTTCTTGAGTTAAGGGATAATATACAGATCTTGTCATACAATAATATGAGGTATTTTTATAAAGGCCAGAGCTTTGAGATGCAGGAAGGAATCAACAAGAGAAATATCGACTTCTGATTCCACTATACGGAGATTTATAGAACTTTTGGTTTTCTTGATATTTGAAAATAAGCTGACCAGACCAGAAAGAAACGAACAAAGTAGCGGCGATTAGAGACATGTTTATTGAAAATTACAGAACAGCGTTTAAACCATCTGACAATATAACAGTCGATAAACAGTTGGTTGCCTTCAGTGAACGATGCCCCTTCCAGGCATTATATAAAATCAAAATCTGAAAGAGACAGCATCATAATTTTGGAGACTGCTGATGTTAGCACGTCTTTCCTTTGTAATTTGAAAGTCTACACTAGTAAACTACCTGGTAATACTTGGGAAGAAAATCAACCATACCGTGTAGTAACTCTTCTAAAGCACTCCTCAAAATTTGCTTTCAGTAATGACTTGTCAATGGTCTTTTATATACAGAAGAAAGGTAAAGTGGTTCATTTGTTATCATCTCAACATGATAATAAAACCAAGAAGAAAATAACAAACCCATGATGATATTAGAATACAATGCCAAAAACCATGGCTCCGACAATGCCAAAAAATTGGTGACCAAATACATATGTGCCAGAAGAACGGCGCGCTGGTCCTTCAAGCTCTTTATGAATATTGTAGATGTTCTAGGAACTCATATTCATGTACTTTCAGAAACATCCAGGATGAAAAGACAGAGTCGTCGAAACCTATTTCTCTTGAAGCTTGCCGACGACTTGGTAAAAAGAAATATGGAAATTCGTGGTAATAATAATCTTCATAGACATGTCAAAACGGCTCTACCTGATTGCGGAATTGACTTACCTCCGCCTATCGAAAACTAGGCCGCCGAACCCACAAAACGTGCTTGATGTTATAAATGACTTCAAAAATATGCTAAGAAAATCAACCTGACTTAGAATACTTGCAAAAAATTTGTTTGCGAAGTTCATCGTAGGAAAACTACTAAAGTCCTTTGCTTTCATTGTACCGTGAAGGAATAATGAGTATAAACATATATTTTCTTTATTATTCTTTTTATTCAGAGTTGAAGTTATTTCTTTTATTTTTTATTTCACGAATTGTTCTAAAATGTTGAGTTACTTAATACGCATCTTGAATATAGGTCTAACTGTTGTTATTCTAAAGTTATAGGATATTTTAAAGGCTTTTGCAGCACGTCGGGCCCGGAATTTCCAAAAAATCAATGGGGGAACCCTGATGACCCCGCTAAGGCCTTACGCTGATTTGCGAGGCTTGGGTATTTTAAAGGTTAAACTCGTTTGATTAAAGGCATTCATTTCTCGTATAGTCCGTACCAACTTTCATGAGCTAAAATTCGTGGAAGACCGCTACGTCACTTTCTTGGAATCGACCCGACCCTCGAGTAGAATAAGGCACGCATAGGCGGCGGTCTTTCACCGTACAATTATTATAGCAAATATATAAGACTTTCGGCTGTTACTTTGTGAAGAATCATGATACTGGATATAAGTAAAATAAAACACTCAATTAAGCTTTAAATACCTTCACTTTATTTTTAATCACTATGTGACTGCAGTTTCAACATTTTACATGTCATTATCAAACTAGAGTTACATGAATTGATGGCAATATAATATCTCATTTGGTAACATCTGAGACACATTACAAATTAAATACCTATTACTCTAATCTATTTTAAATTGTTTATGTTCGGTTACAAAATTTCCCAACTCACTTTTATACAAAAAGTCGACACTGGCCTACCCGCTTTATTTATCGTGATTTAATTTCTATATTTATCTTTCTGTCAAATAAATAAAAATATATAATTTGAAATTAGTTTTATTACAAACGTCGACGCTGGCCTACCCGCTTTATTTATCGTGATTTAATTTCTTACAACAGACAAAACTTGCTGAAGATCCATTCTATACTTTCTGAATATTCGCCAAAAACAAAATACCAAGAAAAAACAAGGCACGCCACTCGGCTTTATTCCAAGAAATGACGCAGCGGTCTTCCACGAATTTTAGCTCATGAAAGTTGGTACGGACTATATTAGTATGTAATCCAACATTATATTAGTCAACAAAAACACATTTAAGCATTTCGGATTTTGAAAGGTCAAAAGCTAGAAAACGACCAAAAACAAAGTACTAGCCAAGCACATGTGTACTATACATCCATGTTAAAATCGAAAGTCCTATTTTATAAAGCTGGGTGGCACGAACTGGTGAGCGTTGGGCAATCCGATCGCCCAATTTAAATATATAAATGTCTTGTAACATCGAAATAAAAAATTAAGACCACTTGACTTATCTAAATATTTAATAAATGATTAGCACTTTTCTGCGTCGATCGAGAAAGGAAATTTGTTCGTTCAAATACGTGATGTTATCATTCTCAGTTTTTAATTGCAATCAATTAATATCTATCGAATTATCACGTCCACATTTCAAATATTTATCTAACTAGCATCTAGCAGTCCTAAAAAGCCTTTCCGTTTACAGCATTTATCGATCTGTACCATCGATAAATGTGAATAATTAATTTGACTATAACCTAATTATGTAGGAGATACTGTAATATTTCATGGGTTTGGCTCGACGTGTTCCACATTGGTGAACAATAAATAATAATATTTTTTTATTATTAATAAAAGTATAATTGTAAATTATAACATTTATTTATATTTAAAAAGAAATCCATTACCTATCTTATGCAAAGAGTATATTCAGTATTAGTAATTCGTTTCAATGAGCCGCCTAGATTCAGAAGCGTGTAAATACAGTGTTAGTAATTTTAATGTATTAAAGGCATGTATTATACAACCCCTTTGTTTCAATAGGATATTAGTTAGTTAATTACTACTTTATTTATTTTTAAAAATATAATTTTAATTTTATAACAAGTTTAATATTCATTTTTAAATATCAATTTAAAATTGTACAATATTTATTTTTACTGACTGTATCCAAATTATCACGAATAATATTATAACTACATTCATAGTATTTGAATAAAAATTACGAGGGAAATATGCATGTATGCAATAAAATTTGGTTATGTTTATTATTTTTTACCGGCTTAAAATTTCTTCGTATATAATTACTATCTCAATTTAAATTTATTTATGAGACCCCATGTAGTAATTTCAGTGTGTTAGAGTTCTTATAGTATAGAAGATTACCTTCGTATAAAAGAAAAACAGTGTTAAATCATAAAAAGAATATATTGAAGTAGTTACATGAAATCAAACATTTTATACAATAAACAAAACTGCTAGTGTAATGTTACTATGGAATTGTTTCTATCCAGCAATAATGGGACCAACTAAACGTGAACGATATGTATATAATTTGTTTTTATAGTAAATAAAATCTATGTTTAGAAAAAAAATCAACATTAATCTAAAAATTCTTTTATATCTTATGTATGGAAAACTTTAATACTCAACTTTAAAGATATTAACTTGTGATGACGGTTAGCATAGAATAACTCTTACAATTAAAGTACATTCTTAAGATTACATTATTTAGATAATTGTATTGCAATTATAATTTTTTCTAATTTCTGATTCTTTTAAAATCAACGTTAATAAAATTTTAAGTACTTAACTCGAGTTATTAATACCTTGTGGAATTGTTTTAGCGGACTATATCTTCGAAATTGTATCTGGGATCTTCTATACCCTGATGATCCTCTTCGTCCTGGATACTGTGTTGATACGCAATTCCTCCAATTGAGCTGCTTACTCCTCGAGCCTTACGTTGTACTTCTTCTTCATTTCAGGTATAATTTAATTTAGCACATACCGGGTGTCCACACGAAAACTTTATATTGAATTATTTCTGGTGTTTTTGAAGACAAAAACTTGAAATTTTGGGTGGTTGTTCAGGATATAGGGGGACAATGAATAGTGTATTTCATACCGCCCCATCGGGTCACCCGCCGCCGCCGGCCACCCCCACTCCAATATTTTAAATGACACCCTTTATTTTTTTTTGGTGGTTTTGAAAGAACACAATTTTCTTGATATTCCTATGTGAAAAAACTAGTAACACACATTATGACATTTATGAGATATTTAAATTTAAAAGTTTCAGATATCAGAAATTATTAACTCCGAAAAATCATAAGTTAGTCATGGAAATAGTTTACTTTAAATTAGAATTGTCAAAATTGTGACTTTGTGTTTCATTAATATTAATACTTGTAAAATTGTTCTTAAAGTTTCGGCTTTTTCGCTGAAATGGTTTATACTCTTGAAGAGAGAACTGAAATAGTGATTTTGTATGGGATTGCAAACAAAAATTATTCCCAAGCGGCGACGTTATTCAATGAAAACCATCCAAACAGAAACGTATCTGTTGCTTATGTCAGAACGCTAATAGAAAAATTTTTGCAAACTGGATCTGTAAATAATAAAAAACGGAATACGAATAATTGTGGTGTACTAAATGAAGCTATGCAACTAGCAGTTCTTGGGCATATTAATTTAGACCCAGAGCTTTCGTTGAGAAAATTATCCGAAGTTTCGGGAGTGCCAAAATCAACCTGCCATAAGATATTAAAATTAAACAAAATGCACCCTTATAAAATTCAACTTCACCAAGAGTTGGGTGACGGTGATTTCGACAGAAGAGTCGAATTTTGTGAAATAATGACAGATATGATTCGGCAAAATGGAAATGTTTTGCGAAGTATTTGCTTTAGTGATGAAAGTTGCTTTTACTTAAATGGTCTTGTGAATAGACACAACTGTCGATATTGGAGCGACGTAAAACCCCATTTTTTCCGAGAAGGCAACACACAATATCCCCAAAAAATTAATGTATGGGCTGGAATTCTTAATAACCAAGTAATTGGCCCGATATTCTTCCAGGAAAATTTAAATGGACCTAAGTACTTACAATTTTTGGAAGAGCTAATACATCCTCTTATCATACAGTGTCTAGAAAAAAACTAGCTGTCCATCAATCTCTTCGAGCTTGAATCGCCTTTCGCGTCCGCTTACAATTTTATTACAGTTCCCTGTAAAACGCCTACAAAATCATTTTTGATTTTCTAAACTTTTGGCACACCTTGTATAGACGTATATTTTTGTCCACGAACTGCTGTCACTGTGACAGGTGGGACGGCAATTTAAAGCATCTTAACGTCAGTCTGACTTTTCGTTGTTGAAGTTTGAAATTTAGATGCTATTTAGCGTAATACTAATACTTGACACTAAAAGATTCATAGTGTTATTAATTTTACACGATAAAAGGACTAAATCATTATTAAAATAGTAATATCATATTTATTTTAGTTTTGCATAATTTAACCTGTCAATTATCATGGCCCACAAACGTCATTTCTGGGCTGTAATATTTAATAATAATCATACATCTTTTGACATAACTTTTGAGCTTTGTTATAATGCAAATTTGTGAACAATGCATGCCCATTACGCAGAAGAAGCAAGTTTTAAATAAAATGTTGGTATAGAATAGTATGACTTATTAATTTTATTTATAATAGTTTCATTTGTCTGCTGTGAAATCGTTCCTGTCAAAGTGAGTTTTCAGTGGCATTGAGTCGTCGCCTGTAGATCGTGCTCTGGTTATGTCGGTTGCTGAGACGATTCTATTATAATTTAAATATTTAGTAGTGACGCTGGTAGTTGAAGTAAAAACAATAACCAAAAATAATACAGACCGACGTGGGAATATCTGTGTAAACATTTTGCTTACACACACTGTAAAAAGAATATAATTCGTAATTGTGGGATCATTTTGTGATTCTTATTAAGTATTTAAGGTCAAAATAACACAAAAAGGTAGTGTTCCACCTATCCATCGAAATAAGAGCCACCAGCCTGGAGCACGATCATCGTGAACCATCATCAGAATGTTTGATTAACAATTTGATTTAATGGTGTATTTTCAAACATATCCCATTAAATGATTGAACGCTGCCCATACCTCAAACTTTCTACTGGCAATCAAATTATTTGTAGTAGTAATTGTTGAATTAGGCTGGAATATTTACTTTAATAAATTGAATAGTTACAAAACAATTGTCATTACATTGCAATTTGATTCGTCTGTCACCTAGTAATAATAATATAAATCATATTTTAAGATAATTGTCTAATATATAGGCAAAACTAAAATGGATCTGACTTTTCTCATTAATATTTTAGTCATTTCGCTGTATAAAATTTGTAATTTCATATCTTTTTGTGTCAAGGTCTACAATAAATATCGATGGAGCTTAAAAACATGAACAGTGAAATATCAGACAGATGTCAGGGTGTTTAACCTTTTCTTTTTTTTGAAATAATTGTCATCATGAAAGCAGTTCAGATTTCATTACGAACTGAAATCGATTGATCGTTTTGACGTTTTATAACCTGCAATTAAATTTTTGTGAAATTGCCAACATTAATCAAAAGTCAGATGGATTTTTTCTGACAATTCTGACGTTGCCTGTAACATTTAAGCCACCTAACGTGAATGTTGAGTTGACCAACGTTCTTTGCAAATAATCAAGATCAGTGCTCCATAATGTTTGTCTTAAAATGTCGATATAAGTCATCACGTGCTGATTATTCAATTTAATCTTTCCCCTTTTTTTTTATTTAGGGCACATTAATTTATTAAAATACATGCTCTTTTTGTTATTACAGTGGTCCATGAAACTCTTCCAGTTTGAATTGCCTCTTCGCGTCCACTTCTTCGCTGTAAGTTTCTACATAAATGTGCCTCTTTGGAACGTGACCAATACCAGTCGCAGAGGCACTTGAATTTTAACGGTTATAAATTTTCTTTTAATTTGTTAAGATGCAAATTAAATAAAATATCTCTAGAAATTAATTATACATTATTGTGGCATCTATAATTATAGACAAATGGATTTATTAATTAAAAAAATTCCCATAAAATGTTTAACATTTCTATAGAATCAGAATCTACTGAAAGCTGATTACTTCGAACATTTCATTGACATTCAGGTTTGATATAATGCGTGTGCACCTAGTCTAAGTTGAATGTAAGTAGACCGAAAAGATAAACCTAAGATGATTATTGTATGATCAAGATTTGTTGTATCATATATAAATTTCTTTGTTTTTTTAAATTTGGTAATACTCTAACTCTATTTGTCTCAAGTTTTATGATAAAAGTTGCCCATACGTTAAATTTTCTTGCAAACTGTCATCATGGCGACAGTTCGATGTATTGCGAGAATGAATTGTCAAATTTAATATCATTGTAGACATACCGTTCAGTTTGTTCTTGTTTATGAATGAAGACGCATATTAAACAAAATGTCTCTTAGAAATAAATTAAATATTATTGTGAGATTTGTAATTAGTGGCAAATGAATTTATTTATTAAGACTTTGCCCACAAAGCGAACAACATTTCTATATAATTTACTGAACGCTGATATTTAGTAAAATTTTGTTGACATTCAGATTTTGTATCAATTGTGTGCATCTAGCCCAAGGTGAACGTCGACAGACTAAAAAAACAAAACCAAGACGGTTCGGCAATTAAATGTTGTTTTATGTTATTCGTTCTATAAAATTGGTGTCAAGTTTACGATAAAAATAGTGTATACTTCAATTTTTTGGCAGACTGTCATCGTGACACTTATACCTCAATGAAAAGTCAGACTGCTAATGTCAACATGTGTAACCAAATTGTCGTTCCACCTGTCATCGTGACAATAGTTCGTTGAACGTAGGTTGAAGTGTAATCATTCACATATAAACTTGTGAGAACGAAGTGTCAGACTGATAGTGCTTAACCAAATTGTCTTTCCAATTGTCAAATGAAATTGACAACATAACATGATAAACTGTAACAAAACATGTTTTAAACTTACAGGTCATTGAGCGAATTAATTAATTTTCATATTACGCTTTAATAGTAAGTATACTTTGTAAAACCCAATCGAAAATCTTGCTGGCTCCTAATACCATTTAACCGAAAATGTACTTCAGATTAGTTGGTGCGAACCCGCAGTCGCATACTTTAAATGCATCGTGGTGACAGTTCGATCTATTGCGAGAATGAATTATCAAATTGAATGTCATTGTAGACATACCGTGCCTTCAATTATTTGTTTTTAGAATAACCTACGATTTCAATATTAATTTGAAAACACTGTGGAACTTTTCAATAAATTGACTTAACTATGACAGTAGTCAAAATGAAAAACATTACTGTAGCACAGTATTCCCAAATTAATATTGATATCTTAAGCTACTCTAAATGTAAATTAAAGACGCAGTATGTATATTTGTATGTAGAAAGATGACAGAGATGTGTCTAAGACATTAAAGATACGATAAATGACCGATACAATAGTAATAATAATAATAATTGATAATGCAATAAAATGTAAATATTAACGGTTATAATATTTCTTTCAGTGGACGTTAAATGTTATTAATCACGCCTTTGCTTTAATTTTTAAAACTAAGATATTGGAAACTGTACCCGAATGACCGACAATGTAGAGTAATTACAACCGCAGTTCAGTTTGTTCTTGTTTATGAATGAAGACGCATATTAAGCAAAATGTCTCTTAGAAATAAATTAAATATTATTGTGACATTTATAATTAGTGGCAAATGAATTTATTTATTAAGACTTTGCCCACAAAGCGAACAACATTTCTATATAATTTACTGAACGCTGATTTTAAGCAAAATTTTGTTGACATTCAGGTTTTGTATCAATTGTGTGCATCTTCTTCTTCTTCTTCTTTATTGTGGCTTTGAGTTAGACTATTTAGTCTTTTACTCTTCATCTGAGTGCGGTGAATCTTGGAATGTTGGAGTTGAATTTGATTAGCTATTGTTTATCTTTATTTTGATTAAGAATTAAAATAGAACCATTTTAGGTCTTCTGTGTTTGAAATTTTCATTTCCATCATATGCAAGTGCTCTTTTAAGATTTTGATTTGAGTGGTTTTCCATCTAGTTATAGAAACTGAGCGGTCTTTCCTTGATGTAGTCAATAATGGTTGGGGTATTTGTTTCATTCATTATTTGATTATTTCTCATATACCATGGAGCATTTAGTATCATTCTAAGACTGGTGTTTTGTATTATTTGCAGTTTTTTGATGTTGGTCTTGCACATATGTACCCATATTGGGCATGCATATGTGAATATTGGACCTAATACTTGTTTGTAAAGTAGAATTTTGTTGTTCGTGTTCGCTGGCTTTTTCTGCCTATAAGAGGCCATAGTTGACATCTTGTTTGTTTGGTTTTGGTTATCGTTTTTGATATGTGTGTGTTATAATTGAGCTTTATATCCAAGTATATTCCCGGGTATTTAATTTCTCTACTCCATGGTATAAGTAGTGTTGTTGTTGATGGTTATTTCGTTGTCTGTTGTTTTCCGATTCCTTTGAAAGATTATTGCTTGGGATTTGTCTTCGTTTATTGTTGTCCTCCATTGTTTGAACGATTTTATCGTATTATCTAGGTGCGTTTGGAGTTCCTGTACCGCGTTCGTCGGACATCTTGATGTTGAGAGCAGTGCCGTATCATCTGCAAAGGTGGCCGTATTTAAATATCTTGTAGGATTTGATACTGGTATGTCGGCTGTAAATATTGTATATAGGTGAGGTGACAGGCATGAGCCCTGGGGGACTCCCGCTGTTGGATGTTTTATTGAGGAAAGTGTGTTCTGGATGCTTACTTGAAAGCAGCGTCCTTAGAGAAAACTGTTCGTGATTTTTATGATGTGTGTTGGGTAATTGTGTATTATCATTTTATATATGAGTCCCTGCCGCCAGACTTTATCAAATGCCTTTGCTATGTCGAGAAATACAGCTGCTGTCACTTGATTTTTGTTGAATCCTTCTTGAATAATCTCAGTGACTCTTGAAAGTTGTGTTATCGTTGAATGTTCTTCTCTAAACCCATGTTGATCTTCTGGTATTATGTCTTGATTGTCAGAGTGGTACTTTATCTTCTGTAGGATTATTTTTTCTATCACTTTGCTAATGGATGGTAACAGGCTTATGGGCATGTAGCTGCTTGGTATTGTTTTTGGTTTTCCTGGTTTAGGTATAACTATTACTTTGGCATGTTTCCATATCTTTGGGAATGTTTGGAGTCTGATAACGGAGTTTGCTATTGCTAGAATTGACATTATTGCTTTTGGTGGGAGGTTTTGTAGTGATCTGTTGGTGATGTTGTCTATACCAGGAGCTTTTTTTGGATTTAATGCTTTAAGGATTGCTTTCAGGTTCTCGGCTGTGACTGGGTCGTTGCTAGGGGAGTGGGGTTCACGTATTTTTCTGCTTACTACTTTGTGAATCTGCACTACGTGTTGCATGTCTACTTCATCCCAGTTGGGAGTGAATTGCTCTTCTAGTGATTCCGCTAGAGCTTCTGCTTTTTCTTCTGCTGTGACTTGTGTGGAGTTATTGAATTGAAGTGCTGGGATTTGTATTTGTTCTCTTTTGATTGCCTTGATTATTTTCCATGTCTTAGAGGGGTCTGCACCTATTTCTTCGAGTGTTCTTTGCCATTCTACATTTTTCAGTTCCAGTAATTCCTTATGTACTTGATGTTGAAGGTTGTTTAGTATAGCTTTGTCTTGTGGTGCGAGTGTACGATTATGTCTTCTCCTAGCTCTGTTCTTTTCCTTTATTAGTTCTTTAATATGATGTGGTAGACTACCTGATTTATATATCCTTTCTATTTTGATGGTGTTATTTTTAACAGCGTTTGTTATTTTATCTTGTAATGATTTTATGTTCTGCTCTAATTCTGCAGTGTTTTGTATTTTAGGAACTGCAGTGATAGTTCTGTTTTGTAGCCGGCCCAGTCTGTCTTGAAGGTGTGATATGTTCTTTCGGTTATGTCTTCGTTGAAAGTTATTATAATTGGATTGTGATCAGAGCTCATGACACTTTCAGTTTCTATCTTTATGGTTTTGTTAATGTTTTTACTGATTGCTGAGACTAATTGTCTAATTGTGTGCATCTAGGGCCAAGGTGAACGTCGACAGACCAAAAAAAAAAAAAAGAACCAAGACGGTTCGGCATTTAAATGTTGTTTCATGTTATTCGTTCTACAAAATTGGTAGTACCATGCCTTGTGTCAAGTTTACGATAAAAATAGTGTATACTTCAAATTTTTTGACAGACTGTCATCGTGACACTTATACGACAATGAAAAGTTGATGTTTAACCAAATTGTCGTTCCACCTGTCATCGTGACAATACTTCGTTGTAGTGTATTCGTTCACACATAAACTTGTGAGAACGAAATCTCAGACTGAGAGTGCTTAACCAAATTGTCTTTCCAATTGTCAAATGAAATTAACAACATTACATGATGAACTTTAACAAAACATGTTTTAAACTTACAGGTCATGTATATGTACTTTGTAGAACCCAATCAAAAATCTTGTTGGCTCCTAATACTATTTAACCGAAAATGTACTTCTGATTAGTTGGTGCCAACCCGCATAGAGGCATACTTTAAATGCTTGCTTTTATAACTGAATTGATAAACGAAATTACATAAATGCTTATGGGAATTTTACATATTTGATGTATTTATGTTATTTCGAAGTGTTTCGGACACATCTGACAAATAAAGAAAACTCAGATGATTCTTTATTTAGGCTTGCTTCAGTACTTCTTTCGCGAGAAGTGACGACATTTCGATGACATATATAATTTGTATTTAATATATCTTAATAAAATATAGAAAGATCGTTATATTTGTCACTGTACTTACGTGCGATAATACACTTTAAGTTTATTTTATCATATCCGTCGGCATTTTGTTCATGAATAGATAACATAACATGATAAACTTTAATAAACATGTTTTAAACTTACAGGTCATTGAGAGAATTAATTAATTTTCATATTACGCTTTAATAGTATACTTTGTAAAACCCAATCGAAAATCTTGCTGGCTCCTAATACCATTTAACCGAAAATGTACTTCTGATTAGTTGGTGCCTACCCGCAGGCGCATACTTTAAATGCTTGGTTTTATAACTGAAAATTGGTAAACGAAATTACGTAAATGCTTATGCGAATTTTATTTGATGTATTTATTTTATTTCGAAGTGCGCTTCGGACACATCTGATCTGACAAATAAAGACTACATCTTGAACACTGATATATTTCCAACATTCTGTTAACATTTAGGTTTCGTATAATTCGTGTGCATCTAACGTAATTTGGCAGGCCCAAAAGCAAAACTCAGATGATTCTTGATTTAGTCTAGCTTCCGTACTTCTTTCGCGAGAAGTGACGACATTTTGATGACATATATAATTTGTATTTAATATATCTTAATAAAATATAGAAAGATCGTTATATTTGTCACTGTACTTACGTGCGATAATACACTTTAAGTTTATTTTATCATATCCGTCGGCATTTTGTTCATATATTCATATAGAAAAGAAATAGTAATGATTCATAATAATAACACTAATACGTATCTGAAAGGTACCACGTTTCAATTAAAAATACACTTCTTCTTCGTAATATTTGTCGGCCTTCTGACATTTAAACTTGACAACCGATGGATGAACGTGAATATATATAGTCATTAAAGATACGCAAACTCGTCATCGCGAGATTTTTTTACCCTGCAGAAAAGCTTTAAATGAATCGCACCTTCGACAGCGACAGATTTGGCACGTGGACAGTGCACTCAATCGTCGCGGAAAAGTCCACTCTTTTGGTTTCCAACCCTCTTTCCGCACTCTAAACCTCGACAGCCTGAAATTTCTTCGTCATTGTGAAACTTTTACAATTCTTTCGCGCGTGCCTGTCATACCTGACATTTTTACGATTTTGATCGGTTGTCATGTGAATCGTCATGACGTAAGCCATTTTTCTGTTAAAACACCGAATGCACGCTCCTATTCAACGGGCGATATCTCTGCACACGCTCCACTTGGGAAGAAAAACTCTCCGACGAGGAACAATTCAAGGTCGTCGGTAACTTCACGCCAAAGGGCAGCTTTCAATTTCGCGTATCCAGAGACGAGTTCTGCGCCCCGCGTACCCAATTTTCGTCGATTTTTCGGGCGTTTGGTTGCCATTGACTACTCGGCTTTTAGTATATATAACTTGAATGAAATAGAGGAGGAGCAATTATATTTTCAACAAGATGGAGCTGGGCCACATTACTGTTTAGACGTTAGGAATTATTTGGATAATATTTTCCCAGGACATTGGATTGGACGTAGGGGCTCTATTGAATGGCCAGCTCGCTCCCCCGATTTAGCTCCCCTAGATTTCTTTTTGTGGGGACATTTGAAGTCTGTTGTTTATAAGACACCGCCACAATCAATAGCTGATTTACGTAATAGAATAACAGAGGAATGTCGAAATTTAACGCCACAAGTGTTCGAAAATGTTAGAAATGCTTTTGAAAATAGACTTTATTTATGTTTAAATGTAAACGGTGAACAATTTGAGCATTTAATTTAACTAAAATGTTGTGAATAAATCTTGTTTTAAGTATTTCCATGACTAACTTATGATTTTTCGGAGTTAATAATTTCTGATATCTGAAACTTTTAAATTTAAATATCTCACAAATGTCATAATGTGTGTTACTAGTTTTTTCACATAGGAATATCAAGAAAATTGTGTTCTTTCAAAACCACCAAAAAAAAATACAGGGTGTCATTTAAAATATTGGAGTGGGGGTGGCCGGCGGCGGCGGGTGACCCGATGGGGCGGTATGAAATACACTATTCATTGTCCCCCTATATCCTGAACAACCACCCAAAATTTCAAGTTTTTGTCTTCAAAAACACCAGAAATAATTCAATATAAAGTTTTCGTGTGGACACCCGGTATATTCACAATTATTTAGTTTGGATTGTTTACTGTAGAATTGTAGATCAATAGATACAGTTTAATCGACGGGAACTTTATAATGGTACATTTCTTCACTATTTTAGTATAATGTTATTGTTGAAATCGTGATAAAACGATCTGCACTCACAGGTATTTAATATATTTTTTTTAATAATAAAATTTAACTTAATTTCTGACAGCGTCCTTTTAAGCGTCACTTACTTGTGAAAAATTCTTTAATAATCCCATTTGTTTTTCTTTCTTTGCCCACTAATGATTAAGTTGATTTTTATTTTTGACTTGTATATTAAGTTGTCTAACTTTGAGTAACTAATAAAAATGTTTTCTAATATTGTTTAAAATGTTGTTATTATTCAATTTTCCCTTAATTCTTGGAAATTTATTAACTTCTGATTTTTTTTTAATAATTTCTTAGACCTTTAAAATATCTTACTTAAGACTGAGTTATTATATAGTAATTTGTGTACCTTAAGTTGCCTAGTTTCGAGTTACTATAAAATTAAGTATATAAATATTGATACTATCTTTCCTTATATACATGACTTTAGTATATAAATATCGTTATAGTATATCCCCAAAGCTATAAATTTTGTGTCTCAAACGCTTTTCTTGTTCAATTAGGATTTGACTTTGAATTATTTTATAAAACTGTAAACAAACTTACCCAGTCATACTTAGTTAAATTTGAACAAGAATGTTGAAATTAGATGCCTGCCAAATAATGAACTGTAATATTTACTGAAGCAATTATTTGAGCTACATCCACGCTGTGCATTTTTTAAAGACAATTTTTGTATTCAAATACATTAACATTCCCGAACTACTTAGATACACTTTTCTACCTTCACAGTCATTTTTGCGCCAGCGCCTATGGCACAATCTATGTTGATGCCTCTACCAAGAAATCTAGATGACAACATAAAACCTTATTTTAATTATCGCGATGAGCTGTCATACCAAAAGCGTCTGTTATTTAGAGGTGTAAAGTGAATTCTGTACGGGAAAATATACTCAAAAGCACACATGCTGCCCATTTAAAAATACAAAGTTGCCAACATCGAGACAGACCAGTTGTGTTTTGCGAAGCAATGACAAAAGATATATACAACTGCGTAGAACGTTGTAGAGTATGTCAAAGGACACAGAGAAATAATGATAAAGAAGTAATATAGTTAACAGGGAAGTAGAAAGAAACTGGAAAACTCATCATAATACGAAGTAATTAAATGCCTCAAAGAATGGTTTTCTACACATGGTATTCCAGAAATATGTCAGACTGATAATGGACCGCAATATTCCTCAAAGGAATTTAAATCTGTGATAGAGTTGACGAGTTGATCTGACAAGTAAAGCTTTTGCGTTCAATGAGGTGACTGTTAGTATAATAGTAAATATCTTATATTTGAGAAACAGACACTTTTCTCGAGTTATTTTGTACAGCCAGAGATTCGGGCTCGTGTTGGTAGAGTTTTCTCAATATTCTCCCAAACTCTTAATGGAATTTATGCCGTCTGAGACAGTAAACAAATAGTTTTCTGGACCGTTTTAGGTTTTTATTAATGCATGTCATGCTTTTCAAGAACATTTTTCCTTATAGAAATTTATTATTATTATTATTATTAATCAGTATTAATCACTTTCTATTCGAACGGATTCACTTACTTCACTTACATAAAACTGTTTATATATTTACTAGCTATATATTTATAGTAGGTGTTTACACCACCTCTGACACCAGTGTTACGGAAATGGTTTCAATAAAAATTTAATATTTATTTCAAAACTTGTATTAAAAACGAACAAACAGTTAAGCACTAATAATAATACCAATAATTGATAAGCATAAAGGCTAATTTATACAATTTATTTCTAGTTATGTACTACAGTTTATATCGGCGCAACGGGTACTTGGTTCAGGATAACTATACGTAGATTTAAACTCTGGTTGCATCTCTTGCATCTGCATTTATACGTATTCATTGTATTTTTGATCAATATAGTTTTCAGGGTGATGTTTCTCGTGTCTTCCAATACTTTAAAGCATCATGTCGTCGGCAATAGTTCCTTGTGGCACATAGCAAATTTGTTATGGATTACATGGAAAAAAAATAAAAATTGGGGCAACAATTGTATACCTACCTCAACCCAGACAAATCATCATAATTTATGGTTGCTGTTTCTACTGATGCTTCCTTAATTCACTAAAGCCCGTATGTACGTACATGTATACCAATTTAAATTCTACATTTCAATAACCATCACAAACCTACGAGTAAAGAATAGAACAGAAGAGATAATAAAGTTGTGGGGGAATAGGTATTTTTTAGACGGAAGTTACCACTTTAAGGGAGGTCAGTTATATCCTGCTATGTCAAAAATGACGTTTTAGTGTTTCTATAATGGTGAATTGTGTGGCTTGTGGTCGTTCTAAAACGGCAAGAACAACGAATATCCCTTTTTCTCTTCATCGGTAAGTTATTTCATTGGCATTCAACATAGGCAATAATAATTTAAAAAAAGATATTTTAAATAACTTGTCATATATCTGACATGTCGGATTATGTGTTCAGTGGCGTAACATATATATCCAAGTCATTTAATATTTGGTATATTTTTTCCGCAGATTTCCTTTAAACCCGTTTGTAAGGAACTCGTGGATCAAATTTGTAGAAAAATCTGACTGGGAACCTACTAAAAATTCCTTCATATGCTGGCAGCACTTTGAAGAAAGATGTTTCAACAAATCCTCGATGTGCAAGAATCAATTAAAAAAAAGTCCATTCCACTATACAAGTAGAGAGATTTAAATATGTAAGTTGTTCTTTTATGACTAAACAATTTTTGTAACATTTAGTCATCTCTTGTCTGCATTTAATATAATTGAAGGTGTCCAAATAGAAAGTGTAAGAGTGCAGTACATATTGATTTTGAAGATACCATGAGTAGAAATGAAAATCTAATAAGGTCAAATGAAACACTCTATAAAGTTATACAAAGTGTCTTAAAGTAATGAAACACATACATGCTTGGTAATTTATTATTATCCACTTGTATATTAATGAATTTTTGAATGGTATGTTAAAAAATAACCGTAATGTGTACCCTAAAGTCTTTAGTGACATGCAGTTAAGTTTTGTGAATGATTAAAAACAAAATTCTATATAGCATATATTATCAGTGTTGGGCAAAAGCAATTACAATTGCTTTAAGCAATTACAAGTGCTCTGTCATTTTGTAAAAAAATATTCAGAGCGTTCCAATTAAAATCAAAATTATCATGTTGGAATATATTGATAGATGTGCTTTTAAGAGCTCTATCAATCAGTTTAAATAAATGCTATTATTATATGAATGGATACAAAAATCTTGTGGTATATTCATTTAATTAAAATAATAAAAACGTTATTTTTAAACGGTATTTCAGTAGTTTAGATAAGATTTGCATTTGTACATTCCAAATTATTTTGCTTTAGTCTTGTACATACCTTTACCTTTACTAATCCTTCTTGTGTCCTTATTCGTTTATTTGCCTTGTAATGTTTTTTAGTTTATGAATGGCAAATGCTAATATACTTAAATTTAAAATACATACTTTTAACTTTTATGTTTGCTTTAATACAGTTAAAATAAATGTTACTATATTAAAGAGAATAAAAGGACTGAAAACAAAATACATTCACGATATTTCTTTAATTATTATTGGACTAAGAACCTATTTTAAATAATTATCGAGGACACAGGAAGTGTACATATACCCTATACAAAATATAACCACGCACACCTATGCATTACGGCGGCCATATTGTGTTACCACTTTGGACAAATATTATTTTTAAGGAGACTCTCTCCTTTTCTATTCTTTACTCGTAGTCCCAAACATTTACATAAAAAAATAACGGGTGGGTTATCTACTGGTTTGTTTTTAAATCATACGGTATGACAACACTGGATAGACCAATGTGTTTTAAATTTTGAAAGTTCATCATTCTGATATTCCGCGGTGCAAAACAATCATGTTTTCGCTTGAGGAGCATTTCGGAATATTGAAAACTTATGTTCAAAGTCAGTGTTGTGTAGCCGAAACCGTGTGACTTTTGAAAAGGAATATGGGTCGTGAAAAAGCATCAAGCGAAACCGCTGTAGTGAAATTGGTAAAGAAAGTTCGTGAAGCAGGCTTGCTATTGGACAACAGAAGTGGTCCCCGAGCTCGGACAATGCGTAACCCCAAGAATATTGAGGCTGTGGCCCGTAGTGTGGAATCCACCGACCTCAACTCGACGCCAATCGCAGCAACTGGCCATTAGTCGCACTACCCTGAGGAGAATACTGCACAAAGACCTCAGATTATTCGCCTACAAAGGTCCAGATGACTCAGGAGTTGAAAGCAAATGACCATCCGCTTCGATATCAGTTCGATGTGTGACCCATAGACCAACTCAATAATGACGTCGATTTTTGTTAAAAAATCATCTTCTCAGACGAAGCGCATTTCCATCTCGGGAGTTATGTAAACAAGCAGAACTGCCGGTTTTGGGTTAAGGAACAGCCGCACACAATAGTACAGAGGCTAATGCCTCTGTACTGGTGGTATAATTGGCCACTTTTTTTTTTTGAAAATGCTGCTGGAAACGCCGTTACTGTCAATGGCAACCGTTACAGAGCTATGTTAACCAACTTTTTACGGCCCCAAATCGATTCTATGAATATGGACGACCTTTGCTTCCACCAAGATAACCCACATGCCATACAATCCGACTGACAAGAGATCTCTTGCGCGTCAAATTTGACAACCGAATAATCAGCCGTTTTGAAGATGTCAATTAGCCTGCGCAGAGCTGTGATTTGAAGCCACTAGACTTTTTTCTGAAGGGTGTCATTAAGGATCGATGTTATGCGGATAATCCAGAGACAATTCCAGCTTTGAAACACAACATTTCTACTGTTATTGGCGAAATAGGCGGCGAAATTATCAAAAAAATTCTGCAAAACTGGACTTAGAGGATGGCTTACTGTAAGGGGGAGCCACATGAACGAAATAATTTTTCATTGTCAAATCGGAGACTCCAACCTTCGCAATAAAAAACAATTTTGCAAAAAACATTGATGTAGACTCATTTTATAGTGTGTTTAAAAACAAACTTTTAAATGGCCCACCCATTATATTTCATATAATCGTTTCATGTATCAATACGAATTTTCATATAAATCGAGAATTTGTAATAGGTTGCAAAAGGAGCCAGGCATAAAATATTCTCAAACGTGGTGTATGTGTAGTAAAAAAGAGACCTGTGTACTACTTGATCTAAAACAAACGTCAATACAATATGTAATATAGATGTCACTTCAAAGTCACCATATTTGTTTTTCATATAACTTAGAGAGTATAATAGCAAAAAAGATAGGTTTGTTGTTGTTTGAATACTGCCATTAAACGAATTAGACGAATTGTAGGCAAGTACCATTAAAGTTTAATTAGAAAGTAACCTACATTGTCCTACGTATTTTTTTATATATAAAAATATATCCAAAAGTATAAATTTCTACATACAAAATTGTTTTTAAAAAAGTTGCGGCGACTTTTTTCTTTCTACAATTTATATTAATTTGTAAGTATGTTAATAACTAGAAACAACTCAATATGTTTAGTGAAGGCTTGAATGCAAACATATGTACTACTCATGTTATGTTTAAGTTTTCAACTACCGAGGGCGGTATTACATCAATTTGCATTACTTTAAGTTGAAGGAGTCGTGACTGTGTCCAACCCGGAAACGAAAACTATCATGATCATTCATTCGCATAAAGGTTTCAGTTAGTAATTAATGGTAATCGAGGTAGCCATTGTGCCATTAGCATACTACCTATATCAACCGGTACCTTGCATGTAGACAAGTACTTTCGCATGTAACTAGAATATCGTAATTGATTAATCATTCTCAGTGCGCGGATAATTAACTTCTATCGATTTTTAAACGGTTCACAACCGCACCCCGCATTTCACCATGCGAGAACAATAGTTTCGACGTGAAGACCATTTATAATGCGAAAGATTTCAAATGTATATTTGTCATAACAGTCGTTCCGTAGATCAGTAGTTGCGTTATGGCAAAACGTGAATTAGATTTTAAGATGGAGATATAAGTACATTTGTACGCGCATTCGTGTCGGTCAATAGTAAAATGTGAAGCGACTAAAATTGCAGCAGATTACTTATATATATATATAAAGCATTATAGACCTTCAAGGTTCTTGGCTTGGTTAGCAATTTGTTTCGAAACCACTCTGTCCATAGCTTTTCTTCTACATGTTGTCATGTTGTTACTCCCAGTCTCCTCAAATAGCTCCCCGCCTCTTCTAACCATTTCCTTTTTGGCCTGCCCCTCTTTTTTCCCTTCATTTCATGTAATACTGTTGGTTCTCCAAAAATCGCATATACTTCTTCACTGGTTCTTCTCCTCCATTGACCCATAATTCTTCTCAATATTTTCCGTTCCCATACTTCTACTATATTTCCGCACGTTTTGCTTAGAGTCTATTGGTCTCAGTACTGTCATATATATTCTTATTTGGCTCCTCTAGATAATTCCTTATTTCTTAGTAACCTGTTTAATATCCCAGCATACCTGTTTCCTTTAACCAGTCTTGCTAGGATTGTTTCTTCTATGTCGTGTCGATCTGTTAATTGGACACCAAGGAATTTGATACTCCTCACCCTCTGCAAGCGGTACGTGTCATCGTTTATTTTAATTTCTTTTTCGTCCTGTTTCTCTTTCTTGCCGTATCTCATATTTGCACATCCTTTGCCTTGCTTTTATTTATCCCAATTCGCTGCTTCACTTATAAATTTCCTTGTTACTCTCCTTAGTTCTTCTATACTTCTTGTTGTGGTAACGTTGTCGTCAAAGACGAGATGCTGGTGTTTCTTGTCATATATCAACTTCGTTCTGTAAATATTGCTTCGTCTCTATATGACTTCTAATATTACATTGAATAATGTTCTTGACAGGGAATCCCCTTGTCCCAAAAACAGGTATTAACTTTGAAAACTCTCGGCAGTCTCCCATTTATCTGAACTAACCCGCTCGAATTTCCGTCAGTTTTATCAACTTCTCCGGCACTCCTATTTCTCTCATAGCTTCTAATAGTTTTCCTCTACCTACTGAAACATATGCTTGTTGAAAGTCTATAAAAAGAATAAGCATCTTTATGCCTTGCCTATAGTGATTTTCTTGCAACTGCTTTAGTACAACTATTTGATACACCACATCCAACAGTGCTATTCCTCTATGATTTTCACATGATGACTTGTCGCCTCTTTTATAAAATTACTTTGTTTCTGAAAATTGCTAAGATATGTGATAGCACATCCAAAAGCAGTACTTGATAATTTTCCACACAAGCAACTAACAAGATGTCTTGATATTACGAGGGTCGTCTAGAAACTAGAGAAGCTTTTGACATAACTAATTAAAAATGAAAAATTTCAACATAAAACTTTATTTACAGTCACATTACTTTACTCTATTTTTCAATGTAGTCACCATAGCTGTCAAAGCACTTATTATAACGTGAGACCAATTTTTCAATTCCAAAGTTACACTATTCTAGCGCCAAATATTTGAGCTTGGTTCTCACTTCTTGTTTGAGGTCGTCGTGTCTTACAAACTGTTTCCCACCTAAACATTCCTTTAGTTTAGGAAATAAATGATAATCATTTGGTGCCAAGTCAAGGCTGTAAGGAGAATGACCAAAAATGTCTTACTTAAGACGTTGGAAGTTCTCATAAAGCCGTATATTATCTTGAACCAGAGCCACTTTGCCGATAACATTCCAAGTCTCTTGCTTCTCTTGTTTTGGATGACGCGTTTAATAGGCCGCCTCTGAGTTTATTATATGACTCGTTTTGTTATAAACTCCACATGGTTCAAACCCTTTCTGTCCCAAAAAACTGTTGCCATCAATTTTCTTGTGTTGAAATTCGCTTTTTCTTTTGTGGGTTTTGAGGAAGAGTTTGTGTAATGGCACTCCATATACTGACGCTTGTTTTCCGGAGTCTTGTAAGAAACCCAGCTTCATCATTGTGATACTGGCTCAGGTCCTCATCGATGTACACTAGAAGAAAAAAGAATGCGTCCAGCTCGAGAGATATTGTTGGGATGGACGTTTGCCGAGTCAGACCGAACGTTAGACGTCTCACCCTGCCCCCCGCACACGCTGTACCTGAACTACCTGATCGTAGCACGTGCACATTACTTCGCATAAATATTTCTCTTATATAAAGATGTATTTCTCACTTAGCATTTATATGCATCGAATAGATTCTTAGATGGATTTGTGTTACGCTTTTAAATACAAGAGTTGCAGACAGATTATTTAATTTGATTTACATAATTATTAATTTCAAATATGAGTAGGTATATATTTGAAATGTTGGTGATTATAACCAACAGAACATGCATTTTCCATAGAGGATAATAAATACGCAAAAAAAAATAATATTGCACACTTATAAATCAGACAGAATGATGATAATTCAAAAGAGTTTTATAAGATTTATAATTAAATCTAGCAATTCTCTGTCTTGAAACTAGAAAGTAGATACTGATTATTTTTGTGATAGCACTTAACATTACAATTTTGTATTTATGAAACATTGGTGTAAATTAAAGGAATTCACTTATTTAGATCTTAATTCTTTCTTAGAAGGTTTAGATATTTCATTAACTTCAACGTTTTTCCAATATAAAGATAAGTACTATAAACAAATATATAGATGTGCTATGGGTGCACCAATATCAAGTGTTATAGCACAATTACTAATGGAAGATCTTGAAGAAACAATTACATCAAAAATTAATTTTGAAATTCCATTTTATAAAAGATATGTTGATGACTGTATTCTTGCAATACCTGAAAACAAAATAGATCTAATAGATACATTTTTTACAACAAAACAATCAAAATTTAAATAATAAACAAATTAAATATTTATCTATCCCATATGTTCCAAAATTATCAGAACACTTAACTAAAAGTAAAAATTGAAATAAATTCAAATTGAGTTCAAAACAGTTTTATTCAATTCACTACAATTGTTTCACAATATTATAATATTCATCACCTGATGAAGCTCTAGTAGGGTGAAACAATTGTAGTGAATTGAATAAAACTGTTTTGAACTCATTTTGAATTTATTTCAATTTTTACTTGTAAATTATGGAGTTTCAACACGTATCTCCGTCTTCAATCAATTAATTAACTAAAATGTTTAGTACATAAAAATTATAATAATGTAAAGTTTATCAATACTCATATTTAATCTAAAACTCCTTTTTTAAAAAAAAGCCCACACTGTTTATAGTATCCCATGTAATAATTGTAACAAAATATACATTGGACAATCAATGCAATATTAGAAGAAAGAATTAAACGTCATAAATATTGTAAAAATTCAACTGCTTTAAAAAAACATTGTCAACAATTTAAACGTAATTTTAATTTTGATAACACTAAAATTCTAAATATTGAAATTAACAATAAATCTCGATCAATATTAGAACTCATCCAAATTAAGAAAAATGAATCAGTTTGTGTAAATGCCCGAAGTGAAATTAATGCTCTTTCAAAAATTTATTTTTCATTACTTACATAAACAAATATTTTCCCTTCTATATTTTCAAAAATCAGTTCTTTTAATATTTATTGATACTTACATTGTGAAAATTTTGTAATGACATTAATATTTATTATTTGAGTATGTTAATAATTTTAAATTGTTAATCTAGAAATCATATGCTGACATTTATAATTATATTTGATATTGTCAATTCTTTTTTGACAACATTTTAGAAGAAGTATGTTATTTATACAATTTTAGTTATTATACCTATTTTTAACGTAAGTAATTTTATATTGTATTAATTTTGGAGCATCATTTGTAATTTATACTTATAATTTCAGTATTCTGATGAAGACATTGTATTAAATATTTCGAAATGTAAACTTAGCATTGTATCTTTTTCCATAACGGCCTAAATACCAAGAGTTTTATATACCGGGGTCGACATATTTTAATTTCTGATAGGAAAGTAGTAAGAGGAAAAGAGCGCGACGAATTAAACTAAAGTTAGACATAAGCGAGGCTGCCACACTGGACATTTGTAAGGGGTGGGGGTCCCCCGCCACTCCGTTGCTCTCCCTCCACTGTTAGCAAGCAGGCATCGCTGCATATGATAAGATCATCTTCTGCATATGATAGAAGTGCAAACCGAAATTAAAATTTGACGCTTACGGTATACACGTATACAGAGTGATTTATAATAAATAAATCTGTTCATTATTCATCTCAAAACTAGACAGCAGGCGTTTGTTTTTTTAAAACACATGCAGTTGCATTTTTTTTGTATTTATAACTACATATGTGAACCGATGACAACTCCCACAGAATTACGATCTTTGAAGAAACCGCCCGAAAGAACTTCTTTCTCTAGATTTTGGTTGTTTCTTTGAGAAACTTTGAAATAATTTAGGACAGAATTGGAACAGCCGTCACAATTTCAATTTGCTGATTTCATGCTTTCGAATTTCGTTTTCTACCATCTTTTGTCTAGAAGAAATACGCGTCTGAAATGTTGGAACAGTATTTAGAACAATCAGGAATAACACAACATCTTTTTCATTTTTGAAAAAAGGGAACCTGGGTAAAGAATTTGTTTTTGTATCTATTTGTTCGGCCGAATTACCACCCAAAACATATCTCACTTACCGTTTGTATGCATAGTTGTAAATGGGCCCGATTGCTTAATATTCGTGTTTTTCAATGCAAACACTGCAAAAGGCATTGTTTGGATTATTTTAATTAATTTATGTTATTTAAAATTATGATGATAATAATTATAAGAAATACAACAATAAGTCAAATAGTGTTTCCAAAAAATTGTGTATAATTATAATTAAATCTAATAATTCTCCGCATCGAAATTAGAGAATACACACTGATATTCTTTTTTGTAATAGCACATAAAATCGCGACCATTTTTTTGCTTATGTTCTACTACGTATTGTTGTGACTTTTACTTTATTCTTAAATAGTTTAACCAAAGTAGATTTTTGCTATATTTTTAATTATAAGCTTTGTTTTCTTCTCCTGGTTTTCAACAGTGGTTTACAATCTTTTCTTACCTTATTAGCATCTCTCTCTTCTTCTTTCACTCTCTTATTTATATGATCTGGGGTAGGATTAGCAAGTCAAAGTCAAAATTTCAGCTACACTATATAAATATAGACACAAAAACCGTAATATTATTATTAATAAGTAAACTCCGAACCAAATAAAACTCTGGAAACGTGCAATATCATGAAACCAAATAAAAAAATATTATAAAAAATCGGCAAAATGCTTTGTCTGAATTATCATTTATTTGCTTTCTTTTATTAGCATTATACAGTAGTAATACTTAAAAATAAATAAACATTTGCCAGATTTTAGAATTATGCATTAGTTGTTTTTTATGATATTTTTTTATTTGGTTTCATGATATTGCACATGTTTCCAGAGTTTTATTTGGTTCGGAGTTTACTTATTAATAATAATATTACGGTTTTTGTGTCTATATTTATATAGTGTAGCTGAAATTTTGACTTTGGTTTGCTAATCCTATCCCAGATCATATAAATAAGAGAGTGAAAGAAGGAGAGAGAGATGCCCTTAAGCTAATAAGGTAAGAAAAGATTGTAAACCACAGTTGAAAACCAGGAGAAGAAAGCAAAGCTGTAACTTTATAATTAAAAATATAGCAAAAATCTACTTTAGTTAAACTATTTAAGAATAAAGTAAAAGTCACAACAATACGTAGTAGAACATAAGCAAAAAAATGGTAGCAATTTTATGTGCTATTATAAAAAAGAATATCAGTGTGTATTCTCTAATTTCGATGCGGAGAATTATTAGATTTAATTATAATTATACACAATTTTTGTTCCAACATTTCAGACGCGTATCTCTTCTTGACAAAAGATGGTAGAAAACGAAATTCGAAAGTATGAATTGAAAATTGAAATTGTGAGGGCTGTTCCAATTCTGTCCTAAATTATTCCAAAGCAACTCAAAGAAACAATCAAAACCTGGAGAAAGAAGTTCTTTCTGGCCGTTTTTTCAGAGATCGTAATTCTGTGGGGGTTGTCATAAGTTGACATTTATTTCACATTTATCCCAAGTATTTCAAACACTCGAAAAAACAACCTTCACTCAGTTCTCTTCTTCCAAAATTCTATTTATCATTCTATCTGTATACGACAATACCGAGGACAATACACATCAAATGACAATAATTTACATTGTTTGAATTTAAGAATACTATTTACTGCAATTAATTACTACATTAATACATTAGGTATGCATTCACATATGTAGTTATAAATACAAGAAAAATGCAACTGCAGGTGTTTTAAAAAAAACAAATGCCTGCTGTCTAGTTTTGAGATGAATAAGAAACAGATTTATTTATTATAAATCACTCTGTATACGTGTATATATAAAACTCTTGGTATTTAGGCCGTTATGGAAAAGGATACAATAAAATGCTAAGTTTACGTTTCGACATATTTAATACAATGTCTTCATCACAATACTGAAATTATAAGTATAAATTACAAATGATGCTCCAAAATTAATACAATATAAAATTACTTACGTTAAAAATATGTATAATAACTAAAATTGTATAAGTAAAATATTTCTTTTAAAATGTTGTCAAAAAAAGAATTGACAATATCAAATATAATTATAAATGTCAGCATATGATTTCTAGATCAACAATTTAAAATTATTAACATACTCAAATAATAAATATTAATGTCATTACAAAATTTTTACAATGTAAGTATCAAATAAATATTAAAAGAACTGATTTTTGAAAATGTAGAAGGGAAAATATTTGTTTATGTAAGTAACGAAAAATAAATTTTTGAAAGAGCATTAATTTCACTTCGGGCATTTACACAAACTGATTCATTTTTCTTAATTTGGATGAGTTCTAATATTGATTGAGATTTATTGTTAATTTCAATATTTAGAATTTTAGTGTTATCAAAATTAAAATTACGTTTAAATTGTTGACTATGTTTTTTTAAAGCAGTTGAATTTTTACAATATTTATGACCTTTAATTCTTTCTTCTAATATTGCATTGATTGTCCAATGTATATTTTGTTACAATTATTACATGGAATATTATAAACAGTGTGGCTTTTTTTTAAAAAGGAGTTTTAGATTAAATATGAGTATTGATAAACTTTACATTATTATTATTTTTATGTACTAAACATTTTAGTTAGTTTTTCTGATAATTTTGGAACATATGGGATAGATGATTATTTAATTTGTTTATTATTTAAATTTTGATTGTTTTGTTGTAAAAAATGTATCTATTAGATCTATTTTGTTTTCAGGTATTGCAAGAATACAGTCATCAACATATCTTTTATAAAATGGAATTTCAAAATTAATTTTTGATGTAATTGTTTCTTCAAGATCTTCCATTACTAATTGTGCTATAACACTTGATATTGGTGCACCCATAGCACATCCATATATTTGTTTATAGTACTTATTTTTATATTGGAAAAGCGTTGAAGTTAATGAAATATCTAAACCTTCTAAGAAAGAATTAAGATCTAAATAAGTGAATTCCTTTAATTTACACCAATGTTTCTTAATAATGATCCTTGATTCACCTTGTATATTATTCACATACCTACATATGCAGCAGTCATAAATACAAAATTCTAATGTTAAGTGCTATCACAAAAATAATCAGTATCTACTTTCTAGTTTCAAGACAGAGAATTGCTAGATTTAATTATAAATCTTATAAAACTCTATTGAATTATCAGCATTTCTACTAATATAAAATAAAATAATCCAAACAATGCTTTTTGCAGCGTTTGCATTGAAAACCACGAATATTAAGCATTCTGTCTGATTTATAAGTGTGCAATATTATTTTTTTTGCGTATTTATTATCCTCTATGGAAAATGCATGTTCTGTTGGTTATAATCACCAACATTTCAAATATATACCTACTCATATTTGAAATTAATAATTATGTAAATCAAATTAAATAATCTGTCTGCAGCTCTTGTATTTAAAAGCGTAACACAAATCAATCTATGAATCTACATCTATGCATATAAAGGCTAAGTGAGAAATACATCTTTATATAAGACAAATATTTATGCGAAGTAATGTGCACGAGCTACGATCAGGTAGTTCAGGTACTGCGTGTGCGGGGGGCGAGGTGAGACCCCGAACGTTCGGTCTAACTCGGCAAACGTCCATCCACACAATATCTCTCGAGCTGGACGCATTCTTTTTTCTTCTAGTGTACGTCCTAAGCAATTTTAAAACCCCTCCCCCTCAGCTTTTGTTGTTATTATCAGATATTAGGTTTTGTTCTTGTTAAGATTTAGCCTCTTAGCAACCTATTGTTGGCCTTTCCTACAGCTGTATCTGATTGTGAAATCAGTCTTTCCTCACACACATATCTACTTCATTTAGATATCATTATATATGATGAGCAGGTGTGGTTCCAACATCGAACCATGCGGTACTCCACGTCTAATGGGTCTTTATAGATGCGGCTTCCTCCTGTTCTACCATTTGGGTTCTGCCTAAGAGATAGGATCTTATTAGTTGCAATAGAGAACCTGTCACACGATAATGTTCGAGCGTCTGAAACAAAATGTTGTGGCTCCAAAATATAATTTATTGATATATAGATTAGCGGTTTTGGAGTATTCGTTGTACACTGACTAAAATTTCTATGAGCTGCTACCGTGCTTCGGAAGGCGCGTAAATACGCCGATCTCAGCTCGAAAGATATGCAATATTTATTTAATATTTTTGCGCAGTACATAAGGCAAGAAAGAAACCATATTACTAGCTAAAGCCACTAGTGCAGGTACGTGCTATATAATAAATAATATAATAAAAACAATAAAATGATTTCATAAATATAAAACGGAATCTTGCTGAATTATATTATTCATTGCAAAAAAATAATAAACAAACAATATAATACATAAATTATTTTTTCACTTATACTGAACAAAAAATATTTATGCATTCCGGAAAGAGAAATTAAAGTTATATAATCTGGGTATTAAAATATCTAACATTAAATTCGACTTTCACAAATAAATATTGAGCAGCTTTATCATACTAATAATTACGAAATTAGAGCTTGTCGGCGTATTTAAATTATACAGAAAAAAGTAATTTGTCGATTAAAACCGATGTCTCTCACATTCTTTAATCCGATTACTTTGGGAATTATTCCAAGGATTTAAATTATGTAAATAGGTTTCTATTATGTAAATAGGTATAGAGAATATAAATAATACTGTATTATCCGACTTGTTGAAAATATTTTTAATATAATTATGCAGAAATATAAATTAAAATGAAGAATTGCCGTAAAACCTAAAGACGTCCTTAAGAATAGGTATCGAAGTAGAATTACGAGCACTAATTGTATCTTTTCCTAATTACAAGAGGAAATTACAATAAAGATAACGAGAAAGGTAAAATACAATAACGTCTATAATAAATCAATTTTTGCTCGAACTATAATTATTTCTTCGATAATTACATAGCTTCTAGAATGTGGTTTTCAATGTTTTATACGTTGGAACTTAATAAAAACCTTTGGTATGAAACAGTAAATTCAATTTAGTATAACTTGAAATTAGCTTTTACTAAGGTAGATGATAAATGTATATCTGCCATTGTAAAGTCGTTTTTAGATAAGTGCTCTATTTTCTTCTAATGTTATTTGAATATATACGAATAATAAAAGTTGTCTTTGTACATTTGAAAGTGAGGATGTTTATAAATAATTTATAATGCCTTGTTTGACATTTCAACAACTTTTTTTATGATGTAAATATTTCCTGAAACGGATAGCTAATTGTTAATACCCAAATTAATTGTGCGATTATTTAATATAGAAAATATGCTTTCCAAATAGTAAATATATTGTGTTTTGAAAGATCAAGGGTAGGCGATGACAAAATTTGCATTGGTCATATTATACTCACACAACTTTAAGTAAATTACTATCATGTTATCATTGTTCAATTCCAGGGCGATAATAGGTTTGTTTTTGTTTCGCTAAGAACGATTCCAGAACAGTTCACGTCATGCGCAGAAATATGTTAAATGTTCGGGTTTTCGGAACTGTTCTGGAACTAAAAATTTCGTGTTTTGGTTTCTGATTGTCAGTTCTGGAACCGTTCTAGAACTGTAGAACTAATTCGGGATAAAGGCATCGAATCGTTCGGAACCGTTCCCAGACCGTTCCGAACGGTGTACTATGACGCATACAGTTCTGCGCAGTAACAGAACTGTGTTAGAACCGTTCGTAATATTAAACCCGAACAAACCTGATATTTGTCAGTTAGCGCTTAACAGTCGTAGAGAGTGGTCGATAGCAATTTATTATGGAGCATCAAAAAAAAAATTTAAATAATTGTTTAATTGTGAATATGCAGCGAAAATGATGTAACTTTTTTGTGGTAAAACCGAGCAAGTCAACCATTTATCGTATAATAAATAAGACTTACCTTAATATGTTTATTTTTCAAATTAAAATTGAATGCCATAAAGTAGCGTACCGTGTATAAACCACGTCGTTTTATTTTAAAAAAATGAGGTGTGGCCACCACACGACTTTCTTATACGTATGAAAGTGTTACTTCCGGTCTGAATTTTGAAATTTCATTTATACAAAAAATATTCTAAATCCAGTTCTAAATACTTTTGTACTCTTGATAAATATATATAGAATGCATAACTTACGACATATTTCCAAAAAATCGCTATTCGATAAGAGTAAAAGTGGTACTTCCGGTCTGAATTTTGAAATTTTTTTTATATAAAAGATATTGGAAATTATGTTTTAAATACTTTTATACTCGTAACGTACTTGTCAAAAAAGCATGACTTGCGAGATATTCGCAAAAAACTGATTTTCGATAGGAGTAAAACACCTACTTCCGGTTGGAATTTCGAAAAACTTTTTTAAGACAATTTGTTTCAAACTTAATTCTAAGTACATATGAATTCTTTATAAATTTGTTTAAACTTAGTAATTGACGAAATATTTGCAAATTTCGATTTTTTTACTGAAGTAAATTACTACTTCCGGTCTGCCGATTTTGCTCAAAATCTAATCAGTTCTCAAGAGGGAGATTATACTACTAAATGCAAAATTTGGAATTGATAGCTATAGCGGTTTGACCGCTATCGTGGTCACACACACACAGACAGACAGACAGACAGACAGACAGACAGACAGACAGACAGACAGACAGACACACACAGAGACATTTTTTAAAAACCACTTTTTTGGTATCAGGGGACCTCAAAACGTGGACATCTGCAAAAATCTCGAGGTCGAAAATTTTCATCATCACAATACTTCCTTATACTACGTATAAGAAAGTAAAAATATGCCAAAAAGCTATTAATATTTTTAGTCATTTTCTTAACATGTGTTATAGTCACATAGTTTATATTAGAAAAATATGTTTTACTTTCTTATATGTCCACGTTTTGAAGTCCCCTGATACCGAAGAAGTGGTTTTTAAAAAATGTCTGTGTGTCTGTCTGTGACCACGATAGCGGTCAAACCGCTATAGCTATCAATTCAAAATATTGTATTTACGTGTATAATCTCCCTCTTGAGATCTGATTAGTTTTTCAGTAAAATCGGTAGACCGGAAGTAGCAGTTTACTTCAATGAAAAAATCGAATTCGTCAACTACTAAGTTTAAACAAATTTTTAAAAAATTCATATGTATTTAAAATTAAGTTCGAGACCAATTGTCTTAAAAAAGTTTTTCGAAATACCTACCGCAAGTAGGTCTTTTACTCTTATCGAAAATTAGTTTTTTGCGAATATCTCGCAAGTCATGCTTTTTAGACAAGTACGTTACGAGTATAAAAGTATTTAAAACATAATTTTCAATATCTTTTGTATAAAAAAAATTTCAAAATTCAGACCGGAAGTACCACTTTTACTCATATCGAATAGCAATTTTTTGCAAATATGTCGTTAGTTATGCATTCTATATATATTTATCAAGAGTACAAAAGTCTTTAGAACTGGATTTGCAATATTTTTTGTATACATGAAATTTCAAAATTTGGACCGGAAGTAGCACTTTTACTCTTAGCGAGTAGCACTTTTTTTCGAATATCTTGCAAAGTATGCATTCTATAGCGATTTATTAAGAGAATAGAAGTACTTACAATAAGAGTTTGAATAATTTTTGTATAAAAAAATTCTTAAAATTCTATAATTGGAAACGCTCATACGTATAAGAAAGTCGTGTGGTGGCCACACTTCATTTTTTTTATTTTTTAAAAAATACTTTGTAAACAAAACCGTTTTGTCGCTTTACTGGAGAAAATTAACTATTTCGACTTACGCGGTTTTTGAAGTTATTACTTGAATGCAAGCTTGATACATAATTCAATACTCAATTCATCTTTTACTTAACAAGAGGCGCCAGACTAAAAATCTTAGACTACTAATGGTATAACAACTTGAATTCATACATAAATGAATTTATAATATCACTTACACTTTAATAATTTATTTAATAAATAGATAATTTAATTACTCCTCCTTTCGTAATTAAATACCGCTTTAATATATACTTCATGAAACTCGCTCTGTGGAACAGACAAAAAGCAACATAAACTGCTCTAAATAATTGAAGCATATAACTGTTATATTTAGATCCAAACCGTGTTCTAACAGAAATGCAATAAAAATATAACCGCTACTGCAAATAAAAACCATAAACTTTGTAATTATTTTTTACTTTGTACACACGACACAGCAATCAATCTATTATTTATAACACTAACGTATACTTGAAACACGCGTGTCGTGATCAAGACAGTTTATTTAGGATTCTAATAAGTTACTTTAATTTAGCATAAAAGTACCTACATGTTATGTTATCAATGTATTTCGTAGGACACAATTAAAAGAGTTTTTTATTTATTATTTGGAAATAGGAATGTAGTCATTAGAGTTTTGATTGAGAAATAACATAATACCATAATAAATAAATGTTAATGAGCAAGGTATGTATGTACATGAAATTGCAAATGTTATACTCAGCTTTTCTCTTGTGAAACACACTTTCATATGTAGATCTGTATCAGTAATTGTCGTTCATTTGGCGTAAGCTCATGTGTGTCTACACCTCACAATGACTGTATAAATGCAATAATAATAAATTCCCCTCTAAGAAAATGGTATTTTATATAATTATGTACTGGTGTTTACCACACACATACCTGAAAATGTTTACGTCATCAACACGTACAATTCAATTCTTTCTAATCCATAATGATTATAAAAACATAACACACCAACTATAAAAAGAAGAAAGAAAATTCAAATATAATAATAGTCCTTATTTAACCAATAGCAATTTTGCCAATTACAGGCTAACAAACTAAAGTAACACCTAATCATACAGTTTATAATAATAAAAAATACAAATACAGATTTGCAAATATAATTTTTTTAACAATAATAATGAGCTAACAAACAACAAATTAGCAAAAAAATCATTACAGAAAAAGGTATAGGCAAATTAATTTTTTTTCTTATTTAATTATCTTAAAAAATAAATGCAACTATTCAAAATCAAATCCATATACATAATTATTCCATTGTTTTGTTATATGGTATAACTACAATTAAATATTACAATATCTCGTTACACTATAATATCTCCATAAAATCAGTAGAGTACTTATTGGGATTTATAAGAAACATCCACTGATGGCATGATAAAGACATTTGTTCTAGCTGTAAGTAACTTATACAGGTTGCACAGAAACGCATGTTCCAGAGTGTTTATGAAATCGTATGCGCTGCGTGCCACCAATACTATATACCTATGTAGGTCAGAAAAACAGGCGAATAAACATGAGAGAAGAACACAGAAAGTACCAATTTCATCTGTAGCACAACATCGTTTGATAACAGAGCATTCTAGCGACTTCGATAATACCAACTTATTAGCTAAAAACAAACATCTAGCTTCTAGAATCACTTAGGGAATCGATAGAGGTAGAAAGGAGACCTAGAAGTTTAACTAAACGAGACGACGGCCAACGCCTGCCGTACACTTGGAAACCACCCCTGGCCGACAAACAAATCCAGACTCAAGCTAAACACAACACTCCACAACCTCCACTACATTTATATATGTATACAAGAGTGAAAATCACCAATGGATGTCACATGCAAATACTGTTACATAAAAATCACATATATGTGACTTAATTATACCTACTAAGAATTGTTACCCATCTTTAATGTAAATATGGCAAATATAACACTACACTTCACACTACAGATCGTTAATTGCACAAATTATGATTAAAATAGTTTTTCTATATTGTTTACCCTCTGGCCAAGTCTTGGTCAAATATTTACAGTATCTTTTAAAATAAAGTACTCAAAAAAATGATACTTTGCTTTTTTAATGAAAAAACCGTTGACTTTTGACATGTACTATATTAAGACAATTTATTCATTTTAACTAACTATGCTCTGTATGAAAATTTAGTCGCCGTATATTTAAATTAAAATCGCACATAGGATTCTTTAAGCAAAGCGTCGATTTAAGCATGAAAACAAAGTTGCATGGTAGTATAACAAATAGACACGGGGATTATAAATTGAGCCTTATACTACCAATTATTTCATAAAAAGAACGCAAAACAATGCACGGTAAATCATAGTGTATCTGTGCTTATTTAGACAGATTAAAATGTATCGTATTTAATGATACCATACATTTTAAGCATAAATAACCGCTAATGTTGTGGAACCTATTAATTAAATGAATGCCACTTCAATTACATATCCATTCAAAAGGCCTCATAGTGAAAATAAGTAGGAGCAGTAAGTTGTAACCACCATGTTGAACAAGAACGTTCGCAGCGCGTGAACTGTTCACCAACGTTGCGAAATAAATTATTTATGAATTATTAGCATTTCGTGCCCCAACGTCGTACATGCAGCACTTTCAAATGCAGCATAGAAATTGTAAATAGGGCGAATGCATTAAGATTGAAATTGTAATGAAATAAATAAAAATGATGTTAACTTCTCTTTTTGTTATGAGGCTTGGGATTAACGTAAATATATAGACAGAAGCCATGAGCAAATACCAAAGCATATTATTTATTAAGTTACATAATAATTAACAATTTGAAATGGTCTACCGAGTATAAACTCGTAACTTGTAGCGCGCAAAATTAGCCAAATGAAATAATTATATATACAATAACCTATTATATTCCAGATGTTTAAAAGCACTTGTTGCTCAGATTATTATTTAACTGCGTTTCTGATTTTGATAAATGAAAGCATAAATCCCTTAAATAAACATTTTCTTTACATAACCATCCGCACCAAATAGTTATTTATGTAGCAAGCCAGTAAAGTGATTCTTGATCGAAAGAGACTGAGATGAGTTCGATGAAGGCACTTTACTGACGTGCTGCATACAAAATTCTATCGCCAACCGTAAAAATTTTAAATTTAAAACATAGAGATATAGCGTGAAGATACACCCTGGCGCATTATAAAAACTAATTCCCGGAGTCAAAAGATTTCCAATTAAAAATGTTTGAGGATTATTATCTATGTTACTAATTTGTAAATCTTTAGCATTGGCAACACCTATGTTGTCAGTTGGATCTTCACTTAACATCGTGTTTGCGATTTTCGTATTGTTGCGAACGGATTCCTTAACTCTGCATTCGTGTCACTTCTTCACTCGTCGAGGCGTTCTAAATTTTCCTTACTGCCACCTGCATTGGCAGAGAGAGTCGCCACTCTCTCTGTCCTATGTTGAGGAATCTGTGCTTAATAAAACGAAAATCGCTAAGACGTTCGACCAAAAGAATGTTCCTATCACAAATGCTAATAGTTGGCAATTTTGCTCGATACGCTTCGAAAAGTATGAATTCTGTGAACTGTGGATTTGCCATTTCTATAAATTAGGAAAACTCGGTCGTGGGCGTCTGCTTACAACGCAGAGCCAAATGTTTATTAAATAATTCTATGGATTTTACTTTTTCTTCAAACTCTGAAGCGATCACAACTAATAGAGGTCTGTTGGTCTTTTAGTTATGTGAACAACCAGAATTGTTCCTTTGTGCTCTATCTCACTTGCTTTTAAATTCAAAAGTTCTTCTTTACGTAAAGGCCCAGAAATGCCAAACACAACTCAAATCTAAAATAATTACTACATACATTCATATCAAATTGGTTTGGAAACTCTTGCAAAAATTATCTTCAAGGATATTACATCCTATGCATTTGGTGAAAATTTAAGTATATCTTCTTGTGAAAGACTTTTGAACATTTTTGGAATGTGATTTATTCCTTTTTGTTTTACAAAGCCGTTTCAAAGTTTTTTGTATTTACTAATGTCAACGTCATTGGAATAATACGGCCACATCAATATATAAATCGGAAAAATACGTCTGCAAAAGGCATTCACTATACTTTTTAATTCCGTGTTTGTTGCACCACTCCATGAATAAGTCAAATCGGGGATTGTCTTCTTCGACTGATTTTTGTAGTAGAATTTCGAAAGACTAAATGACTTTTCCTGAATTTCAGGTGGCGTGCACTATACATCTTCGTCCATTATTTTCACACAGCCATGGCTATGTTGACAGATATTAGCGACACTATGACAGTTGACGATAAAACTATATACTATTTTCAGTATGTAATATATAATCATTTGCATAATTAAAGTAAATGTAAAACCGGTTTTCTAAATTATTAGACAATATTACCTGGCCTAAGACATAAAATCTTCGAGAAGATATAATTTTGATTCGAACTAATCTAGCGTACATTTCAACTGCAATCTCAACGCTAGAAACTAAAGGATTATCTTTACAAGACAAACTGTAAGTACCGTTAACTTACATTGTAATTTAACTTTATTTATCATAAGTTTATACAATCTGAAATTTAACTTATTTTTCGAAAGCCCAATTTGTGTTCGGGATTAAATTATGTGTTTTAATTAATTGTCAGTTTTGTGTTGATCAGAGTTGGAGAACGTAATTTAAATTCACATTTAAGTTTAATTTATGCCTTAACCGATTTGGCAAAGGGATAATTGTTAGTTTACGAGTTGTCATTCATTTGTCACTGCATTTGTAAATTTATAGGCCTTAAGCGGAAATAGTATCACATTGTTTTTTTTAGCAAACATTTGCCATAGTTTAATTTAATTTTTAGCAGATTGATATTCATATACTGAGTGTTCACGAATTGACACATTTGTAAATCTTTTGGAAAGCTGAGATCTCGTGCTACATCAATTAACACACTTGTAACTGATACTCATATTACATGTATGTTATACAGGCTGTTCCGGTAGTAGGGACCTCTGTCAATTAATTTTGCATTGCCACCTTCTTTTTGTTATTTAATAGACTATTACCTTATAACCTTTCATAATTTCATTTGTTTTCCTTTTGATCAGTTAACTTCAATTTCAATTGTATATATAAATTGTATTATTAAGCAACGGGTTAGAAATATTAAATTGTTTGTTGATTGGAATTTGTGGTTTTGTCTTGTCTTTTGCTACCTGAGTATTTTAACTGGTTTTTCTCCTGCATCAAAGACCATTTTCGGGTAGGGAATATTACATATAAGAAGATGGCGTCTGTAAATTCATCCATCTGAGATTCTATGTCAATCCACGCCCATAAATGACTGAGTTAGAGGCACTTCCCTTCTCCATCTTTAACATCTGTATGCAAGGATAGTGACAGGTAAGGCATTCCAAAGGGTGTAAACACAAAACTTTCCGAAACTTCGGTGAATTATTTTGCAGTGTTACAATTAATTTGGCTTGGCCAAAACGCATTGCTATCAGTGCCGAACGGATGAATCATTTAGTTTTCATCGACGCCATTCTTCTGCGCCTTATTTGATTTTGACAGTTAATGTTTAATTTTAATTTTAACCTTGGAACGGCGTAGCAATACTTATCAGTAATATCAAAGTTTCCTATCTGCTAATAATATTTTTTCATACATAATTATACGGAATACTAATTTATTGACATACGAACATATAGTTAAAATTAAAATAAATTATTACCTATATTACAGTAACTACTTTATAGTCCTATATATCTTTCCATATAATTTCGACCTGCAACTTTATTACCATTCGTTTTCATTACGAAATGCGCAGGTGTGAAAAAGCGCATTCCATATTAACATTCCGTTGGAATAATATTCATACGAATACATATATGATTCCGGTCCATTCAAAATTTAGATCTTACAAAATCATCGAATCATTACACTTCATTAATCAACTCGCAGTCAGACGGGCGCGACCGTCTAAGGCATTGTAAATATTTTACTGCAAGCCGCCCAAAACATGTACCTGCCCCAAGATCTTGACTAAGCAGATCTCTTCGCGAAAAACTGTGTACGCTTACAATGGTCGTCGAATGTTATCAGAGCCCAGAAAGTATTTATTTATTCGTGTAGTGAAACTTAAAATTGATGTTATGTGAAAGTAATATCAGTGAATATACAGGATGTTTCCAAATAAGTGCGAAAGTTTTCAGAGGGTGATTCCTTGTCAAAAATTAAATGGGGTCTTTCATGTAATCAAAAGCTCTTAGGCTTGTCCTTGAAAAGTTACGCTTCCAAAAAGGAGATAAAAAATTGTTTTTTTTTCTTAAAACTGTTGAAGAGTTAAAGAAATTTTTAACAAAATAAAAATTTTTGATTTAAAAATATCCGTTGAAAAAAATGATTTAGTGCAAAACTTTTTTAACCCTTGTGTTTTTTTCCGTAAAAGCAATAGTTTCGTAATAAGAGAAAAAATACAATATTGCATGGATGTATAATCGAAAAAATCTAGTAGGTGGATGTCAAGTCGCTTTGATTTTTATGTGATAGTTGACAGTTCAATTTGCTTAGATTTTTGTGTGATAGTGGACAGTTCAATTAGCTTAGATTTTTATGCGGTATTTGAAAGTTCAATTGTGCCTTTTAACTATTCAATATGAATAATTACACTAACGCTGAAATGACCGATATGGATTTCATGTGTGGTCGTGCAAATGGAAATTCTTTGGAAGCTGGACGACTCTATGCAGAGATGTATCCTCAGCGAGTGATACCTCATCACACAATTTTTGCACGTCTTCACCAACATGTCTGTGAAAGAGGGACATTTCTTCTTCTTCTTCACGAAAGCTAACAGCTTGTTTCACCCATTCCCATTCCTCTCTTCCCGTTCTTGCGATATTGATGTCCAACTATCCCATCATCTCTTTGATGGTCTTCCTGGGGGTCGTGTGGACGCTGGTTTTCCATCCCTTGCAATCCTTGCCATTCTATCACTAGTCATGCGCGACACATGTTCATTCCAAAATCTCCCCCTCTCGCGACTCCATCTCACTACATCCTCCACTTGACACTCCTCTCTGATCTCCTCACCCCTCCTCTGGTCTCTAAGTGTGTTTCCCGTTGTTGCCCTTAGTACCCTCATTTCACTTGCACGTGCCATTCATTTTGTTTCCGCCGTGTCCGCTCTTGTTTCGGCTGTGTATGTCGTCACAGGCCTGACGCATGTTTTGTAAATCCTTACTTTGCTCGCTGTTGACATACTTTTATTTTTCCAAATGATGTCCCTCAGTCCGCCCGCTATTCTCGTTGCTTTGTTCATTTGGTGTCTTACGCTCTCTTTCAAGCTCCTGTATGGCGAGATCATGGTGCCCAGATAGTTGAATTCGAACACTTATTGGATGTTCCTCTCGTTCACTTGAAGCTTCCATCGTCGCGGTTCCCTGGCTATTACCATGCTTTTCGTTTTGGATGTCGATATTTCCATATTACACTTCTTCGCTTCTATGTTGAATGTTTGTAGTAACCACTGCAATCCATCTTCGTCCTCCGCAAACAACACCGCGTCATCCGCATAGCAGAGTATTTTTATGAATTTGTTTCCCATTTTATAGCCATAATTAATCTTCCGTACGCCTTCTATTATCTTATCCATTATCATATTGAAATGCAGTGGGCTGAAACTATCCCCCTGTCTGACCCCTGTATTGACTTTTATTTCTTCGGTCGTAGCTGTTCTTGTTTTAATTACGGTGGTGTTGGCTTTATGAAGTTGTTTGATCGTTTCTACTATGGTTGGGTGGACTTTCCTTCGCCTCAGTTCATCAACAACATCCTCCAGTTGTATCCTGTCATATGCCATCGTTAGATCCACAAAACATATATAAGCTGGTTTGTTGTACTCTATGGCTTTTTCAATTACCTGTCTAACGATGAATACCGCATCGACCGTCGAGCGGTTCCTTCGAAAGCACTGTTGTTCTTCACTTAGTGTGGTATCCTTTAATATATGGTGACCCAGTATGCGTGTGAAAAGCTTCATTGAGGTATTTAGCAGTGGGACATTTCAAAAACGAAAAACTGATTGTGGTCGTCCGTCCACGAATAATAAGAACGGTGGCACTGTAAGAAGAGGTTCTTAATATGATTGAAGATCGTCAGGAACTAAATACAAGGCAAATTGCTAACACACTAATCTGGAAATTTTTAAAGGATCACCAATTGTATCCTTTGCCGCGAGATTTTCCCCATCGAGTACACTTTTGTCAATGGAGTCTTCAAATGATTACCCAAAATGCTCAATTTTTAGAAAACGTATTATTCATTGACGAATCTAGCTTTTCAAGACAAGGGATTACAAATTTTCATAACAACCATCTTTGGGCCGAAGATAACCCAAAAGCAATTCAAGAAGGTCGGTATGAATATGATTTTTCACTTAACGTGTAGGTCGGAATTATTGGCGAAAACGTTATTATTCCGTATTTTCTACCTTTGGGACTAAATGGTGCATCCTACACATTTTAGCATAACTGCTCGTCATTGCTTGGACGACGTGTATTCAAATCGTTGGATAGGCCTCCCAGATCACCAGACTTAAACCCCTTGGACTATTTTGAATCTGGGCTCACCTTAAGCCTTTGGTTTATACGACCTCCATTGAATGTGTAAATGATTTAAGGAATCGCTTGATTCCTGTCTAATGGTTGGAGGTGGTCATTTCGAGCAGTTTTTATAAATCTGTTCCGTTGGATCTTTTTGTCTTTTTCTTTTATGAAATACACATAATTTTGATTTGTTTGTAGTTTTCATTTTATATTCTATTAAAACATAATATAGTACTATTAAAAGTCAAAAGAAGCGGAATAATTATAAAATACTACGATTAAAGTCATAAGTTGTGCAAACCAAACGTGAATCAACCTACTAAATTTTTTCGATTTCATTCACAGAAGATACATCCATGCACGATATTATATTTTATTTTTTTATTAAGAAACTATTTCTTTTACGGAAAAAACACAAAGATTAGAAAAGTTTAGCACTAAATCATTCTTTTCAACGGATATTTTTAAATGAAGAAATTTTATTTGTTTAAAAAGGTCTGGTAAAAAAGGAATAGGGATTGCATGTTTCACCCCTCTAAAAGATCACAATAAAATTAAAAAAAAATTTCATAGATAGGCTCTTTATTGGTTGAACACGTCCACAAAATGCCATTTATTTAACTCTTCAGCAGTTTTAAGGAAAAAAAAAATTATCTCATTTTTGGAAGCGTGTAACTTTTCAAGGACAAGCCTAAGAGCTTTTGTTTACATGAAAGACCCCCTTTAATTTTTGACAAGGAATCACCCTCTGAAAACTTTCGCACTTATTTGCAAACATCCTGTATAACAATTATACATTATACATACAGATACTATAACAATATTGTATACAAAACAAAAATCAAGTTAGCAATTTCTTATAATTATATTCCACTATGCCTTAAATGTCTACGTGTTGGCACGGTAAGTAACATAAGCGAAAGGCAAAATTGCACCAGCATATTTTGCATATTTTCTATATCTCTGAAAAAGTCGGTGTATTGTGCTTTTGCAGATTTTCACGATAGGACACTTTATTATTAGCGGCAATACGACGTGGTCACGTATTGATTTTGCATGTTGCATGTGATCACCATTTTATGCAAACTGCAGGGAACGTTTGGAATCTATTCAAGAACCGTTCACCTATTATGTATGCAAATATTCAATAAGAATACGTAAGCTTTAATATCTGATTCGTAAAGAAATATTTTTAATGTAAATACAAAGCGTTTATAGTGTCAAGTCAATAGTAAAAATATTGTTATAAATCGCCTCTTATCTGAAGCATGTGCCTTTCGCTATTGACCTTCTATAAAACATAATCATCAGTCACATTTTCTGCTGCAACAATGCCAATGGATAAAGACAAGAAAAAGAAAATATGTGACTTACATTTACATACTTACTTATTCCATTTAAATTTCATGAAATTAAAGAAATATATAGTAGGCATATATATTATTATTATTATTATTATTATATATTATTTGATAAATAAGCATTAAAAAGCGATTTAAAATTATTATAAATGATAAGTTATAAATACACCATCAGGTTTATTTATTTACTATAAGAGATATCACACATGTTTATATACGAGGGCGTATTTTTATGTTATCTACCTAGCCATGAAAAAAAGCACATAAGATAACAAAAAAAATTATTTTATCGCCAACCGTCAGTAAAGTGATGCGTTACCATAGCGTTTTACGGAGGTAAAGAAACACTTTATCGTACTGTACAATAAAGTACTTTACCTGCCGCTAATATCTGTCAGCGTAGCCATGACTGATGACTTTAAAAATAAATCGTTTGTTACTGTCATAAACTGTCATAAGTTATTATATCTTTATTTCTTAAATTAACAATTTTCACGGTTGGCGATAAAATTTTGTATGCACCACGTCAGTAAAGTACCTTTACCGAACTCGTCTGTTACTCGCCGCGCTCGCTTCACTCGCTTGGCTCGTAAACCAGACTCGTTCGATAAAGTATCACTTTACTGACTTGCTACATAAATAACTATTTCTACATAACTCCCTTCAACACTAATACACTTATTCCATCTTTTTTCCAGTTGCCCCATACCCTCAGAAAAAAATTGCTTCGGTAACCCCGCAAAATATTCTTCAACAGCTTCTTTGAGTTCTTCATCAGAAGCAAAACGCTTTCCTCTGAGATGTTTTTTAAATTTTTGAATAAGAAGAAGGCTGAGGGAGCTAGGTCGGGGCTATAAGGTGGATGCCTTAACTCTATAAACCTACAGTCGTTGATTATCTGCTGAACTTTGTTTGCCTTATGAACCCGACAATTGTCGTGCAGCAACAAGTTTTTTTGTGGATAAGAATGCGGACGTTTTTCCTCCAGAGCAGTTTTTAAATTTTTAATTGTATTTCCGTAGGCCTCTCCATTTATGGTAGACCCTCTCGGCATATATTCAATAAGCAAAACTCCTTCAGCATCCCAGAAAACAGTTGCCATCAATTTTTTTCCAGAAAATTGTGTCTTGGTCTTTGTTGGTGGTGGAGAGCTCTTATGAATCCCCTGCATGGATTCTTGTTTAATAGGAGGGTCCCAGTAATATACCCAAGTCTCATCCCCGGTAATAATTCGAGATAAAAATGTTTTGTCCCTCTCCAACTTGACCAAATTTTCTTGAGAAACTTCTTTTCTGCGCAGAGATCTTTACACGCCAATCTTTCAGTACCAAATTTTCGACTTTTCGCACAATGTTTTCAGTTCGAGCTTCAACGGGTCGTCCGGACTTTGGGTCATACTGATTGACTCTCGGCCCCATCGAAAGAGTTTAGACTAATATTTTACTTGGAAATAAGATGGTGTATCTTCCCCATATACAGCAACCATTCTTTCATGAATTGCTTTTGGATCATTGCCTTCCTTTGTCAGGAACTTTATTACGCTGCGATGTTCAACTTTAGTTTCACTCATTTTATCGAAAATGGACCATCTCAAATCTCTATACAAGACATAAACTAAACACAACTTAGCACATGTACTTCTAACAGTGACAACAATTTTTCAATAATTTGTTTGACATCGTCACTCTTTTGTTTCATGGCTAGGTAGATAACATAAAAATACGCCCTCGTACCTATTACCTATCATATTATAGTAACCAATATTGTTGCATTATAGAAATATCTAAGCCAAAAAAATCTAAAAATGCAACATTCAATAGATATTCGATGTATCTAGAAAAACTAAAACCAATGCTCTTTTGAATGTACAATCCAGAAAAGCTACATTGAGAGAAATAGAAATACTAATTCACCTAAATTCTAAATGTTAAAAGGGAACATTTTAAATTTAATAAACAGAGGAGTTTCCTCAAGCTTTAATTTTTAGCTGAATAAAAAGTACTTTATACAAAGTATAAATTATTGTTTGAATATTTAAATGTTTAAACAATATAATAAATGTGTCAGAATGCTTGTTTGTGTCTTTTACTTAAGAAAAATAGCAACGCATGGTTGTTAGTCATCTTTTCGTATAAGTACATTAAAAAAATTGATAGAAAAGCAGTTCGGAACTAACGAAAACACACTAAAAACATTTGACTTCTAAATGTCCTTTCGTATGCCTCTAAATGTTAAAGCCTTAAGATATCAAATATATTTTTATTAATTGCCAGTAAATGGAAAACTTAAAAATTTTATAAAATTGGATTTCAATATACTTTCCGCAATTGCTATTATTAATTCGTCATAAATTCGTTTAGTAGTGCAAAAATAATTTAAAAACAAAACGGCGACTATTTTTATCTTCACAAAAATACCTACTCTAATGTTATTTCTTTTTTTTACTTGAATAAAAATGCCGAATGCGCGAATAAATCTTATATATAAAATTTGATGTATGTGTGTGTATAGACTCAGAAACCGCTGAACCCATTTTGATGACATTTTCAGGAAAACTCTAGCATAGTCTGGAGAGTGTTCCTGTAAAGTTTGGTGCCCATCGGACTAAAAATAAAAATATTTTCCATCATTTAATTTTATTGATATCGGATCACCTGTGGATTCTGTGGTTAGATTAGTACTAACCCATAAAGTTCCAGTGGTTAAATTAAAAGTGGATCTGTGTATGCGGGTGGGTGTGTATGTTTCCTATAGACTCCGAAACCGCTGAATCGATTTTGATGAAATTTTCAGAAAAACTGCGGGCTATTCTGACGAGTGTTCCTATGAAGTTTGGTGCCTATAAAAATTGTTTTTTTTGGCGTAGGAACGCGCGCAGGATATCGCTAGTATTTTATAGAATTTCTTTGGAATAATGTGCCACCCATACTTTGACGCCATTTAAATATTAAAGGGCATAACGGTAGTGGTTTGTGCATAATAAAGAGCCACATTATGTTCCTGTCAATATTTTTTAACGTATCTGGACAATTCTTTTGTGACACATTACATTCAAAATAATTTCTTATTTTTAAACGATAAATTTTTAAACATATATCAGCGCTCAAAATCGCATTCAAACAGAAACACAAAATGTAACAAGACGAGAAAGAATAAATTTAGGAAATAATGTTGGTTTTATATTACGCAGATCAATATTTCTAATTATAATACAAAAAAAGAGAAGATTGTATATTGAGAAATGTTAATCTAAAGGAAACAAAAATTATTAATTTCAACTTTTAATACGCCTATAATAATTTACCAATTAGTTTTAATAATCTATTTTAGTTTGTATATATATATATATATATATATATATAGCTAGAGGGCATTTTTGAACAATATGTTTAACTGTTTCAATCTCAGCTCCGTAATCACAAGCTGGACTCGCTATCATATTCCACTTGAATAACATACTATTCTCCTCTTGAAACCAGTCAATCCACTGATGCTAAATGTATTTCATTTGTTTTTGGATATACCTTCAATATTAAGTTGACAAATCTTAACAACTGGACCAATATTCCTAAAAGAAACACAATATGAATTTAAACTTGAAAAATGATACTTGTCATATGACCGTGAGGACCTTGAGATCTTGTACGGTCTTCCAAGTGATGGTTATTATGGACAACATTATATTCTCCATTTTGGACCATCGTAAAGATGGTTACCATCGACCAAAATCAAATAAAAATAAAGAAATTAGATTAAAACATAAAAATAACTAGTAAAATAGAAACTTAAAATTGACATTATCATTTAGTTTGTAAAAGAAATAGATGCAAATCATAGGCTTGTGGTAACATTCAGAAACTTTACATGAATAGGTATTATTATATGATTATGTCTGTTGTATTTTAAAAACTCTATTTTCTTTCCTCATCTGTAAAGACTACAATCGACCAGTTTGGCACCATGCACTAGACAAGGATACGCGTCGTTAGGAGTGTCATTTATATAATCTCATCACTGTAGAACATTGCCTACATACATAATCAACAGCTTGTTCCTGCTGTGCCAATTTCGAATTACATGTTCATTTAAGTCCAGTCCTGGAATGTAAACCTGACTTCCGAACTCAAAAACATTTGAAAAAAATATTTTTAAATGTACAATGGATTTCCTTTTCGAATATGATATAATTCAGTGAATACCAGAATGGCTATATCACAGGCAGATATACAATCAGAGCTGCTTATCAAGCCATACATGAGTTAATTGACAGTCTGAATCATGATGAGTGTAAAATTGGTATCTTCATGGACTATGTATGTTGAGTACGGTGGGTTGTTTAAAAAATTGGAAAGACTTGGAATAAAGGGACATTGTTTGCAATTGATGCAGTCCTACCTAGATAATAGAAAGCATTGCGTAATCAATAGTGGTGCGGGTGCTGTTTCTGATTGATGGACGCTGAAACGGGCCTTGTCCTGGGTCTTTTATTGTTTTTAATTTATGTGAATGATCTCCCTCGCAGGACTAAACATAAAACGATAGTGTACGCTGATAATACTTCGGTAATTATAAGAAATAAAAAAAGATGCAGCATACAATGAAATACTGACTACTGTTGAGAACTGTGGTTCACGGTTTGAGAGAAATAGGCCGTAGCTGAATATTGCAAAACTCAATCTGTTGAACTTTGCCTATTTCAAGAAAGACCCGATAAAAATTATTTACGACAAGAATTACAACATTATTACGAAACCAGAGTTATGGTATCATCACATTTGGTACCTCTACAAAACACAACAAGAAGAATGAGTGTGCTTAAAACCACACGGCAGAAGTGAATACTTCATCAAGGCGAGGTTAATAATACGAAATACATGCATATAATATTCAGTAACGTATTAAATAAAACGTATTCGCACATTTATTACATTTACACATGTACACACGCGTATAATATTCAGTAACGTATTAAATAAAACGTAAACCTCAACCATCCCCGTATCTAAAATTTCACATTCATACGTCAATTTTCAAAAAATTCTTCCACCATTTTGTTTTTTTTTTGACATTTTGACTTTGGATTCGTGATCGGCGATCTAAGACACCCCCCGTATCTAAAATTTCACATTCATACGTCAATTTAAAAAAACCTCATCCGCCATTTTGTTTTTTTTTACATTTTGACTTTAGATTCGTGATCGGCGACCTAAGACACCCCCGTATCTAAAATTTCACATTCATACGTCAATTTTCAAAAAATTCTTCCGACATTTTGTTTTTTTGACATTTTGACTTTGGAATTGTGATCGGCGACCCCAAAACCCCCGTATCTAAAATTTCACATCCATACGTCAATTTTCAAAAAAACTCGTCCGCCATTTTGTTTGTTTTTTGACATTTTGACCTTGGAATCGTGATCGGCGACCTAAGACACCCCCGTATCTAAAATTTCACATTCATACGTAAATTTTCAAAAAATTCTTCCGCCATTTTGTTTTTTTGACATTTTGACTTTGGAATTGTGATCGGCGACCCCCAAAACCCCCGTATCTAAAAATTTCACATCCATAAGTCAATTTTCAAAAAACTCGTCCGCCATTTTGTTTTGTTTTTGACATTTTGACTTTGGATTTGTGATCGGCGACCTAAGGACACCCTCGTATCTAAAATTTCACATTCATACGTCAATTTTCAAAAAACTCTTCCGCCATTTTGTTTTTTTGTCATTTTGACTATGGATTGGTGATAGGCGACCTGAGACACCCCGTATCTAAAATTTCCTTTGATACGTCAATTTTCAATAATACGAAATACACGCGTATAATATTCAGTATATTAAATAAAACATTCGTACATTTATTACATTTTCGTCTTCATGCCCGTGCGGCTCGGGATCGAATTTGTTCTGGAACATGACTTTATTTATTCATTTAAATTTCAATTTAATTGAAATTAAATACCTCTACATATATGATATATTTATTTATCTTGTTCCCTTAGCCGACTTTACCCGAACGAGCGTTACACATATCCGAGCGTTACACATATCCGAGCGTTACATATCCGAGTGTTGTGCAGTCAGTCTTGTTCAGTGCCTACAATCAGCGCAACGCGCCTAAAGAAGTTTACACTTCAAAAAGTATTGTGGAAAATAGTTGTGTGACCCAAATAATAAGGTAAAATATTTACCTCAAAAGAGGCAAAGAACTGTATTGTCTGAGATACTCATCAAAGAATCTTTCTATAACACAGACGCATATGAGTGTGAATCTGTTTTATTGCGTGATTTGCATGGATGTACTTTTTAATAGGTAAATTTTACTATTTTCGACATCTTGCTGAAGAACGTTGCGAGCTAGATACTTTCAAATTTGCAACATCTCTTAATATTACTACGATTTGATATAACTGTCTGAAAACGGGCACTGACTTTCATAACCCACTGAAATTGCGACGAAGGATATCCGTAGAACAAATCGCGAATATTCGCAACATTAAACCAGGATTATTACGCCATTTATTTTGCCAGAATATGATGTCTTTTCTAACTTTTTATTACAACAATATAATGACCCGTGCGAAAACACATTTAACGTTTAATATTGCTAACTTTTCCATTTTATGCTAGTTTGAACACTATAGAACTTTATATACCTATTATGCAGCTTTCTTAGAATAAGCATCACTTTGACATACCTGCACATCCAATGTCCCCCAGTTACTCACTACAAGGTGTAAATTATCGAGTCGATGAAACCTATCTTTCCGATTATAACAACTTAATTGCACGCTAATAGGCACGTTAAGTGGCATGAGTTAGTGTCTGGCTAGTTTCGCGCTAAAGGAAGTACCACTCGGACGCTCTATCCACTCTCTAGACCTATAGGACGCCCAATATAAATATACGATGCGTACCCGTAAGGATTTGTGCTATCGGCTGTTTATTAATTCTCTTTTTCCGTTGCCATTATACAAACCGTACGACCGTTTAATCATGATTACAGATGGTGTGGTTTAGCATCATGCCTGTTAAGAAAAAAAGGCGAAATTGGTGGTTATCATATGTCCTCTCGTATAATCGTCGATCTTCTACGACCTACATCGTTTATTTATTTCTCCTATAAATGTAGGTATGCGCATATGTTATTAAATAACTTGCGCATGCATGTCTACTAAATTTTAGTCGCGATGTTGATTTGTGGATTGCTTATTAGTTTTTTACTTGAAGCTGTTGGATTTAATAAACACTTTTCCTGTGTGTACATAGCCGGAATAAAAGTAATAAAAATAGTCCACTACATTCACAGAGTGTGGCTGTTACTGCGATCGTTCTGTGTCTATGACATAAAATAAATAAATTTCTTTTACGTATAAAAAAATCAAAATTAGTATTATAGAATTTACCGTATAAACATTTAACACTATAGGAACAGTAAGAGTTTCTTACATTATTTCTGAAATGTACATATTTGGCAAAAGCTTCTTTGATGAGTATCTCAAATAGAGTTCTTTGCCTTTTTTGAGGTAAATATTTTATCTGTGAAGGTACCTAAATGATTATACACTCTTATTATTTGGGTGATACAACTCTTTTCCACAATATTTTTTGTTTTTTCTAGAAGCACCAAATGTGAACATACCATACCTCTGATCTCGTAATAACGTAATTCTTGCTCTTTGAAAAACTCATAGTTTTCTTTCACCAACTTTACACACTCATATGTTCTTGAGTGTGTAAAAGTACTTTTGGTACCTTAAAAATTTCTTTGCAGGAATAAGTCTTTCTCACTCCAAAGACACTACGCAGGCACGACTTCTGGAGGATGAACACCCTGGATGCATGAACCGATGTTCGCCACAACATGATGTCATAACTAAGTCTTGATTGCACATAAGCATAATATGCAGATAGACTTGCCGACTGATTCACAGATCCTGCTATAATACGTAATGCATAACTAAATGATGATATCTTTGTCGCCAAATGGTCAATCTTCTTCCAGTTCCATTGAGGATCCCTCTACAATACCAAGAACTTAACTGCCATATGTTCTATATGTAGTTGTTGATCTCCATAAATAATTTTTATTGAGTCCTTTTTGAAATAGCTAAAGTTTGCGACGTGTAACCCTCTTTAAAATTGTTAAACATTAATAATATTTATAATACTAATTGCCAAATTGGATGGCCCAGTGCTCCATATATCAATGGATGACTAAACGTACAGTCTTAGGGATATTTAACATTTGTAGGTAACGTCGTCTATTAAAATTACAATTGGTATACGTTCACCCTCACTGACAGTTAATTAGATATTAAACTTAAAACAAAGTGTGTGTGATGATAAAATCATATGTTTTAAATATCTACTGAAATTTTATCCACTATAAATGCTCAACTACGGGTAGTTCGGTTTACGAAGAATAACCAGGATACGGTATGTTTTAGCATTTTAATTCTCTAATATTTATTTTACATATAACCTCTTAGCATAAAGAGTAAACAAAATTTACTATGTTAATCTTTTTATTTACATATAAAACAGAAATTCAATTACACAACTTATTTACAAGAAGATTATAAAGTATTATAAAAGCAACTATAATTCAAATATCAAAATTAACTTTACATTTATAATTACGGTATGTCAACAACATTTAACGGAATATTCAAACATTGAATATTAAAATATACGGTCATAATTATTTTGTGAATTGAGATTTATATGTTATTCACTTCGAGAAAGATGATATTTGTACAAAAAAAAATTAATGCTTCGTCTGGTACTTGAGGTTGTATTGTTATTGAAGAGACATTCGTCGAGAGCAATATATTTAAATTCTTTACGTGAAACCAAAATTTAAACTTTAGTACATCTGAAATTAATGAAACCTATCTAACGTGATTATCTAAAATAAACGGAATAAACATGTGAAAATTCGTTCGGGACTTACAGGACGGAATTGTTTTCTTGCTGCTAGGAAATAAAACAATTTGCGGGACTTTCTCTCCAGACTGCCAGAGAGGCTAAGGAAATGGTAAAGGTACTCTCCAGTCTGCCAGAGAATTAGGTGAGAGTTTTCTCAGACTGCCAAGAAGAATCTAATTATATTAACAAAATCTTATATAGGTCCGGATTTGCACAAACAATAGCCAAAAAACAGTGTTTTTTCCAAAGTATCAGGCATAAAATCATGAACTGTATTCAAAAGCACGACATATCACGTGCGCATGAACTATACTCAAAGGCACGACATTATCACGTGCAAAAATGTATTTAGAAAATTAACAAAAACATCGTCTTTCTCTTTGCTAATTGATTTTAGACAAAATAAACGTATTTTAGAAAATTTATATTAAATTATCGAACCCATTGTTAAAATTACCTAAAAAGCATTAATACAAATTTGTTCGATAATTTATACAGTGACGGACAAAAGTCCGTTACAAGTTCAACATATTGGTATTTTCAATATTCAGCTTGAGCCTGTTTCTGTCAAACTATGAAACACAGTCCTCAATAGTAGTCAGTATTTCATTATATGCTGCATCTCTTTTTGTCCTTACAATTACCAAAGTATCATCAGCGTACAGTATCGTTTTAAGTTTAGTCCTGCGAGGGATATCATTGACATAAATTAAAAACAATAAAGGACCTAGGACAGAGCCCTCGGGCACTCCCTTTTCAGCGTCCCCCAAGCATAAACAGGACCCGCACCACTATCGACTACACATAGCTTTCTATTACCTAGATAGGACTGTATCAAATTCAAACAAGGTCCCCTTATTCCAACTCTTTCCAATTTCTCAAACAACACACAGTACTCAACACAGTCAAAGGTCTTACTAAGGTCCACGAAAATACCAATTGTACACTCATCATAATTCAGACTGTCAATTATGTCATGTATGGCTTGATAAGTAGCTCTGTAGTAGTAGATCTTCCTGTGATGTACAAGTGTGTTGTAATATATATTTCTTAGGAGCTGCCAAGTAGCCTTAGTCTTACTGTGACATTTTTTTTTATTTCTGTGTTTAAATTATTGCGATAGTTGTTATTTATTTGTTGTTGTTTTTTTTAATGTTAGCAATCACTAGTACACATTTAATATAATTTTCTTATTAGTTAAACTTTTAAATTAAAATATTTTAGTATACAGGGTGATTCTTAATATATGCGACAAACTTTAGGAGCTGATTCCTGGGGTTATTTTGATCATAAAAGTTCATAAGAACATATGTCCAAAACCGCTTAGTTCAGAAGTTATACAATGTTTAATAGAAAGTTAAAATAATAAATGGTTTTATTATAAATTAACAAAATAATCAGTAAAACAAAATTAAGTTCAGAAGTTATACAATGTTTAATAGAAAGTTAAAATAATAAATGGAAACAATTCGAAATACCCCTGGTATTTTCGAACGGACTCGCCAGTCAATACGACGGAGGATAGCAGCTTGTAGTACAGTTAGGGGCGGTCAATTTCAACAGTTACTATAAGTTAATTTTGTTTTACTAATTATTTTGTTAATTTATAATAAAACCATTTATTATTTTAACTTTCTATTAAACATTGTATAACTTCTGAACTAAGCGGTTTTGGACATATGTTCTTATGAACTTTTATGATCAAAATAACCCCAGGAATCAGCTCCTAAAGTTTGTCGCATATATTAAGAATCACCCTGTATATTTAAGAAATAATATGTCTGTTTGCATGTTAAACATAAAGGTTATGTACAAAAATCGCAAATTGTCATTTTAGTTGCTAAGTTGCATTGCTGACGCATTTCTCGTAGCTTACGATAACTGTAAGCCTTCCGATAGCCGCACAGGATCTCACCCTTAGACCAACATAGTAATAGAAATCGACTATGAAAACACCAAATAAGAAATAAGTACACGGTCGATATATCTACACTATCTACAGCCGAATCAATTGAAGATTTTTGATAATCTTAATTGAAAGATTGCTGGTGTGATCGAGATACACAATAAATTGCAAGAAATTTTCGGAGAAATCTTCAAACTATAGAGACAATGTCACTGTTCTAAGTCTCATAAAACTTACGCGGTTTAAAGCACACATGATAGATATCCAAACTTCTTCAGTTGCAATTTAATTAACTACTTGTATTCTTGTTATATCTAAGAATAAAATCAAAATGTAGATTACGTCAAATGACTTTTTTTGTGTACTAAACTTTTGGTAAATACTGTAACTATTTTAAAATTAGATTAATTTCTAATATTAAATTTTATAAACTGTACAGCAATTATACATTGTATCATAAAGGAACTGCATAGAATTTTTCAATCAGATAAAACTACATTCACCACTAATATGACTTGAAAAAAGTTAGGGCCGGCTTTTTATTCGTCAAAGTCTCAGACAAACCATGTCTGCCTGAACTTCAACACGGTTATCAAGCAGTGAATGTGTGTGTAATGCTTTGACGCCCATGTGATTAGGTATTCATAACCTTGAACCTCCTATAAAATTTAACGAGGCTCTCTCAACCCATCTTCTTCTGTCCTACTCTCCATACAGAAAGCGACGTTAACGTTAGCCGAGTCTGTCTTGATTTATATACCGGCCACGGAAAGGAAACGACTCTAAATCGAACCACTTACTACAGGAATTACGTTCAGAGTTGCTAATAACTACTTAAATGAACGTTAGAATTGTATAACAGTTTATGAAATAGAACTGCACATTAAGACATCAGTAATTATGGGTTACCGTGGCACTACGTACGGTCTATATCGCTGGATGTTTTAATAAAATTTAGATTTAGTTCTTCCTCAAAGTTTACAAAAACCTCTTCCGATGTATTTTAATTGAACAATATAAATACATTTTGAATATTAATTTGTATATATAATAAAACACAATTGTTTTGTTTCAAAAATTATGCTGTTCACACGATATATTGCTGTGGTTGCAATAATGCAACAATAATTGTAACGTTGTAGCCTTAACGATACAAAATTACATAATATTTATATGAATGCTGAGATTGCATTAATATTGTAAAAAAAAAACTACTCCTATAAATTATAAATCTATCCCTGTTAGCATTCAATTTGTTTTCGTGAGTTCTAGCAGTGATCCTTCCTTCATTCATCTGGGTGTGTTTTTCCCATTTAAGTTTAATTTGGATAAGGTTAATAAAATAAGTTTATAAAATTTCATAAAACATTTATATTCATATTCTAGTTCAGTAAACAACATCACAAAAAAAAATTATTTACAACATGTGGCTGCTAAAAAGTGTCTCTTCATAATCATGAAAACATAGAAAAACATCATTCTTTTTTTCTAAGTGGATTCAAGAAAAATATTATTTTGCTATTTTCAATCTTTCAGTATTGTATTTATAAATTCAAAAAAATGATTTTTTCCCCTACGAAGCTAAATTTAATTTCAACAAAGACATACATTCACACGTAGTGCCTTCGAAGATCTAAAATCTCGCAAAGAAGAAAATACCTTGAAAATTACCTTTACCAATCGCCGAATGCAAATATTTACACATAGTATACCCCACAAATTGGCTTTTGTCCATCAAGAATATTCGTATCTATACGTATTTAACTGCTTAAAATTTATTAAATTTTCTACCACAAATCATTAATAATGCCTAGTGATACACAGGAAGCAAATATTCACACACAGTACTGGTTCTGTTTTTGTATACACAAACCACACCCTGTGTTTGTCTTTTCTATAAAAAATATAGAATACATAAATTTATTTTGTGTTTATTTCTATTCCTTTCTTAATGATTTTAAACTTAAATTAATATATACATTTCTCATAAAGACATTGCCCCTTAAAGGTTATGCAACTCATTATACACCTTTTAAATCTTTTGATTCTGTACTTACTAAATTACAACTATATTTACAACTTAAAATTTATGTTCTTATTCTAAAGCTTAATCATTTAATAATTTTCATAAGTCTTAAACTATAAAGATCACAGCAATATGTTTCGCCACACTGTGGCTTCATTAGGTGGATGAAAATAGAATTTCAAATTACATATTACCTTCTATATAGATATCAATACAAAAATACACAAAAATAATCTCATTCTGAGAGGGGGCGGACAGATTTGAATTTAAATTGAGTAGTGGGGAGTTATTTATATCTAGTTGGTCTAGTTGTAAAATTGGTATTGAATTTATTATTCTGTTCTAAGCAATGATTAGCAAAAATTGAGCCTGTCTTCTTATCCTTATAACATCTTCCATGTTCTTTCATTCTAGAATTGAAGGTCCTTCCTGTCTGTCCTACATACACTTTTATACAGTCTTCGCATGTCAACTTGTACACCCCTGAATTTAATCTATTATCCCTTGTATCTTTATTGCTTTTTATTGCGTTTTGTAAGGAATTGTTTGTTTTGAATTAAATGGTCTCTACTACTGTTTCTGAAATTTTACCGATGTATGTGATGGAATTATAACTGTGGGTTCTATTGTTTTTTACTGTGGAGTAAACTAGGGATAGCGTTTTTGATTTCTGTAGTTTTGCTAAAATATTTATAACTTAGAAAGCTTACGATCATCAGAGTCGTAAACTTTACAAAAATCGGTATATATCTAGTGAGCGCAATTGGTAACCTGTATGGTCGTTTTAACCGATTAAGCTATCAGAGCACTATAAAGTTGCACTGCGCACAATGTTTACTGAAGTATTTCGATTGCATAACTTGGGTGAGTCATTAGTAGTTGCTTCTTCTATTGCTCTTTTGTATTTTAAATTAGACAACAAACAAATAGTAGCAGATTTATGGTTGGATGGAACGCATATTCTAAAAATAGTCTAAGCTTTACCGAAAATAGGAAACTTATTTATTCTATATGAAACAGCCTATATATTTTTGTATTTTCTAGTACTATTTCAATTTGCCTAATCACTTATTTTTTCCTTTTTCAAGATTGAGCTGAAAGTTTTTGAGTTATTACATTTTTTCATGGAAATTTTTGACCAAAACACGTGTGTATGTGTTCTGTTATTTTTAGAAGTAAAAACATAAATTTTGGTAGTGCGTGTAGCAAAGAAAATTCTGCATCATTTGGTATAAGATGCATTCGACAATACCTCAAAAAATTTTGTTTTTCCAAAGCCAACTCCCCGAAATTTTTCACAAACCAAAAACCTATTTTTTTTAATGGAACACCTGTATTTTATTGTGGCACTTGTTTCTTTTTTTATTCTCCTTCATATTTGTCCTATATTTATTATTATTTATTATCACAAGCTGGACTCGCAATCACATTCCACTTGAATAAATTCCATTTCCTTCGCCAATCTCTCTAAGTAGTTACATTTGTCTTTGGATATATCTTCAATATTAAGTTGAAAAATCTTAACAACTCGGCCAATATTCCTAAAAGAAACACAATATGAATTCAAACTAAAGAAATTATACCTGTCATATGAAAGATATGAAGATTAGTGCATTTTCAGCTATTTTTTTAATTTCAGCAATGCTAAATTTCTTTTTTAATTTTCTTTGCCGATTGCTCCTATTCTTACATTTAGTTAATGCGGCTACAGCTCTTCAAAATTATAAATTAATAACGCAAAACAAAAAATATAAAAACACGTCTTCTTTGGTAGTGGACACCGTTTGGCAAACTAGATCCCACAAAAAGACATCTACTTTGGTCACCCCTCCCAATCCACTTGTTCTGATGTTAATTATCCTAATCTAGAGATTTACGAACTTGAAGACTATAGTGGCCTTCGTCATGTTAAAACCACATAGGACCAAGTGTGATCAAACTCAAGTGAAGGTTGCGTAGCCTAAATTTTTAAGTTGATAACATTGTCTAGTTGGTAGTATTGAAAAATACTTGTATAGAGATGCATTAAAGTGCACATATGTTTTTGACGAATGTTTCATGTTATACTTATAGAAGTAAAGAAAATGAACAAATAATATTTTCAATTTTTATACCGCAAAAATCATTTAGTGTTTGAAATATGTAGAAAATTTCAGAATAGGTATCTGTCTAACAAGAAAATACCCTAATCTAGGGATTTTTAAGATACCACCAGAATGAAATTGATCTCGTTCCATAAGTTGATATCGGAAAACACAACCACATGCAAGCAGTCATAAAATTCCATACGACTTTATAAAACCTTTTTCCAATACTAGTACTACACTTAAAAGTTTTCGAACGCGACCTTGATCCTAAAGTAACGAAAATAAACCTCAGGTATCCTTCCAGTGCAAATAATTTGAGACGATAAATCATATAAAACAAGCTTGAATCATTTACCGCATCTAAACAGCCATAAAAATTTGCATAATTGTTCAAGTGATCGTTTCCCGAATCGGTTATAATTGCCACATAAATTACGGCACATAATAAGATCGAAGAAGAATGCCTAGAAACTAACGATGCTGACGCCGTACAAAGGGAAAAAACAAATTCAATATACACATTTGTTAAACAGTGTCAGGTGAACAATAAAAGCAACCTCAAATATTCAAATTTATGTCCTGCTCGTTGGTTCATTAGATTCTCGGTCACAGAGCGTCGGTAAAATTTCTGTGTCTGTATATCACCTTTTCTGACGGTTCATTCGAATAACATTATATTACAACACCACGAAAAATATTGGTCTTACTTAATATCTGTTGTAGTTAATATAAGCAGCAGCAACATTAAATATTTCATCAATTACATGTTTACAGCTATATTGTTATACTCGGGTATCATATTAGCGACGTCAGTCGCGTTTAGTAACAATCTCAATTTGGCCAGAAATAATGTATGCTACCTTGGTATTTCTCGTTATCACATTTTGTCTTTCTAGAGCTCTTGTCACAACAATAAAAGTAACACTTTGCACTCTCTTTATATAATTACATAACTTTATCTCCCATAAGCAATAATTTTTTTAATAGCCTCTTGGTTAGAAAACAAGGACAGAAATAACATTCGAATTGATCCAAAGTATATTCTATCTCATGACAAGAGACAATAAACATGTCTTTGCTCAAAGAATTGTCCAGCTCCCCTTAGGAGTTCGGAATACAATTCATTATCCGCTTTACACGCAAAATTTATACTAGATGACATGAGTAGGCTTGAGCTGCATAAGCTTAAATTTCATGAGGGGGCTGCGCAACAACAAAAAAGTTAAATACTTCATATCTTAAAGAACTTTCTCTGACAATATATTGTAACGAAATAAGGCCACAAGAGAAAAGTAAACATCGGCGCGACGCACCGTAAATAAGTCATAAATCATCCACATATATGTAATATGTAAGCGACAGAAAGTCTGGATCCTCTCTCGTATTTACTACAAACATCGAGAAGAAAGAGAGAATTTTCGCGTATATTTCCAGAGTCTTATATGCCGATATAAAAAGCGGCCGGTGCCCAGAAAGGAGGGATTCATTCATTCAGTAGTATTCGTACAGTGCAAATAAACATAAATACAGTGAATGGTGCAGTGTTATTATAGTTCAAGAAGTAAATAAATATTACAGACATAAATAGTAGTGATAGAAATAAATACGTGTGTTAATTTATTCGTAGTAGTTTTAAGTGCATTACATTTATTTTATATTTTTATATTGTGATTAGTTTTAAGTGTGTAAATATACAGACTGTTTCAAAACAGTTGCACGAGTTGTTCATTTCGACCCGGAAACGCAACAATATCAATGTTTATAAGTAATTAATATAAAATGTTCAACTTAACACTCTAAACCATTAGAAGCAACTAGGGGCGCCATTAAAAAAATTTTTGCTTTTGTTATCTATGAATACGTTCCTAAATAATACACTGGAGTTGACTTTACCATTTTATAGCAATTTTATCCTTATAAATTTATACCTGAATAACTAAATCCCAGTAAATGAAGGTCCACTGGATTGCAACAGATAAGATATGTGCCAGTTCAAGTATTTAAATACACTAGAATGGTAAACCAGCTACAGCACTAAACAGACCCCGCAAGTTTTGTCTACAATCAGTTGTCGAGAAAATAGCATTGATGTTTTAGGTTATGTTCACGCTGAAGCTGTGATAAATAATGAGGGAAAACGAGTCATCGTTGCTGTCATTACTTGTCAGTGCTCCAATGTGAATGTTATGTTGGTTCCTGTCTGCTCTTAAACAGTGACAAAAGCAACGCACAATATCTATCTTTTACATGGTCTTTACAGTAGAATTTTGATATGAGGGTAGATATAGTCATTATTACTTAGTGTTTATAGAAGTGATCAATCAATAATAAAATATACGCGTTTGCAAAGTTTCAGCGTCTTTATTACAAATTAACGAAACACTCCAAATAATTTCAGAATATGTGAAACCATAGATCGATCTATATTTATATTTTATAAAAAAATTGAAAGAATCGAGGAAAGATGATGCATTTATCATGTTAAACCAATTCTCAGGAACTACTTCATCCCACAGTTTATCAAAACGTATCTATTATTTGCTTCTGCTTGACCCAAATGGGGAGGGGGTGCTCTATAAATGTGTAACTTAAATCATTTACGAAGTGCGTTCAAGTTCAAAGGTCAATGTTTTAATCAATAGTTAGCTTATGTAGAAATATATAGTTACTTTTAAAAATGCACGAAATACTTCTGAATTTGTAATATAGATGGCAGCACCATACCGGTACACATAGATATACTTACGCCCGGTTTCATAATATATGTGCCAAAATCCCTTTAACCAAAGTCTACTTTGAGTTAAAGCTGACTTCAAAGTGGACTTAAAGTAAAAGCGTTTCATAATGGTATGGGGATGTAACTTTACCTAAAATTAATTTCATTGTAATGTTTCTGTGTTGGTTGCATTGTATTATAGTTTCTTTTTCAATTTTACGAATTTATGTTTTAGGTTTTTCTAACAGTTTTATGCGCCTTTTATGTTTGACAATATTGTCTAACTAGAGTGTGAATTCACTTTTGTATTGATAGTGACAGTTTATTGTTAAATATATTGTGCAAAATGTGTGACTACAAAGAAAAGGGAAAGAAGAAAAATAGAGGATCTAATTTTAGCAAGGAGGAAGAATTGTTGCTCGTACAGGAAGTGGAAAAAGAAAAACTTTATATAGAGTGCAAATGTTTTTATTCTACAAATTAAAAATTCAGTCATTACAGTGCAGAGAAATGTGTAACCTTAAGTAAAAATATTTATTATATATATATATATGGAATAACTTCTTAAGAGAACAGTTAATTCAATTTTTTGTCAGTTGTTTAAAAAATTTGTTCTGTATGATACGACTATCAGATGTACAAAAATAAAGCAATGAAAACATTTAAATTTACTTTTATTATATAAATGTAAGTACTAGAAATCAGAAATAAATAATTTACAATATTAATATATTTCTATATTTGCACTAAAATAGTACAGTCATATATGAACATTCTATGAAGTTTTTTTTCAAAAATGACTTGTCATCATACTACTTATACATACTTTCAATACAAAGTTTCATGCTGTGGGTTTAGCAAACAAACGTTTTAAGTATTGACATTAAATGTTCGAATCTTTCTAACAGAGTAACGACTGTCTCTTTTGTTAGTCTGAATCTATATAAAAAAATCATTGTCATTGAATTTATTCAAACCGTTCTCCCAATTTCTATAAACTTTACGTCGTCTTACGACTACATCAACCTCATCCTGATGAGGAACTAGAACTCGTTTGCAATATATACTGGTTCATTTTACTAGATAGTATTCGAAATAAATACCAGAGTATCTGTTTTCAAATTTAACAATGTAATCGTCAACAACACAACCTATGTGAGGTTATACCGTACTTGTCGTTAAAGTAAATATTAAAGTTGGTTAAAGCTAGAAAATCCTAACTTTGGCTTAAAGTGATTTTGTAGTTGACTTTAAAGTTAGTGACATTATGAAATCAAAATTCAGGGTTAAAGTCAACTTTGAAATTAAAAGTCACTTTAACTTGATTATAAAACCGGCCGTTAGAGCCACTGCCGTGAGTATTGTTTCATGTTCTGAAAATACGGAAAGCTTTGCTTGCTTTTCGTTAGTAGTGACAGACAATAGTGGGACGTGGATACCATTTTTGATTTCAAAACAACACACCATCGACAGCAATAGAAACACGCGAATTCAGTGTCACCCAAAAAATTACTAGCTAGTTTCTCATAGATCATAGTCACTAGATGACTCCTACCGATTTCTGGTCGCTCATTTTGGAATCCAGCCGCCAGCATCGTTGCATCAACAATTTTTCAGTAGGCATATGGAATCATATCGACGATGTTGTGAAAAATGTGTCTAATTTCATGGAAATTTCGTCGAGAAGTAGCAGAAGTTACAACTTCCGGAGGCAAGTATTTTATTTAGAGACCTTAGAACTTGAACTCTTCGCGTATGTCACCCAAGTTTGAATTAAAAAAAAATAGATGTGTGGGCACTACAAGACTTTCTCATATGCACCTATGTGCTTTGAATTCTGTATCTTCCTGTCCGAATTTTGAATTGTGTTTTCAAAAATTATCCTAAATCCAGTTCAAAGTACTTTTATTCTCTTAATAAATCTCTATATGATGCATAGTTTGAGAAATATTTGCAAAAAAAGTACTTTTTGAAAAGAGTAAAAGTGTATGAATTTTTTTTTTTTATGCACAAAAATTATTCCAACTCGGGCTCTAAATACATTTTTATTCTATATAAATCTGTATAGAACTCATAATTTTCCGCATATTTACAAAAAAACTATTTTTACATAAGACGGAAAAAACCTACTTCCGGAGGAAACTTCAAAAAAAGTACTTTTTGAAAAGAGTAAAAGTGTATGAATTTTTTAATTTTTTATGCACAAAAATTATTCCAACCCGGGCTCCAAATACATTTTTATTCTATATAAATCTGTATAGAACTCATAATTTTCCGCATATTTACAAAAAAACTATTTTTACATAAGACGGAAAAAACCTACTTCCGGAGGAAACTTCAAAAAATGTTTGCATAAAAATCACTTTTATATTTTTTATAAAATTGCCTAAACTTAGTAGCTGATACTAGCAAATTCCAATTTTTTTGCTGAAGTAAACTACTACTTCCGGTCTACCAATTTTACTGAAAATCTATTCAATCTCAAGACGAAGACTGTACTCGTAAAGTTTGGTATCGGTACCTGTAGCCGTTTAACTGCTATCGTGGTCACACACAGACACATTGAGTTGGACATATTGGCAAAAACCACTTTTTCGGTATCAGGTGACTTCAAAACCTCTGCAAAAATCTTGAGGTCAAAAATTTACGTCATCACAATACACTGCGTAAAAGAAAGTAAAAAGATGCCTTTCCTGAGTATTAGAGTTCCCAATCCTATGATAAAACTATTATATGTATTTTATTAAATCACATACATAAGTGTGTATTACGACAAAATTTCAAACAAAACACTATAATTGCCACAGTTTGTTTGTAATATTTATAGCCCCATCTTTTCTTCTTTTTTTACTTCTGAGTAATGCTGTGTTGAAAAAATCTCTTATAGTCGCTAATTTATGTCTGCAATAAAGACAAAGCTATTCGTATGCCAGTGACATGGAATATATATATGTACATATCATTAATAGATATGCTACTAATTAATGATAATAACAATAACCATTGGCTGAATATCACCCAACAATAATCTAGTGCGTCATGAATCATCACTGTGTGCCTGAGGTGCGACTTCAGCTTTTGCCTCTCCGCATTCGCTCAACGAGTGACGGATGCCTCAATTGCCTCATGGATATTGCTAGAATTGATAAATGACCAGAGAAGGATATCTACTTGGATATTTATATTTTAAATAGTTGCCAGTTTGTCCTGTAAAGTGTGTGACACTAAATTAGTTTAAAGAATTTCGAAAGTTTCCAAATGAATTATGCAGCTACCGTACAGAAATTACTAAAGGTACATACCGCCCTCGTATACTCCCCATAATTTCATGAAATCAACCAATTAAGAAATATCATTACGTAACATCCTGTACAAAACTAGCAGCAAGAATGCTGGTCATAAAAAGAGCATTTAAAAAATTTAATTTCAACGTCATTTATTATCCAATGCAATGCGTATTAATTCATCTCTTCTGAATACTGGACATATTACAAGTACTTCTACCAGTTTTTGCATTCGGAGCAATCCCACGATTCGCAATAGATGGGAGTTCCGGTATCAACCGGAAAGGGTATCCAATTCGCAAAGCGCGGGCCGCCTTTGACGGTTTTATTTTGTCGTTACGTTTTCCATCGCCTCCGCAATTTAAGCAAATCGTAGGGATCCGGTATACGATTTCCAAAGGCGGCCGCTGCTCTCGATGCACCGCTCAAGACCGTTTGAATATCGGACGACGCCTACGCGTTTTATCCGTGTCACCGCCCAATAATGTCCCATCAAAAGGAACGGCGGTACCTGTGATCTTGCGATGAATTGGTAGGTAATTGAAGGACACTATTATAATAATTTCACAGCAGATAAAAAGATTGAAAAGTGTGTGAAATTGGATGCGACTACTGGTTGTAATATATCGACAGTGATGAGAAAACTCGACACAAATCGAATTTGTCAACCGAAGAGAATCACGCACACTCACTGATTCTTTACGTCCTTGATTCTTTAGTTATTGTTTGGTGTGTAGGTATTTGACCAACGGACTTATTTTACTACAAGAAAAGTTCACGTATTATAAGTATTTTATAGATTGTACGTTTCACCTATTTATGATGAAGATTAATCATACTATATTAGGACCACATAACCAAAACGCATTTCTTCTAGTAAGTTTCAAATCATAAATAATTCTTTGACATATGTAATGCTGCGAACTTAATTATGTTAATTAAAGACATAATGAGAGTGCAAATATGTATTTTGCAAGTCTTCATTTTATTTAGACAACCAATCTTAAATCACAACCCGACTACAAGGTCTATGTTTTAAAAGCATTGCGCGTACTATGCAGTACTGCTAATATAACAGAAACCAACACACCCAACAGTAGGGGCAGGATTCGGGTTACGCTTTTTGATGACAGCTTAATTCGAGTCACCCAGCTGCGCGTATGCAAGGTATGGGTATAATAAGACCATCTACCTGGCCTGCTGAGGAATGAGAAAGAGAGTCTTTGATATTTTAAATATCCATCACTCAGCACTTAATATATAGAGCTTGTGTAGTAAAACACTTGATACCAGGGGCGCGACGAAAGACAGGAGAGGGTAGAGGTAACTGTGATATTGGCAGTCGATGCTTCACCGCTAAAGGTAGCGAGAGCGAGGATACAGTATGCCACGTTGCAATTCTGATGTATTTTGGACTTGCTATATCAAGTGTTCCATTATACAACCTGTATGTGGGGGGCTACTCGAAAAGTTATAGTGATATAACGGGATCGAATTTATTTCATATGTGTATTATACATTTTTATTAAAGATCATACTTCGTAAATTACTATAATTTCATTTGTAAGGATTAAGTGTATAATATGGATACACGACAGGTTGATGAAACAGTTGTAGGGATTTGCCCATGATCTAATACTATGTACATGAAGACCTCAAGAAACACATTACAATATGACAGGAGGAGTCATCCAGAAGGAATATGAAAATAAACACACAAAAAAACAAAATATTAGTATTCAACAAACATAACGAACAAATAAATCAAAATAGAAATTCTACAGGATGAAATAACATATTCAAATAGTTAAGAGTCGAAATAGAAAGATATGATGACATGGAACATGAAGTAAACAAAAGAATATCCAGTGCAGCAAGAATGTACTTCTCACTTTCTAGGTGGTTTTTAAGCAGAAAAAGGAGTTCAGTGACCAAGTAAAGATGTCAGTATACAAAGCCGTGTTCCGACCAATCCTTAAAAAAAACGACAGCGAGAGCGGGTGACAGCTAGAATGAAGAGCAGAATACACGCAGAGACCAACTAAGAAAAAGACTAATCGAGAAGAACTTAAAGTGGAACAACTATTAAACGGTAATTGAAGATCAGAAACTTAAACTTAGATACCTGAATAGGATGAACAAGAACAGGCAAGTGATGAATGTATGGGAAGCAAGAATAACCAACAGGAAGAAGAGGGATAGACCTAGGAAATCTTGGCACAAAGAGATTGCAGCAACAACTGGAAAAGAGAGACATAACGTGGAGAGAAGTGCTTAAACTGTCAAGGGATAAAAAACACTAAACAATACAATACACCTTACACCTTCGGGTATAACAGGTTTGAAAAGGTACAAGTAAAATGCACCCTTACAAAATTAAATTGATAATAAATGAAATGTAAACAAACTAGTGAAAGCCCCAAAAGTTGGAAGCCATAAAGAAACTGATATTTGAAATTTAAATTAATAATAATATCGAATTATGCGCCACGTTGCTGCGCCATAATGGATAAGAAAAACCCTTATAAAATATAAATGCCCTATGTAGTTATATAAATATAGGATATATAAAATAAAATAAAATAAATTGATCTGTTTACCTGCTAGCTCAATTCTTGTCCCAGGGCGATTCGGGTAAAAGAGATGATGAAGTAATAGTTTTTTAGAGCATTATTGGGTGTAATTTAATAAAATACTATTGTATATGTTTAGTTAATAATTATATTAGAAATCAATGATTTTTATAGTTTATTACAAACATCGTAAAACACTTATACAATAAACAGCACATTTTTATAACGGTAACATTTAATAAGATTTACTCACATCGTTCATCCTAATAAAATTGTAACAACATCGGCAAGAAATAACAACTTATGCTAGATATGTTTCACATATATGTATGTGTATACACTACTACGCCAAATAGATCAAATTACAATATCGATAACACTTTCGATACGCTGTTACTTTATTAAATATATTTATCTTTTCTAGATAAATATATTTATATATTTTTGTCTCTTTATTATATTCAGTTCTTTATTTTATTAATACATTTACTTATAACAAGTTCTAAATACCTTATTTTAATACTTCTTTCTTCTTTCTTGAATTTGACGGAAATCTTCTTATTCTTTGGTGTGTTCAAGTTGAGTTTTCTCTTTCAACGAACAAGACGCTGGAAGCTTTCAAGTGGGCTTTCTATCTTCGACGGATAAGACGTCGGGAATTTGCATACACTGCCAATTGTAGAACGAAAGCTTTGTAACAGAATATATAATAACTTGGACACTTAAACTTGAATACTTAATATGCGGTCGACTTCACAAGGTTCTACTTGTAAATATATATTTAATTAACCGCTGTTTATACATATATCTGTTGGAGCCGACACAATTTTTAGGTCTATTTGTCGACCCTCTGCTTGAAGTCTACTTTTCGACTCTCATCTTGCAGTCCCCTTGTCGACTCTTTATAGTTTGAAACCTGGTATTCCCCGTTTTCTATAATGTTGGTATTCCCGTTGCGGTTCACACACAAAATCGTCACGTAACCGTGCGAACTTGTCACTAATCTTAAATCAACACGAATGTTTTGCGCCACGATGCTTATACATACAAAAACTTATTTCATATACATATGAATACATAGGAGTTAAAATGCTAGTAATATATATTCATTGGTTTCCAATATATATATATATATATATAAAATTCATAAAATATCATTTATATGATTATTTAATATTATATCGTTTATTAAAAATTATAAAATAGGCCGTACCGTAACAGGTTCATGATTATAAACATATATAAAAAAATATAGAACCCAAAATGAGTTCCTGACGTATTCCTGATGTTGCAGTGATGTCGTCAACCATCCAATGTATACCTTAAAATAGATAATAACCTTAAAATATTATATCCGTTAAGAAATGGGTTTTCAATTATTATTTCAATATGAAATAATATTTTGAAAGTATTTATGTATATATGTATATATGTACTCTGTCTATGTATTATGTATTTACATGTATACACATACGTACTTTAGATAATAAACTTCACCTTTCTTGCAGTTTAGTTTTGTTGACTGCAAGAATTTTCTAACCTATAAATCATTACGTCGTACCACGCACGTTTCAGTAAATAGACAATACCACACGGTAAATAACCTTTGTGCTGCTATTGCAAACAGCATTGTCATTTCATCGTTCATGGGCTGCACACGTAGGTGTCAGAACGAGTGTTCGGTTACAGCCATTGTCAATTATACAGCCATTAAGTGTAGTAAAACCATCTAATCCGGTTTTATTTCACAGTCTATTAAACAATACAATGGCCCGTAATGAATCCATATAATTCGAGGACCAGGTGGAAAAAACGAGTTAAATTGAAATTTGAAATTGAAAAGTTTCCACCTAAAACGTGCATTGTTTTCTTCCATTTCCTAGAATGGCCACTGTGCCTCCGAATAACTTTACGCCAAATTGTGGTCGCGACCGCAGAAGAAATGTAACACATAGTAAGCGTATAATTTCGATTATTTCTAATTTTCATCAATAAATGTGTGTGGATTTCTTTTAAAAAATCCTACGCTAATAGTACAGTTATGATTGAAGGCAGAATACAATGTATTTTTCATTGTGAAATAATCAAAAACTAAATCATAGAAAAACCAAAAACTGTTGATATTAAAATTCTTTTAAAGTAAATAAAATAAAATGAATTACATTCAACATAAAACGGTAAGATATCTTGTAGTAAACGCTATCCTATTAAGAATCACCGCGAATGATAATCGTAGTCAAAAGTTAGTCAGTTATCAATAAAAGTGTAATACTTGTTCACAGATGAAACTAGTTATAAATGTCCACATGCATTTCTTTCTAAAAATTGTCTTCTCTATCAGTTCTTGAAGTCCATCAGAGCTGAATGTTCATTATTTGTATTTAATAACTACCACGTCGGAATTTTTTTTCACAATCGAATAAAAGTTCACCAAAAGATCTTGTTTACTTTTGGCTTCTAGTTGCTGTCTTGCCATGTATTTCTCCTTGTTCAGTGTGTCAACTATCCACTTGCATTTCTTTCTACGAATTGTCTTCTCTATCAGTTCTTAGAGTGAAGTCCATCACAAAAGAATGTTCATTATTTGTATTTAGTAACAATAATGTCGGATTTTTTTTCACAAACGAATAAAAGTTCATTAAAAGACCTTATTTGCTTTTGGCTTCTAGTTGCTATTCTATTTGCTGTCTTGTTATATATCTGTATTTCTCCTTTTTCAGTGTGTCAACAATCCACCTGCATTTCTTTCTACAAAATGCCCTCTCTATCAGTTCTTAGAGTAAAGGCCATCACAACTGAATGTTCGTTATTCAATTAGACCAAACCAATAATTTTGATGAGGCATATTTGCTTATATAATTTGAATCTTCTCTTTCGACATTATCTACGTAGCGATGTAATAAAAGTACACTTTCCATTCTTATTTTTACATCTACTTCTATATTCTTAGTATGTTTGCAACACCTGCTCACTATAAAAAACAAAACTCATCTCAACCGAGAAATTTGTATAAAAACAGAAAAAGAATTAAATGTAAAATGACAAATATAAAAATATATGAAAGTTCAACAGAGATTTAGCCAATACCTAAAAAACATGTATAAATAACAACAAATCAACTGAAAGTCTCGCATTACAAAACCTACATGGATGAATTTGAAAAAGCAAGACTTGTGGGAACAATGTTTTACAAACGACAAACTAAGACGATCTAATCAGTATGGAAAGGCTATAGATTAAAAACAATCAGCAACTTGTGGTAGCTCAAAATATTCTTAGGAAATGTGAAAAGATTGTAAAACACTACGGTCATTGTGAGATTCTATATACAAAATGATTTTCTGGGAAAAAGGAATGAACGCATGAGTATTAAAACTGAAGATTGGTAAAACAGTACTAAAATAAACAGTGTAGTTAATTCGCTTTGGTAACTCATATGCGAGAACAAATTAAAATAGCGACAAATTCAAGATGACCTATCAAGTAATATAACCTACGAGGTAGGCTCCATAAATTATCCGCCTGACAGGCTTATACAGATTCAAACATGTTCAAACCATACCATATCCAAAAATGGAGATCTTGTTTGACCGGCTAGATCGCCTGACTTTTTCACATTCAAGTGTTTTCTCTGGGGTTGGCTCAAGAGCAAGGTGTACGTTGAGGGACCGCAAACGTTAGAGGAACTAAAACTAAAAATTCAAGAAGTTGTACGTATTACACCGGAAATGTTAGGGCGAGGAATGGAAAATTTTCGATTGAGACTACAAGACTGCGTAGATCGTAATGATAATGCCCACTTGTCAAGTATTGTTTTTAAAAAATTAAATTGGCAAGTGTAACTTAACAGAGAACTACAAAAAAAAATAAATAATAAATACTTGTGTATATACACTAGTTTTAAATTTTTCCTCTTCAATGACAAACCCTGTATCACGCAGTTTCAAACTCTTTTTATATATATACATATATTATACATATTGTCAATGTTTAAAGCACGTCTATCTGACGAGCATCAATAAAAGCGAAACCTGTCGTTGATTCGATATATAGTAGCAAAAACACACTTTCATTAAATTAAGTCTAAATAGTCCATTAAAATATGGAAAAAAATTAAGTGTGGTCACCACACGACATTCTTATACGTATGAGCGTTTCAAATTATAGTTTTAATTTTTTTTTACATAAAAATTATTTAAAATCCTATTATAAGTACTTCTATTCTCTTAATAAATCTCTATAGAATGCATACTTTGCAAGATATTATCAAAAAAGTGCTCCTCGCTAAGAGTAAAAGAGTTTCTTCCGGTCCGAATTTAGAAATTTCATTTACACAAAAAATATTTCAAAACCAAGTCTAAATACTTTAGTACTCTTGACAAATATTTATAGAATGCATAATTTACGACATATTGGCAAAAAATCGCTATTCGATATGAGTAAAAATGATACTTCCGGTCCGAATTTTGAAATTTTTTTTATACAAAAGATATTGAAAATTAAATTCTTAATACTTTTAAATTCGTAGCGTACCTGTCTAAAACGCATGACTTGCGAAATATTTGCAAAAAACTCATTTTTGATAAGAGTAAAAGACCTACTTCCGGTATCAATTTCGAAAAACTTTCATAATATAATTCTTCTCGTATTCAATTTTGAGTACATATGAATTCTTTATAAATTTGTTTAAACTTAGTAGTTGACGAAATATTGGCAAAATTCGATTTTTTCACTGAAGTAAACTACTACTTCCGGTTTGTCGAATTTACTGAAAATCTAATCAGATCCTAAGAGGGAGATTATATCCGTAAATACAACATTTGGAATTGATACCTATAGCGGTTTGACCGCTATCGTGGTCACATACATACACACACACACACTGACACACACAGAGACATTTTTTAAAACTACTTTTTCGGTATCAGGGGACTTCAAAACGTGGACATCTGCAAAAATATCGAGGTCGAAAATTTTCATCATCACAACACTTCCTTATACTACGTATAAGAAAGTAAAAACGCAATATTTTGCTCACAAACAGGTCATACGTCCGAGTCAAACAACTTCTAGCGATTAACAGTGAAGCGCTGAGATATTTAAAATGTTTGCAAATAATACCCATTTGTACTACTTAACATGGAATGCATTCTGATATAGGGCCATTGTTGTCAAATAATAGAATATAATTTAATCATATAATAAGGTCTAATTAAATTAGTTCAAATGTAAATAGTCAATTTATTTACAAAATAGACTTTATCAGTGGGCTAACCTGTCTTTGACGACTGAAACATTTCATATCGACGCCTCTCAGATATCAATCGAATGTTTTTATAAGGTACAACAAGTAGTCCATAAAGTTTCTAAATGAATAACAATAATACAGTGTACCTATTTAGCAAATTTAATAACATATAAACGTCTCGCTGGTGACAGCGAATGTGCAATATTTTTCGCGCGCCAAGAGAAAAACACAAGATATAAATCGAAGGAACAAGCGACCAACAATTGTCGGATCCCACGCGTGCCTACGCGCTCTACCTCATTATCCCATAAACACAGCGGTCGCTATTGTGACCACTGCAGTTGGGTATACACTGATTACCAGGACGTTCAATAGCCAACGATTTGCGATGCTCGTTACAAGGGTTAAAATACTGCGTGCAATATGCATTTCGCTCGCCCGCAATGCAATCCCATGTTTATGAAAGCATGAGTTTCCAGCATGGTACCATTGTGTATATATTGAACGTACAATACATGTAGTTACTGAAAATTACATATTTAGCATCGGTTGTGTCACATTTTATACTCGGATCCATATGTAGCCGCATAAACACTACACTCTGACAATCCTCATTGCATACGAACAAGACATGGAGAATCCAACAATTAAATATATGAATACTCATAATATTAACGTAGAAAAGCGGTTTTAAGTTTTAGTCTTCCATTTGAACAAGTTTAGCAAAAAATGATAACTTTAGAACCATTTCGTGGGTGGGCTATATTTGTTTACTGAAATTTTATGAATAAATTACATCTGAAAATAATAAATACACATATTTACAAGGAAGCATACTTTTGGGATGCTGATTGCAAATCTGGTACTTTTTTCTTCCTTCTTCTTTCTCTTTTCTTAAGACTTGGTCTTGTTTCGTCTACTCTTCTTAATCTCGTTCAGCCTCTCGGGATGCAGATGTCCAGCTATCGCACCATCTTCTGGGAGGTCGATCGGGAAGTCTTGGCTTTTCATCCTTGGCCCATTTTTCCCATCATTCTGTCGACATGGTCTCTCCAATATCGTCGTCTCGATCTCGTAAACTGCATCACATCTTGAATTTTGAGATCCGGTCTTATATCTGAGCTTCTTACCTGGTCTCTCAAAATCACTTGGAGCTCGTTATATCAGCTCTTAAGTACATACACGGCATACATTGGTGGATCGGTTTGTCGTTTACAGCCAATAAAAGTTTATATAATCTAGTTGGCTCCTCTGCTATGAGCATTGATTCTGTCTTTTCTATAGATATCTGCATATTAAATTCTCCGCTCTTGTTTGAGACCTATATAGTAGTCGCTGTAGATCGTCTTCGTTATCCGCCATCAAGATTTAAAAACATCTGGTACGTTTATCGTAAATGGTGTATCATCATTAAGACCGCATATTTTGAAATTTGGAAAAAAACGCAGTTTTTATTTGAAAAGTTCTGTTATTTTTATTGTAATAAACAGTGTAGACATGGAGGTTATATGCAATACAATATCGGATAAATGACAGCTTAGTGACTGATGACGCTCGTAGGTGCTTTTGACGAAATTTTCGGTGACATTTTGGCATAGTGTCGAATCTCGTCTTTCATTTCAGGAATTGTTCTCGGGTTATTGGCATACTCCTTCGGAAGACTCCAAAGAAAGAATTTCAACGGCGTCAAATCGCATGATCTTGGTGGCCATATCAACAATTCCATTGTTTCGTTCGCTGTGTGGCAGAGTGTGCCACATGTCTTCGAGATCCAATCGCTCCCCCAGCCAACATGTGGACCAAAAAGTGGTTTGTGGTGGATGGCATGGGACGTTCAAGGGTCACTCTTGCATTCTCAGCTCCCCAAATGCGGCAATTCTGTTGGTTGACATAGCCATCAACTTGGAAATGGAGCTCATCAATTCAGGAATTGTTCTTGGATTATTAGCATAAACTTCCCTTCGTAAAACCAGAAAGAAAGAAATCCAACGGCGTCAAATCGCATAATCTTGGTGGCCAAATCACATCGCAGGGGTGCAAGAAAACTCTGCCTTCAAATTTCGTTATCAGCAATTCCATTATTTCGTTCGCTGTGTGGCAGATTTTGCCATCTTGTTGAAACCACATGTCTTCGAGATCCAATCACTCCCCAGCCAACATGTGGACCAAAATGTAGGTCGTAGTAGATGCATGGCACGTTGAAGAGTCACTCTTGGATTCTCAGCTCCCCAAATGCGACAATTCTCTTGGCTGACATAGCCATCAAGTTGGAAATGCACCTCATCAGAGAATATGGTTTTCTTCGAAAAATCACCGTTTACTGCTGTTGCTGTACAAGCCTTTCTGTAAAAGTTCGGCGCTGGGCATGGTCTTCTGGCTTCAGATGTAATGTCGACTGAATCTTGTAAGCATTCAAATTCAGACTTTAGTTTAAATTCGTTGTAAACTGCTTCGTCAGTCTCAATTTAGCTTTCTGATATATCTGCTGCCCAAGTAAGGAACAAAACAAAATTGAAACGATATGATAGAATTTGTCAGTTAACTAATAGACGAAAAATAGAAAAATGAAAATAAAACTAGTAAAAATAATGTTACAAGCTGGAAGAATAACTATAAGAAGAAAAGGGAAGAGTAGAAAGCCATGGAGAACAAGAATAGGATAATTGGGAAGAGACAGGGGAAAACAGCAGAAAATAGTGTTCAGTATCTCTTGATTCAATCGTTTGATATTCCCTAGAGAAAACGCAAAATTTTATAAAAATAGGAAAACTACTTTCGTTACTAGCTAGAACACCAAAATAGCACTAGAAATTAAAGCTCTAGCATATAAAACTATAGTAATACGTATATTAGCATGGAACATAGAATTAGGACGCTGGGCTAGTAACACCAACGACGCACATAGGGGTATTTGACTAATCTAGCGGGACAAAATTATTTATCGTTCTTAATCGTTTGGAAATTAGTCGGTAACTCATTAAAAGTATGCAAACGTACCTTCACTTCTAATTTTCAGCAATGCAGCAAAGGGCAAAAGCAAAAGGCGAAAGAAAAACATAGTTCTTATAAGTAACATTTATTTAAAAATTACAGCTGTGAAATATATATCTACTAACTAAATAAAAAATAAGTAACTATCATAATTATATTATAAAACTAGAAAATTTAATATTAAATGCAAAAACAGTTAGTTTTCTTCACATTAACATTTCAAGTGTTTCCTTCATAAAAGAATTTCGTTTTTTCTTCATAATTATTCGCCTTAACAAGAGCCTATTTAAAACATCTCTATTACAGTCTACTCTGTTAAATTTTCGTGCGAAATTTTGCCTATATAAACGCAAATGTTTATTTCTGGCTTCTGCCGCTTCTTCAGACATTTGTCCTATTGGCAAAAGAGCATTCTCTATTATTATAGAACCATGTATTAAAATTTTATGCATGGTAGGCGTCATAGTATGCCTACCATACAGCGCAACAGTTCAGCAGTATCACTGGTAAATGTCCGAACTTTTTGTACATCTATTATGTACCTACTTGAAATGCATTCAATAATCCCTTTGATTTTTTTTATCAAAGTAACATCCCGTCCTGTTATTTCAGCTGCCAACTCAGGATCTTCAATAATCTTCGGCTCGTATTCCCGTCATTAGTGTTTCCGAATCCAGCTTTAGGAAAATTTACACGGAGACCTAGCATGCTTTTAAATTTGTCTTGAATTCTCTCTTTGTTTCTTTGTATTAAGAGTTTGTCTGGTTCAGATTTGGCAGACAAATTTTGCACACTATCAGACAAACGTATATTTTCAGTCTTGCGTCTTTTGCTCCTCTCACTAACATCTTCAAAGATTTCGTTGGTCTGCCCGGTCTTGTCGCTAATATAGGTAATTGAAACATTCCACTCAACCACTTTTCATTATTTTTCACAAATAAATCACCTCTATATTTTGTTGCCACCCAGCGATGTTTCATTTCGGATCCCAATTTTGAAAAATTACGCTTTAGTTTCGTTACTTGCTCTTCGGTATAAGGTTTATGTCAAATCAAGTAATCTTCGATGCATTTTAATTGACCGTTGAAATCGAGATCATTTTGTGATCTCATTAGGTCAAATATTTTCCTACGAGTCATCATACTACTCCAGAAGGTCCTGAAATAATAAAAACATAATTTATCGAAAGTTATAATATTTTCACATTTTCATGTCAGAAATTTAAAATCGCTCTAAATTGAGGAGTAGGAATTAGTTGGAACCAATTTGCACATTTTTAGAAAGTAGAAGTATTGTATTTTAAGAATATATAAGAATCATAGCCGGGCAATGCCTGGCACTAAAACAAAAAGACTCCCAAAACTATTATTTTCGCGAAAAATTACGGAATTGAAATGCCTTCTTAAAAATGCAAAAAAGAAATAAATGGGGTAGGCATTTTATAATATTGTGGCTATAAAAAAAAGTCACTTACCAGCAGTTTCAAAATCCATAACTATTATTTACTTTTTCACAAGAGAACACAAAATAATAATTAATGAAATATAGAGTTTTAAAGCACGAATATCGAGAACACACAACCACTGTGAACAATACCTGACTTTCGACTGACCCTATCCCCTGTAAGTTGGGAAGGGTGAAATGAAAACATTGCGGCTGGGTTGCCCCACTACCCTGTTATTCTAGAAACCCTTTCGTTTTTACCTGAGTGCAATTCTGAAAATTCGACTTTTGGCCCGCTAAATTTAACAAATACCCCTATGTGCGACGTTAATCTACGATCCTCCAAGAACAACTGACATTCAATGATACTCCACAAACACAATGCTTCAGCAATATGTTTATATAGTCATCATACACAAAGGAATGCCAGTAAAGAACAGCAAATGTTACAGAATTAAAATTTCATGTCAAGCAACTCTAACCGCCTACTAAAAAACGCAATATAAAAAAAATAAGTAGGTAATGGACCTAAAGTGTGGATAAACCAAGTACTTAGAATGTCTGCTTAGATATGGCACATCCACATACAGTAAGCAAATGGTCCCAAAGAGCTACGAATATTTTCCTTAGACGTTATACCATAAATATATATAATCTGATGCTTTTTATTATTTATAAGCATATATCATCATGATTTAGTTCTATTCAGAAATTGTTGATATTAAAAATAATTTGTATAAAAGGTCCGTAATCACATCAAATAATTGCTAGAAGAATTTTTATAAAATTGCCCTTTGATAAGGACCAATTCATTATAAACTGACAGGCAAAAAAACCGCCCACCTGAAATTTTTAGACAATCAGTTCTACAATCATTTTAAGTTACTATCGAGAATGAATGAATATGTGCAACATATGCAGATTTTTTGAGGTAATAAGACAATTTCTGATAGAAGTAAATTAAATTTTACAAAATAAGAAAAACAGTTTGAACAAGACATCTCTCTCAACTTCTAAAAATAAAATTGGTATCTTTTAATTCTAATCTAATATCAATAGCGTGTATGTCCTCCACGAGCTGCAATTAAATCACGTAATCATTGCAGCATTGAATTAATTAAATTTCTTATGTAGTCTTGCGGAATTGCTTCAAACTCTTCTTCAAACGCAAATCTCGGCTCTTGAAGACTTTCTGGTACGACTACACCTTGGCGAAGAAGCCTCTCGAGTTGATTCCGTAAATGTCCAATACGATCGAGATCTGGACTACATCAGGTCAGTCGAATTCGCGATTCCAAACTCGTTTAAGTACTAACTTATGATTCGTGCAATGTGAGGCCTTAGGTTGTCGTGCATTAAAACGAAGCATTCTCCAATAAAATGAGAAAATGGAAACTTCGGCTGCTTCAGGAACTTCCTCCACGTATCTATGAGCATCAAAGCACCATTCTGTATAATATAATATCAAGTCGGTATGTGCTTCTATAGAAATTCCAGCCCATACCATAACAGAACCTGTCCTAAAAGGCACCCGTTCCGAAATGGTACAGTTTGCATAGTGTTCGTTACGTCTTCTCCACACTCTTTCTCTACCATATGGATATCTTAAACAAAAGCGTAACTCATCTGTGAACAGAACTTATCTCCACTGTTGAATATTCCTATTTGCATGGCAATGCACAAAATATGCCTGAGTTGTAACTACGTTCCTATTGCCGATCTCCTTGAAGTCAGTCCACTCTCTCCAAGTCTCCATCTTACCGTTCTTTCACTTACTTCAACCCCTCTTACAGCTAGCAAACGGTATTGAAGTAGAACTGCAGTTACCCTGCGGTCCCTTAGCGTGATGAGCACAATGAAGCGATCATCAACTCTAGTTATTGCTCTTCTTTTTCCGGAACCTACTCGTCTACCAAATCTGCTAATCTCTAAAAACCGATTCCACGCATCCCGAATGGTTGAACTTAGTATTCCCAATCTTTGGGATACATAGTGTTGACTACGTCCATCTTGGATTAACGCAACAATTTGAGAAACGTCTATAACACTTAACTCATTGCAACAAAACTTGTGTATTAACTGTATTAATTTATTTGTAATTTATTTGAGATATCAATAAAATAAGCCTACTTGCAGCTTTTGCAAAAAATAATTATAAAGATATATCGTTAAAAGCTGTACACTATATTGAGATTAGTTAACATTGTCTAGTTAGGAATTTCAACACCAAAAAATCAAATCCGTAACATTTTATAATAAATTAAACAATATAAAGCATTTATTACTGAAAGACAATCGGATAAACTACACGTGCAAACAGGAAAAGTATATAATAAGCGGTTTCTTTTGACTGTCAATTTATATAAATATCTATAAAGAATTAAAATATATTAAAGTATATAGTCTTTCTATTCTATATAGGTATGTAGGGCATGTCATAGTGTAGCTCACAACTACAATTTTTAAAAGTAACGAGGCAATTTTCATATTTGATAAATCACGAAGGCGCTGATATTTAATACAGACGTGCTTTCGCATTTCTGCCAATCTTTCCGCAATTTATAAGTGCAGAAACTGTTATTACCCGTAGCAATGATATTAAAGTGCACACGATAGTACCCGGTATTGCATATTTCTCTTTGTTTTACACTATGTATGTAAATGAACCGGTGAAAGATAGACCTCACGATAAAACAACTGTATTTATTAGACCGGTTTCAAATCCACGTTTGACACCGATACAATACACGAAGTAGCCTTGCAAAATCTCATTATGGTAAAGGAAAAAAATCTACATGACTTATTGGCGCAATCCGGCGGAATGTAAAACTGTTACCACCGTCTGGAAGCATTCGTCTTATAAATGCAACGCAGAAAATGTCACCCGGTACGTGTTTCATTAACCATTTACGTTCAACACGAGACAGCAAAAAAATATCGATTTCTGATTAACATATGCCGTTTCAAGGATCATGAATTCATATAAAAAATCCCATAAAAACAGGTGTAAATCCATAGGTACATATCTTTGTACACACTCGGCAACCCAAAAGTGCACGACTTTTTCCCACTATGTACTTAATACTCTAAATGAGCGGTTCCCACTAGTGGGTCGACGGATCAATTCAGGTGGGTCGCGGGAGGACGGACGACCTGAAAAATATGTGTTTTGCCGACTGCAATGTGAAAGTATATTTCGTATTTTTGCTTTATGTTATAATAATATTTTTGTTATCTATTTCTTTACTATGGATGTGGGTTTGTGTTCTCTGGCACAGAAGACGAACTGTTTCCTCAGTGTGTTATATGTTTTCAAATACAACTTGCTAATGAAAGTATGCAACCTTCAAAACTGAAAAGACATTTATCAAAAAAGCATGCAGAATACGTAAGGAAGCCAATATTGTTTCTTTCAGAATATAAAAAAAAAAAATTTAAGTCACAATCACTGATGACAAAATCGACTTCTGAACAAGACAGGCAAGCTACAATTACTTCATATCGACTGTCTTTATTGATAGCTAATAAAAAGGGGACAACTCACACCGTAGGAGACGATATTATTTACTAGTCAATTAGCATTTGTTAGGATTGAATTTGATAGGAGGATAGAAGAAGAAATGCTCTCTTGTAAATCTTTACCATTTACAATAACTGGGAAAGAAATTTTTAAATGTCTGGATGGTTTTATACAAGAAAATGAAATAGAATGGTCAAAATGTGTTGGATTGACTACTGATGGCGTCCGTGCTATGTCTGGCATTTACTCAGGCTTGATTGTCAGAGTTAGGGTAGTTGCCCCTGCAGTTCAGTTGGCTCACTGTAGCCTGCACTGATAAGCTCTTATAGTTAAAGGTCTGAAAGAAACCCTTTAAAAAATGCTTAATGATGCAGTGAAAATAGTGAATTACATTAAATCAAGACCTAAAAATGCCAGACTATTGTGCGACGAGATGGGCAGCGAGCAGCAATCACTTCTCCTGCACTGTGAAGTAGGGTGGCTATCAAGAGGGAAAGTGGTGTCAAGATTAATTGAGCTTCGATATGAAATGAGAATGTTTTTGTTGGAGGACAAAAATGATGGAAACATGTGAGCAGTCTCTTGGAAATGTTGAATGACAAAAACTGGCTGATACGGCTGTCATACTTAGGTGACATAATCAGTGCTCTCAATACTCTCAACTTAACGCTGATAAAATAGAAACAACTCTAAAAAAAGCTGATAAAATGATAAAATAGAAGCAACTCTTAAAAAACTTGAAAGGTGGTCCAGTAAAGTGGAAGACAGTTGTTTTGTTCCTTTCCCAGTCCTCAGTGACTTCTTATAAACGTGTGGAATCACAGTTGACGAGGAAACTGCAACAGTAATGAAGGAGCATCTTGAAACGCTGGCTTTTGTTTCAGGTAATTACTGTCAGTTAATGTTACTAATACACACTTAGACGTGGACCGTTTCTTATTAAAAATAAAACCATCATAAAATTGGTTCTTGTTTTAGAGTCACTTTCCAAGAATTCATTATGAACTGTTATGGATAAAAAAATCCGTTTCTAGAGGACCACCTTAAGAAGCTAAAGATGTCAGCATCTGATGAAGACTCCCCGATACAACTTTCATGTGGTTCTTCTGTGAAATCTGCGTTTAAAGGCTCAAACCTAATTCCATTTTGAATCAAGAAAAGGGGAGAATATCAAGTAATCCATATGTAATACAATTCAAATCATTTTCTCTATTTTTTTGCCAAAGTGAATGTTGTCTTCTAACTATATCAGTTATGTTATATAGTTTAATTCTGCTGTTACGTCTGAAGAAGGACATTATTCGAAAAGTGACAAAGCGACAAGTTATTGAAAGATAGCGTTGTTTTAATAGCTTATCCACGAATAAACCATAATTCTGTAACCTTGCAGTAAGTTAATTACTTCTATATCCGTTTTGTTGTCGTCGTTTTAATTTAAATAAACAGCTTTTACTGCCTATGATTTAGAGCGGCGGTTTCCAAACTTTTTTGTAGTGGGACCCACCTTCTTACTGGAAAATTTTTCGCGACGATATATATATATATATATCGTCGCGAAAAATCATAGGCAGTAAAAGCTGTTTATTTAAATTAAAACGACGACAACAAAACGGACTAGAAAGACCAGTACGGGCAGGGGTAAGACGAGTTTCTGATGTGCAACAAGACAACTTTGTTAATTTTGTATGTGCGAACCCTTTTGCCACAGCCATAACAGTTCCGCAAGACACGAATGTTCCAGAACCCGTCAGGACAGCTCGGCGGCGTATAAAAGTGATGGTTTAAAAAATTACTCTGCTGCTAAAAAGCCTCATCTTACAGGTGTAAATAAACAGAATAGACTGCAGTTTGCCAAACAGTTCCTAAATCAGGATGAGGAATTTTGGAGTTCTGTAGTCTTTTCTGATGAAAAACGGTTCCAATGTTGCAGTAATGAACAACTATGCGTGTATAGACCAGTAAATTCCCAACACCTAGATAATTTTGTCAACTATAAAAGAAATTCTGCACGGTTTTCTGTCAACGTGTGTGGGTGGGGGCCACATTATTTTACCATCTGTTAACCAAACATTTCCCGAGGGTGTTATTTTCCAGCACGTACAAATTTCTCTCTACAAAAAATATTAAATAAGTTTTTCTCACATAATAATTTCCCGATCCACAAGGCACAAACTATTCGACAATGGTTTGATGAAAATAGGGTTTATGTATTAGTTCCTTGGTCTTCACCAAGTCCAGATTTGAGCACCACAGAAGATATTTGGGGATGTCTGGTCAAAAAAATATATTCATCAGATTTTCGCCCGGTAAATGCAGAACAGCTGCTAGAGGTAATTGAAAGAGCCTACCCGAAAATTATGACATGCGGAATTGAATTTTGTCAATGAGAAGGTATCTGCAGCTTTTTTAGAAGCCAGTGGCGCCGCAATACGCTATAATTGTTAATTCATTAGCACTTACAGTGTTTATAGCTTACTTATTCTATGTATTTCTTGATTTCTTGTATTATAAACTTTAATAAAATTATTATATTTTTTCAAAACTATCTCCAGAAATCTTCACCTCTTTTAAAAAAAAAGAGGTATTTGTCTTAAAAAATAGCATTTTTCTCGAACGTCACTGGGCAGGTCCCGTTTCAATCAAACGAAAATTTCAGAAATCTACGTTATCTATCGTGCACTTTTGGGTGGCCGCGTGTGTACATATTCCTATGATTAAGGTATCTATGTATTCAAACGAAACCGTTTCCGTTTTCGATTGTTATCGACAAAAGTGTAAGGTAACCTTGTGGAATCAGATGGAGAAACTATGTAGATGCTTATAGATATAATTATATACTAGTATTCGTGTCATAGTCATCAAGTAGTTAATGACATAATTAGTAACATCTTTTAATTGACCATTATAAGGATTTTTAATGTCTCTATTATTAAATACGGTAGCGAGCATATTTTTATTAAGTGTCTTTTATCTCGGGTAAATTGAGCGTTACATAAGACAGTGATAAATTAACGTATATTTCCAGTACCGGTAATTATAACTGCTACACAATATTAATAACTGTCAGGAATGTCATTTTCTTCAAGTGGTGAGATAGAAAAAATATTTCTTTTATCTTGGTAAAAAAAATTATTAAATAGGGTATGATACCCACCCTATTTAATAACTTTAGTCATCATGAAAGAGTGATGCAATGTTCTATCGTACTTGCAGATAACTGTAGTAACTCCTGTCAATGATACTAAAGTCAAAATCCTGTTCATGAAATAGATTTCATGATACAAATTCTGGTTTAAATAACCTGCCATGCAAATACACTAAATAACCAATAAATATTACAAGAAAAGATAGTTTGACAAAATAATAATACAGTGAAACTTCCCATAGGCGGATACTGTGTATTTACTTCTTGAAATCCTGTTTTCTTGAAACAATTATCGCATCTAATACGCTAATAGAATTGGTTAAATTATGTCCCGAATCAGACTCTCAAACTGCGATAAAATGTGTTTTAGTATTAAATGTTGGTACCAAGCTTTGAATATTTTTATAATGGCTTGATCGAGCGGTTGGCATTAAGCTGTCGTATTTGGCGGTAAGAAAACGCGTTTAACATTTTTCAACTGTACGTCTTTCGGATGGGCAGCTGCAATGTCCAAAATTAATAACACTTTTCTGTTTTGATCGATCATTTTCGGATCAAATTCATGCAACGACTCTGTCATAATAGAATTAGTCATCCAAGCCTTTTTATTTGAATACCATTGGACTGGAAGAAGAGCAAAGCTAAGATTTTTAATTGCGCGAGGAAGTGCTGATTTTCCGATAACCAGCAGTTTTTCTTTCTCCCCTGCCATATTCACACAGTGCATTATAGTTAATCTTTCTTTGCATAACCTGCCGCCCACACATTTTTCGCCTCTTAATGCCTTCGTCTTTGTTATTAGTGCCCGAAAAAATAACCCTCTTTCGTTCAAATTATAAATATTTCTGGGTTTAATTATTAACGGCAACCTGTTTATGAAAACATCGACATTTTCTTGATTTGCGCTAACGGCTTCGCCAGACATCATCCAGTAATAGTCCGGGAGGTAGCGTTGCAAATGAAAAAGTCATAGTAAGCCGGCTGATTTTGATATCGGTAGTTGATCTCGTACAACTTAATCAGTCAACCGACCGTCAGCTGCTCAAGTAGCGGTGGCTCTGGGTATGGAGGGCCGTGAAAGTTGTAAAAAAAATTAAAATTTCAAGTAATAGTAGGCCGGCTGAAACTTTTTTTTATAAATAGTTGACATCATAGTGAGTTGAATTCAAATCGTCAGCTGCATCGTGGAGGGGGGATTATGCGTCAGCTACTCGCATGAACTTGTAAAAAAACACCTAAAATAAAGATATAGTACGCCGCATGAAATTTTACTAGGTGATTGTTTAAATAATTAAAAGTATGAAAACAAGAATCAGCCGAGTGTGTAGTGGTGGAAAGACCATCAGCTGACGCTGTAAAAGCAAATATTATTCGAGCTACGCACGGTATCTTTCAGAGTCCAGCTGACAGTACTCCCCCCTGCTCGCACTCTGCTGACTGCTAATTTCCCAGACGTAATTATTAAACTATGGTATTGTCAAATTTCAACCGGGGTAGTGACAAATGAATGACAATATCGGGAAAAAAGTAATATGTGTAAAATTATATCTAAATACTGTGACTTACATACAGGGAGGACGCGCGGGTTGGAATAAATTCATTTAAAATTTTTGGTTTTGTTTTATGGAAAAACGCTCGGATAGGTCTATTTTTATTTTTAGCTACGGTTTTTTAGGTGGTAAATTGATGTACAAATGCTGGTCCAAAAATAAGTTACGACCATCAATTTTTTTTTCAAATGGAAACATGTTTTTTATTTAATTTGTTAATTCTACATCGAATTCTAAGTATGTTTCATGTACCATGTCATATAGCCAAACTCAACAGTTATCGAGAAATGTACAATTGAACATATCAATAACTGCATGTTCAATTGTAAATTTTTCGATAACTGTTGAGTTTGGGTATAGGACATGGTACATGAAACATGATTAGAATTCGATGCAGAATTAACAAATTAAATAAAAAACATATGTTTTGTTTTGTTATGTTCATACATTTCCGTTTAGCGTTTTGACACAGCTTGGCTTTGACACTGACGCTTTGACATTTCTAGTAGATTGATTTCGTTTCAGAATTTGTTTATTTGATGTAAATAAATTGTATTTATTGTTTGTTGTGTATAGGTCAATTACCCAAACAGGCGATACACGTCATATGAAACGTCACTGTGATGTCATAACAGTGTTGACAAATAACGTTGCCTTGAGCAAGCTGTACTTTGAAAATAATCTGTGGTTAGGACTAGGTTGACATTTTAAAATATTAGCAAATACTATTAATATGTTTTAAATTATTCGACTATGTCTACAAATAATATAAACAAATTCTAAATACATATGAGTTTATTTATTTTAGACTACATTCACAAAAATAATATAGACAAAATCTATATATTATTATACATATTAGTGATTAAAAAACTCGTAACATTGCGATAAGCATATGATAAAAAGAAAATAATATTAAGTTGAAATGCTAGTTTTCTTCATCCTTTACCACTGTCTTCTGAATCGGAATCATTTACATTAATTATAAAAGGTAATATATCTTGTCTCTCAAAATCTACTTCTCTATCCCACCATTTTTGAATTTCAGTTTCACAGTGGTTAACGCTATTTGCCCAAATGTCTGGGGTTACTTGTGTTAATGCCTCTTTCCACAGTTTTATGCATTCGTCCACTTTTCTACCATATTTTCCAATGTGATTGTTATAGTATGTTTTTGTTATTCCCCACACTAGTTCTATGGGGTTAAATATACAATGGTAGGGTGGAAGTCGAAGAACTATGTGCCCATACTTCTCTGCTAAATCATCGGTTTCATATATAGTTGGTGGTTTATGCCTTTACGTAAAGATATAAATGAAATTATTGAATAAAATAATTAAATATATATGTACTAACCGTTTAACTAAATCCAGTAATTGTATTTTTAAAGCAGCTCCGTCATAGTCAATGTTATTATTGGTGAGCCATGTCTGAATTTCATTTTTAGTGGCAGATGATTTTGGACTTTTATTTTTAACAGTACTGTGGTAACTGGCATTATCCAAAACAATACCTACGTTATGTCTCAATAAAGTTCTATTATCATTTCTATTTTGGCATATGTTAAATATAAACTCAATAGTCTTTTAATGTACTATTAAAAGACTATTGAGTTTATATTACATACTTTTAATGAATGAGTTGATTATCTAATTGTACATAACCTAGAATTAGATCGATCAATCTAACCGGAAAACGTAGATTGTCATGATTATAATTTCCATGTTCATTTTATAGTTTACAGTACTTATTATGATGGCGAAGTATTGATTTGAATCATATAATATAAAAAAATGGCGCAGGGATCATTTTTGCTGAATTCAAGTGTATGTAATTTTATGCACTGGAGTAAAAAAATATGTACTTTTATGTAAAATAGTGACCGAATACGACCGCTGCTTATATTGCATATAAAGCGTTTAAAAAATATCATTTATATTTCATTCTGAATAAAGACCAGCATTTTCTGAGATTTTTAAGTAAATGTGGTATTTTCGTACACATTGTTATTGTCAAAAATTATCTACTTTTACTTTCTTATACGTAGTATAACGAAGTATTGTGATGATGAAAATTTTCGACCTCGAGATTTTTGCAGATGTCCACGTTTTGAGGTCCCCTGATACCAAAAAAGTGATTTTTAAAAAATGTCTGTGTGTGTGTCTGTCTGTCTGTCTGTGTGTGACCACGATAGCGGTCAAACCGCTATAGCTATCAATTCCAAATTTTGCATTTAGTAGTATAATCTCCCTCTTGAGAACTGATTAGATTTTGAGCAAAATCGGCAGACCGGAAGTAGTAGTTTACTTCAGTGAAAAAATCGAAATTTGCAAATATTTCGTCAATTACTAAGTTTAAACAAATTTATAAAGAATTCATATCGTCGGCTTACTGCCAAAACAATATAAGTTACGTTTTTACACTTTTGAGATATTGGGATTTTTAACTTCAGTAGGATAGGAAAAATCAGGTTTAAAAAAAAACAACTATGTTTTATAACCAACTGAACTTTAATAGAAATTTGTAAAAAACAGTAATTTTTAGCACTTGTCTTTTTTTGGCAGAACAGATTTACTGTTTTCAGTTTTCTGGCTCATTCAATACTAGGTCTTCTTCAGGATCCGAATCTTCAGCTGCTGGTCCAGGAACTACATCTTCTGCCTGTGAAGAGGTTGGTATCGATTTGTAGTAATGATGAAATTCTTCAGGGATAACGTTAGTTTTACAAAGTTTTAGCAAGTCTTTTTTTTCTGAATTGATAATGGTCGTATCTTAGTGTATGCTTTTGCAATTTCAATTTCTTTAAAATTTAGAGGACGTCCTTTACCCAAAACGTTTATTTCCATATATTCGGAGCTGTGATCATATCTATACTGTAAAATCCAAGGCTTGGCCTTCAGATACCTAAAGCACTTAACTTTGAGCCAGTTAACTTTTTCCCCCGTTGTGTTCTTAAGTTTGTTTTTCATGAGAAGTTTGGATAATTTTTCCAAATCCAAAAAATCATTATACTTCAATTCTTTAACCTGATAGGGCTTTTTATTTGATTTTGATGTTTTAGCCATGCGAAAAATGTTCAACCAGTCGTGTATAGTATAAACAGGAACAAATTTTTGCGCTTTTTCAATCGCATTGTGCATACTGTCAACTTCCATGTAAGTATGCCCGCTTTCTAAGAATTTTTGTTCTATCACTTCTAACTTAGGATTACTTTGAACCAAATACAACAGCAAAGCACTCATGTTTTGATTCCGATTTTGTCCACTGCACGTATCGGAAAACAGGGATAGTTCTGTAACGTCATCAGAGAGTTGTTGATTTATATAAGTGTATAAACACGTACCAATCTCCGAACTCCCTCTTTTTCCATTTAATTCTGTCCAAACATAGCAAAATGCAGCGTTGGGTGGGGTCATCTCATAAATTGTAAGATTATACGTACAAATTTTTCGACTATAGTACATAGGGCTGACATCGCTTGTGGGAATTTGTAACACACATTGTAAATCGAAAGTGCAACAAACAAATTTTTTTTCACTTGAATCCCTCTCTTTATCTCTTGCTTTAGCAGAATAGCAATCCTCCTTCCTTACGATATGAGCCTGGTAATCATCTTCTAGTTTTTTCTTTTTTTCTACATCTTTGCACGTTTCATACTGCATGCATGTTTGGCACTGATCTTTTTTTGGTTTATAAAATGAGTAGTTATAATTGGTACAAAATATTCTTCGATAAGTTATTGACGAGACTGGTTTCGAGCCATCTGTCTCACACAATTCTCTATACAGCGAATACATCTTATTAATGCTTAATTTTGAATCTAGATATAGACGCTTTGTAGATTTACGAGTATAATGAGATTCCATTACTGGAAAACTCTCTATGTGATCCTTAACTTTTTGTATATCATCTAGTTTGGTTTTATTAGAGGGTTCATGTTTGCCTCTTTTGTCGCTTCCCGAAAACAGTCTTCCATCTCCCTTGTTCTTAAGTGCATGATCTATTACTTCTTTACTTATGCAAAGCGTTTTAATGAAAAAACTTTTACACACACGTACTCTTGTATCTAGTGAAAAAAGAAGCTTTTGGAATCTGTTCTGGCCTTTTTGTTACTATTACGTATCACTCGACGTCTAATAGGAATGTTGCTTTCCACATTATTTAGAATAAAATCTTTCCTTCGGACGAAGTCACATTTCCAATAGTTTTTACAAAGTTCCAATCGTGTTTCAGCGGAAATTCTATCTGAACACTTGAAGCGGCATTTAGAGCAGTCTATTGGTCTAGGTGCCTTCATCTCCATTTTCTGGCGCTTGTTTATGTTTTTTTTCCACTGACTAGGATCTGATTTTTTCCAACGGCTTCGTTTTGTACCAGAATTCACTGTGGTATTACTAGTATCACCATGTGTAGGCACTTCCTTTGCTGTTGATTTTATTTGAATATCTGAAAACGTATCTTCAGCTGATTCTTCATCTGAAGATTCTGATTCCGGAACGTAATCCTTGTCCTTCACTGAGCAATCAGAATCTTCCGTGAAATCTTCCAGTTCATTATCAAATTGTCTTTGCTCCGAAACTTGAGACGACGCCCTATCGGTTAGATAGTTGTTAACTGTTCCTGCTATTTCCTCACAAAAAAGTCGCCTACTACAACTTGCTGCTATAGAATCTGAATTATCCTTCACCAAATGTAAAATAGATGATTTGGTATTAGCAGTTCCCGCATCTTCCCCTATTAAAGCAAAAGTAGTCAATCTTAACCAGCTGCAAAACTAAAATTATAACAGCATCATACCCTTGTTTTTATTCCAGACGCTGTTTAATTGGCTATGTACCTCAACCTGTACTTTAACACCATCAACACATGCATCTTTTACATTTAAACTACCCTCCTCCACACACGGAAAATTCGCAATATCTTTACTAGGTCTGTTAAGGACATCTAAGAAAAACAACCCATAATATAAAACATAGAGTAAATAAAAATCTTATAAAAATCCTACCTGTAACATTATTTTGTTGAATAACCATGTTAACAATTGCTTTACCACGAGACATTCTTTGTTTCTTACTTAATAAACAACTAAAAACCGCAAAATTTCACTTATCGATTACCTTTACTTGACATAAAATCAACAGTTTTTCTAGGTTATGTTTTAATAGTTATACTAGCAAAACAAGACAAGTGACAATTGTATATAATTGACGTAATGACTTACCGTCATGAGCAGCGTAACTAATACAAGCAAAATAAGTTAAGTACCAAATAGCTGAACAAATAATATTAATTACATCTAGAAAGTCTATAATAGTACAGCCAAAACCCGATATGTGGTAGTTATCTTATTTTTGTTTATAAAAACAAATAGGGAGAAAAATAGACAGGTAAAATAAGATAAGTACCATATAACTTGTTATAGCAGTATAAAAACATATAAAAATAAATCACACCTTGAGATACAAGCACTTGTCTTGTTTTGACTGGCTGTTTAATTCTTATATTGCACTTGTCTCTTTTGGGGACATGCGTATTAGCCTTTTATGTTTACAATACACCTACCTGGTTTTGGCAGAACATAATTTGTTCATTTTAAGCAAAGAATCACACTTAACCCAAAAATACAAGAAAATGCACTTATCTTGTTTTGGCAGTAACCCGACGACATGTACTTAGAATTAAGTTTGAAACAAATTGTCTTAAAAAAGTTTTTCGAAATTCCAGTCGGAAGTAGGTGTTTTACTCCTATCGAAAATCAGGTTTTTGCGAATATCTCGCAAGTCATGCTTTTTAGACAAGTACGTTACGCGTATAAAAGTATTTAAAACATAATTTTCAATATCTTTTATATAAAAATAATTTCAAAATTCAGACCGGAAGTACCACTTTTACTCTTATCGAATAGCGATTTTTTGGAAATACGTCGTAAGTTATGCATTCTATATATATTTATCAAGAGTACAAAAGTATTTAGAACTGGATTTGGAATATTTTTTGTATAAATGAAATTTCAAAATTCAAACCGGAAGTAACACTTTCATACGTATAAGAAAGTCGTGTGGTGGCCACACCTCATTTTTTTAAAGGCGACAACGCAATTATCAATTTTATTCCATTACTTTTAATAAATATACCCAACCTCAAACATCCAAATTACTTACATACCTTTATTCTGTAAACAACTGTGTAGAAATATTAATGACGAAAATTGCTTATTTAAGATGGAAATTACCGAACTTGTTTGTGTGATGTTTTAGTCTTCTTGTCTGTCTGTTTACATCGGCTCTAATGAGTGTGCAAGAGCAGTATGTTCAACGTACTGTAATGCCATACACACTGTTGACATTGCCGGTCCGATTTCTCATACTAATTAGTTTCATTTTGTTACTTTGTGCTATTTTATTTTTAATGAATACTTCATATTTAATGATATAGATATGGATAATTGCAAATATATCAACATTCTTCATTGAAAGTAAATTTGCTTTTATTTATAGCTTTTTAACGAGATTGTTTGTTGTAGAACAACAGAAGAATCTGCGCTTGTGTGACAACTTTTATTAACAGACTATCAATTTATATGTATACGCGTTCGTAAATGCTTAAGATGAAATTCAAATTAACCGCGCAAAATTTAAAATTTAAGTTGGTAAATAAATAAATTGCCCTATCTTTATGTCATGTCTTATGTCTATTGTGTTCATTTTCTGGTAAACTTTATATTTTGATTTTTTATTCGTTATTCCCGTTTCTTCTTGTTATATTGCGTAATTTGAGAACCTGTAGAGCTATAGTGTTATTGTAATTCGACAAGGTAATATAATAAGGTTATCTATACATCGGGGTTCAACAACATTATACGTTTACTTTTCAGTTTTAAAATAGTGTTCACTTCTGAGGAAGATGCTTTCATTTTAATGGCTCTTGGAGTCTTGTATTCATCAATTTAGACAGCAATTTCCCGATATAGATTTTAATCGTCATAATTTTGTGAATCATAAAAACAATATTGTTACGCGATGTCAGTTGACATCTTGTCAGTGTCAATTTTAAGTTTCTATATTTCTTTAAATTTATTTGATTTTGGTCGATGGTAAACATCTTTACGATGGTCCGAAATGGTGAATATAATGTTGTCCATAATAACCATCGCTTGGAAGACCGTACGAGATCCCAAGATCCTCACGGTCATATGACAGGTATCATTTTTCAAGTTTAAATTCATATTGTGTTTCTTTTAGGAATATTGGTCCAGTTGTTAAGATACAGGCGCACTATATTACAAGAATTTCTTACATAACTTCATGATGATGAATTAAATAATGGTTACTTCCAACAAGATAATGCACCAGCACATACAGCAAGGAAGCAATAACATTTCTTCAGGAATTTTATAATAATAGGCTCATTAATTAAGGCCTATGGCCTCCGTGATCCCCTGATCTTACACCGCTTGATTTTTATTTGTTTGGTCGACTAAAAAATAATGTTTTTAAGAACAGACTCCATAATCTGGAAGAACTTCAAGAAGCAATTAGACATGAAATCCAACAAATTACAGTAGAAACACTTCAAAGAGTGTTCGAATATATGCAAAGAAAAATTAACATATGCATAGAAAAAGTGGGACCACACTTTCAACATTTAATGTGAATGTCCTAATTTTTATTGTGAATATTCTAATTATTATACTTATGTTACTATCTCATCTTTAATAAACTTTTTATGTCGTTTACTTGCTTTTTAATACAAAGCGAGTATAATCACATTTAAGAATTTTTTTTTTGGCAAGTACCAATCTGTATATTTGGTTGCCTATGGTTCTCATATCAATCATTTACGCACGCACTGTATGTAAAAATTAGTAATTTTGAATTATTCATATGCTGCAAATGTCAAAAGAGTTCTACTCATATTTCGTCACACTGTAGTACTGTGCAGTATGTGACGGATCTGTATTTTCTTATATTCGATTTTTATAATCACTGAATGAATTGATCAGATACGACCTCCCCACTTATAAGAGTAATTCTTGTTTAATGCATGACACCATTAATCGGTCCGAAGTTCATCCTTTGTAATCGAAAATTATGGTCTTTTATATGCGTCGAGCACCACTTTAGACTAAGAGAGGGCCTCTTATATTTGTTGGACGGACTAATTGAAAGAGCTATTTGTAGTAACTAATGACTGTTTGGAAGGTTTCATTGATAGGTGCGCTGGCGAACCCTGCCGCGGCCAATGTGTTGAGTCTCATTAGCGACTTAAGCTGATCGTAATGCGTACTTCCCCGAAGGGCTTGCCGCCTCATAGCAGTAGTTGCGTTTTTTGTAATTAACGATCCTTATTGCCGCTCGTGTTAATTGTTTATCGTTGTAATTCAGCATGGGGAATTTTGCTTCAGGTAATCAGTATTTTATGAGGATGTGTTATGTAATGTATTTTTATTATTAATTGCACGCAGACATGTAAAATGAAGTGCTGTTAATAGTGTTACTTTTATATAAAGTAAATTCAGAGGAAATGTAAATGTACTAATTAAGTAACACGTACATGCTTCTTAATAACGGATTAAAGCTTAACTTCGTACTTGGCATAATCTCTTCAGAACCTCAAATCATGTAAGAATATATAATTAAGGACCTGCAGTTTATGTTCTTGCAAAGGACTTGATGTACCGAGTGCTTTTGCCGTTCGAATATTGTATAAGATCTATCAAACTTACTAACATCTATGACGAAATTAATGAAATTCCTTTTATGAGATTTGTTTATAGGGGGGATTAACACTGCAAGAAGTATTGGAGATGGCATATGATGACGAAAATGTGGAAGAAATGTATATTGAGCCGCCTGATGCAAATATTTTCACCGACGAAGACTGGAGTGGAGTCTTCGATAATCTAAGTGAGGAATAGCCTCTAGCTAAAATCCGCTTGACAAATAATGAATTCAGCTGCAGATGAAGCGAGTCAGCCATCATCAGGGTCTTCATTTTCACAAGATAGAGCACAAGCATCTTTACCACTAAAATCTCGTAAGTGGGAATGGATCACTGGAAATATCTAAAATGTTAGTCGACCATTTGTTCCGCTAAATTACAGATTATTCAGAAGACTCTCATATGTTGAACTGTTCTAGTTGTTTTTTGGCAATGATGTGATCAAATTTTTAATTGAGGAAACATAATGTTACGCTCTTTTCAAAAATTATGCTGATACATAAACGTCTGTAGAAGAGATGAAATGCTACTTAGCTATTTTGACTTTTACGGGATACATCCAGTTACTGGAAAAACGTTTTTATTGGGATTCGCTAGGAGTCATGAGAAATGATCTTGTATATGATTTCATGAGAAGGGACCGTTTTCTTCAAATTTCTCGTTTCTTGCATTGTAAGCCAATTCGTTTTGGCTACAAAATGTGGTGCTTGAAGACCCCCTCTGGATATCTGGTTAACTTCGAAATGCATCAAGGTACTAATAATCCATAAAGACGAGTCGACTACGAACAAGTTTTTGGAAAAGCTACAGCTCCGTTTGTTCAGATGCTGAACGACCTGCCAGAGGAAAAACGAAATTTACCCTTAAGTTGTTTTTTGACAACTTACTATAAGGGAAAATTTTCCAAAAAACCAAGAGAGACATATGAATCAGTTATTGAACGCAATCATGGCATTATAATGGTTAAGTGGGTGGACAATGAAGTAGCACGCGTAGGATACACTACTTGCTTTGGAGTTGAATTATATCTGTACAAAGGCCTAATTTAACTGGGAAATATAATTCGTATATGGGGGAGGGACGGAACTTATAGACGAAAATGTCAACAACTACAGAATTCGTGTACAACTACAATTTCGTCGGGAAATAAACACCGTATACCTCAAGGAGCTGGTAGACAGTCAACTTCCAAATCCAGTATTATTTTCAATCATGTACCTAATGATATGCCTTACGATAGAATAGATCATTTAGTTGCATTCTTTCCTAACAATAATCGGAGAAGATGAAGATGCGCTGGTGAAGGATGTTCTTCAGGAGTGAGGACCATGTGTAAAAAATGCAATATTAGTCTTTGCACTGATTGTTTCTGTAATTTTCATACTAATAATTAATAAAGTTATATATTTATAATATTTATAAATTGGTTTTTAAAACGTCTTTTTTTGATTTCTTAAGCGCCTAGCGTTACTTTAAAGTAACATTATTTTTCTCTATTGTTAAACTGAGATAGCATCAACGTCATCAAAAACTTGTTTTAAAACATTGTTTTGGCGAACGTTTTGCGATATCAAAACATCAAAATATTAAATAAAAAAAATCAGGCGAGCAATGATGTATGTATATACAATTAGTCACCTAATTATATATTATTGTAAAAACATACAGGTTGTCCCCGGATGGACTGAACAATAGGAAAAAAAATTATTTGGGCCTTTACGCAAAAATGTCATTATTTATAAAAATTTTGCCTGTCTCAAAACCACCAATTCTGAACCAATAATCTAAATATTATTTTTAGCAGCTGAGAAAATTACAAAACACACAAAAATTTAAGCAAAAAAGTTTCGTGTTTTTGGTTTAATCATATTATCGTGTTACCTTCCATGACAACCTAATATGTGAGTCAAATTACTTGGCATCTGTCATTTTCATTACGTATTTGTGAATCTTTAATGAGACTTACTTAATAGTAATGCTAACTTTAGAACAAAGAGTTTACCTCGTTCAATGTTATGAAACAGGTGAGGTTTCTTATAACTTTGAAATTCAAAAATTTCAACAAAAAATTATTAATGGTCAAGTGTGTGTTAATGCTATACGAAATTTGGTAGAAAAATTTGAAAGAACAGGTAGTGTACATGACATGGAGAAAAGAAAAAGGATACACGATAAAGAAGATGCTGCTACTGTAACAGTTATAAATACCTGTTATTATGATTCAGTAATAATCATTGTCGGGATGTGACAAGTAACATGTGCAATCACGGAGGTTTTGGCGCGCCTACATTCATACGCTTCTTGTTTTTGTCATTTGACAGGCACATATAAACGATAGCGGGCAAATTCTAGTCCTTATTTGAATGGTAATGCCAAAGCCTAATAAGACACTAAGGCAATTTTGTGATAGAAAAAGAAATGGTATAGAGATAATTTTGTAAGGAGGATCCCTGTTGTGTGGAAATCCTTGATACCATTTTTAACAAGCAGTGCAAGTAACAGTACCAGCACAATATATGTAACCGCAAATGAACCTATAGATGCGAAATACTCTGGAACGTGTTCTCCAAAACAATGCGGCAGCTGTTAGATCAAAGATGCAGTCATATGATGTATTATGAATAGGCAACAACATCTCAATAAGTACGACAGTGTGCAGTTTGTATAGTGAATAAAGGGGCCAAGCGTAGCTGAAACATATTGTAACCCTACATTTACATATGTTAGCGAGCAGAAAAGCAAGGCGCAGCTAAGCAATATAGTACCTTAACACAGTATAAGGCCAATGTTTACTCGTGCAGGACCATCATCTGGTGGCAAATGTTAAACAGTGTGAAGCAGAACAACAGACTTCAACCTACATGTTGCAACGAGACCTTCACTTGTGCAGATTGTATAAGATAAGTAGTTTTAATCGTAGTTTAATTATTAAATGCAAAGACTCCAAGATACTGTAACTAATTAAGAACATTTAGCCTTGTTGTTCAGAGATTCTTTGTATGAACTCTGACATAACCTATCTTTAGCATCGTTGTAGGATAGGGCTTCGTTGTATTTTGGAAGCTTTGTAGTTAATTGTAATAGTCGTAAGTATTAAGTGCATTATATCACCTAATGCGAGTTTCTTATGAGTCGCAAGAGAGATCTCGAACAGCTGTTACGATTCAGATCATGTTTAATTAAGATTATTGAGAACCGTATGCATTAATTGACTACCTGTTGACAGTCTTTGTGTGTGTGTTATACAGTTGATGTTTTTTCATTTATATACATATTTTTATTATTAATTATACACTTAAATTAGATCTTGTGTGTTTGATTGCTATTGCTATAACTCCAACTCCTAGTTTTCATGTTTTTGTGTATTTAAAAAGCATGTGGCGCTTATAGACGACCCATGACCTTTTGCACCGGCTAACGAGTTACAGGGGCATCGTTTTTGATTTTTACTCTAATTATTGAGCAAGTTCATTGACATATTAAAGTGACATCCTTTTTATTGGACCAAAACATCTAGTCAATAACAGGGAAGGTCACACTACAATACTGGCTCTAGATTCTGTAGAAACATATCCGAAATTATCCTAACGAAAAAGGTCTGCACAGTTAAATCACTTAATTGGCAAATCACATTTACAAGGTATTTTAAAGAAAACTAAATTAAACCTTATAAACCGATTTTTGTACATGAATTGAGAAATGGCGACGAAGCATTGCATTTAGACTTTTGCTTATGGGTAGAAGAAAATCATTTTGTAAATCGTAATTTCTGCAAAAACATTATTTTTTCGGAAGAATCGACATTTATAACCAATGGGATAGTTGCAAAGCAAAACTGTAGATTTTGGTTGAGAGAAAATCCTAATTTCAAAATTACAACTAGAAGTCAGTATTACAAAAAGGTTAATGTGTGGTGTGGTATTATGTATGGAAAAATCATCGGTCCGTATTTTTTTAATAAAAATGTGAATCAAGATACGTATTTGGAGTTGCCTCAAATTTTTTTAATGCCTGCAATAAGAGATAAATTTAACTTGGAAAGTGTATTTTTTCAACAAGATGGGTGCACTGCTCACTCAATAGTGCTGGTTAGAAATTCTCTGCAAGAACATTTTGGAAACAGATGGATTGGTCGTTACGGACTTCTTAATTGGCCGGCTCGTTCCCCTGATGTAAAACCCATTGGATTTCTTTTTATGTTAAACAACATGTTTATAATACTAATTTAGATAACAATATCGAAATTTTAAAACAAAAAATTACGGTAGCGGTCAATTCTGTCACTGAAGATATAATCCACAATGTTTATAAAGAATTTGTACGTAGAGCTGAAGTGTGTAGAGGTTGGAGGATACCAGGTTGAATAAAATAAAAAAAAAATTCCTTTAATTCAAGTGAGGTTTTGTAATTTTCTCAGCTGCTAAAAATAATATTTAGATTATTGTTTCAGAATTGGTGCTACGGAGCGACATTTTTGCGTAAAGTCCCAAATAAAAAAAAATCCCTATTGTTTAGTCCATCCGCGGACACACTGTATATTCCCATTTATGTACTTATTTATTTAATTTCTAACATAAAAATAATGTGCATGTGTGTAACAAAGGTGGTATTTCCGTTCTATGCGGATTAACTCCAACAACATTCATCATTTCTCCTAGCAAATAGGCGACAAATATAAATGAGATTAATGTCAAAATGACAAATGAATAAATAGTCGAACATTGTAGAGTGATCTCTACGGGGTTGATAAAAATCTATTAAAATGCAACCCAAGCTTTGTTAGATCATCTACAAACGAATTAAGTAGGCATTGTATATATTCTAAGAAAACTGGTAACAGGAAATAATATAAAATATTTACGTTCTATTAGTCATTTATACTAGATCGCATATCTTAGTTAATTACAGTGTTATTGTTTGTTTGAAAACTTTTCAATAAAGGTGTGTCCGTCTTGAAGAAGTGATGACACCCCTATCAAAAAAATAATTAGTTCACAAAAACTATATTAATTAAGATCATGCAAGGAGACATCAATAGCGATTCTGATTTTTACTGACGTTATTTCATTATAGCATCTTGGCAAAAATATTTCTGTCCCATTTCATTGCGTATTTTAATGAAACACACATGATGGGAATAAGGCCTGCGTTCATGTAAATCTACGTATTCATTACTGCGTTCTGCACATAACCGGAGTGGTGACAGCACGTGTACATATCTTATTTGAATCAGTTCTTAATACCTATAATCAAAAACATAATGTAATAATATCCTTTCACTGTGTGACTGTGTCTAAAATTAAAATCAATTCAAAACATGTTTGGATCACAAACGGGTAGCAGTTAATGAAAAGGTACCAAGCGCAAAAATTACTAATTTTGAGACATTGGTAGCAAGAGACTCCCAAAAAAATCTACGAGTAAAGAATAGAACAGGAGAGAGTCTCCTTAATAATAATATTTGTCCAAATTTGGTAACTAAATATGGCCGCCGCAATGCCTAGGCGTGCATAAATATTTTGTAGAGGGTATATGTACGCTTCCTGTGTTCTCGATAATCATTTAGAATAGGTTGTTAGTCCAAAAATAATTAAAGAAATATCGTGAGTGTATTATGTTTTCAATTCTTTTCTTCTTTTTAATATATTATAAACGGGTTTAAATGAAATCTGCGTCAAAAATATGACAAATATTAAATGACTTGGATATATATGTTACGACACTGAACACATAATCAGACATGTCAGATATATGACAATTTATTTAAAATACCTCTTTTTAAATTATTATTGCCTATGTTGAATGCCAATGAAATAACTTACCGATGAAGAGAAAAATTAATATTCTTTGTTCTTGCCGTTTTAGAACGACCACAATCCACACAACTGACCATTATAGAAACACTAAAATGTCATTTTTGACATAACCGGACATAACTGACCTACCGAAAAGGGTAACTCCGTCTAAAAAATACCTATTTCCATACCACGTTATGCTCTCACCTGTTCTATTCTTTACTCGTAGAAAAAAATGAATGCACTGCCCTCTACCGGTAGAACGCCATTATGATATTTACAGGTTTCTTCATAATCGAAATGGAACCAAGCTAGTCGTTTATTTCCTTTCATTTATTTTATTTGTGTGTTATTTCAAATTAATTTGGAATGATTTCTATTTGGTGAAAGTGCTGGCAAGAATTGACAGGAAATAAAACACTGAATACCCTCCCTTATATCCCCAGGTATATTTTTTGAAGTTACAAAATACTAATTTATATTTTATGTATAGAACCAAAATAGTTCTGAAGCTGAAATACTGAATAGTGCTTTTGCCTGTCATAATGATTTTAATAGTACTACAGCAAGTGATGATGAGCCGTATGAATCAGTTAACCATCCAAGCAATAACGAGGTTAAGTCATGAAGATATTAACGACAGAAAAGTTGATACTTCAGCGTAAGAGCGAATAAGAGCTGCTTGAAGAGAAAAAATAGAGAAAGAGTAAACACAAAAAGAGGACAAGAAAAAATAAATATCCATATCAGACTTTTAGAAGTCGAAAAACTAGAAATGTAACTGCCCAATAAAATGCTCTGTAATGGTATCTGATTTAAAAAAAAATCTCTCTTCAACCAGTTTTGAAAATTTGATTCGTATAATATTCAGAGAGGATTTATTGCAGCAAGTGTGAGGAAGAAGGAATAAAAAGGAAGAGATGTAAAAAAAGTATCAAACAGCAATATATAACAAAATAACAAGTGGGAAATATATCGGTGTGCGAAAATAACTAGACCCACATGAGGTCCTAAAAAGTTACCTGAAACAACCCTTAATAAAGTAATAACTAGAGACTGGATTTTATGCAAAATGCATATTTGGACACTTTACCATAACTGCATATGCACGTACATATTTCATAATTATTTTGCATATTTATGCATATATTCGCCATTTTCATAAGAACCATAATAAAATCTGATATTTAAAGATATTTAATTTGTTTGTGTAAACGTGAAGGGATTGCATTCCTTCAACTTTGCATTAATGACTCATTAAAAGTCCATCTCATTAATAATGAGATGGACTTTCCCAAAAATAGGATTTAACTCTACTGATAATCGGTTTACAGGGCAATTAGAACTTACGTAAGAAATCCTTTTCAGAAATGTAGGTATTAATGCAGGTATATTATACCATACGACTAATATCAATATAAAAATACGTATAAGAAAGTAAAAAGAAATAATTTCATTCATAGTTTGTTCATTCGTAAACGTGTTAAGGTCTGTGCTATTTGGTGAAACAAAAGTGAATTAAAAAGTTTTGAAAATGCCGACGATAGCTAAAGCGAAGTCATCTCTAATAAAAAAATTGGATAAGTGATTGCAGTGCACTAAAAATTATTGACGAAGAAAGTGTTTTGTGCACACTCTGCGGCAAAAGGGTAAGTTGAATTTTGAAATATTTTGTCAATAACAAGTTCTACAATTATGAGAATTTTTTTGTGTTCATAAATATAATGAAACACTTTCATAATAAATTATTATTAGATATGTTTAATTTTATGTTCTTTAAAACTAATATATCTTTGTAATATTTCTTTGCCATAAACACCAAAATAACCAAAATCAATCAAATTTAAACAACTGGAGAACTTTACAAAACCAGACAATTTATTGTTCTAGTTTTTGTAGTAATATAGTAATTAATAATAATTATTATAACTGAATGTTAAAAATATATATTTGTTACACAGATTACCTGCCAGAAGAAATTTCAAGTAGTGCAACATTTGAACACAACATTTCATCAGAACAGGGTTTCTGAAAATTTGAATAAACCGCGGCAGCAACTATTGGAGGAAAGTTTTCTCAATAATTCGAAGAATCCACAAGAAGCATTTTCCAAAGATTTGTGTAATCTTTTTGTGGGTTGTAATATTCCTTTGCATAAATTAGACAATCCGATATTTCAAGAATTCCTGAAAACTTATTGCAAAGTCGATGATTAACCCATTTATATACCCAGTTCCTCAGCTCTACGCAAGAAATACATCAACGAAATTTATGAAGATGTTACCGATAGTATTAGAAAGGAGTTGAAAAACCAAAATCTTTGGCTCTCTGTTGATGAAACTACCGACACGAAGGGCCGTCAGGTTGCTAATTTCATTATTGGAACCTTAAATGGTTCAACTTAATCTAAAAGACATTTAATTAATGTAGGTAATATAGACAAAACAAATCATGTTACAAACATTGCCAGGTTTATTAATGAGTCCTTAGCGAATTTCTTTTTACCCGACAAAGTACCTTTTGAAAAATTTCTGTTAATGGTAACTGACGCCGCTTCGTATACGTTAAAATCAGCTCAAGTCTGAATTTTTTTTTTCCCAATTTAATCCATTGTACTTGTTTGGCTCATGGTTTAAATAGGGTTGCTGAAAAAGTTAGATTAGAGTTTCCAGATATAAATAATTTAATTAGTAATATCAAAAAAGTAATTTTTAAAAGCGCCCTTACGAGTGCAATTATATAATGAAATGCTTCCCGGCATTCCATTGCCACCAGAACCTATCTTAACAAGAAGGGGAACATGGCTTAAATGTGCTGTGTTTCTTGCCGATAATTACGAAGGCATCAAAAATGTTGTAACTCAATTTGATTCAGCAACCAGTCTTGCCATAGAAAAGTGTAACGTAATTTTCAATAATTCGACAATACAAAATCAGCTATCATATATTAAATCTAATTTTGCGATAGTCCTAGAAGCTAATGAGGTCGACCGCGAATATGGGCACCAAGGCAGTACGGAATATAATAGGAAGATATTGTACGCGAATGTCCAGTCATTTACTAACAAATATGATTTATTAGAAGTAGTATTGTCTGAAGAACGGTATGATGTTGCGTGTTTTTCGGAGCATTGGTTCTCCACGGATGTTCCACAGGAAATGGTATTTCGGGGTTTTAGCTTGATCACTTGTTTTTGCCGAAAAGAACGCATCCGTGGTGGAGTAGTGATATTAGCTCGGAATGGTAAAATATACAGTAAGATTGAGCTGAGTGACTTATGCATTGAGCTGGACTTTGAGTGTTGTGGGTGCGTGTTCAAAGATTCTAGATTTTCCTATGGGTTATTATTGGTGTATCGATCTCCAGATGGCTGCATGGAGACATTTTTTAACAATTTAGCGGAGGCACTCTGCCGTGTTTCAAGACGTTGTGATTATGTGATATTGTGTGGAGATTTTAACATTGATATTACGCATAAATGCGCAAATGCAAGAACATTGATGGACGTCTTTGGTTCTTTTGAGTTGCATGGTGACTTTGCCAACCCAACGCGAGTGTTTACTAATAGGACTGGACGAACGACGGAATCGACCATTGACTACATGGTCACTAATATTCCCAAACCAAGGTGGTCCTGCAGTCTGGTTGAGTTAAATATAGCTGATCATCTGGCATGGGTGGCGGATTTCGTTTCTTATGGGGAAGTTGCTTCTGATGCTCCTGCCAATCGAGTGTGTAAGCGTCGTAACCTATCCTCAGATGCACTGGGACAGCTTCGGTTTCATCTGGCGCAGCATGATTGGTCTCAAATCAGTGACACAAGCGTGAATGACTGTTTTGTTGAGTTTATGTCTATATTTCAGTGGTATTATGATGTATTCTGTCCTAGTCTTGAAGCGAATCTTAAGGTAGGAAATAAACAAAAATTATCCTGGTATACTCAGCAATTAGCTGATATGAATGATGAAATTAAAAATTTATTTTGGCTTACAAGGCATTGTAATAGTCTCAATGTTTTAAATTATTATAAAAATAAGAAACGCAGGTATAGAATAAAAGTAAAAGAAACTAAATTTGCATTCTATCAAAACAAAATAAAGAATGCTTGTTCATCAACAAAAGAAATATGGAAGTGTATAAATACTGAACTAGGTAGAAACATAAAGGATACGAATATTTCTTTGAAATTAGAAAATAGTGACAATATTGTAAAAGATATTACTGAAATAAGCAATCATTTTTGTATATATTTTGCTAACGATGCATGTAATCGCTCAAGCACCGGTTTTAATAATGTTTGTGGTGACAATTTTCCAAGTATGGTAATGCATACTACACCGAATAGTATCGTATATATTGATGTCACACCCGCAGAAATTATAGAAATAATCTCCTCGCTAAAAAACACAAAAAGTACGGGAATTGATTGTATTCATGTAAGTGCTATTAAAGCAGTCCGCGAAATCATAGCCGGTCCTCTCACGAAAATATTAAATCTCTCAGTATACTCCGGCATTTTTCCATCTTTATTGAAGATATCGCGAATTATACCAGTTCATAAGAAGAATGATCCTACTATCATATCAAATTATAGGCCAATTGCATTACAAAGTGTGTTTTCAAAGATTTTTGAGACGGCAATTTATAGGAGGTTATCAGCATTCCTAGAGAATTATAAATTATTTTCAGAATCTCAGCATGGTTTTCGGTCGGGCAGGTCAACTGAAACAGCAACGATTCATTTTTTCAGATATATATATGATGCACTTGAGGCCGGAAAATATGTGGCAGGTCTTTTTTTTGATCTCTCTCGCGCATTCGATAGTCTTGATATTGACTATGTTGTAGATAAATTATACTGTCTCGGTATACGGGATCCATTATTGCAATGGATAAAATCATACTTAAGTAATAGAAAAATAGTCGTATCGTTATCCGGCCACCAATCGGAAGAGGTTACGAATGGTATGGGAGTACCACAAGGGTCAATCTTGGGCCCTTTACTATTCTTAATATTTATAAATGACTTGCCGAAGCACATAAAAAATGGTCTTGTAGTGATGTACGCTGACGATACATCGGTCGCACTTTCTGCAAATAATCGGGATGATCTGCAAAATTTAATACGATCGGTGATTGATCAATTCCAATCGTGGTGCAGGAGAAACAGATTAATGATGAATAGTGACAAGACCGTTTGCATATTTTTTTCTCAACGTAGACTTATTACTTGCGATACGGATCTGTCTAATATAGTATCTAATTCTACGGTGTTTTTAGGAGTCACGGTTGATGCTGCCCTCACTTTTGAGGGTCATGCTGACTCTGTATGTAAAAAATTAAACAAATCATACTATGCGATATTAAAGCTGAAATCATGCTTAGATACTGACGGCCTATTAAATATGTACTATGCTCTTGTTTATTCTACACTTTCTTATAGCGTTCTGATATGGGGTCGATCAGTGGGATGGAAACGCGTATTTACTGCTCAAAAAAGGATTATACGATTAATATTTGATTTAACACCAACTTACACTTGTAGGAACACATTTCAAAGTAGTAAGATCCTTACGTTCCCATGCATTTATATATATAAAGCAGCAATGTATGTTAAAACAAATATACAAAATTACGATTCCTTATCACACATTTACGAAACAAGATCGACTAACGTTATAAGATTGAAGCATCACACCTCGAACATATATGAAAAGTCACCGGACTATTCCTTTGCCAAAATCTTTAATAAGTTACCCAACAACATCAGAGATGTTAGCGGTACAGGAATGTTTAAAAGGGCACTTAAAGAATTTCTTTTGGGAAAAGCCTTTTATTCGCTTCAGGACTACCTTGACGGTTCTCTGTGATTGTTATTGTGTCATTTGTTTAATATAATTTTTTTTTTTAATGGTGTTTATTATATCTTGTTTGTATATTTTTACAATTGTACATTTTCATGACAATGTCGATATCGTATTTGCGATCAATGACAATAAAGTTATTATTATTATTATTATTATTAATTGAGCAGGCAATTACTAGATTAGAAGATAGAAATTTATCTTTAAATGATGGTGTTGCCATTGTAAATGATATTGAAGAGAAAATTGGAAAAGTCAACGGATTGACTGTAAAAAGAATTAAAGAAAAATTAGCCGCAGTTCTAAGCAAAAATGGAGGTTTTGTTACATTAAAATCTATAAACAATGTAATTAATGGCAATTTTAATGAAGACATTAATATAAACCCCTCATTAATACCTAGTTTTAAGAATGCACCGATCACATCTTGCGATGTTGAAAGAACATTTTCCCAATATAAACATATACTTATAGATCGTAGACATAATTTAACTATGGAAAATTTAAAGAAATATATGGTTATTTATTGTAATAAATAAATATATAATTTGTAAATACGACAATTTATTGTAATAAATAAATATACAATTTGTAAATACGACAAATGAATTTTAATTTCCTAAAACATAATAAATAAATGCACATCATAAGTGCATATTGCATATTGTAAGTGCATATTTAGGAATTTTTAAGTGCATATTGCATGCATATTTGGCAAACTTTTTAGTGCATATTTTCCAGTCTCTAGTAATAACACAAATTGGTAAATTCCCGACATATGCTTCACATCACACTAGGCTGCAACAGATGGTTGAGTTTTGTTCCCAGAGATAAAATATGGTATGAAGTGCGAATGAAGCTGCCATGAAAATTGTTTAAGATTATCAAAAAGGCTAAAAATATCAGGCTTTAGAAGAAGAAATAGTTTATTATAAACGACAACTGTGTTTATAGAGTGTGAATATTCACTCTATTCCTATGGACACATCATACTTTTTGCTTTGGAAAAAGGAAGTGTAGAGCCCAAAAATTAGAAACTTGCTTGAATAATTTGTTGATCAATTCTTACCTGAAACTACAAAGAAACCCATTCTATGGTCTAACTCATGTAGTGGTCAAAATAACCTTATTACTTAAACCGCTGCTCGTTACTCAAGAAACATTGAAGGTTATCAAATTTAAATACCATTTTCCTGAACATAGTTTTTACGCAACGACATAAAACTTTGGAGAGATTGAAAGTGCTCTAAAATTGCAACTTATTGTTTTACCTTGGACTAATTTAAACAAATAGTGTCTACATGTAAAAAAGAAGGAAGCCTTCATTAGTAGATATGAAAACATAGAGTGAACAATCACAAACAGAGGAATATAAGAAAAGGTGCAGCAGAAGATACAGCAGAGGACGCAGAAGAGGGAGAAGGCGTGAGAGCAGAAGAGGATGTAGAAGTGGTGACAATTGAGAATATAGAAGTGGATAATCAGCTGTTTGGCGAAGTAGATATCGCAAAACTCCTTGAAGCAGTAACAATAATCCTATTTCCTATTCCAGGCTGAAAGTACTCTATTCAGAAGGGAAAACAAATGTGTGTAACAATGTAATGTTTAGGATCAACCAATAATTTAAAATTCTCACACAAAAATATTACCTTATGTGGTCGAAATCCAAATTTTTAATCTCCTTTATGGCACGTGCAAAGTAAGCCAAATTGGCCGTAGTTAGCAGGTGTTTTTCCTTCATTAATCTCTGCAATGCCTGTTTTTTCTCTTTTTTGTAATCACGCAATATTCCTAACACCATATCTTGATGAACATAACAATTTCCCAATTTCGGAATTTCATTTTTCAATGTTTGATAAGTTAATTATAACTAATCGAATACTAAAGCTCTGAACTGTCGTTTTAGAATTTTTCACAGGCTACTGACAAGAGCTATTCTACAGTTTTTCTTATACTACCATATAAAGTATCATATAATTTCAAAAATACTGCTTGAAATGTAAGGATGCAAAAACGCACAATTTCCACTAACTACGTTTATGTTATCAAAAAAAGGTGTTAATATCACTATTCAACAAAAAAGTTTTTAAGTAATTCCTAAAAAAGTATTCAGAAAGTAGGCCAACTGAATTGGGATAGAGCTCGTATAAACTTGGAGTAGTGTTATTTTAATGTTAAATATTGTTTAATGTTGTTGAAAAAGAGTCTAAAAAAGAGCAAGAGGCTGTTACCACTCAAAACGATGAGTGGTAAGAGCCTCTGGAGGGTAAGCACCATATTTATTTTGATGATTTGAATGCAATCATAATTAAAAATATTTCCATTCCCTATTACAATGGTGCTTGCTTGTAGTAATCATATACAAATCAATGTTAAAAACATTCTCCTAGAAGCGACCGGAATAAACGCATTGCCCTAACATTATTTCTTGTACGGAAGTGTCGCAGAACGTGTAGACAATGGGAATCTTCGCACGTCTATACGCACTCACATACACACTTACGTATCCGTAATAGATCAATTATCTTCGGTATATTGTATTTTATCAATTAGACGCGGTCCAAGTTCTAAGAATGCCACCGTAATCACTGAAGCGCGGCGGATTTTTTTTTTTTGCTCTGCTTTAGTTTTCAGTCAGACTTTGTCTTGTACCACAGTAGCACGAATTTCGTTCGAGCAACAGAAGAAAGACGCCGACTGCCGAGGTACTGAGGGACCGAGAAAAAATTCGAGACGTTATCCGGTCCCGGTAAAAATAAATTACGCGGAAATGCCGTGGCATTTTCTGGAAGCAATTGGCTCCGGTATTTACCTAATAAACACCGGTAAAACAATACAGCAATATATGTTAGTATTACGGAGAACAAGAAATTAGAAAGTAAACGTTTTATAAATAATAATAATCGGTTTATAATTTTACTATGTTATTTTGTAATTTACTATTAAAATGTAAAATTTGACTCTACCAGAAATTATGGAACAAGTCTTAGTAGCCACGAACAATTTATTACCAGCTAAATTCGCAAAAACGTACGGAAAATTATACGCTCAATTTATGAAATGGAATGTTCAAAAAATAATGTTTTATTATGGGGTCGTAGAAAAAATAGTGTATGCAACTCGCATTTAATGGCTATTAAGACACTCGTATTCATTACGATCATTCATAATTTTCATTCTCGTGTATTAGTAGCCATCATTAAATGCTCATTGCATAATATACTAATTATCGATTTTAGGAGCGTCAATATTAAAAACTTTTATAAATTTCTCAGAAACATGAAAAATAAATAATCTTACGGTTCTTTATTACCTTTTTAGTTATGGTTAATAGACAATATTTTTTGCAGTTACTTATTAAACAAAAATGCATGTTTTAGGTACGTTTTTATACCGATTTTGCGTTCATTGATTCAATTTTTGTAACAGCACAATAAAATAATGGTCTAAACAGAAAACAGGCATTCGCATAAAAAGGGGATATATCATTTTTTTCCGGTGCTCCTTGTTTAAAAATACATTGTATGTTGCCTTAGTATAAAGTGTCCAAAGTTATTTAAATAAAATAATAATGATTTACAGTTTGCAAGAGAGGATTGAAATTGTATTTATAGAGCCGAAAATCAATACGGTCGACGAACTGCCGCAACTATTAACGAAAGGCATACGGATAAGATCACATCTCATAGATATGTCCTAAATCTTATTGACAAATTTACTCAGACTGGATCTTCATGTAAAACAAGATCAGCAGAGAGTTATTATTGAATTGAATTTTTTTGCAAAAAAATATTTGAATTCTTAAATAACTTCATAATTACAAATAAAACATATTTAGCAGTTAAAGTGTGTTTGAGTAATAGATATTTAAGCCTAAAACAAAAAACAAAAAATTAAACAAACCAATAGATTTTTTTAAAAATCTTCAAAACAAATAGATCAATTTTAAAAAAGTAAACGCCAAAATGCACTGTTTCAAAAGACCTTTAAAATGACATATTACTCGATACCCCTTTGCATTTAAGATTTTTAAGTGGGTAGCTCTCGGGGACAGGGGTTAAAGTGAGTGGGTCAATTTTTGCATCAAGAAATGGCCCCCACGATCATTCTTCTTACGTGTTTCAGGGAATTTTTCGTAGGTTTCCATATTTCCATAAATTTAGGATGGGAAGTTTTGAAATGAATAGCCTGTATACATATTTGTAATTTACAACCCTTGTATTCCAGATATTGTTGGCGATTATTGAAGTGCCTGCTTATTCCTGCTTATAAATTTCAGGGCCTTACAAATGACTATGCTTGTAAGTGGAGGGAACATACGAGTATTAGTAATTTATGCAAGAGACTGCCACCTATGTGTTTTGTTAACAGCGTTGAGGTAGGTTTGATGTGCTATTGTCATTTTATCATGCCCACTTTCACTCGATGTTATCTTATGCAACTTTGACGCGGAATTTTATCGAGTTTTTCAAGTACAAAAACGTTTAATACCAGCAATGAGTGGACTCAGCTACAGAACAAGTTTTAGAGATTATTTTGCGTCTATGGGAATATTGTCGCTACCATGCATTTATTCTTACAGTCAGTGGATTTTGGTTGGGTTGAGTTATGCTTTACTAATATTTGCCAAGGTTTGAAGAGGTGTCTTTATGTTCGCCTGTTTTCCTAGTGTCCTGTGTCCATCAACGTTCCTATTTTTAGTCAATATTTACGCGAAAGCATTGACAATTAAAGACCGGACTAAAAGGTGTCAAAAAAACAGAAAAGACATTTATAAAGTCATGAAATTTTCAGTTCGATTTGAAAATGTATTTCTAATGAAAATAAAATGTTATTAGATCAATGGTACTCCGGGTTAGTAGTTTTCTTTATATAAATTTCTTTAGAAATGTTATATGTATTTGGTGAAAATAAAATATTTTACTTTTTTGGAACTTTATGCTTTATGCTTTATGGGTGTCAAAATTTTATGCCTTTTTATGTTCCATTTTCTGTTTTTTGCTGCCTTTTGGTCATAATCATCAGGTGAATGTCCTTTATACGGACTTTTCCAAGGCCTTCGACAAGACTGATCAGCAGTTGCTGATTAGTAAACCATCTATAGGAGCAAGTTACCCAAACAAGTAAAGAAAAATTAAACATATCTCACGGATCGTAGAAGCTTTGTTTCTTGTTTGAATCATGTCTCGGACATATTTGTTCGTCGTCGGGTGTCCCTCAGGGAACTAACCTGTGGCTCTTACTTTTCTTAATTTTGATCTATGATCCGTGTGACCAGTTGCATTGCAAAAATTTGCTCTTCGCAGACAATTTAAGAGTTTTCTTGAGAATAGACTCCGTGCACGATTGCCGATTTCTTCAATCACAGATTCGTATTATAGAACATTGGTGTGACAATAATAGGCCGCAAATGAATACATCCAAATACCAGATGTTGACGTTCACAAGAAAGCATAAGCCACTATATTACGAATACCGGTTTGATATTCTAGATGGCCACGGAATAGATGTGATTCTATAAGGGATCTAGGAGTAGCTTTTGATTCCAAGCCTACCTTTTGGAACCACATTTCGGAGATTACATCATCTGCATTGAAAATGTTGAGATTTGTGATAAGAACAACACGAAATTTTACATCGGCCATTTGGCCTCTACTTCAAAAATTGACTATTCCTTTGTGTGTTCTGAACTCGAGTGTGATTCCCTTGTTTGATCCCCTATATATATTAATCAGATTCAATTATTGAATTGTTGCAGAGGCGGTTCCTCAAAGATCTGCATTTTAAAGTGAATGATACCTATCCTGTCCATACGATCATTTATTACACTCTATAGGATGCAGTCTATGGCATCACGCTGTGATCAGTCCAGCATTCGTTTCTTAGTTAATCTAGTCCAACATGATGTGGATGCTTCTGAATCATTGAGTAAATTAAACTATTATGTCCCGAGAGTTTCGTCTTGATCAAATGCAACGTTCATATGTTCTCGTCCGTAAACCAAAGCATAAAATACCACTTAACATTACCTGAATTGTTAAATTCACCTTCTTTTAGTTAAGTTTTCACTTAATTTCTTTTACTCTGTTTTTTCTCTTTTTACTTTCGGTGTCTGTAATGAAATATGCTTGTAATACTTTCAATGTATGTGAAATAAATATCATTATTCTTAATATTTATGTATATAATAGGAACCTACTTTCAATAACTAGTTTCTTCTAAGACATACTGTTTAAAATTGTTTTTGTAGCCACTGCTACGGGTTAAATTCCACCCTGTATTTAATTAAGTTTATTTTCCTAATATTTAGTTTTGGTTGTACCGCTCATGAACTTGTCTATTTCGTTTTTCATAATGCTACAATTGCTATTATTAAATTCGTTCATTTTCATTGTATATAGTTATAATTTTAATTCCAGTATTCCCATCATTATTTCTAATTTACGTTTAGTTATACAAGCGTCGCCATCTGTTAGCTAGCTGCATATTTTCCTTGTATCGCTTTAAGTCAGCTTAGCCGCCGGAGCCATCTTACTGTATGTAGTGGAACTTACCATCTAATGCTATTGCAATCTGTAAATCGTCATTTTGGATATTTACACTGTAAATATCTATTTATTGCTGTTTTAAAATTTAATTAGCTTTGTATAAAATGTCTGTGTACTTCCGTCTTTTTTAATTCATACTTTAATTGCCCTTCCATTTAAGGGAGGTTGCTTGGAGCAGTAACCGCGTGTGTAGCAATTGCTGCGGTCATTTTCTAATGGGTTTCCCGGCAATTTATCTTCTCTTTCGATTCTAACGTCTACAAGTTAGCATTACTGGACAAGGTGATCGGATTGAATGTGCTTTTTAATAGTTTTTCACAATTAATAAATTTACGTCATTTGTATAAAATACCGGATGCTGTTGTGATAGACTATTGTTACAAAATTTCATGGGATTTTGTATGACAAAGCATAGGTCTCTTTGGCCCATTATCTCTGATCGATTATGGATTAATTTAGAGCACATGACTTAGAAGCTGATTAGTTGAGTACTGAAGAACCAAAATTTCGCTAATTACTAATCTATATCTGGGTTATTTGTTAGAAGTCTCCCTGGAAAAACAGGTATTCTTTTCAAAATGGCGATACCTCGTGTGTCGATAACTCTTAATAGTAATTACCTCGTGGTAATAACAAGGCAAAAACAAGTGTACCCTACTGAAGAAGTGCAACAAGTGTAAAGTAATAAGTGTACCTCAATTATCTAGTACATATAAATTCCTAATATCTGCCCCACACTTCTGAAATAATAATAAATGCCCGTATTTACCCCAATCAAATTATAAATAAATATTATTTTAAAATCTCTCATTGGCTTAAAATAAAAATTTTGTTTAGTTTCTACGATTACGAATTAGTATGAGAAAAATTATACTGAGTTTTACATTCCAGCGATTTATACATTAAACCATTTCCTAAAACAATAAATTTTCTACATAATATAAGATCACCTATACCCAATATACTCATAGTACATGATGATTTACATAATACAAATTATGCTGGTAAGAATGTACTGGTCTCACTTAAAACTTCATACAGAGAGCAACGACTTGGCACCTCATCACTGCAATAGGTCCGAATACAATAGTAACAAATCAAACGCGGCTAAATTAGAAGGAATATTAATTGGTCGGAATATTAATTAGATTGAACGCTACAGGCGTCTTTACACTACAAAGTCGAATACATTTTACATTAAGTTAGTTTGAACATGAAAACACGAAACCTGAATATAATTATGAAGTTCTAAATAGCATTGTTGAAGTAATTAGTTAATTTCGGCGTTTCTTTTATGCTGTTTGAATTGGTGCCATTTTTTGTTATTATTAACAAAAACAAAGCTTATATGGGAATTAACATGCGTAGGTATATCAGTCATATACATAAATAATAAGCAAGCATAATTGTAGTTTGTATCTTGTCGAACTGTATAAACATTTAATTCAATCAATTTCACCGGAAATGCATAATTTTTTTTAAATGACTTAAATACCCTATATATTTTGGACTTTCTAGTACTGTTTTAAATTGCTTTTTCAACGATTTTATCTTTTTCAAAATTGAGCCAAAAATTTTTAGGTTATTAATTTTTTTGGAAATGTTTTACTATAACGTATTCCGAAAAAAAATCATATTTGCATTGTTTTTAAAAGTAAAAACATTAATTTTGGTGGTACGTGTAGCCAAGAAAATTCTGCATAATATGCTTAAGTTGCACTCAATAAGACTTCAAAAAAACTTTGTGATTGCGAGCACATATTTAACAATATCATGCTGGATTTACGCTATGGTAGCCTGTGGTATGCTGACCCAATCTTCCAAAATCCGTTTTCGGAGAATTTCTATACTGTTTGGGAGTGGCTGTAAATTATTCGTCCTTCGTCCTACCATATCCCATACGTGGTCTATAGGGGATAAGTCTGGTGACCGCGACGGCCATCGAGGCAGATCAATATTATTAATAAACTCCATAGTGACCCTTGCGGTATGTGGCCGCGCATTATCCTGTTAAAAAATAGCATTTACCAGTTCTTGCAGATATGGGATTAACACTGTTCTCAACCAAGTCTTATAAAACGATTCGCATTTAATGTTCCTGGAATAATTACTTAAGGAGATCTACTTCCATGACAGATAGCGCCCCACACCATTATACCTTGAGTTACAACCGTATGTCGTTGAAAAGACCGAAAATTTCTTCTTCCTCCAAGACGTCTTCTGACCATTTTGCGAGCATCATGAGAGACCATAAACAAAATCCTGATTCGTCACTAAAGACGACTCGATTCCACTCCTCATTCCAATGCAACCTATCATTAGCCCATTCCAGTCGTGTAGTTCGATGACGTGGAGTTAGAGGTAAACAAAGAAATGGAAGATACGATCTAAGCCCAAAAGATCAAATTCTTCAATACACAGATCACGTGGCGATCTATAGATGAACTAAACCTGTCCATCTATCACCAATTTCTCTTGTTGACCAGTGGCGGCCCGCGATTTTGTGGGATGGGAGGGGGGGTCTGAGTATTTAATATAAAAAATTACAGTACAGACAAAAAATAAACTCAATATGTTATTTATTTAACTTGTTTGAAAATAAAATCCATCCGCCGTTCCTTACGATCAGCAAAATGATTAATAACTAATTCATTTATATTTAGTGTTGATGTCAGTAATTGTATTTCAATGGAACACATTGAAAAACAATTACTGTTACACATGTCCGTAGTATCAGGAAAGCAGAAAAGCGAGGAGGTATATCAAATGTATTAGGAGTAGATACTACTGTGAATATAGAATTCTATATTCACGATATAGTGTGGCTACTATTTTGAAGATGGCACCACATTTATTGGGTTTTACTCCTAATACATTTGATATACCTCCTCCCTTTTCTTTTATCCTGATACTACGGACGAAATTTCAAATGAATGTGCAGTGAGTGTTTCGGTTTCAGTTACTTGAAATATTCTTTCTTGACAGAGTAAAAAAGGTCTGTCTAGACATAATATAAGACATTATCTGCCGCCCCGATTCCGTTTATAATTTAAAATTACCTTAAATGCAGAGAATAATTTTTTTTAATTTAATTCTTTTAAATTTATTTGGGTAAGTCTACATTTGAAATTTCTTCCGTAGTATTAGGGAAGCAGAAAAGCGAGGAGGTATATCAAATGTATGAGGAGTAAAATAAAATATATTATCTCCTGGCTCCTCTGCTTTCCTTGATAATACGGACGAAATTTCAAATGTGCAGTTTTGCTAATTGGTCATGCTTAATGACCATTATTATAATAATAAAGAGTTAATTATATATACTTTTTATCAGTGCTTCATTTAATCCCAATACAATTATAAATTACTATGACTATTTTCATAAATTACGCTTTCTTAAAAAAATGTGAATTTGAAAAATAATTATGCTCGACATTTAAAGTAATTTTAAATTATAAACTGAATCGCCAGTGATAATATGTCTTAATTCTGTATAGACAGACATTTTTTAATCTGTCAAGATAAAAATGCAAGCGAACATCATATTTGAAATTTCGTCCGTAGTATCAGGACAGCAGAAAAGCGAGGAGGTATATCAAATATATTAGGAGAAAAATTAAATATATTGCGCCATCTGCACAATAGTAGCTGGACTATATCCTAAATATAGCCACTATTGTGAATACACAATAGCATTTTTGCTACGACCCCATAATAAAACATTATTTTTTGAACATTCTATTTCATAAATTGAGGTTAAAATTTTCCATGCACCTTTGCGAATTTAGCTGGTAATAAATTATTCGTGGCTACTAAGGCTTGTTCCATAATTTCTGGTGGACTCAAATTTTACATTTCACTGGCATTATCCCTCATTTTTACCGTTTATACTTTCAAAAAAGCACAAATTTAAAGTACTTACTTGTAAATTGCAGAGAACTGTTACATTTATTTAATTTGTATATCTGTCAGATATGCAGTCGCCATATTGAATATTGTTTGAATAGTGGAATGTCGCATTCCTATTGGATATAAACTTGTATCGTAATGAAAAATCTGTATTCTTATTGTATATAAACTTGTATCATAATGAAAATCTGTATCGTAATTGAACACATTAAAGTACAGGTTCGGCATATCTAATAATACAATTAGACTATGGGAGTACAAAAATATTTTAAAGTTACTATAACCACCTGGTATGATATCTCAGCATTTAACAGGTGAAATTTCGTCCATAGTATCAGGTAAGCTGAAAACGAGGTGGTATATCAAATGTATCAGGGGTAAAATAAAATATATTATCTCCTCGCTCTTTTTCTTGCTAAATAAAGTCTGTCTAAACCTAATTAAGGTAGGCATTATCAGGCGCGATTCCGTTCATAATTAAAAATTACCTTAAGTGCAGAGAATAATTATTTCTCAAATTTAAATTCTTTTACGAAACTGTAATTTACGAAATTTATCTCTGTAATTAGTCTACATTTGAAATTTCGTCCGTAGCATCAGGGCAGCAGAAAAGCGAGGAGGTATATCAAATATATCAGTAAAATTAAATATATTGGCGCCATCTGCACAATAGTAGCTGGACTATATCCTAAATATAGCTACTATTGTGAATATAGAATTCTATATTGTTTCACTCCTAATACATGTGAATATAGAATTCTATATTCACGATATAGTGTGGCTACTACTTTGAAGATGTCGCCACATTTATTTCGTTTTACTCCTAATACATTTGATATACCTCCTCGCTTTTCTGCTACCCTGATACTACGGACGAAATTTCAAATGAATGTGCAGTGTTTCGGCTTCAGTTACTTGAAATATTCTTTCTTGACAGACTAAAATAAAAGTCTGTCCAGACAAAATTTAGACATTATCTGCCGCCCCGATTCCGTTTATAATTAAAATTACCTTAAACGCAGAGAATATTTTTTTTTACATTTAATTCTTTAAGAGTGTAATTTTCGAAAATACTCTCAATTAATACTTTAAGAATATATGTATAATTGTAATAAAAATAAAAATATTTTAAAGTTACTATAACCACGTATAATATCAGCATTTAACAGTTGGAATTACGCCCGTAGTATCAGGTAAGCTGAAAAACGAGGTGGTATATCAAATGTATCAAGGGTAAAAAAAATATTCTAATAATAATATCTTCTCGCTCTTTTTCTTGCTAAATAAAGTCTGTCTAAACCTAATTAAAGAAGGCATTATCAGCCGCGATTCCCATAATTAAAAATTACCTTAAGTGTAGAGAATAATTATTTCTCAAATTTAAGTTCTCTTACGAAACTGTAATTTACGAAATTTATCTCGGTAATTAGTCTACATTTGAAATTTCGTCCGTAGCATCAGGGCAGCAGAAAAGCGAGGAGGTATATCAAATATATCAGGAGTAAAATTAAATATATTGGCGCTATCTGCACAATAGTAGCTGGACTATATCCTAAATATAGCTACTATTGTGAATATAGAATTCTATATTGTTTTACTCCTAATACATGTGAATATAGAATTCTATATTCACGATATAGTGTGGCTGCTACTTTGAAGATGTCGCCACATTTATTTTGTTTTCCTCCTAATACATTTGATATACCTCCTCGCTTTTCTGCTACCCTGATACTACGGACGGAATTTCAAATGAATGTGCAATGTTTCGGCTTCAGTTACTTGAATTCTTTCTTGACAGACTAAGAAAAGTCTGTCTAGACAAAATTTAGACATTATCTGCCGCCCCGATTCCGTTTATAATTAAAATTACCTTAAATGCAGAGAATTTTTTTTTTTAAATTCAATTCTTTTAAGAGAGTGTAATTTACGAAAATACTCTCAGTTAATACTTTAAGAATATATGTATAATTGTAATAAAAATAAAATAGTATATTATGCAATGAGCATTTAATGATAACTATTAAGACACGAGTAAGAAAATTACACTACGAGGCGAAGCCGAGTATTGTAATGAATACGAGTGTCTTAATAGCCATTAAATGCGAGCTGCATACACTATTTTTGCTACGACCCCATAATAAAACATTATTTTTTGAACATTCTATTTCATAAATTGAGGTTAAAATTTTCCATGCACCTTTGCGAATTTAGCTGGTAATAAATTGTTCGTGGTTACTAAGGCTTGTTCCATAATTTCTGGTGGACTCAAATTTTACATTTCACTGTCATTATCCCTCATTTTTACCGTTTATACTTTCAAAAAAGCACAAATTTTAAGTACTTACTTATAAATTGCAGAGAACTGTTACATTTATTTAATTTGTATATCTGTCAGATATGCAGTCGCCATATTGAATATTGTTTGAATAGTGGAATGTCGCATTCCTATTGGATATAAACTTGTATCGTAATGAAAAATCTGTATTCTTATTGGATATAAACTTGTATCATAATGAAAATCTGTATCGTAATGGACCACATTAAAGTACAGGTTCGGCATATCTAATAATACAATTAGACTATGGGAGTACAAAAATATTTTAAAGTTACTATAACCACCTGGTATGATATCTCAGCATTTAACAGGTGAAATTTCGTCCCTAGTATCAGATAAGCTGAAAACGAGGTGGTATATCAAATGTATCAGGGGTAAAATAAAATATATTATCTCCTCGCTCTTTTTCTTGCTAAATAAAGTCTGTCTAAACCTAATTAAGGTAGGCATTATCAGGCGCGATTCCGTTCATAATTAAAAATTACCTTAAGTGCAGAGAATAATTATTTCTCAAATTTAAATTCTTTTACGAAACTGTAATTTACGAAATTTATCTCTGTAATTAGTCTACATTTGAAATTTCGTCCGTAGCATCAGGGCAGCAAAAAAGCGAGGAGGTATATCAAATATATCAGGAGTAAAATTAAATATATTGGCGCCATCTGCACAATAGTAGCTGGACTATATCCTAAATATAGCTACTATTGTGAATATAGAATTCTATATTGTTTCACTCCTAATACATGTGAATATAGAATTCTATATTCACGATATAGTGTGGCTACTACTTTGAAGATGTCGCCACATTTATTTCGTTTTACTCCTAATACATTTGATATACCTCCTCGCTTTTCTGCTACCCTGATACTACGGACGAAATTTCAAATGAATGTGCAGTGTTTCGGCTTCAGTTACTTGAAATATTCTTTCTTGACAGACTAAAATAAAAGTCTGTCTAGACAAAATTTATACATTATCTGCCGCCCCGAATACGTTTATAATTAAAATTACCTTAAATGCGGAGAATATTTTTTTTACATTTAATTCTTTTAAGAGAGTGTAATTTACGCAAATACTCTCAGTTAATACTTTAAGAATATATGTATAATTGTAATAAAAATAAAAATATTTTAAAGTTACTATAACCACGTATGATATCAGCATTTAACAGTTGAAATTACGCCCGTAGTATCAGGTAAGCTGAAAAACGAGGTGGTATATCAAATGTATCAAGGGTAAAATAAAATATTCTAATAATAATATCTCCTCGCTCTTTTTCTTGCTAAATAAAGTCTGTCTAAACCTAATTAAGGAAGGCATTATCAGCCGCGATACCCATAATTAAAAATTACCTTAAGTGTAGAGTACTGTAGAGAATAATTATTTCTCAAATTTAAGTTCTCTTACGAAACTGTAATTTACGAAATTTATCTCGGTAATTAGTCTACATTTGAAATTTCATCCGTAGCATCAGGGCAGCAGAAAAGCGAGGAGGTATATCAAATATATCAGGAGTAAAATTAAATATATTGGCGTTATCTGCACAATAGTAGCTGGACTATATCCTAAATATAGCTACTATTGTGAATATAGAATTCTATATTGTTTTACTCCTAATGCATGTGAATATAGAATTCTATATTCACGATATAGTGTGGCTGCTACTTTGAAGATGTCGCCACATTTATTTTGTTTTCCTCCTAATACATTTGATATACCTCCTGGCTTTTCTGCTACCCTGATACTACGGACGAAATTTCAAATGAATGTGCAGTGTTTCGGCTTCAGTTACTTGAAATATTCTTTCATGACAGATAAAAAAGTCTGTCTAGACAAAATTTAGACATTATCTGCCGCCCCGATTCCGTTTATAATTAAAATTACCTTAAATATAGAGAATTTTTTTTTTTAATTTAATTCTTTTAAGAGAGTGTAATTTACGAAAATACTCTCAGTTAATACTTTAACAATATATGTATAATTGTAATAAAAATAAAAATATTACTATAACCACCTGGTGTGAAAAAAGCATTTTGCACATTACACCCACACAACCAGTCGGATAAACTGTAAGAGCTTCTGTTAAATTTTCTGGTCACGGTTTTATTAGTTTTCAAATTGTGATCTTCTAGTTTAATCAATAAATCTGGTCTAGGGAGACCTAGATTTTTTAATTCTGTCTTAATGTTACTAACGCAATTCATAGTTGCATTTGCACCGATAGAAATTACAACATACACTCACCGCTGTATATTACATACTGGACCGCCACCCGGACCCGGCACCATAGAGTAGTGCTCCGCCGCCTACATATATACGCGCGTTACCCGCGCCAGTTTCATCGCTCGATTTCTAATACAAACGGGGCAGTCGCGCGAGATGCCCCGGAGCCTACGTCAGACTGCGATTTTTAAACGCGCTGAAAAGACGGACTGTTACTTCCGAAAGCATATTATTTGTCATCAAACAAATCAGAAAAATTACATACAAATTAGGTACTTATAATTACTTTATCTGTTAAAAGAAATTTGTCACGGGGGGGGACAGTGTCCCGTTACCCTCCCGGCAGCAGCCGCTACTGTTGTTGACATATAACGGTCTATAACAGCCATAAGCCGAAAAGCACGATCTTTACGACCGGTGGTGAGTCTGGGATGTCCAGGCCGTGAACGTCGTCGCTCCTCATTATTTTGTCTCCACCTTCGCCAAGGTAGAGGAATTGTAGCAACACTGCGGCCCACACGATTAGCAAAATCACGAATTGATAAACCGGCCTCTCGTAAGTCGGTTTATCCATTCTACCACGTTCAAATGCCGTTAATTGATAGAAATTTGGGCGTCGTCGAATAGGAGGCATTTATTTCCAGTATGCCACTAATTAATCCTGCACGTATGCTTTATTGTGACCACCAAGTAAACAACGCCAAATAAATGCCAAAAAAACACTAGCTTTTGTTTATTATTATTGGTAACTTGATTCTTCTGTTGTATACTGTTGAAATTTTCATTGTTTCATTTGCTTATGGCGGTCAGTATATATATATATATCTTTAATAGTCAGCATTGCATTATGTGTGTGTTAAAATTGGATGTTCGTCTAAGATTGATCTGGGCCTTCCAATTGACCCACATGAATGCTATACAACAGCTCCACTACTATTATTTACAATTACTCTTTTAATTACACAATTTGCGTTGATATTATTTATGTAGTAGAATTAAGTGCATGCCTATGATTAATCCTAGACCTTTGAATAAAACTGCATAAATAATAGCAACTGTTCTATAATTATTTGTTCACATTTTCACTTTTATACATTCGTATTTACATTTTGTCTATTTTAGTCAATGAAACACTTTAGATGACAGGTTGCTTTCCAATTGCCATTTTGTTATTAATTACTTTTGAATCATTGCCGCTACGCCAAAATTATTGATTACTTATATTACTTCTTGTATATTTCGGCAAAGAATTTTAATGTATATATATATATAACTTTTATATTGGCATATGTACAGGGTGTAGATAAAGTCTGGAACAAAATTAATATTTCTGTTATCTTCGGTTTGATGGAAAAACCCTGAAACAGGTCGATTTTGTTTTTATCCCGTGCACTTTATAACATCGTGAATTTAATTCTGTCGTCATCTGGTTGCGCGCGGGCGTGACGTCATTAGTTTTTTCAAATGGTAACCCGCCACATTTATTACCCCTTGTCGTTAGGTATTCCATTGTGCATGCAACGGTATAAAAAGTTTTGTACCTTACATAACAATTTTTGGGAGAAAAACGCTTTCGAATTTCAAAAAATTAAAATTTTATTTCTAATGAAAAACTAATCAAAAATTATTTTAAAAAATCAGATAAATTATAATCCGAGGTTTATCTTGGATTGTCGTCAAACAAGACACCAAAAAAATGTCAACGGAAGTGTTCAAATTGTCCGCCATTGGCCATTTGACACTGAAATTTTCCCCGGGAGATGGATCGGATGAAGGGGAACAATTGAATGGCCTGCCCGTTCGCCAGATCTCACACCACTTGATTTTTTTCTATGGGGTCATGTGAAATCAAAGGTGTACACCAATAAGCCAAATAACTTGGATGATCTGAAACATCGTATCCGCGAGGAAATGCGAAATATTGGTGCAGAGACAATACGACGTGTCGTAGAAAGCGTGTACGTCCGTCTCGGCCAGTGTCAAATGGCCAATGGCGGACAATTTGAACACTTCCGTTGACATTTTTTTGATGTCTTGTTTGAAGACAATCCAAGATAAACCTCGGATTATAATTTATCTGATTTTTTAAAATAATTTTTGATTAGTTTTTCATTAGAAATAAAATTTTAATTTTTTGAAATTCGAAAGCGTTTTTCTCCCAAAAATTGTTATGTAAGGTACCAAACTTTTTATACCGTTGCATGCACAATGGAATACCTAACGACAAGGAGTAATAAATGTGGCGGGTTACCATTTGAAAAAACTAATGACGTCACGCCCGCGCGCAACCAGATGACGACAGAATTAAATTCACGATGTTATAAAGTGCACGGGATAAAAACAAAATCGACCTGTTTCAGGGTTTTTCCATCAAACCGAAGATAACAGAAATATTAATTTTGTTCCAGACTTTATCTACACCATGTATATAAATCATTACACCATCACTAAATTTGGTAGGTAGCAACAAATAAACAAGCAGTTGTGTTTACTTTGTAACAACATATAGACGTGTTACGTTATCAAGTTATTTTGCATTAATGACGTTTAAAAAGAGAAAATATTTTTTACCGACTACTTAATTTTTACTAGCGTTAAATATATTGCCGCAGATATCAGTTTTTTAATGTGCCTTTTATTCTGAAAATTTGAGCCCCATTTCTCTTTCTTCGATTTATGCTAAATTTTGTAGAACAAGCATATTCAACTAGAAATCGTGCCGTTTTCCACTGACAACATAATTTGATTTAATCTCTTGGAACATGGGTTCCGGCATAATCACGTTTTCTATCCTTTTTTGATGCCATATGCTAATATGCCCGTGTGGTGTTCATACGATATGTATAAATTACCTTTGTATGCATATGCAAAATCGTGAAACCATTTCGTTTTCTACTCGTTTCTTTTCAAACAGACTCAGAAAAATGATAAAGACTGTTTATTTTTACAATTCAAATTCATCTGGCACCGTGCCCGCCTGCATAAATGCTACACCTGAACACCGGTTGTTTACTTTTACTTTATATTCAGACGTTGTATGTTAAACAGTTTATAGGTTTGTCTGTGATTATTTAATTTTTGTTGATAGGCAGTACTGAATACATTAGAATATTCCGGGAGATAAAAACTTCTCAAATATAAATTAAGCCTACGCCCGTATGTTTCTATAATAGCTATTGTGTCTTGTATATACACAAAATTAATGTTAATTTTCATTTTTTAATATATTCATTCACCATTTATAATTTTAACCAGATGTAATATTTTATTCAAATTCTACACAGATGGTTAATAATATTTTGATAATTGTAAATGAATGCTCCATTCAGTAAATACAGGTTGGGGTATAACTGCCCTACACAAACGCTTACAGCATTTATTAACAATGAAATCAATTTACTAATAAACCACATGATAAAAAAATAACAAATGTGTTAACTGGTAATACTTGTAAATGAAACGTATGTTGATGCCTTAGATCACATAAGAAGAGTGTTAAATTAAGGGGGGGTTTACTTGATCGGCGTATGCCACAAAATGGTCAATTTCAACGTAAAAAATCGCAAAAATTAAGGCACTTGAAAAAGCTGCCGCTACATGCACCAAATAACCAATATTTGTTCTAGTGACTCATGATTAAAATTTGCAATTATATTAGATAATAGTTAAAATACTGCACTTTGAATTTTCTTCGTTTTATAGCGATATAAAGCTCACTGTGCTTAAAAAGTACTTTTTTGAATCGTGAGTACCTAGATATTTTTATTCTGAACACGACAATGTATTTACTTTACTTTCAAAATAACCCTGGTCTCCAAAAAATTACTTTGAAACCAATGAGAATGATCACAAGTCCGCACTGATAAATGGCAAATAGACAACACACAATTCAACCTCTTACTCACAGTTTTGTAATGTCTAAGACCAGCTATATGGAAAGTATACCTGGTCGACTGTATTAAGCCGAACATCATATAAACAGAGAGATCTTGAACTTTTTTTATTACCTTAGGTCAGTGGTTCCCAAACTTATTTTGCCTACTGCCCACTTTGAGAATAAATTATTTTTTAGCGCCCCCATTTTTTCACCTACTCAAAAACCACTATAACTTCAAATTAAATTAATTATTGTGAGCTATATTAGCGGAGATTAAACATTCATTCTAAACGAGACTTTTACTATGGGTTATAGTAAAAGTCTCGTTTAGAATGAATGAGTTAACTTGAGACCTGAGCGTAGTAGGTAGTACACAACGGCGCTCAGGTCTCAAGTTAACTTTTACGGGCTACACCTGCCAATGAGAATGATTATTGAAACGCAACTTTATAGTATTCAGACAAAGTATCTTTTATTCAAAATTCAAAATAAAACAAACATAATCGATTCTAATATAAAAACTAATGTGAAGGATGAATCTGATGCTGTTTAATAAGTTTGTTGATATCAGGTTCCAATTTACTCAAGAACAGCCGCAAGTCACCACGTTCGGTAACATGCAAACGATTTCTCTTTTTAGTAAGCAGCGTTGCTACAGCACTAAATCCACGTTCACACAAATATGACGATGGGAATGCTATCAAGAATCGTTGAATGATTGACCACAATCCAGGGTACAATTGCGGGATCGGTTTTTGTAGCCAAAATTCTTGGTAGCCATTTTTGAACTTGATTTTTATTTCCTCGTTCGTTGTCAATTCTATAAGTTCTTCTTCCAGATGTGGTGATATTGCTGTGTTGACATTTGAAAACGGATCCAACACCCAGTCTGGTATTTCCAAGTTCAAAATATCCTGGTATCGTTCGGTGAAGTCAATGTGGAGCTTTTCCAAATGTTGGCAGTAGGCAAACAAGTCGTCGTTACTGCAGGATACTGATAAATTCGGAAAATTATGAAACTCACGTCTGCCCATATTCTTTTTGTGTAGAAGCAGTTTGGCTGCGAAAGCAGCAACGACATTTTTTGTTTTAATTAAATTTAGTTCATCGCCTTGCAGTTGGAGATTCATGTTGTTGAACAATTTATACAGGTCTGTCATGTAAGCTATATCATTTTTTGATGTAATGAGCTTGTTGCGCAATTCTGTATCTTTAGTTTCCAAAAACTCTATCACAGAGTCAAACAGGTTGTAAAATCGAGTCAGACAATTGCCTCTTGATAGCCAACGAACTTCGGTATGAAACAACAAACGGTTGAAATCTTCGTCATTAGTAACACAAAGCTGATGAAATAATCTATCATTCAAAGAGCAGTTACGGATTTTATTGACTGCTTTGATGACATATTGCAGTGATTGAAATAGTCGTTCACTTAAATTTCTAGCAACCAAATGTTGTCTATGAATAACGCAATGTACAGCAAGGACATCTGGAATTTTATTTTTTACGTACGCTATGAAGCCTTTATGGCACCCTGTCATAGCCGGAGCGCCATCCGTAGCAACTGATATAATATTTTTCAAGGGAATCTCTTTCTCATCACAAAACTTTTCCAATGTATTGAATATGGTTTCGCCTTTTGTATCGGTCTCTAAATTTCTAGCAAACAATAGTTCTTCACATATTTTCTCATCTTTAATAAACCTCACGTAAGACAGCAACAATGCTTCATTAGTTGGTAAAGTGGACTCATCGAGCTGAATTGAGAATTGACTAGTCCTCAGATGATTGCACAATGATTCTTCTATGTTTCCGGCCATTTCATCAATTCGTCTTTGCACAGAATTATTACTCAAAGGAATTTTTCCGATAATATCTGCGGCCGGTTTATGAAGCACAGTAGCTATTACTTCCTTTATTGCTGGCAAAATTAACACTTCTCCGATGTTGTGTGGTTTGCCTTTTTGAGCAATTAACAAAGAGATGTTGTACGAAGCTCGAAGTCCGTCGTCATCTTGCTTAGCAGCCGCCGAAAAGAGTTTTGCTACACTTGGCCGAGTATTATGCTTCTTCTCTAGGTCTTGAAAATATGCTACATTCTTGTCTTTCTTATCTGGATGCATTTTATTCAAATGATCTTGAAGTCTTGAAGGCTTCATTGCTTCATTCGAAAATGTTTTTAGGCATAGAAGGCACAAAGGCGACGATGGGTTTGTAGGATTTTCAATGAATCCGAATTTAATATATTCCGCACAGTATTGCCGTCTCTTCTTTTTTACTTCCGACATTGTTTTGTTTTGAGAAATACGTAAGTATAAGTGTTGAACTTAAGTACTGCTTATCTATTACGCGCGAAACCGCAAATGAAAATAAAATAAATATTACGTTGTTTATATAGGATTGCATAAGCAGCACGCACCGACAGGAATAAGACAAACATGCATAAACTCGTTTATCTCATTCGACGCTCAATCGTACTCAACAAGTAAGAACAAGTATTCTATGAACCAGCCGACTGATACAGTTGCCTTTTTATTTGTTTGTTTGTGTCTCTTTTCGTTTCGAAACGGAGCGACCGATTGATATGTTTTTTATTTTATTTATTCAATAAAACAGGACAGATATATGAACTACTCGGAGAGAAATATCGAACCGAGTTGGTTTGAGCAATCTCTTAATTAATATTAGTTGATGTTCACAAGCTGTAGTCGAGAGTAGGGATGGGACATCGGTGGGTAAACATCGATATCAAACATCGATGTTAACATCGTTGATCAACATCTATGGTTGCAAAATATCGACTACCAAACATCGATGTTTTTAAACATCGATAATTATATTTATAGATTTATTTTTTGGCAGTTTAACAAAAACTTTATTATAACTTAATTAATTTACGTCCTTAACAAAATGATATAAAAGATATCACTATTCAAAAAAAATAATAAAAGAAATATATACATTTATAATATGTAGTTAACTTTAGAAACTACTCAAAAAAAACTATATAAAAAAACAATATTATGCAATTACGCATGAAACAACCACATGACTTAAATCGTCTGATACTTAAAAAATATATACATTTACGTGTATCAAAGCTTTTTAAGAGAACGATTTTTATTTGGGATTTTATAGTCTTGCATTTTTTTTTGACTACGCTGGCAAATACCGAGATACATATGGATATGGTTTTATATTTCTGATGTGTCATCTTGCATTTAATACGTGTATCGTCGTGTATGATTGTACGCACTAGGGAATTTCCCGAAGAAGTATACATCGGTAATGTCTATCTCCCTTCTTTTTCTATGAAAATACGTTTACCTCCTTCACTTATTCTGCATGCATACATAATTTAACTTTTATTCTGCACATTAAAAGTACTATAAATTTATGTATTTAATTATATATTATTTAAATATTTATACTGAGTAATATTTAAAAGAGCCTAAAATGAAATATTCGAATTTATATAATATAGCACTGTGTAATTTAAATACTTCTTTTATTCGTAGACAATTTTACATCCTCGTAGCCTGTATGTGAGCTGTTAATTTGGAAACATTTTTGTATTTGTCAACAGAGGACGCTGTTTTATTTTGTGATTAGTGCAAATACATTTTGTCAAGCTTAAAAGTTCGATGTTCACTATATTTCTTCTAACATCGATAGTTTATCGATAAATCTAAATTGCAAACATCGATGCAAAAACATCGAACATCGATCCTAAAATATCGATGTTCAATGAACATCGATGTTTATCGCCCATCCCTAGTCGAGAGTCGAGAGCTCAGTCGGTGTCTAAGAGTCCTCCTAGATTCTAGATGAAATTACAAATCGCCCCCTAAGCCTTTACACAACGCCCCCATTTTTTTCTGGGTCTCTTACCGCCCCCCTTTAGACCTGCAGCGCCCACAAGGGGGCGTTATCGCCCACTTTGGGAACCTATGCCTTAGGTAAACGAATGTTTCATTCATATATCGGCTTTATTTTGTAATTATTTTAAGGATATTTGCCAGAATGTATTAGATATTAATTTTACGTCTGGAATAAATATATGTTGTTATTATTATTATAATAATAAGTGTGTATACATTAAACATATTTGTAAAAAAACTGCATGCGGTTGGTATATACAAGCAAATTGTAATATATTTCAGATATTTTTCGGTGTTCATTTATGATTGATAACATTGATGAGTCTATTTTGTTCGACATTTTTTTCTGTTCGTTAATATTCTTCTCACTTTCAAAATGGATTTTATTTTTCAAGGACAAGGTTCCGGCTTTATGGAATTTCAGAAATGCAGTTTTCTTCGGCAATAAATTTAACATTATTATTATTATTACATTATTATTATTACATTATTATTATTATTAATTATAAAGTTGCACGACTTATTATTATTTCTAACCTTACAAGTTGTAGCTTTTTAATAATATGAACAATGTTTGTAGAAAACTAAAATCTGACAAATACAACTCTATGTCTTTGTAAGATACGAACTTAGAAATTTGCCGGACTCTTCAAACTAAGTGGCAGGAAGTTACACAATTTTCAGTTTTCTAGATGGTAAAAGCATTTATTTAAATATCTGAATTTGTTGGGCCAAACGAGCTTATAAGTTTAATTACAGCGGTTTATCAGGAGTGGCAGCAGTTGTTGGATGGCGAACGAAAAAAAAAATTGTATGTAGGCGTAAAAAACAAATTTTGTTTAATTTGTGCAAAATTTGGTAAATCTAAAGATCACGTATGCTACAAAAATTAGTCTTCGTCGTCAACAGTCATGGAGTCGACAATTATTGCGGAAGGTTTCTCGTGAAATACACGGTGTAATTTCGTATACTATAATGGCTACAAATCAAGGATATATGTTTCTACTTCTGGAGTGCCCTATGGGTCCAGTCCTGGACTCTTATTATTTAACATCTTCGTTAATAATTTAATAACTTACATAAATTGTCATGTTTTGGCCTATGCGGATGATGATGCACAAGATGCTTCCTTTCTTCAAGAGAACCTGAACCGAGTCACGAATTAGTGCTCTTTGAACAAATTGAAGTTAAACATGTACAAATGCTGCTTTATATCTTTTATCGCGAAAACATAGTAATAGATTTTGTTTATTCTATTGACAACATCGCAATCAACCGCAAAACGCATGTCAATGATCTCGGAATAATATTTGATGAACAGTTTACCTTCGCTGATCATGTTTCCCTAGTCACTGCGTTACCATTTCGAGCATTGGGTTTAATTATCCGCACCTGCAGAGATTTTGACAACATAGCTTTTTTATGCGCTATCTACACAGAAGAAACTCGTGGTCAATCAGGTCAAATGCCCTGAAAAGGTCAGTGTATATCACATCAACTTGTCCGAGCATGTCCAAAACTTCAGAAATATACTGAACCAGTACAGCTGAATTCCTGGCCGTAAAGCTCCCAGAAAGAAAACCGTGTTGATTAGTTGAAATAAAAAAGCGTATACTGGTAAAGATGATGGAAGGTAGAACTCGCTCGAAAAATTTGGCAAAGTGAGATGTTATGGAGATGAGTCTAGTGTTAGATATCAATGCACGATACCCGTTTTTATGAACAGGCACAATCCGTGTTTTTCTCCAACGCTTAGGAAATACACCAGAAGAAATTGATAGAGTAATAATTATTTGAAGAGGGAAAGCAAATATATATCTGCAATCATGAATCAAGAAATTGGGTATAAGATAATCACCGACCAGCAGTAGCCATATGTTTAATTAGATCATCTTTGGTCGCGTGCGAAAAAGAATAAGGTAAAAGATTATACAGTGATTCAGGATAAATTGTAGTCGCAGGTATTATATATGTGGATAAGAAGGAGTTAGCAGAAATATTGAGGATATCAATGGGATGCCTTCAGGAAGATTATCAGGTATCCTCGTGGAGCGTGTGTAAGTTAGAAAGGGCTACTTTCAATGATTCCTCAATTCCTATGATATAAGATATATTACCATCAGGTATTTGTTTTTTTAACCAGTCTTCCAAGACGTTTAAATTCATTATAGAATCGTATACCCGTAGTTTTGACCCATTTGGTGTGATAATAATTTTTATTTTTAAAGTTTTATAGGTATATAATTTTCGATAAGAACCATGATGGATAGGCGGAATGTAATATATTTTTATTAGTGATACAGATGTGAAGTAGGTATATTATCACAAGTTCCCTCGTGTAACAAACCACAAACAGGAATAGAATAATTAAACACTTACTAAATCATGAAGTATGGAAGCGGAATTTCTACGTTGATTTATTTAAATATTTTATAAAATATTCTATTACAATTTTTAAATACATACAACAAAGTTATGTTTGATTGTTTTCTATAGAGGAGATGATTTCTGGTCAAGATTTAATGTTGGCCTGCTTGTCGTGACTGTCTTTAATTATATGCAAGTTGAATGGCCCGAGCGGCATAACCACGATGCTTCTTCTAGCATGACTACTACAACTTAGATTCTTCGGTCTCCTTAAATATTTACATTATGTCCGCTGCACTCTAAAAAAAATGCGGTAGGTTCAATTATCAAATTTATTATCGAACATCCATAATGATATTTGTATATGAGTGGCGTGTTTGACGTTTAATTATCACTTGTTTTTCTTTTTACATAATGTAAACTTCATAAATGTATCAACATATGACGAGCAGAGTTTTAGTGTTTCTTTTTATTTTTGGTCATGTATGATTTGCTCCGAGTTTGTAAATAAGAATTAATTTAAATATAAGATGAGCTGAACATTTTCTGATAAACTCTTTGGGCGTTAAAATCTAAAAACAAGACTAGAGAAAAATATACTCCTAATAATGCTGCTCATATCCACATACAAGATGCAATTTTTGTTTATTTGTTGTGTTTATTGATAGACTCTGGTTGAGTGTGAATAGCGATAGCAAAACTTCGCCAGGCTTCATCAACATGACTTACTTTCTTGAATAAAGGCAATTATTATTATTATTATTATTGAATGACGGTACTTCAAGTTGCTGCTGCAAAAGGCGTATTATATCAGAACAGAAATACTTGGGTGTTTGAATTGACAACATTTTTTTTGTGGAAGACCCACACCCGTATATCAGCAAAAAACTGCGGTATTTGAGTGGAAGGTTCTTTTGACTCAAAAAGTCAAAAGAAAGTGTTTACTCCCAGCACGAAATTCTTTTTTATACATATTCACTAAACTACCGAAGTCGTTTATTGTTTATAACTGTACCGGGTGGCCAACTAAGAATGGCCGCCGGCTATATCTCAGAAACCAGTAGTCATATTGCTCCCGGGTAAAAAAATTTCAAGTAAAAGTGCCCAAGAGAAAATGCTGGAAATTATTTTGGAGTTTGTAAAATGTCCGCAAGGGGGCGTAACAGTCAGGATCAATGTTAAAATTTAGAATTTCTTCATATTTTTACTAATTAAGGGGTATTGAAAATTTTTAAATTTTATTCCCTGCACGTTCTTTAACACTTTTAGTCTTGCAAATTTTTTACTATCTAGTGAAATAAAGTAGTGGGGGCAGTTCAGATGTTTTTTTAAATAAACTAGGATTACTCCCGGTTGGCCTTACCGATTTGAATAAGTTTGGTCTCATTTAAAAGAGCCTTATTTGCTCTACAAACTGAACTTGTGTTTTTGTATCTTGGACTTTTGCTGTCACCGGTAGATGGCGTTAACTGAAATGTAAGCAAATATTAGGCTGTTTTTCAAAAAAGTTAAATACAATGATATGTTTCTTTTTACATAAGCGAATAAAGAATTAAATCCTCTACATTTCGGTAAAAAAACCAAATTTGTATGTTTTTTAGAGCAGGAGATATTGACAAAAATAGATCAAAATTCATAAATTCACCTCTTTTACTGGCCTTTTTTTTATGAAGCTAACCATTTTGAGCTACATATATTATTATTATCTAATATATTATTATTATCAAGAAAAAAAAATTTTGAAAGACCCTGTTTAATAAAGCAAGATTATTTTTAATACTTATTTTAATCCAAAAGATATACCATTGACAATAAAAAAAAAAATCTATGAAAAAATAAAACAATAACTCTGTGTTAAAACGACGAGTTGTGAAAATAATAAATATTATTGTCAGTTTTTGATTGATTCCGTTTACGTTTTTGTGTTTGGGAGAACTTCTTTTTTACTGAGATGCGGTTAGCGAATGAAGAGGCATTCGATATGATTGGTGTCTATTTCGAATGCATTCGAAATTATACAATTGCTTCCAGAGTGTATGCTACGCAGTTCCCTGGAAGACATTATGCGAGCAGGGTTTTTCGTAGGTTAGCGGAAAGGCTTAGGACCACCGGAAATATTAATCTTCCGGTGTATAGAAGGCAACCTACTGGCGGAACCGAAGAAAATGCTATAAAAGTATTAGAATATATTGTATTTAATCCACATGTAGTGAACGAAACCACAAGTAGAGAGTTGGGTATTTGTAGAACTACGGTCCAAAATATATTGAAAGATTTAAGTTAAAAATAAAATAAACTTTATTTCGAGATTATTTTTGTAAGGCCTTTGTTAGATTTGCTATATCTCCTACAGTTTGTTTTGATATTTTTAAGCATTAAGCATAACAGTTGTTTTTAACGTTCCGTACTCGGTTCCCTTAAGTTTAACTCATACATCCATCTGCCTATTTATTGTCTGTTTACCGGTCACAGCCATTTTTATCCGATACCGTTTATATAGACCACAGTAATACTTTATAATAGTAAGTTACCTAAACAGTGTCCAACAAGTTTGGATAAATTTGATCTCGCAGTTTCGTTCACGTTTGCCATATTATTTTCAGGATGATCCTTATTACATCGTTCTTCATCAAACTTTAACGGCTGAAGATTTCGATCGCCGGATTGACTACTGTCAATGGCTATTAAATATGGTAGCGAAAACCCCCGAAATTCTTTCTCGCGTACTATGGACGGATGAGGCAACATTTAGTAGCAATGGTGGTGTGAACTTGCACAATATGAACTATTGGTCCAGGAAAAACCCGCGTTGGATGCAGGAAGTTTAGCATCAAGGCCGCTGGTCGGTAAACGTGTGGTGCGGTATTCTAGGAGGTAAAATTATTGGACCCGTTTTCGTTAACCGACATTTTACTGGAGACGTTTATTTAAATTTTTTTAGGAATGAGCTGCTCCTTCTAACAGAAGATGTCCCTCTGGACATTCGTCGTGATAAGTTTTTTCAGCACGATGGGTGCCCGGTACATTTTGTGGCAAGTCCGGGATTTCTCAGATCAGACATTTCCTGGCAAGTGGATTGGACGGGGTAGTATATTTCCATGGCCCGCCAGGTCACCAGACCTCAACATCCTAGATTTTTATATTTGGGGGAGAATTAAGGACATTGTTTTTGAAAACCGGCCTACAACAAGACAAAATATGCTGGAGAAAATTATAGCAGCAGTACGAAACATATCGGAGGCGGAAATTGAAACTTCTGTTTTATCCACGCGGCAAAAGTTGCAGGCTTGCATTAACAATGATGGGCAGCATTTTGAACAATTAGGCCGTCATTAAAAATTTTGCAAACCAATCTTTACAGTAATGTAATTGTAGTTATTTTAGTGTTTAATATTAGCTTTATTCTGATAGTGTTAGTATAGTAAATCATAGTATAAGAAAATTTTAAATACATGTTTTTCGAACGTTTCCATAAAATTAAATTTATGTAATTTTGGTTTCTTAAACAGGAACTAACGAAATGTTATAAATTTTTTTTATTTAATATATTTTTATATATTTTGCATCGGTGTTACAGGAATGCCTTCCAAATTTCTTCCGCTTTTGTGACATTTTATTATTTGGTCTGCGTGTTAGAATTTTACTGAATTTATTATATATACGAGGGCGTATTTTTATGTTACGCATATAATAAAAAGAAGACAATTAAAACAAAAGAATTCATGCATTATCATCTATTTTTGCCAATATCTCCTGTTCTAAAAAACATACAAATTTGGTTTTTTTACCAAAATGTAGAGGTTTTAATTCTTTATTAACTTATGTAAAAATAAACATATCATTGTATTTAATTTTTTTGAAAAAAGGCCTAATATTTGATTACATTTCAGTTAACGCCATCTACCGGTGACGGCAAAAGTTCGAGATACAAAAACACAAGTTCAGTTTATAGAGCAAATAAGGCTCTTTTAAATGAGACCAAACTTATTCAAATCGGTTAGGCCAAACGGGAGTAATCCTAGTTTATACAAAAAAACATTTGAACTGCCCCCACCACTTTATTTCACTAGATAGTGAAAAATGTGCAAGACTAAAAGTATTAAGGAATGTGTAAGGAATAAAATTTAAAAATTTTCAATACCCCTTAATTAGTAAAAATATGAAGAAATTCTAAATTTTAACATTGATCCTGACTGTTACTCCCCCTTGCGGACATTTTACAAACTCCAAAATAATTTCCAGCATTTTCTCTTGGGCACTTTTACTTGATTTTTTTTTACCCGGAAGCAATATGACTACTGGTTTCTGAGATATAGCCGGCGGCCATTCTTAGTTGGCCACCCGGTACAGCTCAAATGACGCAACGTATTTGGCTCAAAATATCACAACTGTCGAATTAGAGGCGCGATATAAGGCCGTCACGTAACGAGATTTTTCTCATTCTGGTAACCTCAAACTATTGATGCTTATGCGGCGCCATCTATCCGAAGCACAATAAACTGCTTGGTAATCGCTGAGCATTTTTAAATAACGTGATAAAATTATGCGTTATGATTGGACTATATAGCAAATCTACTGTTATTGACATTTAACTGGTTTGACATTTATTTAATCTATTAGTTTCATTTAATGTGGGCTACGTATTTACTATAATATATTTTGGAAGTTATGTCGAGTACCAATAGAAAACTATATGTCCAGTCTTCTCACGGAAAAAAACGTGGATGTTCTGGGTCATTTAGTTCTTACCAAAATAATCTACGCTAAAAGGCAAGTAATTCGCAAGCTGCTTCGGAAAATGAATGTTGTATAAGAAAAATTCTTGATAAATAGCTATAATTTTGTTGCATTTTTAGGTTAAATTTCTAATGGTAAAATAGCCGGGTTGAAATAAAGCAAGTTTGCTAGACACTAATAGTCACTAATATTAACAATAAGTCTGAATATGTGAACTCTAAGATATTTGAGGGATGATTTAGTACAATTCTAGAAAGGATACAAGGTTTATTATGAATATTTCAACATTGTCAATTTTTGTTCTGTAATTAGACTTGCACCTGTTGGATAAATAAAGATGCTATAGTAATTTTAAAATGCTCTAATTATTACCAATAATGCTCCATGTTATCATCGTAAGGATGAGAAGTGCCTACATGAAACTAGTGAGTGTTATAAAGCAAATTTTGGACTGTCTTCAAATATGTGCGTTGAAATACTGCGGATTTGGTATAGACAGCACCAAAGAGTGCATCACTTTAAGTAACAAAATTAGCAAATTGTAATAGTGCCAAAATGGAAAATACATCAAATATGTACCGAAATGCACAGAAAAAAGAGTTTAGTGAATATAGCTTTTTAACCCGTGTTATTTGTAAATATTCTATACTTCTTTTAATAAGTGTACATGCATGTATATCAGTTTATTGTAATATTTGACTATACTATACAAGAGAGCTATTTTGTGATAACAAGATCATGTAGTTGCGATTCTGTAGACCACATTTTAGGCTTAAACGAGGTGCAAATTATACTACCGATGCCAGAGTGGCTGAATATTTTATGAGGCAAGTATTGCGATGTGGAATAGTAAAGCTTCAAAATCTTCCAATACAGTTGAAAGCAGCGATTACATTAAACACTTTACAACGTAATTGAACCCTAATTAGTGTTTCCCTTTGAATTGTTATACAAAATTGAAAACGTAAGTAAAATTGCAATTCTTGACACTACCCCCCAACAACTTTAGTATAAGCAACATTTTTTTAATTATTTTAAAATTATTAATATTAATTACCTATTGTAAAGTTAATGTTTAAAGTGTTATTTTAAAGTTTACTTCAATAAAAACTCAGAAATTATTTCTTTTGGGTACTACAAGATGGCGTTACATAAGGACCAATATTTTGAGGTTACCAGAATCTAATTCACCAATGTAAATCGACGTTATGTGACGGCCTTATATCGCACAGCGATATCAGATACAGTTGGCCTTGGCATATGTTTATTGTGATGGTATCTCTGTTTTACTCAGCACACTTTTCAAACCACCGTCGTATGTCTTACAAATAAAATTTCATTTTAATTAAATTTATACTACTTAGAAATTGTTTTTGATTTTTCTACAGAATAAATTTATATCTACTTATTAAAATAAATAATAATATTTCTCTTTTAAGAGGGTGGTGGTTGCCGTCTGCAGTTCCTACCGGTGCATTGTATGTGGGCCAGACTTTGGTTCTGCTGATAGCAACTATCATTGTTGGTGTGAGAAGGTGATGGGGAAAAAAATATTTAAAAAAATATTATCATTATATGGACCTTATCGTTTGAATATTAATAAATAAAGCAATATTACCCGCTGAAAAATACAAAATTAGAAAGAATATTTAATTATATTAGTTATATAAATGAGCAACTATGAATTAAATACAAATAGATACGAGATATTCCGTCAAAATATATATATTCAAAATAAGTTCAAAGAACTAAAGGTGAATATAATGACTGCCTGTACTTCCTATAGTATAGAAATACATTCTTGTAAAGATTGCTAGCGATATAGACAATATTACGTAAACAGACAGACATTCTGTGCTATGAATCGTAGCAAGAGAATATGTTGGACCAAATTAAAAAACTGAAGTTCGTGCATACGAGCTACAGCTAATCAGATAACGCATAGACATATCTATACAGCAAACAAAAAGAACTTCAATCCTCCAAAACGACTACGGTTTACGATGACATGAGCAGTATATACACATATGTACATACATCAACATCCATAGATATATAGTGTATGCATCTATGTTACGTGTATACTTCATAAACAACGGTATTTTAAAAGCATGTAATCAATATTTTAATTGTACATCTTGCGTATGCGCATAATTAAATTTCTAAATTAAGTAATTATAGATATGTTGCTGCTTATTATTGAAAGAGCAACAAACAATACAGTTAATTATCAAAACAATAAAAATCATCATAAATCTTTTACAAGATGATAAATAGAAACGTGTAATCAACGTTTGAATAACCGAAGTTTATGCGAACAGTTTGGACACAGTTTTATTATTAATCATTTATATATATATATATATATATATATATATATATATATAATATATATATGAAATTTCGCAGGAAGTTTACGAGGATAAATCACAGTCTTTATAGAACGAATAGAAAGATAACGCTAGGCGTACTCACAACCATAGATTGCCAGAACATAACTTTTTTTATTACTTTAAACAGAATGTGATGCTACAACTAATCAAATATAGGTGTACGACTAGGAGTAAAGAATAGAACAGGAGATATAATAACGTGGTGGGGGAATAGGTATTTTTTAGACGGAAGTTACCACTTTAAGGGAGGTCAGTTATATCCTGTTATGTCAAAAATGACATTTTAGTGTTTCTATAATACTGAATTGTGTGGCTTGTGGTCGTTCTAAAACGGGAAGAACATAGAATATCACTTTTTCTCTTCATCGGTAAGATATTTCATTGGCATTCAACGTAGGCAATAATAATTTAAAAAAGTTATTTTATATAACTTGTCATATATCTGACATGTCTGATTATGTGTTCATTGGCGTAACATACATATCCAAGTCATTTAATATTTGTTATATTTTTGACGCAGATTTCCTTTAAACCCGTTTATATTATATTAAAAAGAAGAAAAGAATTGAAAACATAATACACTCACGATATTTCTTTAATTATTTTTGGACTAACAACCTATTTTAAATGATTATCGAGAACACAGGAAGTGTACATATACCCTATACAAAATATTTATGCACGCCTATGCATTACGGCGGCCATATTGAATTACCACTTTGGACAAATATTATTTTTAAGGAGACTCTCTCCTGTTCTATTCTTTACTCGTAGGTATAAGGCATACCGTGCCTTCGAATAATTTCCTCATTAGAGTAGGCTGTTTTTAAGTAATCAATGATGGTGCACATGCGAAGCTTTTGAAAAAACTTCAAATTCTGACAGTTGTCATACTTAATTTCAAATTATAGATGCTTACATGACATAACCAAACTATCAAAATTATGCCTTTGTGTCTGATTACGTGCACTAACACCAACCATTAAAAAAAAGCATAGCCATCTCTTATATGGAAAGTATTTTAAGGCATGGTACTTGACAAAAAACAAGTGGCTGTTAACATGATTCTGTAAAAAATATTGGGCGCTCTATTTAAAATAATTATGTTTTTTGTGTTTAAAGTTTCTTCATTATGCAGCATCCAGTACTTATAAATTAGAACAGGTTCTACTTATAAGTATTACGTAGCACACCTTAAGTGTATGCCATACAAAATTATTTTCTGTTCAATCATGGCACTCTTGAATCATAGACAATTAAACCGACAGCTGTCACTGTCACTTTTTAATTTTAATCATAAATAACTCGAAAACTATTAACTTTAGCAATAATTGCTTTTAATAAAAAAAAAATTTTTGACATGGATTTTGTTTTTGTTTTAAGTTTTCAATAGTTTTTTGGTGTTTGATTTTATTTCATTGAAAAGTGATCATTTATGTCATTTAACCAAATTTTAATTTCACTATACACATGACTGGTCATATTTTTTTTTAAATCACTATGATTCGATTTAATAGTTTTAATTTGTTTATTTATTTTGTTGTATCTGTTATTAAATAATTTAAAACAACATGTGTAAAATTACTTACTTTTTAATGAATGCATTGGCAAGACCACAGTCCTTAAATTGCATATGCGACGTTTTTAGTAGGTATCAAGAAAGTCGGAGTTAAATTGTTTTGTTTATAAACTACTAAAAATTTTCTTTTGTTTTTCAATATTGCCTATTTATCCTCCAATTTCATGATCTTCTTAATCTTGTTGAGTGGTCCCTGTCCTAGTTCTTGTTTCAATCTTGCAAAATTCCATGTACCTATTCTGTAGAGTTACCATATTTTCACTAATGGTTATTATTAATATTTACTTTTGTTTCTTGGCCGTATATTTGCATTTAAATATTTAAAAAATCCCTTCGGAAATTCCTTAAGAAAGCTTCTTGGTGTAGCGGCCGTGTTGATATAATTTAACTCAAATTACAATTACATTAAAATTACAAAAAATTACTGACTACAATCTAAACAAAACAAAAAGTTAAGTATAATAACGGTTCGACTTTATTCAGTCTTTATCAAATTACAAAAATTCTTTTTTCCATATGGGAAAAAAGAGCAATTACTTTGTTGACCGACAGGCCCTCCTTGGTTTTCTTTAGAGCCAATTCGCCACGAGAAATTCACTGTTTTGACTGTTCCTTGGTCTCTGGTGTGTTGTGATGAATCCATATTTCGTCAGCGTTTACAAAACGGCGCAAAAAATCGTTCGGATTGCGATTCAACAACGCCAAACAAGTTGTCAAACGATTGCGTTTGATGTCAATTTCAGTAAACGCGGCACCCATCTTGCGGATATCTTTTTCATATCCAAATATTTATGCAAAATTGAAATTGAAATCACTGATCTATGTGATATGCCCGTAGCCTACTCAAGGTCGCGCAGCTTTACTCGTCGATCATCCAATATCATACCGTGGATTTTATCGACCATTTCTGGTGTTGTAACCTCAATTGGGCGACCAGAACGTTATGTTGGTAACACCGCACCCAAATGGAGTAAACGAGTGGTGGATAGTTCCAATCGATGGTTTTGTGGTTTGGTGATGGTTTTTTCGCGCAAAAAATAGTGTCTCAAATAGCTGTCACATTTGACAGATCAGTTTGAAAATTAGGGTACGTTCTTTAGAAAGATGCTTCTTGACAAGCACAACGATAAATTTGAAGTGTCAGCACCATCTGTGCTAACTTTCCAGTACCGTATATTCCGGCGTATAAGGCGCACTTTTTTGGCCGAAAAGATAGGCTCAAAATCCACCTGCGTCTTATATGCCGACTATAGAAAATGAACATTTTCAGAATGCACTAAAAAAAAAACAAGGAACTTATTAAATATCTATTCAACTATTAATAGGTCATGTAGGTACACTATATCATACAATTTTTTAGTTACACATCAGTAGACAAAAAGTTCATTATACTCATCTTCTGTAATATTTTCTGGTACGTCATCTTGATGAATATCGCCATTATCATTTTCTTTTTCTTCATCTAACCACAACAAGTCATCTTCTGTCCCGTCGAGATTATTTGAAATTGAACATTTTTTAAAAGACTTGATCACTACTTCTGTTGGAATATCTTTCCATGCATTAATTATCCATTCACAGATAATATCTAATGAAGCATGACGGATTTAACACCCTTTGGTATAAGTTTTCTCTACCTCCAACATCCACATATTCCATTGTTTCCGTAAATTTTCTTTGAATGGTTTGTTTATGCACACATCTAATGGTTGCAGCAAGGAAGTCAATCCTCCAGGAATAACGGCCATATCAGTAGTGTAACGCTGATATGGCCGTTATTCCTGGAGGATTGACTTCCTTCTTACATTTTCTTTATTTTTTCGGTTAAATGAGATCTAAACATGTCCCAAAATAAAGGAGATGGTTTTCCTAGAGCTCCGGGTCGGTTTTCCCAGACATGTTCTATCCACAACTCAATGCCATTTTCATCCATCCATCCCTTTTCGTGAACATGAACAAAAACCCCAGCAGGAAATTTACACTTTCTTCTTTATTACATTTTGCCCATTTTAGTGCAAACAAACGAATAGAGCTTCTTGTTACAATCAATCCATTTTTACGACTTTCTAAAACCCACCGCTTGACATTTTCTTCTAATATTAACCACCTGACTTGTCCCTTAATTAATGCACATTTGCTTTTTGGCATTTCTTTTGTGTTCTCTTCATTTTTTCTCCATTGTCGTACCATACCTTCGTTTACGTTGTACATTTTTGCAGCAGCTCGATTACCGTGTTTCTTTCCGCACTGTACTAGTACACTTAAAACTTGCTTCATATTTTGAACGTTTTGTAGGAGCCATTTTTTTTGCGTACGTCTCACGTCTATGATTTCAAAACAACTGACCGTTACAACTTCTAGGTGCGTCTTATACAACGAATATATGAAAACAAACAAACAAACAATAATGCTGGAAAACGGGGGTGCGTCTCATACACCGGTGCGGCTTATACGCCGGAATATACGGCACTTGTTGACCCACCCTCGTACAGCACCGTATATTATTAAAATATGAAGTAAACGTATGCATTTTAGTTTCAGTTTACACATACTTTACTTATTATCCTCGATGCATTTAACGTCTTGTATTCTAGAAAATACTGAACTTATAAAGAGAAACGGTTCAGTTATCGAAAGGGTAACCAATAAATTATTTTTATATATTAATGAAACGGGAAATAGTGATTATTGCTAACTCAAGAGAGTAGCAGTAATTCCGTCGAGAAGATTGAGGCGTTGGAGCAAAAACAAACGATAGATACAATGCAACTGTCATGTGTGATAAAAAAAAAATATCTCATTAGGAACAAAAGACCTGTACAGGTTAAAAATGATGTGCATATTTTCGACAATTGGTCCTGCAATTACCATCTCCAAACATAAACAGTGACAAGTTGATTTGTACACTTGCTCGAGAATGATTGCAAGTATTACAACGTGATTCGTTCATTTCGATATCCACTATAAAACTCATTGAGAAAAGACGATTATGTCGGTGATTTTACAGTGTAGGAACACTAAGCTAATTTATCTCCTTTTTGTGTATGTCCAATTTACACATCCAAATCTGAATTTTGATTAATCATCAGACCTTTAACAAAAACTCACTCTTATGCGTACAACACACATGGGTGTACTTTTGGATAGTGGTTTAATTAAAAAGGAAATCAGTAAAAAATTAATTGAATACATTAGTTAAATAAATGAATTCTAATGTAACTTATATCCGATTAAAATTCTACCTCTTAATTTGACATTTTAATTTGAAGACGACAGAGAAAAATTGCTACTACGTGGGGTAATAAATAACCTGCGTGGTCTACGTAGTAAAGCCATAGTAAAAATTTGTATATGTGTATGTATATTCGATGAAATTTCTTTCATGTTATGGTTATGAGTTAATGATTCCGTGAAAACATTTCTAAAATGATCTTATCAATGAACTCTTATTTCATAACTTCGGATTACAGAGGTATGTAGATGTATATACGTCGGTATTTATCTCTTGAATGTAAAGTTGAAATACTTTTCGGGCGCAGCATCTTTTAATGATTTTAAATTGACGTTATTGAATAGCATCAATTACGAAGTGGAATCGACAATAATAGGAGCCGACATGAAATCAGTTTAAAACTCGACACATGAAAAACTGCTTTCAATGATCAATAACTGACATATATTTTATATGTAGGTATATGTATATAAAGTGATAATGTTATTAAGCAGAACAGAATATGTGTAAAACGCCTTAGATGACTGTTTAATTTTATCTGTTCCATATATTCCAGCTAGGCCAAAATTATGTTAGAAATAAAAATTTCTCTTTTACAATGTTTATAGTTGAGGAGTCCACTTATAATTAGTGCAGTATTTTGAGAGAATCATATTAAGAGGCTACATCAATCCCTCTGTGTGATCCGATCTTGTTGAACAATTTCTTACAGTTATTATTAATTTAAATTAAAAAAGGTTTTTATAAAAAATAATGGAAAATAAATAAAGAATAAGGCAATGTTATTTTCGAAAATTTTAGTTAAAAAAAGGATTTTTTAATTCTAAATGAAAATAGTTGCGGCAATGTAATTTACATTGCCAAAAAGTTTATTTTTTTCTAGGATTTTTCGCATGTTCTAATTTTTTTTTTATTATGACATTTCTTCATAAAATGCTTATAAAGCTTTTATTAAAAAATACACCGTGCGCTGGCGCCCCCCATGCGGTGAGTCGATACACTAGAATGCTTTAAGGGGAAGTTCTCAGTTAAGGGGAGGTGTTTAAGGCTGCGTTTGATAAGGTTTTGGCGGGAGAGAAATGTACCCTAAAAATACCATTTTTATTTCCATTTTTTCAGGCGTAAGAAATCAAAGCATGTAAATTTTATGCATTAAGCATGAAGATAAAGGTTAAAAGAAGTGAACGGTCGTATTCTTTTTCAAATTAAGTTAATATATAAGCCGTAAATAAAATGGGAAGACAGTGGTTTTGCAAGTACTACAAAAAGTGCCTACATTTAAAAATTACACAGTAAATTTATATGTAATATAGCAAGTACACTCGGTATTTATATTTGGAAGGTAAAATTGGTAACAGTAGCTAAATATATGTGTAATTTTTTAAGTGATCCATGAAATAAAATTTGTTTACATTTTTGGAGGGTCTTTACATACATTACAGATATCTGTTACATTTACGTCGCCTTATAGTGTAGTACATATAGTATAGATGGCGCTATTATCTTGCAATTATTTAGAGGTTAGTTGTGTGTTATACGATACTTTAATTATTTATTATAATCTAAAATTATAATTAACAGCAATTTTTGCGGTTACTAATTATAAAATTTAGTATGTTACGAGTTATTTGAAAGTACGTAATAGACAATGAGCAGTTGGCATCACAGGTTGGCACCACAAATCATAAAAAGTAACTACATAATTTAATTTGTCAATTTAATCAAATTGTATCATTTTAAAATATGGAGTTTTCTGTTATCTTTAATTGAAAGATGCCTACGGATTTTTTTACGCCGATAAAAGCTTTTAAAGTTGTTGCTAATTACTTAAAATGTAAATATAGGTACATTTTATTTGATAGCAATTTTCAAAACTTTGAAATGCCGGAGGTCAGTTCGCCGGGTTTTAGTTTTTAATAATAACAATAATATTATAATAGCCTCATTATTTATAATATATTAATATTAAAGTAATACCTTTACCTTACTTATTGTTTTGAAGATTTTACTACAATTGCTGTTCCCCTAGCACAATGCCCCTAGCAGCATTTTTCGAATTTCGCGGTTGTTTTAAGTTGGCTAGGAAGACAATCGAGTAGAATGCAGGTAGGCTAATTCACTTTTTATTGCGAAATTACTAGACACACCGTGTACTCAAACAAAAGATTGGTCAAAAAATAGATGTAGAAACATTTAATGACAAAATTATATTTTTATTAACTAATTTTGTAGTGAAATATAACGAGTACCCCTCTATATGTTATTCAATTGCGCCCAGTGCAAACATAAAACACTGGCGAAATTCGAAAAATGCTGCTAGGCTATTCAATTTTGGTTCTTGTTTTTGAGTTAAAATTTTGTACATATTTAAAACTGTTTTTATCGTTTTTATTGTGCTAATACTTGACGCTGTTTGGTTGGTGAATTTCACGGTGTGGTTGGAAGCGCCTTATCTAATGTTCGTGACGTACTTACACTTACAGATAGTGTTTAATAACACACTAAAATATAATAAATCAAAACAAAAATGCAAGAGAATGTTCACAGGTTACGGCTTGGTTATGTTATAAAATATAACAGATATCCCATATTCTTATATCTCCTTGTTAAATTTGCTTACCCAGGAACCAATACAATCTGTTAAAAATAGTAGCGTTTCGGCGCGATATTTGAATTGAAAAGTTAAAATATGAACTAAATAAAAAGACTGAAAATTCAGACTATATAAATCAAACGAACGGGCAAATTGACATTTAGGATTTGCAAATACTAACTTTACCCGTATTTTTATCGGGTAAGACATATTTAATAGAATGTTGAACTAATGATAGTACGTGAAGACAATATGACTATATTTCTGTTTTGCATATTATTATTCTATATGATCAACAAAGATATGATACCGCACAGATGCAGTAGCCTGTAATAATTACAAGTGTATCAAGTAAAAGAACATGTTTTATTTGGCACCACGCAAACACTGTTTATTTATTGTATAATTTTGTATGAAATAAGAAAGTCGAATGGAGATGTTGATTGCATTATTAAATACATAATTTAAATTAAATTACTTTTTATACATTTACAGTCAGTTACATTTATTTTATTTATAGATTTAGTTAATTTTTAACAAATTCTTAAACGCTGAAGGTACGTGATACTCATACATTCGACTTTCTTATTTCATACAAAATTATACAATAAATAAACAGCATTGTGTTTGCGTGGTGCCAAATAAAACATTTTCTTTTACTTGATACATTTGTAATTATTACAGGCTACTGCATCTGTGCGGTATCATATCTTTGTTGATCATATAGAATAATAATATGCAAAACAGAAATATAGTCATATTGTCTTCACGTACTATCATTAGTTCAACATTCTATTAAATATGTCTTACCCGATAAAAATACGGGTAAAGTTAGTATTTGCAAATCCTAAATGTCAATTTGCCCGTTCGTTTGATTTATATAGTCTGAATTTTCAGTCTTTTTATTTAGTTCATATTTTAACTTTTCAATTCAAATATCGCGCCGAAACGCTACTATTTTTAACAGATTGTATTGGTTCCTGGGTAAGCAAATTTAACAAGGAGATATAAGTATATGGGATATCTGTTAGTCCTTGTTCACAATGGACATAAGAAACATAAGACATAAGGAACACATAAGACATAAGGAACCCATAAGACGTAATATTTACATAAGAGATACATAATGCGTAAAATGTAATTACTGTTCACATTGAACATAAAGAATACATAAACGTAAGGATTTGCGCATGCGCTATAGTAGTATTTTGTTTATTTATTTTGACGTTTTAAGGTTAGTAACAGTTAGTAATTTCTAAAAATTCTGACAATATTGAAATTTCTGTTAGAATGGATAATAATCTGCATATTACCCTTATTGTTATTAACGAAAAGTAACAAAAATAAATGTCAAAGGAAAACGAAACACGCTGGTGGGTTTAGCCGGTAAAAACAAGAAGAGCAAATACAGTCTGTAAAACCTATTTAATTTATAATATGTATTCTCAAATATATGAAATGAACTTCATTTAACCACACAAATTAAAAGCTTAGCTATTTAAATTACATTATAAAGTCATTAAGAATCATTGCATCTGTATTTTACAAATACAGGTATCTTAATTTGAAATAAAACCCTTTGTTTTTTATTTTATCATCGTGTTTTATTTATACATACAATTTTTTTTCCACACATATACAAATATTAAATGCTCTATGTTAGGCTTGTAACTTGTTTTTAATTCTTTATTTTTTTACATTATAATGTACTATTATATCTTCAGATAATGAAATTATTAACATCGTAATCTTTAACCATTTCGATGTTATATGCTGATTAGCTTTTTATTCGCATTCATACATTAGACACAGCACTTTAAAATGTTATAATCACACTTCAAGGATATTTGGTTCACTGGTACATTTAGGAAAGGTTATAAAGACAGCAAAAGCATTATATGCTGCACCATGGTGCTCGGCATTGGTGGTGGTTTTAGTACTAAAGTAAAAATATTCAGTGTAGGTTATTTTTTTTGTATTGCTGTATGCCTTGAGTAGCTTCACAAGTAGAATGTGGAGGTATTTGGCATAGCAAAATTCCGGTCAATTTCACATACATATTTCAAACTGCACTTTGGAATTAACAATTTCTTGCTTTCTCATGTGTAGCGTTCCTTCAATCTTTCCATGCTCTTTCGCATATATCCCATACTTATAATATTTAACACGGCTATGTAAATCAGTGCTATAACTAATGTTTAAAATACTTGTGATGTCTGGTGTTTCTGCTACTCCTTTCCAAACATCTTAGTATATCACATCTTTGTAGCTCCATCATCATAATTTCATTTACTTTTTTTACTCGATATGTAAATAGCACCAACAAATATTTACTCATATGGAGTAATTACAACTTATTGTAGTAATTTGTAGTAGATACATATATTAAATTATATTATTTAAAATCGATAAAGCCTTTGTATGTTTCACGTTATCAGAACAAAACCGTCACAATTCAAATTGACACGACTCAAAAGCATGTGATTATATAGGCTTCCCGCGTTTTTTTTATAATATCGTTACCAATCGGTTTAAGTTTTGAAACTTCAAAAAGCTTATTTTACTAAAAGTATACGTAAGAAATACATAAGAAAAACATAAAGTTGAATTTATTTCAACTTTATGTATTTCTTACGTTCACACGTAAGGAATACATAAACATAACATAAGGTGACATAAGCACTACGGCCACTGTGGATAGCTGCATTAGTTTCTCATACGTTTAACTTTACGCGTTACGTTTATGTTACGTACAGCTTATGTCTTATGTCCATTGTGAACAAGGACTTATATTTTATAACATAACCAAGCCATAACCTGTGAACATTCTCTTGCATTTTTGTTTTGATTCATTATATTTTAGTGTGTTATTAAACACTATCTGTAAGTGTAAGTACGTCACGAACATTATAAGGCGCTTCCAACCACACCGTGAAATTCACCAACCAAACAGCGTCAAGTATTAGCACAATAAAAACGATATAAACAGCTTTAAATATGTACAAAATTTTAACTCAAAAACAAGAACCAAAATTGAATAGCCTAGCAGCATTTTTCGAATTTCGCCAGTATTTTATGTTTGCACTGGGCGCAATTGAATAAAATATAGAGGGGTACTCGTTATATTTCACTACAAAATTAGTTAATAAAAATATAATTTTGTCATTAAATGTTTCTACATCTATTTTTTGACCAATCTTTTGTTTGAGTACACGGTGTGTCTAGTAATTTCGCAATAAAAAGTGAATTAGCCTACCTGTATTCTACTCGATTGTCTTCCTAGCCAACTTAAAACAACCGCGAAATTCGAAAAATGCTGCTAGGGGCATTGTGCTAGGGGAACAGCAATTGTAGTAAAATCTTCAAAACAATAAGTAAGGTAAAGGTATTACTTTAATATTAATATATTATAAATGATGAGGCTATTATAATATTATTGTTATTATTAAAAACTAATAAAACCCGGCGAACTGACCTCCGGCATTTCAAAGTTTTGAAAATTGCTATCAAATAAAATGTACCTATATTTACATTTTAAGTAATTAGCAACAACTTTAAAAAAATTTTGAAAAAAAATATAGAAGGTTCTTGTCAACAATTTCTTCTCCACTTCGTAAATATAAAACGGCTACTAGGCTTTTATCGGCGTAAAAAAATCCGTAGGCATCTTTCAATTAAAGATAACAGAAAACTCCATATTTTAAAATGATACAATTTGATTAAATTGACAAATTAAATTATGTAGTTACTTTTTATGATTTGTGGTGCCAACCTGTGATGCCAACTGCTCATTGTCTATTACGTACTTTCCAATAACTCGTAACATACTAAATTTTATAATTAGTAACCGCAAAAATTGCTGTTAATTATAATTTTAGATTATAATAAATAATTAAAGTATCGTATAACACACCAACTAACCTCTAAATAATTGCAAGATAATAGCGCCATCTATACTATATGTGCTACACTATAAGGCGACGTAAATGTAACAGATATCTGTAATGTATGTAAAGACCCTCCAAAAATGTAAACAAATTTTATTTCATGGATCACTTAAAAAATTACACATATATTTAGCTACTGTTACCAATTTCACCTTCCAAATATAAATACCGAGTGTACTTGCTATATTACATATAAATTTACTGTGTAATTTTTAAATGGAGGCGCTTTTTGTAGTACTTGCAAAACCACTGTCTTCTCATTTTATTTACGGCTTATATATTAACTTAATTTGAAAAAGAATACGACCGTTCACTTCTTTTAACCTTTATCTTCATGCTTAATGCATAAAATTTACATGCTTTGATTTCTTACGCCTGAAAAAATGGAAATAAAAATGGTATTTTTTGGGTACATTTCTCTCCCGCCAAAACCTTATCAAACGCGGCCTTAAAATGCGTGTGCCTTTTAGAGGATGCACGTACACGAACCGATGCCTGGTCAACTGGAAAGCAAATAAACTTCGGATATTTGTCTCCGGCATTTACATTTATTGCAGGAAAATATTCATGGGTCTACTTTATTCCAATTTTTTTTTTTGCTCTTTCTCATTCATTCACTCATTCTTGTGGTTTGCATTTATTTAGTTTTATGTAATTTGTAATTATTTTAATGATATTTGCCGGAATTAATTAGATATTAAATTTATTCTGCAATAAATATATAGTTTTATTATTATTATGATTATTAATTATCTAAGTTGTATGTACTGCTTATTATTTCTTATCATGATTTGTATTTACTTTACATGTTGAGGCTTTTTAATAATATGAGCAATGTTTTAGAGAAAACTAAAATCTGACAAAACAATTTTGTATTGCAACAACAGAGCCGGTGTTTCTTACAAAATGTAAAAATATTCATATTCTCTAAGTAGCGCAAGTTCTTTATTAAAAATATATTCTTCACAATCGATTGCCCAAGAAAACTAAATATGTATTTTTTCTGACAAATATCATTAAAATAAGTACAAATTCCATAAAGCCGTAACCTTGCTCTTGAAAAATAAGAAACATTATGAGAGCGACAAGAATAGTGAAGAAAAGGAAAAAAGTCTAATAAAATGTTATCTGGAATAAATCATAAATGAACGCGGACAGATATCTGAAATATACCTACTTGCTAATATAGGTATATACAAGGTGTGTATAAATTGGCGGACCCACTACACGTGGCGACATTCTTGGTCAAATTTTGAGTTAAAAGTCCTAATCCTAAAACGATGTATCAGGCTTCCTTTGTCTTCAGAATGAATTTGAAAGAAACATACATTTGGCAACATTGAACACGCATGTGCTAGTTATAATCTTCGGAACATTTTTACACGTCGTCATGTGAACCTTACATTTTAAATTTAAAAAAGAAACAAACGAAATAAAATTGGTTTCTTAGATTACATATTTATTACGAAAATATTACAAAGTTCAAAAAATTTTTGATAATATTGACTAATTTTTGTACATCTTCTTAATAGAAATCAATGTAATTATTACCTACGTAATTGTTGGAATTGAAATCCATCAGTTTGTAGACATAGCTGCAATCTTTGTGGTATTGTTTGTACTATTCGCTCAAATCTTTCTGGTGTGATTTCTAATACTGCGGCTTCAATTCGGGCTCTAACTTCGTCAGCGTCCTGTGGAGGTGTAGCGTAAACTTTACCTTTAATGAAACCCCAAACAAAAAAAATCTAATGGATTGAGATCGGGGGATCTCGCAGGCCACAAAAGGGGACCGCCACGACCAATCCATCCGTCTGGGAAGTGTTCAGTCAACCAGTCTCTTATATTACGAGCAAAGTGCGCAGGAGCTCCATCATGCATGTAAATAATATTACGGCGTACGTTAAGCGGTATCTCATCAATAACTTGTTCTAAAACATTTAAATATTCACCGGCATCTAGGCGACTTGGTAAGTAAATTGGTCCAACTACCCTGTGGTTTATTATACCCAGCCAAACGTTAACAGAAAACCTTCTTTGGTGACCATATTCGCGAAATTCATGTGGATTTTCATCTGCCCAATGATGAAAATTATGAGTATTAAACACACCATCTCTGGTAAACATGCACTCATCACTCCAAAGAATACGTCTTAAAAAGTCACCTTCTTCCTGAATTCTATTTAAGATTGTATTGCAATAATTGATTCGAAATAAGTTATCATTTCCGTAAAGATGCTGAACTTTAGAAACATGGTATGGATGAAGCAAGTTTTCTCGTAGAACCAAATGAACAGTCTTATTACTGGGAATATTTAGTGTAGAAGCTAATTGACGGGTACTCACAGAGGGATCTTCCTGTATTGTGGCTAGAACTTGCTCTTCTAGTTGCACGGTACGCCTTTGCCTTGGTCGACTTGCGTTCGCATTTCTTGGAATAAACGAACCTGTTTCACGAAGTCGTTGGTCCAGCCTTCGAAATACATATTTACTTGGATGCCTCCGATTTGGAAAACGTACTCGATATTCCTGCCCTGCCATGCTAGCATTTCCACGACAGAAACCGTATATCATGTACATATCGGCATATTCGTTGAACGTAAAATTCATAATAAACAAACAGAACAACTAGTAAACACGAAAACCCGAAAACTGATTAAAACTATACAAATAAACACGAAAAATAAGCAAGTCGAATGAAATAGGTATATTACAAATTGTAAAAATTTGACAGTAGTAATGTATTTGACTAGAACAATATTAGGCTGCCTACTTATTGTTTTACAACGTTGTCAGATGTGTTTTTCGTCAAAATAAGTTAATAAACAAATAATAAAAACAAACTTTAAAATCAAAAAGAAAACTTTAACGAAAGGATAATAACAACAATTCTTCTTTCTTCTAAATTGTAGCTCTTTCTGTCAACAAATATCAAGTAATAATGCTTATTTCAAGACTGAAAGTCCGAACTTTAGGAACCTCGTGCAAAGATGGTACAACATTTTCGTATTAGGATTTTGGACTCCGAATTTAACGAAAAACATCGCAGCGTGTAGTGGGTCCTCCAATTCATACACACCTTGTATATACCTACTATTTTCTTTTACAAACCTGTTTAATGTATGCTCAAATTTATATATAAAAAATTAATACTTTCCTTATTTGGTGATACAAATTAGTGAAGAATAGTGGAGGGTATTAGGGTATTAGGCAGTATTTTATAGACTAAATTTTATTACTACCAAGTTAGATTTTTTTTTAAATGTCCCAAAGTGCCAGTGTTTTTTTCAATTTTTACAGTCGCCTCAACCGGGAAAACGTATTTCCCAGTCGAGCTACACATGCGCCAAATGTCACTTTACAGGCGGTGAGTACAAAAACCTCTTTACGTAACGAAATTGTTACAGAAGAATATTTTGTCAAAAAAAAAAAAGCAAAATTCTGCGAAATCGTGAGATGAAGTCTATATCTACTCTGCTATCGCTGCGATCTGAAGTACGCGACTCGAGACCTATTACTTTACCGGATTAAATGCCAACAGGTCCGAAAAAATTCCGGACGACTAACATGCGACCAGCCTCCGGTGGTAGCACGATGTCTGAGTACATGCTTTACTCGATCAAATGTATATTTTTATCAGGTACACACGGTTTAGCATCATGTTAACAGTCTCGTGGACTTTGTTTAAAATGTTCAAGAACAAGCGCTACCTTCAATAAATTTTAATTACATTTTCTGGGATACATGCTAATGCGTACTCTAATGACCGGCAGACACCCAAGATGGAAATATAACTAGATATCTTCTGCGAATGCATCAGATATCATCGTATTAGGTAGTTTGTGCGTAGTTTTTAATTAAATTACAAATAATTATATTTTTTACAAGCTATAAGAGCGTGTTAAGTATACTTACGTATTTAAATACTTTCAATTATTTTTAGTTTCAAACATTAATACTAGAACTTACAAAGTTCAATAAAACCAGAATAAACATTGCAACATTCAATCCTACAATATGGAACATATTGCTGTAGCTGTTACACTGTTATAAAATGGTAAATTTCTATATCTATTTTTGTTTTACAAATAATGAGAAAGAAAACATTTCTACCCATTTTCGAGTTATAATGCTTGTGTAAGGCTTATATATATCTATAATGATAGTTGTAAGAATAATTATCCTGTTCTTTTAAATAAAAGAAAATCATTGATTCTTGATAAGAAATTTAATTAATACGAAGCTGATTCTATTTCACCAAAACATACATTTTCACATAGTGCCTTGGTAATCTAGAACTTTGCAACGTGAATGCTCTGAAACTGGCCTATACTAATCGCTAGCTGCAAACATTCTCACACTGTACCTCTAGCGGCTTAGCACCTGCCCATCAAAAACATCCCCATTTATTCGTACTTATTTTGTTTGAAATATTAAATTAAAATGACTATACAGGGTGTCCAGAAACTCTCCTGACAAACGAAAACCGGAGATTCCTCAGATAATTTTAGGACAATTTAACCCAATTCACCCTAGTCCAAAAATGCTTCCTAAGGGAGCTAGAGCTCTTTGAAGATGGCGCCTTGTAATTACTTTTTTTTTAATATCTCCCGAACGCTTCTATTTAGAAAAACAAAAACTGGTATGCTTATTTATCCTCCAGAGATGAATCGATTCCATCAATTGCGAATTTCTAGTACTGGTCATAGGCGTCCGTTTTGGGTAGGTAAACGGTTATTTTAACGCATAACTTTTTCGTCTTTAACTTTTAAACATTTGTGACACTAGATTATTAAATTTTCAGGTATTCTAGTACTAAAAGGTACTCTTACTTTAAGTCGGTAGGATACACCGTTTTCTAGAAAAATCGATTTGAAAATTTTTCGATTTTTCGTCATTAAAATTCAATTTATTATGTACCTACTTATTTTTAGCGACGAAGTTGGCTAGGACTATCAAGGCATGGATGAAAATTAATTTAATAAATCATCTTTTGTTTCAATAAATGCAGCACACAATTCGTAAAAAAAGTTTGGGAAAGATGCAAAAATCAATTTGAAACAAAATTTTAGCTGAAGGTTTTTAAAAACAAAGTATTTATTACAATGGAACAACGAAACTAACAAAAAAAGAACAAGTATCAAAGGTAGATAGTTACAAAAGATGCTCGATGTGATGACCATTAGTCTCTATGCATAAATTTACCCTTTTGCTTAGAGAACGCCGAGTTCTTGCAAAAATTCCAAAGTTATTTCTAAATTCGTTGCAAGCATCTTGTATCCTTAGCCAGAGCTGTGCACGATTTTGTATCGGAACGGAATATGTATCCCCAAACACAATAATCGCAAGGATTCAAATCCGGCGACCTTGCTGGCCAAGCAACTGGACCGGCTCTTCCAATCCAATGGTCTTCGTAGTTATTATCTAGAAAGTCTCGTACATTCCTGCTAAAGTGGGCCGGACAGCCGTCCTGTAGAAACCATAAGTTTTGCCGAATATTTAAACGCACCTCATCTAACAAATCAGGTAAAATATTTTGCAGGAAATGTAAGTAATCAACACTATTTAAACGAGGAGGTAATTCCACAGGTCCAAGTAGATAATCGTCAACTACTCCAATCCAGACGTTTATGCTAAACCTATGCTGATGCTTAAATTCTTAAACAACGTGGGGATTGTCACCAACGTACGAATAATAGTGTGCATTATGTACATTAAAAATTCCATTTTTTGAGAATGAAGCTTCGTCACCAAACAAAATGTACCTGAAAAAATCTTCATCTTGATTTATCTGATTTTGTAACCATCTAGCGAATTCTACACGAGCAGGAAAATCTCCTTCTAGCAGTTCTTGCACCTTTGTAAAATGAAAAGGATATAAATTTTCTTTGTGTAAGATATTTCCTACGGAAGATTTTGAAATTGTGGGGTACATGGCAGATAGTCTTCGAACGCTAATTTCTGGATTTTCCTCAACTTCCATTAAAATAACATCTTCATGTTCTGCTGTTACATCATTATGTCTCGGTGTTTCATTTTTTTTTTTTTGGGACCACTGAACCTGTTTCTCTTAATCGTTGATGAAGAGCTGTAAATGTTGAGTGAGTGGGATGCTGACGATTGGGAAATTTTTCAGCGTATCTACGTTGCGCTGCTCGAGAGTTACACCTCATTTCGCCAAAAACTAAATGCATATCGGCGTATTCTTCATTAGTAAAAACCATTTTTTTTTAAAAGTGAAATCGCTGTGTTTGAATGCTACAAAGTAAAAAATTAAAAGATAAACTTCGCGAACTGACAACAATTTGACAATTAAAAACGTAGGTTTTATTTCTGTTGGCAGTTCAGAGCGAACTAGTGCAAAAAATAATAAATTGAATTTTAATGACGAAAAAACGAAAAATTTTCAAATCGATTTTTCTAGAAAACGGTGTATCCTACCGACTTAAAGTAAGAGTACCTTTTAGTACTAGAATGCCTGAAAATTTAATAATCTAGTGTCACAAATGTTTAAAAGTTCAAAAGACAAAAAAGTTATGCGTTAAAATAACCGTTTACCTACCCAAAACGGACGCCTATGACCAGTACTAGAAATTCGCAATTGATGGAATCGATTCATCTCTGGAGGATAAATAAGCATACCAGTTTTTGTTTATCTGAATAGAAGCGTTCGGGAGATATTAAAAAAAACTAATTACAAGGCGCCATCTTCAAAGAGCTCTAGCTCCCTTAGGAAGCATTTTCGGACTAGGGTGAATTGGGTTAAGTTGTCTTAAAATTATCTGAGGAATCTCCGGTCTTCGTTTGTCAGGAGAGTTTCTGGACACCCTGTATAATAATTAATGATGCCTAATGATTTACTGAAAGCAAATATTCTCACATAGTACTATCAGCACGCCCAACACCAGTAAATATCCTTTCATTACTTTAAAAAAAAAATGAATTATTATTACTAAACAAGATAATATTCATCTAATTAATAATGCTCAACGTTTTACTAATGGCAAATATTTTCACATAGTACTTTCAGCACGTCTCACACCATTAATTATGCCCAAATTGAATCATTTATTTCATAACTTTAATCATTTATTATATAACTTTATTTCGTCATATATTTTATCAAATTCTGCCTTATTGATATTCTCCATCTTAAAAATTAGTAATACAAAAAAAAATTAATTGAATGAAAATTATTTAAAGAGGAAAAATTAAATTAAAATTGAAATCTAAATCTTAATACAAATAAACTAATCGTGAGTTGAAAGGTAGTGTATCGACCCTACTCTCACCCCCGCTATCCCAAAAATTTATTCTTTTTAGAAAATTTTACGTCTTTCTAATTCGAAATACAAACTTAATCTTCAACAAGTCGATTCTTGTTTTTCGCTTATATAAAAAAAAAAACAATTGCTATCGGCAATTTGTAGCGCCTCTCTCGTCAAACTAAAATTTAGGTTGGCATTGATATTTTGAAACGTTTGTGATAAAATCTTTCTTGTCTGTTTTCTTCAAGTTGCCACATTCGCACCAACACGTACATCGTCTTTGACAGTTTATACACTAATGGCGGCACCTTGAATTGTTTGTTATTAAAAGTTTTTCACAAACTTGTTATGTTTCGTCTTCGGTAGGTATATCTTTTCTTTCTTCCTAGTATAGTCCCTCATTGTACTTGTATATGAACCAATGATCTAATACTATTATACTACTAGATGCAGTGTACGATATGTCTTGCTGATTAGGAAGTGACCCACACCATAGGAGAAAGAAAGAAAATATATGAGCGTCGAAAGTTTGACAAGGATGAACAAAATTGACCGTTTTATGTGGGCAAAATTCAAATATGTTGCTATAGCTTGTAATGGCTTATAATGTTTAAAAGTATTATTTTGTTAAAAATATGCTATATTAAGAGGAAAGTAAAGGTATTGCAACTTTAATAATCAAAAAGATAAATAATTAAATATATATTATTAATATGGTATTAAATATATTCTGTTTAATAACATTTTAAAGGTATCTATGCTAGTTGCCATTCTTCATTAAGGAAAGAAAATTAAATAAATGACTTTTAATGACTATGAGATAACTATATGATTTTGTTCTTCTAATAATACTTATTTTAGCATGTTTGATGATCATTCAGTTTCTATTTAAAACAGTAGTATTAGAAAAATATTTTAAAAATCACTACAGATATCAGTTGGAAATTTTGAATTGACCACTAGAATGTTTCAAAATATTACCTGTGATATTACGTTCTGAAAAAATAAATATAGAAACTGACAGCTTTTCTTAGGTGTTCCTTACAACTTCTGATATATTCAAAATAAAAGACAATTAATGCTTAATTTTTTATTAAAATATATGTACATATAATTAATATGGATTAACAAATACGTAAATGGTAAATATGTGATCGAAGTAAAATGGAGAAAGAAATATTAAAAATACATAAAGCTAGAATAACAACTTGTATTACTTCATGAGGTGTTTTTTCTGTGACTAATTCAAATACTTCAACATTAGTTACATTTGGGGATTCTGAGCTATAAGGTAAATAGAACATTAAAAATATCTAGGTAGAATAATAACTACAAATAGAAATCTTACTTTAATAGTTCTTTGCTTGGTGCATCAGTAATTTTTAATCGTTGAGATCTGCTATGACAGGGAATTTTTCTCAAGTGAGCAGGAAAATTGAAAATACTTTCAATTGCATTTTGGGCCAAATATTTTCTTCCATAAGTTATAACAAAATCTTCAGGAACAAAATGCTCTGAACACAATCTTGAATATTTTGATGGCTTAAAATCCTTTCGTTTAGTACAAATTATCCACTGCTTGCATAGTACTTGATAAGATTGAAAACTAAAATTTTTTATATCAAATCTACAAATCATGTAGGTATTTTATTAAGAATAGTTAACCTGTGAAATGATACGTTCATTCCCTTTTCTGCCCTATTAGTACAACCATACGCTGCACATGACATTACCATTGTGTCTTAAATATGTGACTCCAAGCACTGCGAAGCTGGTATATATAATATTCAACAATTTAAAATATTTATTTCTAATTTTGTTACTGATAATAGCACTTTTAACCAAATATATATTACACTAAATCCATGAGAAAAACACTGTTAAATTATAAGCTGAAGTTAACATTTGCCAATATTCTTGATGATTCTCAATTTATATACATTACCTATATCAAATAAAAATGAAATTCTTAAAATGTGTCTAATTACAATCACAATTTTATAAATAAAAATAGTTGATTGAATCATCATGAATCCACAGTTGTCTTTATACTCGTATTTCTTTAAATAAAAATAAAGTCAGTGGTGTATGAAATAAAATCAATACTAGAAGAAATCTATTAATAAAATACATAATCCAAATTACCAAAAAGACAAATAAATATGTATAAATCAACAAAATTGAGAAAGTTTATATACAAAACCATGCGATATCGCCATGTTTTGCCCACAACTAACGGTTTTGTAAATCTGTCTCCTTTGTATGTAGAGGTCAATTCCTCTCTCTCTACAGTCCATCTAGTAGTTCTATATTATTAGATCATTGATATGAACGCATTGCCTTTTTCATTGTTTGTCACATATTTTCTTTTTCCAGGTGTACTAACATTTATTCAAGTTCTCCTTTTAGGAATCCTTTGTTCTGCTAGCACATGAAAAACGTTGTCCACGACGGAGATTTTTCCTACCAGGCTGCCACACATTCTCCAGGACTTTTTAACCATATTTTCTCAAGTAACACGTCGATTTTCAGACTGCTATTAACAATATTGACACAGCATATTTTTCTTTTGCAGGTTTTTAAACCACACATGACCATTTCCATAGTCTTTGAAGCCCTTGTGTTATGCATACAAGAACTAATAAGTGTATTTTTAATTTATACAGTTACTGTTTACATAAAACATGCTTATTTACGATCTGTCACTTCGTACTACAAATGTTTCGATTTATATCCTTTTTTCTTATGTCTATATAAGTATCAGGTATTTACTATATCTTAAGTTTTATTATTAAAAATATTTCTAAGGAATTGATACCGCTATTTACATTTAAATTCACATTTATTTGTCTAATGTGTATCATCAATTCATGTTTATTTTGGTACATCAGTCCCTCCTTATACATATGTAGGCAAGTTATTCTACTTACTATTATTTGTTTTGACTAATGCCTAAATCTTAAAATAGACGATTTTTAAATATAAAATTAGTGTTCTGTTTCAATAACTTAACTAATTCTTAATATTATTATATCAATGATGTGAAGATCTGATTCACGTTTTTATACAAGAATTATTTTCTTTGACAACAATTTAGAATTAACAAGCACACGCTCTACGTACCTACCTATAGGTAATCTTGAACTTAAAAAAAAACCTTAACAAAAAACGATTATTTATTATCGCTTATATGCGACATTATAACTCGGTATTTGTAATCAAGGATACATCCACTGCATCACGAAAGGGCACCTCGATTACAAAGTGACGAACAAAAAATCACCCATTCTTATTCCGTAAAAGTATAAGATCGTGTGAGATAAAAGTCACCATTACCAACACTAGTTAGGTTAACGAGAAAATACAGTAGCGCACCCGATAATGGAGCCCAACATTTGTTTATTGCACACGATTTCGCTTGGGTCAGGGTATACGGTGGCTCGCGATCCGAACGTGCTAAAGTTACGCAAAATGTTAAGAGAGAGCGTATGATTCACTTGATCAATTAAAAATATTGCACAATCTTGCGAATACACCATGCTAGTTCGGTAAAAAGAATTGTATGTGCTTCTCGAATGCGCACCATCTTTAATTTTACTGAATTGTTAGAACATAATTACGAATTTTCAAAATATTTTTTTAATAATAGAAATAATTTTCAATCAGATCTTAAATGTTCAATATTCAATTATAAACGGCATTTCCAAACAAACGTAATACGAGGGATGTTTCCAAACTTCTGGGAATTGTGCCCTAATTAAATTACGCAGACCTTATAAGCAATGCTACTGATGGTAAAACTAAACTTGGAGTCTGTGGCTTGATACTAAACAAAAACACTAAGACACCTTAACCACACTAACGCACAAAAAGGCTAAATACGTATTTCGACAACTAAGTTGTCATCTTCAGTAGAACTGATTAAAAATCGCGTTGTCCACACACCGTGTTCTGTTCAATCCTGAGACCAAAAGACAATCCAAAGAATGGCGTAAGCCCGAAGAAGAGCCTCCACTTTAGGGCGGGTGCAGTTCCGTCTGTTGAAAAGGTAATGCTTACTGTATTCTGGGATTGCGAAGGGATTACTTTTATGGATTATCTGGTGAAAGGTAGGGGAGACCGAGGTTGAAAGTAACAGAGGTAGGTTGTGACACCTCTTATAGTTCTTTTAGTTTTTGTTAGATGGCGCGGTAAGGCTTAGTACAGCGTTTAAAGACATCAAACTCTCGACACGCAGAATTGTTTTTCTGTTGTCGTTAAGAATACGTTCAAGACAAAACTCGTCATTGCTTTTCGGCTTAAAGTAAATTTGCTCTGTGTTCTTTCGAGTGGTTTTGCCAGAAGCTGTTGAATATCAATCAAAATGTACATTGATTATTTAAGTATATTTTTAGTTAGCTATCGATCGCCATAATATAATTCACCATTGGAATTGTGGTTATGTATGATTCTCTTCCAAACTGCTTTAGTTTACAGTTGGGGTTGGTAGTAACAAAGTGTTACTACCAACCCCAACACATTTTCGATTATTATATTAGGTAACTACTTTTATTAGTTACATAATAGGTGTTCTATTTGTAGATGAGAACTTATGAAAGGAAAACAAATAGAGGAACTGTCTTCTCCGATGTGATAAAAAAAAAGGCAGTTTTGTTGGTCACCGACGAAAACAGGCCCATTAGAGCAGTAGCAAAAGAGTTAGATATTTGTCATGTTACACTTTTTCGCTATGTAAGAAAGAAGAGCTAAACTGGAAGAGATCCCGATACAACTGGCTATATTCCTAACAGGCAAATTTTCAACAAGAGTAAAAGGCAATTTTATGTGACTACTTAAAGAAATGTGCAAGAATTTACTTTGGACTGACGCCAGCTGATGTTTGGAAGCTGGCTTACGATTGTGCACTTCACCACAAAATAAAAGTTTCTGCAACGTGGACCACGAACGAGAGGGCTGGAACCGAATGGTTTACCTCATTCATAAAACGAAATCCCACTTTATCAATTCGCGTACCTGAGACTACAAGTTTAAGCCGGGCCACATCTTTTAATAAGACAAATGTCAACAACAACAAAAGTTGGAGGCTGTTTTGAAAAAATACAACTTAAGACCATCAGAAATCTGGAACATGGCTGAAACCGGCGTGACCACAGTCCAGAAGCCTAGAAAGATTGTCACAACAAAAGGAGTCAATCAGATTGGAGCATTAACATCTGAGGAGCGTAGTACTTTGATCACTCTTGCCGCCTGCGTTAATGCAACGGGAAATTCAATTCCGTGCATGTTTATTTTCCCCAGAAAGTTTTACAAGGAACATTTTGTACGAGATAGTCCTATAGATTGTATCGGCACTGCAAACCCTGCAGGGTGGATGACTGCAATCGATTTTCGAATTTTTATGCAACATTTCATCAAATCTGTAAGGCCGACCCCTTCATCTCCAGCACTTCTCCTTCTTGACAATCACCAGTCTGACCTTGCCATTGAGGTGATATCTTTAGCGAAAGATAATAATGTTATCATGTTGTCATTTCCACCCCATTGCTCGCACCGCCTCCAGCCTTTAGATTTCGGTGTATATGGGACATTCAAGACCTATTTAGCTACATATCAAGATGCATGGATGCATAATAATCCTGGAAAAGTGATGACGATCTACGACTTACCATCAATCGTGAAGGAAACACTCCCTTTGGCAATAACCCCAAATATATCATTAAAGATTTCTCAAAAAGCAGAATTTACCCTTACAATAGAGAAATCTTTCAAGATTCGGACTTTGCGGCGGCCTTTGTGACAGATCGTCCAATGCCTGACACCCTAAAGTGCCATAAATGCCGATGAGCCGTCACTTGACATTAATCCTGAAATTGCTGGACCTTCGAGTTGCCACGAGATTGCGAGACCAATACAAGAGACAGAAGTTGAAGTTGCTGAACCCTTGTCTAGGCCAGGATCCAGTTCTGAATTCTCACCTGAAAGCCTAAAGCCATTTCCAAAAGCACCGAAAAGAAAACAAACGACTAGAGGGCGTAAAGGCCTTGTGACTGCAATATTAACAGACACTCCCGAAATGAATGCATTGAAGGAAAAACAAAAAAAAAGAAAACAGTTGTAAACAAAGAAAAGAAGAAACAAGTGACCAAACAAATATTCAATGATGAAAGCGACAGTGACAAAAATTAAGAAGAAGACGAGGAGGGAACATTGTGCCTCATGTGTTGTGAATCCTATTCAAGTAGTTTGCCTGGGGAGCAATGAGAATTTAGAATTTCAGATTGAATTGTTTTCTTTAATTTTTTTTTTGTCAAACAATTTCTAGATTAGGTCTTATAAACTCTTCATGGTATCAAACAATAGTTTTGTTGATAAATTATATTAAAAAACCTACCAATTCATGTTAATTATTTCAATAATCAGCTGTTACATCTTACCGCAATGGCTGTTACTTTTTGCCCCAACGTTGAGGTTGAAAGTAACATGTCACTGCACATACCATAAGACCGCGTGCGTCTGCATTATCGCGATACCTGTAGAGTAAGCGAAACAGATAGAGATGCCTGTGTATTAGAACGGTAAACAAGTAGACGCAGTGTTATACTGGATTACAACAGAGCTAGTATTTCGCATATGCCTATGATGCACTCGCATTTGTCCAAAAAATCGACATTTATACGGTGTAGTCGGGCAGTCGCATTCGCCGTCGCTTCCACATATGGGCGTCAGTTCGAGTTTTATTATTGCTTAAGATTAACATTTTTTTTAGCTAATTGCAGGTTAATTGCAATGTTGAATTACAATTCTGTTTTAAGAAGTAAATATTTTATGTTTCAGTATTTTATTATAGTTGAGTTTTTAGATTATAATATTTGTTGAAAAATATTATTTTAGTTAAGAAGTTTTTTTTATTTTAAAGTCTAGGAGTTATTTATTATTTATTTTTGCTCTTTTATGTTGTTTATGAAGCTGTGATGAGTTACTTCACTGACATATTATCAGTGATTATCTGATGCTTCAAACAACTACAAATAATTACTTACAACGGGAACGCATTACCTATTACACTGCTCTTCACTTGATTTGCCTACGAATACATTTATACGTATAACTTATACGTCCGCTGTCGGTGTGGCAATTCAAGCTGGCACGCCCATTTATAGTCGACCAGTAGTTACTAATACATGCATGGCGCTATGAACGGCGGCCACACGGTATACATATATTTTCTTGTTACCATGCTTAACAAATCATATCAAATAAGTACTTCCAAAGTAGCTTGAATGTCTGATCTATCGTTTAATCAACATGGATGTCCAAAATTGAGCGAGAATTAAAAACACAAAAATTCAAAACATAGAAATGTTACTTTCATCCCCGGTCTCCCCTATTACAATTAACGCAGAATATTATTCAAAGTTATTGGCCGGACTACTGTGGCAGGCACTAATCAGATAACGGCCTGGGACGGTGCACAAGCGTCCGTTATTACGACAGGATAATGCAAAACCGCACACTGCTAGAAAACCGAAGAATGTTTTGAACGATTTACCATGGGAATAGATTCCGCATCCACCTTATTCACCGAATCTCGCAAGGAGTGATTTTAATCTGTTGCCAAATCTGATAAAAACTTTACAGGGTGTTCGATTCGAGGGTTTAACTGACGTAAAACATGCCATAAATAGGTGGATTGAGGAGACATCGAAAAAGTTCTTCGAGGACGACTTAAAAAAATTAATTTATCGATGGAATAAATGTATTCAATTAAATGGCGATTGTGTTGAAAAACTACATTGTAATATTGATGAAAATTGATACAATGAAAAAATTATAGCTAAATTCCCAGAACTTTGGAAACATCCCTCCTATTATTAAATATTAAAACTATAATATGGCTGAATCGTTTTAGTAACGGACACGGCCAAAGTACGAACCAAAAGCGACGATTCAATGCTACAACAAACTCCATTAAACAAACAGAAAAAGACAATTTAATATAAACATGAATTATTGTAGTCTACGACGTTGCTACGACTAGACACATGGAAATAGGCAAGACGCAGGAAGAATAATTTTCGCGAATATCCTACGGCTGAACCTCTGTACAATGGTCGATTAGACGTTGAACTTGCGATATGTTGCTCTAACTGCTTAATAGTGAATATCATCACTATCAGAGAGGTGTCATCTGCAAATATCGCAGGAAACACTTCCGTAAACAGTTTCGGAAGATCATTAATCATTAAAAGAAAGAAAACTGGTCTCAATACGGAACGATGCGGAACCCCCAATTTAATGTTTCTAATATAATGCTTGGTATGGAAATAAGTCCAGAGTTAGGTATTATTGTCGGATCATATTTGTTATATAGGGAAATCACTGAAACTTTCCAGTTTCAACGAAGATATTTATTTATTAAATGTGCCAAAAGCGTAACTATTCCTATTAATAGAAACACCTACTATATATTTAATTATATACATTTGAATAAATTACCTACAATATAGTGCAATCTAGTCGTGATTGTGTCATTTTATTTGTTTTTACGTTAAAGACGATCCGTAATTATTAATAAAGAGATGAAAAGACAATAATTCGCAGTTTATCATGCGACTTTTTTTATTATCACTATTGTGACAAAATCTAAAGAACAAACGACTTACCTGTTAAGTGATTTCCGGTGAACTCGAAGTCGTCATCTTGATCCCAGTGTTTCAGTGAGAGAGTCGACAATGGCGTGGCGTTGGCGAATTCTAAATTAGCAAAATGCCAATCCAAAATCTGGCGATCCTTAGATGATAGATACACGTCACTGAAATTTTAAGATTTTATTGGAAATAAATTTATGCATAATTTAATACATATTACTATTAAATAACGTATTTCACAAGTAATTACAAAAGTGTATGTAAAATATCAAAACTTTCATAAATATTCGAATCTACATCTCCTAATATTTATAGATAGTGGATGTCTATAATTAACATACGCCTTGCGATTTAGAAATTATTATTTTATTAAATTGGCAAATTGGAAACATCTTCCTTCATTTGCGTAAAGTACGCAATGCTACAAATTCTGTTGTGAAGAGATGCAATTTGTGTATTAATAATAATGGAGGTATCTCTGAACATTAATAATGTTGTGTGCCCTTAATAGAAATTCTTACAGTTTTCATTTTATTACTACATAAGATTTCAAAATAAGTTTTCGTTTGGTTTGTATTTTATCAATTCGAAATTCAATTGTTTTCCATATAAACCATAAAAATGTCTATATCCTCTTTATTTTTTTAAAATAACCATATTAAACCTGATATCATTGTAATCAGAAAAAAATAAGCTTTTCAATGATCGATAATGGTGAACGAAAAAGAAATATTAGCTACATAGTTTTATTTGGCGTAAAATTATCTAAAACTTTTGTCTGAACACTTTTTCTCTAAAATTACTATTAACGATGCTAAGCATGTTTAAAGAAAATCGTAAAATTTAGTTTTCTTTGAATATCTAATAAGCCATGAAAGTTATCGGAGAAACAAGAGCAGTTTTAAATCAAACTCGTAAAACTGCGCATCTTTCCCCATTTAAGCGTTTTTCTATCTCCAGTAGTTTCTGAGGTCTCAATGCTAAACATTCAAAAAAACTCACCCTGTATATGACCCTTAAGGAAATTATGAAAAATCAAACAAACAGAGTCATTCATCGCATTAAAAACAAATGAGCATTAAATTTGCACTGTTTTTCTTCTTTTCCTAATAGTCCAGTCAAACTGTAAATGAATCTACATAAAATAGCGTAATTTTCTTGATAGTATAATTTGTTAAAGGTGTTTATTCTGAGCATAATTGTAGATTTGAGGGGTTCCCCGAGTGTCAGTAACGCCGCTATCGCGAGTAACGCGTTTAATTCTATATCTCGAGAAGGGTACGGTTTACACAAAAAACTACAGAAACCTTTTCTCTTATAAATTGAATTACTTAACTTTTTTAATCGAAATATTTTTTCTAACATCGATATTTTCCGAGTTATTTCGTTAGAAATGCCCAAACGTCCCTACGTTCGTCTTTTTTTTTCGCCTCGATCTCCCTAACCGTTCACATTTTTGGAATCTTGCCTGTTATCAATCTTTAAAATCATTTCATCATCTGCGTCTTTTGTCTGAAACTTTTTTGCCTACTGACAATACTTTGGTAGTTATTGCTTAGTTTATCGATCGAAGTCTACTCCATAAACGCAATATGACATCAGTTCCTTGTTAGCCTAACCTAAGCTATTCCATGCAATGGCGCGTCCGCGAACACGCGTAACGACGATAGCGCGGAGTTCGATCAATAAACTAAGCAAGAACTACCAGAGTATTATCAGTAGAGAAAAAAGTGTCAGACAAAAGATGTAGATAATGAAATGATTCATAAGTTTGATAATAGACAAAATTCGAAAAAAAAGTCAACGGTTAGGGAGATAACGGCGAAAAAAGGGAAGTTTGTATGTACACTCCAAACGAAATAACTCGGAAAATATCGATACTGGAAAAAAATATTTCGAATAAAAAAGTTAAGTAATTCAATTTATAAGAGAAAAGGTTTCTGTAGTTTTTTGTGTAAACCGAACCGTTTTCGAGATATAGTTTTTAACGCGTTACTCGCGATAGCGGCGCCACTGACACTCGGGGAACTCCTCAAATCTACAATTATGCTCAGAATACATTCCTTTAACATATTACACCATCGAGAAAACTACGCTATTGTTTGAAGATTTCTTTTTTCTGAGCGATACTTTGACTAGACTGTAAAGTATTCAAATTACTTTCAAAGGAGCTTTATTGATACAAATTTTCTAAAAATAGTCATATACATCAATTAAATACACCCATGACTTACATTAAATATAACACCTTCATCCAGCAAAATAAAATTCGATTCTGAAATGCTGACTTGATAGACACATTGTTTTAATGACTTTTATGAATGAATCTATATTTATTTTTCGAGACAGGAAAAATTAAAGTATATGATGAATTCTTTTGTATATACCGGGTGTCTGTTTAAGCTCGGCCACCGGCCATATCTCGGCAATCGTTTATCGTACAACCTAGCGGAAAAAATCTTGATAGTAAAATAGATCATAGGAATTTCAACCAAAATATTTTTAAGGTTGCAAAATGGTCGCAAGGGGGCGTAATTTTCAAGAAGAATTAAAAATTCGATAATTTTTCATTAAATTCTGGATTAAGATAGTTTAGACGTTTTTATACTATTTTCATTTGAAACTTTTTAAACTAAGTCCCATACGAAGGGGAGGGTGGAGGGGGTATGTCTGAGTACAAAAGTACCTAATTAATTTCGGTTTGCCCCAACGGATTTGAATGTTTCTGGGCTCATTAGATAGAGAATTTTACAAGGACATGAAGGAATACTAGTACGAAATTACGTGGTTATCAAAAAAAATTACAGAGGGCGCTGTTCTCAATTTATGTACATTAATTGTCTTTTCTTTAAAGTTTTAAATGGAACGGTATATTTTTAATATCGTAATATTGAAGCACATAAAAAACTGAAGAGTGTGATGAAAACAGGAAGTTGCTACCTCTTTTCTTGACGAAGATATAGTCATACGAAGACAATAAAGAAAAATAAAAAAATAAACTTAAATTTATATATTTATTAGGAGTAATAATTTTATTTTAATTTTAGGAGTCTCTAGACAGTGTAAATGTATTTATTTCAATCTTCTCACCGATTTTTTAATTCATTGCATATGTTACGTTAGAATCTCCCTTTAAAGGTTTTCAAATTCTGTAGCTATTTATAAATTTCATGTCTTGGCTATTTAGACATTGAAATAAAATAATAACAATAATAATAATATATCTTTATTACACGTAACTTAATTTTATTAAATGACTCACCCTATATATTTTTGGATTTTCTTGTACAGCTTTAAATTATCTGTTCGACTGTGTTTTTTTTTTTAAATTGAGCCAATAGTTTTTGAGTTATTAATTTTTTTTGAAAATATTTGTTCAAAACACGTGTTCAGAGAAAAATTATTTTCACATTGTTTTTAAAAGCAAGAACATTAACTTTGGTGGTGCTTGTAGCCAAGAAAATTCTGCATCATTTGGTAAAGTTGCACTCGTCAAAACCTCAATAAACTTTGTTTTTTCAAAGCCTACTTCCTGAAATTTTCACATACCAAAAACTTATTTTTTTTAAATGGAACACCCCGTATTTTATTGGGGCATTTTGTTCCTTTTTTTATTCTCTTTCATTTTGTTAACAATGTCCTATACCTATCTTTTGTAATTTCTGAGATAATCACTATAGGAGCAATTAGCGGTCAATTAAAGAACTACGAGCGCTGTTGTTCTATGCACCAAAATATTCGTTCAACCGATGGAAGGCAGGGATGGCGCCCGACTTCTTTAGTCAACTGTCAAACAAAGTAAATGTTATATCCAACTATCCCAAAAGTAATAATTTTATAGAACGAAGAGCATCGCATTTCAATTTTTTAATTCCGGCAATGTCCAGTTGCAATATTTCATTTTTAACACTGTTGGTTAACATCGAAATAAAATAAAGGTTATGTTTACTGACATATTTGAAGATGTCTTCAAGTTTTGGAAATCCGTTCGTAGATAGCGTGTTTCTGAAAATCCGTTCGTAGATAACGTTTTCATCAAAGAAATAAGGTCCAATTATGTAACTACCCACTATTCCTCCCCACAATTTTAATGATCAACGATTTTGAAAGTTTACAGGTGTGATAAAGTGGGGGAGTTTATATGTTATAATAACGGAAATTGTGACAATGAACGTATTCACTTGAATAGAAAATAGAAGGCTTCGTTGGTAAACAAAATTTGAGAAAGCCAGGATAATTTATCTGGTGCCAATTGACAAAAATGTAAGCGATTCTGATAATTTATTTCATCTAACCCTGTGTATGAATATGCTACGGGTGAATTTCGTATTTCCTAATTATTCTGGATTCTCAAATTTAACTTACATCTAACTGCCGACTATTTCGAATTTTCTTGGCTACAAGCACCACCAAAGTCAATGTTTTTACTTTTAAAAACAATGTGAAAATGTTTTTTTTCTGAACACGTGTTTTGGTGAAATATTTTTAAGAAAAATTAATACCTCAAGAACTAATGGCTCAATTTTGAAAAAGAAAAAACAGTTGAACAAGCAATTTAAAGCAGTACAAGAAAATCCAAAAATATATAGGGTGAGTCATTTAAAAAAATTAAGTTACATGCATTTCCGGTGAAACCGGAAGTGCGCCAGAGCTTAAGGTACTTTTACAATATGCGCCACAAGCAACCATGGATCCTCCACTAATGGCTTTTTCTATTATTTAAAACACAAAAGAGCAATCGAAGAAGCGACTACTAATGACTCACCCTGTATATCTAAAATAGCTTAGTTCTACATACAAGAAAAATATCTGCCTTAAGTGACTACATTCACACTATTGAGTAAATATGTTACCTTGGAGGAGAATTTTCCAGTTCCTTTAATTTTTCTTCAATTTCCAAAGACTGTTCCTGTAACAAGTCCCACTCTTTAGCGCAATTATTCAAATCCCTTATACCACTTCTATAAGCAAATTCTAAATGTATATCTCTCTTCTCTATTTTTTCCCATTCTTTTATATTTTCGTTAATATCGGTCATATGTTCTTTAATACTAACAAGCTGTTTCTGATTTAGCTTTAGTTTCTCTTGAAGTGATATCACTGCTTTTAAGTGTTGGATTTGTTTCTCTTTTACGTGCTTTTCTTGCAACTTGATAACCCACTCCAGGGCTTGTCCCAAACTGACGGGTTTGTTACCCGCATAGTTAAAATCGAGCTGATGAGACAAATATGATGTAGCCTCTAGAAGACGATTAAACTCTCTTTCGACCATTTCGTCTTTGTCCTTGTCGACAGTAGCTCCAGTTGATTGATACAGTGGACATTTCTGACGAATACGGTGCAGCTCCATATCTATTTGTTTACTTAGTGTAGTTACAGGATTACCGCCAAGGCCTGTCACAACCATTGCACCCAAATCAGCTATATAATTGCCTGAAAGTAATTTTAAAATTTAGAAACTACAGGAGAAAAGAGCGTAAATGTAAATGTGTATGTTTGGTTGTATACACTACTGAAAATTAAATAAAATTAATATTGGTCTTGTAATTGTCCATAATTAATGTTTAACTAATTGAGAATGCTTCTGCTTCAGTCATATAAATACATAGTGATTTTTAATACGTAAGGTATGTTTGAATTATCAGTTTATAGTGTACTTGTTATTTTAATGTTATAGCTCGGTTAATACTGATGGCACCCATGATGCGCGAGGCGTGGCTAAATTATGTATTATGTGCGTTAAAAACATCGGTATCGAAAGCAATATACTACGGTAGACAAAGAGCAATTAAATTAAATACAAACTAATGTTTTCAAGTCGGTCTTTAACTCTTAATATGAAGCAAAATTGATGTCTATCTCTCATGTTTCATGCTGCGTTTTCCTTTTTTTGTCTTAAAATTTTCATCCATGCAAGTGCAATCAGGTCTTAACCGAGCTATAGTTGATGATACTATATAGCAAACTGAAGCAAGCCTGAACAAACAACTCGATAATAATTAATTAAAGAGCATAAACAAAGCTTTTAATTAATCTTGTTACTTACATCACTAATTTTATTTGTTCTTTTCGGGTTTAGCTTATAGTACCACTGGAAATTCCCTAGTAAAATTATACATATACATAAAAAATAAAGTTACTATTTTAATTTTGTTTGTAAATACATAGTTTACAATTATTTATAACGGCTGTTCAGAAAAAACCGAAGTCGATGTATCCATGGAAAGTCATGTTTAAGATAAGACAATTATTGACGTTTAAGATTTAATAAAAATCATACACTTAAATTATGACAAACGCTATTTTGTCAATAACTTGAATTTACAAAAATTAAAATTTAATTTTTTTTGGCAAGAAACAGCCATCCAAACGATGGAAATAGCACAAGTAATCAAATCAAACAGTAATATCAGTATTATTAACAAAACATTTTTTTATTATTTAATAATAAATCAGTCGATATGAGACGCCACTGTGCAAAAATCATATAATTAGATAATAAGTGTTCCCAGCCCATCAAAAAGAAAAAACATTGTAGCTGTAAATTGAAACGTAATGGCTGTCTGCAATTGACTTACGCCTTGCTATTTATAAATTATCATGTTATTGTATCGGAAACTTGGAACGGTCTTCCTTCGTTTTACCGCCACTTACGTTAGACCCACGACCTTCTCTAGTTGAGTCAAGCGGCAGCAAAGTTACCTATATTTAAGACCAGGTGCGGAAGAGTAATTAGTAACTAGCAACCGAGAAGTTTATTGCTGAATTTTCCCGGTTGTAAACTGAAAGTAGATGGACTTTGAAATTTAGTTGCACCATTCTTGCTCGCCTTTTTACTAGCCTAGAAGGGGGTGTAGCAATATGTAACTGTAACATTGCCAATATGATGGAATAACATTTGTAACCTGTAATTTCGAAATATTGTGTTAAAGTTTATTAATTTATGCAAATAATTTTTAAAATCCTGCCAGAAAACCCTTTTAACTGCGTTTATGGGATTCTAAAGTCAAACCTGACAATTATTTTGAATTCACGCAGTGTTGGCAATTGTAAAACGTAGAAATCGTTAAAATGCAAATGGCGACTGAGTAAATCAATTACAGACACATTTTACATCATATAATAAAAATCAGAGTGAATATTATTTATTAGTGAATTTAAAAATAAGAGTAATTGTTATGGCTGTGATCTTTTCAGCATTTGCTACCTATAATTAATTAATAAATCGGTCTAATATTTGAGTTTTAGTTATATTCTTTTTTGTATGTTATAGCATTAGGATTCAGATCTTTTTTAAGATTCTAAGTTATCTATAAGAAAAAAATACATAACAGAGTATATTAAATATTTAATATAATGTGATTATAGAAAGAGGAATTTACCTATTGCTACAAATTTGTAATGTTGGTTGCATCAGTTTCATGTATTAAAATGTTTCAACTAGATCTGACCCGATTTGGGCAAATGTTTAAATGTAGTATTAGAATGATAATTAGTTGTGATTGTTAATTATATTTTTCCCAATAATATTTGTAACGGAAAAATATAAACAAACTTTTTTCATTACTAAAATTCCGAGAATATGTGTAATATTAGTTGCCTAACCCACATTCACAGAATAAGTGGTTTGTAGTATATGTATTCTGATTATTACATTATAACAGATTTCATTATTAAAAACCTATAATCATATATATAGATAGACATGTTAAAGCAAGAGATATATGCTTTTAATCTTCATTCAAGTCTTTGTAGTTAATTTAGTTTAATATGTATGTATGTATATATAAAATAAATAAAAAGTAGTTTAATGTAAAAATAAAATTTACACATTTAACTCGAAATATAAAACCTTTTAGTTATGTTTGCTGTGTATTATATATTTTTACTACATACCTTTTCTAAATGTTGCTATTCTTCCTCCTACTCTATCCCTAGCTTCTAAAACAATAACTTCCAATCCAAATTGCTGAAGTTGTTGTGCAGCTGCTAATCCTGCAATTCCTGCACCAATAACTATAACTTTACCAAATTTCTTTGTTGGTAGTGGCTTTGTTCTTTTAAAAACACCGAAGTTAATAAACCCATTTCTTTCAAGGAAAGCATGAACTCGAGTCACTAGTGGAACATCACTGTTATATGGAGATTCCATGGCTTCGATTGACTGCTCAAGAGTTACTTGTAGTTTTGGATTATCGAGCCACATCTGTAGAATACGATTTCGTATATGTAAGTATACTTTGACTGTTTGTAAAGCTGCTTCAGCAATGTCGGGAAAACATGCAGCTTCAGTTGAAGTCATTTTGTCAAAAGGCATTCGACTTTGGAAAGCTGCACCCTCTAAACCTGAGAATAATTCCTTCACAATAGGGTCATCTAGCTCAGAGTCTGCATCCTGGTCTCTTCTTTTATCATCATCTTTTCTGTTATCTTCTCGCTTCAATTCCTTTTTCAATATTTTAGATGAAGTTGCTGTATTCAGCTTTTTATCTGGCGTTAATGATTTACGCTTTTCAGAGGTGTCTGATATATTATCCTCCTCTACATTATTAGGTTTCTCTTCCATTTCCTTATATTCAACCTTAAAATTATAGAAGTTAACCTCACTTTTTAATTCAAAATTTAAATGTATTTTACAAGCAATTTACGCTATTATATATCGGCTAACAAGTTTTATAAGTACAAATTACCTTCACTTTCTTACGACGGCTCATTTTTGAATTTCTATTTCTTGTCTTCAACAGAAAATACAGTTTGTTTGGAGGATAAATCGAATTTTAAATGTTTGTTTACAACTTGAAGTGTTGACTACATATGCAACTACAATAGCACCTGCGTAAAAAGAAATGCGCTGTTTAGGCTTGATGCCCACCAGTAACAGGAAAAAATAAATTGTAAAATTGGTGTATAACTGTTAGAAATGTTACTTATAATTAATTATGTATACAGAATCGTAAAATAATAATAACATTGTTAAGAAAACCGAATTTCATTACTATTAATTTAATTTAAATAAGTTATGAATGAAGAGATACAGAGAGATTCAAAGAATTGTTTCTATGTTCAATAGTTCAAGAATAAATACTATGTAACTACGTCATTATTATAAGCAATTCGTTATAAAAAAAACAATTTCTAGACGTCTTGGTTGCTGACAAATTTACAACATTATCTTAAAATTGTGGCACGTCTAATATGTAATTAACAAAGCGAGATAGACAATACATAACACATGCTATGATGCATGTGCAGCTTTTTCCATTCAATGCTTCAAGAAGTGTCGAAAATTCTACTTATTCCAACATTTTGTGTCACATATTAACAATGCGGTATAGACATTCTTCTTGAATCTCTGGATGTTTTCTTATATTTTTTGTACAATTATGATTGTCTTACAAACACAGGCAGTCATTCATCTATTACCAATAAAATATTAATAGATTTAGGACAGGGCAAAAAAACACTTTCTGCAACGAGAACGTTTCGTTTTTATTTTCTAAAAACTTCTTCACTATAATATATTTATTTTAAATTATACAACATTAGCCAAACCATAGTCAAACAAACAAGACAAAAACGGATTGTATTTTGTGACAAATGTTAGTGTGATGTTAGGTTTGTTAGGACCCTAGTTCTAAACAGTTCTGGCACAGTTTTAGAATTGGGAGTAATGAAAATGTTGTTGTTTTCAACTAAATAAATAAATTTTCTAAAATGTATACTTATTGAATATTTCTGATAAGCCGGGTAAATAAAACAACTTTTTTTCTAATACAAACTGTTATTAATAATTGGCACGTAGGTATATCAAATGCACATGCACATTAATAAATATTAGGTACATAACTGTAATATAAATCTAGACTGCAAGTAGTACCTGCACTCTTTTAAGTCCTCTTGGAGAGTATTAAAAATTGAAGCTTGTGATATCACAGAATTCCTTTATTTTTCTTTTATCTCTGGGAACACACAAAGGATCAACAATATCAGTTTAGTTGTTTTCACAATATGTAATACCTACTACAATTGTACCATACCATACACTTCACACTTAGAGAAAGAATCATTTGCTAGACTCAACAACGCAGTAATTTCTAAAACAATAAAATACCACGTGAATAAACTTTCCAACAAGCTTAATTATACATATTTATAGCTGTTTACTTCTGCTATTACAAAATTGAAAATGGAATAATGAGAGTAAATGAAAACAAGTATGTATAAAAAAATAAAGGTAAACCAAATATTCGAGAGACTATAAAATAAAACTAAACTAAAATAACTTCGAATTTCAATCAGGCAACAACGACCAACGAAAAGAAGACAAAGCACCCTGGTACCTCAGTAGCGTGCAAGCTTTGTTGTCTACGTGGCAATCTGTCTAGACGAGATGTTCGTAAAAATGAAAATTTTTTTTTCTCTCAAATACACAAACAGGGAGTTAAAATAAAAACACAGTTGATAATAGTCTTCGAGAAAGCTGAAAATTCTTTCTCATATGTAATATTATTTATAATAGATATGTAGGTATATAGTTTATACTACTTACTTTGTTCGAGTTTAAAAAACGATCACAATCCTTCAGAAGTACTTGAAATATACATCTTATGTGTAGAAATGTAAATAAAAAATATCTTCTATTCTAAAGTGAAATCTAAATTTAAACTTATATATGAGGCTGTTCAATTTAAAGAAATAAATCTTCTTTCTACCATTGATTAATGGATCACTCTGTATAAGCGTATATAGTTCTAAATTGTAAAGCAATGACAACCCTGTCAATTATATTACGCATTAAAGAATACATTTACTTTGTCAGAACGTTGACTCACCCTGTATATATTCGCATGTAGGTACGTAAGCATCTAAAAAATGTAGCCGCTGTTATATGTATTTCTAATAATGCAAACTAAAAAAGTGTCTAAATAATTGCGAGTGAGATAGCAAAACGTGCCAATAGACTTTTTAACTAGATAAACGAGGTAACATGTTTCTCGGTTATTCAAGCGGGTTATATAAGAAACTGCTCTTATAATAATAATTAGTAATCATGAATTCTTTGAAAGAATCAGAAAAAACTTTAAATGAATTACTGCATGTAATCGGAGATTGTGGAGTACATCAAATTATAATATTGAGTTTATTGTCCTTTAGTGTAATACTGCAAACATGGGTTCACAGTGCATTTGTATTTACTGCAATGAACATCCAATATAGGTAATTATTTAAAAAATTCTAATTCTGTATTTATCATAAGAAATAGTCCATTTCTAATGTTATACATATTTTTAATGTTTACCTAAATATATCATATACGCAATATTAGAAACATCCATACAGCTCTGCTAATAAGACCTTAAGAGGAGCGTTTACCTATCGAAAATTAAGACATCGCCGTTTTGCATTTTTTAAACTTATTTTATAATTTTAGAATCTTAAATTTGGGTTAGTGATGCAAAAGGCATAAATTTATAATGTCAAGGTCACTTTTTGTACTAATTTATTTTCTTAAGAATTTTATGTGTTTTAGAAATAACCACAAAAATGCATGAATTTGATTAATATCTACTAACTAAGGCTGGTACACAAAAGAAAAAAAAACGAACTCTACGCGCCAGCTGCACATTTGATGTACGATATTAAAAAAAATCAAATTTATGTAATTATTTTTAAAGATAAAAAACATTAAACAGTAAACATTGTCACACACATTTGACACGAGGTTTTTCCAAGCTAATCGCGTCGTCTATCCCCACTTTACGGTATCTCTACCGGTCGTAGCGAAGACGAAAATCTATCGGAATCGGTCGGCTATTGCAGACTTAAATGCGAGTGACAGTTTAATTACAAATTGTCACTCGCATTTAAATGTCATATATACCTATAATATTCGAGTGTATAATAATAATATAACAGTTATGGGCAAGCGAAAATTGGCTGATTATAACACATCAACAACATCAACAGTTCCGTAAGTACTCATATTCATTATGTTTACTATCTATGGTACCTATTCCTTTATCTATGACAGAATCTGTGAATAAAACCGAAGCGCTGTGACAGAACCGAATATCGTCTACCTCCACCTACTCACACCCCCTTGCGTCTACCCATCCCGCGAGTAATATAAGTTGCATAAGTTTCTATTTGTTAGTAAACGCCCCTCTTAAGCATTCACCATTTACTCTAAAAATCGAAAGACGATACCGTTTCTTATATTTTATTAATTTATATCTTTCGAAATAATATGCAAACTATATCTCGCAATGGTAAATCCGCTCTATTGAGGTAATTGTATTAATGAGCATCTCTCTGATGAAGTTATCAAGCTCGAAACCTCATATCTTCGGAGGAGATAGGTTTGTGGTAATTGTCATTTTTGAAGGATATGGACGGATGGTTAAACTCTTTTCTCCCACAATTTTATGAAAAGAAATAATTCGTGTTTATTTTATATAATTTTTATAACATAGGTGTTACATATTTACTGTTTCTACAGTCTAATATCCACCTTTATAAGCTTTGCTATTTTCATTGTCCCTTTTTTTGAATTTGTCTAAAATCACATAAAATTACATACAGTCGAATGCATCCTTGTGTCACTCCCCATATTATATTAAATATTCACAATGTCCATTCTCTTAGTCCTACTCTCAGATAATATATATCGTGTTTTTTTCTAAAATTTTTAGTCCTCTTTTGCCCTGGGTATTGTCCACTCTCCCTTCTTCCTATTCTAACAATGAGATACGATGGTAGTCTGTAACGTTTTGAGCATTAACATGAAGATTGCGTTTCTAAGCAAAACCATTCTTGTAATGTAATTGCGCATGCGTTGAAAGTTGCCTGTGAAAATTTCAGCCATTTTGGATACTCAGTTGTTATTTGACAGTTCTTTGTGTCAGATGATGCCAGTGTTTTTATAAAAATGGAAAAAATCGAATATCGTTCCGTGATTAAATTCTTGCCATGGAAGGGCAATACGCCTACACAAATTAGAACTGAGTTGGACTCTGTTTATAGGAAATGAGCCCCATCATTTGCCACCTTGAAAAGATGGGCAGTTGAATTTAAATGTGGTCATACCAACTTGACTGCTGAAGAGCTTTCGGGACAGCCAAAAATTTGCGACCACCACCGACAACATCAAAAAGTGCCCAAAATGGTGTCGAACGACCGTCGAATCGAGGTTAGAGAGATAGCCGAGGCTATGCACATATCTAAATAGGGCATTTGTCATATATTAAATGAAGAATTGGACGTGAGTAAGCTATCCGCGCTTTAGATGCGGCGCTTGCTCACTTTGGACCAAAATTGCGTTCGAATGAACATTTCCAAAGCCCTGTGGGAGCATTTTAAGCGAGACGAGTCAGATTTTTTGCGGCGATTCATAACTGTAGATGAAACTTGGATCCACTACTACACGCCCGAGACCAAAGAACAGTCAAGACGGATGACTGCAAGGGGTGAACCTGCTCCGAAAGAGGCGAGGAAGGTTCCATAAGCTGCTAAGGTGATGGCGACTGCTTTTTGGGATAATCACGGGATTGTGTTCATCGACTATCCCGAAAAAACAATAAAGGGAATGTATTATGCATTATTAGTTGACAAGCTGAGGGCAGAAATTGTAAATAAACGGCCACATTTGTAGAAGAAGTAGAGTAGGGTGGGGCAGAAGTACGCACCTAACGTTTAAAAATCTATATTCTCTCAAAAACAAGTAGTGGGTATATTATAAACTATTAAATACCTTCTTTTAACCATACTAAACAGCTTGAGACAAAGGACATTGCAAATGTTTTATCCAAATTTTCCATGTCAAGTAAAGAATGTGTAATTGCAGAATCGTGCTTTTGCCCCACTGGTGGGGAAAAAGTACGCACATGGTGGGGTAAAAGTTCGCAGTAAAACGAAATATGCAAATTCTTTATTAAAAATTACAAAATGTGTAGTGGGTAAGAACATTAAACACAATAGTCGCATATGAATTGCCCTTCACCTTCATATGGCGAGCAATCCTCGTGCCACCAATGCTGACATTGATTGCATTGCACCCAGTCGTCGTTTGGTGTTTCTACAAAGTTTTCTTCACAACCGGGGCAAATTACATTTTCTTCTGAATCTTTCAGTGTTTGCGCGACTTCAATTTTTTTCTCAAACGAGGTTTTTTGAACTTGGTTATGGTTTTTCCCTTTGTCAGATTTCCCTTTGTTTGACTTTTGGTTAGTACCAAACACATATCTTTTGGCTTTGTCTTTAGTTTTTTCTTCTTTAGCTTTTGCTATTTCCTCTAATTCATTTTTGACTGGAGTGCTAGTTAAAATTGCAGATTTTTTGCCCCTACCCTTTCTTAATTGGTTATGTTTTCTTTTCGGAAGAGGGATAATTATTTTTGGTGAAACATATTCCAGTACCGCTGATGTGGAAGGTCCCGCTGATGCGGAAGGTCCCGCTGATGTGGAAGGTCCCGCTGATGTGGAAGGTCCCGCTGATGTGGAAGGTCCCGCTGATATAGAAGGTCCCGCTGATGTGGAAGGTCCCGCTGATGTAGAAGTTACTGGAGTGCAGGGTCTTGCAGAGTCCTGGTTTCTTATTTCAATATCTATATTATTTATCGTCTCCGATGACTGATTTAGTATTGCACTGTCATGAAACCTATCTTGATCAGTTACCGAAGAAGCTAAAAAGTCTTCTTCGGTAAATACGGACGGGTTAAATGGCCAAATCCCGCAAGTTTGGAAACTATTCACTGCTTTTCCAACAGATGCAGCTCTCTTGTATGCTTGCGAGAACAACGCAGCCACTTGGTATTGCGTAATGGTTCTGCCTGGGTTTGTAACTAGCCATTGTTCGCAGGCCTGAGAGTAAAAATCTTTTAGCGGTTTGAAAAAGCATCGATCGAGTGGTTGAGTTTTATGGCTGCTGTGTGGCGGTAAAGATAACATATGAATACTGTGTTCTCGAGCAAACAAAACTGCTTCCAAAGACGTATGCGATGTGTGGTTATCCAAGATTAATAATGTTGGATCAGCTGCCGATGACTTTACATGATGTTGGAAATGTTGTATCCACTCGAAAAATAAATCAGTGTTAATGTATCCTGAATCTGATACGAAAAGAATAGAATCTGGAGGTGCACCATCAATAAGTTCTTGCTTTCGTCTTTTCCTAGGAAAAATGATCGCTGGTGGCACGTAAGCTCCAGCCGCTGACATACAACAGACTACTGTTACAGTTTGACCTCTTTCTGCTGAGGAAATTTTTCCGACAAGTTTTTGTCCTCTAATCGAAACAACTTTGGGTGTCTTATTAGGTACACTAGAGAGGCCACTTTCGTCCATGTTATATATTCTAGAACTCAAAAATTGATGTTTTTGCATTAGCGTTTGCAGATTGTTGAAATATAAGTCCACTTGCGGCTTGTTGAAACCCATCGCTCTTGCAACACTAGTTTTTGAAGGCGTTCTTAATGAAAGCTTATGTTTTTTTAAGAAACTGTAGGCCCAGTCTTTCCCAGCCATTTTTTTTTCTTCCGAAAAAGGATTGGGCATATTATTAGCTTTGGCATATTGATATGCCAATTGTCTTAAAGACTTCAGTGTTAAACCGTACAACATTTTCTCTAAGTGTATGGCATGTTCAACTAATTCCAACTCTTGCTCAGCAGAAAAAACCGATTTAAATCGACCTAGCTGATTAACTCCATAGTCTAATTTCAGACGTTTTCGTAACCCACCCTCTGAGAATCCTAAGTCGCTGGCTACACGACGTTGAGACAAACCTGTCTGTAGCAATTCCTTGGCTCTCTCAAGGGTCTCAGGTGTAATGTGATTACGCTCAGATTTGCGTTTGTACGTTCTATAAAATATAATAAACACAAAATTAAAAGACTAACTGAAAAATTCAGTGGGGTAAAAGTACGCGCGTCTTTTTGCCCCACAGTGAATGCGAACTTTTACCCCGATTGGTATTTTAAAATTACTGCCGCATAATTTTTGCCAACAGGGAAACACTGATGTTTACATCCATGACTTTCATGAAATAGAATCATTGCTCTTTCACTACCTATTAACTTTTTGTCATTTATTATGTCTTATGATGAATCCCAGGCAAATATATTCCATCCGAAAACTACTTTAGTTGCACATATAAAGCAACTTACCTCATTATTCAGGTTTTTGCGATGCAAACACCAAACACCAACATGCACGTTATGTTATGTGTATGATGGACTAATACCTCCGCCTACAGATGTCTCTCTAGGTTTACCCGCCGCGTGCTTTTGCCCCACCTTACTCTAAGTTCTGTTCCACCAAGCGAACTCACCACATCTTTTTGTATCAACTAAATTTTTCGATCGTCTTTTGTTTTTGATTTATGACGTCATCGATTTTTTTTATAAATTGCAACCCATATTTTTTTCGATAGATTTGGATAGAGCTTGAATTTCTGAATACAGAAATATGTACAAGCATGACTTGATAGTTTTTGTAATGAGGGACCTTAAATCCTGAAAGAGGAAACAATTGAGTAAGCTTTGAAATTTTTAGTTACTATGCGAACTGTCACTTTTGACGCATTACTCTATTACCAAAATGGTACGATACTTGAGTGAAAAGCAAAGACTAGAAATTTTAATGATGAAGGGATATGGAGACAGATGTAGAACTCAATATGAAGTTTGCGAGCTCTTTAACAATAAGTATCCAGAACTGGAACCAATTACAAGAACAGCCGTATCCAAGATTTTAAGAAAATTTGAAGATTTCGGGCATGTAAGGGATCTCCCTAGATGTGGTGACTAAAAGTTTCCGAAGATGTTCAGTCAGATGTTCTACTGGACATGCAAGAAAATCTCCATAAAGCCACACAAGAAGCGGCTGCAAATTATGAAATTAGTAAATCTTCGGTGTGGAGAACATTGAAAAAGTATAAATCGCATCCCTACAAGGCAGTTTTAGTGCATGAACTTAATGAAGACGATCCGAATCGCCGTATGGAATTCTGCGAGGATACGATGGCTCGATGCACAACCCATCCCGATTATATCAGTCGAGAATTATTTTCGGACAAAGCCACGTTTTTGCCTTAATCAAGCAGTAAATCGGCAGAACTGACGATACTGGGCTCCCCAAAATCATCATTGGATGATAGAGGTCCACACGCAGTTTCCACAAAAAGTTAATGTTTTGGCGGGAATTGTTGGAGATCGAATTTTGGGACCATTTTTCATAGAAGGAACATTGACGAGTGCTAAATACTTAGATTTTTTGAGTGATGACCTGACACCCGCTCTTGTGATGCTTTATCCTAATGAAGAAGATTCAGACTTGCTAAATAAACGAGCGTCTCGCGCCACATCTGATCTTGGCTGCCAAGGTCAAAAATGTTGCCTACCCATCGGCGCGAAACTCAAAACTCAGTCACGTAGTAGTGTGAATAATCTGGTGATTAAAACTGATTAATAGTTTTTCTACGACCGTGCAAAAAATGGGCTCTTGGTTAACTATTTTTAGTGCAAAAAGTAGGCCTTTGTTGCGAAGTGCAATACAATTTTATTGCACTCCATTTATTCTAAATATCTTTACAGTGGATATCAAACTTTACTCAAAATATATTTAAGAAGAGACGTTTATCTCGACATTCATGTATTTCAAAAACATTTATAGTCTTTTGCCGTTCAGTCATAGCGGCAACTGATAGATATTTATATTTTTTTGCACGATCGTAGAAAAAATGTTGTATGCGACGCGCGCAAGTGTTATTGCACTTAACGTGGTTTCACGTTGCGTGCAATTAAGACTCGCTTTTTTCACTTGTTGTATAAATAACTAAAAAGCACTTGTATAATAAAAATGGCACTTTTCTGGCTCAAAATTTAATATCTAAATATAAAACTTTTATGGGCGTTTGCACCGCGCCCGATTAACGTTAATCAGAGTTTAATTTCCTTGGATACGATACAATTGTGACAACAATGATTTCCATGACACTAAACCTCGGTTTAAAGTTAATCGGGAGCGGTGCAAACCGGCATTACAAACATACCTATATACTTGGTAAAAAAAAGTTATAGTTAAGTACCTACATAGGTACTCTACAATAATTACTAACCTGATTAACAGTTCACATTATAAGCGCTGGTTTATGAATAGGTATGGTCAAAACTAGTATGAATATTTACACCAACACTAGTTTTGTTTAGAAGATTTTCCATTAATTCATTTCCTTCAATAATGGTTGGTTTTTTCAACTTGGTGTTTTCGTTTTGTTTTATTCTTCTCTTTCTTGTAGAAAAAAGACGTGCCTGTTTTTCAATTTTTTCATTTGGATTTATTTCTTCCTGAGTTTTTAACTGAATAGATTTTTTTTTATTTAATGTATCTATAATTTTATCAAAACTATTTAATATTGATATGTGCTCTTGATCAGTTAGAGACACATTATTACACAGACCCAAGACCAGTTCAGCCCTTTTTTTAATTTCCTCTATTTTAGCGGATTTCTTTTGAACTTGAGATGACTTACTTATTTCTAAAACCAAATCTTCAACAGTGCTGCTACTTTCAGTGGGTTTGTAATTAGGAGTATTATTAATAGGATCATAAAAAAATAAACGAGTGCAAGCGTGAATGTGTTTACAAATATTTAGCCTGATTACGTTGTCAATACATGAACATTTGAAAGTGTGTAAACATATATTGCATTCGGTACATTTCACGCAAAACTCAGAACAATTTTCATCAACTTTTGCTACTACATATTGCTGCCTATTATCAGAGGACGAGGTTACGAGAAATTCATTCTCGTTTTCCAGTCGTTTGACCATGGTTGGTCCAATTTTTTGGCTAGCCGAATGGCTTTCTCTTATTCTTTTTATTTTATCTGTTGGTGAGTTCTTTGCTAGTTTTATTATTCTCTTAAATAGAGTATCTCGTGCAATTTTCATAACTGCATCAACACTTTTGTCAAGTCTTCTGACTTTTTTCCCATCCAAGTAAACATGTTTAAGGACTTTATGGAGCGATTCCAAATACATGTTGGTATTAATTCCTAATCCCAATCTGTAACAATATGCCCAACATTCTGGACGATTGGCATAACAAGTTTTAAAATATTCGGCAAATGATGACGTATCTTCATCTGCATACAAATCAGTTAAAACTTGGGACAAACACTCATTAAAATTTTCAACTGAAGTACACTGTAATAGAACTCTTAATGCCTTATATACCAGTGCTTTTTTCTCGGTTCCACCACTAATTTTTGACAAATTGTGCCTCCAGTTCCGATCTACATGCCATGTACATAACAATCTATTAGGAACTGGTAACATAACACGAGACCAAGAATTATAAAAAGCTGGTGCATCATCTGACATGAATACATTTGACTGGATAATTCCCACTTTTACCTTTAATTGGTCAAAAAACAAATCAAATATTGCTTCATCAGCCCGGTTTGAAAAACAAAACGCCACTGGAGATCCCGAGCCAAATTCGTCCACTGTCATTAAGGTGTATAGTTGAAAGTCATAACTGTTTGTCCCATGAGTGCCATCTATACATATTTTATCATGGCCAAATTGAAGTAGCTGTTGAGCTTGAAAAGATGTCATAATAATTAAAATAAAATCATCATTTTCACAAATTCCTAAATCACATTTTGCACCCTGCTCTTTATACAGCAGCACTGGACAGTCATCTCCTAAATTTTTCATATCCTCAACCCATAATTTTATACTGATTGCATCATTCTGATGACGTTTTATGCTAGAATCGATTCGAAAATCTCGTACTATATTGTGCATGTCTTTTTTTTCCAAAAGTAGAATTCTCTGGGACTCTTCCTTGGTCAAACCAGTATTACGGATTTCATTTAATATGTGTTCAAAAGTCACACCTTCTTTTAACTTTCCTGAAATAAAAATACACTTTTATACCTATTACATACAATAATAATAATTACTTATTTATTATAAATACGAGCAAAACACATTAAGTCCATAAGACTTGCTAAAGACTTGTGTTTTGCTTGCAAACCAACAAAATCAAACTTAATACCTGCAATTTCAGTACGTGTTTCTTTGCTCAAAAAAATACGACCAACATCAATGCTGTGCCCTACATGGGTTTTCCAAAATTTCACCTGAATGACTCCCTCAATTTTAGACAACATCTCCATTCTTGAGGGACAAGCTTTTCCAATCTTATTGGTTCCTTTGCCTTTTGAAGCCCTCAAACCTTTTCCTTTCGAAATATATTCATAAGAGCGATGACAGTTATAATAATGTTTATTACTACCATCAGATAGTAATTTTGATGAGGTGTGAAGAACATAAAATGACAAATATTGTTCTTGAATTTGATCTTTCCACCGATGAAATGCTATAAATATTTTTAATGTATAACTAATTATGACAAAGTACAAAACAAAAATCACCTGCAACAGACTCAAACTGAAGTTCATCACATACAATTTCCACTTTATGTACATGAGCTAGATGTTTTCGTAAATCAGTATAACTTCTAAAATATTCATTGCAGTCATCTTCACTCGAACATTTAATTCTAGAAGTTCTTGCATATTCGATATTTTTTGAAAGATTAACTTGGTGAGTTTGTCTTAAATGGCGAGAAAGATTTGACTTGTTTACGAACTGTTGGCCACATATTTCGCAAATTTCCTTGATAGCTTTAGGAGGAACTGGATCTTTATTATGCGTTTTTCTGCTATGAACGTATAGGTTTTTCTTTAAAGTGAACTTAACGCCACATTCTTCACAAATAATATTATTTTCATCCATATCTTCGCTAAACTTAACAAGCAACGAAAAAAAAACCTCAACAAACGAAATTACACAGGTAAACCCTGATATTAACCAAACACTGAACAGCACTAACAACAGCACGGCACTTTCTCCATACTTTCTCAGCCACTGCATTACATTAGTGCATTGCAAATTGCAATTTGTAATAAATTTGACCCAACAACTACAATAAACTTGACCTTGCTCTTGCTACATAATTTATGCTTTGGCAGGCAAAGTGCAAAGTCGCAAAGCCAAGACCCCAGAGATGCCAAGACCGAGCGGACGTGACGTGATTGACCCAATACTGGCGTCATTCAGTTTTAAATTTAGCGCCAGTAGGTGTATAACACGTTTGACACTTCGCAGCCAAGATCGGATGTGGCGCGAGACGCTCGTCTAAATAATAACTTATGGTATCAACAAGATGGAGCACATCCGCATTTTTCGTTAGATGTGCGAAATTATTTAAATCAATTTTTTCCCAATCGTTGGATTGGTAGAAGGGGGCCAATTGAGTGGCCTGCACGGTCCCCCGATCTTACCCCACTCGATTTCTTTTTGTGAGGCTACCTGAAACGCAAGGTTTACTTCAATCGGCCAGTTACAGTTGACGATTTAAAGAACAGAATTCGGACCGAAATCAGAGCAATTCGTCCAGAAACCCTCCGGAATGTTCTACAAGATTTCGAATATCGCCTAGGATATTGCCAAGAAGTAAATGGGAATCAATTTGAATATCTCATTTAGTTTATTTATAATAATTAGATTGCTAACTTGCCCGTTTCTGCAGAAAAATAAAAAAAATTGTAAAAAAATATTTATTAATTTATTTTTTAAAGTTGAGTTGCAATTAAAAAAAAACGATGACGTCATAACTCGAAAACAAAAGGCGATCGAAGAATTTAATTGATACAAAATGATGTGTTTTTTAAAACTAAAGCTGACCTGTCCGAGGGTTTTTCTCAAAAGCTGTTTGTTAGAATTTTATTTCAATAGTTCCAGACTTTTGAAACGCACCGTATATTTAGAATTGTCCATACTATTTTTTATATCATAATCATATAATAGTGTACTCTTACATCTTTTCAATAAGTATAAAATTTTGAAGTATACATTTTGAAATACTCAATTTTTAATAGATATGTACCAATGACTTTGCATTGTCTTCATCACATTAGAAACCAACTGGGAATATGATTTTATACCTAATATGCAAACATGTCAATGAACACTCGCGAGTTAATTAGTTTGCTATTTACTTATTTTATTGTTATATAAGTTTGTTTAACTGATGCCATGTGTTAACAATTTTAATTTACAAAGAAATAATTCCGTTTGCGTTTATACGTTTTAGAAGAGAAGGTACTGTAATTCGTTATATGTGTTTTGTTAACTATAATGTAAAACTTGAAACAAAATTATAAGCAAGAAATTTTATTCTGAAATAATTATTTAGTTTCTTAAATAATATATACTTTGAAAATACTTTGAAAGTCAGCTTTTGACAAACCCCTGTATATAAGTATATTTTTGCTGCGATTCGGACATTTTATTGGGAATTCCCTTGGAATTCTGTTTTACACAAACTTTAGACACTGAAGAGCGAGAAAGATAATTTAATGATAAACCTAAATCATGTTACACTCTACGAAGGAACAATGTGCTTAATGTGTGCACCATTTTTATTGAGACAGTGTACAATACTCATCTTTCGGAAGTCAAAACAAAGCAAAAATAAGTTTGTCAAAACATGTGAATAACTCAAACATGGTTTAAGATAGGCATATATATATATATACCCAAATATTATATACCCATATACTGCGCATTCCCTACTCCATAAAAGAGAGATAGTTGCAACTATCTCACTTTGTACTCGGAGTCAAAACACCGGTGATCCTGCGTTGAACAACGTTTCGGAAAAAATGTTCAACTACATATTGGTAATTGTTTACTACCAAGTGTTATTAGGTAATAAAATAAATAATAATAATACAATGTTACAACAATACATTTTATTGTTAATAAATCGAGAAATCTACATCTACGTATATACATTTAACATTTGCGTTACATTCTATAAAATTATTGATTGTTGAATAATATCAAGTTATGATATTTATGTCGAACGTACGTTTTGAACCGAATTGTTTTGATTTATGAATAATTCTACACTGGTCGATACACTGTTTTCTGGTAAGTAACGAGAAGGCACTACCCCAGTTTTCAATGCTAAAACCCGGCTTCCTTTTAACTTGACACTTGGATCAATGCTTTCATTCAGCAGACACAACAGTTGAGCAAACTGTTCAGTGATCATGTCCAGTAGACGAGCGCTCACTCTGAACATGTTCAGGAGCGGCCGCCATTTTTGTGAGCGGAAAAATTCTATGCTCACTTAGTGAGCGTATTCTGTACGCATGCGCCATTGCTCCATTCCAAGACCAACCTAATTCATAATTTTGAAGGAAGCTACTAGAAAAGTATGGTACAACAAATTAAAGGTATTGTGCAGAAATAAATGTATTAAAATATTGGAATTCACCCAGTATTTTATTCGCCGTTGGAAAAACCAGCCCTTCCACTAAAAACTACGACAAAACTTAATGCAGAAAAACAATTTATTATTATTGTTTATCCGGTTTAATCTCTACAATTTTAACATATGGCAGCAATGAAAAGTACCAGATGACAGAGGATGACATGAAGGTGAGCGGTCCTGTCCAGCGAACACTCAACTGTTGTGAAGTGAACGGTTGGAGCAGGATCGGTTCCCGATCTGCCTGCTGAATGAAAGCAATGTAATCTTGAGGCTTGAAATGATCTGAACGAATTTTCAGGTTAGGAACATCCGAATTTTGAGGCAATTGGCACGCTTCTTTTCATGCACTGCACGTGACTACATTTTTCGGAAAACTACAATAAATTATTCGCTGAGTTAATCATAATTATAGTTTCATTACAATCGTACTTACAGATGCAATGAAAGATTTTTAGGGACATATGTTTTACAACAAATAAAGCACTTTCTGGGCATGATGCTTAATCACTATTTCCTACTTTCCAAAGTTAAAAAATTCCAAAACACACAATCCGTACCGTAAATACAAAATCAAGTCAATTATCACGCCAAGTCAGTAATCAGTATTAAACAACAACAATCCACAAACAACCCAAAACAAGCACAACGATAAAACTACAAAACAATAATGATGGCTGTCCACGCTACAGGTGTGCCGAGTGCCGACAGTTTCGATGCTGTAATAAACGCCTGCGCGTGATGTAATAGTATATTAAAATACAAGTTTCATAAGACACAATTTTTGCGCACGCGTTCAAGTTTAGAAAACGAGCCGCTAGGCGAGTTTTCTAAAGAACAAGTGCGCAAAATGTCTTATGAAACGTGTATTTTATACTATTTTTGCTATTTAGGTTATTAAAAGTTTAAAAAGCGAATATTTTAGAAATTTTGCTTTTTTGAAGTTGGTTACTCTGATTATTAAGTAGAACGTTTTAAATATTTGAATATCGGTGGTGCTATATTTAATTGTGTTTAAAATTCAGACTGATTTATACAATAAATTATTTCAAATTATCAACAAAAAGGACGAAATAAATAACTGTACGCCCCCAGAGATTCGCAAAATAGCAGAAGACAATTTACAAAATCTTTCGTCCACAAACTCTCTACATATTTATCAAAACAAACTTTTATAACAGTTGTACTATTCAACATGGTAAGTAAATGTCAATAGTAGCATCCGAAAACTTATCATCCAACTCTGCTTAACAATTTATATTGCTAATTAGTAAGTGAAATGTTAGCATGTGTGCTTTTTATTCTTTGTACAATTTTATTGCACATTTTTGTTACTTTAAAGGCTTATATTTTGACATTTAAATACGATTTGGTTCCATTTTTTTTGTTACCAACTTCAAAAAAAATAAAATTAGCGTGCGATAAAGTAATACTTTATGCAACCAAAACGGGTGTCGTAAAGTGAACTTTATAGCACCGGAATAGAAAAACAATGTTAGCCATATTAAAGGTTCTAGTGATTATGAGAATGACAGAAAATCATGCTGCGTCCTTGCTTGCTATCAACATATTTTCGCCCAACAAAAATCTGTTCAGCGCCACCTAAAGGATCTATGGGAATTAAGTACCATATGAGAGCGAAAATACTGTGTTTTGTATTTTCTTATGCCCCCATCCGCAATTATGCCGTGAGCAATATATGGGTATATAATATTTGTATACACCCAACAACAATGAAAATAACCGTCAAATTCAATTTAACAATGCTTTTTAGCACCAGAGAAAGAATACCATTAGAAGCGAGATATTCTGGTACAGCTTTGTCGATTTAAAATTTTGGTGAGCGTTTTATCAAGGCAAACATGCAATGAACGACAGTTATTAAAAGTGAGTCACGAAAATATATACATATATAAGTAATAAATACTTACTGGTTTGCATTTAGTAAAATTGAACATAATGTGAACAAAATAAGACGTGAAGTTTATATAATTTAGATAAACTTTAAAAGATGTGACAACGATTATAAAATAAAAATACAACTTTTTCAAGAAATTACCAAAAATTTGTCAGAAACCGTTTGAGGATTGCACGATTGTAGTAACAGAAGAAATATTTTCACAAAAAGTTAATTTATATATGAACATCAGTTCGTCAGCAAAAAAACATGTGTGGAAAAGATGAAAATGTTGTTACTCTCGAATTACTGACCGTAGAAAACGGCGCTGGTACAAAACCATTAGTCGTACATTGCTTTATTTGTCAACAGTATTTGTGGGAAAAATGTTGAGATACGTCAGAAGTGTCGGAAGTTCTAGACCCAGTCGTGTCAAATATTAATTATATCAAATCACATCACATCAATCATCGTCCATTCCGTGAGTTTATTGAAGAGATTGGAGAAAATCACTATCATATTATACTGGAGTACGCTGACTTGGTTGCGGAAAAGCTCGAACGCAATGTTATGAACTTCTAGAAATAATCGAAATTTTCCTGCAGAAAGGAATCGTCCTCTGAGCAGTTATGAAAATTATCATTTTATACAGATTTAAATAAACATATGAACCAGGATAAAACCAGCTTTTGCCTGATATATACACATATTTAAATCCTTTGGAACATTATGTTTTTTCAATCCCAACTGAGCAAAATAGGTATCACGCATTTTAATACATGCTAAAAATTCAGTCAGCAAACTGAGATGCCATTTTCGGTAGATTTTGCAATTGAGCTTTGGGTACTTTAAAAATAAATTGTGAGACACGTTTTTATAGATTTATATGCAATTGCACACGAAATCAAAGTGTTTCAAAATCCTTTTGATGTCGAGATAGACACTTTTGCTCCAGAACTTCAAATGGAAATGATTCATTTGCAGTGTAGCAATATTGTAAAAAATATATTATTTAAATTCATCATTGCTATTTCACAGTTAGGTCAGTTGTATATATTAGAAGTAGAAGTTTTTTTCCGCTTTCGAAACTAGACATATCTGTGTAAAAAAAAACACAAAATGAAATATACGAAAAATGCTTACATATAAAAGATATCTGATGAACATTTGAACTGGTGAAATTGTTCCACAACTACAAACAATTGTCAGTGGAAAGTTACAACAGGATAAATCTCATTAATCATAATTATATTGTTAAATTTCTTGCAATGCAAAGTTTTTAGAATTAATCTTACATCATTAATCGTCGTTAAATAAAAATATCTGATAATTACGTTGTAAATTTAACACTAACGGAATTAAAATAAACTGTGACGGTCTGGATTGATACTTCAACATATAATTTTGGAGGTCCCTGCTCTAAGCCAAAAGTTCTTATCTTGTGACAAAAAGGCGTAAACTGGTTTCACTGTTTTTTACAGGAAATTGAAATTAGAATACTACTTAGAGAATGTTTTTCGAAAAGCAATATTTCGGTTTTTTTCCAATTTTTTTTCCAAATCAGCTCCTCTAAATACTTATTACTACCGGTTCGAATTTTGAAATTTTTTTAATAAATTGTTCCAAATAAAATATTATAAGAGTATTCTTTTCTTGTTCATTTATTATTGGTTTAAACAGTATTAAAAACTTATGTTTCTAGCTTCGAAAAAAAAATTAAAAAAATCATTTATAAATAAATAGGTTTTAAAATGTAAATACATTAATATAGACATTTTAGTCCGGTCAATTTAGGCATAGAAATAGTGATCAAATAACAAAAAATCTCACACAGCCAAATTTTGGTGGAGACCTTGGGTTTACCATTAAAAATAAAAATTTAAAAATCCCCATCAATCCCATGTGTGCTAAGAAAGTTATTCGGGGTCAAAGGTCAAAATTTCAGGTTTTTTGGGTTTTTCTCGAAAACAGTAAGTTTTATCAAAGAAATTCTTCAGACCAATGTTGTAGATCTCAAAATTCTCTACAAAAATGGTTCTTATGATTTTTTTCTCTAAGTATCACCGTTCCTGAGATATCGTAATTGTAAGAGTCCGTTTGAACAATTTTTCGCGTATGAATTAGCTCCTTACCCGTTATCGCTCTTCGATGCGGCTGGTGTGCGTAAAACAGCAAAGTCAGCCATTTACGATTGCTTTCAATCAGTCAATGCTGAGGTTGATTGTACTAATGCTGCTTACATTATCGATGGAGGATATCTACTACATCACGTTGTGTGGGATCGAGAAGAAACCTTCAACGTTATTTTTGAAAAATATGTTCAGTACTTACGTAGACATTATGGTCATACAGTGACGGTAGTATTTGATGGCTATAGTGACACAACAAAGAATATTAAAGCTGCAGAACAACGTCGTCGAACTACTAAAACATCCTCTAGTTCCGACATGATTTTTGTTGAATTTATGACAGTTCCACCAAACCAACAACAATTTTTTGCTAACATTAATAATAAATCTCGTTTCATTTCCATGTTAAGTGACAAACTGACAGTTGAAAATATTGAAGTTAAACAAGCTCAGCATGACGCAGATGTCCTCATAATTGAAACAGCAATAGAAAAATTTAATGCAACAAACACAACAATTGTAGTGGGTGAAGATGTTGATTTGTTGGTACTACTTACTGCAAGGACTCCAATTGATAAAATTATTTACTTTCTAAAACCTGGAAAGGCTCAACAGCGAACAGAAATATATTCTTCAAAAAGTTTATCGGCTTATCCAAAATGCCAAAACTATATTTTATTTTTACATGCGATAACCGGTTGTGATACTACATCAGCAATGTACAGAAGGGGCAAAGCTTCAGTATTAAAATTATTTGAAAAAAAAAAGATTTAACTGACTGCGCGAAAGTATTTACGGAAATTGATTCTTCACCTCAAACAATAATTACGAAAGGAATTCGCTTTCTTCTTGCTGTTTATGGAGCTCCAAAAAAATAGATTGCATTGATAAATACAGATATTTAACCCTTGTGAAAAATACACGAAACAAGAAGCAAGTACAACTATCTTGTCTTCCTCCAACATCGGCATCTGCTATTCAACACTTGTATCGAGTATACTATCAAGTTCAGATATGGCAAAGCAATCAATTGAACCCTGAAGACTGGGGTTGGAAATTAATAAATAATACTTTGGAACCGATTCAAACTTTACTCCTCCCTGCTACAGAAAAACTTCTTAACACTCTTTTTTGCAATTGCAAGAAAGGTTGTAGTGCCAAATGCGGCTGTAGAAAAGTAGGATTACAGTGTTCTCCAGCGTGTACCAATTGCCAAAGTTAGTCTTGCTCAAATGTCCAATTGAATACAACAGAGGAAGATTCATGTGATTTTTATGAAGAGGCAACTGATTCATCTTCATTTGAACAATTTATGAATATCCAGCAAGAGGAAGAAATCGAAGAAGACATGATTGTTGAAGTTGACTATGAAGAGTATGAATCAGATTGAAATATCAAAAGAAATCAACAATTAAACTCAATAACCAATATCAATATTAATAATCTTCATGCAGTTAAATAAGTATTGTCTCCAAAAAGTACGTCATAACGGTTCGTGGAATAGGCCTACCGTGGAAACTACGTTAAAAAAGAACGCGCCGAGTACACTACCTCACAGGTGGAGTGGAAAGGTGTGCATATTATGTAGAACGTTACCCTTATATTGCGATATCTCAGGAACGGTAATACTTAGAAAAAAAGCCATTTTTGTAGAGAATTTTGAGGTCTACAACATTGGTCTCAAGCATTCTTTTGATAAAACTTACCGTTTTCGAGAAAAATCCAATAAACCTGAAATTTTGACCTTAGACCCCCAATAACTTTCTTAGCACACATGGGATTGATGGGGACTTTTAAATTTTTATTTTTATTGGTAAACCCAAGGTCTCCACCAAAATTTGGCTGTGTGGGAATTTTTGTTATTTTAATTGTCTAAATTGACCGGACTATTTAAAGAGGATTTGGTATATAACAGCCTAGCACACGTAGAAGAAGAAATACGCTTGAAACAAAAAAATAACTAGTTAGAATATAATATTTATTTAACTATCAACATGAATTTAATTAAAAATATACTTTATTTAAATATGAAATATTACCTATGTACATATATTTACTTAATTTCTTCAAGTTTTGCCGTTGATCATATTTCAAAGAACCCTACATTTATTTTTCTGTATGTATACTGAACATTATAATTACAAATTATCTTGAAAGAAATTCTTGGAATGCAAACCCATTTGCTTTTAAGCTTTGCTATATAAAGAGACGAAAGCTGTCTTGGTAATGAAAACATAATATGCCATAAATACATTGAAAATAGATTACATATTTTATTTTTAATATTTAATTCAAGTATATATGTATTGAAAATGAATATTTTGATGAAGCTAAGGCTTATTTTAAATGTTTATAGCTATTGTCTCTATTTATTTTCAATCTCTTTTTTATTTTTTCTGTATATCAAGTAAAGATGTGATGTGAAATTTGCAGAATGACTAAATTATGTAAAACAGTTTGTTTCAATTAGTATTTAGTGTAATCATGAACTCTTCTAACTATGTTTAGTTCTTGGCTAAATACCAACTCGTTCTAAAACTAGTTGACCTTGTGATCTGGCTTAAACAAAATCGTAATTACCTTATTATATCAGGTACAAACAAACAATTAGACATAGTCACACAACTGATTTTATATAAATACGAAAATCTTGTGTGTGACGTATTTGTGTTTATTAAATTGCAAAAGTAATATTATTGAATAAACAGTGATTTTCTGAAAAAACCCCGGGTATTTCTTGATCAAACGTATGCATGTATGGATAAATAAATAATACAAGGACTGACACGATCTATTGTTTTTATCTAATTAAATGATCTAAAACCACAATTACGTAAGTATCTAATAATAACATGAAACATTGAAACTTAGTATCTTCTACATAACTGAAATCAAATATAAAGTATGAGTATTAGGTCATTAATATTTAATATTCCGTATTATAATGGGTATTTTTCTGGAAATAAATCGAAGTTTTAATTATTTCCCAACAGTGTTTTGTCAATAAAAAAAATGTAGGCTAATAAATAAACGTCTAAGGAAAATATTCAGTAATAATATCTAGCTTGCGCTAGAGCTATTCCCTAAGAGCAATATTAATTGAATATAGAAAGAGGAAAAATAAAATGTAGAAAATTGTATTTGCTGTTATTTTTCTATCCTTTACTTTGTCATAATAAAACGTCCATATCTTCATTTTTTAAATTATAAATTTATATAGTTGGCGACAAAATTTTGCATGTGCCATTTGAGTGCTACTCGCTTCGCTCGTTTAGCTCGCTCGGCTCATAATCCCAGGCTCGTTCGATAAAGAATCACTTTACTGACTTGTTTCATAAATAACTATTATTATGCGGTGTACAATAATACAAAAAACATGCGATCTAATTTACGTCCATTGAAATAAAATTATGAAGTATAAATTGTTTTGTTGTTTCTTATGTGGGTTCGTTTTAATTAAACGTTAACACACTTTTCATTTTAAAACACTTTATTAACAAAGCTACAGTAACAGATATTAAATCTTATACATATGTATGGCGCTACTAGAAGCCATCATCTCTGTATCTAGTTCGTTGACAAAACTCCTATTCTAGTCTAAAACTACCAATCGCTACCAATCTTAAATAATAAAAACCCTTACACAACACGCTTTTTCTTTTTTTTTTTTTTTTTTTTTTTTTTTTAAGTTAATACATTAATATAAGACATAGTCACTTAAGGTTTGAGGCGGCCGAGAAGTTCTCATACTTCTTGTATTTTTTCAAGGCTCATGTCAGGTTCTCTAATTAATCTTTGTTGTATTTGTTTGTCATTAATTCCTAGAATTACTCTGTCTTTTTAACATTCTGTCAATATATGACTGTTTACAGTTGTCCTTTGAGCACATGAATTCGCAGTTAGCAGCTTGCTTTTTTAATTCAGTTATAAACGAATCAATGGTTTGATCTTCCTTTTGAATAATATTATTGAATTTAAATGTTTCCATTGTTATATTTTTCTTGGGTAGAAAATACTGGTCAAAACAGTGTAGGACATTTTCTAGTGTTTTTATATTATCCTTAGGAAAGGTATTGTATATATCCAGACCTGTTTCTCCTATTGTATGTAACAGTAAGGCAATTTTTACATCTTCCTGTTCTTTACTTTTTCCTGATGCTAGCATAAAAATCTCGAACCTTTGTTTCCATTTCGGCCATTTACTAATTGAATCTTCCATGGAAAATTGTTCTGGTGGTTTGCACTCCATTTTGTTTTCGTTACCTATCTGTTGGCGGGAACTAGTATGTTATCAGGATTGTTATCACGTTTTAATTAATACTTCTGACACCATGTTTTGTTGTTTCTTATGTGGGTTCGTTTTAATTAAACGTTAACACACTTTTCATTTTAAAACACTTTATTAACAAAGCTACAGTAACAGATATTAAATCTTATACATATGTATGGCGCTACTAGAAGCCATCATCTCTGTATCTAGTTCGTTGACAAAACTCCTATTCTAGTCTAAAACTACCAATCGCTACCAATCTTAAATAATAAAAACCCTTACACAACATAAATTACACTAACTTCAATATATTATAGCTGAAATCGTTAACACATATATCTACCAAATATCAATATATATATTTTTTATGAAGAAATATATTCTAGGGAAATGTTGGACAAATAAAATTCTGCATATAATTAACTGCAATGACTCACTATCCATTATCTAGCCAGTACTGTATATAAAAATTAACAAATCAATTAATCATAATATGCTATTATGTTATTTGCGTAATTGTCTGATAAATAATATCTGTCTATATTACAGATAGTAGGTATAGTAAGAGATATGTATTTTAAAAATATGGACGTTTGAAAGCTTGACCTTTATTTAATCTATGAATACGTTTGACATACAATTTAGACTAAACTTTAAACCTTTTGAGAATACTACTTCAAAAATAACTTATATTATATCATCCATAACTAGCTGATTTATATGTTTTCGTATCTTTCATTACATTGTCTAATTGGCACCTTAAAATGTGTGTATTGTGTAAAGTTTGTGGGTTCTTTTTGCATTTCTGTCAAAGAATTTGTTATATATTGTTGCGTACCTCGGCTTAAATAAACTATTTATTTAGTTAAAACATATATTAATAATTAACTGGGTATTCAGTAATTTGAAATGCAAATTTATGTTTTGCTTTGTTTTCGAAATAGAACTCAAACTTCCATAGAACTCATCATTAGGGTTTTGGTAGTCGGGGGTACATTAATTAAAATTACGTTCTAAATTTTACAATATTTTAAGAACTATTCAAGATTTTGATAGTAATATTGATTAATAATTTAAAATTTAGAACGTAATTTTAATTAACCCAGATATGCCTGAATTTATGCTTTTTAGATTTTGTCAATGAAATTAAGAGATTAGATTCATTATACAACAATAAACATGAGAAAAATTGAAAAAAAAAATAGTTAAAGAGCTTTGCTGTAACCGTATGTCCTTTTAGAAGGACAGTAGGCATTAAAGTAGCCATAGGTAAATAAATTTATAAGACCGTTTTATAAAAAAAAAAATTAATAACATGAACTATAATATGTAAAGTAGCAACACATTTTACACTTAAACGAAATTACACCTAATTTTTTTAATGAGAAAAAAATATTAGTCATATTTTCCATGATAACTTGGAAAGCATTCAACATGTAAAGCCGCTTGACATTTGGCACATTTTTTCTGCACTTTTTTGTGGCAAATTCGGCATCTTGTTTGCTTCTCCTGGGATACTATGTAGTGATCTTTATTGTCTATTTTGGATTCTTGATGTTCCATACTGTTGGGTCTTCCTCTTTTTCTAGAGCTACCTTGGTGGCTTTCTAACATTCCTTCTGCTACACATCTTCTAAAGGCTAGGTGGTCTAATTACCCCTCCCATGTACAAGTTGTATTTAGAAATGACATTTGGTTGTTCCACTTGAACTCGTTTTTTTCTTTTTGAGAATACCTGGCGACTTGATGTACAGGTTCAACCGAGTGGCAATTGGAAGCAACATTGACACAACTATTGTCATTCCACTTTACAATTACTACGGACGTCTCATCAGTTGTTCGATAGTCCATGAATCCTCTTTGCTTCTTCTTAGCGTCTGACTTAGAAATAAGTGGGCATTTGGACATTCGGTTTTCCCGGATAGTGCCAGTTGCTTTTATTCCTCTCCTTTTTAACTCGTGCAGCAGAGGTACCGTAGTGAAAAAATTATCGAAAAAGACTTGATAGGGAATATCTCCAATACTTTGTAAAATGTCGCAATATTGTAAGACAACAGAAGGACCTAAACCAAACAACTTATACTTAGGTTCAATAACTGAGTTCTTTCCTTGATAAGGCTCCATCCACATACAGTATCCTTGACTTGTCGCTCCCATCCAGATTTTAAAACCGTAGCGAATAGGCTTACCTTTTATGAATTGCTTCAGACCGTGTCGACCAAAATATGGAATCATTGATTCGTCAACACTGTGTGTCTCAAAGTGTGGAGCGTACATTTGAAATTTTTTGTTAAGTTTAGAAAAAAGTGGCCGTACTTTGGCAAATCGGTCATTATTATCTAATTCATCATTGTCTACACAGTGCAAGTTTTGCATTATATATTCAAATCTATCTCTAGATAATGCCCCTGCTACTAGATCGTTGTGGCTGTCTTTTCGTTGTTCCCAGTACATTCGGCGACGAGGCATGGATACATAGCCACTTAAAAGCAAAATTCCAAAAAATGAATACATTTCATCTGTGGTGATATTTCCCCAATAATTTTTTTTCTGGGCATATTCGTTACTAAAACGTACAAATATTTGGATGATCTCGGCGTCAAAAAATAAATAAAAAATCTGCTTTGGTGTTAGTAAGGGTTTGCAACCATACTTCATACGCCACTCTATATTTTCTACATCGAGATCTTTGTTTTTCCAGTTAAAAGTTTTTTTGGATGCCTGATAATAATGAAGAGGAATATCGTCTTCTGTATCCCACTCACTTGCAACAACGTGGCCGTTCTCATTGTTTTCGTCCGGATTGTCATTCACATTATTATTAGAATAATCTAAATCCTCTTGAAAATTATCAGTTGGATTAAAAATTTCAACTTCTGCCGTGAGTTGCGAAGCGGGCAAATTGTTTACAGTCATAGAGTCTTCATCACCCGAATCCTCATCCGTTAGGTCACCAGTTGCATTAGTCGGAGGCATTAATGCTATATTGATTTCACCATCCACGCTGACATGATTAAAAACATTATCGTCATCTTCCAAATAATGAAGAAGTTCATTTAACGTCAACCCACTAGAAAAATGAAAAAAAGTTGTAGATATGCCTACTGTCCTTTTAAAAGGACACCAAGATTTAACAAGTTTTTGTGCTAACAACAGGCAATTCATTTTTATTGTAAAGATATAATCGTATTACTGAATCTTATTTGAAGCGATTTCAAGGAAAATTCATGACAATTTCCTTATATTACTTACCCAGTAAGCCTCAAATCAATAGGATGCGCCATTGTCTCCACAATCACACTTTTTTAAGGGCTTCCAAACTGTTAATTGTGGATAAACACTACCACTATTGCCGCCAAACGAAACTTTTACGTTTCTGTGACATAAACCTGTGCTGACCTCTATGTTTCTGTACTTAAAATGACGCTTTGGGTAGATAAAACAGGAACTGACAAACCGTCCTTTTAAAAGGACAGTAGGCATATCTGGGTTAACATATTTTTGCCCAAACTCCAACAGAGAAAAAAACATTTTATTTGAAAAACATATTTATTTATTTAAAGGTAACAATTAACGTAGCACAAAACAAATTTTTTCTAAAGAAAAATCGATGTTCCGGATCATTCAGTGTGGTAAACTTCAAGGCAATTTTTTCTACCCACAATTTACTTCAGTGAAAAAACCGAATTTTGCCAATATTTCGTCAACTACTAAGTTTAAACAAATTTATGAATGAAGAATTCATATGTACTTAAAATAACAATTTTATTAAAAAAGTTTTTCGTAGGTCTTTCACTCTTATCGAAAATCGGTTTTTTGCAAATATGTCGTAAATTATGCATTCTATAAATATATATTTATCAAGAGTACCAAAGTATTTAGAGTTGGATTTGAAATATTTTTTTTATAAATGAAATTTCAAAATTTGGACCTGAAGTAACACTTTTACTCTTAGCGATTAGTACTTTCTTTCGAATATCTCGCAAAGTGTGCATTCTATAGAGATTTATTAAGAGAATAGAAGTATTTATAATAGGATTTTGAATAATTTTTATATAAAAAAATTCTTAAAATTCTATAATTTGAAACTCTCATACGTATACGAAATTCGTGTGGTGGCGTTTTTTAAAACTGGTTTCACTTTAGCCCATTAGAGGCATTACAAATATAAACCAAAATATCTAAACTTAAAAATCAATTAATTGTTCATATCTATTTTAAATTACTTCAATTAACGACACTGATTTATTACATTAATCACATTAGCTTTAGATTATTACCGAATAAACCAAGTAACAATAAGCGGCGCTTGCTGTAAGTACCACGTAAATATTGTTTTAACTTTCTGGCAGCGAAAATCACACACTACTCAGAGCCGATTTCATTGGCAGTAACAAATTCAAAATTTGTTTCTTATTAATTTCGCTGCATTTGATTGGATCTAGTCCATAATTCTTCATCAAACAAAGATATTACTGCAGAGATAAGTTCTAATTTCAACAATATTAGGTGTACTTAGAATTACGACAACTTTCTCTAAAAGCTCAACAAATATTGGTATAAAGATAAGTTTAAAATAACAAACACATCTGTGTAAGTTTGAGACGAGAATTAAAAACAAACACTTTACAACATTGTTAGAATTAATAATATTTATTATGATTAATAAATAAATCTATTGCAAGAAATGCAAATTACTTATTGTTATTACCGTTGGAAAAAACATATGACATGTATACACATCCCAGTATGAAATATATATATATAGGTATATAAAAGCTAGCATACTTTAGTGTCTTATGTTAGTTCAGCAAAGTTCACAGACGGGAGTACCATGTTTGTAGTATTTTTTTTTTTTGTAATAAACACAACAAACCAGTAGTGCGTATTTTTAGTTACCGCATTTATTAATAAAATATCAGTTGCGTTGATAAACTCGGCTCGGATAATATTTCGGGTTGCGCAAACGGGCTTTTTTAGTTATGGCAACAATTCAGTCGTCTCTAGACACTGTGCTGTATCAATTAGGTGATTTTGGAAAGTACCAGTGCTTGGTGTTTAGCTTAATATCTCTCGCGGTTATTTTACATTCATGGGCGCATGTGGCGTTTGTTTTCTCTGCGAAAAATATAGAATACAGGTAATTTCCATTTTCTGAACTTCTTATAACAAAAATTCTAATTGAGATTGTGTTTGTATTACAATATTACTAATGTGCTATTAACTTTAACATTAATTTTATTATTTGCAAAATAATCTTGAACAATCTCAAAAAATAACGACCCAACGTTTTTTAAATGATTTTGACATGATGGATTAATTAATTTTTCGAAATATTGTTAAATTTTCTTCAGAAACAGCGAGAGAAATTGAAAGAAATATGATAACTATATAAGTAGTAAATACTATTTGATTGAATTGTTAAATTTTCTGTTAGTTAATTTTTCGGAATGTTCTTAAATCTTTCCTCAAAATCATAATACATGCGAATAGTATTACTTAATAATAGTACAATTTAAGTAATTCGGGTTAGTCTTAAAACACATTTCCACTATGCAAGATCTTATAAAGCATTGCTGCAATTCTGCGGTATTTAAATTTTTCACTTTATTTATTTAATGATGTTATTTTAAAACTATTAGATCATAGTTCATATCAAAAAATAGCTATCACAGTGTTCAGAGAAATCCAATAAAACTCGATATTTATATTATTTTATAACTTCATTCGGTACAATGTCGCCATGATTTTTAATGAAAAATGAGAACGGGAATTTAACTTTCACTCACTTAAAATTCTGTACAGTTACTTATTATGAGTTCAATAAACTTTTTTTTTCATTCGGTGATTGCATTTAAATTACTACGTACTTCACAAATGCAGATTAAAAAAATGAGGTGTGGCCACCACACGACTTTCTTATACATATGAGCGTTTCAAATTATAGAATTTTAAGAATTTTTTATACAAAAATTATTCAAAATCCTATTCTAATTACTTCTATTCTCTTAATAAATCTCTATAGAATGCATACTTTGCAAGATATTATCAAAAAAGTGCTCCTCGCTAAAAGTAAAAGTGCTACTTCCGGTTCGAATTTTGAAATTTCATATATACAAAAAATATTGCAGATCCATTTTTAAATACTTTTGTACTCTTCATTAATTTATATAGCATGCATAACTTACGACATATTTACAAAAAATCGCTATTCGATAAGAGTAAAAGTGGTACTTCCGGTATGAATTTTGAAATTTTTTTTATACAAAAGATATTGAAAATTATGTTTTAAATACTTTTATACTCGTACTTGTCTAAAAAGCATGACTTGTGAAATATTCGCAAAAAACTGATTTTCGATAAGAGTAAAAGACCTACTTCCGGTTAGAATTTCGAAAAACCTTTTTAAGATAATTTGTCTCAAATTTAATTTTGAGTATATATGAATTCTTTATAAATTTGTTTAAACTTAGTAGTTGACGAAATATTGGCAAAATTCGATTTTTTCGCTGAAATAAACTGCTACTTCCGGTCTACCGATTTTACTGAAAAACTAATCAGATCTCAAGAGGGAGATTATACACGTAAATACAAAATTTGGAATTGATATCTACAGCTGTTTGACCGCTATCGTGGTCACACACACACAGAGAGACACACAGACAGACACACAGACATTTTTTAAAAACCACTTTTTCGGTATCAGGGGACTTCAAAACGTGGACATCTGCAAAAATCTCAAGGTCGAAAATTTTCATCATCACAGTACTTCCTTATACTACGTATAAGAAAGTAATTTTTGCGGTCAGGCCCATGGTATAAATAATAAAGTTATACACTTGCACATGTATGATGACGCGCATTCGGTCTTATAGTACTATCAGTTCAATAAAGTTGTGAATTCACACATCGCACACACCATTTCAATGAAGTCTTGTTTATCAGAAAATAAGGTATAATTAAAAAAAGAAAGAGGTAATAATAATAGGAATAATCTTAAGAGAAAATAAAATAAATGGAGGGTGAGAGAGAGAGAGAGAGAGAGAGAGAGAGAGAGAGAGAGAGCGAGAGAGAGCATAATATTAATTTGCCGACAAATACATTGAAGGCAACAACAGCAATAGCAATTTGTATATTAATTTTTTTAAATCAAAACTTACCTCTTTATTAATTACGCTTTTGAAAAACAAATACGTTACTTGTTCTAGTAGCATACATTTATTAAATAGGTAATTTATTCTTATTATTCAATCTAAACCAAAATTAAATCTACTTGCAGCAGATGTAAATCCTTGAACAATACGATCTTCTTAATATTTACGGTTTGCTTAAAAAAGCAGCTATAATAGTTTGGATGTTAAACATAGTTACCTTTATATACACAACTTCAGTGCAAGTAAATGTTTATATTTATTATTACTGTATGTATACATGCATTTCTAAAGTAGTTAGTTGAATTTAGCTACTCAAGGTTTATCATAGTTAACACCAATAACTTATTTTTCAAAGTTCTTATTAACGGTTACAATAAAATAATAATATGTGAAAATGTTTCCTTATGCTTAAAGACCTCTTAATATAAGGTCTTTTTTTAAATGAATCAATATTGATTCATTTTGACCCTAAGCTATAATAAACAAACAAAAAAATTATTGCAAAATAAAAAAAATTCCTTAGCATTTGGTAGCAATTTATTTTCTTAAAAATTAAAAAAGAGTCTTTTACTAATTTCAAAATTGTTGTTTTTTTATTTTTCTTTTTATTTATAAATGCGCTAAGCTTAGAAAAGTTGAGGAAATGTCAATGTCAATTGAGCCGACTACTGAAGCAAATCTACAAGAATGCTCTATCTTTTATTTTGCGGAGTATTTAATTAAAAAGTGTTTTGAAGAATTTAATTGTTTGTTGTGTAAATCACGTGTGCACATCGTAAGTTTTGTATTTTGTATTACTTGTGTTAAAAGAAAAGGAGGAGGAATAGATACTTCATAATAAAAATCAAACCATTAATTACTTTAATTTTACACCTGATAAAAAAAATAATTACATTCTTGATATTTACTGTAATCTAGATAAACTACGATTTATTGCATATTCTAAAATAATAATATTCAGCTGTTTCCGACTACAAACACATTAAAGAGCAACAACCTTCCTATTTTAAAAATAAATACAATCTTTTATTGTCTGCAATAAAGTTGGTCGCCCATCTGGCAAAAAATGTATGAATGAGTACGATTTAACGTATTTTCCCGTTTTATACAAATAAAAGCGTATTTTTCTATGAATTCGTGTTCGTTTCTATTTGCAAATGAGCATTCTTACGTGTATTTCTAAACATACATTCTGTACCAGGTCCGTAATGTAATTTTTTATCTAAAAAACAACATAGAAAATTAAATTTTTAATTTCTTGGTTATTGCGGTATATTTGGTCCTCTTTCTGTTCGGACTTTACATACCTGCTACTCCGTCTTTTTATTTATGTATTGGTATTAAGATAATAAATAAAATAAAATAAGAATAAGATCTGTTCCAAGACATCCAATATGCTTTTTTACTTTTCGGATAAATGCAATAAAATGACACAAGTCCATATCCTATAAAAACATATTATATTATCGCTATGTAAATTGCATGTCGTTTCAGGTTTATAAATACGAGTTGTATTAATGGCAAAAACTTATTATTAATATTATATTAAATCACAACCAATAATAGTTCAAATATACACGTTATTATTAAATGACATATATAAAAGCGTAATTTTAAATACAACTCATTGTTGTTATGGTCATTCCACAGTCACATCCGTTACCAATAGTTGATGTAAATTTATGGTCTTTCCCCAGCGATTTTTAATTTGTTGCTAATGTCTGCTTTTACTCAAATAACAAATAACATCAATTCCCAGAACACAAAATTAACTCAATACTCAATACATTCATGTAAAGCCACACTGACTCACCTTTTACATAAGTATTTTGTCATCTGCGGCTTAAATAACAATTTTAAAAACGTCCTGGTTAAATAGAGATTTTCAAAGTCGAATTGTCATGTAGACAACGTTCACTTGGTATGATATGTTAGTGTATAATAAAATAACACTATTATTGCGGTTAAAGTTGTAATTTCCGACTTTAAGCAATTTTATTCAATGACATAAACATGTTAGTTAATATGTATTGTACTGCAATGACGTCGATGATATTCCCTATAAGTAAGCTTTATGTGATAAATTATTTGGTAATGTTGTACATTTGGTATAACAAGTAATAGTATGTATATATATATATAATTATACAGACAGACTTAAAAAAAAGTAAGCAGTAAAACTAAGTCTTACATGCAAGATTAGAAACATGGGTTAATTCAAAGCAATCAAAAATTTCCCAATAACTTTCTGAGCGCTTAACGATTGCTTGCGTACTATTTGGAAGCTTATATTTAAGATTTTTAAATGTACATACAATGAGATCAATCTCAAGTGATGTGTGGTGGTATCTTAAAAATCTCTAGATTGGGGTATTTTCATGTTAGGCAGATATATACACGTACCTATTCTGAATATGTACCATCGCTGTCATTTTGTATCAGTTTGTTGTCGTTTTATTATCACGTTTTACTTGCTTTTTATTTCCTGTCTTTCTCGTTACTGATGTAAATGTACCATAGCAAACATGTCAAAATCAATATTTAAATGTAATTGATTTTACTGGTGGGTAAATTTTTAAAATTAAAACTTAACCTTAATTAAATAAATAATTATCCGTGCTAAAACAGAAAATTATAATAAGAATTTCCAACACTGAGAAAAACGAATGTCAAAACTGTTTAAAATTTGGTATAAACGTCGGAACTGCCGACAATACGATATTATTATATCTATCTCTTATTTGATATGATTCAGTTCGATTAAAAAGGCTCGAACTCAAACACGGGCGGTGGCGGAAAGGCAGTCGCACCTAGCTAGATATAAGGAGGTCGTGGGTTCGCCCCTGGGTAAACTTTTAAAATTAAAAAAACTTAAATATATAATTTTCAGTAATGTAGTTGATTTCAATTTACTTCTGTTAGAAATAATACGTTATATAGCCTTAAATATCTGTTTATTTTAAGATTTGTACTTTGGCTTTTCTAATCTATATACAATCTGTAATTCTATTATTCTATATTCTAGTATAGAATTATCTTATTATAAATAATACTGATTATCTCATTAATAAATAATACATATTATCTTACTAATAAATTATTAATTGCCATTAATAGTAGAAATATACAATGCGGCTCTATAGTGTCCCCCCCCCCACTGTTAACTTTTGAACTGTTTAATAAAAAAGTTCCAATTTTGGGTCATTATTATGAAATATTATGCACTACATTAATACGGTAAAATTTAAAAATTGACGGCAGGTGCGATTAGTATCAAAATTTTAAATGGAATAGGGGGGTCAAATGATACATCATTTTGAATGGTCCACAGAATAATATCTACTCATATGAGAAAAAAAATAGAGAAAAATTTTATATTATTATACATGTGTTTGCAGTTAACTGCTTAACATGCATTCAAAGAGTCTTTATGTCCTGACTTTTTGAATTCGTGTTAGAAATAATTGACAGTTGCAGTTTAAAGTGCGGGAAGACACGCTCAATAGGATGTTTCTGTGCCAGGAAGTTCAAGGAACTCATATAGAGCATATAATAAATAATAAAAAAAAAAAAAAGTAAATCATTATGAAATTTTTCTTTTTGTCAACAGAATTTTATGAAACTTTGCCATTATACTCAAGCAAGTAAGCCATTCAAAATGAGGCATCACTCGACCCCTCAAATTCCATTTCAAATTTTGATACTATATCGCCCCCTACCTTGAATTTTTGAAACTACACATGTTGTATTGTTATCTTTTCCCTCCTTTTAGTTGTTATGAATTTAACATGAATTGTAATCATACTGTGCACAATAAAAACATATTATTATTATTATTATTATTACTACATTCTTTGCATAGACAGACAATTTCACTGATATTAGACTTCACTTTACAAAATATTATTATGCTCTTTTATATTTACTGAATATAAATCTACTATCTTCTTAAACGTGATGTTTATATAATATTAATATTAATGATTTAAAGTAGGTAAACTGTTTTAGCTAGCAGTGAACAATATCCAATCTATGTAATTCCACTTTCAATGGATAACAAAAACTTAACCAATGCATTAAGCACTTTGGGCATTATTATTAATAATAAAATACCTACTTTATTTATTCATCTCAACAGGGAAATGTTTGAAAAGGTTTCCATTTACTGTCATAGGAGACAGTCAGCATTGAGTTAACAATATGTAGCATTTCCGGGGTCGAAATGAACAACTCGTGCAAATGTTTTAAAACAGTCTGTATATTTACATACTTAAAACTTATCACAATATAAAAATATAAAATAAATGTATCGCACTTAAAACTACTACAATTAAAATAACACACGTATTTATTTCTATCACTACTATTTATGTCAGTAATATTTATGTATTTTGTGAACTATAATAAAACTGCACTACTCACATTATTTATGTTATTTGAACAGTTCAGTAAATACCGCGCGCGACTACTATTGAATGAATGAATTTCTTTTCCCACCGGCGGCATTTATATACAGTGTGACCAGTGAAGTTCGCATCATATGGGATTTTTTTTTATTAATAGATTTATTCTAAATTTGAGTTTGGCATCAATTTCTGCTTCGATCAAGATGAAAATTAACCAAAAAAATACTAGTCACGTGATTCGCATTATCTGTCAAATTTAAATTTTTTTCCAAAAAAAATTCAAAAGTGGGGTTATTTCTCAAAATATCGAAGAAAGTTATTAGAAAAAGTTTTTCTAAAAACAATTTTTAGCCCATATGCAAAATTTCAGCTGCTTAAGATAATTTAGATTTTTTGCCATTTTTTTTGTAAATTGCACCACTGTTGCGAAATAAGACAACGCAACCTACATAAAACTTCTTAGTTTTAACAATGCTTCATTCCAGACACATTTTCTTTAAGGCAGCGCCATTTCAATGTGTGTTTTTCTACAAAATCCAAATAGGGCTATTAAAATTTGGTCACATGTGATGCAAAGTTTATTTGTTTTTGACCCTGTATAAGGTAACTTCATAAAATAACTATTTTTGAAAATGTAGTTTGTGTCTAAAAGTAATACACATTAATATTAAGAAAATAGTTTAATTGAAAAGTCAAATTTTCTAATAAAATAATCATAATACATTATAAAAATGAAACGCATTTAAAATTCCACCTTTTCAATTAATAACAATATGTATTTTTGGTATTTGAATATTAAATTAAACATAATTTGAAAAACCTAAAAATTAAAATAACATTTCTGTGTGCCTCCCATTGCGTTCAATACTTCAATAATTGTTCTTCTTGATACATCTTTAATGGAGTTTCTGATACTAAGGGGCCTTATTTCTAAAATACAGTTTCGAATCACCGTTTCCAAATGATCAACATTACGGAAAGGTACTTTTTGTTTTAGGTAACCCCACAAGAAAAAATCAAGTGGGGTTAAATCCGGAGATCTAGCCGGCCAGTATTGCTCCATATTACACCCAATTACTTTGCCCCTAAATATTTCCAAGAGGCGTTCTTGAACCCGTCTTCTAGTATGGATGGGAGCACCGTCACACTGGTACCACAAATTATGCCTTATTTCAATAGGCATATTGTCCAAAACTTCAATGACCTCGGTGTTAAGGAAGCGTAGGTATTCTTCAGAATTTAAATTGCCTCTAAAAAAATAAGGCCCAACTTGATCGTTTAAAATACCGCACCACACATTAGTTTTAAAGGAATACTGGTCCTTGCATTCTATTATAAAATTTGGATTTTCTTGAGCCCACCATCTACAATTTTGAGAGCTAACAACGCCGTTTGAAGTGAAAGTGGCCTCGTCGGTCCATAAAACAGAACGTGAAACGGAAAGGACACATTTTATTCTTTTTCCCCCTGGTACCAAAAAGAGAATCCCAAACGTATGTCAAAATCTTGTTCCTTAAGAGTATTTATAAATTTAGGTTTATACGGCTTAAATTTATTTTTGTGCAAAATATTCCTTACACTCTCTCTTTGAACGTCAGTTCTGCGAGAAACATGTCTAATACTAGTTTGACCATGTTCCACAATATCTAGGCAAACATTTAATTGGACTTCTTCACTATGTTTTATAGGATTGTGAGGTTTTTTAAATAAACTTTCCACCGATCCAGTTGATTTAAATTTCACCATAATCTACTCACAGTAGATTGTTGCACATTTTTGCCTAGATGCCTTTCATTAAAAATGTTGGCCGCTACACGATGACTTGTGTTTTCACCACATATTAATACAATTTCAATTCTTTCCTGTACAGTTAACATTTTTTTTATTTAATACGCAATATTAATTAAAAGCCACTATGACAAACAGAAAGCGATTTGACTGTCATTAATAAAGCAAGGGCTTGTTGATCTTTTTTATCATTTGTTTTGCGGCCAACTTGTGTTTGGTGCATCATCGTAAGGTACAAAGCTAGTTAATTTTTTGGAAACTGAACTTAAATAATAAAAGACTATTTTTACTTTTTATAACATAGCTCCATAACAAATTTTAATAAAGGGGTTTTAAATTAAATCATTGAAACTAGTTAAACTTACGTAAAGTTAAACGAAAATTTATTTTCCACTTAATGCAGACTTTACTTGTGACGCTGTGTACTTGTCTGTATTAATATTAATGTGTATTACTTTTAGACAAAAACTACATTTTCAAAAATAGTTATTTTATGAAGTTACCTTATACAGGGTCAAAAACAAATAAACTTTGCATCACATGTGACCAAATTTTAATAGCCCTATTTGGATTTTGTAGAAAAACACACATTGAATATGGCGCTGCCTTAAAGAAAATGTGTCTGGAATAAAGCATTGTTAAAACTAAGAAGTTTTATGTAGGTTGCGTTGTCTTATTTCGCAACAGTGGTGCAATTTACAAAAAAATGGGCAAAAAATCTAAATTATCTTATGCAGCTGAAATTTTGCATATGGGCTAAAAATTGTTTTTGGAAAAACTTTTTCTAATAACTTTTTTCGATATTTTGAGAAGTAAACCCACTTTTGAATTTGTTTTGGAAAAAAATTTAAATTTGACAGATAATGCGAATCACGTGACTATTATTTTTTGGTTAATTTTCAACTTGATCGAAGCAGAAATTGATGCCAAACACAAATTTAGAATAAATCTATTAATAAAAAAAAATCCCATATTATGCGGACTTCACTGGTCACACTGTATATGTGCAGACAAAAGGTCTAGAGATACACCAGCAAATTCTGGCTCTTTTCTACCATATTCCAGACTTTCTGTCGCTGACGCAGTATATGAGTGCAGTTGATTTATGACTTGTTTACCGGTACGATTTTTTGTCGTCGCCCGGAGGTGTGCTTCTTTTGTGGGCTTGTTTCGTTACAAATAAATGCAACTTTTAATATGTTTCAAACGAGTGTTTTGTATACTTTATGGCATGTAAAATCCGTTAAATATCGTTGTAAACGATAAAGTCATGTAATACATACATAACTTATTAAGTTCAATAATTAGTTTGAATACTTAAATACTTAGAACACCTACTTATGAAAAATTATAATAGAAATTAACTGCCACGAACGGAAATAGATTAAATTTTTGCGTTTAATATCTTTGAAATTTACATTTCCTTGTAACATAATACTGTGCAGGTGCAGTACATATTAACTCGAAATATTTATTCAAACACATCATCAAATCCCATTAGATTTAGTAGCTTACGACAAACATTACAATGGTGACAGTTACCATACGTATGTAGAAGTAAATGTAATTGTGTTATTGTATATTCAAATTGTATTGCTATTATAGACAAAAAGTACTTTAAATTGTCTCTGGACAATTTTAGTCACCCTGTTTAGAAGGTTAAGCAATGTGTATTTAACACACGTTTAATATTTATGACTTACGACCACTGTTTGTGTTTTATTAGAATAAGGACCGGTTTTTGCAACTCCGATTAGGATAATCGAAAAGTTTTAATTAAAGTAACGGTCAGTACAAGTTTTAGTTCTTCCAACATCGGGTAGCGCTAATCATCGATTAAGAAAATCGTTAATCGGAGAAATTTTAGCCGGTGATTATAGTACCTGATAAAATATTAAACAGTAATTAAGATTTCTAACACATGCCCGTAACCTAGAACATTTTAATTTTTGTTATGGGACAGTCCAAGGACCTGTCAAATTAAATTCAAAATGGCGGTTGTGGGCAAACAAACAAATTCATTAAAATTCGACTATTACTCATAAATAAATCGGCAATAAATGGAGACAAGCAATTTCCGATGTTAACTGCATGTATTCACCTATTATAGCGTTTTCAATATTGCATGTTGTTATGAAGCAAACGTTTCAAATATTTCAGTGTTTCTGGAATTGGTACTGAAGCAAGCAATGAACTGATATCAAACGAAATCAAAATCCCACTTTCTTGCAACTTATAATGTTTGATTTTTTTATTAAACTCCAGCGAGTTTTGTGCTGCAAAGCTAGATTTTTGAATTCATTTACTAGCCATTTAGACAGTAAATAAGTCGGCAAGTTAAGGCTCCTCCCTACTGAAACGGCAATCGCAATGTTGGTTGCATAGCACATACTTTAGTAACCGAAGGATGTCCGAGTACCTATTACACATAGGGAATATATAATAAATATTTGAAATAATACCTCAATATCTGAGCGAATAAAAATTCATTTATGTTCAAATATTTACACATTTGTAACCGCGGGAAAGATTTTTACCAGGATAACATTCACTGTAATGTGGGTTGCCTAATTTTAATTTATTTTATATTCATTTAAAACAAAGTAAAGAATAGTTGAACGAAAAATAAGTGCAGAGCCGGGGAGCTTTTTATTCAATTATTAACGTGAACTAAAGCAAACAAATCTGCTGCAACGGATTTTTGAGAAAACTCGTTTTAAATATTTTGACATATTAATTAATTTTCTTTAATCAGATAATTTTTTTCTAAGTTAGATTATTCAGGGGGGTAGATTACTAAATTCTTCAGAAGTTGACGATGAAAAGTTTTCTCAAAATTTAACATCAACAAAAACATCTTGCATCAAAAATCTGCTATTTATTAATAGTTTCATCGACTTACCGGGCTTATGTATTTTCAGTAAGCAATACTTTCTTGGCATGATCGGATTAGATACATTTAACCGAAATTTGAGGGAGGAAGTTATCAATTTTGGACAATTATTCAGCGCGCCTTTAGTTTCTCTGACTAATTTTGGTAACGGATTTTTGTTTAAACACACTTACGGACCCCTACTAATAAGGTCTTGAACTCGGCAAAAATAGTCCGATTTGTCGAAAATTACTAATGTGTTACCTTTGTCCGCCTTAATGCAAAAGCAATCTTTTGATTTGAGATTTTTAATAATGTTTAATTCCCTGCATTGCCTGCTATTTCTGTTTTGTTCATGTAGTTGTAAGCTCCTTTCATTTGAACCTTGCAGGCCTCCCTAATAAATAGTTTCGATGATTCATCAAGACCATTGATAGGAGATTCAATGTCAGAAATTATTTCTTCTAAAGGAATCTTACCACTAGATATACAATATTTCAAACCTTTATTTAATAAACTTAACTCCTCCACGTTAAAACTATTATAATAATAATTAAGTCAATTTTTTTAATAAGTAAAACGTTTTAAATTATTTTGTTCGCTTTTTTTAAATTTAAAGTAAAGTTTAATTTATCCTTATATCAGTGCAAGAAGTGATTTGCTTTTTCATACAGAAAATAATAATGTACCATCGTGAATTATATACTTGTGTTAGCGGCCATTCATAGTGGTTTTAAATTAAAATGTGAATTAAACACTGTTATAGCTTTGTGACGTCACAAAGCTATAACAGTGATTGAATATCCGATAATTCTAATTCTGTCATTCAGAACAGTAATTATCTTTTTAATCAAGAAATACTATATATATATATATATATATATATATATATATGATATTAAATTTTTATTGACCTTTAATTCATATATGTAAATATATATTAATTTTTATTGGACGATTTTTAGGTCGTTATACTAGTTTTAAATAATTGTAATTTTCAAACACTGCAAATTAGCGAGTTTTAAAATTATTTAAAACTAGTATAACGACCTAAAAATCGTCCAATAAAAATTAATATATATTTACATATATGAATTAAAGGTCAATAAAAATTTAATATCACATATATAAAGCACATGGACGTTCAGTGCTTAATATATACATTCTCATTTCCATCTGTTACTTGATATACATATATCAGTACGATTTAGAAATTCGAAGTCAGACACCGACGGTAGCTCAGGTGGTAGAGCAACCGACTAGTAATCGGTATGTCCTGAGTTCGAATCTCAGCCGTGTCGGTAATTTTTAAAAAAATTACCTAATTAATTAATAGTCAGTGGTAAAATCAGAAAATTGTAATTTTCAAACACTGCAAATTAGCGAGTTTTAAAATTATTTAAAACTAGTATAACGACCTAAAAATCGTCCAATAAAAATTAATATATATTTACATATATGAATTAAAGGTCAATAAAAATTTAATATCACATATATAAAGCACATGGACGTTCAGTGCTTAATATATACATTCTCATTTCCATCTGTTACTTGATATACATATATCAGTACGATTTAGAAATTCGAAGTCAGACACCGACGGTAGCTCAGGTGGTAGAGCAACCGACTAGTAATCGGTATGTCCTGAGTTCGAATCTCAGCCGTGTCGGTAATTTTTAAAAAAATTACCTAATTAATTAATAGTCAGTGGTAAAATCAGAAAATTGTAATTTTCAAGCACTGCAAATTAGCGAGTTTTAAAATTATTTAAAACTAGTATAACGACCTAAAAATCGTCCAATAAAAATTAATATATATTTACATATATGAATTAAAGGTCAATAAAAATTTAATATCACATATATAAAGCACATGGACGTTCAGTGCTTAATATATACATTCTCATTTCCATCTGTTACTTGATATACATATATCAGTACGATTTAGAAATTCGAAGTCAGACACCGACGGTAGCTCAGGTGGTAGAGCAACCGACTAGTAATCGGTATGTCCTGAGTTCGAATCTCAGCCGTGTCGGTAATTTTTAAAAAAATTACCTAATTAATTAATAGTCAGTGGTAAAATCAGAAAATTGTAATTTTCAAGCACTGCAAATTAGCGAGTTTTAAAATTATTTAAAACTAGTATAACGACCTAAAAATCGTCCAATAAAAATTAATATATATTTATATATATATGTTAATGTCATAAGAAAAACTAGTTTTAGATTTAATCTCAAAATTCGATTTGTCACAACTAGATAGCATACGTTCAATCGTTATTTTAATTTCAGATGTAAAGTTCCTGAATGTGACGGATCCATTACTGAATTCGAACCAGATTGGCTTAAAAATGCTGTACCGTATAGTAAAAATAAACCAAAGAATTGTGAAAAGTACCAATTCATCAATTTAACTACAAATTATGGAGATAAACAATGTCCAACGGATGAGTTCGACAGAAATGTGGTGGAGTATTGCAACGAGTACATTTACGAAACGCAAGAGAAGACGATTCTTATCGATGTACGTATAAAAATATAGGGAACATTCCCGTTCATTGTTCATCAAGTTCAATGTCAGAGTTTTGCAAACCATTGAAATGAGTAGATAGGTAATACCACAGTAATATTTTTAACATCAGCCTTGAGTACCATAATAAAAATTTTAGAAACGGTGGGAGCTGCGAGGTATATTGTACATATGAATGGTCGTTTTTATACTACCGGATTAGACATTTTTCAATTTTAGTATAATTTTTTTAATAGTGATTTATTATCATACATGCCTTGGTAACGACTTTGATAATTTACAAAACAATTGCAGCAGTATTCGTTTTAATATCTGTCAGTTTGTGTTGTCATGCATAAAAATGCTCAAATTTGAATATCGAGCAGTTATAACATTCTTGACAAAACAAGAAAAAGTTCGAAACAATCAACAAATCAAAGTTTTGTCAAATATCGTGACTTATACTCGATATAAAAAATAAATAAAATATATACTGAATTCCCACGGTCCAAATAATATACACATTAACACATGGACTCTGTTTTGACGTATATATTACCCAGCGCCTTTTCTCGCTCCCAAACAATATCGCCAAAAACAAAATGCACGTAAATTGATAAACCAGGGCTCCGTTCTACGAGTATGCAATATATATTAAATTATTGCTACGTGCTTAAATTGTGTTTTAAAATATTGACTTTGTTCTGATTAATACTCCCTAGCGCCTTTTCTCGCTCCCAAACAGTGCCACCAAAATCAATTCGTGTTTTTAGGATTAATCAAGGCTCCATACTATGAATTAATCACCTACTTAATTCATTGTACACATCCCTGACTGATTACCCAACACGTCAAATTCTAATACACAAGCACAAATAAAAAACTAAAATATAAATTGTGAAAGTACATTAATTAATAAAAATAAAATTACCAACCTCGTTCAAAACTCCAGCAGAAATCACAACATAAAATTTGCTTAACACCATATACAAAACAAACAAATTAAACACAATTCAACTACCTTAACCCCTCGTACAATTGTTCAAATTCATCCATTTTTAAAAAAAAATATGTCTGTCTTTATACAGTAAAAATATTCTACAAACAAAAAAAAACTTTAATTAAACTTAATACTTTTGACCTTCCATAGACTTGCAAACGTAAAGTGTCTATACTTATATTCAAAATAATTTTAAAATAAATCCTCTCATTAAATATCAAACTAAACTATTACAATTACTAAAATGTTTCACCATAACGCATAGTGTAAAACCATCGCGTGTTAAAATAAAACATCCTAGTTTCCAAAAATTATTAATCTCGCTAGAAATATTAATGTTTTATTTAGGCAAAATTATTCTAAGTTCAAAATAAATTAATTTATAAAATATTATAAGTTTCAATTTATTGAGAAATTTTCTAAGTTGTTACTGGATATTTCGGAAAATATTATAAGTCCCGATTTATCAAAATTATTCTAAATTCAAAATAAAATCAATTCATAAAAATACTACAAGTCCCAATTTATAGAAAAATTAAGTTATTATTAAATATCTCGGAAAATATTATAAGTCCCAATTTAACGAAATTATTGTAAGTTCTTATTAAATATTTCGGAAAATATTACATGTCCCGATTTATCAAAAATTATTCTTTCTAATTTCAATAATTTATAAGAATAGGCACCCCTGTTTTTATTTTTAAGAGCGGTTCGCACCTGCATCAAAAATCTAGTTAATTCTCGCGTTTTGCCCTTATATTAACGTTTATCTTAATAAAAAACTTAGACATGCTCGGTACCGGCTATCTTTCCACTTCCAAAAATGTATAACTACAGTGCTGCACCTTTCGGTCAAATGATGTATCCCTTGCTTTGAAAATGTATACAAACATCTATTTTAATGTCGATTTGTTTACATCAAATTATAATGTACGAAATATTATAGAAATGTTAATGTGAAGTATGATGAAACATGAATGCGAGAAACAGCAAATTATTTCCGTGATATTTTACTTGGTGAGGACATAATAATTATTATACCATTTCTAATATAACTTAAACATTTGTGTTTGTTATTCTTGACGGCATCTAGCGAAGAATATTGTTTCGCCGGGCCTATCTATCGAGCGTTCTTGGTCATATCTTTTCCCCGGTGAAGCTTGCGGGAAACACTTGGTTATGAATAATTACTTGATATATACGTCACATTTTAATATTAATTTCATGAATAACACTTATAATACTTACATTATTTTATCATAAATTAATTGAAATTTACTAAAATCCTAACTTAATAAATATTTATATACAATGATCATTACTAAATAAATAAAATAGTGTTTAATTAAATTAAATCTAGAAGTGATCTTGATAAAACTTATTTACAATTCAATCCCAGACTCAAGGTCACTGCAATATGTAATAAAATGTGTAGTGTTCCATTCAAAAAAAAATTAAGTTTGTGATAATTTGTAGTTCGTGAACATTCCGTATAAAATGAACATATTTTTTTAACAATTTCTTCTCTCATGTATATTATTAGATACCAATAATGGACTTTGTCACTTCTCTAGTAAATCCTGTATAAATACTATTTTATTGGAAATATGCGAGATGCTGCAATTGTTTAATACTGTTTTAAAAAAGGCGAGCTTTCAGAATAAAAAAAAACTTCATGTTGTTTTAATAATTTTAAAATCTGAAATCAGATAATGTTGAAAATTACATGCATTTACCTTATTTATCCTACCTCATAGTTCCTGCCGTTTCTGAAGTACTTACTCATAAATAACACGTCGTATTGCAATATGCATACATAGCTAACACCTTGGCCTGTACATGTCTACTGATAAGCAGCTTGTCGAGGTCAGCGGCGCAAGGCAAATAAACAAGGACTACCCAAATCTTACATTATTCATAATCAGACACTATACTTTATCAAATTATGAATAAAATTATTGTATTACATTAAATGCGAAATATTTTCGATTGATGATAAGTACAGCTGTTGGTGGTAATTGATTATCAAATGAAAAAAATAGCGCACGCCAGTGGCGGCTGGTGAGCGCCTTTTGGCGGTGCAGTTGCGTGGACGGGACTGGTTCGTTTGTTGTCGGTGATATGCTCGACATCTGGGAGTACATCGCCGATAATGGGCGAGTCGGTCATGTCTGTGTGGTTACTCACGCCCGGAGCCGCCACTGGCGCACGCTTATCTAGGACACTTGTATATTACGATTTAGTACTTAAACTAATCTCATGTCAATTATTCCTAAATTAATTAAAATTTATTAAGTTATGTGAGAAGTAATAAAAAATTATATACCAATGGTATTTAAACAAAGGTGGAACGATTGAATTAACAAAACTTTATTGCTCTTTATATCTTATAGCTATGGAAAATATTTGAAATTAACTGAACAAAGAATTCGATAGAAGGAAATTATGTTAACTAAATTTAACTTTAAATTTCCTTTTAAATAATATTTCAACTCACGAATATGATTGTTGATTTCTGCAGATCTTTTTTTACATTTAATTAAAAAGTGTTTCCATATATTTTTTCTCATCTTGACGAGCTCAAACCTGAGGTCTATTCTGCAGACGGGCATACTAATTAATCATGATGGGAATTAGACATTAGAAATTAAATTATTGTAATAATGCATCTTGATTTATTGCGGTCCAGTCCGCTGATGAATTTTTAAGCCTTTCAGAGCTTACAGAGAATGCTACAGACATCTAGCGAAAGTTGTTTATATAAAATATTTAATGGTTTTGTTACTTCAACCCTACGCTGTCAGAGGTGAGGAATAGTTGAATTATATTACCAACAGATGAGGGGAGTGATAGAAGTATCTACGCCAGAGTCAACAAATGTATATTGTCTTCTAAAATTTTCGTCATTTTCATTGCGATCACAGTACACGACACGTCAAACCAGCCTTTATTTCAGAAACTAACAAATTTTAGAACCATGATCATATTGAACATTTACTATACACATAAACAAAATTGATTTCAATAATAAAATGTAGAAATATTATTAAATTTGTTGCAGATTACATTAGATAGGAAGTGAATATAATTGATAACCATTTGGTATTAATATCAAATATCAATACCAAAAGGACTTATTTTGATTACGTATCCTATAAAATTGCTAACATTATGTCAAAACACAAAATTTTGAAATTAATACAACAAAGGGTGCGACAATACTGTCGTTTCTCTGTGGTCGTTGTATTCTCATGTTATATTAAGAAAATCACAAAAATCGTCCATACAATCCTACAAATTGAACCAGATTTTGTATACCAAAACGATTTTGTTGAACAGGTGTATATTGTGTATATATAAATCATGTCGATTTATAAATATAAGATTTATTAATAATTCGACCACGGCGCCACCTATCAGGTCCAGATTTTGTGATTTTCTTTGTTGGCACTAAACCAATGTATATTATGGTCCATAAATATAGAATTTGTTAATAAAATGACAACAGCACCCCCTACCGGATCCTAGCATAGGACCATCGTCTCGACAAAACAATTATATTGGGTGAATATAAGCTCAATCGATCAAGTCGTTCGAAAGTTACACGATTACTAACAGACACACCAATTTAGGTTAGAATACGTTTCTCCAGATTTTTCTCCAGATCCTCCAGATTTTTTTTTCAATTGAAAACCTTCACTTAAGTTATTTCCATACCTGGAGCATAAAAAACAAAGCAAAAAATACAAAAACAATATTTTTTGTAGTTTTTTCGAATTTTCCAACTTTCCTTTGTAATTGTCCTGATTTTTTTCCTGAATCTTTTTCAGGACCATAACGAACAACATGAAAGATAATTACGCATATCCATTGTTATACCGTGAGTTCATACAAAATTTCCTTAGATAAAAGTACTCTCAGTTTTTCCAGTATTTTTCAATTTTTTGGGCAACTTTTCCAATTTTTTTCTTTAAAAACCCTATTCGAACTACTACGAAAATTTTTTTTAAAAAAATAGCCAAATCATTGCATTTTTATTTATATAGATTGCGCGTTTTATGCGTCCTCATATTTCTAGCACCATTTTAGTATTTTATACTACAAAGCATCAGCCCAGACTAAGCACCTTCCAGAAGACAATATACATAAAAGCAACGGAAATATGTAGAAAAATTTGGTTTTTCTTATATACCAGTACAGTTCCATCGAATAGGAAAATAAATACTTAGAACAAAAGGCTTTAGAAAAATAAACTGGTTTTCAAGGAGTACAGTCGTTTTACTCTATGCTGTGATTCTCGCTTCGATATTTTAGTGTTTTTCGACTAAATTGGCTCGCAAAAAGATTGAGTATCGAGCAAAGCAATCAAAATGTCTGAATTCACAAAATATATTCAATAAACGCATTTATAAACTCAGGTCATTAATGGCTTATTTTAATTTCTTAGCATGTTCTTTAACGTATTTACTAATACACATGAACCGCACATATTGCTGTGATCTCCACATGATTGAAATAATAATATTAAGAATTAGTTTAGTTATTGAAAAATAACACTAATTTTATTTTTAAAATCGTATATTTAAGATGTAAGCATTAGTCAAAACAAGTAATAGTAAGTAGAATAAGGTGCTTACATTTAAGGAGGAACTGCTGTACCAAAAATAAACATGAATTGTTGATACACATTAAACAAATAAATGTGAATTCAAATATAAATAATGGTACCAATTCATAAGAAAGTTTTTGATAATAATTAGGGAACGGAATCGAGCGAGCTAAACTACCACGGAGCCACAACCGTAAAAAGAAATAATGTAAAAAACTGCGTGTTGTTTACATTATATCTGAATAGCACTAATTCATAGGGCGAACTGCAACATCTGTTTACGCCGGAGAATCAGAGAAAAAACTGCCATAAAATAAGGAATTTTATGAATAAAATCCTTTCTTCATCGGCGTAGATACAAGGGTGACGAGTTTTTAAAATTTATTATATTTACCTTATATTTCGCAATATAATATGTATGTTTCAATAACATACGCGTACATTTTTAGTTATCATTTATTTAGATCTAGAACGTTGTTTATGTTACTTTTTCTGAGATAAAAATTAATTGTCTGTGATTCCGAAATTTATTGCAAAGTCTGTAAAATATCGTCACTTAGCTTTGCTAAAACATACACAGAAATAGTTTTCATGCAGAGAATTTCGATAGTGTACAAAATTTCGTTACATGTTTAAATGACGATGCTCGAAGTATTTCTGAGTGCAAGGAACTAACACAAATCCCAAATTTAAAAAATCAGTTGTTATTCCTTCAGGAACACTTTGGAAATTTGCCTAAACTAATGACATATTTTGAAAATCGAATCTCAAATTAAAAAATGAGGTGTGGCCACCACACGACTTTCTTATACGTATGAGCGTTTCAAACTATACTATATTTTTTTTACACAAAAATTATTCAAAATCCTATTCTAAGTACTTCTGTTCTCTTAATAAATCGCTATAGAATGCATACTTAGCAAGATATTCGAAAAAAGAACTACTCCCTAAGAGTAAAAGTGTTACTTCCGGTCCGAATTTTGAAATTTTATATATTCAAAAAATATTGCAAATCTAGCACTAAATAGTTTTGTATTCTTGATAAATACATATAGAATGCATAATTTACGACATATTCGCAAAAAATCGCTATTCGATAAGAGTAACAGTGGTAATTCCGGTCTGAATTTTGAAATTGTTTTTATGCAAAAGATATTGAAAATTACGTTTTAAATACTTTTATACCCATAACGTACCTGTCTAAAAAGCATAACTTGCGAAATATTCGCAAAAAACTGATTTTCGATAGGAGTAAAAGACCTACTTCCGGTAGCAGCTTCGAAAAACTTTTTAAATGAAATTGTTCTCAATTTTTATTTCAAGTACATATGAATTCTTTATAAATTTGTTTAAATTTAGTAGTTGACGAAATATTGGCAAAATTTAATTTTTTCACTGAAGTAAACTGCTACTTCCGGTCTACCTATTTTACTGAAAAACTACTCAGATCTCAAGAGGCAGATTAGACACGTAAATACAAAATTTGAAATTGATATCTACAGCGGTTTGACCGCTATCGTGGCCACACACACACACACACACACACATACAGACATTTTTTAAAAACCACTTTTTCGGTATCAGGGGACTTCAAAACGTAGACATCTGCAAAAATCTCGAAGTCGAAAATTTCACATTACTTCCTTATACTACGTATAAGAAAGTAAAAATGGATTAACCACATTAGGTGTGGCTATCAATAATTCCAAGTGACTTAGACGCAGTTTTTAATAGAAATCCAGGTTTAATAACATTGCGGCAATTGTGTATGCTAAATACGCTGAAATAAAAGAATATTTCCATTACGTAAATATAACCAGTTGCGATGTAGAAAAGACGTTTTCTATCTACAAGGATGTACTTAATTCAAAGAGAACAAGTCATACAGAAGAGAAAATAAACAAATAGTAGGGTATTTTGTATTTTATAATCACCAGCCACTTGTTATTTAATTATATAAATAAAATTAAAACCTCTTTAAAAATTCAACATTTCAATAGCGCGCCCATGGACGATGAGTCATGACTCGCTCGATTCCGCTCCCTAATAATAATACTTAAGATATAGTAAATACCTGTAACTTAATATCTATGTACAGAAAAAGGATATAAATCAAAACATTTCTAGTGCGAAGTGACAGATCGTAAATAAGACTGTTTTATGTAAACAGTAACTGTATAAACTAAAATACACTTATTAGTTCTTGTATGCATAACAGAAAGGCTTCAAAGAAATTGGAAATGGTCATGTGTGGTTTAAAAACTGCAAAAAGATAAATACAGTGTTAATGTTGATAGCACTCTACAAATTGACGTGTTACCTGAGAAGTAGAAGCATGGTTGTAAATCAGAGAGAGGTGACGACGGTGACTTGTCTTCGTGGTGCGAGCTCCGTAAGAAAAGTCTCCGTCGTATACAACGTCACCCGTACTACCAGACCAAAGGATTCCTAAAAGGAGAATTAGAATAAACATTTGTAAATGGAAAAAGGAAATATATAACAAACGATGAAAAAGGCAATGCATTCATATACAAGTATAATGAATGACTATACTGAAGAGAAAGAAAAGAAAAATATACTTACTGAAGATGGGATATAACAAGTTGGTGAAAAACAGTAATAACAAACAGTTCGAATCGTCGCCATTTGTGTGTAGCTGTCAAAGACGATGTGCGTGTATTGGTATGACAACCTGAAGAAAACAAACAAGAAAGATTTTTATCATGAGCGTTTTAAAAAATCAATGCCAACCAAAAATTTAGTTTGATAAGAGAGGCGCTACAGATTGCCGATAATCAGTTGTTTTGAATATATAAGGCAAGAAACAAGAATAAACATGCAGATTCCAAGTTTGTAATTCAAGCAGTAAAGACGCAAATTTTTGTAAAGAATTAATAAATCTAATATAGCTAAAGTGAGAGTAAGGTCGATATACACTACACTAACAATTAGATAATTTGTATTAAGATCCAGAGTTCAATTTTAATTTAGTTTTCTTTTAAATAATTTTCATTCAATTAATTTAATAATATATAATAATAATTAATTTCATTTTAGGGATAGTTAACGGTGCTAGACGTGCTGAGGGTACTATGTGAAAATATTTGCCCTAAGTAAATCGTTGGTATCATTAATTAGATGAATATTATCTTGTTTAATAATAATAATAATTCGTTATTTTAAAATAATAAAAGGAATGGTGTTAGACATGCTGAAGGCACTATGTGAAAATATTTGCCTTTAGTATATCATTGGGCGTCATTAATTATTATATAGTCATTTAATTTAGTAATTCAAATAAAATAAATACCAATAAGCGGGGATGTTCTTGATGGGCAGGTGCTTAGCTGCTAGAGGTACAATGTGAGAATGTTTACAGCTAGCGATTAGTATAGGCCAGTTTACAGAGCAATCACGTTGCAAGGTTCTAGATTACCAAGGCACTATGTGAAAATGTATGTTTTTGGTGAAATAGAATCGGCTTCGTATCGATAAACAAATTATCAAGAATCAATAATTTTTTTATATGAGATTTAGATAGTTTGTTTAATTTTGACCTTATCCCAAACAAAACTAAATAAGAGGTGTACCAGAATATAAGAAGCATACGGTGATCGAAGCGTCGGAACAATGAAGAATTCTTATTTCATTCAGGATCAATTAATTTGATATGTGGTTAATATATATATTAAACATATATGTTCCATTATGTTCTTTGCCGTATTTGCTAATACACCTGGTTGGTGCATTCTTTTTCTTAAGTTCATTAATTAATAGATAAGTAATTTTCAATTTCCGCTACTTTCAAGAAATCTTCCACCATATATATGTACATGTGTGTAAAATATAATTCTGATACTTTTAGTATAATTTGCATTGCGATGAACATCTTTGGAAGTTAACTCTGGTGGGTACAGTCAATACTATTGGACAATTTGTTGGCCTACCAATTTCTGGAATACTTTCGGATAGGTACAGAATGAGTCTAAGCATTTTATTATTCAAAATTAATATGCAATTAACAATTTTTTAGATATGGAAGACGAACTTTACTTATATTGGGCATGGTTGGCTGTTCCATTTGCGGGATCATAAGAGCGTTTGCCCAAAATTACATATTCTTTCTCATTTTGGAATTTTTAGACGCAACTTTTTTGTCCGGTACCTATGCATGCTGCTTCATATTGGGTAAATTATAACTTATAAATACAATAACATATGCAAACACTACTTCTCATAGGTGTAGAGTTGGTCAGTCCTAAGAAACGTGTTCTAGCTGGCACTATCATATGTTGTTGCTTCGCTATTGGTGAAATTACCGTCGCCGGTATTGCATGGCTTCTACAATCTTGGAGGTAATCCATTTCGAAACGGTCTTAATATGTAATTTGTTAATAAAATAATATTTCAGGGTTTTATTATTAGTACTCTACACACCACTGCTCATTACGATTTCCTACTATTGGCTTGTACCTGAGTCTGTGAGATGGCTCCTAAGTCAAAAGAAATTTAAAGAAGCCGAAACGATTTTGCAGAGAGCTGCAAAGGTGAACAAGAAGGAGATATCCCAAATAGCTCTAGAAAAACTAACCGCTCCTGTTGAAGATGAACCTAGAGAACCGTTCTTTCATGTTTTCAAGTCTAAAATATTATTACTGAGGTTCATTAATGCGTGCTTCTGTTGGATATCCTGTGCATTTCTGTTCTATGGCCTCACATTGAATTCAGTAGCGTTGGCTGGGAATAGCTACCTCGACTTCATGTTAACAGCTCTCGTAGAGATTCCAGCATATGGTGCAACATATGCTGTAGTCGATCGATATGGGAGAAGATGGACTCAAGCTGGATCATTTTTTATCACTGCTATCGCGTGTTTTGTATTCATCTTCGTAAGTGCTGGTAATACTTGTGCAAATAAATTCAATAAATTTGTTATATTAATAATGCTTTATTTCAGATCAACATGCTCTGAGTTTGTTTTTCTACTTACTTGGAAAATTCGGTGCAACGGCTGCTTTTACTATCGTGTATATTATATCCAGTGAAATTTTCCCAACACCACTGAGACATTCCCTGATGGGTGCTTGTTCTATGTTTGGAAGAATTGGATCGATGGTTTCACCACAAATGCCTTTATTAGTAAGTCGAGAAGAACATTTCTAAAAATTACATTTTCATATTTTAATTAAATATTTTCAGAGTGCTTTGTGGAATCCTTTGCCCTTAGTACTTTTCACTGGAATGGCAGGAGTTGCTGGACTACTGACTCTGTTCTTCCCAGAAACCCTCAATATAAAACTTCCAGATACGATAGAAGAAGCCGAAAATATCGGAAAGAACAAAAAGGAGACTGAAGCGTAGATGTACCTACACACTTAAATTATTGTAAATAGTAGATAATTATTATAAAATAAATATATTTTTATATTAATTTGTTATTTTATTTCTTATATGCGAACACAAAACTAAGTGAAAAAGAAATCAATATATTCATTGATATTATAATAATAATAATAAGAAGAAGAAGAATAAAAATAACTTTATTTCCTCACCGCTTTACATATAAAGAACAATGGTATTCTAAACACTTACATTGTTACCATCGATCCCCTCTGGTTTGATTTACAACGCCGTTGTTCGAGAGTAACCATGTTACGCACACGTCATCTGGGCGAATTGCGTACGAGGTCCTTCTTTTCTACCGTGTACCAAACGGCATAAAAGCAGACCCAATTTTGCAGTGTCGATACATTATCGACGTCGACTTCTCTACATCTCATCTTTACTTCTACATCTTTACAAACTTCTCTACGAACATCTTTACCACTACGGATACGAACTGTATATTCGGGTACGATACGATATCCGCTCAATCGCCTCTAAGGACAGCGGCACCAGGATCATCTCAACGCTCTGTTCCCGATACGTCCTGCGCCGGCTTGACGTATGGTTCAAGTTAAGTCAAGGTTCTACTATCGGGAGCTTCGATGAGCTACCAGGCGAGTACCACATTTTTTATATGTTTATTTTACCTCTTGAGAAAGCTCCCCGGGTAACAACATATACCTATAAAAAAATCATTATATAATTAGCCATTAGTATAGAAAATATCATCATAGAAGAAGTTTGAAAAACGACACATCCTGACAAACGGAGACTCTTGTAGTAAATTTATTCTCGGAAAAGAAATTAGGGATGTAGAAGAGGAACGGGCGGATAATCTAGGAGTGAGAAAGTTCGGTAAGAAAAGGAGATCTAGGCATTCCATCCGTTCGTTAGGCAGCTTTCTTATAAACCGTGCTTCATGAATATCGCGTCGGTATTTCAAAGACTGCAAGGCCATGAGTTTACAATAGTAATATGTATAGTCAACACCTCGCAGAGGATATGTTCCGGAAATCTTGAAGGAGAGGTACTTCAAAAATCGCCTCTGACTTTTTTCAATGGAGAATTGCAAGTAAATATATTGCGGAGACCATACCTGTGAATCATACTCCATCCTGCTGTCCATAAAACTAATAACGTCTGCTAAACCAACTGATTATGAAATACCTACAACAAAACCCAATGATCTTGAGGATGATGCGAAAACATTATTCACATCGTTGGAAAAACTTAATCTATTACCGAAAAGAACTCGAAGATCCCGAAATATGTCTACCTTTTCCAACAAAACACCCTCTATGATCTACTTAAATGTAAAGGGCATAAAACAACATTAAATTATATTTAAGTGCAATTTGTACCTGGAACACCAGTTCGACAAAGTATTTAAGTTTTGTATAAGGCAGAAAAGATCACTCATAGATTTTATAGAATTATAGATTTTGAAGTCATCGGCGTACAGCAAGTACAAGTCCCGTCAATGAACTAAGAAAATTGTTAAAAAATACATTATAAGTCGTGGTCCTAGATTGGAACCTTGAGGGACACCGGAAGAAGGACAGAACGTGCGAGATCCAAAACCATTGCAAAAAAACATAATTGCATCTATTTGTAAGATAGAAATGTAAAAGTTTAAGCAAAGACCAGCTAAATCCGAACGTAGAAAGCTTTTCAAGTAGCACTCCATGATCTATCGTGTCAAATGCGTGCCTAAAATCCGTATAAACCATATCTATTACGTATGATAAGGATCCACTAGCACAAATCAATTTCTACACTACTGCATAAAAGACTGAAAGTGGCAGATTTAGAGCAGGCAGAAGTTTGGTCTATAAAATGAGGTAGATTGATGACATTGAGGCCAAACGACAAGAATGTTTGTATTAATAATCTATGGTATCAAAAGCACTACTGAAAACTGTGAACACAACATCAATTTGACCACGCATGTCAAGCTCGCTGCTGAGATATTCTGTAATAGTCACAAGATTTGTGTAAGTAGATCGGCCACGACAAATCCGTGCTTGTACTAAGAAATATATGACTTCCTTTGCAATATAGGCATGAATAGATGACATTTTCATATACCTTTGCAAAATTTGATAAAATATTTATGGGTTTGTGGTTTCTAATATTTGATTTATCTACCTTCTTCAAGGCCGGACTAATTTTTGCACACCTCCACAAATCAGAAAAATTAGAGGTTCTTATAGATAAGTTTATAATAGATGTCAATGGGCCAAATAACATTACTAATTGGATCATCGCCTGCAGTATTATTACAAGAAAAAGTAGCTATGACAGAGACCACCTCATCTTTGTTCACAGGGAATAAAGTAAACGGCACACTGTCAACTGGAGAAACGACAAAAAAACTGGAGCTATTTTGAAAGATGTAAGAAAATGTATCGGCAAAAGCATCATTGCAGAGAATCAATAAGAACCTAATTGTGATACATGGCACTGGAATTTTTACTTGAAGCTGTCTTAGAATGCACATACTTGAAAACTTGTCTAGGATTAGTAATAATGGCTCTATCAATCATTTGTAAATATTCAGAATAAGCTGACTTTATCTGAAATTTACACAATTGAAGAAGTCGTTGAAATTCGTTGAAGAAAAATGCGTCATGCAAACTTCTCCATTCACGTCGATAGTATTGTTTCAGTTTTGGATTGGAGATGATATCTTTTGAGAACCGGTGGGAATATTCAGAGTTGGAATTGCACGTCACCACTCTGGAAAGAGCACGATCAATTATGGCAGACTGCTTAGCCTTCGTTATTATAACCTTATAGTTGACAGTATCTTAAGAAAGATGCAACATGAAAATGTAATTCTAAAGTCCACAGCTTGGTACCTCAAAGTACTGAAGCTAAGAAATTTGTTGTCGTATCTTTTTATAATATTTCGGACAACTTTAATAAGATTTTTGAAAATGTTGATTCACCAGCCGCGTTCAATTCACGTAATTCGTTAGAAAGTCTTTTGGGGCCTGATAAAGATAAAACTGAGGTAATACAAAAATCTGGAGTTTACGAAATTAATTGTAATAAATGTAAGCAAAATATATTGGCCAGACTAGACATTCGCTTGCAACTCGCTATAAAGAGCACATCATTTTCGGTTTATAAATAAGCCATCTCTGTAAAATTCAAATCAGTGCTGTGCAGTGGTGTACAAACAACTCGGTTTTTATTAGTCAGTGGTACTGATGATGACAACATAGTTGTCGAAATGCGTAGGTACCTAGCTTTCTGTAGAGAAGTGTGATAGAGGTGTTTTTATATTGTATTTTGTTATCAAGCTACATTCTCCAATAAGTTGTTGTCTGAAACAAGTAAGACTGAAAGCTAGAAATACATTTATACACATTAAAAAATACTCCCTTTGGTAAGTATACAGGTTATGTTTGTATTTCATATAAATGCGTAACTCAAATGGATAATTAGGTTATCTCGTTGCTTGTCTTTATATGTTCTGGATTTTAATCTTCATCTTTGTATTAAGGTACTGGAATTCTTAAATAAAAACAAATAGATTAGTTTTTATATGTTAACGTATAAAATAAAAAGTACTCATCTTTAGATATGTGGGAGAGCCCTCTAATGTTGTATAGCATGTAACAGAATTGACGACTAATAAGTTAGATGTAAACGATCTGATCTTCATGGCATTTGTGTATAGGGGGTTGAAGCTGATAGGAAGGTCAACATCTATACGTATAGATGTCATCTTGATTGGAGTATACCTATTAGGAGCATTGAATAATTAATGTAAAGGACATTAAGCACGTTGGAGGCTTTGTTTATAAAGAAATATAGTATATGTTCGGTCATAGACATTTATCGGGACAAAATAAATATACCTATATTGATTTTGAACAGGATTTTATTGCAAATATAAAATTTTAGCCAGGATTTGAACCAGCTATTACGGAATATTACGAGTACGTAAAGATAGATTTCTATTCGAGTATTGAGGAGAATAATCTTTTATTATCAGTGTATTTTGACACATGTAATTATTTTAAAGTTAAAAACATATTATTTGAGACGTTCAATTTATGAAATATGCAATAGTTTAAACACTGTTATTAGAATAAAACTAGAATCAAGGGGTTATTAATTGTGGAAACACGAAATCCTGAAATATAAAGTAAGTTAAAACGTAGAGTATAATTCAATCTCCATAAGTGATATTATTTTTTTCATATATTAACTAATTCAAGGGAGGAATAATTGTAGTATGCCTAGATAATAAAAAAATAAAACAATTGAGGGGTATGATGCCATCGAGAAAAAGAAAAGCTTGGTTCATTGTGGAAATAATGACAAAATTAAATTCTTTATCAAGTAAAATACCAGTACCTGTAGTGAATATCAGTGGCGGCTCTTTAATGAGAGCAAGTGAGCAATTGCACCCCCTGGAATTTTGAAACAAAACAAACCAAGCGGCGACTAACTGTGAAAGTATTTATTTATTACGTACCTATTCATTGTTATTGAACAGGAACGTGGCGTGTACGGCACGCGAAACAACCTACATGCACCGATCGTAGCCATAGATATAATGACGACTAAGACTAACAGCGCACGGATGTAAAGACCCCTTCCACCGAGAGAAACATACCCATGTGCAAAGCGCTATTGTTGCTGCGTTAAGCCATTAAACATTACATTGAAGGTGGGGAGAACTGTATTTTGTTCTAGTTCCATATCGTATAATACATAGCATGTGAGCAAGATTCCCGTCGGCTCAACGCTGTTCTAAGATGAATTTCGTGTCTGCGATGCATAATAACACGTTTTCGCGGTTAACGTATGATGAAAAAATCGCAATAAAAATCTTAAACGGCCGATGCCTCAATTATGTTTAGGAAATAAACAATCTGTTAAAGGTAAAGACGTTATAAGAAAATTCAAAATGAATATTTATCGGAAAAATGACTGGATTTGTGGGTGTGCAATTAAAAATACTTTGTTTTGTTTTCCGTGCCTTTTGTTTAGTGGTGAACCGTCTTGGTCAAAGAACGGAATAAAAGACTTAATTCATCTTAGTGCTAAAATTACGAAACATGAAAATTCCGAAGGGCATTTGAAAAATATATTTAGTCTAAGAATGTTAGGAAAAAATAACATTCAGAATGTTTTAGATCATATAGAAAAGCAGTTCAACAACACAATGAACAGGTAACAAAAAATAGGCATGTGTTAAATTTAATAATAAATTGCATTAGATTTTGTGGCGCGTTTGAACTGGCACTTCGGGGTCATGATGAACGGCAAACGTCGAATACCAAGGGCATTTTTCGGGAATTGATAAATTTTACGGCAGAATTAGATAAATCGCTCAGAGATCACATCGAAGCAGCACCGGTTTTTAATTGAATTTATAAATGATTTCCCAAATTTTAATGAAAAAGTGATAGAACTGTTCTGCAAGTCAAAAACACGCAAAATGGACTTCGTTTATCGTCAGATGTAATCAAACTGTAGTGTTATATTTATTATTCCCTCAAAACAAACTGTACAATGAACAGTACCTGTCTGGAACAGTATGTCGGTGAAACTTATAAAGATTGGGTAAGCGTTCTTGTATTATACTTTTACTTTCTTATACGTAGTATAAGGAAGTATTGTGATGATGAAAATTTTCGACCTCGAGATTTTTGCAGATGTCCACGTTTTGAGGTCCCCTGATACCAAAAAAGTGGTTTTTAAAAAATGTCTCTCTCTCTCTCTCTCTCTCTCTCTCTCTCTCTCTCTCTCTCTCTCTCTCTCTCTCTCTCTCTCTCTCTCTCTCTCTCTCTCTCTCTCTCTCTCTCTCTCTCTCTCTCTCTCTCTCTCTCTCTCTCTCTCTCTCTCTCTCTCTGTGTGTGTGTGTGTGTGTGTGTGTGTGTGTGACCACGATAGCGATCAAACCGCTACAGATATCAACTTCTAATTTTGTATTTACGAATATAATCTTCCTCTTGAGAACTGATTAGATTTTGAGCAAAATCGGCAGACCGGAAGTGGTAGTTTACTTCAGTGAAAAAATCGAATTTTGCAAATATTTCGTCAATTACTAAGTTTAAACAAATTTATAAAGAATTCAAATATACTCAAAATTAAATTTGAGAAAAATTGTAGTAATAAAGTTTTTCGAAATTCCGACCAGAAGTAGGTCTTTTACTCTTATCGAAAATCAGTTTTTTGCGAATATCACGCAAGTCATGCTTTCTAGGCAGGTAAATTATCAGTATAAAAGTATTTAGAACGTATTTTTAAATATCTTTTGTGTAAAAAAAATTTCAAAATTCGGACCGGAAGTAACACTTTTACTCTTACCGAATAACGATTTTTTGCAAATATATCGTAAATTATGCATTCTATATATATTTATGATGAGTACAAAAGTATTTAGAGTTGGATTTGGAATATTTTTTGTATAAATGAAATTTCAAAATTCGGACCGGAAGTAACACTTTCATACGTATAAGAAAGTCGTGTGGTGGCCACACCTCATTTTTTAATTTTGAAATTATGCACTCCCTATGTTAACCACCCCGAGCCGCCACTGGTGAATATTAAATCTAAATAAGTGTTTAACCATGTAGATTGTAAATAACAATTATAATCTATGAAACTTCAACTCGAAGTCCATTTTTGTTGGAATTTTCTACGGACAATCCTTGGTGAACAGAAAAAGCCGCTGCTATCTAACATCTAGATGAATCCACTTCCTTTTAGGAGCATAAACGGAGTATCCTCGAGTGAGAATTGGTCCAAATACTAAAAAGAAACCAAGGTAATTAAATACATGCATAGGAGCTCTCGATAAGATTATCGAAAACTCGTAAAAAGTAATATTACTGATCTTCATATAGAATTAATGGTCTTTGAAAAGCATACTTACTCTTAATTAATAATGTTCGAACAAGTAGAGTCACTTTCCTCCAAAGAATATATTCAATTTAATTAAGTTAAATGTTGTCCGTTTGGATATTTTTTTGTGTCAGTAGCCATGTTAGCTCTTAAGAAATATCTTGAATAATTTCAATATGTAATTATATCAAATTAACGTTTTCTTATACGTTGAATCAACTATACTTACAGAATTTTAATAGTTTAATGTAAAAATAGTAATCGCTATGAATTAATATTTTAATTTCGGATATAAAATGAGTATTGTTGATATTAACGTAAAGGAAGAATAATGTATTTAGAAATGTAACAACTGTTAAAAACTTAAGGTTCTTGAGCTTCAAGAAAGTAATTTATTATGTAATAGTAATATTAGGGATATTCATGTTTCCAGGTTAACCTTGTAATCTGACATAAGTAATAAATAACCTATAATTATTTCAATCAAAATATGAAGTTTAATTGTTAAAAATAAGTTAGATCTTAAAAGTAAGATGAGGATAATAATAATAATAATAATAATAATAATCCTTTATTTTCCGAACAGGGGCAGTCAATGTCGTCTCTGATAAGTTTATGCAAGAACTTCTGGCAGAGAACATCTCTTCTTGCTTGTAGAGATGCAAGATTGTGGCGTAATAGTAAATCAGCCAGAGGTGTGCCCTTTTCCGGATAAATACCATCGATTTTAAATGACAGAAATTTTAAAAACTTACGTTGAACACTATCCAGTGCCAGCGAGTTGTGTGCATAAATGGGATTCCAGATAGGAGCAGCGTTTTCAATTTTACTCAAAACGTAGGCGGAGTACAAGGATTTGAGCAAGGCAATATTCTTAAAAGATTTGGATACCCGCATTACAAAGCCAAGTGATCTAAAGGCTGCAAAACAGACCGCCCCAATATGTGTTCGAAAGGTAAAGTAAGAGTCGAAAACAACTCCAAGGTCCATGATTTCGAATTGTCGTTCAAGTGCGATATCATTTACCTGGTAACAGTAGTAGAAAGGTGTAGAGGAACGTGGATGCGTAACAACACAGTATTTGTTGATATTCATCCGAAGCCCAAACTCCTCGCGCCACATGGCCAACATGTCCAAACTTGTCTGAAGAGCCTGCGCATCTCGGACTGATGTAATCCGAGACAATATTTTGATGTCATCCGCATACGCAAGAATAGGACCGTTAATTTGTAGGAGCAGGTCATTAATGAAAAGGACAAATAATAACGGTCCCAAGTTGGATCCCTGAGGGATGCCAGACGTAAGAAGAAAGTTGCTAGAGGAGTATCCGTTATAGGTGACATAGCATTTTCCTTCAAAAAGATAAGATCTAAGCAGATTAATCGAAGTAGGCACCATACCAAATGAACCAATCTCATGTAATAATATTTCATGATCAATCGAGTCGAAAGCTTTCGACAAATCGGTGTAAACTAAATACATCCACCTGACCACGCTTATCCAAAGATTCTCCAATGTATTGAGACACAGTGGCCAAATCGGTAAGAGTAGACCGACCAGCGATGAATCCGTGTTGGTCTGGCGAAATAAGGGATCGAGTACTATGAAGAACACTGCGGTATAATATCCATACAATTTCGCAAAGTTAGAAATAATAGAGATAGGCCTATAATTACTCAATAATGTACAATCCCCTTCTTATGAACTGGGGTAATTCTTGTAATTTTCCATTGTTCAGGGAAGATGTTCGAAGATATAGATAAATTAATGATTATTCTTAAGGGAGAAGCAAGGACGTATCTGCAATCATGGACAAGAAACTAGGCAACTGATCATCACCTGCTGTGCTTTTATTGTGGAAGGCAGCGAGTAATTCTAATAACTCATCCTCAGTTACGTATGAGAAGGAGTTTGGCAGAGAGTTGTAATGTGACTCAGGGGCCGCAAATGCAGTAGATGAAGGGAGTCTACCCGAGAGGGATAAATAATGATATATCCAATGAACCCAATTATCACTCATTGAATACCTGTTAAAAATTAGAATGAATCAACGACCCTGAATAATAGTACAGTATCATTTGCTACCTCTATACAAATAACAATTATACAAAAATTGGCATAATATATATGGATATGGTTGAGTGTGTCAACACACTATATTTATTTTAACTAGTAAATAACCGTTACTAATTCTTTTATCCATATTATACATATTAAATGGTTTATACGAATTACTAGCGTCGGCTGACATTATAATAATGCACACAGATATAGCTGAGAGGAAGTAATATAAATCAGATCGTCCTCACGCTACACGTGAACGGGAAGAATGCAATTTATGGCTGATTATTTAAATTCAGTCAGAATACAATTGCTGCGCCGACGAGATTCGCATCTCTAGAAGCGGTTTAGTTTTGCAATCAAATTTTTGTATTACTTGTTCATTAAATATGCGAAAATTCTCTTCGTTTTTTCGTATCGCGTAAAAATTCACATGTGAATGAATTATTTCATATATTTTATCTGAATACGTAGACTACATATTTCAAAAATGTGTTGAAGTGGCATTGATAAAACAAACACCTTCAACGCGTATTGAATAGAATTTAAACGTTTACATTATGAGCACCAACGAAGATCCTTTAGCGAACGTGTTGACGGAATTGGGTGATTTTGGAAAATATCAGTGTTTTGTTGTGATTTTGTTATCAGTTACGGTAATGTTGCATGCCTTCCCCCACAATGCGTATGTATTCACCGCCAGAAACTTGGAATACAGGTAAATAGTTTAAATTGTTTTCGTACAGCATTGAATACGACCCTTTTAAAACATTACTCTAGCATACAAATTAAAAAAATTTCAAAAAATTTTCGTAATAAAATTCTTCTCAAATTCAATTTTGAGTACATATGAAATCTTTATAAATTTTTTTAAACTTAGTAGTTGACGAAATATTGGCAAAATTCGATATTTTCACTGAAGTAAACTACTACTTCCGGTCAGCCGATTTTACTGAAAATCTAATCAGATCTCAAGAGGAAGATTACACTCGTAAATTAAAATTTGGAACTGATACCTATAGTGGTTTGACCGCTATCGTGGTCACACACACACACACACACACACACACACACGATTTTTTTTTAAAACCACTTTTTCGGTATCAGGGGACTTCAAAACGTGGACATCTGCAAAAATCTCGAGGTCGAAAATTTTCATCATAACAATACTTCCTTATACAGTGTGTTCGCTGTCTAGCGATAAACACGTGTTCTGTTGTTGCTCCGTGTATCTGTGTATATTTGTCATTACCGCTCAGTGTAAAATAAGAAAAATTGGTACACAAGTGTTAAATAAGATCGAAGTACCCTTGTATATATTTTTTTTTAATTGATTTTCTTTGTGAAAAACTGTGTAAATCATAATTGACCGTAATAATGTCTGGTAAATGCATCAAAATAACAGACCTCAAGAAGGACGAACTAAAAACCGAGCTAACAAAAAGAGGAATTCCAGCTGATGGAAAAAAATGTTTACTAGTGGATCGATTAGAAATATATTTAAATTCAAAATATATAACATTAAAGGTAGGAAATGAAAACAACTTGACGTACATAGAATGCGACAATTCCTTTAGCAGCAACTCTAGCAGCGAAACAGTGGTAGATAAAGCCCCTAGAAAAAGAAGCGTAAATGCAAAAAAGACATATTTTAAACTTATAAATAAAATAGTAACATTAGAGAATCGTATTAAATTTTTGCAAATGACGTTAACGAAATTTAAGAAAAAAACACGAAATATTAAAGTACCACGGACAAACGATATTGCTAAAACTACGTTTAAAAATCAAAATCCCGAAGAACAAGATGTGGGGCCCAAAGTAAAGGCGAATGTATGTGCTGAGGCTGTAACAAGAAACCAAACTTATAGAACCCAAAAGTATAAAAAACCTAAAATAGTTTTACTGAGTGACAATAAAATAGTAACATTAGAGAATCGTATTAGCCTTAGATATACAATTGAAAACATTGACAGTTTGAAAAACTATGATGTGATTTCAATTACAAAACCGGGAGCTACATTTGAGGAGGTGATTCGGGGTGTCGACCAAACAATTGCCTCATTGTCTGACAAAGATTTTCTGGTCATCATGGCAGGCATTAACAACATTATACGAGGGAGAAAAATGGAGATAGATACATTTACTGAACTGAACAAATATTGTAAGAAACCCAATATAATATTATTAACGATACCGTATATACGGAATCGTTTGGTATTAAACGCCCTCACGTATGATGTGAATTTACAAATATACGAAAATTTCGTTAAAAGTAATGCACGTATTCAATATATAGATATAAACAAATTGTTAAATGGGAGTATATCGAATGGAATGTATTTAAATAAAACATGCAAACAGAAAGTATGGGAATCAGTTGCGGATAGAATAACGGGATGCTTCTTTAAGTTTCACACGGAAAATGTACATATTGTAAAGGAAAATCTTATATACGTTGAATCAAATGATCAACTTTATTGTGATAACACTAATGAAACTACGACTGCTTCTATTGAAGTTTACGACTCATCGGCGGAAACTTTTTTATGGAGGATAAGGCGCCAACTGACAGCATAATTCTAGGAGTTAATGAAGTTGACTGCGAATATGGGGAAGATTTGATAAACATGAGTAACCTAGTAAATATGTCAATTGTGCACCATAATGTACAGTGTTTAAGTAATAAAATTGGTGAACTTGATGTCTTTTTGGAAAGGGATTGTGATATATTCTGTGTGTTGGAGCATTGGTGTATTTCAGGGACTCTAGAAAACATTAAGTTGCGGGGCTTTTGCTTGATGGATAGTTTTTGTAGAAATAATTATAGGCACGGCGGCGTAGCAATTTTTATGCGCAATAATATAGCTCGATATAGTAGTAACATTGATGCAATTAAGGAACTTTCTGTCGACCTCCATTTTGAATGTGTTGTATCAAGAGTGGGGTTCCCTGGTTTGAGGTTGCTGGTGGCGGCAATCTACAGGAGCGGTAAGGGTGACTTTTCAATATTCTTGAGTAAATTAGATGAAACTTTGCAGTACCTTCAAAGGTACAGGGGATATAACTTAGTTCTGACCGGTGATTTTAATATTAATTTTCTATCCCCTACATCAGATGTGCTTAGGTTTGAGGACTTGATTAATTCATATGGTATAATAATTACAATAAATGAACCTACTAGAATCCATAATTGTTTGGATAATGTATGTGTTAACACGACTTTCCCTGAATACAGATCAACCGTTGTGCATAGTGGTTTATCTGACCATTCTGCACAGAGGTTGAAGTTTGTGTTGCATTCTCAGCAAAAAACTTGCAGTAAAGCTACAGTTCCATACAGGCAATTAAATAGGATAGAAAATATTGCTCATTTCAGAGAACTTTTGCTGAATGAAAATTGGGATGTGCTCGCAAGCAATCTGTCGACAAACCACCAATATGAGCACTTTACTGAGAATATCAGTCATGACTTTGAGCAAGCCTTTCCACTAAAATACAGATCTGCTCATAATAATAAAGGTAATAATGGATGGATAACAAATGGAATTAGAATATCTTCAGCAAGGTTGAAAGGGCTATACAAACTAACATTGACAGGCAATAATGAAATTATGGAGTATTATAAAGAATATAAACAGGTATACAAAAGGGTAATTACCAATGCCAAAATTTTGCATAACAGTAGACTTATGACTAGGTCCGCGAATAATCAATCATAAAAGGTGATGGCAATATTAAACATAAAGATAGAAACACCTTAACCATAAAAATAGATAATGAAACTGTTAAAGATCCGAAAACATTAGTGAACCACTTCAATAATTATTTCAATGAAATTGCTGATGGCTTATTGCCTCTACAAGGAAAAAAAAGTTTGGTACAAGTAAAAAACACACATGTACTACATCCTTCTTCTTTCAACCTGTTTGTGAATTGGAGCTCGTAAATATTGTGAACAAACTAAAAAATACATATTCTTCGGGTGACGATAAGATTAGTGCTAATCTATTAAAACAATGTGTACATGAGCTTGCGGTTCCTTTAACACAAATAATTAACAAGTCAGTTATGGAGGGTGTATTTCCTGAGAAGCTGAAGATCTCTAAAATCAAGCCGTTATTTAAGAACGGTGATAGGCAATGTATATCGAACTATCGTCCCATATCTATACTGAGCTCTTTTTCTAAAGTTTTTGAAAAAGTCATGGCAGTAAGGTTAATAAAATTTCTAGAGCAAAATAACACGCTTAATGATAATCAGTTTGGTTTTCGTAATGGACGCAACACCTCCACTGCTATTATTACATTTTTAAAATATCTGTACAGTGATATAGATGAAGGGAAAACATGTATAGGAATCTTTTTGGACCTCAGCAAAGCCTTCGATCTTGTAAACCATCGAGTGCTGCTTGAAAAACTGTATAACTATGGGATTAGGGGAAATGTTTGGGACTGGTTTAATAGCTACCTTGTAGGAAGAGAACACTAGGTGGAAATTGACGGGACTTGCTCTGGCAGGTTGCATTTGGGGCGTGGTGTGCCACAGGGAAGCATCCTCGGTCCATTGCTCTATATAGTATATGTTAACGACATGAACGTGGAAAGGGCTGTTTTGTTTGCGGATGACACATCCATGATTGTGAGTTGCTCAAGTGGGACGGATGCTGTGAGATGCGCGGAAAATAGTTTAATCGCGGTAAGCGAATACCTGTCTCACAATGACTTAGTTATAAACAGTGAAAAGACCACTTATATGGACTTCAGAACAAGATCGTATGACAGAGACACTTCGAGATTAATTAGATGTAACGGTCACAGTATCGCACAGGTGGATAGTACTAGGTTTCTAGGGGTTACCATTGATTATACATGCAAGTGGAATGAACACATTGATGGCATTTGCAAAAAATTATCTTCGTTCTGCCACGTTCTCAGGGTCCTTAAATCTGGGGTGAGCCCGGATATTCTCCTAACATATTACTTTGGCCAGGTCCACTCGGTGATGTCCTATGCGATCTTGGCATGGGGCTCATCGTCTGGCCTGGATAGAGTATTTAAAATGCAGAAACGTGCAATACGTATTATGAATGGGGTGGGTAGTAGGGTTAGCTGCAGATCACATTTTGCCTCGATGAGGGTGTTGCCGCTACCGTGTGTCTACATCATGGAACTGTTATTGTACGCGAAGGACAATCTTAATAGTTTGACACATTTGAGTAGTTATCATACGTACAACACGCGGAATATATTACAGTTAGAGATACCGAGGCATAAACTTGCATTTTATGAAAAGAGTCCACACTTAATAGCTATAAAAGCATATAACAAGCTACCAAATAACGTAAAAAATATCGGGTGCAGAGAGATCTTTAAAAGCGTCTTTGTTGCGTGGGTGTTACTACTCATTGTCAGAGTTTTTAAATGAGATCTGAATTAGAATTGGTGTTTTTGTATTAGTTTGTATCCATATTGTCTTTTTATGTATGTTGTATATGTAATAGCTTTGTTGACATATCCCATACTACTATGTAGTCGAGAGGACAAATAAATTATTATTATTATTATTATTATTATTATTATACTACGTATAAGAAAGTAAAAGATATAAATGTCATATTAATTTATTTCACTTTCAGTTATGCTTACAATATTGCCATTATAGTGAGAAATAATTTTAAGAGTAATTAGCGCGTTTCCAAAATATTTGAAGAAGCTATATTATCCAGGTTATTGAGACACTGGAATTCGAAAAAGTGCTAACCTAGATAACGTATGTCCCAATAGTTTTGCTTATTACAAAAATATATGTAAACATATATTTTTGTAATAAGTAATTTAAACTTTTGCTATTTGCTTTAATTTACGACTTAGCTAGGTGCAATTTTCTACGAATATATCTCATCAAGTTCTGGACGTCTTGAACACCTATTTATTTTGCGTATCTTTCTAAAAACTTTACGCCATAATTGTTCCTCATTTCGGGATTGCCTCCCTCACATCATACACTTACAATACTCAATAATATTGACCCTTCAAGCTTACTATCCCAGTTCCCACCTATTGTTCTTCGGTTATAAGCAAGTTCAAATTTATTAAGTTAAACTTTATGTCAGTAATTTCTTAATTTCTGTTTTAATTTCAGATGCAAAATATCAGAATGCGCTGATAATTCAAATATATTCGAACCAAGCTGGTTACATAATGCTGTGCCGTACAAAAATGGAAAACCAAAAAGTTGCGAGAAATATCGTCTTATTGAGGATAACTACAATAAAACGGATGCATTTTGTTCTAATAATAGTTTCGATGATGGGGCAGTAGAGACTTGCGAACATTTTGTATACAAATCTAAAGAACGAACAATACTTGTTGATGTACGTACATACCTTTGCATTATGTTATAATAATTTTATGAAAGTATCGGGAACTTGTTTGGTTAAAAACGAATAATCGTCATAGAATATGATGAAATACTAGGTTTCCACGTAAATACATATAAATTAAGAATACCTAACCTATCTTTTACTTACTTACTCCAAAATTCCTTTTACTTTTTACTGTATGCGTACGAAGGCGAGTTGATCCTGCTTCATACTTATTCTCAACTTTTTTGCCTTTCTCTATGATATTAATATTTTTTCGAACTTCTCATATATCCTTGGACGCTTCCTGATATCCACGTTTTTCTTTGGATCTGTATCGTATGGATTTTGTGCATGGATATTTGTAATTAGCCATTCAAGATGGCGAAACTATCTTAGCTGATTCTTTGGGATGATGGCATAAAAATATCCCCAAGTATTTTCATTGTTTATTGGATTTTGAATTTTCAACGTTTCGGATATTCTTCTGTCGCCTTCAGAGTAGCCCTGAGAAAGGCTGTTTCTTGTCAAATTCATATCGAAGTCATTAATTAGCAAATGTATATGTCTTCATCATTTTCTAAGTTTATTGGATTTCCGACGTTTCGGCAGAGATTTTTCTGGCATCTTCAGGGTAGCCCTGAGAAAGGCTGTTTCTTGCCAAATTCATATCAAAGTCATTAATTAGTAAGTGTATATGTCTCCTCCAATTTCTTAGTGCCAGCTGTGAGAATAGAACCCATGTGATCTGAGAAAGATTTTTAGTGTTAAGCGTACTAACCACTGAGCTACTGACTGGTTTAAAAGCTGTTTTTAAGCTACACTTGTATGCGTAGAAGTAGATACGCAGTAATTATGTTGCGTGCGGCCTGTTAGATGGGCAGTAGCCTAATCTTGATATGTCCTGTGTTGTGTAGTGTTTGTTGTTTATGCTGTCATAAAGAATTGGTATCCAGACCTCTTTGAACTCCAGGCTTAGTGTGCTTATGGAATTAGTTGCTGTGACCATATATACCACTTATTTAATCTTTATTATGGTGACATGTACTTCGTTAGTCAGAATAGTTGCGTTAGTCAGAATATTGTGCCAAGCGAGTTTTTTCAGTTTCTCCTATACGAACAAATTTCTTGTGTCCTTTGGTTCTAACGTCTAGGGTCCAATAAACGATGAAAATAGCCCAAACACCAACTCAAATTACACTCGATCGTCAACAATTACACATCTTGAATTGAAACTTTCTTGCAGTATAATCTACACTGTGATAGCAATCTATGGAAATTAACTATGGTTGGCACAATTAACGTAATAGGACAATTCTTTGGAATGCCAATAGCAGGAATTTTGTCAGATATGTAATTATATTCACAGAACATTATCTTGCATGTAACTTGCGCTTACATTTTCAAAATTTTTTAGGTACGGTAGAAAAACCGTTTTGGTACTAGGAACACTATTGTGCGCGGTGTTTGGAATTATTAGGTCATTCGTTCCCACTTATTTAATGTTTTGTACTTTGGAATTCCTTGATGCAGCTGCCTTGTCTGGAACTTATGTTTGCTGCTTTTTAATAGGTAGGTCATAAATTTGTTGTATTTGTAACATATGAGAAAAACTTACATTTGTTACTTCTACTTCGCAGGTGTTGAACTAGTTGGCCCTAAGAAACGAGTCGTTTCAGGATTGCTGATATGGTGCTTCTATCCGATAGGCGTGGTTATTACAGCAGCAATAGCTTGGGTGCTACATTCATGGAGGTACTAGTTAATATCATAAAAGTGTTTATAACACAAAAATGAGATATATCAAAATAATATTATTACGGAAAGTTCAATAAAAGAAATATCATGGCTAATGTAAGGTCTTAATGGGCACAAACGATCCGAATTATCGAAATAGCCAAGACCGACGCACAGTGGTCAAAACCGACAAAAACGTGATCGTATTTAAAAAAGTTTAAAATTTTTGATAATGCTTATGTATTTGTTTGTACGCGTTATCATACAACTTTTCACCAAGAATTGCTGTTTTATCTTTGTCAGAACCAGAGATATTAATTATCAAAAATTGCAAAATCAACAATGTTTCTATAGGGTGTATTTTAGTACCCGAAACTTAAGATGTGCTTGTTATTACTTGAGCCAGGTGTCTTGGTCAATTTAGAAGTAATTATTACAGGTAAAAGTACATACTTTAAAGATTCAAATGGCATCATTACTTTCAAGGAAGCTATTTTATTTCCAGGTAACATCGACTGCCTATAATCCTATAACAGCTATGTATAAATGATTTTTGAATTTTGTATGAGGAATAACGTTTATTGCTAGTACATGCTAGTCCGTGATTTTTTCATGAAATGTGAAAGTGTAGGTAATTATTAAAAGTTATGGTTTTACCTGAGGAGAGGTGCGGAACAGTGCCTAACGTATATAAATGTATGATGAGTGCTGTACGTATCTACTCTTTTATTAGTAGTTATGAAGTGCAATAGTAAGTGTTACTTCCGGTCCCAATTTTGATAATTTTTTATACAAAAGGTGTTGAAAATTAAGGTCTCAATACCTTTTTACTCCTAACATACCTGTCTAAAAAGCATGACTTGCGAAAGTAAAAGACCTTATTTCGAAAAAAATTTTAAATAAAATTTTTCGCAAATTTAATTTTGAGTACATATGAATTCTTTATAAATTTGTTTAAACTTAGTAGTAGACGAGTAATTGGCAAAATTCAATTTTTTCACTGAAGTAAAATACTACTTCCGGTCTGCCAATTTTACTGAAAATCTAATCAGTTCTCACGAGGAAGGTTATATTCGTAAATAGAAAATTTGGAATTGATATCTGTAACGGTTTCACCGCTATCGTGGTCACACACACAGGCATAGAGAGAGAAAGAGAGAGAGAGAGAATTTTTTTAAAAACCAGTGTTTCGGAATCAGGAGACTTCAAAACGTGGACATCTGCAAAAATGTCGAGGTCGAAAATTTTCATCATCACAAAATTGTTTAGAATTTTTACAAACATGTCTAATTATATAGTCTAAATAGATTTATGAATTTTCAATATGTCTTAAAGTTTATTAGAAACAAGTTTTAAAGGATGTTTTTAAATTTGCTGTTCAGTGTAGAAAGTAGTGTGGTTTCTACGCCAATTAATTACTGAAACTATCAATTAATGCTGTAAAAGGTTTTTAAATAGGAGTAGTATATTATGCAATGAACATTTAATGATACCTATTAATACACGAGAATGAAAATTACAATACGAGCCGAAGGCGAGTATTGTAATGAATACGAGTGTCTTAATAGCCATTAAATGCGAGTTGCATACACTATTTTTTCTACGACCACATAATAAAACATTATTTTTTGAACATTCCATTTCATAAATTGAGCGTAAAATTTTCCGTACGTTTTTGCAAATTTAGCTGGTAATAAATTGTTCGTGGCTACTAAGGCTTGTTCCATAATTTCTGCTGGAGTCAAATTTTACATTTCACTGTCATTATCCCACATTTTTACCGTTTATATTTTCAAAAAAAGCAGAAATTTTCACTACTTACTTGTGAATTGCAGAGAACTGTCACATTTATTAATTTTTATATCTGTCAGATATGCAGTCGCCATATTGAATATTGTTTGAATATTGGAATGTCGCATTCCTATTGAATATAAACTTGTATCATAATGAAAATCTGTATCGTAATGGACATCATTAAAGTACAGGTTCAGCATATCTAATAATACAATAAAAGTATGGGAGTAGAAAAAATATATATAAATACAATTCAATGAAGGAGTTTGGAAATGTCCTTCATCATCAAGCAAAAAATTTTGTCAAATATTAATAATTTTTTGTTATGGTAATCAAATTCAATATTTGAGGTGGATTACCTATATTGTTTGATATCATTCATTTTTATATCGAGTTGCACCAGATAAAACAAATCAATAAATATTAGTATTTTATTTTTTAGAACTATGCATATAATATAATTTCTTTAATTTTTAGATACGTCACCTTAGCGCTTTACTCTCCTTTATTTTTAATAATAACTTATTCCTGGTTCATACCAGAATCAGTTCGATGGCTTCTAACTCGTGGTAAACACAAGGAAGCGCGTGAAATTCTTATAAAAGCAGCCAAGATGAATAATAAGAGCCTATCCAGGAAGGCACTTGAACAAATGAGTTTGTCCGTAAGTGAAGAAGCCAATGAACCACTGAAACGCATCTTTCAGTCGAGGATATTATTATTGAGATTCTTGAACGCTTGCGCTTGCTGGATCACGTGCGTGTTTCTATTTTATGGTTTGACACTAAACTCCATCGCGCTAGCGGGAAATAGTTACGTTGATTTCATGCTAACTGCGATTGTAGAAATACCCGCATATATTGTGTCATCCTATATTATCGATAAATACGGCAGGAGGCTGTGTCAGAGTGGATCGTTTTTTCTCACCGCAATAGCTTGTCAAATTTACATATTCATCAGTGATGGTAATGTATTTATTTCTTCTTATTATTTATGTTTTGAGGAGAACTCTAAAAAAAATAATTAGGTATGGAGAATGTAGCAGTAAGTGACCTTGATATAGCCCATACCAGGGATGGCGAACCAATGGCACGCGTGCCATTGATGGCACGTGACAAAATATTTTGGGCACGCCACCTATCGACAAAGTAACAAAGTTTACTGCGAAATTTAACGAACGACGGGAGTGAGCCTACGCTACGGAGGCGCGCTGCGCGGGCGGGAAGCGCGCTTGTTCTTGTTTGTGGTTTGTGTCCAGATTTGTGTCTTGTCTTCTTAGTTCTTAGTTACGTCGTTGACTGCAATTGCTGATGACGCATAGTTTGTTTACGCATAGCATCATAGTCAATTTCGTTGACACAAGTGCATTTGTGTTATATTTACTAGTGTTATTTAACATGGCTAGTTCAGCAAAAAAACAAAAAGTGCAAGATAGACAATTTCAAACTTGGTGGACTGAGAAATATGGCATGATTAGTAAAGGCGACAAAGCGGTGTGTGTTTTATGTTCTGGAACAGTGGTATGTAGAACATCGTCTGTAAAACGGCATTTTCAAACAAATCACAAATCCGTTTGTCAAAAAAGCGAACCAGAGCAAAAGGAATTAATTGCAAGTGCAATGAAAGACAGAAATAAACAGTCGACGTCTATGATTAAATATGTTGGTAAAAATTGTCATATGAGCGCCGCAAGTTTCTCGGCTGCAAATGTTATTGCTCGGCATAGTAAACCTTTTCAAGAGGGAGAGTTTTTGAAGGAAGCTTGGTTAGCATGCGCGTCCTCACTTTTTGATGATTTCGATAATAAAGATAAGATAATTCAGCGCATCAAAGATACTCCTTTATCTAGAAACACAATAAAAGAAAGAATCTTAAAACTGGCCGGAAATGTAACAGATCAACAAAAAAGTGACATTAACTCTGCTCCTTTTATATCTCTATGTCTTGACGAAAGTACTGACGTCACTAAATCTGCACGTTTAGCTGTTTTTGCTCGATATTGCGTAGTAAACGTCATTAAGGAAGAATTAATTGCGATAACATCGTTGCCAACAACTACAAAGGGCACAGATATTTGTACGGCTGTTAAAAAATCGCTTGCTGAGAAAGAAATTGATTTGAAAAAAATTGTTTCGGTAACGACTGATGGTGCTCCAAGTATGGTGGGCAAAACAAATGGTTTCATTAGTTTATTTCAAACAGACATAGGACATTCGATTCTTGAATTTCACTGCATCATTCACCAACAAGCCTTGTGTGCTAAGAGTGGCTTAACATCTCTTGAAAATGTAATGGCGATAGTCACAAAAATAGTCAACCTCATATCGTCGCAGGCTTTAAACAAGCGAAAGTTTGATGCTTTGTTGGATGAAGTCAGCTCGGTGTATAATGGCTTACTGATGTATAATAATGTTCGCTGGTTAAGCCGCGGAAACGTACTTCAAAGATTTGTTGACTGCTTGGAAGAAATCAGACTGTTTCTGCAAAATGAAGGCAAAATTGAACAATACCCACAGTTGTTGGATGTTATGTGGCTTTCAAAATTGATGTTTTTTACAGACATATGCCAGCATTTCAGTGAACTGAACGTAAAGCTTCAAGGCACAAATAAAACAATTGTCGTCATGATAGATCTCATTCGCGCTTTTGACGCTAAACTGCATGTTTTCAGGAATGATATCATTACAAAAAACTACAAGTATTTCCCAAACTTGAAAAAAATTTTCAAAGATTTAGATGTGCATGAGAAACCAGACGAAGAAAAAGCTACTGAAGAATTTATTTCCGTAATCGATTCTTCAATCCAGGAATTTTCAGCGAGGTTTTCTCAGTTCAAAGAATTATCGGGAACACTTAAGTTTATTATGTACCCTGATGTGACTTCATTTGATAAACTGAACTTGTCCCAATTCTATTGGTTGGAAATTGAAGAATTTGAAATGCAGCTGATTGATTTCCAGTCTAGCTCAATATGGATTCAAAAATTTATTGAAGCAAGGAAAGAGTTGGAATTAATTGAAACAGAAAGATTGACAAGCAATATAAGCAAAAATGCTAGTAATAAAATTATGGAAACATGGAATTCGATTCCAGACACATTTAACTGTTTGAAGAAACTGGCTCATGCTATTTTAACTATATTTTCATCTACCTATGCCTGCGAGTCATTATTTTCAGAGATGAATAACATTAAAGACTCGCCTAGAAACCGTTTGGCAGATGACTCCAGTTCAGCATGCATTCTGCTAAAAGTAACATCTTACAATCCTAATATAAGTTATTTGTCATCTAATCTGCAACAACAGAAGTCACACTAATGTAATGTAATTTTAATTTGAATTACACCTAGGTATAACTGAAACATTATTATTACTATAATATAGTGCAAAATGTATTTTTTGGTAATAAATGAAGAGTTTTGAGTTGATATTGTTTAGTTCTGTTATTTTCCCCATAATTACTAAGCAAAATTATTTGATGGCACGTCTATGGCCTCATTAAACATTTCTTTTAAAAAAATGGCACGTTGATCCTTAAAGGTTCGCCATCCCTGGCCTATACTATCAAAATATGTCATAATATACAAATGCACAACATTTTTTTGAATCGCTCTCTATATTTCAACATAATTCTAAAACGTGCCCCTAATGAACTACACAACTCTTGTGATAAAAATATCTTGAGTTCATACAAAAATCCTATAGAAAAAAGCACTTTAAATTTTTCCCGAATTTTCCAATTTTCCGATAAAATTTGGAAAAAAAACTATGATCACAACCTTCCACACAACGTAAGGAACACACACACGAAATTTTATTAAAATCGATTATGTAGTTTGCGAGTCTACAAAGAACAAATTAAATGTTGATTTTTATATACATGGTGACATCAAAAAACTACAATGCATAGTACCACGCGATAGAGGATCCTAAAATTAAAAAAAAATCCTGATACACTAATGTTCGATCGCCTTTTGTTTAGATACGGGTTTTTAAAATTTGTCATTATTTTGTTTTACTTCTTCCCATGACAGAGCTGTTAACCTAATTATTCCAATAATTTATCAAAATTTTTCGTATTAATTAAAAAAAAGCTTTACATACTTATTTATTATAACATTTATTTCCATTCAATAGCTCATAACAAGAAAAATCTACTTGGTCGACATGAGTTTTAAAAATAACAACATAACATAGCAAAAAAAAAACATCACGTAAATTTAAAAAATATTTTTAAGGTACCTATCTCCAAAGACGTTCAAATTGATGGCCTTCTTCTTGGATACACTTTTCCAATCTTTGTGTTAATGATTGACGACATCCTTCATAAATTCCTGGATTATTACGGAATCTATCAGCAGACTCCATAATTCTGTTCCATAATTACTCTTCATTATTTATTTTTGCGGCGTACACTTCTGCTTTCAAAAACTCCCAAAAAGAAAAATCGAAGGATTAAGGTCGGAACTACGAGCTGGTGATGGTATAGGTCATCTACATCCACCTATTTCCAAGTCATCTTTGATAAAATTCCTTGCTCCATTTGAGAAAAGTGGGCCAGCGCTCCTTCGTGCATGAAGTACATTTGAATAATGTTCAGTGGAACATTTTCTAATAAATTGTTTACTCCATTTTCCAAAAAAATTCGATGAGTTCGCCTGTCGATCGATTGAGCAATCGAAATGGACCAGTTAGGTAATTGTCGATTATACCTGCCCATACATTAATAGAAAACCCAGACTGGTAATTCCGAGTTACGGTTTGATGAGAGTTTTCTTCACACCAATAGTGCATGTCAGGTAGGTTCAAAACACCCTCGCGACTAAAACCTGGTTCATTAATGAACAAAAATAAAATTTTGCCCTTGATTTGGCAACCATTCAAAATATTGTACAAGGGGTAAATAGTCCTGTTCCAATAGATGACGAACTTTTTGGAAATGACACGGGTAAAGAAGCTGTTTAGAAGAATTTGATCGAACTTCGACATAACGCATAATCGTGTCCCTGTATTCTTCAAAAGTAAAGAGAACCATTTTTAAAATTAATTTTAAAAATGAGGTGTGGCCACCACACGACTTTCTTATACGTATGAAAGTGTTACTTCCGGTCCGAATTTTGAAATTTCATTTATACAAAAAATATTCCAAATCCAACTCTAAATACTTTTGTACTCTTCATAAATATATATAGAATGCATAATTTACGACATATTTGCAAAAAATCGCTATTCGATAAGAGTAAAAGTGGTACTTCCGGTCTGAATTTTGAAATATTTTTTATACAAAAGATATTTAAAAGTATGTTCTAAATACTTTTATACTCGTAATGTACCTGCCTAGAAAGCATGATTTGCGAGATATTCGCAAAAAACTGATTTTCGATAAGAGTAAAAGACCTACTTCCGGTAGAAATTTCGAAAAACTTTATTAAAACAATTTTTCTCAAATTTAATTTTGAGTACATTTGAATTCTTTATAAATTTGTTTAAACTTAGTAATTGACGAAATATTTGCAAAATTCGATTTTTTCACTGAAGTAAACTACTACTTCCGGTCTGCCGATTTTGCTCAAAATCTAATCAGTTCTCAAGAGGGAGATTATATTCGTAAATACAAAATTTGGAATTGATATCTACAGCGGTTTGACCGCTATCGTGGTCACACACACAGAGAGAGAGAGAGAGAGAGAGAGACATTTTTTAAAAACCACTTTTTTGGTATCAGAGGACCTCAAAACGTGGACATCTGCAAAAATCTCGTGGTCGAAAATTTTCATCATCACAATACTTCCTTATACTACGTATAAGAAAGTAAAAAAATGAGGTGTGGCCACCACACGACTTTCTTATACGTATGAAAGTGTTACTTCCGGTCCGAATTTTGAAATTTCATTTATACAAAAAATATTCCAAATCAAACTCTAAATACTTTTGTACTCTTCATAAATATATATAGAATGCATAATTTACGACATATTTGCAAAAAATCGCTATTCGATAAGAGTAAAAGTGGTACTTCCGGTCTGAATTTTGAAATTTTTTTTATACAAAAGATATTTAAACGTACATTCTAAATACTTTTATACTCGTAATGTACCTGCCTAGAAAGCATGACTTGCGAGATATTCGCAAAAAACTGATTTTCGATAAGACTAAAAGACCTACTTCCGGTAGGAATTTCGAAAAACTTTATTAATACAATTTTTCTTAAATTTAATTTTGAGTACATTTGAATCCTTTATAAATTTGTTTAAACTTAGTAATTGACGAAATATTTGCAAAATTCGATTTTTTCACTGAAGTAAACTACTACTTCCGGTCTGGCGATTTTGCTCAAAATCTAATCAGTTCTCAAGAGGGAGATTATATTCGTAAATACAAAAGTTGGAATTGATATCTACAGCGGTTTGACCGCTATCGTGGTCACACACACACACACAGAGAGAGAGACACACACACACACACACAGACACACAGACATTTTTTAAAAACCACTTTTTTGGTATCAGGGAGCCTCAAAACGTGGACATCTGCAAAAATCTCGAGGTCCAAAATTTTCATCATCACAATACTTCCTTATACTACGTATAAGAAAGTAAAAGCACAAACTTTATCAGAAACACGACAAACTTGAATCAATTAATGCAATATTAATTTGACAGATGCCATAAGTACATAGGTATGATAACATTCTAATAATACTCAAAACTAGTAAACAATAACTTTATATACGAGGGCGTATTTTTATGTCATCTACCTAGGCATGAAACAAAAGAGTGACGTTGTCAAACAAATTATTGAAAAATTTGTGTCACTGTTAGAAGTACATGTGCTAAGTTGTGTTTAGTTTATGCTGTGTATAGAGATTTGAGTCAGTCCATTTCTCGATAAAATGGGTGAAACTAAAGTTGAACATCGCAGAGTAATAACGTAAGGAAGGCAATTGTCCAAAAGCAATTCATGAAAGAATGGCTGCTGTATATGGGGAAGATACACCATCTTATTTCCAAGTAAAATATTGGTCTAAACTCTTTCGATGGAGCCGAGAGTCAATCAATGATGACCCAAAGTCCGGACGACCCATTGAAGCTCGAACTGAAAACATTGTGCGATAAGTCGAAAATTTGGTACTGAAAGATCGGCATGTAAAGATCTCTGTCATTGCCAATGAAGTCTGTATATCCGAAACAAGTGTGAGACTTGGGTATACGAGGTATGTCTCAGAAGTAATGAGAATGAATTGTTTACGCTAAATATGACAACGACTGCAGCCGACTGGAGTCGACTACATGTGAGTGGAATGTCTAAGAACGCAACCATAACAGGCGCAGCCCACTAAGTCTAGTGTTAGTGGCATGAGCCCCACGTATTTACCGTTAAGTTCCAATACCACGTTACATGTAAAATGCAGGCAATTATCGAGCAGCGATATGGAATTAAATTTTGCGTTAAAAAAGGGAACTGCTTCAGAGACACTACAAATGGTAAGAACAACATATGGAAATGTTACGTTGTCGTCAGCAGAAGTTTGCAGATGGTACAAGGCTTTCAAAGATTGCCGCGACACCATCGAAGATTACCATTGCTCCGAACTGCCGTCCACCTCAAAAACCGATGAGAGCGTGGCGAATGTGCGGTCTGCGTTAGCATACGGTTGACACTCAGGTTGATGGCACATGAGGTCGGCATGAGTAAGGACACTGTTTATCGAATTGTGACAAAGGAACTAGGCATGCGGAAAATTCGTGCAAAGCTGGTGCCCAAGAACTTGTCTGATGAACAAAAGGAAAATCGCTTCTCCATTAGTCAACAATTGCGGGATCGCTTAACAACCCAACCCAACTTCATGCACAGAGTGATAACAGGTGATAGATAAGTCATGGGTATTTGAATATGATCCAGAAACAAAGCGACAAAGAGCTGAGTGGTACACACCTGCATCACCGCGACCTAAGAAAGCTCGCATGAGCAAATCCTGAATGCTGAATGCTTATCATCAATTTTGATTCGCGTGGAATTGTCCCCAAAGAATTCGTACCGCCGGGCCAGACAGTGAATCAAACTCTTTATTAAACTGTTTATCGCAACGTCCTTGAACGTTTTCGACAGAGAGTTCTGCGTGTGCGGCCTGACATTGCCAGCTCATGGATCCTGCATCACGATAATGCCCCCAGTCGCAGCTCATTGTCGGTTGGAGAATTTTTGGCAGAGAAAAATATTCTAGTACTCCCACACCCGCCCTACATTCCAAACATGGCTCCATGTGATTTTTTTCTTGTTCCAACGCTTAAGAGGTAATTGAAATGTTTCCACTGCGGAACAATAAACAACATTCAAACAGTCACGACACAGGTTCTAAACAGCCTAACGAAACAAGACTTCCAGAACTGTTACCAAGCATGGAAAACTCACTAAAGATTCTGTGTGCATTCGCAAGGGACATACTTTGAAGGGAACAATATTAATTTGTAGATACATTCGATAAAACTCTTGAAAACTAATCATTCTCATTAATTCTGAGACACACCTCGTATTACTGGGACCCTCCTACTAAACAAGAATCCATGCAGTGGGTTCATAAGGGCTCTCCACCACCAAAAAAAGGCCAAGACACAATTTTCTGGAAAAAAACTGATGGCAACTGCTTTCTGGGATGCTGAAAGAGTTTTGCTTATTGATTATATGCCGAGAGGATCTACCATAAATGGAGAGGCCTACGGAAACACAATTAAAAATTTAAAAACTGCTCTGGAGGAAAAACGCCCGCATTCTTATCCACAAAAAAACTTGTTGCTGCACGACAATTGTCGGGTTCATAAAGCATAGAAAGTTCAGCAGATAATCAATGACTGTGGGTTTATAGAGTTAAGGCATCCACCTTATAGCCCCGACCTAGCTCCGTCAGACTTCTTCTTTTTCAAAAATTTAAAAAAGCATCTCAGAGGAAAGCGTTTTGCTTCTGATGAAGAACTCGAGGAATCTGTTGAAGAATATTTTGCGGGGTTACCGAAGCAATTTTTTTCTGAGGGTATGGGGCAACTGGAATACGTGTATTAGTGTTGAAGGGAGTTATGCAGAAAAATATTTTTTTTGTTCTCTTATGTGCTTTTTTTCATGGCTAGGTAGATAACATAAAAATACGCCCTCGAATATATAGATAATGTTACCTAATCTACATACGAATCATACACAATTGTCAGGTCTACGTAGTTTTTCTACAGAATTTTGTTTGTAAGTAGAACATATTCTTTTTCAAAATCTGCATGAAAAACATAAACTTATACACGCATTTTGTGTATGCAACAAGGTAATACCAAAATTTGCAGAAAACTCTACATAATCTTCCATCGTGTCAAATGGACCTAATATATAAACATCTACGCAAAGTATTACACAATAATGGCAACACAGAAGCAATTATTTCTTTACTCAATCATTATAGATAATCATGGTCTCCAATTAGTTTTCTACTTGCTTGGAAAATTTGGAGCTACGTCGGCCTTTACAGTATGTTACATAATATCAACAGAAATCTTTCCCACACCACTGAGGAATTCTTTAATGGGAGCATGTTCGATGTTTGGACGCTTCGGGGCAATGGTTTCTCCACAAATGCCCTTATTGGTATGTTTGTAGTTAGTTAATAATAAAAGTTAACTTTCGTTGCTTGACAATTTGAAAATTTTATCTAGTTTATTATCAACAGTCAATTTATTTATTAAAAACCAATCATTTAGTTATTATTATAGTGTTAACGATAAAATTTCATTCCGTTATGTTTTCCTGTAAAGTGTTGATTATTATGTTTTTCAGGCATCTATTTGGCCACCTTTACCGCTTCTATTGTTCTCTGGAATGTCGGTCATAGCCGGATTCTTAACACTTCTATTCCCAGAAACACTCAACATTAAATTACCAGACACTATAAAAGAAGCAGAAGACATAGGCAGAAATGATAATGAAAAATCAAATAAAAGTGTGAAAGATAAATGTTGATATATAGAGAAATTTATATGTGTTTATTAATAAATTTAATTTCAATATAAGACTAAATTATTTATCTGTTCCAGCAGCACTAACATTATTCCAAATAATCTCCTCCACATACAGGGCAATCTTCAACTATTTTTCTAAATTGTATGTAAACTTTGTTCAATATTTCAGTATTAATTTCTCGAACAGCTTCCGCAATCCGCAATTTAGATAATTTAAATCATTTCCCATTGTTTCTCTGTACACTTTTTGCTTTAGGTAACCTCAAAGAAGAAAAATCATGGGAGTTAAATCCGGTGACGGAGCTGGCCAATGTATTGGGCCATGTCGTCCAGTCCATCTGTTAGAAAATCTCTTACAATCAAGGTACCATGAGTTGATCACCCATCTTGTTGGAATTCGTCGGAATTCTTCTTGCTCAAGTGATGGTAATAAAAAATTCTGAAACATTTACAATTTTCATTAAAAATATGCCCAATGATTCTGTTTAATAACATTCTGCACCAAACATTGACTTTTTGATATCGCTAATTTCAATAAGTCTAAAATTTGGATTATCCTTGATTAATATCTACAATTTTGTGAGGAACGGTACCATTTGTCGAAAACGTTGCTTCATCAATAAATATTAATTCCTGATAAAAAAATGAGGTGTGGCCACCACACGACTTTTTATATGTATGACAGTTTCAAACTATACAATTTTAAGAATTTTTTTACACAGTATTCGAAATCCTATTCTAAGTACTTCTATTCTCTTAATAAATCTCTATAAAATACATACTTTGCAAGATATTCGACAAAAAGTGCTACTCCCTAAGAGTAAAAGTGTTACTTCCGGTCCCAATTTTGAAATTTCATATATACAAAAAATATTGCAAATCTAGCACTAAATACTTTTGTACTGTTGATAAATATATATAGATTGCTTACGACATATTTGCAAAAAATCGCTATTCGATAAGAGTAAAAGTGGTACTTCCGGTCTGAATTTTGAAATTTTTTTTATACAAATATAAATATAAATACTTTTATGCCCGTAACGTACCTGTCTAAAAAGCGTGACTTGCGAAATATTCGCAAAAAACTGATATTCGATAGGAGTAAGGACCTACTTCAGGTTGGAATTTCGAAAAACTTTTTAAATAAAATTATTCTCAATTTTAATTTTAAGCACATATGAATTCTTTATAAATTTGTTTAAACTTAGTAGTTGACGAAATATTGGCAAAATTCGATTTTTCACTGAAGTAAATTGCTACTTACGATCTACCGATTTTACTGAAAAACTAGTCAGATCTCCAGAGGGAGATTATACACGTAAATACAAAATTTGGAATTGATATCTACAGCGGTTTGACCGCTATTGTGGTCACACACAGACACAGACATTTTTTAAAAACCTTTTTTTCGGTATCAGGGAACTTTAAAACGTGGACATCTGCAAAAATCTCGAGATTGAAAATTTTCATCATCACAATACTTCCTTATACTACGTATAAGAAAGTAAAAAGGCAATGTTCCATCATAGTGTTCTCACCAACCCATAAACAAAACTCGAGTCTGAATTGCTTGATCTGCATTTTCTAAGGTGTGCCTAAATCTAGGTTTATATGGATACATTTTATTCGCTTCATAAATTGTTTGCAATAATATATGACTAAAATTGAGTTCACTTGCTCCCTGGAGTAAAGAACTCCTAGGATGTTTCGCAATTGATTTGATAGTCATAATGGTCACAGCATCATCATCATTTTATGCTTTGCAAGGCTTCTTTTTGTCGGAAACTAATCCCGTTTCATCAAACCTATTAATTAATTTTTGCAATGCTGGTCTGCTTACATTTGCATTCGGGTATTTTTCATTAAATAACTGTATTGCATATTTCTAGAAGGCTTAACCTATACCAGATAGATTCGCTGCTTAAAGTCAACATTTTTCACAAATAACGCTAGCTGAACTGTCAGGCAATATCGTTGATTAATGACTAATATATGGGTAATGCGATACTGATGTAACATTCTGGACTTAGTCATATATAAAATCAACAACTCGACATAATTTTAGGTTTTTAATCTCATCTTAAATGATTACTGGTTTTTTTATTCACCAAAAGGAGTTTCGATACAAGCAATTTTTTTATAAAGAATAAGTGTTTCTCCTCAGACTCCTATTAAAGTATTTTTCCCTATAAGTAACCACAACACTTTTCACACTGTATATTTAATTATTTAGAAATTATAATGTAAATATCACGTGAGAGGGGAGGGGTCCAAAGTTTTAAAAGAACACCTCACGTAATTAATGGATGCCAATCAGCAAATGCTTACTATTTAGATGAATACCAACTACATAGTCACATTTCGTTCTTCAAACTTTTTATATTGTATTTATGCCTTTACAAAATATTAACTTTCTTGATTTATTATTTACACAATGTAGACTAAACATGTACCAGTATAGTGCCTCTGCATGTTATTAATATTTTATAGTTATAATTGGATAATTGCCAAGAAATCGCGCTTGAAGTGTTCTTCATAACCATAAGGTAACTTCTCAAATTAAACTTGTACATGCATTGAAAATTTAATAGGCATAATTTGAACTAGGTACGAAAATACAATTGCGGTTTTCTTATTTGAATCAATTAATACCGCCTCTAAAAATGCATAATAATTACTCTCCGAATGCAATAATAATAAGAATATTTAAAAGAATAGAAGAAATCGACATACTTAACAAGAAATAGTAAACATGGAAAAACACCAGAAGTTAACCGCATAAACATGGAAATGGAGGAAGAAAATTGCAGGAAGAACTTTATAAACTCATAGGAGCAATATGGAATTCCGAACAAATGCCGATCGAGTGGAACAAAGATACAATCATAAGAATACACTAAAAGGGAGATTAGTCATTATTCAAAAACTATAGAGAAATCACACTGCTGAACAACACTTATAATAAAATCATGGCATCGATAATTCAAAAAAGGTTAAACACATATAGAACACCTTGAAGGATTTCCTTCATTATTGTAACGAAATAAGTTCACAAAAACAAGTCATAGATCATCGGCACACAAGTACGGCGTAAGCAAAAAAAAGTCTGTATCTTCTCTCGTATTTACTACGAACATCGAGAAGAAAGAAAGAATTTTCTGGTATATTTCTAAGCTTTTTTGTATGCGGATATAAAAGCCGCTGTGGTGCCGGGATGATTCATTGATTCAGTAATATTCGGACAGTTCAAAATAAACATAAATATAATGAATGGTGCAGTGTTATTGCAGTTCTAGAAATACATAAATATTACAGACATAAATAGTTGTGATAGAAATAAATACGTGTGGTAATTTAAATTGTAGTAGTTTTATGTGTGTAAATATACAGACTGTTTCAAAATATTTGCACGAGTTGTTTATTTCGACCCCGGAAACGCAACAATATGAAGGATTGTGGCTGTTATTTTTGTTATTTGAAGGATTGAAGGATTTATCTTCTAATTTGAAGCAAAATGGTACTAATTTCAAAAGTGAAGGCAAATATGAAGGAAACTGCTCATTTTAATTTAAAGTAAATGTTAACTGTAAAAATCCTAAAATTACAAAGAGCTGAATAATGTTTATTTAGGACCAGAATGTGAACGCTATCTGGCTGAGCTATGAACTAAATTCTAGTAGTGCAATATAAAAAATGCCTTGCATTTGACATCACAGCTTGTGATGAGATTCAACAAAGACATCAATATAAAATCCCCTTTTCTGAACGTAGATCAAATTGAGTGTGAATGTAGAGATCTTTCGTTTGGTAAAGAAGAGATAGTTCAGTTTGAGAAAATGTTTCCTGAATTTTGGTTCGAAATATCCAAACTGAAAAATTTTACGGGAAGACTCTTATTTTCAAATATTTCTTCCTTAGCTCAATTTGTATTTTGTCTTCCACACTCAAATGCTGAAGCAAAGAGAGTATTCTCAATTATGACTGATGTTAAAAATAAAAAAGAAACCGACTGGGTCACGTAACTATTAATTCATTATGGGTCGTTCCCCACAACCTTAAATCGACAGGTTGTGACGAACGATCATTAGTTATTAACAAAGAGCATTTTGATAAAATGAAGAAAAACAAAGTTGGACATCACAGGAATTAGAAAAGAAGGAGAAGATAATACAAGTTCTCGTTTTCTTGATGCCAGCCAGTAGAAGATTATTTTGGAAGGGCCACCAAATGACAGACAAATCAAAGGATGTAATTCAAAATATTGATTAAAGGAGGACTTTTAAGAATTGTTTGGTTTAAAATTTATTACTAAAATAAAAATAAAATTTGATTTAGTGGATATCAGAGGAATTAAAAAAGAAAGGAAGGAGAAGGTAATACAAGTCCTCGTTCCCTTGATGCCGGCCAATAGAAGATTATTTTGTGAAGGCCTCCCAGTGACTGACGAGTCAAACGATTTCATTCAAAATATTGATATAGAGGGAGGACCTTTAAGCATTGTTTGCTACAAAATTTATTACTAAAATAAAATAAAATTTAAATTAGTGGACATCAGAGGAATTAAAATAGAAAAGTTAATAATACTATTCCTCGTTGGTAGGTGTAGTGTGATTAGTAGGCAAATGTCTATTTTAGTATTACTTTATTTGTTACTTATTACAAGAATACCTGATTTTTTGTTGTTTTGTATTTACCTATTAGAAAATATATTTTGTGTTTTAAAATGGAAAAATGCATATCCGGTTTTATTATTTTATTTTATTTTTCAACTAATTTTCTTCTTGAAGGAATATGAAGGACATTGTGACGCTTGTGAAGGATTTCGTTTACAAAATGTTAGCAACACTGCTCCATTTGTTGTCTGAGCTCAGTATTTCCTTGCCTTCCGTGATGCTTACGACGTTTTTTGTGCGATTGATTTGTAAATTATTAGTAAACACGAGTAAACCAAAGTTATCCATTTTTTTTTTTAATTATCGACACGACATTCATTTTGACGTAGTTCGTCAAGATATTTTAGACTATAAGGGCACGGAAGATGGAAGTTTTCAGTACTGTTGAAGGGTACACCCAGTTGCATAGAAAAGTTTCCACTAACCACATTGGAACTGTTATATTCAAATTTTAGTGAACTTTTTTGCCAACTAGGTTTACATTGAAGAATCCGTAGAAACGAAGATAAAGTATGCTAGAAAAATTCTTATAGGTAACGATAAAAATAACTATCTAGATATCCAACCTGTTGTTAAAATAAGCAGCTATAAAGAAATTTCATCACAGCAGACCGTTATAGATGGTGCAACTTCATCTTCAAACGTCATTATTAGGGCGCGGACTTGACCGAGTTAAACTACGACGAAGTTACAATGGAGCAAAGAAATAATGTAAACAACACACATTTACTGAATAGCACTAATTCATATGGTAAACTGCAACATCTGTTTACGCTCGAGAACAGCCCGAGAATGAGAGCAAAAAATGGCCATAAAATAAGGAATTTATGAATAAAATTCTTTCTACATCGGCATAGATAGCCTGAGGGGTTTTTAAAATTTATTATACTTACCTTATATTTCGCAAGAGAATTAAAATCTTTATTCATACTTACGTTAGTTTCGTTTTTTCATTGTTTTGACTGTTAATTACGTACTTCGTAATTTTTGTAATAGTCTGTTTAATACCAGTTTATTGAATCGACTTCTCCCAATTATCTAGACATAAGTGTGCACTGGATTTCGTTTAGTTTCAATAACATACGCCTACATTTTTAGTTATCATTTATTTAGATCTAGAACGTTGTTTATGTTGCTTTTTCTAATATGAAAATGAATTGTCAGTGATTCCGAAATTTATTACAAAGTCTATAAAATATCGTTACAGAATGCCAAAATATCGCATGTTCGTCACTTAGCTTTGCTAAAACATACACATAAACAGTTTTTATGCAGAGAATTTCGATAGTGTACAAAATTTCGTGACATGTTTAAATGACGATTCTCGAAGTATTTCTGAGTACAATGAACTAACACAAATCCCAAATTTAAAAAATCAGTTGTTATTCCTACAGGAACACTTTAGAAATTTGCCTAAACTAATCACATATTTTGAAAATCGAATCTCAAATTAAAAAATGGATTAACTACATTAGATGTGGCTATTAATAATTTCAAAAGTATTCCATGTGACTTCGGATGTGGCCTTCGGCAAAAGCTAGACGCAGTTTTTAATAGAAATCCAGATTTAATAACATTGCGGCAACTGTGTATGCTAAATACGCTGAAATAAAAGAATATTTCCAGTACGCACATATAACCAGTTGCGATGTAGAAAGGATGTTTTCTATCTACAAGGATGTACTTAATTCAAAGAGAACAAGTCTTACAGAAGAGAAAATGAACAAATAATAAGATATTTTGTATTTTATAGACCACCAGCCACTTGTTATCCAATTATATAAATAAAATTAAAACCTCTTTAAAAATACAACATCTCAATAGTGCGCCCATGGGCGATGAGTCATGACTCGCTCGTATCCGCGCCCTAGTCATTTTACAAAACAAGACTCCTATATTAATTGGTACTTGCAATAATTGTTCAGTTAATGTTTTTAAAAATAAATAATTAACGTACAAATAATGTATATTTTAACTCAATTTCCTTACTGGGTAAAATTATTTACACAAAAACACATTATTATTAATTGAGACAAAATGGAGAATAAGGATAGTGCTCAATGAGCTCCATACCTACCGCATATCGTCTCTTCACATAAAGATGCCTATCTGTAGTGATCGAGAATATGATAACTTATATTATCGATATACCACACCCCCTAGACGCGCTGCTTTTACATAACAGATACCACCGCCACTTTATCATAGACATCGTGATGTGAAGAGACGATAAGCTAGGGGTCTGAAGCTGATTGATCATTGCAGCAAGCACGTCGCACACTGAAGAAGGCATAGTAGACTTGGAACACGTGTCTGTGGGTTGATTACTGTAATGCCGACTCTAAGGCATATTGTACATCCATTTCATATATGGACTTATGAATTTTTAATTCGTATATGTGTGTGTATGCTTTCCGTAATCTATTGGCGATTTTCACAACTACTCATTATTATTTTTGATATTGGTACGCCACGTGTTGACGTAATACTAGATGCTCATATATCTGCAGTGGTCTAGAAGATGATAAGTTAGTCGTAGATAGACAACACCCCCTGGCACGTTGCTTTTACATAACAGATACCGCCGAAATTTTATAATAGACATCGTGATGTAAAGAGACGATATGCGGGGAAAGGGTCTGGAGCTCAGTGAGCATTGCAGCAAGCACGTCGCACACTGATAAAGTCATAGTAGATTTGAAACACGTGCCTATGCGTTGGTTACTGTAATGCCGACTCTAGGGAAGATTGTGCAAATGCATATATGCATTTTATGCATGCATGTATAAATTTTTAATTCCGTTATCTATTGGAGATTTTTCCAAGTATTCATTATTATTGTTAATGTCTGATTAGGTTTTGCCTGATTATTAATTTATATATACAACAGATGAGAGGACAGCATGTCAGATATATCGAACTTATGTAAAACCACTGAAAGTAAATATTTGATATATTCAGTAGCCTAAATTATGCTTTCGTGGCACGCCAATGTTAGGTTTCTAATTTGTACCTCCATTCATATTTGGTGGCACACTCTAAAACTTATCGCAAAATCACGAAACCGACCATGGCAATCAATTTCGATCACCCGTTATACTACTAAGTACTGATGCCTTATTAATATATATTATTTAATATGAGAGATGAAAGTACACCTCTAAGAAGGCATATATTAATGGAAATATTCATGAATTGCGTAAGGATATAAAATAAAGAGAATAATTTGAATATATGGCACAAATACAAAATAAATAAATAAAATCCAGTGAAAAAATAATCATTCTCCCGTAAGATACTAACTTCTTACAGAATTTTAAATATCCTTGTTATTTGGAAAACGACGGGCTTCTCACTAAATAGTTAAGTATCATTCACACAATTTTTCAAGGACAAGAACATAAGATTTTACTACCTTAGTTTATATTTTTGATTTACGAATAATATACAGCGAAACTATAAATGTTTGAAAGTTTCGTATTGTTTAAATCAGGGGTCTCCAAACTACGGCCCGAGGGCCACATCCGGCCCGCGGACAGATTTTGTCCGGCCCGCGGACAGATTTTGTCCGGCCCGCGGAGAGCTAGCATACTTGAAAACTCCTTTTAGAGAACATATTTTTTATAGCAAATTAAATTTAGTTTACTGAAGTATTCTAATTTTATGTTGAATAATTATTAATATGACATCTACATTGATATGGTCATGGGCTAACTACTCATAACATTGTTGTAGGCTTATTGTTATTGTTTTTGTGATAAGTTGGATAAAGAAACACAGAATTGTAATGAGTAAAGACATGTATAATATGCAGAAAATTTTACTTCAGTATATAATAACTAACAAATTATTGAAATGAATCCAACTAACATTTTATACATTTTAAATAAAAACATAACTTATAACAGGCATTATGACATATGAAACACTAATGAGATTTGTGTAATTGAGATTTTCCACTGACAATAGTTTGTAGTTGTGGACTAATTTTACTTGTACCAATTATTAAAAGAGATTTAAGATGCTCATCAGTTAATTTAGATCTGTAAACATTTTTTGTGTACTTCATTTTGGAGAAGGTCTTCTCACACAAATAAGTAGCACCAAAAACAGAAAACAGCCCACGAGCAAATTTATGCAAATTATCAAATTGTGTCAGTGGAAGACTCTAATAAAATTCCAACAAAGATGAGTTTTGATATTTGTTCTTAATTATATCACTGCACTGTAGATCAATTATTTCCATTTGAAGTTCCGGGGCTAGGGTTTCAATGTCAGTATCAAAAGGATTCTGAAAAATCTTAATTTGATTCGCAATGGCATCAAAGTCCGAGAAACGAGTATCAAAATTTATTTTCAAAGCACTCAAAGTTTCGATTGCAAAATCGATAGGAAACTCAGTCTCAGTAGTGTGGCTGAATATTTCACATGTTTTAAAATGTGAAAAACATTTACTTCGTAGTTGTGATTGAAACAGTATCAATTTCTTCCGGAATGATTTGATATTAGTGTATAAATCAGGAAGATGCTGGTTTTCTCCTTGCAATCTCAAATTCAGTTCGTTCACATGTTTTGTCAAATCAACATAGAATGCTAACTTCCACAGCCATGCGTTGTTTTGTAATTCAGTAAGAGGGCGATGCTTTTCATTCAAAAAAATTTAGATCACTGCTCGAAGTTCAAAAAAGCGCTGAAGGACTTTCCCACAACTAAGCCAACGTACGGCAGTATGATAAGGTAAGTCATTTTCTCCAATCTCTTCAATAAATTGTCGGAATTGTCGGTGATTCAGCCCAAAAGATCTGATAAAATTAACAGTTGATATGACTGGTTTCAGAACTTCAGATATATCCAAACATTTTCCGCACAAAGACTGTTGATGAATGATACAATGTAAGACTAATGGTTTTAAACCACCGTCATTTTCTACAGCCTTTGACACAAGAGCGACCACTCCTTTATCTTTCCCACTCATGTTTTTGCCTCCATCAGTTGTAATACATTTCAAGTTTTTCAATCGAAGGTTCTTTTGATTAATGGCCATTTCAACTCCTTTAAAAATATCTGTACCAGTAGTTGTGCCATGAATACTATTCATATCAAGAAGTTCTTCATGCACTTCATAGCTTTTATCTACTCCTCGAATATAAATCAACACCTGAGCAGTATCTGACATATCCGTTGACTCATCCAAGGCCAAAGAAAACCACTCAACATGTCCATTTTTGTCGAATAGTTGAGAGGATATATTTTCAGCGATGTTTTCTACCCTTCGAGCCACAGTGTTTGCTGACATACTGACACTTTTTAATAAATTTACCTTTTCAGGGCACATTTCTTCGGCTACTGCAATTATGCATTCTTTGATCATTTCTCCATCGGTGAATGGTTTTCCACGTTTTGCAATTTCAAGAGCCACACGAAAGCTGGCACGCGTTGCAGCCTCTTGTTCAGTTTTGAGTTTTGTAAATGAAGATTTCTGCGATTTCAATCCGCGCTTCATAGCTTCGAATTTTTCTGTCCGCAAACTTCCTGTATATTTTGAGTAATTTTGAAAATGTTTTGTTTCATAATGACGTTTAATGTTATATTCTTTGAGAACGGCTATGCTTTCATTGCAAATCAAACATAGCGCCTTCTTACTGGACTCAATTACGAAATACTGAATGTTCCACTGATCTTTGAATTTTCTGCATTCACTATCAATTTTTCGCTTCTTTTCCATACTACTAAATCACACACAAAAGCAACAATTCAAATCAAAATACTGTTACAAAGATGTCTTAAACTTAAACACGCACAAACACGTTTTAAGGAGGTACGCACTATTTTATTTCACAACAGTGTCATAGGAACTGACTTGTGGTTGCGCCACTAGCCTTCTTATATATTCCAATTACTGCCATCTAGAAGTGAGTGGAAGACACCAGAACTTTCTCGAACCAACGAGATTATTCTGTACGTGCTATTAGCGCCATCTGTTAGCGATAGAAGGTACTACCTATTTCCGCTTGTGTCCACCAGATGTCGTGTCACGTTACTCCTCATGGCTCGTACTCTACGACTAATCTAGAAATTACAGATAATGACAGGAAAATTAATAATATGCAGTGTTGCCGTTTTGCAGCCTTTTTTAAACGTTGCGTACTTTTTCGGACTTTTTTTCATCAGTGGACTATTTCACTTTTTACCACCGGCAACAATGATAATATGGTTTTGGCCCTCGGAACTTACTGGAGTAATCAGTATGGCCCTAAGGCTGGAAAGTTTGGAGACCCCTGGTTTAAATCATCTCTGCAATAGTTATTGATTCTAAAATAGAACAAGTCATATACCATTTGCACGCAATACAGAAATATTAGTTTCCTATATTTTATCAATGAAGTTCCCACATCAAGATGACTTTTCGATTAATATAGAAAGAATTTTTTCACTGCTCAATACAATATATATTCATGTATATACATATTTGTTGTATACAGGGTGAGTCATTAGTATCCGCTCCTTGGATTGCTCTTTTGTGTTTTAAATAAAAGCAAAAACAATAGTGGAAGATGCATGATGGCTTGTGGCGAATATTGTAAAAATACTTTAAACTCTGACGCACTTCCGGTTTCACCCTATATATTTTTGGATTTTCCTGTACTGCTTTAAATTGTCTGTTCAACTATTTTTTCTTTTTCAAAATTCAGCTAATAGTTTTTGAGTTACTAATTTTTTTTGAAAACATTTGACCAGAGCACGTGTTCAGAAAAAAATCATTTTCACATTCTTTTTAAAAGTAAAAACATTAACTTTGGTAGTGCTTGTAGCCAAGAAAATTCTGCATTATTTGGTAAAGTTGCACTCGACAATACCTCAAACAACTTTGTTTTTTCAAAGCCTACTTCCTGAAATTTTCACATACCAAAAACTTATTCTTCTTAAATGGAACACTCAGTATTTTATTGAGGCATTTTGTTCCTTTTTTTATTCTCGATCATTTTTGTTAACAATGTCCTATACCTATCTTTTGTAATTTTTGAGATAATCACTATAAGAGCAATTAGCGGTCAATTAAAGAACTACGGGCGCTGTTCTGTGCAACCAAATATTCGTCCAATAAAGGCTGGAATGCGGCTGAGTGCCTGAGTCAACTGTTAAAGAAAGACGGTATACATTTATGTCAAACTTATAAAAGCATCGCTATTAGTTATCATCCAAATGAATTATTCTTATGAAGAGTTAATAGATAATGATTGACGTTTTGGGTGAATCTGAAAGAAACTCTTTGCTAGCATCCAAACTTTCTGCACAGCATCTCTGGTGGAAGTCAACCGAAGCCAGAAACCTTCGAAAGTATAAAGTGGACGGAAAAAGCAATAACTGGTGAGGATAAGGCGTTTATGGTACTTGCGAGTGTAGTCGAGCACCCCCATGCTAGCACAACGAAAATTAGTCGTCAGTTAGATGTAAGTCAAATTTGAGAATCCAGAATAATTATGAAATATGAAATTCACCCGTAGCATATTCATAAACAGGGTTAGATGAAATAAATTTTCAGAATCGCTTACATTTTTGTCAATTGGCAGCAGATAAATTATCCTGGCTCTCTCAATTTTTTGTTCTTTACCAACGAAGCCACCTTCTATTAAAGTAAATACGTTCATTGTCAAAATTCCCGTTATTATAACACATAAAAAACCCCACTCTTTATCACACCTGTAAACTTTCAAAATCGTTGGTCATTAAAACTGTGGGAAGGAATAGTGGGTAGTTACATAATTGGACCTTATTTATTTGATGAAAATGTTAATGGAGGAGAGAATCTTTGCTATGTACGGACGGATTTTCAAAACTTTTTGAAGGCATCTTCAAATATGTCAGTAAACATAACCTTTATTTTATTTCGATGTTAACCAACAGTGTCAAAAATGAAATACTGCAACTGGACATTGCCGGAAATAAAATATTCTGTAAAATTCTTACTTTTGGGATAGTGGGATTTAACATTTACTTTGTTTGACAGTTGACTAAGGAAGTCGGGTGCCATTTCTGCCTTCCATTGGTTGAACGAATATTTTGGTGCATAGAACAACAGCGCTCGTAGTTCTTTAATTGAACGCTAATTGCTCATGTAGTGATTATCTCAGAAATTACAAAAGATAGGTATAGGACATTGTTAACAAAAAAGAAAGAGAATAAAAAAGGAACAAAATACATGAATAAAATACTGGGTGTGCTATTTAAATAAAATATGTTTTTTGTATGTGAAAATTTCAGGAAGTAGGCTATGAAAAAACAAAGTTTTTTGAGGTATTGTCGAGTGCAACTTAAACCAAATGATGCAGAAGTTTCTTGGCTACAAGCACCACCAAAGTTAATGTTTTTACTTTTAAAAACAATGTCAAAATGATTTTTTTCTGAACACGTGTTTTGGTTAAATATTTTCAAAAAAAATTAATAACTCAAAAACTATTGGCCCAGTTTTGAAAAAGAAAAAACAGTTGAACACACAATTTAAAACAGTACAAGAAAATCCAAAAATATATAGGGTGAGTCGTTTAAAAAAATTAAGTAACCACGCATCTTCCACTAATTGTTTTTTCTTTTATTTAAAACACAAAAGAGCAATCGAAGAAGTGGCTACTAATGACTCACTCTGTATATATTTACATAATAGTATATTGACGACCACATAATAAAACATTATTTTTTGAACATTCCATTTCAAAAATTGAGCGTAAAATTTTCCGTACGTTTTTGCGAATTTAGCTGGTAATAAATTGTTCGCGGTTACTAAGGCTTGTTCCATAATTTCTGGTGGACTCAAGTTTTACATTTCACTGTCATTATCCCTCATTTTTACCGTTTATATTTTCAAAAAAGCACAACTTTTAACTACTTACTTGTAAATTGCAGAGAACTGTCACATTTATTTAATATGCATATCTGTCAGATATGCAGTCGCCATATTGAATATTGTTTGAATATTGGAATGTCGCATTCCTATTGGATATAAACTTGTATCAAAATGAAAATCTGTATCGTAATGGACATCATTAAACTACAGGTTCGGCATATCTAATAATACAATTAAAGTATGGGAGTAGAAAAAAGTAATAAGTTGATACATCATCAGGCAGTAGTTTACTAACGTCAATAAAATTCCGAAGTAAGAATTCAAGTTCATTACTGGAAAACTCATTTAAAATATTTTTGCATTTTTGTTTAAAGTAAAATATATTTTTTCTTCAAACGTAGTAAAATATGATTATTCTGTTACTCAATATATAACTATGAAAGAATTAATTTCTTTACTGTTAAAAAAATGCAACGGACAAATCAGAACTCTTTAAAGTGACTAAACATTTATTTAATAACTGTCAAATATTTACAAAATAGGCGAAGAAGAATTTCAAAGTACGCCACCAGAATTAGTCAAAATCGCCAATCGTGTAAAGCATAGGTTCCCAAAGTGGGCGATAACGCCCCCTTGTGGGCGCTGCAGGTCTAAAGGGGGGCGGTAAGAGACCCAGAAAAAAAATGGGGGCGTTGTGTAAAGGCTTAGGGGGCGATTTGTAATTTCATCTAGAATCTAGGAGGACTCTTAGACACCGACTGAGCTCTCGACTCTCGACTAGGGATGGGCGATAAACATCGATGTTCATTGAACATCGATATTTTAGGATCGATGTTCGATGTTTTTGCATCGATGTTTGCAATTTAGATTTATCGATAAACTATCGATGTTAGAAGAAATATAGTGAACATCGAACTTTTAAGCTTGACAAAATGTATTTGCACTAATCCCAAAATAAAACAGCGTCCTCTGTTGACAAATACAAAAATGTTTCCAAATTAACAGCTCACATACAGGCTACGAGGATGTAAAATTGTCTACGAATAAAAGAAGTATTTAAATTACACAGTGCTATATCATATAAATTCGAATATTTCATTTTAGGCTCTTTTAAATATTACTCAGTATAAATATTTAAATAATATATAATTAAATACATAAATTTATAGTACTTTTAATGTGCAGAATAAAAGTTAAATTATGTATGCATGCAGAATAAGTGAAGGAGGTAAACGTATTTTCATAGAAAAAGAAGGGAGATAGACATTACCGATGTATACTTCTTCGGGAAATTCCCTAGTGCGTACAATCATACACGACGATACACGTATTAAATGCAAGATGACACATCAGAAATATAAAACCATATCCATATGTATCTCGGTATTTGCCAGCGTAGTCAAAAAAAAATGCAAGACTATAAAATCCCAAATAAAAATCGTTCTCTTAAAAAGCTTTGATACACGTAAATGTATATATTTTTTAAGTATCAGACGATTTAAGTCATGTGGTTGTTTCATGCGTAATTGCATAATATTGTTTTTTTATATAGTTTTTTTTGAGTAGTTTCTAAAGTTAACTACATATTATAAATGTATATATTTCTTTTATTATTTTTTTTGAATAGTGATATCTTTTATATCATTTTGTTAAGGACGTAAATTAATTAAGTTATAATAAAGTTTTTGTTAAACTGCCAAAAAATAAATCTATAAATATAATTATCGATGTTTAAAAACATCGATGTTTGGTAGTCGATATTTTGCAACCATCGATGTTGATCAACGATGTTAACATCGATGTTTGATATCGATGTTTACCCACCGATGTCCCATCCCTACTCTCGACTACAGCTTGTGAACATCAACTAATATTAATTAAGAGATTGCTCAAACCAACTCGGTTCGATATTTCTCTCCGAGTAGTTCATATATCTGTCCTGTTTTATTGAATAAATAAAATAAAAAACATATCAATCGGTCGCTCCGTTTCGAAACGAAAAGAGACACAAACAAACAAATAAAAAGGCAACTGTATCAATCGGCTGGTTCATAGAATACTTGTTCTTACTTGTTGAGTACGATTGAGCGTCGAATGAGATAAACGAGTTTATGCATGTTTGTCTTATTCCTGTCGGTGCGTGCTGCTTATGCAATCCTATATAAACAACGTAATATTTATTTTATTTTCATTTGCGGTTTCGCGCGTAATAGATAAGCAGTACTTAAGTTCAACACTTATACTTACGTATTTCTCAAAACAAAACAATGTCGGAAGTAAAAAAGAAGAGACGGCAATACTGTGCGGAATATATTAAATTCGGATTCATTGAAAATCCTACAAACCCATCGTCGCCTTTGTGCCTTCTATGCCTAAAAACATTTTCGAATGAAGCAATGAAGCCTTCAAGACTTCAAGATCATTTGAATAAAATGCATCCAGATAAGAAAGACAAGAATGTAGCATATTTTCAAGACCTAGAGAAGAAGCATAATACTCGGCCAAGTGTAGCAAAACTCTTTTCGGCGGCTGCTAAGCAAGATGACGACGGACTTCGAGCTTCGTACAACATCTCTTTGTTAATTGCTCAAAAAGGCAAACCACACAACATCGGAGAAGTGTTAATTTTGCCAGCAATAAAGGAAGTAATAACTACTGTGCTTCATAAACCGGCCGCAGATATTATCGGAAAAATTCCTTTGAGTAATAATTCTGTGCAAAGACGAATTGATGAAATGGCCGGAAACATAGAAGAATCATTGTGCAATCATCTGAGGACTAGTCAATTCTCAATTCAGCTCGATGAGTCCACTTTACCAACTAATGAAGCATTGTTGCTGTCTTACGTGAGGTTTATTAAAGATGAGAAAATATGTGAAGAACTATTGTTTGCTAGAAATTTAGAGACCGATACAAAAGGCGAAACCATATTCAATACATTGGAAAAGTTTTGTGATGAGAAAGAGATTCCCTTGAAAAATATTATATCAGTTGCTACGGATGGCGCTCCGGCTATGACAGGGTGCCATAAAGGCTTCATAGCGTACGTAAAAAAAAAAAATAAAATTCCAGATGTCCTTGCTGTACATTGCGTTATTCATAGACAACATTTGGTTGCTAGAAATTTAAGTGAACGACTATTTCAATCACTGCAATATGTCATCAAAGCAGTCAATAAAATCCGTAACTGCTCTTTGAATGATAGATTATTTCATCAGCTTTGTGTTACTAATGACGAAGATTTCAACCGTTTGTTGTTTCATACCGAAGTTCGTTGGCTATCAAGAGGCAATTGTCTGACTCGATTTTACAACCTGTTTGACTCTGTGATAGAGTTTTTGGAAACTAAAGATACAGAATTGCGCAACAAGCTCATTACATCAAAAAAATGATATAGCTTACATGACAGACCTGTATAAATTGTTCAACAACATGAATCTCCAACTGCAAGGCGATGAACTAAATTTAATTAAAACAAAAAATGTCGTTGCTGCTTTCGCAGCCAAACTGCTTCTACACAAAAAGAATATGGGCAGACGTGAGTTTCATAATTTTCCGAATTTATCAGTATCCTGCAGTAACGACGACTTGTTTGCCTACTGCCAACATTTGGAAAAGCTCCACATTGACTTCACCGAACGATACCAGGATATTTTGAACTTGGAAATACCAGACTGGGTGTTGGATCCGTTTTCAAATGTCAACACAGCAATATCACCACATCTGGAAGAAGAACTTATAGAATTGACAACGAACGAGGAAATAAAAATCAAGTTCAAAAATGGCTACCAAGAATTTTGGCTACAAAAACCGATCCCGCAATTGTACCCTGGATTGTGGTCAATCATTCAACGATTCTTGATAGCATTCCCATCGTCATATTTGTGTGAACGTGGATTTAGTGCTGTAGCAACGCTGCTTACTAAAAAGAGAAATCGTTTGCATGTTACCGAACGTGGTGACTTGCGGCTGTTCTTGAGTAAATTGGAACCTGATATCAACAAACTTATTAAACAGCATCAGATTCATCCTTCACATTAGTTTTTATATTAGAATCGATTATGTTTGTTTTATTTTGAATTTTGAATAAAAGATACTTTGTCTGAATACTATAAAGTTGCGTTTCAATAATCATTCTCATTGGCAGGTGTAGCCCGTAAAAGTTAACTTGAGACCTGAGCGCCGTTGTGTACTACCTACTACGCTCAGGTCTCAAGTTAACTCATTCATTCTAAACGAGACTTTTACTATAACCCATAGTAAAAGTCTCGTTTAGAATGAATGTTTAATCTCCGCTAATATAGCTCACAATAATTAATTTAATTTGAAGTTATAGTGGTTTTTGAGTAGGTGAAAAAATGGGGGCGCTAAAAAATAATTTATTCTCAAAGTGGGCAGTAGGCAAAATAAGTTTGGGAACCACTGGTGTAAAGCTTATGAAAATGCTTATGAAAACTTTCTGAAGCGGAGTAAAGAACAGAATGTCAACAACTACACCAAAAACATTTTGTTGGCGTGTTATTTTGTAAATTTATCATAAACTTCGAAAAGCTGCACATTATGGGCACAATTTTCAATGGTTAAAGCTCAATTAAACTTGATAGACAATGTAAATATTGGAAAATATAACAAACTGTTAGCACTTTCAAAGCACCAAGGCGAAGGTTATAAACCAAAAAAAATTAAAATACTGAGAAAAGGGCAAATTGACAATTTCTTACTTAATGCACCAAACAGAGGAGAATATTTAGCTGCCAAGGTAGATGGCATCAAAGATTTAGGAAATTTAGTTTTAGTTGCTATAATAATACCAAAACAAATAATGTTTTTCTGCTATAATCGGAGAATTTTACATAAGAGTTCTGATCTTCGTACAAAGGGCCACAGACTTGACGAGATCTTTTTTTATTAAATATCAAAATAGGAAATATTACAATGTTGTAATGGTTATACACAAAATATCAAGCGTAGCTACTCCGCTTGCGGATAGCGGCGGAGATATTACATGTTTCAAAAATGAGGTGTGGCCACCACACGACTTTCTTATACGTATCAGCGTTTCAAATTATAGAATTTTAAGAATTTTTTATGCAAAAATTATTCAAAATCTTATTCTATACTCCATTCAGTCTAAGAATAAAGCATTGGGAAAGATAGGGCTTAAAATAAACGTTTGTGATTGGTTGAAATCGAGTGTGCATTTACACCGGCAAAATAATCGCATTTAGCTCGTTCTGTCAAAAATTTGTTTACTGACAGTTTTGTTCAAAGATTTTGTCGATTTCCGTATTTTACATAGTTATTTGTTGTTAATATTCTTAAAAAATAGTTCTTCTTAGAACTCGCAAGTGAAATATTCATTTGTTAAGGTATTTTATCAATTTCGTTATTTCGTAATCGCTAATATTCTATAGTACGGCGGAAGCATTTTAACAGGTCCTTCAAAAAATCGTAAAGGGAAACACATAAGATCTGGACAAAGGCAAATGGCTTATAATGTGTACATTAAGCATAAAGACAATATGTCTAAAACAGCTGCAGTCAATCAAACAGCAGAGGAAGTGGGTATTAATAGGAATACAATGTACTGCATTATTAAAGAAATGGAATTATATGGAGTTCCAATTTCTCCTCCAAGAAAAAGAAATTATCGTCATACTTACAATAAATTGGATGAAGCACAAAAAAGTACAATTAGACGACATGTGCATTCCTTTTTCTTGAGGAATGAGTTACCAACTTGTATAAAAATGTACGTAAATGTCAAAATATAATGATATCAGATATGTATATCCCTGCTATCCATCTGACAGTAAACATATGTTTTACTTGTTTTCAAAATACAAAGTTCATCGTGTGTAAACTGTGCTCAAATTGTAGCGCCATCTACTTTATTCTTAGACTGAATGGAGTATAAGTACTTCTATTCTCTTAATAAATCTCTATAGAATGCATACTTTCCAAGATATTATCAAAAAAGTGCTACTCGCTAAGAGTAAAAGTGCTACTTCCGGTAAGAATTATTAAATTTCAAATATACAAAAAATATTGCAAATCCAGTTCTAAATACTTTTGTATTCTTGATGAATATACCGGGTGTATTATGAAAAACCTTTCGTGCTGTAACTTTTTTATTTTTTATCCGAATGTAATAAATTATACGTCGAACTAAATCGTTTTAAAAACACTGTAACGTGATCCGCTTTGAATTTTTGTTTGACACTTTGTTTTTGACAGACAGCAGCAAACTGTGTTTTTTTAAATTGTACTATATTTTTTTTTTTTACTTATTCAAATATATTTTTTTTTCTGAATATGAAACTGTAAACAATGATACCCTTGTATGAAAAAAAAAACGAGGAATTGAAGGTTTTTTTTAGTTCAATTTATTCTGGTTTTTCCGAACACAGAGATTTCTTAAATGCATTTTAAATACTCTATTTCATTTTATTACCAGCAAATGTGTGCACCATTTAAAATCACTTACATTCAATACTATATAGCCTATAAAGTATTATAAACCAATGTTATATCAGTTTCTTTACAGACTTCGTAACAGGCAGTAAGATAATCAACATCTCTCGTTAAATAACAATTGTGAGATTTACTTTGTAAACAGGTTTAAGTGTTTTTATTAAAATAAATAAAATTGTGAAAACACTCATAGTTTCAATATAACTGACACCAAATGAAAGATGTAGGCTTATACGGAAGTTACGCCCCGTGAGCGGTGGGTCAACAACAACATTTACAGTGTTTATTTTAAAAATTTAAAAATCAAGCAGTCATATTGAACGATAAAAGTGCATTCCATATTTTCGAAGAGAGCTATGACATCTGTCAGTCACACATTCATTATAACATTTTCAACGATTTATTTCTAAAATTTGTTATTGAAATGGATAATGGCGAATGTGTGGATGCGATTCAAGTATATTTTGAATGCGGAAAAAATTCTGTAGCTGCTTTGCGACTTAATAATAGTTAATAGGAGGTGTCAAATGTGTCTGGAACAAAATGGGTCCAATTTCGAACATTTGATTCATTAAAAGCTATGATAGCTTGATTTCTGTAAATTTCGTAATTTTTTTTAATAACAATAAATTTGTCACTCAATTTAATGGAGGTGTCTTCAAGAAATAAATCTTTATTAGAATAAGTAAAAAAAAATATGTAGTACAATTTAAAAAAAAAAAAAATAACTACTGTCTGTCAAAAACGAAATGTCAAAAAAAAAAATTTAATAACGGGTTACAGTGTTTTAAAAACGATTTAGTTTGACATATCATTCATCAAAATCAGATAAAATATAAGGAAGTTACAGCACCAAAGGTTTATCATAATACACCCGGTATATAGAATGCATAAATTACGACATATTTGCAAGAAATCGCTATTCGATAAGAGTAAAAGTGGTACTTCCGGTCTGAATTTTGAAATTTTTTTTATACAAAAGATATTGAAAATTATGTTTTAAATACTTTTATACTCGTAACGTACTTTTCTAAAAAGCATGACTTGCGAAATATTCGCAAGAAACTTATTTTCGATAAGAGTAAAAGACCTACTTCCGGTAGGAATTTCGAAACACTTTATAAATAAAATTATTCTCAATTTTAATTTTAAGTAATATTGGCAAAATTCGATTTTTTCACTGAAGTAAACTGCTACTTCCGGTCTACCGATTTTACTGAAACACTAATCAGATCTCAAGAGGCAGATTATACACTTAAATACAAAGTTTAGAATTGATACCTATAGCGGTTTGACCGCTACCGTGGTCACACACATACACACACACACACACAGAGACATTTTTAAAAAACCACTTTTTCGGTGTCAGGGGACTTCAAAGTCGAAAATTTTCACCATCACAATACTTCTTTATACTACGTATAAGAAAGTAAAAGACATGGAGGATGGAAACCACTAATGTTGCTGAAGGTTACTTAGACGAATCTGTATCAAATAATAGAGCTATAGCAATGAGAATATTGAATCCAACAGACTACAGCTTCCATACCACGAATCAGTCACCTGGTTCTAGTACCACCGAAAATAAAGACGAAGCATCTACTAATAAATTCACTTTATGTTATAGTTAACATCTATCGCCAGAAATCACTGATAATTAAATTAATTCTGTTTTTGAAAAACTAAAACATAATTTATTTACTTTTAGGACTGTTTCTACAACACCTTACATCAACAATAAATTAATTTTGTGTATAACCTCCTGCTTATTATAACAGAATACTTAGATATGTACATACGTAAGTAACATACATAATAAAAGCACATTGGACATTAAAGTTTAAAGCAGATACTTCTTCACTATTTAAGTTGGAGTCAATCGATATGGCACTAGATAGAGTCATACTTTACAAAAGTGATCATGTCTGAAGTAAATTAACTTACTACAAATTTATACTTAACAAAATTTACTAAATACATATATTTAATTTTGTAGAGAATAGTACATTACGATTCCGTTAACTTTGAAAGAAAATTACTGTCTGTATTTGGTTTGTACTATGGTCGAGGGTTCGAAGGAAACATCATAACAAAATGGGTATTCAAAATATGGATACTGCTAGGTGTCTTATTCATTTATTCAATGATCAGAAAAATGTTTTTGGTGATGGATAATCTCGAAGTTGTTTTTGAAATATTTCACATATTGATAACAGAAACTGCTTTCATAGTGAAGTCCATTATATTTTATCGGGCTTTGCCAAAACTATACCGTCTAGATGACTTGTTAAGAGGACCAACTTTTAATCAACATACTGAAGAGCAAGATCGGTTTTTATCGAAAGCAATCTTCACTTATAAATTGTTCGCCAGATATTTTCAGTGTACATCATGGGCTGCTTTGATAACTTATTCTCTTTGTCCAATTTTAGATGGAAGTATTTGGGCAATACCAATTTGGATGCCATTTGACGAAGAAAAATATAAAATTTGCGCACAATTTTTCGAAATCATATGCTTTATTGCACTGTCGACTGTTGACGTAGCAATAGACTGTCTCTCTGCTGGTTTCTTAAATCTTATGTGTATGCAATTGGATATTCTCAACGACAATTTAAAATCTATAGGAAGAAATAGATCACATGATGATTATTTACAACAGGAAAAACAAATACAAAGTGATTTGAAAAGATACATCCAACATTATATTGCAATAATACGGTAAGATACTTTCTGTTACCAAATTCTGTACAAATATACTGTGTTGGTATAATACATAACAAAGAAAAAGCAAAAAGACTGTACCATGTGTGTCTAACGAAAAAACTAATTACCTGTTCTAAGTTATTTTTTGATGCATTATTTTTAAGTTTATTAGATAGAAAGGTCATAATATACGTCGTAAATTTAATACTTTCTTTTACTTCTTCTTTATCTTTCATTGGATAAAATACCTGGTTATTACTGGAGACGTTTTCATTGGCTCTCCTGTGAAGTAGTGTTACATGCTGGTTCTCTGGTCTAACACATGCTTTGCATATAACTTTCGAAAAGCAAATTTTCACAAGCTTTACTCAGAACTACTTTCTGTTGATTGGTGCTTCCTTGATACCTTTTGTGACGTTAATGCGGCAACTGATATGTTCTACTGTGTAGTCTACTCTATAATGGACACTTGCATTCCCTATACCTGCCACAACAATAAGCAACATTTTCCCCCATGGTTTACACCATCTATGGGAAGATCATTAGATTTGAAGCTTTATTACCATCGGAAATGGAAGCAGACTGGGAATAATTTCTTCAAACGTGAATTTCAGCAATTATGCAAATCTCTTAAAGATAATATTGCCACGGCCTATCAAGCCTATATTAACGGTATTCAACATTCTCTCGTTGGTGATCCTAAATCATTTTGGAAATTTGTACGAGACAAACGTGGGAGCTCCAGAATTCTGGTAAACTCTTTCTGAATATTGGGAGAATTGCATACGATGATCTACTGGAACATCTGAAGAAATCAATAACATTACCTCCGGACATGATAATATTCCGAGCTAGCCTGCTTCGTGATTGTGCGTCTATTTTTACTCAGCCTCTTTGCAGGATACTTAATTTATCTGTGCAGCCATCTGTCTTTCCTCAGACCTGGATGGTAGTTTGTATATGTCCTTTACACAAAAAAGGAGATAATACCAATATTAATAATTACAGGCCGATATCAATCCTACCAACCTTTGCAACTTGTATATGAGGCTATACTATATGAACATATATACAACAGCATCAAATCATTTTTGTCGCCCTGCCAACATGGTGTTATGTCCAAGAGGTCTACCACTTCGAACCTCGCCACATTATCTCAGGCTTTATGTGTAACACTGGACAAAGAGGGCAGATAGATGTTATTTACACTGACTTCTCTCGTGCTGAGTTTGCTTGGTTTGAGCAACTCACTGGTAACACTTCTTGGTTATTACCTTGCTGAAAGAAGTAACTTCGTATACTATAATGGTTACAAATCAACGATGTATGTTTCTACCTCTGGTGTTCCCCAGGGGTCCAACCTTGGAACCTTATTTTTTAACATCTTTGTTAATGATTTGATAACTTCAATCAATTGTAATGTCTTGGCCTATGCCGATGATTTAAAAAAATTTCATCGAATTGATGAAGCTCGGGATGCTACCTTTCTTCAAGAGAACTTAGACCGAGCCACAAATTGGTGCTCTTTAAATAAATTTCAGTTTAACATCAACAAATGCTATTTTGTTTCGTTTACCAGAAAGCCCAGTAGATTTTGTAACAATTATTCTATTGACAACATCGCAATCAACCGCAAAACACATGTTAATGATCTCGGAGTTACATTTGATGAAAAGCTTACCTTCGCTGATCATATTTCCCTAGTCACTGCGTCAGCATTTCGATCATTGGGTTTCGTTATCCACACCTGCAGAGATTTTGACAACATAGCAACACTCAAGTCACTTTATTATGCACTGGTTGTTATCAAGTTGGAATATGCCGTTGTCGTGTGGAATTCTATATAAGATCGCTGTATTAATGTAATTGAATCAGTACAACGCAAGTTCCTAAAGTATTTGTGTTATAAACTAGACGGATTTTACCCCTCCTCGTGGATTTGACTATAAGTTGCTCCTGGATCGACATGAGATTAGGTCGTTCGAAGCAAGGCGACACATAATTAGTACTAATTTTGTAAAAAATATCAATCTGTTTAAGATAGACTCTCTTGATTTGCTAGCAGAAGTTAATTTCGAGTTCCTCGTCAAAGCTCAAGGGTAAATGAGGCACTTCTGCTTCCCACTGTCAAAACGAATATTTTGCTGAGGGCTCCTATGGTGCATTCTGCCAGGAATTTTAATAACCTTGCTGTTGATGTTTTTCATTAGTTGTTTATATTTTAATGTTTTTCATTTTTTCAAGTATTTTCTGAATTGTTTGTTGTTATTAGCTTTTCTCATATGTATTATCTCTATTATTTGTTATATTGTCTGTATTGGGATGACCTGTTGGGCAATTTAATAAATATTATTATTATTATTATTATTATATGCCTTGCAACCCATGCTAATGTGTTTGCTTTTCCATACACGTTGTTTCAGGTAGCCTGAGATCACTGCAGACTTATCGGTTTGTTGTCTAACTTCTTCTGCAAGGTTCCTGAGCTTATGATTTTACACGCAAAATAGTTGAAGTGCATGACTTGTCGATGTTAAATTTCTTATTTATAAAGCTCATTTTACATCTTTCAATTTATTGAAACTAAAATTGATAAAGGCAAAGTGAGGTAACTGGGACCTAATTATTCAACTTTTAAAATACGATCCCTCCTGGTTGTTCCAATTTTGGATATCAATATCAATGCCAATAAATTTGATTGTATAATCTCTACTTATAGTGTTGATAGTTCCGATTATTTGCTGAAATATTAATTTTGTTACTATTGACATGTCAGTGGGCCCATTTACCCGAACTTTGTGGGGTAAGTGGACCCAGCCCTCGCATTTTCGTACTATGCTACATCCAACTCAATGCAAGGATCCATATTTGTAATGTGCTTGTTTGTCATACTATAATTCGTTATTATAGATCTTATGGTTTTAGAGATGTGGGGTTTGCAAGGAACAGTGATAAGGGAAACCAACAGATGTATAATCAATACAACAAGATTTATTAATTAATTATAAAATATTTCCATTTCAGGAACATACTACATATTTCTCTTGTTTTCTTCGATAGGTTTTTTAATTATTCTTAAAACATTTTCTGGGCTATAATTTACATAATCTTCTTTGTCTGGCCATCGCCAAGCATTGATTTTTGGGTTAATGAGTATTTGTCTTCACCACCTTTTCCGCTACAGGCAACAACACCTGCAGTTCCTTGGGTTCCTTGAATGTAGTCCTCCAATGTAGATCTTGGAATGTTATAGAACTATACTGTTCCTCTTGTAGCTTTTTCCTTACTTTGCAATTCAGCACGGCTATAACGACAACTATGTTTGTTTTTCTTTGATAATAATTTCGTGTCATTCGGCAAAGTAAAACAAAAGGTAATACATTGGGGTAACTGTGTCAGGAGAGGGGGACAATCACCCATACTATTAGGTTCCAATTACCCCCAAAAAGCGATTGTTTTGGGAAACTCCCCCCCCCCCCCCCCCAACATATCCTTCAATAACAATAGCAACTTTGAAGCATAAAATACACGTTTAATATAAGTATACATTTTACTAACCTTTCAATATTACAATAAGCACTTTTCACAAAAATTGGTATTTTATTAGAAATTACTTTGACTTTGCGCTATAAGTTGCACCCGCGTAGTACATCGTGTTCGCTGTAGCAGCCATTCTATAACCAAGTATAAAACCGATCTCATTTGATCAAGTTGTTTGGGATAGATGGAGCCACTGTCGACAAATAATTGCTTTGATTTTATAAAATTGTGCAGAAATGGTATTTTAAAAACCCGTGGGTCCACTTTCCCCAGGGTGTGAGTTACGACTTTGCCTTAGATGTAAAACGAACTATCATAGCGACGAATCGAGTCGATAACTAAGAGTAACCACATTTTCCATTGACAATTGATCAAAACCTCTTCAGATTATATTTTATACTAGGTGTTTATAAAAACACAGTTTTCCGCATTATTTCAAAAGACTACTACAGGAAAACTTATGATAATAGCGTAGCGTATTATTTAATAATTTAATACTTGTTTCAGATTTGTTGAGGAGGTGCAAAAGATATTCTCAATTGCTATATTTATTCAAATATTTACGAGCGTTGTGGCAATTTGTACAACTGGTATACAAATCGTTTTGGTACGGTATAGTAGTTTTAGGGCCGGTTTTTCCAAATCCGATTAAAACGCCGGTTAGCGTAATCATTGATTAAGAACGTCCTTAATTTAACCGATGTTTGGAGGACCTGATAAAATATTAAACAATTAGGGTCACTTACACATGCGCATAACCTAAGAAATTTAAATTTTTATTATGTATTATTGGGGGCATTTATGCGTTTGCAAGCTGTATGAAGTATTTTTTGGAATTAGTTAATAATTATTTTCATCAGTGGTTTAGTAATTGTATTGCTTCTTCTATAAGCGAAATGAACAGTATAATTACATATAAAAATAATATAATATTGAATATAATATTAACTATTAACTTACTACAGAAATAAAATTAATAGAGAACCACAAATACAGTATTTTTTCTGTTGAGGATGATTCAATTTGGAAGTTTTTTAATTCTACTACAATTCTGGAACTTCATTTCAATTTGTGAAGATTCTAAGATCCTGTGTTAATTTTAGCTTTCGGTTGCTCTTTTCCTCTTTGTCATTGCACTTAAGAGCACCTTATTAAGTTATAATATTAATCAAACATATTTTGAATTCGCTCTCGACATGTCATTAACATAATAAACTATATTGAAAAATTACAAATGAAATTGAAATATGGAAGAAATTCTACAGAAGCAAATCGATTCAGTATTACACTCAGCTGAACGACCATTCAACGGTGAACTTAGTTCAAGCAAATATGCGTTGTACCATCACAATACATTAGCGTGCCATTAGAAATTTGACGAGATTATTTTCAAAGTGTGCTTGTTGTGTGAGCCTTCCATAAGATTTTTATCAGTATTATTATTCAATTTTCTTTTTATTTTATAATTAGAATCAGGTAACAATATTGTATAGGTCATACGTCTTCAACCCGCGGAGCCATTCTTGGCGGCCCTGGCACTTACTTGACTAAATGAAATTACATATCTAAGGCCTACGACTGGGTAGGTATGCGGCGAGGCGCGAACGCACCTCCCCGCCCGCAATTCTCCCGGGGCGCGGGCGGGGAGGTGCGGCTACTCTTGTCTTGTTCGCTTGCTCAGTGCAGTGCGTTAATTAGAGTTGAACAGTCACGTGCAACTTGAGTACGTTTTCGACATCGAATGAGTGTGAGATGGCAGCAAATACAACTAGAAAACGCAAGGTTACTGATGAGAACAGATTATTCCAAGATAAATGGACGAACTTATATTTATTTGTCTGTGTCGGGGAAAAACCCATTTGCCTCGTATGTAATGAATCAGTCTCAGTGTTGAAAGAATACAATATCAAACGACATTATGATTCCAAACATTCCAGTAAGTTTGCACATTTTCAAGGACAATTACGCATTGATAAGGTGGAGTCTCTGAAGAAACAACTTCAAAGACAGCAGTATTCATTTCACAAACAGAATGAAGACAGTGAAGCAACTGTAAAAGTAAGCTACATTATTTCAGAGAAAATTGCACGTAAATCAAAACCATTTACAGATGGCGAATTCATAAAAGAATGTATGGAGGCTGCAGCAGACGTTTTATGCCCCTCGCAAAAGCAACTTTTCTCCAAAATAAGTCTCTCTGGCGTTACAATAGCAAGGAGGATAGAAGAATTGGCTGGAGATATCGAAAGAACATTACAGGAACGCGTGTCGCAATTTGTTTACTATTCCGTTGCACTCGACGAAAGTACAGACTTAAGTGATACCGCTCAGTTAGCCGTTTTTATTCGCGGGGTTGACGTTAATTTTGGTATTACTGAAGAAATGGCTGCTCTAGTTCCAATGAAAGGCATCACAAGAGGAAGTGATTTCTTAGAATCGCTTAATACCGTCATAAATAGATATAACCTCAAATTATCAAATTTGGCTGGGATCACCACAGACGGCGGCGCACCTTCTATGGTTGGTAAAACCGAAGGAGTTGTTGCTTTAATAAAGAAACAGAATCCCGATGTCTCCTTCGTACAGTACCACTGCATTATCCATCAAGAAAATTTATGTGCAAAGTCTCTTAATATTCACGATGTCATGAGTGTTGTGGTAAAAACGGTTAACTTCATCAAATCTCAGGGCCTAAATCACAGGCAATTTCAGGAATTTTTAAAAGAAACGAATGCTGAATATGGTGACATAATTTATTTCTGTGATGTTCGTTGGCTCAGCAGAGGGAATATGTTAAAACGTGTGTTTGATTTGCGAAAGGAAATTGCAGCTTTTATGCAAAGTAAGAATAAAGCTGTTCGCCAATTCACTGATGAAGCATGGCTGAGTGATTTGGGTTTTCTTACCGATCACATCTCAATGATTTAAATAAAGGAAGGAAAAGATAATTTGATTCATGAGCTATTCGACGCTTTAAAAGCGTTTGACATGAAGATGGACTTGTGGATCAATCAATTACAAAAAAATTTTACCACTCATTTTCCACATTTGTCGTCTTGCCAAATTTCAAACATGGACAAATACATTACTGCGCTGCAAGATCTGAAAACACAATTCGACTCACGTTTTACCGATTTCCGAAAAAATAAAATAAGCCTGAATTTGTTTGCTAACCCATTCAGTGTTTCTGTCGAAGATGTTCCTGAAGAAATTCAAACGGAATTGATAGAGTTACAGTGCAACTCCACTTTGAAAGATAAATTTAATTTAGGTTTGCTTGAGTTTTACTCAAAATACATCGGTTCTGATTTTCCTAAAATCAGAGATCATGCACTGAAAATGGCATCTCTGTTTGGCACAACATATCTATGCGAGCAATTATTTTCTCGAATGAAAAATGTAAAGTCCAAGGCAAGAACCAGAATCACCGATGTTCACCTTGAGAACAGTTTGAGAATTGCAACGACTACTATAGGGGTAGATATTGATAAATTAGTTAAAAACAAACAATGTCAAACGCCTCATTGATTAAATTTTATTCCTTTTTGTATAATTTTCTAATAAATAAATTGAATATTTGATTAGTGTTTTTTATTTACTTAATTAAGTTTATATATAATGGAATGTTTTCTTGTGTTGCGGCCCGCTGAACCAAAATTAAAGTATTCTCGGCCCTTGACTTTAAAAAGGTTGAAGACCGTTGGTATAGGTGATGGTTATGCAAATAATAGTTCAGCTGGTGGTTTTAATTTATAGTAGCTGATAGAAATAGCTCTTGTTAAAAAACATAAGCACATAATAGAGTGCAATGGTAGTAGTACTAAGGAGAAGAATGCTGCTTGGAATACGTTAGCAAAAGAAATTATGGTGGGCAATTCAGAGCAATTGAAGAAGTATACTTATTATTTAAGTGAGGAATAGCAGATGCGATCTTCTTAATTACTCGCCTGGCAGTACTTTCATCAACCCCAGTAAAATCTCCTGATACTCTTAGAAAACATCTTGTTGCAAAGAATTGCAGGGCGATTAAAACCATTTCAGCCGGGAAAGGGTTCTATTTCTTTCATGATTGTCAGATCTTTAGTTAATCTAAACCTATCTAGAAACTCATTTGCAGACCACTTTCGAAAATAATTGTTTCTTACTTTATAACTTTGTTTTCTTCTCCTGTTTAAACAAATACATTCATACATTTCCAGAAAATCATTTTCCTCATTACTAAATTCCTGTAGTAAATTCATTGTAGAAAATAATATATCTTTTTTAAGTACTGAAACGTAAATTATGTGTGAGGTTGATGATAAACTTCGTTGATACAACCGGCCCTGAGAACATTCTGGCTGAACTAGGATTGGATGAATAATGTGCATGCTTGCAAAGTTGACGTGCAGCTAAATTCTACACTAATAATTTATACTGGAACTGTCGAATTCACTCTGATTCCTCCAGAATATAACATTTTCGCGTTTTTTGAATTTATTTTGTAATTTTAGAATCTCAAATTTGGGTTAGTGATACAAAAGGCATCAATTTATAATGTCAAGGTCAGCTTTTGTACGAATTTATTTTCTTAAGAAAGTTATGAGTTTTAGAAATAACCACAAAAATGCATGAATTTCATTAATGTCTACTAACTAAGGCTGGTACACAAAAGGAAAAAAACGACCTCTACGCGCCAGCTGCACATTTGATGTACGATATAAAGAAAAAATCATGTAATTATTTTTGAAGATAAAAAACATTAAACAGTAAACATTGTCACACATATTTTACACGAGGTTTTTCCAAGCTAATCGCATCGTCTATCCCCACTTTACGGTATCTCTACCGGTCCTAGCGAAGACGAAAATCTATCGAAATCGGTCGGCTATTGCAGACTTAAATGCGAGTGACAGTTTAATTACAAACTGTCACTCGCATTTAAATGTCATATACACCTATAATATTCGAGTGTATATAATATAACAGTTATGGGCAAACGAAAAATGGCTTATTATAAAACATCAACAACATCAACAATTCCGTAAGTACTCATTCTTTATACATTATGTTTCCTATCTATAGTATTTCTTTATCTATAACAGGATCTGTGAATATAACCGAAGCGCTGTGACAGAACCGAATATCGTCTACCTCCACCTACTCACACCCCCTTGCGTCTACCCGTCCCGCGAGTAATATAAGTTGCATAAGTTTCTATTTGTTGGTAAACGGTTCTCTTAAGACCCTGGACGCAAACTCTTCTTTTTTAAAAAACTATTCCTATTTGTATGATTTTGTTGCAAGACATATATTTTACATATTTTTGGCAACTGTTAATTTATAGGAATAATGTATGTATATTGTATCGGTCTTTTTCATTTTCACAACATTTTTTTATTTTTAAATAGCAGTAAGTAATCGATAAATTTGTTTCAATATCACTCAAGTTTGTTGCACCGTGTTATTTATTTTATAATGGAAACTATAAATATGTGCTATGTAGATAGAAATTCTCATATGCATTATACAGAAAGTAAATGCCTACAGTTTATTTAATGAAAAGAAAATTCTAATTATATAGAAATAATCTTCAAAAAGTAAAAATAAGGACAAAAAGCACAAAGAAGACATTAAAATGTAAAAAATGGCGTGAATATTATTAGAGCAAAAAGAACTAGCAAATATGCTGCCAACTTTGTACAATACATCCTTAAACACTATTTAGATAACAGACGTTTTTCTTTAGTTAACCGAGCATTTTAATCGGTATTGGAAAAACCGGCGCATAGTCAACAATTCAAAATTAAACTTTTCTAAGTTGTCCCGTAGTGCATACGCAGAGAAAAACAATTTAGAATTTCTTATCAGAGAACCCATTGTAATTCTACGATAAAGAATAAGATAATTTAATTAATTACACATATTTTATATAACATAGAAAATCGTTTTCAGAGAACAAGTGGTACATTTGTGTCTACTATATTCTATTTCCAAACTATGATCATAGAAATTGGAATGTTCTGTTGGTTTAGTCAAGGTATCATAACAAAGGTGAGTCTCCTTTTTCATCATCTTCTTCATGTTGGAACATTCTACTTACCTTTTTTTGTAGAGCTCGCAAATTGGGGAATCTTGTTACATGTCCGAATGGTACACTTGTAGTACATCAACTAAAAAAAGTATTTTTATTATAATGGAAAGGGCAAAGAGAGAAATGAAATTTAAGGCTGGGAATATGTTTGAAACATCTTTAGCAACCTTTTTAATGGTACTATTTAATTATTTTACTTTCAAAAACACATTTCAAATCAATTATTTATCAAAGATTAATCTATAGGTCTAAAATTATTATCTTTTTTTTTTGGTTTTTAATTTTCAATGGTCCAGCCTGCAGTCAGACTTAAGCTTATGTAAAATTGTCAAAACTACTGAAATCATGTAGTATAATCACTATGTTTATTAAAGCAGTTAAAAAGAACGAACTGAAAGAGAGCTGCCGATTCATAAACAAACAGATTTTTATTTTATCTGCCGATGGTCCAATTGCAATTATACTAGCACAAAACTGATAATACACTGGATTAGTTAATATAATCCACGCTCCTCTTGTAAGATAAGTTCACAAGTGACTTTACTTTGTATTGATTTAATTCTAATAATTGTCAGAATCTACTCTACCTCAAACATACATAGTAACAAATAAATAAATAAATAAATAAATACATGAATAAATAATAAGAGTCTGGCTACACCAACTCATCACGCAAATACTCCTCGACTGAATAGTATTCTTTTTGTATAAGGGCACTTTTAACTCCTGTTGCAAATTTCTTGGTGTCTAAATTTTTTATGCTGCTGGGCAAATGATTGTATAATGCCTCAGTAGTGCATGTTGTTCTGAGTCGTTGCAATTCGTTGCTGGGGAATGCGCAGATCTTCTCGCTGCCTAGTGTAGTAATCATGTTTGTCGCCATTCGAAGCATAATTACGATTGTGTTCGTGTATATATTACAAAGCATGATATATACACAGCTGCTAAAGTAAGTATTCCATTCCGCCGAAAATGCCCCCTACACGAGTCACGACACTTAAATGCACATAGTACCATGGGCGTAGCCAGCGAAGGGCAGGGAGGGGCAACTGCCCCCCCCTGGAAGCAAAAATAAATTAAATAATTTTTAAATTTTAATAAACGAAAAATTAAATCTAAAATATACATATTTTTCTGTTCTGCATATTTTTTTTTGTTATCTGTTTTATATATTTTGTTTGTTGTTGTGGTCGTTTGGTTGCTTTTATGAACATTTTAAAATTAATTAATAAGCTCTAATAAATAAAATTATTCGCGTGTCCTTTGTCACTAAAATATATTTCATCAGCAAAAAACAAAGCTGTTTGAAAAACTGACATAGTGCTAAATATATATTAATAGCGTTTTCGATCTATGCATTGGTGCACACCAGATTTGTCCCACACCAGAATTGGATAAAAAGGAGTGTTCGATTTACTCTCAGGATACGTCAATTTTTAGTGTTCGATTCAACCACTTAACAGTCGGACATTTTTGAGAAAAATGGTAAAAAAATTGTCACTTTTTTTTTGTTTTCATTTAACTACATTTTTTAATCCTATTAATTAAAATAAATTTACTCAATAAGTAGTTTTAGCGTGAAATATTTTGAAACATTCCTACAATCCTACATCAGAATCCGAATTAAATACTCTTATAACAACTATTGAGTTGGTGTGTAAGTGCTCTTATCTAGCGACAGTGTCCTATTTAATAGTGTAACAAAACGCCACTGGTTTTCTTCGAGTTCGAGAAAAATCGAGATACAAGTGAGGAATATACGGGAACCGGCGATGCGAATGTTCTGGCAATTTCTAGGCTCAAAAGCGTATATAAAGTTAGTTGTCTATCCGGCGCGAAGACAGACAGTACAGTACAGTACATAGTGCAGGATACGAAGTTGCATACGGCGAATAGAAAGCGAGGCGCGAGAAACAAGAGGGAAAATCCGTAACAATAGTTTTACCACAGAATAAAGAGACAGAAAAGACAATATGGATATAAGAAATTGGTTACAAAAAGGTAAGTTAAATAATTTCAGTAGAAAATTAAATTTTTAATTAAAACTTTAGAGTCAGAGTCATTCCATTAGAAATGGTCCAAAAATTTGAAAATTGGTTGCTCGACCAGCACCAAATAAAACAAAACTACCATGTAACGATAGCTTATAATGTAGATATGTTATATCCCATGTTAATTTTTGTTCACAATTAAAACTTGAAATTTGTACATATTAAAGATCAAACAGCACTTTGTACGTGCTATTAATTTCATTTTGTGTTTTTAATCTAGAGAAAAAATATTAACATCAGATATAGTATATCCACATTATAAGCTATCACTATCATTACATGGTAGTTTTGTTTTATACTAATTTTTATACTAGGGACTAAGAACAAGAATGATATTAGGCTATTATTTTTAGGTCAAAAATCTCTAAATCGGAAAAAAGTTCATGATGACAGTAGTGGAAGTGGAAGCAATGATTGTGATGAAGATGAAAATAAGATGGTCGGAACATCAAAATCGGAATCTATTTTTGTAGAAGGCTCAAGTAGTTCTTCATATCTACATGAAGCTGTCTCTGGATCTGGGACCTCTAAACAAACTGAAGAACGCGATGGCTACCATGAAAATGACATTGGTCGTTATGTTAGTTGTGCCAATAACTTGCCTTCTGAAAAAAGAAGGAATTGTTGACAAACCCTTGGGTTCCATCATCCAATTACGATTTTGCTTCTGATGCCATTCACTTGAAAAGAAAATTTAACCATCGCTGGTTAGATCAATATACTCCATGGCTGGTGTACTCAAGTCGTTTGAAAGGTGCTCTATGTTTGTAGGTATTGTGTTTTATTTCCGCCAAGAATTGCTACAGTTAAAGGAGTTTTGGGGTCATTTATGGTAAGGCCTTACATGAAGTTTAAGGATATACATGAAAATTGTAGAAAGCACGTTGGCACCCATTACCACAAATCTTCAACAGCTGCTGCAAAAGCATTTCTTGAAAATGCTCCTGTTGATGTCCAGTTGCAAATAGGGCACCATAAGACGATTGAAGAAAATAAACAAATATTGTCAGCAATTATTTCATGCATAATATTTTGTGGAATTCATGATTTGCCGCTTAGAGGAAAAGTAGGAAATGAGGGAGTTTTCTTTGACCTTTTAAATTTGAGGATTGACTCTGGTGATGAGAAGCTAAAGAGCCACTTGGATAAATGTCAAAAAAACGCAGTCTATACCTCACCAACAATTCAAAATGAGATCATACAATTATGCGGTGAAGTTAGAAAAAATAATCGAAGACTGTAAACGGGCAAAAGCTTATGCTGTAATGGCTGATGAAACAGCAGATATCGCTGGAAAAGAGCAGCTTTCTATTGGATTAAGGTTCTATGATGAAAGCCAAAAAATAATCAGGGAGGAATTTGTAGGCTACATTGAGTTAAAATGTCAAGATGCTTCTACAATCGCTAGTGCAATTCAAAGTTTTTTAGAAGATAATAATTTTTCCGCCGATAATTGTGTGGGATTCGGATTTGACGGGTGTTCTACGATGGCCGGCAAAGAAGGTGGTGTACAGGCCATTCTTAAAAAAAAGTACGCTAAGTCTTTATTTTTCCATTGCTCCAGCCACAGACTAAATCTTGTGGTCAATGATACTAGCAAGCTACCAGAAATAAGAAACACAATTGCAACGGTTAAAGACACAATAACCTTCTTTCGTGAATCGCCAGCCCGTAGGAAATCGGTTCCAAATCTTTCAAGGCTCTGTGAGACCAGATGGTCGGAAAAATACAAGAGCATAAAAAAATTTTCAGAGAGCTTCACTGACATTGTTAAAGCACTAGAACATCTATCTGTCGAAGGAAACTATGCAACAAGAAAATGTGCCTACCAATTGCACTGTGCAGTTACTAAACCAATTTTCATCTTAGGCTTAAACATAATTGCAAGATACTCTGCAATTTTGGAACCCGTTGTAAACGTTTTACAAGGTAAAAGTATGGATTTGGTTATGGTGAAGAAACATATTGATGATATTCTAGATGTAATCAAAGAAGATCGACAAGATGTCGAAAATGTTTCTTATGAATTATATAAAAAATCACTTGATATCGCAGAGAAAGTAGGGGTTGAGTTGTCAGTACCACGAGTCACTCAAAAGCAAGTACACAGAAGTAATCCACCATCTGAGTCTGCAGTTGTATACTGGAAGCGGTCAATAATCATCCCCTATCTTGATTCTTTAACTTCGTCTTTGGGTGCTAGATTCTCTAACGAAAATACACCTGCTTTTGCTTTGACTTATCTTCATCCTTCAAGCATGCTCAAAATGGCTTCAAAAGATTTCAAAAATAATGCAGAATCTTTCATGGAATTTTATAAGTTGGGTGATGTCTCTGCAGCATTATATTTGTGGTACAATATGTGGAAGAAGAAGAATGTAGCAGAAGAAAGGAAAATCAGGACTGCATAGTGAAGAAAGTTTTGGATAAATTTAGTTTCAACCCAAGAAATATGTTATTAATTTAATTTAAGTATAATTAAAATCTCAAAGTTTTGTTTTCATTTGCCTTTTCTTTTTATCCTAAAATTTTACATTTTGAACGACCATGGTTTGCCCCCCCCCCTGTTATAAATCCTGGCTACGCCCATGGATAGTACTCTTATTGCATATTTACCACCATCCTGTCACCAGGCCTTGTCTTCAGTATTAGGTGTTTTGTTTTGTCTTCGTTAAGCTTAAGTTTATTGGCGGCAAACCAACTATTTGCTTTTTCCAAAGCTCTGTTTGATTGTATAGCGAGCTCACTCTCGCATTCTACCTTTCACCACAATAGTAGTGTTATCCGCTTAGAGACACATTCCGACACCCGACATATTGTCTGATACGTAACTGGACATATCGTTCACATATATAATGAACAATAATGGTTCAAGTATCGATCCCTGTGGTACGCCATATGTGATTGTGTTCATTAGCGATCTTTTTCCATTTCATTCTACTATTTGCTTCCTATCAGTTAGATAGGATTTTATTAATTGTTTGTTTAAAAGTATATCGTGGTCAACTGTACCAAATGCCATACTGAGGTCAAGAAGATGCATTTTAACAACTTTTTTTATCACCTTGGGCTTTGTGAATATAATTTATTACTTCAACCATTGCTGTCGTAGTTGACCTATTTGTCTTGTAACCGTGCTGTGCTTTTGTAAAGCATTGGTTCCTTTCAAGGTATTCTGTTAATCTGATAGCAATTACCTCTTCAAAGATTTTCGATACAATGGGCAAAACATTTCTCTTGAGACTAGAACTGCGCAGTCAAGTATCAAGGTAAGACGGAGCGTGTGTAGGGGCCAAAATGCATAAATACCTCGACTAGCTACTTAGCTCACTTATAAAAAAAAGCAGTCAAGATTATACTATCGTATTCCTTTAACATTGCTGTCATATTTCCCTACATCACTGCATTTCACAAATATTATATTAATTTTATATTCAACATTTTGTGTTCTTATTTGTGCAAACAGCAACAGTTGTATTACTACTAACTATACATACGCTTCTTTTCAGATTCTACGTAATTCGTACTCTTATTTTGCAGTCTTAATGAGAGTTTATAAGAACTAAACACATACGAATGAATCACCTTGCAATTACAGAAGATATCGCTTAATTAAGTTTAGTGAACTTTGTAGAGTAGGTACTTAAAATGTTTTCATACACACTAGATCTAAATGTGAATCGATTAACACATTGTAATTCTACAGTAAGATAGAAAATGACATATGTTATATGGAGGTAACGTACATAACAGATATCGGAACAATTTCAATTATCTAAATGATTATTTTTCAACCACATACAACATCCGCTATTATAATATCAGTACAAGAAAGTCGTATTCAAATTGTATAATTTTAATTTGTAGTAACTTTAGTGCACATTCTTCAGTTATTAGACGGGTGTCCAGGAAATGTTGGGCAAAAGCAAGCTTTGAAAGAAGAACAGGAAAATTAAAAGGAGGCAAGGATGCGAAGAAATGCAGAAATCTAGAAAATGTAAGCAATAAAATGAAAACGAAAAAATTGGAAAAACCTCTGAAAGAATGTTTCATTTGTAAGCAAAACATTAAGACACATGAAATTAGGTGTAAAATCTGCAAGCATTATTTTCATGAAGGTTCTATTCCTAAAACTCACCAGAGCCATATCCCAAGTGATGATAATTTGTTCGTAAGTCATAATTGCTATAAGATGGACAACAGCGACGTAGGCGAAAATCTTCGTCTTTGATTTAATTAGTCTAATTTGCCCTGGTGTAAAATATTTCTTTAAGATTTCATTGTGTAGGAATATTACTTCACTTAGGTACGCCACATTTTTGTGTAAGGTCTGTACTTTCTATTGTGACCGAAAATTTTTTTTGCTTTTCAGTGTGATACTGTGTATTCAGGATTTTCTTTTGAAGTAGAATAATGAAATGCGACCGGGGAATAATAAGCCATAACGTTACCATTATTCCATAACGTTACCAACGTTGTCGTAGTAACGAAAGTCCGCCATTTTACCAACTGTCAAATCGTCAAACGTCATATCGATATAGTAATCTAACATTTTAATTTAATTATTTTGATTTTTTTTAGTATTTTTCAATTAGTCGTAGATAAAGTAGTGTATACTAACTCGCAATAATGACTATTATTCCCTCGAACCGAGTTACTCCCTCGCCACTTCACGGCTCGGTTCGTAAATTCGGCTCTCGGAAATAATAACTGTCATTATTGACTCGTTGTATAAACTACTAATTATCCACAACTATTAAGTAATATATGTATTAAATACGCGATTTCTATCAAGTAATGCCATGCATTACTAAATACAATATGATCATATATTTCTACCCTCTAGAAGGCTATGAAATTATTTCTTGAAAATATTATGTTGGTATGTTCTGACAAATAAAATTCATCTGTCATTAATGTATTTATTAATTGACACTTAATCATCAGTATAATATAACCTAATAAGTTAATTTACCTTATGGTACCAACTTAAGTTTAAAAAAGAAAAATGTCATAGCCTTCTAGAGGGTAGAAATATATGATCATATGGTACCTACTGATGAATAATAATGACACTTCGATGGAATAATATTACTCCACCGTTGTGTCAAATTTGACATTTCATTTAGCAACTGTAATGTAACGATTAATAATTATTATAAAAATTGATTTTTTGTGTATTAAAAACGTCACTATTAATAAATAATGTTGTTCCTTTATCTCTTTATCTTTTGTATTTTTGAACAAACATATATAAGTAGTTGTCAGTAGTTGTGAATAAGCGGTATACATAAAATCGCATCTTTTTTTTAAGTTTGCCGAGTCAAAATGTCAACTTTTGACAACGTTTGTAGAAAGAAATATTGTTCTTTATCTTTCGTATTTTTTGAACAACATTTAAGTTGTGGATAAAGTATAGTATTTAACTCGCGTATAATGGCTATTACCATAGTTACTATACTGTGCTATTTCCCACTCAGATGTTACAACACTCGCCTGACGCCTCGTGTTGCAATTTCATCTTCGTGGGTAATAGCCATCATTACAGGCTTGTTGAATAATATATTAAAATTTCATGTTGCCGATTTATTATCATGAAAATTTCTATTGTATATCACATTGCGTAAAACAATATTCAATACAATGAAGTTTGGAATGTGACTACAGTAATATACCAAATTTGAAATAAGGAATGATTTTGACAAATATATAAATTAAATTTGTATTGACTCAATCGCCATCGCTCCTCACTGGTTAAGGATATAACAAGGACATTTCCTTTTGCTGAACAAAGTTGAACAATCTGTATAAACTCAGTTTTATCAAATCTATGATATTAATAATTATTATGTACTGCATAATTGTACAAAACGAATAACATGTCAAAAGTTGTATGACTAGAAGAGATGTTATGTTAGCAAGCCTCCCTAAGGTGGTGTTCTCTATGAGTCCCTCATTTAATCAAAACACTGTGAAGGCCTGATATTGAAGTGCACTTGATATAACTCAATGAAAGGTTACTCTAATCATGGATAGATGTCACCTTGTCACTGCTCATAACGTACAGCAATTAATTTGGAAATATATTGGGGGTTGTATTTACACATTGCACGTTTAATTAAATGCAAAAATAATATATTATTTTTTGAAAAGCTAGTGCTAATCCTTTTTAGCACTAGCAAATTAATATAAACATAAAATCAGTAGTGGCTTTTCGATATCAGTGATCACAGCGAGTGATTGTTAAATATCTGTGGAAATTAAAGGTAACTGTGATCACGACTTACATCCATATCTAGATATACTGATATGTCATATAGGCAATATGCACGCTGCACGCATGTTAAAAAAAATAATAATAATTCCCCTATATGCATATTGCATATGAAATTAAAAACCACCCTTCAACCCTAAGGGCTGCTCTCTCTTGTAAATTTTAAATTAAAATGTGCTGCTAGAGAAATTATTTGGATATATCTTTTTAATTTGGTATATTATATTTATACACCTTGAACTAACTACTATCACTAAAAAGCGCCCTTCAACCCTGCTTGTAAGGATTGTTATCTCTTGTACATTTTAAAATTAAAATGTCCTACCAGAGAAATTTCTTAGGTTTTCACTGGTAACAATTAGTTAATGGTGTATTAATATAAATATACACAATTTGAAGAATTAAACTTCATGTTTCAGCAGTAGCGCCTTTTTCTTCCAAATTTGCAATAGAGAACTATCTTTACATTAGGATTGTATGGTGGTATTTGATGGTAACAATGAGATATTAAGGCAATACTTTCCTGTACAGAATTTTACTTGTTTATAATTTTTGCTTGCGTCGGTGACTACTTGTCTATTCTGGTCAGCAAATTACTGATGTTACTATTGCTGTAAACTCTGTTCTCTCTAATTATTGTAGCCACCTACACAGTATATAAAATAAACAAATCTAATTTTTGTTATAAAATTTTCCAAGAGATTATAACAGATGTATAATAGGAACTTAGTAATAATTGTATGAATTTATATAGAAACACTGATAGGAAATGCACTTTATATGGTTTTAAAACCAATATATTAAGTTTGGCCACAGTTTAAATTATCTTTGATTATTTCGATATGACCAACTACAATAAGATAACTTATTTAATTCTGCCACCCTAAGGTGCTGCTCTCTATGATTCCCTCATTTAATCAAAACACTGTGAAGGCCTGATATTGAAGTGCACGTGATATAACTCAATGAAAGGTTAATCTAATCATGGATAGATGTCACCTTATAACTGCTCATAACATACACCAATTAATTTGGAAATATATTTGGGGTTGTATTTACATATTGCAATTTAGCAACGCCAACTTCCCACCAAGGATCCTGAAGACCCTCCGATCCTACCTCCACGACAGGAAATTCAACACCGTAGTAAACGGTGTGAACTCCGAGCCGGGGAGGATGGAATCCGGAGTACCACAAGGATCGGCCCTGGGGCCGACCCTCTTCACCATCTACGTGAGCGACATCCCGAAGCCAGAGGATCACAGAGTGTACAACGCACTGTACGCAGACGACACCGCAATCGTGGCAAAGTCCATGAAGCCCGACATCGCTGTCAGGTTGGCTCAAAACCAGCTGGACAGGGTGAAGGAATTCTCTACGACTTATGGGGCCTGAACATCAACCCGAAGAAGACGCAAGCGGCGATAATATCGCAGAGGCACGTAAGAAACCCCCCTAAAGTTATGATTTCAGGTACAGAGGTCGACTGGACCAGTGGAATCGACTACTTGGGAGTGACTCTCGATAACCACCTCACCTTCAGGAAGCACGCCACCAGGACATGCGGCAAGGCAATAGCAAGGATGGGCCAGCTGATGCCGCTGCTGGGATCCAAGGCGCTGACCACGAGGGCGGCCGTGATACTGTACAAAGTACATATCCGGCCAATCCTGACGTACGCCAGCCCTGCATGGGCAACCATGCCGAAGACCACCCTGGAGCGCCTCGAGAGGGTGCAGAACCGCTGCCTGAGGATCGCCACGAGGCAACCAAGGGCCACGCCGATGACACACATCAGGAAGATCGCAGAAATAAACTCTCTTGCAGAGTTTATTCAAGAACTAAACAGGAAGTTTTTCCTCAGGGCAAACCTCGTAGAAAGTTCCTCTCTGGAGGACACTACGACGGCGAAACCCCGAGGAAAACACAAGACTGTCACGGAGGCACTCAGCCTCCTGTAGAAAACACCAAAAACCGGAAGGAAATCGGGTAAGAAACACCTTTTAATTATTAATATTAACATCACTGCTCATCCTATATGAATATCTATACATGTGCATGTAACAAATAATAATCCGGTGCGAGAGCCCGGAGCTCTGTTTGACCGATTTCAGAGGACCAAAATCCACGCGAAACTCGGGAAAATGCACGAATTTCAAACGCCCATAACTCGGTAACCACACGGTCGATTTCGGCCAATTTTTGACAGGGAGTCCTCAGAAGACTCTGAATTCAGACACACACACACACACACCCCTAGTAAGACGCGTCGCGACGCGTGACACTAGTTTAATCACGTCCCTTGAGGACAGCAAACCCGGCTAGGAATATTGCAATTTATTTAAAATAGCCTAAACGGAATGTTATATTATTTTTTGGAGAGCTAGTACTCATCCTTTTGAGTACTAGCAAATTAATATAAAAAGATAAATTCAGCAGGGATAAGTGTGTGTGCTATACACACACTTATCCCTGCTGATTTTGTCTTTATATTGATTTCTTAATTTGCTAGTACTCAAAGGGACGAGCACTAGCTCTCCAAATATTAATATAACATTCCGATTCTACTACTTTAAATAAATTGCAATATGTAAATACAACTGATGTGCTGTGCTATACACACACTTATTGATTTTATCTTAACATACACCAATTAATAATGTTATATTAATTTTTGGAGAGCTAGTACTTGTCCCTTTGAGTACTAGCAAATTAATATAACATTCCGGTTCTGCTACTTTAAATAAATTGCAATATGTAAATACAACCCCAAATATATTTCCAAATTTTCCACTGGTATAGTAGCTTTTCGATCACAGTAAAAGTGATTGTAAAATATCTGTGGAAATTAAAGGTAACTGTGATCACGACTTGCATAAATATCTAGATATACTGATATATCATATAGGCAATATGCACGCATCTTATAAAAATAGTAATAATTCCTATATGCATATTGCATATGAAATGAAAAACCACTCTTCAACCCTAAGGGGCTGCTCTCTATTGTAAATTTTAAATTAAAATGTGCTGCTAGAGAAATTACTTGGATTTAATCTTTTTAATTTGGTATATTCCCACTAAGCAAAAAACTATTGCATACAGTGCTGCCGTTTCAGTACAATTGTACCGAATTCAGTACAATATTTGCAAATCCAGTACGTCAGTACGCCATTTTGCAAAATGGGCTAAATTCAGTACAAACTTGAAGGTTGCAGTACTAAATTAAATCCAAGTACTAAAAAAAATATTTATTTTAATTTATCTGCTATATAGAATTATAAAAAACAAGTATAGAAATAGTTTAAATTTATATACGGTCGAAAATGTATTATTTGCCAAGCAACTAATTGGCAATATCGCTTGCCATCAATGGGTGAAGAGCTTATTAATTTTAGTAAAAAGTAATTGATAACATTTTACAGCGTTCTTCGGTTACCTTTCACGATGAGTTTCACCTTTTGTCAAAACAATTTCAAGAATTGTCATTACCGCAACATGGAACGGTTAAGATGGCGAATGCGAAATGCCAAAATTAGTAACGAAATACGCAAGGGAAAATCTTCTGTTGATGTAGGAAGTAATGTAAAATAATACAAAAAGTTTGCAAACGGGACAAGTACGTAGTCGAAGAAAATTCTTTCGTAAATTGTACTTGAATTTGTTTATGAATTTCATTATGTATTGTCTATTTGACATACATATAATTAATATGCATAAGTTCGACTGCTTTCAATTATTATATTATTTACATAAGAAGGATTATCATTTGAAATACAAATGACAAATCGTGAAAAGGAACCGAAAAATCCTGTATAATATTTAAAAATTATTGTAGGAAGCTGAAAAATGTGGATATACTTAATATGGTTGTGGTAAATAGTTATTTAAGATTATGAAAGTTGAATAAAGTCATTACACATGTTAGTGATTAATTTTATTGTCCCTTGAGACTAAAAAAAGGTTATCGATTAATTTTTGTCGATTCAGTACGTTTTTCGTAAATTCAGTACATTTTTAGATCTCGTGGCGGCAGCACTGATTGCATAAACGTTACAGTACGCGCGCGTGTGTCGTGCGACGCGACGTTCATAGCATGTATGAAATAACATCGCTGTACCATCTACTTAACCTCTTATGTCCGCCCTCCCAACAAAAGCACATTAACGTTACATTAATAACGTTAATTTAACAATGCAATGATAACTTCTAAATAACGTCACTTGCATGTAAGTTGTTATTATTAACATCAGATGGATGTGCTTTTAGTAACCTCACATTGATGTTGTTAATAATGTGAGTTAGATGTGATTTCAATAACATCATATTAACATTAATAAAAAGACAGGAAATACCACATAGTGGGGGCAATTCAAAATTTATGGTACGCTCAAGGGATTTTGAAAACACATATATGCCAAATTTTGCGCTTACACTATGTATGGCTTTTTCTCTAAGCCTAAAGCCACAATATTTGTACATATCTGTGGCTTGGTTCTGTTGAAAATAGGCAACCAGTGCAACCAGTCTCATCCCTGCAACTAGAGCATACTGCCGTATGTGGCGCTATATGTATTTTAAGAATTGTAATTGATTGTAAACATGTATGTATGAAAATGTATAAAAAGTTTGTAGAGCTATAAAAGGCAGTAATAGACAGAATAAACTAATGTGTAGAAGTGTTGTGTTTTATTATTAAGAAATTATTTTATCAGGGTTATGGACTCAGACACGTTTTAGTTAAAAATATCTGGTTAAGAAAACAACGAACCTCCATTTTTGATTCCGAAAAAAAAAGGACGCCACACGAATATAAGTATTGTGTAGAGTGTAAAATATAAGAAAATGATGTCTAGAGATAAATTTGCAATTGTTCAATTTGCCGGCGAAAACTTTGATGCGTGGTCGTTTCGCATGAAAGCAATATTAAGAGAGGCTGGAGCACTTAAGGCCGTAGAAGAAGAAACTTTCGCAAACATAGATGCAAATGAATCATTAGAGGCAAAGGCCCAGGCTATTATAATTAGTGGAGTGGCAGATAGTCATTTGGAATATTTAAAAGAAAAAACAGCATATGAGATGTTTAAAAAATTGAAAGATAATTTCAAGACAAAAGGAGTACGTAGCAGAATATATTTAAGAAGAAAATTAACAGAAGAGAAATATTGTGAACGGAAACCGTTAATGGAGCATTTTATTACAATGGAGGAAATGTTTTCGCAATTAAAGGATGCAGGAAACGAGTTAACTGAGGAAGAAAAAATAAATTACATCTTATTGTCAATGCCAAGAAGTTATGAAAGTGTCATTACTGCATTAGAAACAATAGAAGATTTAAAATTAGCCTTTGTAAAAAATAGACTACTCGGTGAAGAAGAAAAAAGAAAGAAATTACTACGAAAAGATACAGAAAAACTAGAAAGCTCATTTTTGTGTTATACATGTGGCAAAAGGGGGCACAAACAGTACCAGTGCACAAGGCATAATACTTCTACATACAGTCAAGGATATGGCCGCGACTATGGACAGGGATCAGCTTGTGGAGAAGGATTAGATCGAGGAAGAGGATTTAATCGAGGAAGAAGGCCTGATCGAGGAAGAGGTTCCAGTAGAGGCAGCCGCAGTCACAATAGAGGTTGTCACAGTCGAGGATTTCAGTATTCAATGGATAGATCTATGTTGGCTGAAACAGAACAGGTAGAAGATCAAGTTTTCCTTTGTGATCAGGAAGGTAGGTGCAATATGGAAGATCTAAATTTGGTATGGTATTTGGACTCTGGTTGTTCTGACCATCTGGTAAATACCAAGGACTATTTTGATGAATACATAGAACTAGGAATCCCAAAGAAGATAAATGTGGCCAAGAATGGAATTAATTTAGAAGCTGTGGGAGTTGGAAATCTTAGGGTAAAGTATTTAGTTTATAATAAATCCATTTTTGTAACAATAACAAATGTATATTATGTTCCTGAGTTAAGAAAAAATTTATTATCTGTATCGAAAATGAGTAGTTGTGGTTATAAAATTGTTTTCCATAAAAATAATGTAAACGTATATGATAAGTTTGGTGAATTAGTACTTTTAGGCTATAAGGATGGATCTTTGTATTCTGTAAATTCAATTATAAGAAATTTAGAAAGTAACTATGTATCTAAAAATGACAGGGAACTATTGCAGTTGTGGCATAGACGGTTTGGTCATTTGAATTATAACAACATAAAATTATTAGTGCAAAAGAATTTGGTTGATGGATTGAATGACATTAAAAACAGTAAAATAGAGCAAATACTATGTGAAAGTTGTATATTAGGTAAAATGACAAGACAGCCATTTAATAATAAAGGTCATAGAGCAACTAAACCATTAGAATTAGTACATACAGATGTTTGTGGACCAATAGGCCCATCTACTTGGAACAATTGTAACTATTTTGTGACATTCATAGATGACTATACACATTTTGTAATGGTGTATTTAATAAAAGAAAAATCTGAAGTGTTTGAAAAATTCAAAGGGTATTATAATTATGCTACTAGACATTTTAATATGAATTTATTAAAGTTAAGGTTAGATAATGGTGGGGAATATGTTTCAAAGGAATTTAAACAGTTCTGTAGTGATAAGGGTATTCAGTTACAGAACACAGTGGCATACAACCCAGAAATGAATGGCATGGCTGAGAGGATGAATAGGACATTAATGGACAAGGCACGCACAATTTTAATAGAATCAAGGCTACCTAAAAGCTTCTGGGGAGAGGCTGTATATTATTCTGCGTATGTAACTAATAGAAGTCCAACAATATTGAAAGAGAAAACACCTAGTGAATTATGGGAAGGACGGAAGCCGAATGTGAAAAATATGAGAGTTTTTGGCAGCATTGTATACAATCATGTACCAAAAGAATTAAGAAGAAAATTTGATGCAAAAGGAAAGAAGATGCTTATGATAGGATATTGTACAGGAGGATATAAACTATGGGATGAAGACAAGCAAGAAGTTGTAGTTGCGAGAAATGTTATATTTAACGAGGGACCAGAGGAAGAAGAAGAAAGAGTATTGGAGGGATTAGAAAATAGACAGGAGTTCCAATTGATTGGAGAAAACAATAAGGAAAAAGGAGAAACAAGAATTGATAAAGAAACTGACAATGATGTACACGAAAATAATCCTATGAGGGATTCAGTTGAAGGACAACAAGAAAATAAGGAATTCAGAGATAATGAAAGAATAAATGATGAACCAACAAATGAAGAAAGACAAGAAGATAATATAAAAGAAAGGAAAAGAAATAAGCCTAAATGGCAAGAAGATTATATTATGGATTTTAATGAAGAAAATGATGCAATGTTTGCTTTGTATGTAGGACAAAGTGATAATCTGCCGACCAGTTATGAAGAAATTGAGACAAGAGAAGACAGGAAAGAGTGGATGAATGCAATACGAGAAGAGATAACTACACTACAAGAAAGTAAGACATGGGTAAGTGTACCAAAACAAGATGAGATGAAATTAATTGACACAAAATGGGTATTTACAAACAAGGATGGTATGGATAAAACCATATACAAAGCAAGACTGGTTGTTCGAGGATATCAACAACCAGACACTTTTGATAATGTATACTCCCCTGTATTGAGATTACAAACTCTAAGAATTATGTTATCAGTAGCTGTTCAAAGGAATTATTTTATTCATCAAATGGATGTAAAAGGTGCATTCCTATATGGAAAAATAAATGAAGAAGTATATTTGAAACCACCTCAAGGAGTCGACATACGAGATGGACATGTTTTAAAGTTAACAAAGTCACTTTATGGTTTGAGAAAATCCCCAAAGTATTGGTACGAGTGCTTTACAGATACAATAATAAACTGTGGGTTTGAAAGATCTGAGAATGACTATTGTTTATATTATAAAGATAATTTGTATTTAGTACTGTATGTTGATGATTTGTTAATTTTGGGAAATAATTTGCAGAAAATAGATGAAGTAAAAGAAATGTTATTCACTAAATTTAAGATGAAAGATTTGGGAGACAACAATTTAAATTACTTGGGTATTTTAATTACTAAACACTCAGAAGGTATTTTTATTAATCAGTCAAAATATTTGAAAAACATTTTAAAACGTTTCGCTATGGAAGATTGCAGGAGTGTAGAGTCACCTATGGATGCTAATTTTAGATTTAATGAAAATTGTATTATTGATGTGTCATATGAGAAACAATGTAGATCTTTGATAGGTTCATTGATGTATGCAACAGTAGGTACTAGACCAGACCTGGCTACTTCTGTGTATTATCTTGGTAGGTTTCAATCAAAGCCAAGCGTTGAATTATGGCAAGCACTTAAAAGAATTTTACGTTATGTTAAGAGAACGGTTGATTTTCAGTTGCTGTATAAAAGAGATTGTTCAAATGTCCCACTAGTGGGATTTGCTGATGCCGATTGGGCTAGAAGTAGCGACAGAAAATCAACTACAGGATATATATTTAAGGTTTATGAAAATACAGTAGTATGGAGGTCAAGGAAACAGACAACAGTCGCTTTAAGCACTACTGTTATTTTCTATTACTATCTGGCTATATCTGACTATATTTTTAACTATTTCTATTATAAAAACTATTAAGCTGTCAATATGTCACTCTATATTTTTTGACAATATCAAAACTAAAACTGACATTCGAAAAGGTCTTTCAACAACAATAACAATTAAATAACAACTAAATAAATGTTCCATTCTTGTCCATTCCAAGGTACGTTCATTTATTAACATTTCTCCCCCTTGAAATCACAAAACATTTTCACCTTCAATTAGGCCAATTGGACAAATCTTTGATACTGATCTTCTGTAGGTCCCTGTATTTGTTTTAATGTCTACCACACGCACTTTCTGGTCTTTTCCTGGATAAACAGCAGTTATTCTTCCTAATGGCCAATTGTTTCTTGGTAACTGATTATCCATCAGTACGACTACTTCACCTACTTCTATATTTCTTGTTTCTTGCAACCATTTGGACCTAGCAGTTAGAGTAGGCAAATATTCCCTTACCCATCTGTGCCAAAATCTGTCTACCAACTGTTGGGCAAATCTCCATTGCTTTCTCAAATCAAATTTTTGTTCAAATATTCCTGGTGGTTTAACAATGCTCGATGTTCCGATCAAAAAATGATTTGGAGTTATACTTTCAAAATCATTTTCATTTGACGACACATAAGTCAGAGGTCTGCTGTTAACTATGTTCTCTGCTTCTACTAAAACTGTCTGTAAAACTTCTAATTTTGGAATTCTTTCCCTTAAAATAATCTTTAGTGTTTGTTTTACTGTTCGTACCATCCTCTCCCAAGCACCTCCCATGTGAGGACTTGCTGGAGCTATAAATTTCCAATCGATATTTTGTGCCAAACAATTTTTCTTAATTTCTTCATCATCTACTTCATTTAAAGCTTTACGCAGTTCTCTGTCTGCTGAACAAAGGTTAGTTCCATTGTCACTCCATATACAAACTGGTTGTCCTCTTCTTGCGATAAATCTTCTTATAGCTAAGATAGCCGAACCTGTATTAAGAGATTCCGCAAGTTCTAAGTGGACAGCTCTGACAGATAAACAAGTGAACAGTACACCATATCTTTTTTCATGTCTTCGGCCTATTACAACATCTATTGGCCCAAAATAATCAATTCCCACAAAAAAGAAAGCTCTTGGGGGTTGTTGTAATCTTTCTAATGGAAGCTGACCCATTTCCGGCATTATAGGCTTTGCTTTCTTAATTTTGCAAAAATTACAGCTATTTATTACTGAGGCTATAAGTTTCCTTGCTTGGGTTATCCAATATTCTTGTCTTATTTCATTAAGAACTAATTGTGTCCCTGCATGTCCATTTCTTTCGTGATATTCCCGTACAAGGAGCCGTGTAAAAGGGTGACTGTGACTTAAAATAATGGGTCGTTTTGTCTCCATCTTTAATTCAGGGCAGTTATCTATTCTTCCTTTTAAGCATATTAGATTATCATTTAAACATGGTGAAAGTGGGAAAAGCTTGCTATCTTTATTAACTGATTTTCCTTTTACTAGTGTCCTATATTCTTGACAAAAGGAGTCTTTTTGTGACTGAAGACACCAAAGTTTTTTCGCATTCTGAATTTCTGAACATGTTAAATATTTTTCTTTATCTGAAAAATATGGTTTCTTTTGGACTTGTCTTATGAATCGGAATACATAGGCTGTGGAATTCAATAGTTTTCTTAAAGATGAAAATTTTGATATGTCAGGTAGGTACGAATTTTTAATATTTTCTTCTGCATGACTTAAAAGGAGTATCTGCGATTCTTCAATGTAATTTTTGCTTAGATGATGCTCAATATTTTCTTCTGGCCAAAAACATGGTGACTGATACAAGAACTCAGGACCTTTTAACCATGGGCTTCCACTTCTAAGATCAGCTTCTTTATCGTCTCTTGTCGCTTCGTCAACTATATTTAATTTCGAAGGTACCCATTTCCATTGTGAAACGTCAGTGTTTTCTAAAATTTCTCCTACTCTGTTACTAACAAAAGACGGTAATTTCTTTGAGTCCGTTCGTAACCAATTTAGAACAGTCGTGGAGTCTGACCAAAATACAATTCTATTTATTTTAAGTGTATGTTGGTGTTGGATTGTTTTTGCCAAACGGCTTGCAAGTACTGCTGCTTGTAGCTCTAAACGGGGTATCGTCAGGGTTTTTAGTGGACATACTTGATTGCGAGACATAACTAATGAAATTTCAATTTTTTCTCCTACTTCAAATCTGAAATAAGCGACTGCTGCAAAGGCTTGTTTACTTGCATCACAAAACAAGTGTAGCTGTATATTTTTTACTTGAAAATAATTGGAAACATAGCATCTTTGAACTGTGAAGGATTTTATTTTCTCCAAACCATTAAGCCAAAGTTTCCATTTTTTATTTTGTGCATCTGAAATCTGATCATCCCATTTTATTCCACTTTTCCAAATATCTTGCATTAAGATTTTCGCTTTCACAATATAATTTCCAAGGATTCCTAATGGGTCAAACAAAGACATGATAACGCTTAACATTTCTCTTTTTGTAGGTATTTTTTTTCCATCTAAAATATTTTGATCTACTTTATGTAAGCTAATGCAAAAGCTTAACACATCTTCTTTTGGTAGCCATCTTAGTCCTAATATTCTTTGGGGTGCAGAATCTTCAAATATTTTTTCTGCCGTACGTAATTCTTCGGGTATATTTTGAAAAACTTCCTCCGAGTTAGAAATCCATCCTCTTAGCTCAAAACCGCCCATCTTATGGATAGCTATTACTTCATTTATTAATTTTGATGCTTTTTCTGGAGATTCTGAACTATCAATGTAGTCATCCATGTAGTGTTGATTAATAATGGCGTCAACAGCTTCAGGGTACACCTTTTCATATTCTAGGGCATTAATATTCTTGATATATTGGGCGCTGTATGGTGATGACACCGCTCCAAAAATCATCACCTGAACAACGTATGTCTCAAAATCGTTTGCCGGGGAATCTCTCCATATAATTCGTTGAGCATGCTGGTCTTCATCATTTATTTCAACCATATGAAACATCTCTCGTATGTCAGCTGAGAAGGCTATGGGCTTTTCTCTAAACTTTGCAATTACGCTGATAAGTGAATTAAGCAAATCTGGACCTTTGTATAAAAAATCATTTAGACATTTTCCTTCGACTTTTGAAGCAGCATCCATAACTAAACGAATTTTACCAGGCTTATTTGGGTTTACTACACCAAAATGAGGTAAGTACCATATTTTTTTGTGAGATTCTTCTTCTTCTTCAATAGATAGTTTTCTAATGTATCCTTTCTCTTTATATTCTTTTATTTTCTGAGAATAAGCTTGTCCGAAATCTTGATCTAAACTCATTTTTCTTTCTATAAACCTAAAGCGTTGAAGTGCTACATTTTTACTGTCGGGAAGTGTTTCTTCTGTATCTTTCCATAACAATCCTGTTTCCCATCTACCATTTTTTCTTCTTGAAATATTTTTTATTAAGTTTTCGGCTTCCTCATCTTCTTTTATTGATTTTGTGTCTTGATATTTTACCCCTAAAGATTCAATTGTAAAAAAATATTTTACCATATCGTGGAGATCTTCACTGTGAGCTTCGTCGTCTCGAACAAGGAAATTTACATAATGGTCTAATCTTCCTTTAAATTGGGCTACATTTCCGTGGACTATCCATCCGAGCTTAGTACGTGACAAGGCTGGGGAATTTTTGGGGCCTTCTATAAGTTCTCTGGTTGTTATCAGTTCCCAATAGTCCTGGCCAATTAGCAGTTTTGGTTTAATACTCTCAATGTTTGGAAAATTAATATGTTCTAAATGTTTCCAGTTGCTTTTAATGCGCCTTGAATCAACATTTTGTATGGGCAAATCTAAATCTTTTGAGGTATATATATTTTCCATTGGGTAAAATTTATCTCTGTCAATATTCGAAATGCTGAAGGACACTTTTCTTGATCTTGACTGTTTTGTTGTATGCTGGTCAGTCCATTTTAAGCGCAGAATAGTTTCTTCTCCGACCAGATTAAGTTCATTTGCCAAACTTTCATCAAGTAGACTGACAGTGGCACCATCATCTAATAGAGCATAAATTTCAATTTCAATTGTTTCTGTTCTTAAAATTACTGGAACAATTTTCAGTAACACTTCTTTTCTATAATTTTGTAATGTATGTCCCACTATATGATTTCCTGTTTCAAAAATATTTTCATTCTGTAAATTTCTTGCATCAGCTCTTGCTCTAGGTTCCGTTTTATTTGTTTTGAAGTGTAGAAGTTTATGGTGAATTTTTTGACAGTCATCAATAGTACACTTTCTTTTATTTCGGCAATTACTAATTCTATGGTAGCTTTTTAGACAACAAAAGCATACCTTATTTTCTTTGACTATTTTCCATTTATCTTCTATTGATTTTTCTATAAATCTTTTGCACATGTCTAAGTTATGATTTTCTTTGCATAAAAGGCATTTATTTTCTTGTTTATTTCCTGCTACAACTAAAGTCCTTTTAAAATTCGGATTTAGCTGTCTTTGTGATGACATGCTTTGAACGTAGCTAGCAGCATTGGCTTTTTCGTTTACCCATTTCTTAAAATCACGAAGTGAGTATTTACCTTTATTGTTCGCAACTTTCTCACCCCATGATAGCTGCATACCAAATGGTAGTTTCTGCATTAAGTCGTCCATTAACTGGGGGCATGACAGGTAGTTTTCCATACTGAGTGATTCAAAAGTCAGGACAAGATTTGATACAGTTTCCGAAAATTGGGTAAGTGCAACAAAATCATTGTTTTTTACGATAGGTAAGTTTTTAGCTTCACTTACCATGTTTCTGACAATAATATCAGGTCTGCCATATTTATTTCGTAGAATATCTATTATATCTGTGGCAGGAACCGACATGGAAATTAACAGACCTTGTACAGATCTAAGGGCATCACCCTTTAGGCTTTTTCTTAGCCTACAAATATTTTCTTCGTCTGATAGTCCTAGAGCTTTTGTTGTGTAGGTGTAATTACTATAAAAGCTTGGCCACTCCTTACCATTTCCCGAAAAAATTGGCAGTTCTTTATCTATTGTCTGTCTAAGGAGAATTTTTTCTAATCTGTCATCTTGACAAAATGTCTCCATTTCTAAATCATTTTTACTAGAATCTACTACATCTCTATGGCTGCTATTACAACTTTCTGTTTTTAAATCATTTTTGTTAGTTTCAAGCCAAGTTTTTACTTTCTGCAAACTACCTTGTTCCTCTTTTTCAAATATATTATTCCTACCTTCAGAGACTTCTTTCAGTCTTCCTCTATTTTCAACAAATTCATTTATTATCGAGTTTCCTTTGCTTAACTGTATTTGTAGTTCTAAATCTAAAAATTCTTTTTCTTTCCGAAGTCTTGCTTCTTCTAATTCTCGCTCAAATTTAAGTCGCCTTTCTTCTAATTGTCGTTGTCTTTCTTCTAAGTCTCGTTTATATTTAAGCTGTTTTTCTTGTAGTTCTATATTAGCTAACTTTTTCTGATGTTCTAACTGTAAACATAGTATTTGACTAGGTAACAATGAAGATTTTTTCGTACCTTTACTGCTTGAGGTAATTGTGCTATTAGGTTTATTTTTACTACTGGTACCTTTGTCATCATTACTTTTCATCATATTTTGCATTAAATGTTTTGAATGGAGTATAGAGGCATTACTGAACCCAAAAAAATCTTCGGTACTCTCTTTCTCATTCCTATTTTGTAAAGTTTCTCCTAAATTTGACGAATTTTTTCTGCTGTCGGACATGACATCATCTGACTTTCTCGATCTATTATCCATAATTCTTCTATCTGTACATCTATAGGGCTGAATAAAGTTCGTCGAAGGACCACAATGTTATTTTCTATTACTATCTGGCTATATCTGACTATATTTTTAACTATTTCTATTATAAAAACTATTAAGCTGTCAATATGTCACTCTATATTTTTTGACAATATCAAAACTAAAACTGACATTCGAAAAGGTCTTTCAACAACAATAACAATTAAATAACAACTAAATAAATGTTCCATTCTTGTCCATTCCAAGGTACGTTCATTTATTAACAACTACAGAGGCAGAATTTATGTCTCTTTGTGAGGCAACAGTTGAAGCCTGTTGGATTAAGAAACTGTTATTAGATTTAAACATTAATGTTAGTGTTATAACCATGTATGAAGATAATCAAAGTACAATCAAATCTGTGAGAAATCCTGATCAAAAACGATTAAAGCACATGGATGTGAAATTCAATTTTGTGAAACAAAAGTTAGAAGAAGGTATTATACAAATAGAGTATGTTTGTGGTCAGGATCAGTTAGCAGATGTCTTAACAAAGCCGCTGGTTACGAAGCGTTTCAAATCGTTTCTTTCTATGCTAGGTTTGGTTTGCAGGAATGAGATCGTTGAGGAAGAGTGTTGAAAATAGGCAACCAGTCTCATCCCTGCAACTAGAGCATACTGCCGTATGTGGCGCTATATGTATTTTAAGAATTGTAATTGATTGTAAACATGTATGTATGAAAATGTATAAAAAGTTTGTAGAGCTATAAAAGGCAGTAATAGACAGAATAAACTAATGTGTAGAAGTGTTGTGTTTTATTATTAAGAAATTATTTTATCAGGTTCTATAAGGGCCAAAGTCAGAAAACACTAATCTGAGAAAATACGGTTCAAACTTTTCATCAAAATTACAGGTGCTAAAAATGATTGAGACTGATTCGCTTTTACTATCACACCTTCACATACTTGTTTGGCGTATATGAGTGAAGTTAACTGTATACTTTTTGAAAATCAGTAATTAAAATTAGCCAAAAAAATGTGACATTGGCCGTTGTTAATTTAAGAGGGGCCTTTACCTACAAATAGAAACATATGCAACTTATATTACTCGCGGGACGAGTAGACGCAAGGGGGTGTGAGTGGGTGGAGCTACACGTTATGAGGTTCCGATCCGAACGCTTCGGTTTTATTCATAGATAAAGGAATACTATAGTTGGGAAACATATGTATAAAGAATGAAAAACTTACGGAACTGCCCTCTTGCGGGTCTAGTCACGTATTACTTTCATATACTTATTCATATTTTGAAATATTTAATTATTATTTTTGGATGTGAACAAATTAAATGGGTTCATTTTCACTTCGCTTTAATCCACATTTTAAAGTCGGATGAAAATTAATACATTCAATTTGTTTAGAATAAAAGAATACTCACTTTTTAATTTATTTTCAGCCATCACAATAGTACAACATTATTTCTCATTATAATGTACAATTGTAATGATAAATAGATCTAGAAAAAAATAATAAAAAAAGAAAATCTTATAAAAAAACAATTTCAGAAATGATGAAGTTACTTTATTACAAATAATTGATCGATATACAAATACATACATGTGTATAACAAATAATAATATATAATAAATTATGTACATAATCAAGTACTTATTCTTAATGTTTATGAAGAACTTCTTGTGTTTAATATATTATTTAGACTTATATGATCTTTTAGCCCAAGTACCATCAACAACTACAGTTAGAAGTGGAAACCCATCACTATCTAGCTCTCCTTTAGATATAGCTTCAGCCTTCTCTGCTTCTGCAGCTTCCGCCATTTCTTCCACGGCATTTTCTTTTATTACTTCATGAACGTGCTTTTGTATATCATAATACGTTAGCGACGACATGGTAGGCATATTCATAATTGAAAAACGCTCTTCCATTTGAGTAAAACTTTGTCCCGTGCACAAGTTTCCAAAAACCTACAATGCACATTTTGAAGACAAGCGTTTGCGGTAGCTATTTAGCCATACTCAAAATATTTTAAGCATCTCCTTGAAAATGTTGACGTTTACACTAATATAGACATAAACAGCTTAGATTACCATAACAAAATCATTAGTTTATAGTTTTCCCGGGGGACACCTAACATTATTTTGAGTCTAATTTCTATGTACATTAAAACATATAAAGAGCAAATACTACAATAACACATAGACACCGTAATCATAACGACTTCCAGGTAATTACAAATTTTTAAATCTCTTACCACAGCTTCATTTATGCCCATATCTTTTGAGCTATCACGTTCAATGTTAGAAAAAAGTTTTTCAATTGCACCACATATGCTACATTTAAATACAAATTTACAATTTAATCCATTTCTCAATTCTTTTAAAAAAGTCATGTGAGTTGAATTGCATCCATATGACGATTCATGGCCGCCAAAACTTTTTAACTGCTGAATTATCGTTCCTGGTTTCTTTTTTTACAAGAAAATTACCTTCCTCGGGTTCATTTTCAGTTGGAAGCTTGTAACAGTAATAATTTGTAAATTTGTAAATAATGCCCAAAGTCTACAGTTTCGATTGTAATAGGGTCTGATGAGGTAATTCTGAGACAGCCAAAAAATTGGGTAAAAATGAGACACTTAAGTAGCAATTACATTTTAGTTACGTTTCTTCTAAAAATTTGGTAGAACATTTTTATTGTTTTGTTTTTTAATATGTTATAATTTAACTCTAGACTTTAAACTGTTTCCATAGTATTTTAACTAATAATTTTTTATGTGATTTAATACTCACTGGAATTTTTGAACGTTGTCATAAAACTTTTGCGAATGTCGCCATCTGTGGAATAATAGATCCATGATAATGTTATAAGTTGTTGACTAAGAGGTATTGCTTATGTTCTCCAAAGAAAAAATCTGTAAAATTCATTGCTTTACAGAAATTTACTTAATCGTTTCTTGAAGGTAAAACTGAGACATCTAGTGGTACAAATATGAGACATGCGCAGTGCAAAAATGAGACGCCTATCATAACCTTACATATGTGGTTCCTGTTGTGGCTTAATCTGACACGTGGTAGCCTCGATTATTAGTGTGTTTTTAAGTGCCTAGGTGATCCATAAATATCATAGTCGCAATGCCCCGTGTATATGTACCAAAACCAACAGGTTACACAGCCCAACAGTTAGCTGAAGCTGTAGAATTAATTAAACAGCAAAAGCTTACAATACGCGCAGCAGCAAAAAGGTACAATATTGATAAATCTAAATTAAGTCGTTGTGTTCGTGGAGTAAATGATAGTAAACGAGGAAGAAAAACTGTGCTAACCAATCAACAAGAAAACGACTTAACTGAAAAACTTGTTACTATGGCTAAATGGGGGTTTGCCCTCACAAAGGAGGAAGTAAAGTTAACGGTAAGAACGTATGTTACTGAAAACAATATACCAAATAATTTTCGAAACAATATCCCCGGTAATGAATGGTTTACTGCGTTTTGCAAACGCAATTCTCTCAGTCAAAAAAAGATGGAACAATTGGAAAAGTGCAGGCGTAGCGCAACGAGCGACCCTTTTATAATCTATGGTTTTTTTGACCTTGTGGAAGCAACTGTTAAAGAGTTGGGTTTAGAAAATAAACCAGCACATATCTATAATCTCGATGAAACTTACTTTTCGTCAGACCCTACGAGAATTAGGGGTGTTGCTAAAGTAGGCCAGAAAGTCCATAGAAACATAGAAGGTTCGGGGAAAGAAAACATCACCGTAATGGCGTGTGTGTCAGCATCAGGTTTATCGAGACCTCCGCTAATAATATATCAAGGCCAAAATTTATGGTCAACATGGAAAGGTAAAAGCAATGTGGACGCTGAATATAGTGTCTCTGAAAAGGGATGGATGAATGTGTCTATATTTAATAGCTGGTTCGAAAAATTTTGTCAAAATGTACAAGAAAGGCCTCTTCTAATAGTATTAGATGGACATATAAGTCATTTAGACAGAGGAACTATAGACCTAGCTATTCAACAAAATATTGTGCTCCTAAAGCTTCCAGCACTCACCACTGATTTATTACAACCTCTCGATAAGTGTTGTTTTGGGCCCCTAAAGTTGAAGTGGAATAAGAAATTAATTGAGTGGCAACGTCTTAATCAAAGAAAATTGACAAAATCTGAGTTTGCTGATTTATTGCTAGAAATTTGGCAAGAAGGTTTACCTGTAGAAAACATTCGTTCAGCGTTTTATCATACAGGCATTCATCCATGTGATAGAAGCAAATATCCAAAAGAACGTCTCAACCCAGAAAAACTTAGAAAATACGAACAATTTGGAAACAAAGAAAGTCCGACAAACATTCAGGATCTTATTAGCGTACAAGAAGTCACTGTTGACGAAACTAGTGCAGCAGGTCCATCTCGTACTTTGGATTCAGAGACAGAAGTAGTAAACGAAGCAGAAAACAACATTAATAACGGTAACAGAACCTTTGAAGATTTGCTATTACAAAAAATTCAGAGATCAGCACCGACTACCGAAAAACGACGTAAGATTAATACGGATGGAAAAGTCATTACCAGTTCAGAATTTATAAAATATATTAGGCAGAAAGACGAAAAACAAAAACCCAAGAAAAAAATTAAACAAAAGAAGTCACGGGTGGAAAGTGAAAGCGACAGCGATATTTCGGTCAATCTTCAGGATGTATCAGAAACAGAAAACTTAAGTCTTAAGGATATGATACAGGAAGAAACTGATGACATAAGTGAAGCCAATATTGAACAAGGAGACTTTGTGTTAGTGAAGTTCCCAACCAAGACAAATGTTATTCATTATGCTGGACGTGTAGAATCTGTGGAAGGTGAACTCTATCACATTAGTTTTTTAAGACGAAAGAACAAAACATTTGTATTTCCTACCATAAGCGATGTTGCGGTAGTTCAACAGCAAGATATAATACTGAAACTTCCAATTCCAGCTCCTGCTGGTGGAACTGAGAGAACAGCCAGACACTATAGCTTTCCAATTGATTTCGGTACATATGTAGTTCACTAAACATCATTTATAGGTATAAGGTAGATGTGTAGGTAAGAACTTACCTATGTTATTGAAAATGCCTTTATTTTTATAGTCTTTTTTGTGAAAACTCGTATGGCAGTTAAGTTTTACGTAGATTTAAAATGTATTTCAGTTATATTTCTGCGTTAAATTTCATAAAAGTTTTGTTTGCAATAGGTGCATTTTTACCCTTCGTGTATCATTATTCCCCTTGTGCAATGGAAAAGCTTAAATTCATGGTTTTATAATCATGTCTCATATTTGGACAGCACCGTCTCTTTTTTACCCCAAATCCTTGTTAAAAATGAGACACACTTTTTTGGTTGTATAACAAAAATTAAGATATATACTTTAAAAACACTATCTGAAGTATAAAGTTCAACAAAAGTTACATATACATATTAATATTAGTTTAAGAAATAATTCTGTTAACACCTTCAAAAATTAAAAGTTTGTAAAATGTCTCATTATTACCTCGTCAGACCCTACGTACTTCCCATTACCTTGTGAGTTGCCTAAATAGATGTGTTCAGAGTTTCCAACATTAACCCCTTCAGGGGATGACAAATCAATGGAAGTTGCATCAGACCTAACAGCAAAAGCGTATGTATTAAAAGCGGACTGTAAGAAAGGCAATCCAAAACTACCGTGCGTTGAAAATTTTAATATACACATAAAATGAATCGTCAAATATTTAAATTCTGAAATCTACTCGCTTATTGGTATTATGTACTTAGTTAAATTAAATCGAATTAACAAATATCAAAATAATGTAAATAAAATTGTAGACTAAAAATTACTTACCTCGTATTTTGATTTTTCATACGATTTGCATGCTTACTTCTTTGTATGGTTGATCTTTTATGATAATCCAATTTTCGCTTGCCCATAACTTATATCATATTATTGTAGCGTGATTCGTTCGTTAATTTTAAAAAGAAACAGAATACGCAGTTATAGGAGTAACTATTTAATATCACTAATTAATGTTATTTACGTATATTTATATCCAATTCATTAAATAGACACATACATTTATTTCTACAATTTCTCTATACCTACTGTCAGTCATGTCAATTTTAGTTTTATTGACAAACCTTGTCTCCATGACACCCGTTCGTATTTCGTGACATTACACTCGAGTATTATATGACATTTCTTTTTAATTACAAACTGTCACTCTGACTTGGAATAGCCGACCGATTCCGATAGATTTTCGTCTTCGCTGGGACTGGTAGAGATTAGTGATGGGCAAAACCGAATTATTTCAATAACCGGTTACGCACTACTCGAGTGATCTTAATAATCGGATTATCACTCGAGTAGTTTTCACTCGCATCATCGCCCTGTATTCAATAATAATAACAATATTTATTAAATCGTCCAACAATGTACATGTCACAGCAAAGTGTACTTTCAAAATTATAAATATACGTTTCCATATATAGTTCTTAATTTACTTACAAGCTTATTTCGTAGACAGGGTTTTAAGGACACGATAGCCGCAAATCCATAAAAAATATAGATGTATATCAATAAACAACAGGTATTTACAAAGAATTCACAAATCGCGGATTCAAGTTGCGTTTATTACTCATACTTTGTCACCGGTCAATGCAAGACTATTAAAACGATATACTTTAAAATTGATACACCCCATTAAAATGTTGGAAAACCAACTAACACAATCAATATACTTAATGTACAATAAAATTAATAAATTGAAATGGGAGATACAATCGATACTGTTTATATTGAAACTCTATATAGTGAAAAACTCATTATAGTGCAATTTTTTCAAGCCCTAGAATATTTTAATTAAATTTCATATAAAAAGTCCTGCTGTAAAATAGTAACACTCCATATAATAAAATATTTACCGGAATTTTTGTATAAATTTTTATGCATTTATTGAGATTTTGCCACTTCGGGTTTCCCATTTCTACCTAACATTAGCACGAACTCCATTTTGAAAAGGTTCTTAACGCGTTCATAACGCTAAATCAGGTACAATAGATTTCTGTGAGCATCCCGGGGAAAACCCATTTTATACGCTAAATCCGGGTACCATTGATTTCTGTGAGAATTCCGGGGAAAACCCCTTTTTAAATGTACATATGTATGTATTTAGCCCTGTACATACATAAATGTTTGTACATTTGCAGCATTTGGTCATATCTTGACAAGAAAATTTTGGCAGTACCAACTTTCTCTACGCCATCTACTATGGCGATATTAACGATAAGGCAGTACTTAGAATTAGCACCATTAGATCGGAAAAAAGATCCATTAGCTTTTTGGTACAAAAACCAACATGTTTTGCCAGAGTTATACGAATTAGCAAAAAGATACTTGTGTATCCCCGCAACATCCGTTCCTTCTGAGAGAGTGTTTTCCAAAGCCGGACAATTAACTAATTTAAGAAGAAATAGACTGTTTCCTAAATATACTGATACCATTATTTTTTTAAACTCTTGTTTATAAACCTTAAATTAACATTTCAGTGTTCACTTTCCTTTTAGTTTTAGTTGGAATAATTCTTTATACATTTTTATTTATTTCTGTGCATTCCTTTAGTTTTTTTTATTATATATTAATTATATTATCTACCACTATTGTTAGTATTTATGTAAATACATGTTGTTTATTATTATTATTAATAATAATAATAATAATAATATATACCTATATATTATTGAAAGTGAAATAATTTATATTTTTACAACGACCATGATTACTTTTAAAATTAAAGATGGATATTTTCCCAGAGCTCTCTATTTAACAAAGCAACTTAATACGTGCTAATACTTTCATCATATACTATTCCAATTCCCAATATATAATCAGTGCGTAGTAGTAATGCGACAGCTCGAGCGAAAAATAACCCGGTAGACGGATTTTCTATGCAGGCAACGACTACAAGGTGAAAAATAACCCGGTAGACTATTTCTCAATGCAGGCGACGAGTACCAGGTGACGGGTGATGAAGTACGACTAACGACTAATAACTAGTCAGTTCGCATTTCCGATTTGCAGTAAGTCGGTTGTCGTGTCGGTTCACCGATCACCTGTTACTCGTCGCTCGGATTCAAAAACCGAATTACACCGGTTATTTGAATAATCGGGTACCCGGTTATTTTTCACTCGAGTTCTCCCATCACTAGTAGAGATACCGTAAAGTGGGGATAGACGACGCAAAAGCTTCGAAAAACGACGTGTAAAATGTGTGTGACAATGTTTACTGTTTAATGTTTTTTATCTTCAAAAATAATTACAGAAAGTTTTTTTTTTTTTAATGTCGTACATCAAATGTGCAGCTGGCGCGGGGAGGTCGTTTTTTTCTTTTTTTGTATCAGCCTTAGTTAGTAGACATTCATCAAATTAATGCATTTTTGGGGTTATTTCTGAGACACATAACTTTTTTAAGAAAATAAATTAGTACAAAAACGGACCTTGCCATTATAAATTGATGCCTTTTGCATCACTAACCCAAATTTGAGATTCTAAAATTACAAAATGAGTTTAAAAAACGCGAAACGGCGATGCCTTAATTTTCGACAGGTAAACGCCCCTCTTAATGAATTCAGCATTTGTACAAGTTTAGATATTACGAGTTCATCGGCGGATTTGTAGATTTAGACAAAATACAATATAGAATAAAGAAAGCTCATGAAGGCATAAAAAAACTATATGAATTCTGCATATTGGAATATCTGAAATTAGATTATTGAATATAAATAACGATCGTTTCATTTCAACTTATAAAAACGTATAATTAATGCTTTATAGGAGTAATAGTTTAATATTCAAACAGTGAGGACGTACTTTTACGAGCTCTGCAAATATTGCAGTGTCGAAAAGTAAAATATTATTATTTATTAATGAGACATACATGAAATTGTGATGATGAATACTGTTAGTGTTAGTACAAATCAATGCATCAATGAGTCAAATGGATGATTAATCAATTGTCAAGAGGGTCAACATATATAAAAGAACAAAAATATGTCATACAATAAGTGCTATGTTTGTCGAGTTGAATTTAGAAGGACAGAAAGAACGGTAAAGTGTTTCGTATGTGAGGAAGAGAGACATGGTAAATGCGCTGCAGTCAGTGACGAAACGGCTAAGATATTGAGTAAAACGGATATAATTACATACATGACGTGTGTCAAAAATGATTGAGATGGATCAAATACTTAATGATTGCCTCTAAATATAGCGATATATTGAAAATGGAAATGATGTGTTAATTGTTAAATCTAAAAAAAAGATGATAAAAAATCACATGAAACAAAAAAGGATATTAAAATTAAAGTAGATCCAAGTAAATTAGCAGTTTGAATTGAAACAATAAAAAATGTTGGAAAACGTGGTATCGCTATTAACTCTAGTGATAGTAATTCGAAACAAAAATTGAGAGAAAAAGTCATAAAAGAAATTATAAAGAAAATAAGTATGTAGTTTCTGAACCGAAATTAAGAAATCCGAAAATAATAATTTCTGTTGTTGAAGATAATGTTATTGACGAAAACAATGAAAAAGTACTAGATGCGATTATTAGACAAAATAAATAATAGACGATCCTTTGATTAAAGTGCCTGGCTTTACACAAGCAAGAAAAATTTGGTATAATTTGAATCGTCTTAGGACGGGTGCAATAGTAGTATACCCCTTAAAATATACATATTGTCAAGTAGGGCGAGTCTTGCTCTGCTTTACGACATTTCGTTTCAATACTATTGCTCTCGAGTGTAGAATTTTCATACATAAATATGTGATGAAGTCACTATGTTGGCAAACCAATCGTTATATTATAATAATAATAAGTATACCTGCTTCATATAGGAACTTTTGTAACATGGCTACAGGCGGCCATATTGATTTCAACCTGTCATAAATAATAATATAGATGTCGAAGATACTGATCTTGGACATCTATATTATTATTTATGACAGTCCTGAAATAGCTTTTGTAGGCTTACTTAACAGATAAAATTTGAAGTTATTTTAATTTATTGGTGCTTGCCTAAAGCGATTTTCCTATACTATTTGAGAAAATAATACGGGTATCTTCTAAATATAAGACGTAAGAAAGTAAAAATATAAAACCATTAAATAATTGCAAAAAATTATCCATTAGGTAAACTTAGCCAGGTTACTCACCTTCATCACACTTTATAACACTGTTGTGAGTGGTATATTTTGAATAGTAAAAAGCGTGTAAGTATATTATATTGCTACTTACTTCAAGATATTTATTAAAAAACACATAAATAAAAAAAATAAACTCAAATTAGATAGTAAACACTAATAAGTATAATAATATTTATTTATTATCTTTGTAATTCTCCATGTACCCGTAACCTAAAAAATAAATAAATGTATTAAATACGTTATTCTGTAAAGATTAGAACATACCTATATACACAAGTAAAATCTGGATGACCATGATTGCTGAGAACTCTAAATTCTATCATGTTAAAACTCTTGTCACAATTTGCTATGTCGAAATATTGTAATCTTTTACCATTGATGTCATATGTAAATTTACCAAGAAATTGTGGATGATCTTCTATAGAATATAAACCCTGAAATTGATGAATATTAAGTATATAATTGTGAAAAAAGATTTAAGAAACATTCAACTTTTATTGTGAAATCTTTAGGCGCCGTTGTAATTTCTCCAGATGGTGACATACTCGCTGATATGTGTTCTAAAGTGACGCCGGTTATGCGCACCTTACCCAAGAGCCGAATTACTGCACAACCCTTCGATCCTTTAAAAGCCCAACATTCTCCGGGTAGTGTTCCAGGCTGAAATTGCACGTGCACAATTTAAATTTACACATGTTGATCATATTAAAGAACAAAACTTACTTGCAATATAGCACGAGCAGGATTTTTTGTGCAAATTGTTACTCCCCAAAATTTCACTGCATCAGGAGTAGGATAGCTTTCAGTGTCACGAACCTCTATGATGCTGCCTCCTAAATAAAGTAGAATTGGTTTAAAAATAGTTTCTTTTATATGGACATGAATTTGGAAGAAACATCTAAACATAGCTTTTTAAAATTGTAGGGATATTATTAATCTTAATTAATCTTGTTCATTGTTGCATGTTTCATTGCACATACTTTGACATTAGTAGTTACTTTATATATTTGGCTGTCATGTTCAACATTTTCGTTGACATTGCAAAAAACGCTTAGGCATTCCATCTGCCTAAGCGTTTTATGCATCCTTAATCTTTCGTAAAAGAGAATATAATAGAAATACCTAAGTACATATGTAATACACATATAACTCAGAATAAGTAACTTCGCCAGCATGGTCGTATCGACTTCGTTAAGTTTAGTTAGAATAGAAATACTGTACTGATGAATATTAGCGAACAGGACTTCGCCCAGTCTGACCCAAATATTTAAAAACATCTGCCGTCTAAGCTTGGGGAAAAAACGTTAGTGTTAGTGTTAGTCTATCGCGATAGACGCCAAGCGAAGTAAATCCATTATAGCAGCTCCAGGAGATATTTGTTTTGTACGCGAAAAAAGTTTAAATGAACGTGCTGTGGTGAATGTGAAGGAAATAAGTTAGAAGACTTTTCGGGAATCGAGTGTGAATAGAAATGACGGTAAAACTGAGCGGTTTTTAACAAACTTGAGTTCTCTATTTGTGCACGACGCCTGCCGGAAGCAATACACAAACGAAAAATTAATTGCTGCAAAGAAACGTCGAGGAAGCAATGTTGCTCCTTTGTCGTCAACGTCAACATCTTTAAGGTGGATTGCGCTGATATTCAATTTCAAGCAGCATTGCTTTTTATGCAATGAAGACATAACCTATGCATTCATAATGAAACCAAAAAGGACTCGCTTGTGTGATCGAGAAATAATTTATGATGTTAGGGAACTTTCAGTGAAAGACAGCATTTTAGAATTTACTCGGAACCGCAGTGATGAATGGGACGAAATAATAATTGATCGCGTTCAACAAGTTTCCGATTTGGTCGCGGTCGAGGCTAAATATCATAACTCCTGCATGAAAAAATTCTATTGTCCGCCATCATCTGGAAAAAAGTGGTTATCGACCAGCTACAAATGTCGATGAAACAATGGCTGATATCTATTCCTACTTTGAAGAGAACTCCGAAGAATGTCAGTTCTCTATTGACGAGCTGATGAATCAAATCAAAGGAGATTACCGCCCGGATAGCAGAACAGCCGGGTCAAGGTTACTCCAATTATATGTCGACCACATTGTTATTGCAACAACAGCCACAAAACCCTCGGCTGTATGCTTCTTACACTCACGATATGAAATCCTTACAAACTCGTGGTATGAAAGCAAGGAAACCGATCCACAGGAAGAACGCCTACGAATTGTTCAAGCTGCATTAACAATAGTCTTTGAAGACATCAGATCACAAGTATACGAAACAAAACAGTGTCCTCTTTCTGATAATTTTTTAGAAAATGTTAATACGGTCATCCCAGAAACGTTACGTGTCTCCTTCAAGATGTTATATTAAAAAAATAAGCGCCGCTCTGGTGAGAAGTGGCAGACAAAATGTCACATTCCATAATTTCTACAGTGACACCTCGATCATTCTTGTCACCGCGACATGTTGGAGTTGGAGCATTCCTGTACAAAAAATTTGGATCCAGGCAACTGATAAATATTTTGTCATCGCTCGTATTCTGTTTCTCTTATAGCGAATCTCTTCTATAAGAAATATCTGCCATCATGCGTCCAGCATTGACGATTGAGAAAAATTTGTTCTCTCAATTCGTATTTGACAATGCTGATTTCAATACCAACACCCTAGATGGTCTCAGTACATCCACGCCATGTGAGGTCTTCATTGCGTGACTCCTAAAACTGCTATTGCTCGAGATCAAACTATTCCACGTTTTTTGCGAATGCTGTCAGCAAAAGTTGTCGTGCGGTACGGAACAGTGCCTTTGCAATATTTTGAACGAAACTAAGAGCAGGGTTTGAAAAATATTATAATTTTTGTAATCGGTATTTACTGAAATTTCGAGAAAAAAAGGTAGCGATATTGAGAATTGTATAAATTTGATGAACTTTACTCCGCTGTAACTTGTCAACTATTCATCTGATTGGAAAATATTTAGTATAGATGTCGCATGAAATTTATTGCTCTATAATTTTTGTAATAAATATTTTTTACTTAGGTGGCACTGCAGAGAAGATGTTCCCGAAAAACCTGTTTTTGGTACAATTTTTTCAATATGGGGGCGCGAGCGGCGGTCGCTCAAGGTCGCAAAATCAGAACCGTAAAAATCTACCAAAGAGGAACTCTCCATGCCCTTTTGTAATACTGAAAGTACCCATTGCCTGAACTATTATTGCAAGACCGAAAAGTGGTTTCATCCGCAAAAACAATTTCACATTAAATTTGCATATTCTATCTTCTGACGTTCTCACCATGCGGCGACCAGTTATTGCCGTGTCGAAAGGTATTTCCCGTAAATAATTTGCAAGAGCCTCATTCTGTGCAGCATTTCGTCTTGGAAGACGCGTTAGTCCCTGTTGTTCCACCCGGGTATGTTTAATTTTAAAAGTGCAGCTCTTAGGTGCTAACGTTCAAATTTTTGGTAACTTTCCGTAAAGACCATGCTTCTTCTAATTTGGCTATTGCGATTCATCATTGAAGTTATTAATTTTTTATCTACGAGAAAAGAATAGAACAGGAGAGATAATAACGGAAGTTACCACTTTAAGGCAGGTCAGTTATTGGTCAAATTGACTTTAGTGCCTTTATAATGGTAAATTGTGTGGCTTGTGGCAGTTCTAAAACGTCAAAAAAGAATAATCTCACTTTTTCTCTTCATCGGTAAAGTTAATTTCAAATTGGCATTCAACATAGGCAATAATAATTATTTAAAAAGTATGTATTTGGAATAACTTGTTATATATCTGACATGTTTAATTATGTGTTCAGTGGCGTAACATACATATCCTATGCATGTTTTTTTAAATGTTTTCTTTAAGGGGGCGTTTGAATCATAGAAAACATAAGTAATTTCGTTACTGTCAAAAAATAACAACATTTTAGTCCTAAAGATGTCGCGCTCTGTATCAGAACTCATCATCTCAAATATACAAATAATTGAATTGGCAGAATTTGTTTGAAATAACAAATAGGTATACGATCACTATTAACTCATTTTAAATAACTTAGATATTTATGATTATCTGTTAATTTCCTGAGATAACCAGTCACAGTACAGTATTTTTGAATCCGCGCCCTCTCTTAGAGAATCCTGCAAGGTACAAAATACAAATATGGCCGTTCTTTACCAATTATTTAAAATATGCAAATAAACCAAACCAATACATCATTGTCAAAATTTCTGTTATATTTCTCTTCTACGAAACACGCGTCATAGGGTTAAGGGGTTCTTTTGATAAAATTGAAATAATTTTTTTATAAAAAGAATTTATGTAAATTAAACCCCTATACCATACGTAGGAGGATATTATGACTTATTACATACAATAAAATAAACAATTAATGATTTTATAACCGACATTTGCATAATTGTAAATTTATATTGTATTCTATGATTCAAATGCCCCCTTAATAGAGTTAGAATAAATGTTACTATATATTAAAAAGAATAGAAGGAGTACATATTCCCTATACAAAATATTTATGCACGCCTATGCATTGCGGCGGCCATATTGAGTTACCACAAATATTATTTTTAACAAGACTCTCTTCTCTTCTATTCTTTCCTCGTAGATTTTGATAAAACCTAAAGTAATGACAGTGACGTTTAAAAAAGTTTGTAATTTTTTCATACACCTATGATTAAAAGACAAAGTTACTATAAAAGATAAAGCGTGCAGCTTGGGATGATCGTAATCGTATAAAAAGCTCAAATAATTACACTTAAATGATAAACATGTTAAGCTTTTACTTTTATGAATTAAATATTAAAATTTATGCTTGTAATGTAATATAACAGCTTGCATACCTGCATGCTCCAACGCAAAATCTGTTTTCCCTGTTTTATCATCCGCATAGATGTCCAAAGCTTCTCCAATTTCTTCTTTTATAGATTTAGTTTTTGTGTCCCTGTCTCGATAGGCAGGACCTTAACAAACCAAACAAATATTCTGAGAAAATATTTAGTAAAACACATTCAAAAGACCTGTAATTATTTAAACATATTACGTCAAAATAATCACAGGTTTTTGTCCAAATCAACCCATATAAATATTCATATGAGTATTGCGATTGAATTAAGCGAACTAATCATTTGAACCCAGTTTTTGAACTAGTACCAAAATAACTGAAAAACCTGTTAACAAATAATTTATTACACAAAATTTACACGAACACAAATCATAATTTTGTCTTAAATTTGATGTTATCTGTCTATCAACCTACATTGATTGTTGTTGTCCGAAGCTTTTTGAGCTGCTTGTTTTAAATCTTGTAGTAGTTGTTCTATAATCTCGAGCTTCTTCTCTGTATCATCTTTGGATGTAGAAACGCCTTGTACATCAGTCTATAAATTTACAATATAAATAAGGGCTTATTATATATTTCAATTGGAATTTACTTTCATATTGATAATTTCTTCCTTAATCTTTCTTATTTCTTCGTTGAGGTCTGAAGTTTGTATTTGTGCTATATACGTCACTATTGCAATTACACCTCCTACATGAACAGTAAGAAATGACGCTAGAACGCTTAATATAGAGGTAGTATATCAAAATTATGTTTTTTACCGATAACTAGGAAACAAAAGAATTTCTTCAAGTAAGATGGATTCGGGTCCCATGGTTGGCGGCGTTGCGGCATGGTCAATGTATGTCTGGGAGTTAGCAAAACCACTTCAGTATTATTCAACAAAGTCCTTTCACTGGTTTCTGTTAGAATGATGTCAAATTTTAAATTTTGAATAACGCCACAGACTACTCCAGACAGGCAACTCTTTGGAAAAAAATTATCCATAAATAATGACAAGGATAGATATATCTCTTATCTTTACACATTTTGATAAGGCAGCACAAGTAAGTTTAGGCGGTAAAATTATATATTCGAATATTAAGAAGTATTTAGGATACTAAGATTATATATTACAAGAAAAATAAATGGTGAAATATTATATATCACCATTTATTTTTCTGTAATATAACCATAGAATTTTGTATGGACATAAATGTTATCATCAATGTAAGTTGCTCGACAAAATTTAATATCAAATTTATAATTATTATAAGTATATTTTTCATTAATGTTTTGTGTAGTTATTGCAATTTTATTCTAATAAGCTGTATTACAAAAGAGTGCTAATTTAAGTGAATTCTTAAAAATATGAATAATTTCTAGCATCTATTTGAAAAAACTGGTTTTTATTAATTTAAAGAATATCTCACGTGTTCAAACATACTTGAGTAATAATAATATACATTTTGAAGTTATGATTATTTTCACAAATAAAGAAGTTTGCAAAAGAGGGAAGTAAAGCAAAATTGTTTGGGAATAAACAAGTAGACATTTATTTATAACAAAATAATACATTTTAGATTTAGCAAATATGCAATTGGTGTATCTTAAAAGGCGTGTTATAAATAATATTTACCTTTATTTAACTGGTCATCCTTCAAATTGGTAGCGAAACAAGGCAAACATACCTATGTCATTTACATAATAATAAGATAATAATTTTACAACACAATAAGTGGTAGTTTAGTATATTAAAGTAATAATAATACTATTTTATTCATCCGTTCGACCATATACATGCATAGTACACATTGGGTAACATTTCAATATAACATATATACTAATAATATAAAGTATGGGCAATAAAGCAGTTCATAAATATTTAAAATATATAATAAAATATCAATTTTTATATCTTAAAAACCCCAACTATAACAATGTTATTATAGAAATCCACCAATACAAATACAAAAGTTGTTCTACATTAAGTTTTAAATACAATTACCCTCTTAATAATATGATATTTGCAAAAAAAAAACTGCTTTCAAATAAGAGTTACTTCGAGTCGGAATTTTGAAAATGATGCTATACAAAACTTGTAAATTATGTTCTAAATGCTTTTATACTGCTATTATTAAAATACGTTATATACCTCCCCTTTGAATTATATTATTTTATCCTTTATTCATGCCTTAGTATTTTAAGTTTGCGCTGGAAACTACGTCAATTTATTTGAAATTGTTTCTGTTGTTCATTTTCTCGTTTGCAATACCATGGGAATCCAATCTGGCATATCGCTTTAACTATTGTGATCTTTAATACTACGCTTGGCACAACGAAGTTGCGATATTAAAAAATGTTTGGCACGAGATGAAATATCATCAAAGAGTTTTTTAACAATCCATATTACATAGATCTTTGATACTTTTAGCTCTTCGCTTGCATTCTCTTTTTATTTTTCTAATTTGGTCCTCTCTTTTCCTTATAACATTTATCAAGGTCCTTTCTCTAAGCATTAACTCACAGGACCTAAATCCCTCCACACCCCTAAAAAGGGGACGCCGCTTCCTTGAATGTGCTGGAGTACTAAAAAAGAAAATAGCATTTTTTTAAAATACAATATAAATAAGACTATGAACTTTAACCATCCCCATATCTATTGCAGTATTATTTGCCAATCTGCATAACTACAGATAATATTCACTTAATATTTTTCAATAATTTAAAAGAACATGTAAGTGTTGTTGATAAGATGCAATCAAAATTGATTGATATGATTAAAATAGTCAATAATTAATATTTTCACTATTTTGATTTTCACAATATTTGAAGAATATTGATGTTTATTGATATTTAAATAATCACTATACTTTACCTTATTAGTGGTGACTTTTCTATTATTGTGCTTCCCAATGCAGAAGGTACTTGCTCTGATATAAAGACTTCCTCATCATATTTCACAACATCTCCAGACTGTTGGTATCCAGTACTTGAACAATCTGATATCAAGGATGCTTTTTGTTCGATAGCAGCGCTAGTACTTGCTACAGGTGATGTGAATGTGATGGTTGGACAAAATGATGTTGCTGGGTGTAACGTTGGCACTGCATCAAGTTTTAAAATAAACGTATGCTCTTTATATGAAACTGCACTGAAATGCCGACTGTAAATTCTATGATTTTGAAGAGTTTCTCCAGAAAAAAGCATTCCCATTGCTTCTTGCCAAATTTTAGACCTAATAGTGACAGGAAAGATCCAGTTCAATCAAGTAAATTGTACACTCTTTTTTAATTATTATACAACTCATTTTATTCCGGTTTACTTATTGATACTAACGAAAATATCGATAGACATATTTTAATAATCGCGTAAAAAACCTACTTTACTAAATTTCTGGGGAAGCAATGCAGCTTAACAACTTCATCTTCTCCATAACCGCAAACAATGCATTTATGCACTTTACAATTTTAGAAAAACAGAAATTCGTTATCAACAGGTGTAACCACAACAATAACCAAAATGGAAACACAACAAAAATGGCGAAAAATTTAAGTTAACGCATGCGTGTACTTGTCTACAGCAGCGCCTTTATCTCGCTGCCTTATCAAAATGTGACGAGGATGAGAAGAGTATCTTTTATTGTGTATTAGACAAGACCAGAATATTACCGGATAAATTTGTAAACCTAGTTACCGGTCTGGAGTAGTAGTGTGCAAAATAAATACTTTTAAGTATCGAATACATACCAATACTTTACACTTTTATATTCGATACTTTGTATCGGATACTTAGTATCCGATACTTTACTTTTAACTCAAGTCGATAACTATACTTGTATTTCATCTTTGCTAATTAATAAGAAAAGGATCGTATTAGTAAAATAGTAGGTACATTTTACAAGCATCAATGATAACATTGTTTATATGCTGAATAGTAAAAAACTCATCTCATTTGTCAATTTGGAATATTTATTTGAGACTAAATTATAAATGACCACCAATGGAATATTTTGTCTAGGCACAAATTATGACTTTATCCATACATGCATACTTTGTAAACTATGTTTCAATAGTCAGTTGATATCCTGTTTATTTTAAAAAAGAACGTAACTAAGGAATAAATTATATCCAGTTGTAGACAAACATACATCAGAAAAATGCAAGTACATCTAATAAGCTTTATAAACGTTGAGTATCCGATACTTTTCATTGTCGGTATACGATACATTTGCTCCCTCTAGGTATCCGATACAAAGTATCGAATAGATACTTTTTGCACACCACTAGTCTGGAGTAGTCTGTGACAGTATCATACAGAAACTTTTGATAACAAATTTAATTACAAATTTACATGTGAATTCACTAGAAATGTCTGTTTGCCACACATCAACTTTTTGCATAAAATTTGCTAACAAATTTATAATTATACATGCGCACTAGATACTAAATATTATGATTTGAGGTTATGGTTATGTTGGTTTGTTTGCTTTTTAAATCAATATTGGACACTATTGGATTTGTTATGGACGCAGTAGACGACAGTTTATTACTTCTAACTACTACTATAATAATCGCAACAACCGTAGTTGTAACAGCCCGTGGTAAAAAACGTAAAAAAGTCATGAGCTCGATCGTGGTTAAATCGAAAAAGAAAAGGCATCTTAAGTCTGATAAATTACCAGTTGAAAATAGAAGATTCGAATGCATACAAAAATTTTCTTAGACTTACAAGTGTACAATTTAACGATTTACTTAATTTAATTGAAAAAAATATTACAAAACAAAAAACCTTTATGAGGGAAATAAATAAAGTGCGCGGGATCGTGCATGTCAATTTTTATCGTCTTTGGTTTTCACCGCATATAAACCAGGATGCTTTTGATATTCATTAATTAATGGTCGTACTTGATCGTTTGACCAATATGTCTTTTTTATATACTGTTGATCAAGAATCAAGATACCGACAATAAGTACAATAATCAGCAATAACTAACTTCTAACAAACGTGATATCGCAGTGTATTGGAGTGATCAGCAGTGATATTCAATTTACCTGCCCATATCGATGCGCGCGCAGATTTACTAGAAACACCCACCCAGAAAATAGAACATGTTCTAAATAATTTACATGTGAATTAACAACCAAATCTACAAGCTAAAATTTATGTATGCCACGATATGAATTTATTACAAAATTTGCGTGTGAATTAAGTTGTGAATTTTATTTAAAATTTACGTAGGTGTCAAACGGCCTTAAAACCCAGTTTATTAATACTCGACTTGAACGTCAAATCTGAGTAAATGTGAAGTGTAGGCGGATCTGCACTTGAGTGGAAGAAAAGTATTTGTTTTTATTTATTTTGCTGTTTAAAACAGATTATTTACTTTAAAGTAGTTGATTGAAAAATGGATGAATATATAAATGAGTATTTTAATGAATTTATTCAGTATGTACAAGATAATCCTTACAATGCTATACCAAGGTAGGTATTATAAGAGGGAAATACATAATCTTATACAATTTTAAAGAATCAATTTTCAGAAACAGACAGCGTGACTTCGATAACCCTTTAGAAAGATATAATAATAATGAGCTACTGATGCGTTATCGATTCTCTAGAGACACAATATTGAACGTAATATTTCCAATAGTGTTTAAGCAGGGAGAACAAGATCGTTCTCCCTGATTGTTACTTTAAAGTAGTTGATTGAAAAATGGATGAATATATAAATGAGTATTTTAATGAATTTATTCAGTATGTACAAGATAATCCTTACAATGCTATACCAAGGTAGGTATTATAAGAGGGAAATAATCTTATACAATTTTAAAGAATCAATTTTCAGAAACAGACTGCGTGACTTCGATAACCCTTTAGAAAGATATAATAATAATGAGCTACTGATGCGTTATCGATTCTCTAGAGACACAATATTGAACGTAATATTTCCAATAGTGTTTAAGCAGGGAGAACAAGATCGTAGAGGTGGTCCAGTACCACCTATTTTAAAACTCTTACCAAGGACCTCTGAGCCGTTTAGGTTAAATAATAATTTATTTTATGCAATTGCTGGGTGGCAATTGCACGAACAAGAACATTAGGAATGGGAAAAGCTGATTTCGCTGCATACATGTGCCCTTAAATTACCAAGCTCGTGCCGCAACAAGAATTATTGCGGCAACAGCAATCCTACACTATATTGCACTTGTAGCACATGAATATATTGAGTATGACGATGCTGTGGAAAGGATTGTGCCAGTTCCACCACCAAGACAACAACATGTCCGAGGCAATATAATTAGGGCTGCATTTATAAATAGAAATTTTAATTGATAAGCTACATTGGAAATTATAGTATAAATAAAAAACTGTATTGATTTATTTCTTTTCTTTCCTTAACAATTCATTTATGTACCTACCTATATGTTAATAATGCTCTAATACTACTTATTAAACAATATTACGTTCATGTTATTTCTTTAGTATTTATATACAATTATATTATATTTAACTACAATCTATGCACAAGAACTATATTAAAATCTAAAAAAAAGAAAATTATCTAGCAAACAGAAGCAACTAATAGTACGATGACTGCAGCAAAAGTGAAGTAAGCTTGAAAAAGTGTCCGTTAAACAAGCGTTTGGCGCGAAAACTAACACGATGTCATGAAAGAATGACGTATTAATGACGATTTTTAATAAGTTTACACTCATTCGAGTCGGGCTTTTTGAATACCACTCTGTGATATAAGTGGAGGAGGCACTTGACTGAGTCCAAACTGAGTGAGAGTTTGAGTGGAGTGTTAGTGGCGTTTTTGAATTTGGGCCTAAGTATTGTTCAGAGGAACTGAAATGGTCATATGTATTACCTGGGAAATTTCAGACAGATGCTTTAGAGGCTAGATTTGGACAGTATAGACAACTTGCAGGAGGTCAATATCATATATCTGAGAGACAGATATTTGAAATTGAGAAAAAAATTAGATTATTTGCTATTGAATTACCAGTTTCTGCTAATAAGAAAATTATTATTAGTGACATTGTTAATGATGAAATATTAATAGATCATGATTATTGTTCAACTGCTTCTACTGACACATTTGATGGGGAACTAAGTGTTATGCAGTCAGATTTAGATAGTACTTTCTCTGTTATAAGTCTCTTGACATATACAGATTGTCGTATTTAAAAGTTAATATGCATCTTCAAATACACGCACATAAACATGTACCTATGTATAAGACCGGTGGTGTGGGGAGATCGAGAGCGCGGACAACACATTCGTTCCGTAACTTTAGAGCGTGAACGTACATACATTGTATCTGAGCAAACTCGCAAATATTAATACCGCTGAAGGAAATAGAGCGATTGATTTGGATGGCTTAAGAGAACAAATTCTTAACGCCATACAAATGATTACTCCTGAAATGCTATCGAATGTACGAAATGGGTTTTATAATCGTTTAGGGTACTGCTTGATGCAAGAGGGACAGACATTTGAACATCTTCAACATTAAATTTTGTATAGTTCATTAAGTATAATAATTTGTTTCGTTTTAAATGTGAGAATTTTATTTAATTTTTTATAAGAATTTTATTTTAGTTACAAATTTTATAGTTTTGTTTCAGTTCATTGTTAATACATTATACATCAGTTACCAAAATATTATACAAAAGCCGTACATAGCGTAGCAATTCCTGAAAGCAAACGTCTACATACTAACTTTCAACGTTTTGCACTAAAGGCCATAGATAAGAAATACTTGTAGAATGGACTCTACAATACTAACAAATGAGATTGAATTTTATGCCCTCTACCATATAAAGCAGAACTAATTGTTGAATGGCGGGCTATACGAATGTTAGAAAGGATTTTCTAAAGAAATTGCAAACTTATTTTCGTTAAAAGTGTAGATGGTACATTTTAAATTTAACAATGCCGTAAAAATGCTGTTAGCAATTCCGTTTTTTACAGACTAATTAAATTTATAATGACATCTACACTTCTAATTCCAGTGACTAATTATTGTATTTATATACATAATTTAATAATAATAAAGCAGTAGTTAAATAAAAACATTTATTTATGTAGTTACCAATTGAATATATATACAAGCAAATTAAAATGTAAAAGAAACAATGAATTTAATATATTTATCTATACGAAAATGTAAAGTGTAAACACATGAATGTTAAAAACTAACATCAAGCAGTAAATAAATACTGTGACTTACATATATACATTTATACGTAAAACGTATATGCATATATCAATATCCCGAACACATGCATATATTTATCTATTGTACTGCCTAGATCTGCTTTTTAAGAATTTTTTATGGCAATATTGATATAAGTCTTCATTAGGAATCCTACTATCTCTACCCATTAAGACCTTATTTAAACCATTAAAATAATTGTGGATAAGTAATCTAATCAAGTTGCCAATCATAAAGTTTCGAACTTTCTCAATATTATGAGTATTACAATTACTATTATAATTAAATTGAATATTAGACATTACCGTTTTCAATATTCTTTGGTATAATGCTTTTTGAGAAGCCACTTCGGGTAATATATTAATAGTTATGTTGTAAATGTGTTTAAATGTATGAAAAATATCTTCTCTACAATAAAGAAGGCGACTTGTTGTGCCATATTCTCTTTCTTTGATTAATACATGCGCAGCAGCATCTGTTGGATCTGATATCAGATTTTGCTTGCAGTCTTCACAATTTTTAAACTTAATCAAAACATTCTTTATTATATAGCCGCTGACAAAACCTAGGCTTGCAGTATCTAGGTCTCTATTCATATCAAAATTAGGTGTAAATTTTACAGTATCAACATTACGCTCTTCCACCTCCTTCTGCAGATTTAAAAAATTTTTGAAGGATAGTAAGAGATCGCTAGAATCATCTATCTCACAAGTAGCACCAACAGAATGTGATGATACAAAGTTATTAATTAATAAACTTTTGAAATATTGTCCAAAATGGGAACAAGACGGATTTATGTTGCGTCCACCATGTTGTCTCATCTGACCGAAGTAATTTTCAACTGGATCTTGATTAAACATACGAGGCAAGAAATATTTGTAACCAAGATCTTGAATTACTTCGTATATTTTTTTGAACCCCTGCAACGTGATAATCCAGTTCTGCAAAGATGGCGGCACAGACTTCTGTCCACTCTCTACATTTACAAAATACATTTGCTCTAATTTTTGTAAAGCTCTATTCCAAAATTTAATGTGAGGTGAACTTCTGCTAACTGCACATCGAAGACGCACACCAGTCAATGGATATACTGATCCCCCATTGACGCTGTCAAATAGATCATTAAAAAACAGCAGCAATTCCGCAGTATGAACTCCATCTGGATCCATAGACGCTATTCCATCTGCACTTGTTAAGAATAAGTTATATTAAGTTATACATTTGCTTATATTTGAAAACATTTGAACTTACTATTCTTGCACATAAATGATATTCCGGATGCAACTTGGTTACTGAATACCTGTGAACAATATGACACCTTCATCTTTTTTATTCTTGATGGTATTACATGACTGTCAGTAAGTTTTTTCATAATTCGCAAGCGACCACCTGGCGGAATCAATTTTGTAGGCTTCAACAATATGTTGCCATTTTGCAGAACACCTTTAATTTTTGCTATTTACAAAACTAATGTTTTTTGTTAGGAAATTATTCCTTATTCCTTTAAGAAGGTGAGGTGGATCATACAAAGGAATGATAGCGTGTCCATCTACCTCAAAAACTCTCTGTCAATGTCTTTCCTTGTCGCAAGTATTCACCCTTGGTTGTCTCTATTAAAGAATTTATGGCTGCAACATTAGTACTGCCTTGATCACATATGGTAGCCAATATTTTTAGACCTGTACTATGGACACTACGAACAACTTCTTTTACTGTGCATACCAATACAGCTGTGTTGGTGGTGCCTTCACAAAAAGAATAGAATATTGGCTGCTTCCATTTCCTAAATATACCTCTTATCATGAAAACTTGCACATGATCTGCTACTTTCCTCTTTCGTTCAAATCCTGAATCCTCAAAACCTTCAACAATGTCTGTGTTGGGATTCCAATGAAGATTTGGTTGTAGAGCCATTTCATCAAAAATCAATGTACATAATTTGTCCTTTGATATTAGCTTTTGAACATTTTGTTTAATGTGATTAAACAACAAATTACACTGGTCAACAGTGAAATTGCTTCTTAGATGAAAGTACCCAATCCTGAATGAATTCAACGTGCTGAACACGAATATCACATTGAAAAAAGTTGATTGGCTCACGTTCAAGAGATATTGACGTTATGTCCATTGTATAGATGCTATTGCAAATGTAATGCAATTTAGTGAAAAATTACGAAATTTTGCGTCATATTGCATCACCCCTTCATGCAAAGCAGTTAATGCAGCATTTACTGTAAGTTTCCATTGAGAGTGTTGCGAAATTGATTGCGCAATATCAAGCAATAGCTAATTATAGTTTATTTATAAATGGCCGACGTGACAGTTAACTCGTGCAATGTCCGTTCATTCGCGCATTTTTTTCGAAGCTCTAGCATACATACGTGATTGCTATAGTGTAAAGTAACTAAACAGTAGCAATGCCTCGTAACTGTGTTAATAGTGCAAATAACTTCTGTTATATTTGCGGAGAAGTGACATTTGCTGCACAGAAAAAGAACATCAGTGCAACAGTTAAGAAAGCGTATCATTTGTATTTTGGTTGCAAGATAGGCGACCAGGACAAAGACTGGGCCCCACACGTATGCTGCCGCACTTGTGCCGTAAATCTTTCACAGTGGCTTAATGGCAAAACAAAGGCAATGCCATTTGCTGTGCCCATGATTTGGAGGGAGCCCACCAATCACGTTGACGACTGTTATTTCTGTATAGTACGACCAGCTTCTGGAGGCATCACCAAGAAGAAGAAGTGGACAGTTGAATACCCTAACATACCATCTGCTCTGCGACCTGTCTCTCATGGCGAAGGACTCCCAATTCCAGAACCTCCTACAGATTTTTCTATCAGTTCAGACGATGAGGATGGCCATGCGTCGGCGAGTTCTCCTCAACGTGGCAGTAAGGATGATGACTTTTCGTGCTTTGACGAAACATCTGCACCACATAAAATTACCCAGGATGAAATGAACGATCTTGTTCGCGATTTGGATGTCGAAAAGCAAAGCGGAGATACTGGCCTCAAGACTTCGACAGTGGAATCTTCTGGAACAGAATGTCCGAGTGACTTCATTTCGCACTCGCCATCAGCTCTTCGAATCTTTCTTTAAGAAAGAAGAAAGCCTTGTGTTCTGCTGCGATATTGATGGTCTACTACAAGCTCTCGGTATTGCACATGATCCCCACGAATGGCGGCTGTTTATAGACGCTTCAAAACTGAGCCTAAAGGCGGTTTTGTTGAATAATGGGAACCAGCTTCCATCCATACCTATTGCACATGCGGTCTACATGAAGGAGACTTACGGCAATCTAAAGCAGCTACTGGAGACGATTAACTACAGCAAGTATGGCTGGCAGATATGTTCTGACCTGAAGGTAGTATCTCTGTTGATGGGTTTGCAGCAGGGATATACAAAGTACTGCTGTTTTCTTTGTCTGTGGGACAGCAGAGCAATCGATTTGCACTACATCAAGAAAGACTGGCCTCCGAGAGCATCTTTTAAGCCTGGAGAAACGAATGTACAGCACCCACCATTGGCACAGCCACACAAAATCATCATTCCTCCTTTACACATCAAACTCGGTCTTGTCAAAAACTTGGTAAAAGCCATGGATAAGAATGGACCAGCATTCAAGTACCTGCATGACAAATTCCCTCGACTCAGTGAAGCCAAAATTAAAGAGGGCATCTTTGTGGGGCCTCAAATTAGACAGCTCTTCCAAGACCCCAAGTTTGAGGAACTTCTTCAAGGTAAAGAAAAACAGGTTTGGGATGCATTCTATCAAGTGGCAGCAAACTTCCTGGGGAATGACAAGGCAGAAAATTACAAGTGTCTGGTTGAGGATATGTTGGCTTTGTTTCATGAATTCGGCTGCAATATGTCCTTAAAGATCCACTTTCTTGATTCCCACTTAGATTTCTTTCCTGATAACTGCGGGCAGGTCAGCGATGAGCACGGCGAACGCTTTCATCAGGACATTGCCACCATGGAGCAACGGTACCAAGGCAAATGGTCTACGTCAATGCTAGCTGACTATTGTTGGACAATCAGTAGAGATGCTCCACAAGTCCACTACAAACGGCAGGCCAAAAGAAGTCGAAAGCCGGAAGCAGACTAATGTTTTCTTACCATGTATTATAATATTGACATAAGTACACTTTTTCTGAAATATGCGTAAATGTTTTCTTACCATGTATTATAATATTGACATAAGTACACTTTTTCTGAAATATGCGTACATATTACAGAAAACCCCTAGCCAATTCAGCTTTTTCTTTGTCATTTTCGTGTTCAGCACATTGAATTCATTAAGAAATGACTATTTTCAGCTTGGAAGCATGAACTTTTCGAAAATTTGTTGCCCAGTGTTATTTATTCCTGGATGGATTGGAATGTTTTTCAACAGAGCCATTAACGTTTTTCGTGAAGGCAATGTAAATAGTTTAGACAATAGTCTGTAACTTTTGCCACTTTGTTTAATAAGTGATAGTGCCATAACTTTATCCTCCATTGTGAAACGTCTTCCTTTCGGCTTCTTATTTAGGTTCCTAAGTTGGCACTTGAAAAAATTTGTGGAAATAGGAGTCAGTCCACAATTTGCTAAAAACTCATACTTTGATGATTTTTCTGCCAATATTAATCTTTTTTTAAGAGATAAATTTCTTGAATTGCACAATGCCAATCTTTTACGAATTATCCTCATTTCTTGGTATAAACGCCTTTTTCGAGTAGAATTTTTTGCAATTTTGATATATCCTGAAATCAATATGTATATTATTTTATTTGTTAGAATACATAAAAGTATAAGTACATCCGCTTTAGAGGTAAGTTTTATAATAATAGTAATCTAGAAACCAATACGATCTATTAGAAATAGCACTAATATTACTATTTAATTACATTTACAAGGATCTTATGTGTAAATACTATTTACAGCGTTTATCTATTCACAAGCTTTTAAAATGTTAATACAAATAATTCTATAACTCAATTACAATAACAACTTTTTCTATTATAAGCCAAGCATGACATGCCATTCGTAAAATTATCACAATCACTTACATGAATTTCATATTATATTTGGATTTTGGGCAGTATGTGATGACATAATTATTGGTACTTTCTAGTTCTTTTTCTTGTGGAAAGACAACCATACATTTCTAATGAACCCATATCGGCTTTACCTATGAATATATTTCAATTATTATAGAGTTACACTAACAATTGTCATAACTTACGTTTTGGAGTTTCATGGATTTGCAACACCAATACAGATGAAGTACTTGGTTGATTTACAACTGAAGCTAAAATAATGAATATAATGTATATATATATATATATATACCTTTTTTAAAGAGATTCTATTTCATCTTACCACTTGCATAATTTTCATCATCTGTACTTTTATTTACTTGGTCAGGTAAATCGTTGTACATAGATGCACTACATTCATCCAAATTGCTTGAACCTGTAACAGCAGTATTACAAATTAATCGCTGCAATTAAAATCTTTAAAGTTACAATGCCATATCATTTGCATTATTTTTGAAAAATAGTAAGATATTTATTACACCTTAATATGTAGTTATATATAAAGTGATATTCGATTTGTTGAGCTCTAAGCATATTAATTGCAAATTAATATGGTTAGAGTGTGTCCTTAGGGGCAGCGTAACAAGTTTAATATGACACGAAATTATAAATATCTTTATTTTTCAAATAAAACATAGATGTAAAATTACCTTCAGTGTTTGTTGGTAGATATAATGTTGGCTTTGCAGATGGGGTTAAACGATTATTTCGGGTAACAAATTCTTTAGAGAAATGAAGCTGGCATATTCTGTGACTAGAATAGATTGTCTTATATGGTACCGTCTGTAAGGACACATTTCCAGTGGAATTCAGCCAAATCTTAAATTTGTCGGGTTGTTTGTCTGGATTAGGAAAGTAATGCCGAGATGTAATATCCAGGCAGCCATGAACAGCACACTTGTACAACCTACTCATATCTGAAATACAGAGGTTATGGCAGAATTTCAGATACACTTTATTCAATAAAAAAAATTATATATATGGACTTTCACATGCAAGTGAGAGGGATGAGTGTGGTTCAGTGTGTTGTACAGTGCTGCCGGAGCCATACGTCCAATGATCTAATACTATTATACTACTAGATGGAGTGTACACTATGTCTTGCTGATTAGGAAGTGACCCACCAATGATCTAATACTATTATACTACTAGATGCAGTGTACGCTATGTCTTGCTGATTAGGAAGTGACCCACACCATAGGAGAAAGAAGGAAAATATATGAGCGTCGAAAGTTTGACAAGGATGAACAAAATTGACCGTTTTATGTGGGCAAAATTCAAATATATTGCTATAGCTTGTAATGGCTTATAATGTTTAAAAGTATTATTTTGTTAAAAATATGCTATATTATGAGGAAAGTAAAGGTATTGCAACTTTAATAATCAAAAAGATAAATAATTAAATATATATTATTAATATGGTATTAAATATATTCTGTTTAATAACATTTTAAAGGTATCTATGCTAGTTGCCATTCTTCATTAAGGAAAGAAAATTAAATAAATGACTTTTAATGACTATGAGATAACTATATGATTTTGTTCTTCTAATAATACCTATTTTAGCATGTGTGATAATCATTCAGTTTTTATTTAAAACAGTAGTATTAGAAAAATTTTTTAAAAATCACTATACAGATATCAGTTGGAAATTTTGAATTGACCACTAGAATTTTTCAAAATATTACGTTCTGAAAAAATAAATATAGAAACTGACAGCTTTTCTTAGGTGTTCCTTACAACTTCTGATATATTCAAAATAAAAGACAATTAATGCTTAATTTTTTATTTAAATATATGTACATATAATTAATATGGATTAACAAATACGTAAATGGTAAATATGTGATCGAAGTAAAATGGAGAAAGAAATATTAAAAATACATAAAGCTAGAATAACAACTTGTATTATTTCGTGAGGTGTTTTTTCTGTGACTAATTCAAATACTTCAACATTAGTTACATTTGGGGATTCTGAGCTATAAGGTAAATAGAACATTAAAAATATCTAGGTAGAATAATAACTACAAATAGAAATCTTACTTTAACAGTTCTTTGCTTGGTGCATCAGTAATTTTTAATCGTTGAGATCTGCTATTACAGGGAATTTTTCTCAAGTGAGCAGGAAAATTGAAAATACTTTGAATTGCATTTTGGGGCAAATATTTTCTTCCATAACTTATAACAAAATCTTCAGGAACAAAATGCTCTGAACACAATCTTGAATATTTTGATGGCTTAAAATCCTTTCGTTTAGTACAAATTATCCACTGCTTGCATAGTACTCGATTAGATTGAAAACTAAAATTTTTTATATCAAATTTACAAATCATGTATTTTATTAAGAATAGTTAACCTGTGAAATCATACGTTCATTCCCTTTTCTGCCCTATTAGTACAACCATACGCTGCACATGACATTACCATTGTGTCTTAAATATGTGACTCCAAGCACTGCAAAGCTGGTATATATAATATTCAACAATTTAAAATATTTGATTCTAATTTTGTTACTGATAATAGCACTTTTAACCAAATATATATGACACTAAATCCATGAGAACAACACTGTTAAATTATAAGCTGAAGTTAACAATTGCCAATATTCTTGATGATTCTCAATTTATATACATTACCTATATGCCTATATCAAATAAAAATGAAATTCCTAAAATGTATCTAATTACAATCACAATTTTATAAATAAAAATAGTTGATTCAATCATCATGAATCCACAGTTGTCTTTATGCTCGTATTTCTTTAAATAAAAATAAAGTCAGTGGTGTATGAAATAAAATCAATACTAGAAGAAATCTATTAATAAAATACATAATCCAAATTACCAAAAAGACAAATAAATATGTATAAATCAACAAAATTGAGAAAGTTTATATACAAAACAATGCTATATCGCCATGTTTTGCCCACAACTAACGGTTTTGTATATTATCTGTCTCCTTTGTATGTAGAGGTCAATTCCTCTCTCTCTACAGTCCATCTAGTAGTTCTATATTATTAGATCATTGTGACCCACACCATAGGAGAAAGAAGGAAAATATATGAGCGTCGAAAGTTTGACAAGGATGAACAAAATTGACCGTTTTATGTGGGCAAAATTCAAATATGTTGCTATAGCTTGTAATGGCTTATAAAGTTTAAAAGTATTATTTTGTTAAAAATATGCTATATTAAGAGGAAAGTAAAGGTATTGCAACTTTAATAATCAAAAAGATAAATAATTAAATATATATTATTAATATGGTATTAAATATATTCTGTTTAATAACATTTTAAAGGTATCTATGCTAGTTGCCATTCTTCATTAAGGAAAGAAAATTAAATAAATATGACTTTTAATGACTATGAGATAACTATATGATTTTGTTCTTCTAATAATACCTATTTTAGCATGTTTGATGATCATTCAGTTTTTATTTAAAACAGCAGTATTAGAAAAATATTTTAAAAATCACTACAGATATCAGTTGGAAATTTTGAATTGACCACTAGAATTTTTCAAAATATTACGTTCTGAAAAAATAAATATAGAAACTGACAGCTTTCCTTAGGTGTTCCTTACAACTTCTGATATATTCAAACTAAAAGACAATTAATGCTTAATTTTTTATTAAAATATATGTACATATAATTAATATGGATTAACAAATACGTAGGTAAATATGTGATCGAAGAAAAATGGAGAAAGAAATATTAAAAATACATAAAGCTAGAATAACAACTTGTATTATTTCATACTTGTGTGAAATTAGCAACGGCGTTGCCAGCAACGATAATAGAGCACATTACAAATGTAGATGGCTAACAAAAAATAAAAAAAATATTTTGTGTAGTATATATTATATGAAATAAAATTATGAAATTAAGAGCAACTTCCGTACAAGTTAAATTACATATGAAAAAGAATAGACAACTCTCATTTAACTAAGTATTGCATGATATTGTGCCAGTAATTGCTGCTGCCCCTAAAGATGCATTTAACCCGAAATCGCTGCTGTGCACTAAAATTGATGTGTGGAATAGTTAGCCACATAAGTAACCTATAAACCCCACAGGGTGCGATTCTTTGCCATCCCGTCCAACACCGCCAAAATCAGACATATTTGGAGAATTTGTTATTCGAAGAATATACATCGTATGAGGAAAAAAATTGTACACGCCCAAATAGCTTTTGTGCTATAAAAATGATGTGTGGAGTAGTTAGCCACGTAAGTAACCTATAAATCCCACAGGGTGCGATTCTTTGCCACTACGTCCAACACCGCCAAAATCAGACATATTTGGAGCATTTGTTATTCGACGAATATACATCGTATGAGTAAAAAAATTGTACACGCCCAAATAGCTTTTGTGCTATAAAAATGATGTATGGAGTAGTTAGCCACATAAGTAACCTATAAGCCCCACAGGGTGCGATTCTTTGCCACCCCGTCCAACACCCCCAAAATCAGACATATTTGGAAAATTTGTTATTCGAAGAATATACATCGTATGAGGGAAAAAATTGTACACGCCCAAATAACTTTTGTGCTATAAAAATGATGTGTGGAGTAGTTAGCCACATAAGTAACCTATAAGCCCCACAAGGTGCGATTCTTTGCCACCTCGTCCAACACCGCCAAAATCAGACATATTTGGAGAATTTGTTATTCGAAGAATATACATCGTATGAGGGAAAAAATTGTACACGCCCAAATAACTTTTGTGCTATCAAAATGATGTGTGGAGTAGTTAGCCACATAAGTAACCTATAAGCCCCACAAGGTACGATTCTTTGCCACCCCGTCCAACACCGCCAAAATCAGACATATTTGGAGAATTTGTTATTCGAAGAATATACATCGTATGAGGAAAAAAATTGTACACGCCCAAATAGCTTTTGTGCTATAGAAATGATGTGTGGAGTAGTTAGCCACATAAGTAACCTATAAATCCCACAGGGAGCGATTCTTTGCCACCTCGTCCAACACCGCCAAAATCAGACATATTTGGAGCATTTCTTATTCGAAGAATATACATCGTATGAGGAAAAAAATTTTACACGCCCAAATAGCTTTTGTGCTATAAAAATGATGTGTGGAGTAGTTAGCCACATAAGTAACCTATAAGCCCCACAAGGTGCGATTCTTTGCCACCCCGTCCAACACCGCCAAAATCAGACATATTTGGAGAATTTGTTATTCGAAGAATATACATCGTATGAGGGAAAAAATTGTACACGCCCAAATAACTTTTGTGCTATAAAAATGATGTGTGGAGTAGTTAGCAAGATAAGGGACCTATAAATCCCACAGGGTGCGATTCTTTGCCACCCCGTTCAACACCGCCAAAATCAGACATATTTGGAGCATTTGTTATTCGACGAATATACATCGTATGAGGAAAAAAATTGTACACGCCCAAATAGCTTTTGTGCTATAAAAATGATGTGTCGAGTAGTTAGCCACATAGGTAACCTATAAGCCCTACAGGGTGCCATTCTTTGCCACCCCGTCTAACACCGCCAAAATCAGAAGTATTTGGAGAATTTGTTATTCGAACAATATACATCGTATCAGAAAAAAATTTGTGCGCGCCCAAATAGCTTTTGTGCTATAAAAATGATGTGTGGAGTAGTTAGCCACATAAGTAACCTATAAATCCCACATGGTGCGATTCTTTGCCACCCCGTCCAACACCGTCAAAATCAGACATATTTGGAGAATTTGTTATTCGAAGAATATACATCGTATGAGGAAAAAAATTGTACACGCCCAAATAGCTTTTGTGCTATAGAAATGATGTGTGGAGTAGTTAGCCACATAGGTAACCTATAAGCCCTACAGGGTACCATTCTTTGCCACCCCGTCCAACACCGCCAAAATCAGACATATTTGGAGCATTTGTTATTCGACGAATATACATCGTATGAGGGAAAAAATTGTACACGCCCAAATAACTTTTGTGCTATAAAAATGATGTGTGGAGTAGTTAGCCACATAAGTAACCCATAAATCCCACAGGGTGCGATTCTTTGCCACCTCGTCCAACACCGCCAAAATCAGGCATATTTGGAGCATTTCTTATTCGAAGAATATACATCGTATGAGGAAAAAAATTGTACACGCCCAAATAGGTTTTGTGCTATAAAAATGATGTGTGGAGTAGTTAGCCACATAAGTAACGTATAAGCCCCACAAGGTGCGATTCTTTGCCACCCCGTCCAACACCGCCAACATCAGACATATTTGGAGAATTTGTTATTCGAAGAATATACATCGTATGACGAAAAAAATTGTACACGCCCAAATAGCTTTTGTGCTATCAAAATGATGTATGGAGTAGTTAGCCACATAAGTAACCTATAAGCCCCATAAGGTGCGATTCTTTGCCACCCCGTCCAACACCGCCAAAATCAGACATATTTGGAGAATTTGTTATTCGAAGAATATACATCGTATGAGGAAAAAAATTGTACACGCCCAAATAGCTTTTGTGCTATAAAAATGATGTGTGGAGTAGTTAGCCACATAAGTAACCTATAAATCCCACAGGGTGCGATTCTTTGCCACCTCGTCCAACACCGCCAAAATCAGACATATATGGAGCATTTCTTATTCGAAGAATATACATCGTATGAGGGAAAAAATTGTACACGCCCAAATAACTTTTGTGCTATCAAAATGATGTGTGGAGTAGTTAGCCACATAAGTAACCTATAAGCCCCACAAGGTACGATTCTTTGCCACCCCGTCCAACACCGCCAAAATCAGACATATTTGGAGAATTTGTTATTCGAAGAATATACATCGTATGAGGAAAAAAATTGTACACGCCCAAATAGCTTTTGTGCTATAGAAATGATGTGTGGAGTAGTTAGCCACATAGGTAACCTATAAGCCCTACAGGGTACCATTCTTTGCCACCCCGTCCAACACCGCCAAAATCAGACATATTTGGAGCATTTGTTATTCGACGAATATACATCGTATGAGGAAAAAAATTTTACACGCCCAAATAGCTTTTGTGCTATAAAAATGATGTGTGGAGTAGTTAGCCACATAAGTAACCTATAAGCCCCACAAGGTGCGATTCTTTGCCACCCCGTCCAACACCGCCAAAATCAGACATATTTGGAGAATTTGTTATTCGAAGAATATACATCGTATGAGGGAAAAAATTGTACACGCCCAAATAACTTTTGTGCTATAAAAATGATGTGTGGAGTAGTTAGCAAGATAAGGGACCTATAAATCCCACAGGGTGCAATTCTTTGCCACCCCGTTCAACACCGCCAAAATCAGACATATTTGGAGCATTTGTTATTCGACGAATATACATCGTATGAGGAAAAAAATTGTACACGCCCAAATAGCTTTTGTGCTATAAAAATGATGTGTCGAGTAGTTAGCCACATAGGTAACCTATAAGCCCTACAGGGTGCCATTCTTTGCCACCCCGTCTAACACCGCCAAAATCAGAAGTATTTGGAGAATTTGTTATTCGAACAATATACATCGTATCAGAAAAAAAATTGTGCGCGCCCAAATAGCTTTTGTGCTATAAAAATGATGTGTGGAGTAGTTAGCCACATAAGTAACCTATAAATCCCACATGGTGCGATTCTTTGCCACCCCGTCCAACACCGTCAAAATCAGACATATTTGGAGAATTTGTTATTCGAAGAATATACATCGTATGAGGAAAAAAATTGTACACGCCCAAATAGCTTTTGTGCTATAGAAATGATGTGTGGAGTAGTTAGCCACATAGGTAACCTATAAGCCCTACAGGGTACCATTCTTTGCCACCCCGTCCAACACCGCCAAAATCAGACATATTTGGAGCATTTGTTATTCGACGAATATACATCGTATGAGGGAAAAAATTGTACACGCCCAAATAACTTTTGTGCTATAAAAATGATGTGTGGAGTAGTTAGCCACATAAGTAACCCATAAATCCCACAGGGTGCGATTCTTTGCCACCTCGTCCAACACCGCCAAAATCAGGCATATTTGGAGCATTTCTTATTCGAAGAATATACATCGTATGAGGAAGAAAATTGTACACGCCCAAATAGGTTTTGTGCTATAAAAATGATGTGTGGAGTAGTTAGCCACATAAGTAACGTATAAGCCCCACAAGGTGCGATTCTTTGCCACCCCGTCCAACACCGCCAACATCAGACATATTTGGAGAATTTGTTATTCGAAGAATATACATCGTATGAGGAAAAAAATTGTACACGCCCAAATAGCTTTTGTGCTATCAAAATGATGTGTGGAGTAGTTAGCCACATAAGTAACCTATAAGCCCCACAAGGTGCGATTCTTTGCCACCCCGTCCAACACCGCCAAAATCAGACATATTTGGAGAATTTGTTATTCGAAGAATATACATCGTATGAGGAAAAAAATTGTACACACCCAAATAGCTTTTGTGCTATAAAAATGATGTGTGGAGTAGTTAGCCACATAAGTAACCTATAAATCCCACAGGGTGCGATTCTTTGCCACCCCGTCCAACACCGCCAAAATCAGACATATTTGGAGCATTTATTATTCGACGAATATACATCGTATGAGGAAAAAAATGTACACGCCCAAATAGCTCTTGTGCTGAAGACCCAGTAATATGAATGAAATACACAATGTAAGATATTGTGTAATGCTATGCTATGATTTTTATTATGAAATTTTTACAATAAATAAATAATGAACAATTACACAATCGAGTGGTATCTTTACTAAGTGAGCACATAATAGCTCCTTCATTGTCACTCGTTTCTTCATACGAATTTTACTTTCTTATACGTAGTATAAAGAAGTATTGTGATGATGAAATTTTCGACCTCGAGATTTTTGCAGGTGTCCACGTTTTGAAGTGTCCTGATACCAAAAAGCTGGTTTTTAAAAAATGTCTGTTTGTCTTTTTTTCTCTGTGTGTGAGTGTGGTGTGTCTGTGTGTGACCACAATAGCGGTCAACCGCTGTAGATATCAATTCCAAATTTTGTATTTACGTGTATAAGCTCCCTCTTGAGATCTGATTAGTTTTTCAGTAAAATCGGTAGACCGGAAGTAGTAGTTTACTTCAATGAAGAAATTGAATTTTGCCAATTATTCGTCAACTACTAAGTTTAAACAAATTTATAAAGAATTCAAATGTACTCAAACTTAAATTTGAGAAAAATTGTATTAAAAAAGTTTTTCGAAATTACTACCGGAAGGTCTTTTACTCTTATTGAAAATCAGTTTTTTGCGAATATTTCGCAAGTCATGCTATTAGACAAGTACGTTAGGAGTATGAAAGTATTTAGGACTTAATTTTCAATACCTTTTGTATAAAAAAATGTTCTAAATTCGGGTCGGAAATAACACTTTTGCTCTTATGGAATAGCGATTTTTTGCAAATATGTCGTAAATTATGCATTCTATATATATTTATCAAGAGTACAAAAGTATTTAGAGCTGGATTTGGAATATTTTTTGTATAAATGAAATTTCAAAATTCGGTCCGAAAGTAATACTTTTACTCTTAACCAGTAAGATTTTTTTTGCGAATATCTCACAAAGTATGCATTCTGTAGAGATTTTTTAGTAGGCTAGAAGTACCTAGTATATGATTTTGAATAATTTTTGTATAAAAGAATTTTCAACATTCGGACCTGAAGTAACACATTTACTGAAAGGCTTATTTTTTTTAAAAGAATAAAAATATTTAAAGCTTAATTTAGAACAACTTTGCATAATTTGAAAGGCAGATATGTATAAGAAAGTCCTGTGATGCCCACACCTCATTTTTTTACTACTAAGCAAAATGATCTAATTACGGCCGTGAGTTTTGATTACTAAAACATGTAAATAAACAAAAGACAAAAATATATACAAGTATTATAAATGAAACACAAGTCATAAATTCATGTTTTTTGTGTTTTTAATAGCAGTTTTTTTGCAAATATCTTGCAAATTATGTATATATAAAAGTATTATGAGCTGCAATTGGGAATATTTTTTGTATAACGAAAAATTCAATATTCTAATCGAAAGTATCACTCTTACTCACGGGTGTATTTTATTAACGTAATTTTTAAAACGGAATTTGAAAAACTTGTGTTTAAAAAAGTCGGAACTCCAATACATATAAGAAATTCGTTAAGTTTTATTTTTAAAATGAAGTGAAAGAAGACGTTTGAACAGTTATCACTAACAATATTTTTACGGTACATTATTACTGTCGAAGAATTAGTGTACTTCTGCAATTGAGTTCTTTAACCTTTTTCTACTCTGACCATTTTATGACTGTATATAATATAGGGGTTATACATATTTTGTTTACGTGTTTGTCAAAATTATTTTAAAATGTGTGGTTTTCTTGATTTCGAGGATTTTCTAATGTTCTGTAAATTTGAAGTCGTAAAAATTAAGAAAGCCCTATGGCTTTCTTAATGTATTATATATTATGTTAATATCTATTTAACGTAAATTGAACAAACCGAATAGAACCCCAATATTAGGTACGGTAATAAAATTAGTTATAACATTTTTCCTACATATGCCACCATTAGCATTCAGTGGACCCAAATTATGATTCTCGCTTTACTGTCAAATTAAAGACATGGAAAAACTGTGTCAAGTTGATCTTTCATCCTTATTAATATACTGTAAAAGAATATATTAGCTAAAAGAAATAAAGAAGATGTATTTAAAGTTTTTATTGAAATAAAATAATTAATGAAATACTTCAACGTACAAGAAATAAAGTAATAAGAAATCAACAAATAATCCTCGAGATGCTATGTAGCCTTATAATAATTACGTAATTGAGATTTTATAGTAAATATATATATACAGTGCGTTCATGATGAAAGGAACAAATTCGTTTAAAATTTAAGTAATTATTTTGCAGAAAAACGCTCGGACAGGTCGATTAGTATTTTTAGTTGTGAATTTTTTGACATAAGAAAATTATATACAGGCTGTCTAAAGAAGAACATATGCAGCAATCATTGTTTTCTTTAAATGGAACATACTGTATATTAAGCCATATTTGAATTGTATGGTAAATTCTCAACACTTTTTGTGTAACATATCATATCCCCAAAATCAGCGGTTTTCGGAATAATGACGTTTGAAATGTGATAAAATAAAAAAAATACATGAAAATCGATTAATTTGAAGTAGAGTTTTTTGTTGAAGATAAAATTTGCAATACCAGGTTGTTTTTCTTGGCTTTTAAAAAAATTTTCAAGGTGTCCTTGTTCAATTTAAACATTTTATTTCATTACCTATGTGTATTTTAATTTATCACAAAACTCATTATTCCGAAAACCGCTGATTTTGGGGATATGGTATGTTACACAAAAGTGTGTTTAATGTGTTTCGAATTCACCCTACAATTCAAAAATGGCATAATATACAGGGTGTTCCATTTAAAAAACATCCTGTGGGGCTTATAGGTTACCCATGTGGCTAACTACTCCACACATCATTTTTATAGCACAAAAGCTATTTGGGCGTGTACAATTTTTTTCCTCATAAGATGTATATTCGTCGAATGACAAATTCTCCAAATATGTCTGATTTTGGCGGTGTTGGACGGTGTGGCAAAGAATCGCACCCTGTAGGGCTTATAGGTTACTTATGTGGCTAACTACTCCACACATCATTTTGATAGCACAAAAGCTATTTGGGCGTGTACAATTTTTTTTATAATACGATGTATATTGTTCGAATAACAAATTCTCCAAATACTTCTGATTTTGGCAGTGTTAGACGGGGTGGCAAAGAATGGCACCCTGTAGGGCTTATAGGTTACCTATGTGGCTAACTACTCCATACATCATTTTTATAGCACAAAAGCTATTTGGGCGTGTACAATTTTTTTCCTCATACGATGTATATTGTTCGAATAACAAATTCTCCAAATACTTCTGATTTTGGCGGTGTTGGACGGGGTGGCAAAGAATCGCACCCTGTGGGGCTTATAGGTTACCTATGTGGCTAACTACTCCACACATCATTTTTATAGCACAAAAGCTATTTGGGCGCGTACAATTTTTTTTCTCATACGATGTATATTGTTCGAATAACAAATTCTCCAAATATGTCTGATTTTGGCGATGTTGGACGGAGTGGCAAAGAATCGCATCCTGTGGGGCTTATATAGGTTACCTATGTGGCTAACTACTCCACACATCATTTTGATAGCACAAAAGCTATTTGGGCGTGTACAATTTTTTTCCTCATACGATGTATATTCGTCGAATAACAAATGCTCCAAATATGTCTGATTTTGGCGATGTTGGACGGGGTGGCAAAGAATCGCATCCTGTGGGGCTTATAGGTTACCTATGTGGCTAACTACTCCACACATCATTTTTATAGCACAAAAGCTATTTGGGCGTGTTCAATTTTTTTCCTCATACGATGTATATTCGTCGAATAACAAATTCTCCAAATATGTCTGATTTTGGCGGTGTTGGACGGGGTGGCAAAGAATCGCACCCTGTGGAGCTTATAGGTTACTTATGTGGCTAACTACTCCATACATCATTTTTATAGCACAAAAGCTATTTCGGCGTGAACAATTTTTTTCCTCATACGATGTATATTCTTCGAATAACAAATTCTCCAAATATGTCTGATTTTGGCGATGTTGGACGGGGTGGCAAAGAATCGCACCCTGTGGGATTTATAGGTTACTTATGTGGCTAACTACTCCACACATCATTTTTATAGCACAAAAGCTATTTGGGCGCGTACATTTTTTTTATCATACGATGTATATTGTTCGAATAACAAATTCTCCAAATACTTGATTTTGGCGGAGTTAGACGGAGTGGCAAAGAATGGCACCCTGTAGGGCTTATAGGTTACCTATGTGGCTAACTACACCACACATCATTTTTATAGCACAAAAGCTATTTGGGCGTGTACAATTTTTTTCCTCATACGATGTATATTCTTCGAATAACAAATGCTCCAAATATGTCTGATTTTGGCGATGTTGGACGGGGTGGCAAAGAATCGCATCCTGTGGGGCTTATAGGTTACCTATGTGGCTAACTACTCCACACATCATTTTTATAGCACAAAAGCTATTTGGGCGTGTTCAATTTTTTTCCTCATACGATGTATATTCGTCGAATAACAAATTCTCCAAATATGTCTGATTTTGGCGGTGTTGGACGGGGTGGCAAAGAATCGCACCCTGTGGAGCTTATAGGTTACTTATGTGGCTAACTACTCCATACATCATTTTTATAGCACAAAAGCTATTTCGGCGTGAACAATTTTTTTCCTCATACGATGTATATTCTTCGAATAACAAATTCTCCAAATATGTCTGATTTTGGCGATGTTGGACGGGGTGGCAAAGAATCGCACCCTGTGGGATTTATAGGTTACTTATGTGGCTAACTACTCCACACATCATTTTTATAGCACAAAAACTATTTGGGCGTGTACAATTTTTTTTCTCATACGATGTATATTGTTCGAATGACAAATTCTCCAAATATGTCTGATTTTGGCGGTGTTGGACGGGGTGGCAAAGAATCGCACCCTGTGGGGCTTATGGGATGCTTATGTGGCTAACTACTCCACACATCATTTTGATAGCACAAAAGCTATTTGGGCGTGTACAATTTTTTTCTTCATACGATGTATATTCTTCGAATAACAAATTCTCCAAATATGTCTGATTTTGGCGATGTTGGACGGGGTGGCAAAGAATCGCACCCTGTGGGATTTATAGGTTACTTATGTGGCTAACTACTCCACACATCATTTTTACAGCACAAAAGCTATTTGGGCGCGTACAATTTTTTTTTTCATACGATGTATATTGTTCGAATAACAAATTCTCCAAATACTTCTGATTTTGGCGGTGTTAGACGGGGTGGCAAAGAATGGCACCCTGTAGGGCTTATAGGTTACCTATGTGGCTAAGCACTCCACACATCATTTTTATAGCACAAAAGCTATTTGGGCGTGTACAATTTTTTTCCTCATATGATGTATATTCGTCGAATATCAAATGCTCCAAATATGTCTGATTTTGGCGGTGTTGGACGGGGTGGCAAAGAATCGCATCCTGTGGGATTTATAGGTTCCTTATGTGGCTAACTACTCCACACATCATTTTTATAGCACAAAAGCTATTTGGGCGTGTACAATTTTTTTCCTCATACGATGTATATTCTTCGAATAACAAATTCTCCAAATATGTCTGATTTTGGCGGTGTTGGACGGGGTGGCAAGGAATCGCACCCTGTGGGGTTTATAGGCTACTTATGTGGCTAACTATTCCACACATCAATTTTAGTGCACAGCAGCGATTTCGGGTTAAATGCATCTTTAGGGGCAGCAGCAATTACTGGCACAATATCATGCAATAATTAGTTAAATGAGAGTTGTCTATTCTTTTTCATATTTAATTTAACTTGTACAGAAGTTGCTCTTAATTTCATAATTTTATTTCATATAATATATACTACACAAAATATTTTTTTTATTTTTTGTTAGCCATCTACATTTGTAATGTGCTCTATTATCGTTGCTGGCAACGCCGTTGCTAATTTCACACAACTTTATTTCATGAGATGTTTTTTCTGTGACTAATTCAAATACTTCAACATTAGTTACATTTGGGGATTCTGAGCTATAAGGTAAATAGAACATTAAAAATATCTAGGTAGAATAATAACTACAAATAGAAATCTTACTTTAACAGTTCTTTGCTTGGTGCATCAGTAATTTTTAATCATTGAGATTGCATTTTGGGGCAAATATTTTCTTCCATAACTTATAACAAAATCTTCAGGAACAAAATGCTCTGAACACAATCTTGAATATTTTGATGGCTTAAAATCCTTTCGTTTAGTACAAATTATCCACTGCTTGCATAGTACTTGATTAGATTGAAAACTAAAATTTTTTATATCAAATCTACAAATCATGTATTTTATTAAGAATATTTAACCTGTGAAATGATACGTTCATTCCCTTTTCTGCCCTATTAGTACAACCATACGCTGCACATGACATTACCATTGTGTCTTAAATATGTGACTCCAAGCACTGCGAAGCTGGTATATATAATATTCAACAATTTAAAATATTTATTTCTAATTTTGTTACTGATAATAGCACTTTTAACTATATTAATAATATTACACTAAATCCATGAGAACAACACTGTTAAATTATAAGCTGAAGTTAACATTTGCCAATATTCTTGATGATTCTCAATTTATATACATTACCTATATCAAATAAAAATGAAATTCTTAAAATGTGTCTAATTACAATCACAATTTTATAAATAAAAATAGTTGATTGAATCATCATGAATCCACAGTTGTCTTTATACTCGTATTTCTTTAAATAAAAATAAAGTCAGTGGTGTATGAAATAAAATCAATTCTAGAAGAAATCTATTAATAAAATACATAATCCAAATTACCAAAAAGACAAATAAATATGTATAAATCAACAAAATTGAGAAAGTTTATATACAAAACAATGCGATATCGCCATGTTTTGCCCACAACTAACGGTTTTGTATATCTGTCTCCTTTGTATGTAGAGGTCAATTCCTCTCTCTCTACAGTCCATCTAGTAGTTCTATATTATTAGATCATTGCATACGTCTGCCCAGCGTTGCCGCGGTTTAATCACTGGAGTTGCCAACATTTTCATTCAAAAGTTGCCAAATGTTGCCAAAATTATAAAAGTATTAATATATGTACATAATTCCAATGTTTTAACTATTTTGTGTGGTAATATCCTTTAGCGATCAATAATTAAAGCGGTTAAACATTACTTTTTCTCCAGTACCCCTACCAAAATAATTGCTTGCTGGTTATATGGAATTGTATTTAATAAGAGTTCTAGAACCATTAGAAATACAAAATAAGATAATCCATAATAATGTATGTAGATATATAGGGTATATAGTTTACTAATTTATTAAAGAACAACTTACAAAAACATTTATTTTTCCTATATCTATTAAAATGTATCACATAAATATTTTATATACTCGTATATTTAATAGGTAAATCATCAACAAAAGTTAACGGAGAAGGTTGGGATAATATATAAGATTACATATAGGTGTAATTTTACATTACTTCTGTTTTTCCATTTCACAAAATTGTAAATTGTGACACTCTCCTCCATTGTCTTTAATAAATGACTTAGTAAATAATATGCCAGATAATGATTCGGAGCTAAGGCGATTCCGAATTTTTAATTTATTTAAATTAATTGCACTGAATATTTTTTCCACTGTACCACCGTTATGTGGAAGAGACAATAGTTCGAATGCATTAGCAATAGTTACACAAAAATCTGTTTTATTTTTCTTACAATGCAACAACCACTATCGCTCATTATACTAATAAACACCGCTCATTTCTATGTATAAATATTTACATTATATTATACCATTGTATGTGTATACGCATTTAACGTCTTAGACACACTAGATCGGGAATTCCCCGTTTTGCTTTCGGTGTAAAATGTAAAATGCTTCATACATTCTTTTAACCTTGACCATTTAGCGCTTGATATCAATTACCTATCAATATATGTAATACATAAATATATACGTAGCACGAGAAATATTTTTTAAATTATTCCTATTATTATTTTTATTATGATAGATTTTGTAGAAATACTTATATGGAATTTTTTTTGTATATCTAAAATGTTGCCATTTTTTTGGGTTTCATACAAAGTTGTTGCCATGTTGCCAGAGTTAGTTGTAAGTTGCCCAAAATGGCAACAAGTTGCCAGCAACGGCAACCCTGCCGGTCTGCCTTACCCGCATAAGCGAATGAAAAATACCCGCTTTTACCCGACATTTCAAATAGAAAGCGCCAAATTTAAAAGTGGTCTAAAATAATTCGAATGTAAGTAAGATCTTCAACCTCCCATATCTTTAATGCCTCTTTTTGTCGCCATTAAAGACGTTAGCGTTCCGATGCGTAACGCATTTCTGTGGTCTGTCTTGATATTTTTCAAATCATTGAAAATTCTTTCAACAAATGCGTTTGAAAAAGGCAGAATAAGAAGTAAGGAAAGCACTACTTTCATACTGTTGAAAAGAAGAACATCTACAGCATTTTTTAATTCAAATACCATTTTCCAATAAACTTCACAACTTAGTTCACAATCTAAACCATACTCCATATGATTTAAAAAAACCATGTTGCTTCCATTCCATGTCCAAAATTAGAAGATTTGTAAATTCTTTATTTATTGGAAATCTTTGTACAATTTTTTGCAGCGATTTTATTTCATAGGATTGGACCGCTTTTGGTTCAAGAATTCTTAAAATGTTAAAAATTGGATCAGAAAAATAAAATCGCGTTTTAATGTCAGGGACAGGCTCTACATAAAGATTTAAACAACTTTTGAGAAACAGGTCAATTTCAGTTTGGGATGCATAATTTTTCAACATTTCAAAAGATTCATTGGCAGATATACCTAAATAAATTTTGCAAACTGGCACAAACAAGCGAATATTTGTGTGGTCAACAGCAAAAACATTTTTACCTTTCAAGTCACTCACATTGATAATTAAATTGGTGCATAAATGCATCAACAATCTTTGTGTTTCAGGTTTCAATTTATGAATAAGTGGCGATTCTGATTGACATATAAGGTTAAAATCTGTTACAAGTCCCAATGTATATGACATAAATTCTAAATAAATTTTCGTGAATTTTTTCGGAGAGTTGAACAAACCATTGGCTTTTCCAGATGCAGTTTTAACCACATCAAAAAAGTTACTTTGACATCATTTGTTTTTGAATAGTATATAACACTAATTGCACAGGTTCCTTCAATATTTCAAACAGATTTTTGCGAAGTGTACATCCTAAACTTTCCTTAACAAGCCAAGTAGCTTTTGTTCTTTTAACAGACAGAAATGAAACAAACAAGCGAATATTTTTGTGGTCAACAGCTAAAACATTTTTCTCTTTCAAGTCACTGAAATTGATAAAATTGCTGCATAAATGCATCAACAATCTTTCTGTAGCGTTTAGATTTAATAGACAATAAAATACATATTGATATCTGATGTTGACTAAATCGAGTTAAGAAAAGGAAATTTTAATTGTTTTATGTGAAAATACCCGATTTTACCCGCTTCACAATTTTACCCGACAGTCTGATTAAAATACCCGCATTTCGGGTAAAATACCCGCAATTGGCAGCACTGGTGTTGTATAGCAGTGGCTTTTCGATATCAGTGATCACAGTAAAAGCACAGTATATAGCAGTAGCACAGTCAGCTATCAGCTGTTGAGTCGTGGCGGAATTATTTTGTGTTGTACGTATAATGTATTACATTTTAAATGCGCGTGTAATATGTACTTAATAAAAAGAAAGTGTTATCCTCATTTTTTGGATTATTGATATAGCTTTTTCATAATTTTAAAAATCGATTAACATAATTTTCTCATAAACGATTTGGTTCTGACGCCACTGATTTATTCCTGAATAGAAGAATTGGTTGCACGGGCGTGAATGCGCAGTACCATTTTGGGGTACAAACATCAAAGGTACCGACGGCGAGAGAAAAAAGTGATTGTAAAATATCTGTGGAAATTAAAGGTGACTGTGATCACGACTTACATCCATATCTAGATATTCTGATATATCATATAGACAATATGCACGCATCTTATAAAAAATAGTAATAATTCCTATATGCATATGAAATTAAAAACCACTCTTCAACCCTAAGGGCTGCTCTCTCTTGTAAATTTTAATGTGCTGCTAGAGAAATTACTTGGATTTAATCTTTTTAATTTGGTATATTGTATTTATACACCTTGAACTAACTACTACCACAAAAAGCACACTTCAACCCTGCTTGTAAGGATTGTTTTCTCTTGTACATTTTAAATTAAAATGTCCTACCAGAGAAATTTCTTAGGTTTTCACTGGTAACAGGTAGTTAATTAATATAATATACACAATTTGAAGAATTAAACTTCATGTTTCAGCAGTAGTGCCTTTTTCTTCCAAATTCGCAATAGAGAACTACCTTAGGATTGTGGGGTGGTATTTGTAACAATGAGATATTAAGGCAATACTTTCTTGTACAGAATTTTACTTGTTTATAATTTTTACTTGCGTGGGTGGCTTCTTTTCTATTCTGGTCAGCAAATTACTGACGTTAATATTGCTGTAATCTCTGTTCTACCTAATTATTGTAGGCACCTACACAGTATATAAAATAAATCTAATTTTTGTTATAAAATTTTCCAAGAGATTATAACAGATGTATAATAGGAACTTGCCGGGGCAGCTTGGATGTGGCCTGAACAACCGGCCACATCCAAGCTGCCATCAAGTCCGCCGAGAAGAAATGCCGAGCGTTCGATGGAGAGATCCTACCTCGAGAAATCGTGGAAAAGATCAGATCCAAGAACAGGCTACGGAAGGAATACCACAGGACAAGGTTCCCAGGACTGAAGACACACCTGCACCGCCTGCAGAGAACCATCAACTTCGAAATCCAGAAGTACAGGGCTGAGAAGTGGGAGGAGTTCGTGGAACGCAACCAGGACTCAGATCCCCACAAGATACCCAGATTTCTGAAGTCGAACAGAAAACCCATTCCGGAACTGAAGAACGGAGCAGAGAGGATCGACACGGACCTCAAGAAGGCCAACTTGCTCAAGGTAACCTATAATAATCATTTTACACCTCAACAGATCACAGATAGGGACCTGGACCTGACGTGCAAGGAAACACTCCGGGAGATCGACGAGATGGAGGCGGGAGCCCTCGACGAAGTCACTCCGGAGGAGGTCCTGAAGGTGATCAAGACACTCGCCACCAACAAGGCACCTGGAGAAGACGGTATAGTCAATGGCGCCCTGAAGAAGGCGCCGCCGAGGTTGATAGCCAACCTGGCGGCGATCTTCAGTGCCGTGCTAAGACTTACGCACTTCCCAGATACCTGGAAGACCGCCAGGATCATCCCGATCCACAAGGCCAAGAAGGACCCCCACTCGGCGGAGAGCTATCGACCGATCTCGCTGCTGAGCACTGTAAGTAAGGTACTTGAGACGTGTTTGCTTCACAGAATCACCGATCACCTGGAGGACAACGAGCTAGCGGACCCGGACCAATTTGGCTTCAGGAGGCAACACTCGACCACCCTGCAGGTGTACAGGCTCACGGAGCAGATGACCTCGTCCTTCAACAGGAACGAGTACACCGTAATAGTGGCACTCGACCTGGAGAAGGCCTTCGACAAGATCCGCCACGAGGGACTCCTGTCGAAGATGCGCAACGCCAACTTCCCACCAAGGATCCTGAAGACCCTCCGATCCTACCTCCACGACAGGAAATTCAACACCGTAGTTAACGGTGTGAACTCCGAGCCGGGGAGGATGGGATCCGGAGTACCACAAGGATCGGCCCTGGGGCCGACCCTCTTCACCATCTACGTGAGCGACATCCCGTAGCCAGAAGACCACAGGGTGTACAACGCACTGTACGCAGACGACACCGCAATCGTGGCAAAGTCCATGAAGCCCGACATCGCTGTCAGGTTGGCTCAAAACCAGCTGGACAGGGTGAAGGAATTCTACGACTTATGGGGCCTGAACATCAACCCGAAGAAGACGCAAGCGGCGATAATATCGCAGAGGCACGCAAGAAACCCCCCTAAAGTTATGATTTCAGGTACAGAGGTCGACTGGACCAGCGGAATCGGCTACTTGGGAGTGACTCTCGATAACCACCTCACCTTCAGGAAACACGCCACCAGGACATGCGGCAAGGCACTAGCAAGGATGGGCCAGCTGATGCCGCTGCTGGGATCCAAGGCGCTGACCACGAGGGCGGCCGTGATACTGTACAAAGTACATATCCGGCCAATCCTGACGTACGCCAGCCCTGCATGGGCAACCATGCCGAAGACCACCCTGGAGCGCCTCGAGAGGGTGCAGAACCGCTGCCTAAGGATCGCCACGAGGCAACCGAGGGCCACGCCGATGGTACACATCAGGAAGATCGCCGAAATAAACACACTGGCGGAGTTTATACAAGATCTAAACAGGAAGTTTTTCCTCAGGGCAAACCTCGTAGAAAGTTCCTCTCTGGAGGACACTACGACGGCGAAACCGCGAGGAAAACACAAGACTGTCACGGAGGCACTCAGCCTCCTGTAGGATTCAGCGAAAACCGGAAGGAAATCGGGTAAGAAACACCTTTTAATTATTAATATTAATATCGCTGCCCATTCTATATGAATATCTATTAGAAAAAGAAAAATATTGGGTATAATCCGCTGTAGAGCAACCGTAGACACGTGTTTCTGACTAATTGGTCGTCATCAGTACGGTGTAGCCAAGGAATTAGGTGGGATAACCTTGGAGATGTAAGCTAAACGGAAGACCATCAGGTGACAGACCACCATTTGCAGCTTCAGCTAGAAGATCCTCGGTTTTGAGGACAACAACTAACGTCGCCACGAGGAAGACAATGTCAACCTGCGTGCCAATTAGTCAGAAACACGTGTCTACGGTTGCTCTACAGCGGATTATACCCAATATTTTTCTTTTTCTTATATTTTATGTATCCGCAACAATTTCTTATTCTTTCATATATATTTCCTGGGTCTCGGATGGCACGCAGGTTGACATTGTCTTCCTCGTGGCGACGTTAGTTGTTGTCCTCAAAACCGAGGATCTTCTAGCTGAAGCTGCAAATGGTGGTCTGTCACCTGATGGTCTTCCGTTTAGCTTACATCTCCAAGGTTATCCCACCTAATTCCTTGGCTACACCGTACTGATGACGACCAATTAGTCAGAAACACGTGTCTACGGTTGCTCTACAGCGGATTATACCCAATATTTTTCTTTTTCTTATATTTTATGTATCCGCAACAATTTCTTATTCTTTCATGAATATCTATTATATGTGCATGTAACAAATAATAATCCGGTGCGAAAGCCCGGACTTCTGTTTGACCGATTTCACAGGACGAAAATCCACGCGAAAGCCGGGAAAATGCGCGAACTTCAAACACACATATCTCCAAAACCACACGGTCGATTTCGGCCAATTTTTGACAGGGAGTCCTCAGAAGACTCTGAATTCAGACACACATACACACACACCCCTAGTAAGACGCGTCGCGACGCGTGACACTAGTTTAATCACGTCCCTTGAGGACAGCAAACCGAGCTAGGAATAGAGCATAGAATCATAGTTATATACAGGTTAATGTATATAATAATTTTTGGAGAGCTAGTACTAATTTTTTTAGTACTAGCTACAGTCGGAAGCAAACAGAAGAGAAGTAGATAGAGATTCCTAGTACCTTGATAATTCCTATGTGCATATGAAATTAAAAACCACCTTCACCTTATTTATAAGGACTGTTCTCTCTGCACGCACACCGATTATACAAAATATATCTATAACTATACATTCATTTTGCCTTTATAATTAATGTTAATTAAATTTATTAACACATTATTAATTAAGAATTTGCTTGAAATGTGTTTAAAATGCTTGTCAAACATTTTGATTGGTGTACAACATTTTTTTTGACAATTAAATTGTTTTGTATAATTGGTGTGCACCCAGCCTTATAAATTTTAAGTGGCACTGTCTTACCCGAGAAATTATTTGGATGGGTTTCAACATTTGTAACCGCGGGAAAGATTTTTACTAGAATAACAATTCATTGTAATGTGGGTTGCCTAATTTTAATTTATTTTATATTCATTTAAGACAGTGGCGGCTGGTGAGCGCCTTTTGGCGGTGCAGTTGCGTGGACGGGACTGGTTCGTTTGTTGTCGGTGATATCACAGGTGATATGCTCGACATCTGGGACTACATCGCCGATAATGGGCGAGTCGGTCTTGTCTGTGTGGTTGCTCACGCCCCGAGCCGCCACTGATTTAAAACAAAGTAAAGATTAGTTGAACGAAAAATAAGTGCAGAGCGGGGTAGCTTTTTAATCAATTTATAACGTGAACCCTAGCAAACAAATCTCCTCTAAAGGATTTTTGAGAAAACTTGTTTTTAATATTTTGACATATTAATTAATTTTCTTTAATCCGATATTTTTTTTTCTAAATTTGATTATTCAGCGGGGTAGATTACTAAATTCTTCATAAGTTTACGTTGAAAGGTTTCCTACAAATTTAAAATCAACAAAAATATCTTGCATCAAAAATCTGCTATTTTTCCATTATTCACAGATCCACTATATAGTACCCATAATGTTTTGCCATTGATATATTAAATTAAATACATGTAGTAATAATAATAATCAATGTCTTAACATTTTACGAAAAGTGAATGTCAATAATAATATACAACTCAGGTAGGTTAATTCAAATTGCATCAAATTAATCGCTGACACAGCGATATTTTAAACTTGCTAGCAATCAACTGCCGAATTATTATTCATGGTGCTAGTAAGCCCAATCATATTCCAGATAGTCAATATTCGAAACATTTCTTAGTTAGCTACAGCCGAATAGAAACACTGATAGGAAATGCACTTTATTTTGTCTTAAAACCAATATATTGAGTTTGGCTTAGATTATTTCAATAAAACCAACTACAATAAGATATTAAACTTATTTAATTCTGAAAATAGTAAAATAGTTTTAGAGTAAAAATGTTTTTAAAATATTTTTTTATTGGAAGATATTTAAATTATGCTTATACAATTAAGAACTGTAGTAATAAATTTTTACAAAGACTAAAATATTAGAAAATATATTGAAAGCATGAGCAAATAATATAGTACTTATTGCATTTATTTTGACATGTTTCACTCAATATTTAATATTTAACGATTTCTTAGTTTATTTCATAATATCAATCTTCCTATAAATGCCGGACAATATTTTAAGAACAGCCGATATATTAAAATATTAATAGCATATAGATATTTTAAGCGCGACTAATATCTTAACTGCGATCACCGTTAATATCAATCACGCTTTAAAATATCTACTTGATAGACTAACAGCGATCACCGTCAATAACAGTAACGCTTAAAAATATCTACGTGATTTATATCAAGGAGATATTTTTCACCGCTACTGATATTAACGGTGATCACGGTTAAGATATATTAGATATTCTTAAACGTGATTGTTATTGACGGTGATCGCAGTTATAATTCACTGCTACCGAAGTGTGCCGAATAGTTACGATCAGAGCCGAATATCAGTCTGCACGTACACGCTCTCGCCGTTGAATTGTACGGTTGATATCCAAACGTTATTTCAATCACTGATATTTCTAAAGTGATATTAGTTGTGATCACTGCTACTGTAGAATAACAGTGATTAATAACTGCTACTGGATATATCGCTCATCTCTAGTACCTTGTAAACCTGGTTTTATCAAGCAGAGGTGTCAAGTCATTATTCTATGGAATAAATATCAAATAATTTTAATAATTATCAAAACATCTATCTGATTATTGATTAATACTTAATACGAATCAAAATAATAATTAAAAAAACATTATGAAGAAATATTATGCTAACTATCTGGTTACAGCTACGAGTAAAGAATAGAACAGGAGTCGGTAATTTATCTCCCGCCGCGAGATAAACCTTACCTCGAGCTAAAATCTAATACTTTGTTCCCTTTTATAATAAATAACTATTTCGTAAAAAGACTTGGTAGTTTTCTTGTATCTCATAGGAGGTAATATATAGCGTGACCCTCGTGTAACACCCGTATGAAACATATTTCCCCTAAGAAACCTATATTTTCAAAATTTAATCATTCATGCCTCAAAGGGTTAAATTCCTTCAACTCTGCTGCCACTCACAATTCCCAATTCATTTAACAGCTGCGCTGAGATTTTAATCAAAAGAATAAAACACTGACGTAATAAGTATAATATTTAATATCTGTTATACGAAGAAATTATAAACTTAAATAAAATATGTTTTCCTTCGATAATCGGTCTGCTTATTGATGAGATAAATAAATAACAAATTCGCAGCGAAATAGTTCACTGAAATGTATTGCGCTCGCGATAAATAAAAAGGCTGGCACGCGTGATTACTTTGAAGATCACTAATAGTCTTCGTCGTCTGAGACTGGTCCAAGATCCGTGTTTCTAGCCAACATATAATTATCCATGTCGATGGAACGACAATTCGTGATTGAATATCGCAATCTTTCCGCCATTATTTCTTGAGTAGTGTAAGGTGGTAAACGTAACTGGAAGAAACATGTTTGGGCAGTTGGGAGTCCATTTGGTGCTCTGTCAACTTTCATTATCTAAAAATTAATATACAGCATGTAGAACAAACAATAAAATGAAGGTGTACAATCACATGTGTAAGTATAATAATAACAATAACGCGTTTTTTGTTTTGTAAAAATGGTTCTTAATACAAAAAAAATACACACAATTGCTACATTTACTTATGTCAAGAATGGCATTCAATTTGACAATTATGTCTGAATAGATTTCTGAAGTTTATACGAACGAGAATAAACGTCAACTAATTTTTGACGCAATAGTTTATGCTACAACTATAGTCGGGTCGTTTTCGCAACCGACACGGCAAAAGTACGAACTAAAAACGCTGATTCAATACCACTACAAATTCCAATCAAGCGGAACAATTTTAGAACAATAAAATTCAACCAACTAATTAATATTTTAGGATAAATAGCTACGGCTAGTAAAATACTATTACATGAAAGTCAGTTAGAAATTAAATATTATAGATATAATTATTAAATATTACTTTTCTATATCAATATTTTATTTGATACATGGCTATTCTGAGCATTGTTGTCAGATTTTTATTTTCACAGAGCGTATGACACTTGACAAGCGTAGCGTTTGACAAGCAGGTGACTAGTATTCAGTACAGCGTTTTTCGAACAAGTACACATGAAACTTGGGCTACCATCACTCATATTGAACAAGAAATAAAGACGTCGTGGGATAAGGAAATAGAAATTGATAAAACAGATATTAATCCAGTAATATTTTGTATTAATGATAGCGGTAATAGCGACTGTGAAAGTTATTAAAGTCAAAATATTGATCTAAACCAAATTATATACGAGAAGGTAAGTTTTATTCAACAGAAATGCTTGGTTTTACTTGTAATTGCTTTATGTTATTTAGAATAATCACGTAACTGATAAAACGAATGTGGCTTATAAAGGATTGGAGACGGATTAAATTCAGTATCTATATCAAAAGTCAAAGACAGATTTTGGAACCTGTTAATATATTTGTTCATAATGCTTCGGCAGAAGATTACGATAGTTAAAATAATTTGTACTTATATTGATCAGTTGAAGAAAGAACTCTGTCTAATCGAGGAAGTAGATGACTCTAACTAAAATAACAATTGTTTGAAGATCACATAAGTAATACTGTTTAGAAAATTTTCAAATTTAAGAAGGTATAACCATGTTGAATGTAATAGAGAAATGGTGGATGATTGATTTCAGAATTAAATAATGATGGAGTTTATTAATGTGATAACAAGATAAGCGTTTGCATAGGGGGATGCAGTTAAAACATATTTATGTTATTTTATTTTTATAGTTTTTCTAAAATAACCTTTGTATATTTTCTGTAGGACTTTAATTTTGTAATTATTTATTGTTATTAATGGAATTAAAATTATATAATTTCAAAAATATTTGATAGTATTGTAATAATATTAATGTAGTACATTATAAATTGGGATAGTAAAAATACTTGTTCATTATTGTATTATATTTTAAAGTTGCTTGGTAAGTTAAATTCTGATCAGTAGCAAAGATTCAGCTTACGAATACTCAATATTTGAAATACTTTAAAATACGTTTGAATTGTTTAATTCTGCATTAAATATAATCTTTAACAACAACAAATTTATACTAGTTTAAAGCTTAAGTAAATAATAATGATGTGTTTAGCTTAATCAAAAATGTTTGATTAGCATGCAAAAATTATGTTGTAATCAATGATATACCTACGAGAAATGTTTCAAACAAGTTGCTTTTAGTACAGCAGTGATAATGGTAATAATCATAGTGTAAGAATCTGGCAAACAAATGTTTTTATAATTAGTGTAATACTTTTCTTACCTTCTCGATGTTGCATGTAAAAATACTTTAATTTTGATGCATTTAATGGAAAAGCAATATAGCACTATTAGTAAGGATACTGCTGTACAACTGTCTTTGCTACTAAATATCTTTATTGTCTGTAGTAAAACTAACTCGAACATAATTATTAAATACATTCTTGAATGTTTAAATGAATTTCAAAAGTACAATTTTCTCTGAAAATCTAACCTTTTTTGTCGGTAGTGCTTATAGTGTCAAAATTAATATTACTTGACAGATCACATTTTGCAACGTCTCAAATTTGACGCCATTTTAATTTTGGTGGCGCATGTCGGTTGCGAGAGCGATTCTAGTATACTATATAAAGCATAGCTGACTCGTCCGCCATTTTGGAGATAACTGCGTCAAAATGTAGCCTATATGAGAACTGTCAATCTGTCCGCAATGACGTCATTGACAGCTAAAGTGAGCATACCGGTATAAGTGTATCGTGATATGAACTGACATTTATCTCCAAAATGGCCGACGAGTCAGCTGTCCTAAATATAGTAGCTATAGTTTATGCTACAACTACTATATAAAGCATAGCTGACTCGTCCGCCATTTTGGAGATAATTTTAAGGCGGTAAATATGTATGCTAATAGCAAATGTTGAATAGAACATCGAAAAATTGACTTTATTAAGCCGGTTTAGGGCGTGAAATAATGTACACTCGGATTCAAGAAAGATGGTTCCTGCGTCACTACTATATAATTCTATCAAAGAATTATGTCTATATCCGAATAAGAAATAGTATCAACTTGTATAACAAGGATAGCATAAGCGAATGCATGTGTTTTCAGTACGATGCAAGCACGACATACGTTTCATAGAAATTATTTGAGCAAGACAAAGACGGAGTGATTGCATGCGCTGTATTATTTCATACACTTCCGTTTAGCGTTTTGGCTTTGACATTAACGCTTTGACATTTCTAGTAGTTTGATCGTTTGATTTCGTTTCACAATTTGTTTATTGTTTCAATCTTTATTAAACCAGAATGTCACGACGCGGTAAAACATTACGGTCACAAGCTCAAGGACTCGTTTTAAATTTATTAGAATATTTCGAGCCAGAGAAGGTTAATGGTGGTCCTCTAATATCCCTTACATCTGTACAACAGGTAAACATTGTGAGATTTAACATTTTACAAATTCTAATGAATATCTTTTAGCGAGTAGCAGATGCATTGAAGTTTCAGTAAAACGTATTAAAGCGCGATCGCTAAATAGTCCTGTTCTAAAAAAAAAAATTGTATTTATTGTTTGTTTTGTACCCACGTTATTTCTCAATAGTTCTATTATCATTTGTATTTTGGCATATGTTAAATTTAGTACATTAAAAGACTATTGACTTTATATTACATATTTTTAATAAACGATAAAGGCGATTATCTAACTTTCTAATTATACATAACCTAAAATTAGATCGATCAATCTAACCGGAAAACGTAGGATGTCATCATTATAATTTCCATGTTCATTTTATAGTTTACAGTACTTATCATGATGGCGAAGTATTGATTTGAATCATACGATATTAAAAAATGACGCAGGGATCATCTTTCTTGAATCCGACTATAGGTATAATTTTTTACAATTGTCGTGTATTTAAGAAATACCCAGAATATATAATAATAACTAAAAATAAGTACGTAATATGACTGACATTTATCTCCAAAATGGCCGACGAGTTTATGCTATAGCTACTATATTTAGAACAGCTGACTCGTCGGCCATTTTGGATATAAATGTCAGTCATATTACGTACTTATTTTTAGTTATTATTGTATATTCTGGGTATTTCTTAAATACACGACAATTGTAAAAAATTATACCTACATTATTTCACGCCCTAAACCGGCTTAATAAAGTCAATTATTCGAAGTTCTATTCAACATTTGCTATTAGCATACATATTTACCGCCTTAAAATTATCTCCAAAATGGCGGACGAGTCAGCTATGCTTTATATAGTAGTTGTAGTTTATGCAAAAGCTTACATTAGACGTATATACAGGACACGTCAAAAGTTTATAAAATCGGACTTTATAAAGAGCATCATGGCAATGCTCGCGTTTTACAGGATATTGTAATAATTAATTATTAATTCAATTGTAAAAGCAAGCATTTAAAGGATGTGAGTGCTGGTTAGCATCACACAGTGTTAGCATCAACCGTTTAATAATAGCAGGATTTTCGATTGCGTTTGAAAAATATATTATTAAAGGGTAATATGAAAGTAATTTTATCAACAACTTGCAAATTAAAAAACATATTGTAACGAAATGAGTTTACATTAAATAAAAGAATCAGATCTCTCGGCGCGATAAAAACGAAATTGTCACACGCAAAAAAAAGAGGCAGACCGGGCGACGTATAAAAACGCTCTTATTTACACACCACCATAAATCATCTCGGCGCGGCGTATAAAAACGAAATGCAAGTAAAATAGTGAGTCATGAATGTCTATGGAATGTTCTTTAAACATCGAGAAAAGGATGGAGTTTTACAGGAATGCTCTAGTAATCTTCGCATGTGTATATAAGGCGACTGGGTCACCAATGGATTCATTGCGGGATAAGTAATTGCGGAGTTTCGGGAAAGAAAGTCCGTAAGGAGTAGCCGACGCGCCTAGAATTAAATAAATATAAGTCGTACGCTAGAAATAAATATAGTGGTGCGTGTTATATAAATACGGACAGAGATATTAGTATCAGAAATAAATAAATACAAGTGTTAATTTTAATTTATTAATAGTAGTTTAAGTGTGATACGTTAGTTTTATGTTTTTATATTGTTATATAATTTTAAGTAAATATACAGACTGTTTTAAATAAATAATTGCACGAGTTGTTTATTGGAACCCGAAAACATTACAATATTTTGTTAAAGTTGATCATGTTATGTTATTAATATCATTTGACAAATGGAACAAGAATTTGATTAAGCACTGTCTGTGGCATGATATTGCAACAAATGCTTTTTAAGTTTGTGAATTTATTAAGAAAGAAAATGAACATTTAAATTTTTATAATTATTAATCTTGATTATACATTTTCCACATGTAACTTACGGCTTTCAGGACATATTAAATCTTTAATTTTATTGCAAACATCACAAAACACACGGTCTTGAAATCATTACAATATAGATAGCGAAAAATTGAGCTGTATAATGTCAAAATGTGTTCGAGAATTGCAATTACCGATTCGCCAATTGGACATAAAAACTATCAGTTCTGTTAACTAACACTAATAAACATTATAAATAAGCACCAGAAATACAAGGTGGCGGATGTCAAATCTAGGTGGCGGTAATGGGCGATTAAGGGTTTGAAAAACCCGCGCGTTCAGCTAGTGCTACAACTAAATACGCAAGAGCGGGTTAAGTGACATCAAAAATAAAAATATCATTAAGTATTAAAAAAGTAGCAGAAAATAATTTATATTCTGTTGAGTATACATTCAAGGGGTACGCATACAATTTAGGAGGAATTTTGTCGTGGGGTTTTAAAAAAATATAGTTTGAAGTTTATCTATTGAAAAAACGAGGTACACTTACACCACTTTACATTATTATTATTATAGACCGGACATATGTTATTATTTGTTCATTTTGTAGTTCAAGTGGAGTAAAGGAGTATTAATATGTACTAGCAATACTTTCTCAAGGTTCTCTTCTGTAAGATTTGTTCTCTTTGAATGAAGTACATCCATGTATAGGTGCATACTGGAAATATTCTTTTATTTCAGCGTATTTCGCAGTTAGATTTTGTGTCATTGTCCCCATACACAATTACCGCAATGTTATTAAATCGGCATTTCTATTAAAAACTGCGTCTAATTTTTGCCAAAGGCCACATCCGGGTCACTTGGAATGCTTTTGAAATTATTAATAGCCACATCTAATGTGGTTAATACATCTTTTAATTTGAAATTTCGATTTTCAAAATATGCGATTAGTTTAGGCAAATTTCCAAAGTGTTCCTGGAGGAATAACAACTGATTTTTTTAATTTGGGATTTGTGTTAGTTCCTTGCACTCGAGCATCGTCATTTAAACATGTAACGAAATTTTGTAAACTATCGAAATCCTCTGCATAAAATGTAGTAGCTTCCAACCATGTTCCCCATCTAGTTATTACTGGCGAGGGAGGCAGTGACAACGATGGACGTTTTTCACTGTAAAGAGCTACTCTCAATGGTGCTTCTCTGAAATTTTTTTTAAAAGCAAACTTTGCAATCAATTTCGGAATCACTGACAACGGAGGACATACAATCAGTATGACCCTTAATCCAAAACGCCATTGTATCACGATGCCATTCTCGACGTTCTTCCATATCATATCTGAAAAAGTAACTTACACAATGTTCTAGATCTAAAGGAATGATAACTAAAAATGTATGCGTATGTTATTGAATCTTAACGAAATCCAGTGCACACTTACGTCAAGATAATTGAGAGAAATAGATTCAATGAAACGGTATTAAACAGGAACTATTACTAAAATTACGAAGTAGGTATGTAATTAACAGTCAAAACAATGAAAAAACGAAACTAACTCCCCGTACTTTATATATCTTACGAAATATAAGGTAAATCCTCAAATAAATACATTTTAAAAGAACCTCACGCTTCTACCGACGCCTATGACGAAAGGAATTTAAGAGTAAAACGGTCTTTTTTGCTGGCCGTTTGCGCGACAACAACAGATGTTGCAGTTCACCATATGAATAGTGCTATTCAGTAATTGCGTGATGTTATACATAATTTCTTTTGTCTGTCGTAATTTCGACCTCGTACGTCCGGTCTATAATTATTACCGACAGTGGCTACGTTTTCATATGCATTTGTTTGCTGTACAAAAGTATTTTTTGGAATTAATTAATAATGATTTGCACCAGTGATTTAGTAACTGTATTGCTTCTTCTATAAATGAAATATAATTAAAAATAAAAATAACATAATATTGAATAACTATAACTTTTAGCCTACTACAGAAATATAATTAATATAATTAATTGATAACCACAAATGCATTATTTTTTCTGATGATGATCACTTTTGGAAGTTTTTTATGTTCGTGTTTGCTGTTTTTACTCTCTATACGGAAGTATTGTGATGACGAACATTTTCGACCTTGAGATTGAAGTCCCCTGATACCAAAAAAGTGGTTTTTTGCAAACATGTCCTAAATTATAAATTACTACGTTGGTTTACGGATAAGGCAGAAGAAATAAAAGGTAGTCCCATATTACTTGTCCTCTACTAATTTATAAAGCACTAAACAATAATAACATTAATTTAATTACCATAAATTATTACTTTTATATTAATAAATTTAATTCATAAAATATTTATAGTTTTATAATGAGTAAGTCAATTTGTTTATGCAATACCTGAAATCTCTGAGAAAGATCAGCTAAATTAGAAGGTAATCGAGATCTTCCCGACACAAATCTCATAAATAATACTCTTTCAGCGTCCGTAAAGCTTTCAAGAATATTCCACAGCCATTGTACTAATTGGTGATTTTCATCTAATTCCCTATACCTGGAAAACAGAAGAAATTGGCCATCACTTATTTACGGTTTAAAAAGGAATAGCAACATTACCTAACAATTTTCTTTAATAACGTTATCGATATATGTGACATTCCACATATCAGCTGCTCCATATGATCAGCAGTTACCAGCGATAATAACGGAACCGGTATTATGCCAGCCATTCCTTCTCGAATAGCAGCTACTTGTAAGTTAAACTCTTGCAATCTAAATTTAACAGCCTTTTCGAAATATTGAGATCTATTACTAAAAGTCAAGGCCACACTACGGCCACCAGGGATTATTGGGACAATCTAGAATACAAACAATCATAAATAAAAGTGCCCAGCTAATAGTTAAGTTAAAATATTACTTTTCCTGTACAACTAGTTCCTTCGAATGTTTCTAAAGGTATTACATCTTGAAAATTAGAATCATTTACACCCGATAAATGTATACCACGGATGCTCCTTAAACTCTGTACATACATACAATCAACATCTTCTAAATCTTCAATTGAAACAGGTTCACCAACAATCAGTTTCCAAATAATCGGTGCTATTGGTAATGCCAGTGGTTTCTTCGTGCGCATAGCAACCCCAAACAAAATACCTAAATAATTAATAATTAGTAAGCTAATCGGTTATTTTCGCGTGAGAAAAAAAATACCAAGAAATTTAAACCACAATAGTTGTTGAGGGCTATTCATTTGAGGATTTAACAAATATCGATCCCTATTGAAGCCCTCGTCGTTCACAGCATTCGGTGTAGGAACTAAAAGTGGAACTACTCCAGAAACAATTTCTTGGCACATTTCGGTAATTGTATCATCAAAAACGCCGCCAGCATCATCAGCACCTTCCCCGACAAGCTTCACTTTCCACGCTCTAGATGGCAGACGAAGCTCTTGCGGCCTCATTTCTACTACCTGCTTAGCAACTTGTATGAAAATGGGCTTAGATTTTTTACCTAAAGTTAATAGAATATTTATTAGAATAATAACATATATGAATTATAGTTTATTTAAGAAAACAGACGAGTTACGTCATTAACAGTTACTTCGGTCCAAATAACAATAAGTTACAAAACTAACGAATAGTTCTATTAGTTATTAATAAAACAACTAATAGTTCTATTATTCTCGAGTAAGTGAATATATTATGTTATTACCGGAACTATGCGAAGTTGCAATATATTTGCAAGCATTTTATTCTGTCAAAGGTCATTTGTGAACGAGAAAAAACCTGCAGCATAAAAAACCTACATCACAGAGCCACAAAACTAAAGGTCTTTAGTTGTTAAGATCCAAGCAACCGCCTTTTGGAATAATATGATGCTATGAAAATTTGTAAATATCAATGCGGGTATATTCTGTTGACGTCACTATTATCCGCGGTCAAGGTTCCTAATCTAAACAAACCCGATACTTCTTTTTATCACGTGTAAAGTATATGGAGACTATTTCTAAGTAATTTTTATAAAAGTTGTGTACATAGATTGACCTTTTTTGGTGTTAGGTATGATATTTGAAATGTATTCTAACAATTCATTATAGTTTAACACAAAAAATACTTGTGTTTTTAGATTTATAGACAATATATCTTTGTGTTTTCAACAAACAGTGACTGTTTTTTCTGAACGATTTTTTTGGTAGTAAGTAGTAAAGGTTGAATATTAAAACACTATTAACAGAATAAATTTGTTTATTTAGCAGCCATAATGTACTTCAAGAAAAACAATATTTAAATTGTATCCAGCATAGAAAGTTATTTTAATAAAGGTTTTGCATATACATAATAAGTTCAGTAAAATTCTTGGATAATTATAATTTCATGTTTATTTCAAGAATCTAGTAAATGTGAAAAGATTAAATTACTTACTAGGTAGGTATATATAAATCATTAGAACACATTTTACACATCACACCTATCATTAAAAAAGTCAATTTATGTAGACACTCTTTAGTAAGGTATTAGCTTCACACAATATTATTTACACGGGAGAAAAAAAGCGCATTGTTTTCCTTAATGATAAGTGACTTTTCCAAGATGAAACTCTAGACATAATAAATCTATATACAAATTGTTGTGTTTATAGTTTATGTTGTTCACTTTTTACCTTAAATTTTACTATCAACTTTGATATAAATTCAATAATTTATAATATTAACACATGTCCCTTTATTGGAAAGAAAATATGTAATGTTTATAAGTTCGAGTTTTCCATAATAGGTTATGTCAAACATCACATTCAATCTTAATTTTGAGTAGATTTCACATATTAATTCAAAAAGTCACATTTATTCAATCAATATTTCGTTAATATTAATTCAGTACAGTTACTAGAACTAATATTAAAATTTAAATTTGCTGACAAATTTCTACGTTCTTAACTGTTTTACATGTATCAAATTGTTCAGTAAATAACATTTTTTAAGTTGTATTCAGAGTCCTAATTGAATATTAGAAGCACTCCTTCTTATTGCGAGACAAGATATAATAAATAACATTAATACAATTTATAACAACATAACCTAATAAAATAAATTACAAACAACAGTGTAACAAAGCAATGTAATTTGTTAGCACTGTCATGACATCAGAATGACGTTTTTTTATGAAGTAACTAGTCTGTTTCGTTAATTGAACTATACGAGTGTGGTTTGATATATAACTTGGTTCGTATACTAATAGATGGCGTTAACGTAATCTGTATACGTAATTATAGTTTCCTTCCTTTGAATAAATAATCTGTAGTCTCATGTCATTCTGACAGTAATTCGATGTTTGGGAGTTACTTAAACAGAAGTGTTTTGAGCAACGGTGAAAATGGATAAAATCGGAATTCGTGGAAAAGAGCGAAGGAAATTTATGAAAATTCTGTCACATCAAACCAATTAATTATCACACCACCCTCGTACACAAACATTCAAAATTCATGTCTCCCTAATAAACTGGTATCTAGGAATAGCATATCTACTTTAAAATATATAACAGTGGCTTGTGTATTCTTTTCGCCTGCGTAGTTATAAAAAAACACTGTGTGTTTTTATTATATGTTTATTTTCCCTTTTTAAAAGGTTGTTTACTGAACGAAAATATTTGTAAATATGAGCGTATACATAATTATTGCTCCAAATTCATTTGCAAAAAATTCTAATATCATTGAAGAAACGCCTTTATCATAAAAGAAAAAGTATTCAGTTATTGTTAATAAATGAACGTACCTTGGAATGGACAAGAATGGAACATTTATTTAGTTGTTATTTAATTGTTATTGTTGTTGAAAGACCTTTTCGAATGTCAGTTTTAGTTTTGATATTGTCAAAAAATATAGAGTGACATATTGACAGCTTAATAGTTTTTATAATAGAAATAGTTAAAAATATAGTCAGATATAGCCAGATAGTAATAGAAAATAACATTGTGGTCCTTCGACGAACTTTATTCAGCCCTATAGATGTACAGATAGAAGAATTATGGATAATAGATCGAGAAAGTCAGATGATGTCATGTCCGACAGCAGAAAAAATTCGTCAAATTTAGGAGAAACTTTACAAAATAGGAATGAGAAAGAGAGTACCGAAGATTTTTTTGGGTTCAGTAATGCCTCTATACTCCATTCAAAACATTTAATGCAAAATATGATGAAAAGTAATGATGACAAAGGTACCAGTAGTAAAAATAAACCTAATAGCACAATTACCTCAAGCAGTAAAGGTACGAAAAAATCTTCATTGTTACCTAGTCAAATACTATGTTTACAGTTAGAACATCAGAAAAAGTTAGCTAATATAGAACTACAAGAAAAACAGCTTAAATATAAACGAGACTTAGAAGAAAGACAACGACAATTAGAAGAAAGGCGACTTAAATTTGAGCGAGAATTAGAAGAAGCAAGACTTCGGAAAGAAAAAGAATTTTTAGATTTAGAACTACAAATACAGTTAAGCAAAGGAAACTCGATAATAAATGAATTTGTTGAAAATAGAGGAAGACTGAAAGAAGTCTCTGAAGGTAGGAATAATATATTTGAAAAAGAGGAACAAGGTAGTTTGCAGAAAGTAAAAACTTGGCTTGAAACTAACAAAAATGATTTAAAAACAGAAAGTTGTAATAGCAGCCATAGAGATGTAGTAGATTCTAGTAAAAATGATTTAGAAATGGAGACATTTTGTCAAGATGACAGATTAGAAAAAATTCTCCTTAGACAGACAATAGATAAAGAACTGCCAATTTTTTCGGGAAATGGTAAGGAGTGGCCAAGCTTTTATAGTAATTACACCTACACAACAAAAGCTCTAGGACTATCAGACGAAGAAAATATTTGTAGGCTAAGAAAAAGCCTAAAGGGTGATGCCCTTAGATCTGTACAAGGTCTGTTAATTTCCATGTCGGTTCCTGCCACAGATATAATAGATATTCTACGAAATAAATATGGCAGACCTGATATTATTGTCAGAAACATGGTAAGTGAAGCTAAAAACTTACCTATCGTAAAAAACAATGATTTTGTTGCACTTACCCAATTTTCGGAAACTGTATCAAATCTTGTCCTGACTTTTGAATCACTCAGTATGGAAAACTACCTGTCATGCCCCCAGTTAATGGACGACTTAATGCAGAAACTACCATTTGGTATGCAGCTATCATGGGGTGAGAAAGTTGCGAACAATAAAGGTAAATACTCACTTCGTGATTTTAAGAAATGGGTAAACGAAAAAGCCAATGCTGCTAGCTACGTTCAAAGCATGTCATCACAAAGACAGCTAAATCCGAATTTTAAAAGGACTTTAGTTGTAGCAGGAAATAAACAAGAAAATAAATGCCTTTTATGCAAAGAAAATCATAACTTAGACATGTGCAAAAGATTTATAGAAAAATCAATAGAAGATAAATGGAAAATAGTCAAAGAAAATAAGGTATGCTTTTGTTGTCTAAAAAGCTACCATAGAATTAGTAATTGCCGAAATAAAAGAAAGTGTACTATTGATGACTGTCAAAAAATTCACCATAAACTTCTACACTTCAAAACAAATAAAACGGAACCTAGAGCAAGAGCTGATGCAAGAAATTTACAGAATGAAAATGTTTTTGAAACAGGAAATCATATAGTGGGACATACATTACAAAATTATAGAAAAGAAGTGTTACTGAAAATTGTTCCAGTAATTTTAAGAACAGAAACAATTGAAATTGAAATTTATGCTCTATTAGATGATGGTGCCACTGTCAGTCTACTTGATGAAAGTTTGGCAAATGAACTTAATCTGGTCGGAGAAGAAACTATTCTGCGCTTAAAATGGACTGACCAGCATACAACAAAACAGTCAAGATCAAGAAAAGTGTCCTTCAGCATTTCGAATATTGACAGAGATAAATTTTACCCAATGGAAAATATATATACCTCAAAAGATTTAGATTTGCCCATACAAAATGTTGATTCAAGGCGCATTAAAAGCAACTGGAAACATTTAGAACATATTAATTTTCCAAACATTGAGAGTATTAAACCAAAACTGCTAATTGGCCAGGACTATTGGGAACTGATAACAACCAGAGAACTTATAGAAGGCCCCAAAAATTCCCCAGCCTTGTCACGTACTAAGCTCGGATGGATAGTCCACGGAAATGTAGCCCAATTTAAAGGAAGATTAGACCATTATGTAAATTTCCTTGTTCGAGACGACGAAGCTCACAGTGAAGATCTCCACGATATGGTAAAATATTTTTTTACAATTGAATCTTTAGGGGTAAAATATTAAGACACAAAATCAATAAAAGAAGATGAGGAAGCCGAAAACTTAATAAAAAATATTTCAAGAAGAAAAAATGGTAGATGGGAAACAGGATTGTTATGGAAAGATACAGAAGAAACACTTCCCGACAGTAAAAATGTAGCACTTCAACGCTTTAGGTTTATAGAAAGAAAAATGAGTTTAGATCAAGATTTCGGACAAGCTTATTCTCAGAAAATAAAAGAATATAAAGAGAAAGGATACATTAGAAAACTATCTATTGAAGAAGAAGAAGAATCTCACAAAAAAATATGGTACTTACCTCATTTTGGTGTAGTAAACCCAAATAAGCCTGGTAAAATTCGTTTAGTTATGGATGCTGCTTCAAAAGTCGACGGAAAATGTCTAAATGATTTTTTATACAAAGGTCCAGATTTGCTCAATTCACTTATCAGCGTAATTGCAAAGTTTAGAGAAAAGCCCATAGCCTTCTCAGCTGACATACGAGAGATGTTTCATATGGTTGAAATAAATGATGAAGACCAGCATGCTCAACGAATTATATGGAGAGATTCCCCGGCAAACGATTTTGAGACATACGTTGTTCAGGTGATGATTTTTGGAGCGGTGTCATCACCATACAGCGCCCAATATATCAAGAATATTAATGCCCTAGAATATGAAAAGGTGTACCCTGAAGCTGTTGACGCCATTATTAATCAACACTACATGGATGACTACATTGATAGTTCAGAATCTCCAGAAAAAGCATCAAAATTAATAAATGAAGTAATAGCTATCCATAAGATGGGCGGTTTTGAGCTAAGAGGATGGATTTCTAACTCGGAGGAAGTTTTTCAAAATATACCCGAAGAATTACGTACGGCAGAAAAAATATTTGAAGATTCTGCACCCCAAAGAATATTAGGACTAAGATGGCTACCAAAAGAAGATGTGTTAAGCTTTTGCATTAGCTTACATAAAGTAGATCAAAATATTTTAGATGGAAAAAAAATACCTACAAAAAGAGAAATGTTAAGCGTTATCATGTCTTTGTTTGACCCATTAGGAATCCTTGGAAATTATATTGTGAAAGCGAAAATCTTAATGCAAGATATTTGGAAAAGTGGAATAAAATGGGATGATCAGATTTCAGATGCACAAAATAAAAAATGGAAACTTTGGCTTAATGGTTTGGAGAAAATAAAATCCTTCACAGTTCAAAGATGCTATGTTTCCAATTATTTTCAAGTAAAAAATATACAGCTACACTTGTTTTGTGATGCAAGTAAACAAGCCTTTGCAGCAGTCGCTTATTTCAGATTTGAAGTAGGAGAAAAAATTGAAATTTCATTAGTTATGTCTCGCAATCAAGTATGTCCACTAAAAACCCTGACGATACCCCGTTTAGAGCTACAAGCAGCAGTACTTGCAAGCCGTTTGGCAAAAACAATCCAACACCAACATACACTTAAAATAAATAGAATTGTATTTTGGTCAGACTCCACGACTGTTCTAAATTGGTTACGAACGGACTCAAAGAAATTACCGTCTTTTGTTAGTAACAGAGTAGGAGAAATTTTAGAAAACACTGACGTTTCACAATGGAAATGGGTACCTTCGAAATTAAATATAGTTGACGAAGCGACAAGAGACGATAAAGAAGCTGATCTTAGAAGTGGAAGCCCATGGTTAAAAGGTCCTGAGTTCTTGTATCAGTCACCATGTTTTTGGCCAGAAGAAAATATTGAGCATCATCTAAGCAAAAATTACATTGAAGAATCGCAAATACTCCTTTTAAGTCATGCAGAAGAAAATATTAAAAATTCGTACCTACCTGACATATCAAAATTTTCATCTTTAAGAAAACTATTGAATTCCACAGCCTATGTATTCCGATTCATAAGACAAGTCCAAAAGAAACCATATTTTTCAGATAAAGAAAAATATTTAACATGTTCAGAAATTCAGAATGCGAAAAAACTTTGGTGTCTTCAGTCACAAAAAGACTCCTTTTGTCAAGAATATAGGACACTAGTAAAAGGAAAATCAGTTAATAAAGATAGCAAGCTTTTCCCACTTTCACCATGTTTAAATGATAATCTAATATGCTTAAAAGGAAGAATAGATAACTGCCCCGAATTAAAGATGGAGACAAAACGACCCATTATTTTAAGTCACAGTCACCCTTTTACACGGCTCCTTGTACGGGAATATCACGAAAGAAATGGACATGCAGGGACACAATTAGTTCTTAATGAAATAAGACAAGAATATTGGATAACCCAAGCAAGGAAACTTATAGCCTCAGTAATAAATAGCTGTAATTTTTGCAAAATTAAGAAAGCAAAGCCTATAATGCCGGAAATGGGTCAGCTTCCATTAGAAAGATTACAACAACCCCCAAGAGCTTTCTTTTTTGTGGGAATTGATTATTTTGGGCCAATAGATGTTGTAATAGGCCGAAGACATGAAAAAAGATATGGTGTACTGTTCACTTGTTTATCTGTCAGAGCTGTCCACTTAGAACTTGCGGAATCTCTTAATACAGGTTCGGCTATCTTAGCTATAAGAAGATTTATCGCAAGAAGAGGACAACCAGTTTGTATATGGAGTGACAATGGAACTAACCTTTGTTCAGCAGACAGAGAACTGCGTAAAGCTTTAAATGAAGTAGATGATGAAGAAATTAAGAAAAATTGTTTGGCACAAAATATCGATTGGAAATTTATAGCTCCAGCAAGTCCTCACATGGGAGGTGCTTGGGAGAGGATGGTACGAACAGTAAAACAAACACTAAAGATTATTTTAAGGGAAAGAATTCCAAAATTAGAAGTTTTACAGACAGTTTTAGTAGAAGCAGAGAACATAGTTAACAGCAGACCTCTGACTTATGTGTCGTCAAATGAAAATGATTTTGAAAGTATAACTCCAAATCATTTTTTGATCGGAACATCGAGCATTGTTAAACCACCAGGAATATTTGAACAAAAATTTGATTTGAGAAAGCAATGGAGATTTGCCCAACAGTTGGTAGACAGATTTTGGCACAGATGGGTAAGGGAATATTTGCCTACTCTAACTGCTAGGTCCAAATGGTTGCAAGAAACAAGAAATATAGAAGTAGGTGAAGTAGTCGTACTGATGGATAATCAGTTACCAAGAAACAATTGGCCATTAGGAAGAATAACTGCTGTTTATCCAGGAAAAGACCAGAAAGTGCGTGTGGTAGACATTAAAACAAATACAGGGACCTACAGAAGATCAGTATCAAAGATTTGTCCAATTGGCCTAATTGAAGGTGAAAATGTTTTGTGATTTCAAGGGGGAGAAATGTTAATAAATGAACGTACCTTGGAATGGACAAGAATGGAACATTTATTTAGTTGTTATTTAATTGTTATTGTTGTTGAAAGACCTTTTCGAATGTCAGTTTTAGTTTTGATATTGTCAAAAAATATAGAGTGACATATTGACAGCTTAATAGTTTTTATAATAGAAATAGTTAAAAATATAGTCAGATATAGCCAGATAGTAATAGAAAATAACAGTTATTAACTATCATATTTCTGTGAAATTTATTGTATGGTTTAAAAAGTTATCCAAACATACGCAGGTCTTCAAATGAATCAAAATTTACGATTATTATCCTTTTAATAATTGCTGATTATACAGCACCAATTGGTTAAAGATATGTAATAATACCACAAATATAAAACAAACATTTTATTCTGTAATTAAATACCACAATAAACAATATAATTTCCAAAATATGTATTAAACAAAATAGCAACTTGTGTAAATAAATTAATAACTCAATAAAGGAAGACTATTACTAATTTAACAAAAAAATATTTCTAATGTGTGAGTTTAAGGTTTTAATATCTTGTATAAAAAACCGTTGTTTTGAACGCATTCTTGTAGTCTCTCAGTCATAGAATAAACCAGATGTTCACAATATTCACGACCACGCAAGCGGTCCTATACTTCCGTCACATTTCGAGTTAAATTTTCTACATTCCTTACATTTCTGTTAGCATCATCTGACCAATTGCGGACCATTAGACCCCAGAGGTTTTCAATTGGGTTAAAATCCGCCGATCGGGCAGGCCATGGTATAACATGAATTTCTTCATGATACGCAAACCAATTTCTTACGATGTTCGCAGTACGGATGGGTGAATTGTCTTGAACAAAATATATGGGACCATCAGGAAAAAAAGTACGGGCACTTGGTAGCAAAATATCTTCTAATATAGCAACGTATTCTTCGACGTAAATCGACGCTGAAGAGGTACTAGTTCTCCAGGCCCAGCAGCACATTCCACCCCAAAATGCACAGCTTATTCGACCACTTCTTCGAGTAGGCTGAACATGTTCAGGTTGATATCTTCTTAAATTACGCCGGCATAGAACTTTCGCAGAATCTTCAGAGGTTGAAAACATCTTTTCATCACTAACTATTACGTTAAGCCAATCTCTGTTTAAGTTGTCTCTCGCAAAACGTAATCTAGCTTCCGGGTGTTCGTTTGTCAATTCTATTTTTTGCGCTGGTTTTCTACAGAGGAGACCTATTTTATTTAGCTGGCGTTTTATTGTAACATTTGAGCAACCCAGCCCAAGTTGTTCTTTGATCTTTTCTGTTGTAGTGAAGGGATTTGTCAATACCCACTGTTCTATTTGAGCAATTTGGTGCTGACTTAAACAAGGTTTCCGGCCGGTACGTGGCAAATTCCGAAGTGGTCTGTCTTCAACATTGTTGTTCCGGTAAGGAGAAATCCAACGCTGAATTTGTCTTGCAACAAACTAATGAACAAATGAACTGTCGGTTTCTATGACATTTGCTTACCGATAAATCCACTTCATCCGCAATTTGTTGCTTAGTGTAACCATATTACCAAAGGGCAATAATTTTACCCCTTGTTTCTAACGACGTTTCACGACGCTGATTTTCAGCCATTATTATTTGCAAATAATGATGAATATACTGTTGCGTTTTCGGGTTCGCAATAAACAACTCGTGCAAATGTTTTGAAACAGTCTGTATATTTACACACTTAAAACTACTACGAATAAATTAACACACGCATTTATTTCTTTATTGCACTGTAATAAAAACTGCACCGCTCTATTTATATTTATTTTAAACTGTTCGAATATTACTGAATGAATAAATCCTTATCCCACCGGCGGCATTTATATTACGTGCAGACAAAAGGTCTACAAAGGTGCGAGCGAACTCTGGATAAGCTCGGGAGTATAGTAGAAGAAAATGCAGACTGTCTTGTCGCTTAGGCATTATATATATGTGGATGATTTATGACTTTATTTACGGTGCGTCGCGGCAATGTTTACTCTTCTATTTTTTTGTGGACTTGTTTTCGTTAAAGATTTAAATCTCGACTCGTCTGAAATTTCGTAAGTGCACTCCGGGAATTGTTTACATTTTAAAACAGATATACTATTCGCGCATGCCGATATATTAGGGAGACATGAGTTCTGAATGTTACTGTACATTATACATACCTTTTGGTAGTATTCTTCTTACAATAACTTGCGGTCCGTAATTTTTACCTTGCACCATGGTTTTTCCTATGCATCTAACCAATGGAAGTGTGTAGACTCTTGGCGCCAGCAGAGGTCTAAGTTTCGGCGATACTAAACCTTCTAATGGAGGGACGTGCATTTCTTTTTGCTGTGAACCAAGGGGAATTAAAGGCCAACATGTGTATAATATATCGGAAAATGTGTACAAAAATTTGAGTCTTGCTTGGATAGCTCTAGTTGATAATCCTTTCAGGTGTTCATATTGCAGTGGTATCTCCTTAGGAATACTGAACGTTAAAGATTTAGTCATTCCGGGAGTTCTTTGGACCAGCGGTTCAGCTGTCCAAGCGGCACTGTGCGTTCTTCCAGTTGAAATTTGCTTAATACCTTTATTGCACAATTGAGGTATAAGTTCCGGCTCCATTATTAAAGTATAATGTAAAAGACCTAATTGATCGTCTGAATTCATACCCCAGCCGAAGACTTTATCACATGATGTCAGAAATAAAACATGTTCTGTTCCAATTGCAAAATCAACAATTCGATACATACCCAAGCCGGTAAGCAATTTAGGTTTAAAATCTGAATGATCTCTTGGATTTAACTGCCAAGGTACTCGATCTATTCCGCAAACGTACACTCTGCCATCCTTAGTAAGAAAAACAGTTAAATTCGTGCCACAGCCAACTTTCTTAATACCAACGCAACAGAGACTTTCAACTAATTGAGGCATCGATTTTGTGGTGTTGTATCCTAATCCGAGTTTACCGTAATCTCCTTCGCCGAATGTCCAGACGTTCATACCATCGGCAGATACACAAGCTGTATGATTGAGGCCGCACGAGACCTGGCCTATTTTATAACCGGCTAAAGCGTGTACTCTTTCGGGAAGCTTCTTATTCGACGTAGACCCCAAACCCAAACGACCATAGTCTCCGTTACCGAACATGAATAATTTTCCGTCACTAGTGACCACCGCACTGTGTTTGAATCCGCAAGACACCTGTATAACTTCTTCATTTTGTAAGGCTTCGATCTGCCTCGGTCTACGTTGCCTATCACTGTTTCCATGACCCAATTTTCCAAAATCTCCGTCGCCCCACGAAAATACCTCACCACTTTCGGCGAGCGCCAAGCTGTGTCCATCGGAGCCTACGGATGTGGCCAAATCAATTATTACAAAGCCTTGCAGGCTCGATATGATACTTAAAGAATGCAAATCGTCGGAATTTCCTTGGCCTAACCGCCCATAGCTGCCTTCGCCACATGCTAGAACCGTGCCATTCGCTTGTATGACGAAGGTACAATTATGACCGCATACAATCTTCTTCGCCGAAGAAAAAGATTCAACGGGTAGAAATATACTTGAGCTGGTAACTTCAGCCAATTGTCCATGTCTATTGGATCCCCATAAATACACCTGTTGAAAAATTAATATTCGAATATTTAATTTATATAAACGATATTATTGGCTGTAAATAAACTCATGGACAAAATTAACGCACCAGTCAATTAATCTTAAAAAATTAGAAATTGGTTAATTTTCTGACACTTTTCAAAAGTTCTGGAACCCTAATGACTTTGTACAATTCTAGCAACATACAGGTTTGGCCTACCGATTATCTTGCATGCCAGTTTACGTACAAAACACGAAAGAAGTTGCCAAACCGTACCTACCTAACAGATATACATACGCGAGCCGACAAGTAGACCTTCAGCGAAACCATATTAAATTCAATCATAAAAATAATAAATCTGAAGGAATTCTTATAATATTAACTTAAGATACTTTTTTAAGAATACTACGAATGGGAATAGTACCTAAAAATGAAGATAACAACCCCTGCAACATGCACACATGCATTATGTTGGAATCTTATGATCGTAATGATCGTATCGGCCCGTCGTCTGGCGTCAAACACTGCCCACGTGTGTATAAGTACTGGCAGCAACGTTCGTTTCAATACATGGACTTTAGCTCGCATGAAAGGTAAAAACAGACCGAACCTGTATACATCTTTATAAGGACTACATTATATTTATAATAAGAATAATTCATTTGGGCGATAAATAATAGCGATGCTTTTATAAGTTTGACATAAATGTATACCGACTTTCTTTAACAGTTGACTCAGGCAGTCAGCCGCATTCCAGCCTTTATTGGGCGAATATTTGGGTGCATAGAACAGCACCCGTAGTTCCTTAATTGACCGCTAATTGCTCCTATAGTGATTATCTCAAAAATTACAAAAGATAGGTATAGGACATTGTTAACAAAAATGAAAGAGAATAAAAAAAAAGGAACAAAATGCCTCAATAAAATACTGGGTGTTCGATTTAAAAAAAATAAGTTTTTGGTATGTGAAAATTTCAGGAAGTAGGCTTTGAAAAGACAAAGTTTTTTGAGGTATTGTCGAGTGTAATTTTACCAAACGACGCAGAATTTTCTTGGCTACAAGCACCACCAAAGTTAATGTTTTTACTTTTAAAAACAATGTGAAAATGATTTTTTTCTGAACACGTGTTTTGGTCAAATATTTAAAAAAAAAATTAACAACTCAAAAACTATTGGCTCAATTTTGAAAAAGAAAAAACAGTTGAACAGACAATTTAAAGCAGTATAAGAAAATCCAAAAATATATAGGGCGAGTCACTTAAAAAATTAAGCTCAGTGCATTTCCGGTGAAACCGGAAATGCGTCCGAGCTTTAAGTATTTTTATAATATGCGCTAAAAGCAACCACGGATCTACCATAAATTGTTTTTTCTTTTATTTAAAACACAAAAGAGCAATCGAAAAAGCGGCTACTAATGACTCACCCTGTATATGTATGTACACGTTTTTTGGTATAAATATTTTTATTAAAAAAAAATTGTGAGAAAAACATACTGAAAATTAAAATTATTTGTCAAACAGCGCTTTTCAGGTAGGGAAAGCAAAATTACTTCGTTATTAAAACGAATAACACTATCAATGATTTCTAATAAATCTAATTTTATTCCTTTATAACTATTATGTAATAATGTATAATTATTAGTATCGAATACAACTATAAGGTCTATGCAATGATCAGCAAAGCCTGTATTTTTGTTATTGTTTAAAATGGATTTTATTAATGCGATCCTGTACGGGTCTGCCTGTTTGACCAATGTAGATTGCGTCACAATCACTGCATCCTACATCATAAACACCTGATTTGTCACACAATTTTGTTTTTTATTTATTATTGACTATGATTTTTCCTAAATTTACTTTATTTACTTGGATAATATTTAAACCTAGCTTTTTTAATTCGTTAGAAGCTCTGCTGCTAAGTCCCGGTATACCGTTTGACTGAAATAAAAGTAGATATAGGGAAACACAGACACGCACACATGTGCATGCAAACATGAAATGGAGGGATACGATAGTAGGGGAGTACAGATCGGGACCGGGTACCGAGGCTTCAGTGCAAAACGTTGAAAGCTAGTATGCAGACGTTTGCTTTAAAGAATTGCTTCCCTATGTACGGCTTTTGTATAATATTTTGGTAACTGATGTATAATGTATTAACATTGAACTGAAACAAAACTCTATAAAATTTGTAACTAAAATAAAATTCTTATAAAAAATTAAATAAAATTCTCACATTTAAAACGAAACAAAATATTATACTTAATGAATTATACAAAATTTAATGTTGAAGATGTTCGAATGTCTGTCCCTCTTGCATCAAGCAGTACCCTAAACGATTATAAAACCCATTTCGTTCATTCGATAGCATTTCAGACAGAGGGAGGTGGACGATTTTCATACGCCGCAACAAATAAATTTTGCACGTCTTTGTACGAATTATCTTTCGCATACCATAACACAATCTGTATTTTTTCCTCGACAGTTAAGGGCATTTTATTTTAATATTTCCGAGTTTGCTCAGACAGAATGTAGTTCACGCTCTAAAGATACGGAACGAATGCCATGTGCGCATGGTGCCCGTGCTTTCGGTCTCCCCACACCACCAGTCTTATGGTGGTGTGGGTAAATCGAGAGCCACATTCTTGAACTGTTGTATACATACATACATAGGTACATGTTTATGTGTGTGTATTTGACGATGCATATTAACTTTTAAATACGCCAATCTGTATAGTTAAGAGAATACCGCTTGTTATTTGGATGTTGAATTTGTTCACTGTAAAAAAAATTATAAGGATCCTTTTTGGTTTCTTTTCAATCATCCTATCAATGAGTTGTGTGCTATAACCATTATTTAATGCTATAGTTTTTAAAATATCTCTTTCTTTTTTGTAGTTATCAGTGTTTAACGGAAAGTTGAGTAATCTATGGGTTAAACTGTGAAAGGCTGCCATTTTTATATTCCAAGATTGGTTTGAATTAGCGGGAATGATAGTATCTGTGGTAGTTGTTTTCCTAAATATATCAAATTCTAATCTTTGTTCTATTCTAGTGATTTTTATGTCTAAAAAGTTTAGTTCTTTCCACCTCTTTTTCTATTGTAAATTGTATATTTTTGTTAACTGAATTTAAATGACTGAAAAATTGATCTAATTGTCTGTCAGTGCCTGACCAAATGCATAATATGTCATCTACATATCTAGCCCAATAGGAAATGAGTTTTAAAAAAGGGGTTGTTATTATTCTTTATGTATCTATCTTCAAAATCTGTCATTTATATCTCGTTCTTCTTGATGATTCTCTTCATGTGTGTCTGGAAGCCTACATTGAAGCGAATTTAAAACATTTATAAAGTAAAGCATTAATTGCTACAAATAAAGTCGTCTTCCTTGAATTTTTGAAAACAAAACGAAACACCCGAGAAAGCTTTTGACATCGTTGTACACTAGTTGACAATTGAAGAATTACCCCATTTATGTTTTAGTGCCTTTTGACTCATATAATTACAATACTGAATTTAATATTGCAAAAAAAAAATCATGAAAGCTTATTGTTAGGTACTGTCTAGTAGCTTGTAAATGAAATCAGCGAAACATTATTCGTTATTCTAAATCATTTTTTATTAATAACACTTTTTTCTTGAAAAATACGCAAACATGTAAACAAAAAACAAACGAAAACAATAGAATGTATGGACTCAGAGCTATTCTAATATTGTGTATGTCCTCCTCTACTTCTAATTACTCCTTCCATGCGCCCTGGCATACTGGAGATCAAATTTTGAACGACTTCTTGAGGAGTATTTTCCCATTCTTGAATTGCTGCGTCTATCAGTTGATTGTGGTTGGCAAATTGAGGTGTACGACGTCAAACCCTTTTATTAATATCGTCCCATAAATGCTCTATTGGGTTCATGTCAGGACTATTGGCTGGCGATTCCATGAACGGAATAGTAACAGCATTTAAGTAGTGAATAACTTGCTCAGCCACGTAAGGACGAGCATTATCCTGCATAAACAAGGAGCAAATGGCATTACATGGGCAACAATGATCTGTTCAAGATATGCATTCACTGACCTAACACGTATAGGGACTAACTCCGTGCGGCCATTGAAACATATGCCTCCCCAAAACATTACAGTCACCATCAAACGAGACTCTTGGAGAGATATTGCAACTAGCAAATCACTTTCCTGGCCTTCGCCAGACACGCTCACGTCCATCAGGAGATTTAAGGCTAATCCTCGTTTCGTCTCAAAATAAAACCATATTCCAATCATTAAGAGTCCAATCTTGATGATTTCTCGCAAAACGCAATATTTGAGTTTTGTGCTCTCCGGTGAGCAGAGGTTTCTTGACCGGTTTTCTGCTGTCCAATCCAGCTTCATTTAAGCGCCTTCTAATCGTTCGGGAAGATACATTTTTAGGATGGTACTAATCGTTCTCCTGTTTCTGAGAGCGGATTGTCTAAGAAAACGCTCATCTATTGCATTAGTGCACCGTTTTCGCCATTGTCCCGGCCTTTGTAAGCAGTGCTGCTGGAGCCATACGTCTGCCTTATCCGCAAAGCGAATGAAAAATACCCGCTTTGCCGCTAGTACCTCAATATCTATTTTGTCCAAATTTTGGCATTAATCATTTCTCGATTTGGTTCAAATTTTACACAAACTCCCATATCTTTCATGCCTCTTTTTGTCGCCATTAAAGCCGTTAGCATTGTGGTGCCTCACGCATTTCTGTGGTCTGTCTTGATATTTTTCAAATCACTGAAAATTCTTTCAAAAAATGCGTTTGAAAAATGCAAAATAAAAAGTAAGGAAAACACTACTTTTATATTGGGAAAAAAAGAACATCTGCAGCATTTTTCAATTCAAATACCATTTTCCAATAAACTTAGTTCACAATCTAAACCCCATACTCCATATGATTTAAAAGAGCACGCTGCTTCCATTCCTTGTCCAAAATTTGAAGATTTGTAAATTCTTTATTTTTTGAAAATCTTTGTACAATTTTTTGCAGAGATTTTATTTCATAGGATTGGGCTGTTTTTGATTCAAGAATTCTTAAAATGTTAAAAAGTGGATCAGAAAAATCAAATCGCGTTTTAATGTCAGAGACAGGCTCTACATAAAAATTTGAACAACTTTTGGGAAATTGTTCAATTTCAGTTTGGGATGGATGATTTTTCAATATTTCAAAAGATTCAGTGGCAGATATACCTAAATAAACTTTGCAAAGTGGAACAAACAAGTGAATATTTGTGTGGTCAATAGCTGAAACATTTTTCTCTTTCAAGTTACTGAAATTGATAAAATTACTGCATAAATGCATCAACAATCTTTCTGTAGCGTTTAGATTTGGTAGACAATAAAATACATATTGATATCTAATGTTGACTAAATCGCGTTAAGAAAAGAAAACTTTAATTGTTTTATGTGAAAATACCCGATTTTACCCGCTTCACAATTTTACCCGACAGTCTGATTAAAATACCCGCGTTTCGGGTAAAATACCCGCAATTGGCAGCACTGTTTGTAAGTGAGAACTTGTCTCGTTAAATCGTCTATGCGACTGAGCTGAAATGGTTTCTTTCTATCGCTTTAGCAACATGACGCATCGAATATTCCTCATCCAGCAAAGTTGATGCTCTTACTGCCTCCTCCACCGACAAATTTGTTCTGAGTTTCATTACTAAAATGTATTATACTCGCACTAACACTATCAATAACAAAAAAACTTGGTGGCCAAAGACTACTTGTCTTAATAAGCAAAAATTTCGATCAGGTTTTGGATCAAGTTTTGCCAAAAATGCTTATATTTGCAATTGTACTTTTAAAATGAAACTCTTGTTGTAAGATAACTAGAAAACTAAAAAATCATCATTATTTTGGAAGCACACAAAATATGCGTTAATTTTGTCCATGAGTTTAGTTAAGTTTAACAACATAGATGTCCCGTGTTGTTTCGTCTAACATGGCCAACTGGACCTCGTAGGGCCGAAACTCCGATTTATATTTTTTAAATTGAACCTCAAAATATTAGCCCTTCTCGCCTTCTAGTAAAAACTAATAAACCCAAAAGAAATAATTTCTAAATTGTTTATTGCATTGAAGGCAAGACATTTCAGTTCAGATAAAACTATTGAACTTATTACAAGAAACTATTGGCCTTGTTTATTAATACTATACTTATAGTGCAACCTAGAGAAAACTGTAAATATATCTTATGTAGTAAAGTGTCGTCCTCTGATATCTTTTAAATGGATTAATTTCCATGAATGAAACTGATCAGCCAATGAAATATTAAATAATATCTGTAAAAAGTATATGTATATGTATATAGGTTATCACGTTTATCAGAATTATAGATATAGGTATGCATACTTACTTTTAAATGCTTGAAAAAATAATATGCTTTATAAATGGAACGATTTAACAGAAATTATATATACCTAGGTAAATTAAAGACAATATAAAAGTTTACACACTACGGCAAAAACTGACAATTGACAGCAACGATTACTCATATACCCATATACTTTGCATAATAGAACTTTCAACAAGGCAACCTGGTATAAAGATGGCGTTATTAAGAGACTACTAAAGATAATAAAAGATGCAATATCCCTATTAAACCTGTACTGCATAATGGGGTTGAGACGGACTATAGCAACAACGTGATAATGTTATTTTTATTTTAATTAGCTAGTACTACAAAAAATTAGTACTAGCTCTCCAAAAATTAACATAGAATTAATATAAAATTCCTGTCTTCCTATGTGCTATATTTTGTATGAGTGTATGTAAATACACCCACAAATATATTTCAAAATCAATTAGTGTACGTTATGAGTTGTTATAAGATGACATCTATCGATGATTACATTAACCTCTGATTGATAGTTATACAACCTAGAGAAAACTGTAAATATTTCTTAGGTAGTAAAGTGTCGTCCTCTGATATCTTTCAAATGGATTAATATTCATGAATGAAACTGATCAGCTAATGAAATATTCTCAACGCCACTCTCACAATTTAATCCGGAAGTCTATAAAAAATGTAAATATATTTTGATATTTTCTATTAAATTTTACACAAGAGTATATTTTGTTTGATTTGCTTTTCACATCGTTTGCCCTTGAATTACATATCAGCATAACCTATATAGCTATTACTATGATAAAGTGGCTTTAATTAAATGTTTTGAAGAATCGTAGGATTACTATTTTTACTTTCTTATACGTAGTATAAGGAAGTATTGTGATGATGAAAATTTTCGACCTCGAGATTTTTGCAGATGTCCACGTTTTGAGGTCCCCTGATACCAAAAAAGTGGTTTTTAAAAAATGTCTCTCTCTGTGTGTATGTGTCTGTCTGTCTGTGACCACGATAGCGGTCAAACCGCTGGAGATATCAATTCCAAATTTTGTATTTACGTGTATAATCTCTCTCTTGAGATCTGATTAGTTTTTCAGTAAAATCGGTAGACCGGAAGTAGCAGTTTACTTCGGTGAAAAAATCGAATTTTGCCAATATTTCGTCAAATACTGAGTTTATACAAATTTATAAAGAATTCATATGTACTTAAAATTAAAATTGAGAACAATTTTATTTAAAAAGTTTTTCGAAATTCCTACCGGAAGTAGGTCTTTTACTCTTATCGAAAATCGGTTTTTTGCGAATATTTCGCAAGTCAAGCTTTTTAGGCAGGTACGTTACGTGTATAAGAGTATTTAAAACATAGTTTTCAATATCTTTTGTATAAAAAAGATTTCAAAATTCGGACCGGAAGTAACACTTTTACACTTACCGAATAGCGATTTTTGGCAAATATGTCGTAAATTATGCATTCTATATATATTTATTAAGAGTACAAAAGTATTTAGAGTTATATTTGCAATATTTTTTGTATACATGAAATTTCAAAATTCGGACCGGAAGTAGCACTTTTTTTCGAATATCTTGCAAAGTATGCATTCTATAGCGATTTATTAAGAGAATAAAAGTACTTAGAATAGGATTTTGAATAAGTTTTGTGTAAAAAAATTCTTAAGATTGTATAGTTTGAAACGCTCATACGTATAAGAAAGTCGTGTGGTGGCCACACCTCATTTTGTTCCCTTATTATACTCACAATTACCCTTTTATAACATAATTGATAAAAAAAAACATACGAAAGGCTTTTAAAAAGACGTATTTATGTTTTTTAAAGAAATTAATCTAAACAAGGAAACGGTATTAAAAAGCCAGCATTTTTATTAAATACCTACATGAAATGTCAGTCTGTTTCGGGTTCAGAGTTTGGGTTATTCTCATTTTTTTCTATGTGTTCAACAGGTTTAGCTAAAACAGTCTTCTATATATTTCGTATGACTAAATATATTATGTAAAAGAAGAAAAAGTAATTAAAAGCTATCCGAACCACAACATTTATTAAGTCGCTTTGCATGGTTTTATCAACTTGACTGGTTTATGTGAGGCATTCAAACCAGTAATGTAGTATGTTTTACAAAACACCACATTATTTTAAGGTTTTGGTATCTTCAGAATTTAGACATTTAAATGGTTCACAACCAATCGTTTATCACTTAACCAGGATACATGTGAGACAGTTTGCTTTACTAGTAAACATAGATCAAACATATATTCTACGAATTGAAAATTCCTTAATATTAGACTAGACACAAGATTAACATGGAAGCCGCAGATAGATGAATTAGTCAAACACTTGTCTTCTGCTACTTATGCAATTAGACATATCAGATTTATAACTGATAGTCTACTGGAATAACGACATATTATGGACTATCAAATCACATATCAACAATGTTAGCCAATATGGAGTAAGTAGGCCTATGTAGAAAAGGTGTTTATCCTGCAGAAATAGGCTGTTCGAGCAATTGTCTGTGTTTCACAAACTATTCACTGCAAACCTCTCTTCAGAGAGCCTATGATAAGTCCATTAGCCTAGACACATATTCTGCAACAACTAAGGAGGGCTTTGAAAAAGCTGTCACACCTGATGACTAGGGGTGAGATTACAGAAGTCTCCACCCCTCATAACCATTTGCTGCACATCCCGCATTATATAGGACAAAAGCCACTTCAGTACATCGTCACTGGTTACTATTTAACAAAATCAAAGTTATGTGTAGACATCTTTCTACTTTCATATCTAAAGAGAAAATAAAGGACATTCTCCTTCAAGAAGCATTCTACAATGTCGATGACATAAATTAGCCCTTTGATTACCTGTGTTGACCTTATCATCACATTTTTGCTTGAATGTGCTATTGTGTAAACTGTATGTGAATGTTATTATTGATACAATAAATTTATTATTATACTAGGAACACTATCCTTCTTACTGCAGAAGTGTTATAATTAATCCTGCTTTTACACCCACAATAACTCATCTCATCAGGGAAGTCGCAGCAACTTTCATTATACATTTACATTCTTGATAATTATCAATATAGTAAGTACTGCGTACACGTGATCTGTATATGGACGTTTCTTCAATTTGTATTTACCTGCGATTTTAAAAATTGCTTTCAATAATAGTAATTCCTAATAATTGAAGTTACGTTGGGGTTATCAAACAAAGCTAGTTTACTTGTATTTCTACTACTTAATTTTTTTTTCATCCACGTTTAATTGCAATTGTTTGAAATCTTTATGGATTTTATTGTGTTATACTTATATGTAGAATTTTAGCCTTCATACTCATTGAAGTAAAATATATCACTTCGTAAAAGGTAATTAGATACACACTTAAATGTACTCAGCTTTGACATTACTTATTTTATGACGGTTCTAGTTATTTTTATTTTATCCAGGCCTGAATCGTAACAACAACTGCCATGGTGCAAGCCTGGATGAATAATCATCAATTATTGTTGAGGATAGTACATACCCAACAAGTTATACAAACACACTAATTCCTAACCAAGCAAAGGTTTTATTAAAGGTTAGTACTTTGAACCTTTTTCAGCTTGTACTGCAATATCATTGTCAATTATAAGATAAAATATATAGGAAAAATGACATTTCTTCGTTACATCGTCTTGCAATATGTATTTCAGAATAACATTTAACATCCACAATCACATCATCACTTATTTTTCGAATTTAAAAAATTAGAGTCAGTAGACTTATCATATCCCTTAATTCAAAACATTTTAAGATATTTAAATCTAAAGCAAAACGCCTATAAAATTGTAACATACACGATTGGTGTAATTGGATAATTGCGTCACTTCCTTTAAGCTCCCATTGACTTCTCTTTACTACTACGAGAAGACTGCTTTTACTATAACAAATTTAGCGGGAGAAATTTATGAATCCTACTGCCGAACCCCTCTGTTGGCTACCTACCCGAACTAACCTTGAGTTGTATATCTATAGTATACATAATCAAAGCTATTGGTTTCCAAAGATGAATGAAAAGGTAAGATATTATATTGCCAACTGCCTTAAATGTACTGTGTATTTCCCTAGAACAGGGAGAAGGCAAGGATATTTTCATTCGATTGCAAAGGGAAGATATATACATACAATTCATGTCGACCATTTAGAGCTACGAATGGTAAGAAAAACGCTTTAGTAATAATAGACCCTATCATTAAGCATACAAGATTGTATTCTTGCAAGTCACTTTGTAACGGTACATTAAAGTATGAGTATTTTTCAATTTTAAATATGAATAAGAAATATTTATTTATTACATGTGTTGAAAATTAGCACCATTTTATTTAAGTTATGTATTCAAATGTATATGTTCTTTGTATATGTTACGTGTCCTAGAGACGATAAAATATTGTACTTATTTTGGGTTGGCTAATGGTGGCGCCGAAGTTGTTTATTTAGTAACAGTCTAAAAACACGTGCACATGTGTGACAACGTGGGAGTTTGAAAAACCAGGGGGGCGGTGCATGTGCGTTCTTGGGAAAAAGTAAGTGAGAATTGGGCACTGTGCCGAGAACTTTGGCGAAACTCAGTCGTGAATAGGGCCAAAAAGTTGAGCACGGCCCTTTTAAACAAAGAAAGGAAGCTACAGTAAATTTGTAAGCAAGGTAGTCCAGAATCTGTTGAATTGTGGAATTAATAAACCAAATTCACATTTCTTCACTGGTGATTTGGTGAAGAGCATATCTCAGCCAAAAACACTACGTTTAACACTTGTTAAGAACGTTTATCATTATTATTTTTCTTTTATTCGTTTTTATAAAGTAATATTCTATGTTCTATGTAAAACGTATACAGTGTGATTTTTAATGTTTGAGGATAGTTCAAATTTACCGCCGTAATTTTTAGTGTATTTCATGTTTTGGAGTTGGTTAACCTGTCGAATATATAAAGGTCACGTTAAAAATGACAGTGTTAACTCGTCAATATATTTCTTTGGTTCTTGTGTTTTTCTGTTATTTCCGTGCTTTTAGTCCTTGTTCACAATGGACATAAGACATAAGCTGTACGTAACATAAACGTAACGCGTAAAGTTAAACGTGTGAGAAACCAATGCAGCTATCCACAGTGACCATAGTGCTTATGTCACCTTATGTCATGTTTATGTATTCCTTACGTGTGAACGTAAGAAATACATAAAGTTGAAATAAATTCAACTTTATGTTTTTCTTATGTATTTCTTACGTATAATTTTAGTAAAATAAGCTTTTTGAGGTTTCACAACTTAAACCGATTGGTAACGATATTATAAAAAACGCGGGAAGCCTGTATAATCCCATACTTTCGAATCCTGTCAATTTGAATTGCGACGATTTTGTTCTGATAACGTGAAAAATACAAAGGCTTTATCGATTTTAAATAATATAATTTAATATATGTATCTACTACAAATTACTGCAATAAGTTGTAATTACTCCATATGAGTAAATATTTGTTGGTACCATTTACATATTGAGTAAAAAAAGTAAATGTGATTTAGATGATGGAAAAGGGGCAAGTAGATATAGAACTTCTTTTATTTCAGTTGGTCAGAGCTGAAGCGTATTTATATCTAACAAGGCACATCGGAGCTACAAAGATGTGATATACCAAGATGTCTGGAAAGGAATAGCCGAAACACCAGACATCACAAGTATTTTAAACATTAGTTATAGCACTGGTTTACAAAGGCGTATTGAATATTATCAATGAGTGATATATGCAAAAGAGCATGGCACGATTGATGGAACGTTACACATGAGAAATTGTTAATTTCAAAGTGCTGCTTGAAATATGTGTGGAAAATGACTGGAATTGTGCTATGTCGTATACCTCCACATACTACTTGTGAAGCATCTCAAGGCATACAGCAATACAAAAAATAACCTACACTAAGTATTTTTACTTTAGTACTGAAACCACCACCAAAGCCGAGCACCATGGTGCAGCATATAATGCTTTTGCTGTCTTTATAACCTTTCCTAAATGTAACAGTGAACCAAATATTCTTGAAGTGTGATTATAACTTTCATTGAATTAAAGTGCATTGTCTAATGCATGAATGCGATTAAAAAGCTAATCAGCAAATACTTAACATGGAAATGGTTAAGGATTACGATGTTAATAATTTCATTATCTGAGGACGTAATAGTACACTATAATGTAAAAAAGAAATGAAATAGAAACAAGTTACAAGCCTAAGATAGAGCATTTAATATTTGTGTATGTGTGAAAAAAAATTGTATGTATAAATAAAACACGATGGTAAAATAAAAAACAAAGGGTTTTATTTCAAATTAAGAAACCTGTATTTGTAAAATACAGATACAATGATTCTTAAAGACTTTATAATTTAATTTAAATAGATAAGCTTTTAATTTGTGTGGTTAAATGAAGTTCATTTGATATATTTGAGAATACATGTTATAAATTAAATAGGTTTTACAGACTGGATTTACTCTTCTTGTTTTTACCGGCTAAACCCACTTGTTTTCCTTTGACATTTATTTTTGTTACTTTTCGTTAATAACAATAAGTAAGGGTAATATGCAGATTATTATCCATTCTAGCAGAAATTTCAGTATTGTCAAAATTTTTAGAAATTACTAACCTTAAAACGTCAAAATAAATAAACAAAATACCACTATAGCGCATGCGCAAGTCCTTACGTTTATGTATTTTTTATGTTCATTGTGAACAGTACTTGAATTTTACGCATTATGTATCTCTTATGTAAATCTTACGTCTTATGGGTTTCTTATGTCTTATGTTTCTTATGTCCATTGTGAACAAGGACTTATATTCAATATTTCTTTTGCCTTTACTAAAAAAAAAACAACTATTCTATATTATTCGTTATTTAGGTAAGTTTAACACAAACCTTTAATCAATACAATTAAAATGATTGCATTTATTTTTAGTGTTATAGGAACATGCCCTTTTCGGATGAGCAAGATGCTTTTATTTTAAAAGCACATTATCGGAGCGGGACTCTTGCTGCGGACGGTGAATGGTCATATTCACTGCAGTCCTGCATGGCCCAATTTCAGCAAAATTACCCTGATCATATTGTTTCGTATAAGATATTTGCTCAACATAGAGATAGAATTATACATCGGTTCGAAACTAAAAATTGTATTTGCAAAGGGAAATCTAGTGGACGACCAATAATCTTAACAGATGATGTGGTCGACGATGTTAGGCAACGGATTGAAGCAAGCCCAAATAAATCAATTCGAAAATTGGCTGCGCAAACTGGTAAATGTATTTAATTAATTAACATTATTTTCATTATTAATTTTATTTCTTCATTTAAGGTTTGTCATATAGTACAACTAGAAAAGCTTTAGTGAAGAATTTGCATATGTGTCCTTACAGGGTAACTGTTACACAACAATTATTCAATATAGATTATGAACGAAGAGTACAATACTGTCAGTGGTTCAACGAAAATTTAAACAATGATGATGTTTTAAACGTGACATTTATGTCAGATGAGGCTTGGTTTCATTTGTCTGGATACATCCACAGCCAAAATTATAGAACGTGGCCAACAGAAAACCCACATCATTTTGTAGAAACAAGTTTGCATCCAGTGAAAATTGGTGTTTGGATAGCCATGTCAAGACAAACAGTTGTCAATCCAATATTTTTTAATGACACTATCAATGCTGAAAGATATCGCACACAAATACTTCAACCTTTTATAAATCAATTACATGATGATGAATTACAAAGAGGGTATTTTCAACAAGATGGTGCTCCACCCCATGTTGCTCGTGTTACTTTAGAATTTCTTGACGAACATTTTGGAGAAAGATTAATTAGTAAGGATCGCTGGCCATCACGGTTACCTGACCTAACACCTCTGGATTTTTATTTGTTTGGTTATTTGGAAACAAAAATTTTTAGATATAGACTTCATTCAATAGAGGAACTGCAAGAAGCAATAGTTAACGAAGTTAACAATATAAATGAAGAAGGACTCCACCGTATATTTTCAAATGTCAAGAAGAGAGTAAATCTATGCCTAGATGCCAATGATGGACATTTTGAACATTTGTTATAGTGTTATTTATGGTTTTTTATGGTGAACCCTAAAATTTATTTATGTGAATACAAATAATAATGTATCTATTAATTCTAGAATTCTTTGGGATGAACTTAATAAAATTTATATTATAAATTGTGTCTTTGGTCCTAATATTTTTACTTTAATTATTAATGTCCAACATATACATCTATTAGTTTGAATAACGTAATGCATTCATTCTTAATAGCGGGAATATTAATTTTATATGAATGTAGTAGTAATTGCAATATTTGAAACGAACAACAAAATTTTTTACTTAATAATGAACCCGTTAATATCAGACGCCACTGAAAAAAAAATGATACAAGCAAATTTTAAAGTGACAATAAGTGTGACCAACTTTTGAAAAATAATTGTTGGCGCTAAATTCAAACTGTCTTCAGACATTAAAAATCACACTGTATATGTTTAGCTTTAATCTCAATTTGCTTTATTTTACAAAGGCACAATTAATTAGAACATGTATATTTCTCTGTATAAGTGCTTACATTTTATTACTTCATAATCGTAAAATAATGTATATTTAAAATTAAATCTGGAAAGACCAAGAGGGACATCAGTCTCCTAATGTAATCTCTTTCTTAGAAACTGTTCTATTGTCCGTTCTAGAAAATCGGAAAATGCTTTGTCTAAATTACCATTTATTTTCTTGCTTTTATTAACATCATGCCGTTGTAGTACTTAAAAATTCATAAACATTAGCCGGATTTCAGAATTATAGATATTCTGTAATTGAAGAAACCCGTAAACGCACAGCAGGGCTCATATATTTATATTAGATAATTGCATTGCTATTTGCTCCTTCCGAGAACCTTTAATGAAACTTACAACCCATTAATGTTCGGTTTTTCCAGACAACAATAGAGGAGGTACAGTTTTGTAAACTTACTACCCCACTCTAAATACTGAATTTGTTTGTAACAGAAAATTGAAATCAATTTCAACTTGCCCAATGCAAGAAGCCGACATGTGTTCGCATTGTTATTTTATTTAATTGTAAATAAAGTCGTATATAACAGTGTAGTGTTATTTCATTTGTGAATAACCACGTATAACGTAAATTCAGTGCGAAGTTATTCTTCTTGCTTCTAAACCAAGAAGATCCAAGTGAAAGAACAACGATACAAGTCTTTCAAAACAGGAAGACTCACCAACACTTCTTTCTGTTTTTCTACAGATTTCTACTGAAGATCGCAACTTACTTGCCGAAATATATAGGTTTTTTATATCTTTTTAATATCATTTCTTTTGCATTTGTTTCACCTAGTTGAAGAATATGAGGTGGTAGATTCAAATCTACATACTCACAAATTTCGAAACCAAGAAGTAACCCAGTAAAAAATACTTAAAAAAAAAGTTACATTCAACTTATAATAATACTCACATCACATTTACCGCCGATTTGCCAATCTTGTGGTCTGTTAGTAACCCACTGGATAGTTTGTTCATCCTGTTTCATACTCCACAGAGTATTTTCTACACATGAAGGCATCTCCTCAGCTTCGTCACCGTGCATAATAGACACAGGTATGTCTGTTCTTTTAATTAAACTATCAGCCAGTCGAGCTGCACTTCCAAATATTTCCAACCACTGGTAATCTGCGATAATTTCCGCAGTTTTATTATTAAAAGGTAACATAGGATAACATAAAACATCATCTAAATTTAACAGTAGCGCTAAAGAAGCTAAACTTTTCAAGTACATGCTGTGCATTAATTGCTGACCAGTTTGGACGTACAATTTCTCGTATTCGTATTGATTTTTTAAGATTTCCGGCAAGGCAAGTATTAATGTCCTAAAGAACAGTGCGGTCTTCAGACCTCGTATGCCTTTCTTCAAAAGCGAATGCCTTGCAGTCGTTAGAGTTCTATTTTCTATTAAATCTTTTAGGGTATACTCCAAGACTTGAACCGATTTTGATTTTGTGAAAGCCAAAGCTAATGAATCTTCATTGAGCCAGCACATTCCATTAATATCAATGCCCCCACTACCGGTGACGGTATATACTAGAGATCCATCATGAAGAGACCAAATGTTGGTGACACCGCTTGGCCTTCCAACACTAGCTGTCGCCATAAGCAAACCACTACTATGTATAGTGATGCAAGTGACTGGATCATATGAATGTCCTTGTACGTTCATTATTATTTGGGGTGTGACATCGTTTTCATACGAAAATCTCCACACATATACAGTACCAAAGGTGGTTCCCACAGCCAGTAATAATGGATATTTGGACAGACCTATCACTGGTGACCAAGCCAGAGATACTGGCTCGTGTGAATGTTTGAGGCAATGTATGAGTTCTAATTTATCTTGTTTTTCCTGCCAAACCTGTAAATTAAAACAATGTAAAAGAATATGAATTATATAGAACCTGGGGAATTGGAAATTGTATTAGCTATCATTTTCGAGTTAGGATCAAATTTCAAAATCAGAAAAATTAAATATTTTTTACTCAATTGTCCAATTGAAATGTATTGATAGCATTGAATTTCCTTCTTGCACTTTTCAAAATATGGTATACATTTATATGTGTTTCAAAAAGAACTTCATCTAGTTGCCTAGTAGAGGTTTTAAAATTGAAGTTTGCCAAGTTACGGTTATCCCAATTTTGGTTAAGAGTTAAAAATGAGTATCTAACTTTGTCCAAAAAACATTCTTGTTTTTTAATTCCATTTTCAATCACCTACCTTTGCTAAACTGGATTTTCTGCAATGATGGAAGTTAAAACATCGAAACAGACTTGATGTTGACCAAATTTGCGCATGAAACTGACCTCTGTTGAACTTAACATATCTTCTCTTATTGCAACTATGCAGATCATTCCCATTGACTTGTAAGATGTTATGAAGTATTGAAACTCTTCTTTTATTTTTATACATACTAAAAGTCATTCGATTGACCCACTCTAATCGCCCGAGTCAAAATAGCTTAACCGAACCGCCTAAATCAACGTAAATTAGTAAAACGGGGCGAAATACTCCTCTCTGGGTATGGGAAATTAAAAACTATCGCTCGGCGTGGATGTAGAATGTAAACGAGGTTTCGTGTACGCCAACATCCGACGTTAATATTTCTAGTAAAACTGGTTGAAATAATGCCACCATTATAATTTTTAATTAATATTAATCTTTAAAATATATATTCTACATTAATGAAATTATTTTCATTGTTATGAGATTGGCAATATAGACGTCATTAGTCATTATTTTTCGTTTATGACGAAAATGGATTGTTTCGTGCGTTCTACTATAGCCATGTAATGATATAACTGAATATTGCAAACTACTATGTAATACATACCTTGCACGTAAGATCGGCAGATGTCGTTGCAAGTAATATACCCTTGTGGTCCCATTTCAAAGCAGTTATTTCGTTTTCGTGTGCCTTACAAGTTATTATATTTGCATTCTGAATTATTCTACCCAATTTCACAGTCCCGTCCATATAACCAATGGCAAATGATTGTTGTTGATTGAACCAATCTATATGATCAACAGCTAAAAACATTATACAATAAGCAAAAGATGATAGGCAATTGTGCATAAATATTCAATAAAAATTAAATCACGTGCGTCACAGTTTAAAAATAACTTTCATTTTTGACGTATGTATACTCGCGGTAAAAAGTTTTGTCGGGTCGTAAGACCAGCTATATGGAAGATATATCTGGTCCACTCTAATAAATTCTAACACGAAATAAAGAGGGATTATATTCAATTTTATAATACCTAAGTTTGAGTAAATATACTTAACTGCTTCGTAAATGAAAATACATGTGGCATATAGAAGTAAATATATTTCAAATATTCTTCATTTATGATTTATCGCACGATAACATTGATGTGTCAACATTACAAAGAAATCTTTTTGCTGTTCTACAAATGTTTCGGGCTTTCCGAATTTACTTTATTTTTCAAAGGCGAGAATGAATGCTTTATTAAGATCTCGGTTTATAGAATTTATAATTATTTATATTGATAATATTTACGAGTATCTGTCATTAATTTTTTCTGTAATATACATTCTATTTAATTTAAAATAGATACAAAAAAATTATGTGTTTCTCATTATAATTTAATTCAAAATTCTTGATTATATTACTATATTTGCAGTCTAAGACTTTTTTACCTGGGGCATGTTTGCCTAATATGTATGTTAAAACGTTCGGGGTAAGTGTGATATTGCTCTTATTTTACATTTTAAAATATTTTCCTTTAAATATATTGTCTTCAAAAGATTCTTAGTGTAATTTATTGTTTGCTTATTTATTGCTTTATTATGCTAGATGTATTTTATTTTTGAGGAAATTTAATACATCTCTCAAGCGTAAACAAAAATATTACAATCTCCCTTTATCGTTTATTAAAATTTAGTGGGAAATATTATCGGATTACTAGAGTTGACCAGTGATACCTTCCATATAGCTGGTCTTAAGACCCGACAAAACTTTTTGCCGCGAGTATACATATATAAAGAAATTAATACATTGAAGTTGTTGATGTAATACTAAAACAGGTGCTAGCGTAAATCGTAATATTAAACAGCATCAAAATTCACTTCATTTTAAAATGAACAATAATACTCTGTGGATGGTTACTGCGCTAACTCCTTAATTAGAAAGCAATAAATGATTTTATCTTAATTAATATTTCAGGCACTGTTAGTGTTTTTCCGCGATTTTTGTGATTTTCAAGACTGATCAGCCATTAAGAAAAGTGATCGATTTTAAACCTCATAATACCATTGGGTCAGTGAGAACAGCACGAGTACTGTACGGGGCGAGTCATTAGTAGCCGTTTCTTCGATTGCTCGTTTGTGTTATAATACGAGAAAAACTATTGGTGAAAAATTCATGGTTTCTTGGGGCATTTATTCAAGAATACTTTATGCTCTGACGCACTTGCAATTTCACAGGAAATGCATGAAATTTAATTTATTTAAATGACTCACTTTATATATTTTTGAATTTTCTGGTACTGGTTTAAATTGTTCATTCAACTGTTTCTTTTTTTGCGTTTTCATATTTGCATTGTTTTTAAAACACATGTTTTGGTCAAAACACTTCAAAAAAGATTAACTCAAAAAAAGTGTTGACTCGATTTTGAAAAAATCCATTGACTAGGCAATTTGAGAGTACTAAAAATATATAGGCTGTTTCATTTTTAAAGTCATAAACCTTCCACTAATTGTTTTTTCTTTTATTTAAAACACAAACCAATCGAAGAAACGGCTATTAATGACTCACCCTGTATATTACGAGTCATAAAAAAAACTCCGGTATTATGATGGTTAAAGGATGTGAACACTTACAAATTGCAATTAACAAAAACAAATAAATGTAATTGTAACTTATTACCTAAATTCAAATTTGCTCATTGTGGGATACACAAAATAATCGATTCATATATATATTTTACACATTATGCATTACAGAGTTCGATTAATTGCATTTAACAATTCATCCACGTTTTTAATTGTTAATTACAATTACATTTTCCCGGAACTTCTGAGTAGCGTCTAAACGATTTTTATCATATTCAAGAAGAATTTATTATAAATGAGTTAAGGGGCAAATCAGATTACTTTATTTTGACAAATATCTACTGTAATATTACGAAAATTATAATAGGAATATTACATTAAAAATAACAACGTATTTGGTTGTTATGATTCACTGGGCAACAAATTTTCGAAAAGTTCATGCTTCCAAGCTGAAAATGGTCATTTCTTAATGAATTCAATGTGCTGAACACGAAAATGACTAAGAAAAAGCTGAATTGGCTACGGGTTTTCTGTAATATGTACGCATATTTCAGAAAAAGTGTACTTATGTCAATATTATAATATATGGTAAGAAAACATTTACGCATATTTCAGAAAAAGTGTACTTATGTCAATATTATAATACATGGTAAGAAAACATTTACGCATATTTCAGAAAAAGTGTACTTATGTCAATATTATAATACATGGTAAGAAAACATTTACGCATATTTCAGAAAAAGTGTACTTATGTCAATATTATAATACATGGTAAGAAAACATTTACGCATATTTCAGAAAAAGTGTACTTATGTCAATATTATAATACATGGTAAGAAAACATTTACGCATATTTCAGAAAAAGTGTACTTATGTCAATATTATAATACATGGTAAGAAAACATTTACGCATATTTCAGAAAAAGTGTACTTATGTCAATATTATAATACATGGTAAGAAAACATTAGTCTGCTTCCGGCTTTCGACTTCTTTTGGCCTGCCGTTCGTAGTGGACTTGTGGAGCATCTCTACCGATTGTCCAACAATAGTCAGCTACCATTGACGTAGACCATTTGCCTTGGTACCGTTGCTCCATGGTGGCAATGTCCTGATGAAAGCGTTCGCCGTGCTCATCGCTGACCTGCCCGCAGTTATCAGGAAAGAAATCTAAGTGGGAATCAAGAAAGTGGATCTTTAAGGACATATTGCAGCCGAATTCATGAAACAAAGCCAACATATCCTCAACCAGACACTTGTAATTTTCTGCCTTGTCATTCCCCAGGAAGTTTGCTGCCACTTGATAGAATGCATCCCAAACCTGTTTTTCTTTACCTTGAAGAAGTTCCTCAAACTTGGGGTCTCGGAAGAACTGTCTAATTTGAGGCCCCACAAAGATGCCCTCTTTAATTTTGGCTTCACTGAGTCGAGGGAATTTGTCATGCAGGTACTTGAATGCTGGTCTATTCTTATCCATGGCTTTTACCAAGTTTTTGACAAGACCGAGTTTGATGTGTAAAGGAGGAATGATGATTTTGTGTGGCTGTGCCAATGGTGGGTGCTGTACATTCGTTTCTCCAGGCTTAAAAAATGCTCTCGGAGGCCAGTCTTTCTTGATGTAGTGCAAATCGATTGTTCTGCTGTCCCACAGACAAAGAAAACAGCAGTACTTTGTATATCCCTGCTGCAAACCCATCAACAGAGATACTACCTTCAGGTCAGAACATATCTGCCAGCCATACTTGCTGTAGTTAATCGTCTCCAGTAGCTGCTTTAGATTGCCGTAAGTCTCCTTCATGTAGACCGCATGTGCAATAGGTATGGATGGAAGCTGGTTCCCATTATTCAACAAAACCGCCTTTAGGCTCAGTTTTGAAGCGTCTATAAACAGCCGCCATTCGTGGGGATCATGTGCAATACCGAGAGCTTGTAGTAGACCATCAATATCGCAGCAGAACACAAGGCTTTCTTCTTTCTTAAAAAAAGATTCGAAGAGCTGATGGCGAGTGCGAAATGAAGTCACTCGGACATTCTGTTCCAGAAGATTCCACTGTCGAAGTCTTGAGGCCAGTATCTCCGCTTTGCTTTTCGACAGATCCAAATCGCGAACAAGATCGTTCATTTCATTCTGGGTAATTTTATGTGGTGCAGATGTTTCGTCAAAGCACGAAAAGTCATCATCCTTACTGCCACGTTGAGGAGAACTCGCCGACGCATGGCCATCCTCATCGTCTGAACTGATAGAAAAATCTGTAGGAGGTTCTGGAATTGGGAGTCCTTCGCCATGAGAGACAGGTCGCAGAGCAGATGGTATGTTAGGGTATTCAACTGTCCACTTCTTCTTCTTGGTGATGCCTCCAGAAGCTGGTCGTACCATACAGAAATAACAGTCGTGAACGTGATTGGTGGGCTCCCTCCAAATCATGGGCACAGCAAATGGCATTGCCTTTCTTTTGCCATTAAGCCACTGTGAAAGATTTACGGCACAAGTGCGGCAGCATACGTGTGGGGCCCAGTCTTTGTCCTGGTCGCCTATCTTGCAACCAAAATACAAATGATACGCTTTCTTAACTGTTGCACTGATGTTCTTTTTCTGTGCAGCAAATGTCACTTCTCCGCAAATATAACAGAAGTTATTTGCACTATTAACACAGTTACGAGGCATTGCCACTGTTTAGTTACTTTACACTATAGCAATCACTTATGTATGCTAGAGCTTCGAAAAATATGCGCGAATGAACGGACATTGCACGAGTTAACTGTCACGTCGGCCATTTATAAATAAACTATAATTAGCTATTGCTTGATATTGCGCAATCAATTTCGCAACACTCTCAATGGAAACTTACAGTAAATGCTGCATTAACTTCTTTGCATGAAGGGGTGATGCAATATGACGCAAAATTTCGTAATTTCTCACTAAATTGCATTACATTATGCAATAGCATCTATACAATGGACAAAACGTCAATATCTCTTGAACGTGAGCCAATCAACTTTTTTCAATGTGATATTCGTGTTCAGCACGTTGAATTCATTCAGGATTGGGTACTTTCACCTAAGAAGCAATTTCACTGTTGACCAGTGTTATTACTGTTTTTGAGATAACATCATTGGAAAATATACAATTTTTGTTTGATCTAAATTGTTTTGAATTAAAAGTACTAAACAAAAATAAAATGTATTTAAAGTTTTCTTTGGTCCATATTTTGGATATTACCACACAAATATTATAAAGAAGAAACAGATTCAAATTAAATATATCATAAATAACATTTCAAATATCACGATGATTGACATAAATTTCAAATTTCAATGATGAGAACCAAAGGAATGTGCGTTTAATCATATAACACTATAATACTACATACGTACATATTTTTAATACTTGCTATATATTTTAGGTAAGAATCTATGACATATTTTAAAAAAAAACTCTCATTTATTCAAACTAGTATTTGAGTATATAAACCCTACTCCAATCATTTTAAAAGAGGTTTAGTAAAAAATGCTTTAATTTAAACTTAAGAAGAAACATTTCATAAACAAAATGCTTTACAAGAATGGTAAGATTTAAAATAGATTTTAAATTATATATACATATATCGACAAGAATACTTTAATGCTTGTGCTATGAAAATTGTGCCTGCTGTGAAAAATTAGTCATTCATTCCACAACATATGCGATACTTTCAGTCAAACAACATCAAGTCGTCGAGTTAATGCCCTATTACATGGAATTAGAAATTATTTTTCACATGATAGCAAATAATATGACATATTACATTTTTTTAGTTTTCATTTCAAAAGTACGTTTCGATAATTAACATTTTTGAAGTGTCAGTAGTCAAACACAAATACATACAATAACAGGTTTACTTTTGAAGAATTAATGTCGTTGTTTTCATAGTTTTCTAGTGTATAAAAGATATACAGCTCACAGAGCGAAACATGGCCGGTAAGATGCCCCTCCCACAAGGTGCGCGGTTGATTCTTATAATATTACGATAAGCATGAGCAGTCTCGAAAAACTGTCAAGCGTTACACATCGAAGTGCAGTATGTTTCCATATATGTATCTCTTCGCAGAATATTACTTTTTTTTATCTGCAATGTATGCGATGATGAACAAATGTTATCATTTCTTTTTTCCAAATACTTTCTCTGTCTGTCACTGACCCATACCTCGCGCAACGACGATTTCTCCCACCGGCCCCGTCTCGTTCTGTCTTAATTATATCTTTAAACATCAATCAGTTAATGCACTTATAACTTACTATGTTGCATAGAACAATTGACCAAAATTTCTATGTGCTTCATGCCTTTATATAATGATATAAGTACAATGGATCCATCGACTTTACCAACTAACAGGTACTCTTTTGAAATAACATTTTCACGTCGATATTTCGGCCAAGCAATAGATGTTACAAACTCTAATTGATCATCAATAAACCAATTCGCATGTTCTTCATTTTCTTCATCATTATCTGGCATTGGCCAGATATTAATTACATTATCCATAGCTGCCGCTATATACTTTCCACTAGTTGACCATTTCAAATGACCGATGAGCTTATCGTGAAGATGAAAACCAAAGAGATTCGCTGACATGTGGAACACTAAAGTGCGTTCAAGATACGGTTGGAATGTGTTATTGAAGAACCATATTCTAACAGTTCCATCATATCCACAGGAAGCCAAGAAATTCCTCTTCTCATTCCAATCAAGAATGCATACTCTAAAACAGTAAATAATGAGAACAATGACTAAAGTAAAATTCATTTAAATACCTGTTATCATGACCATCCAAATTAATGATTTTTCTTTGTGGTAATGAACTGGATAAGTCCGCACAATTGACTTGGTCGATGTTGGGAGCAGCAAAAGTTTGTATTTTCGTCGCTACGCACTTATACAATTGTTGAGACGCCCACTGTCGATGTTCATGAGATAACTTGTTAGATAACACAAAAGCAGATAAAGCGTTTATCAATGCAAGCGGTCCTCCATCATTAACATTTGTAGGATTCAAAGAAACTTCTTCTTTAGGCAAGTCTAACAGTGAAGAGCCGCCGTGAGTTGATAAAATACCAACTAATGATTGAGTAACAGCAAATTCACATTTTGGTATATAAACTCGCATAGCTGCCATTATTAAATCTTTAGTGCACATGTCAACGACCATTTTCGAAGATTCAACGTCATTCTGGGCAAGTGCGGCAATGCTAACGCTGAGATTTTTCAAGCAAGAACTTGCAGCTGTGGATATCTGAGTGACCAGTTGACTGAAGCATTTGTTCATAATTCCGGAATTGCAGCAAATATCATTTTGCATATTAAAATTATCTATTTCTATCCTGTTCATAGCTGTCAGTGTCATAAGACGAACAACCTGTAATATTAAATTAAATTAGGTACTCTATGTATATCAACAGCATATTCGCATAATTATAGTCTAACAGAACCGATACTACACGTATTAATACACAGGGTTACACACAAAAGTAACTTCACGTCACAATGTAATGTTAACGGTCCGGTCTTCGATGCCTAGCCCTAACGGGGTCCATAGATGAGGCTGTGATTGCCAGATGGATTTTTTGCAGTTTTTATAATAACTCTTGATCAATAGAGAAACAGAGAGATATTTATAATATAGTAATACAACAAAAATTAATACAGAAAGTGTTCCTAAATTCGAATTAAAACACCCATCTAATGGATTTTTTCGGTACCATTTTAGGCGAAACCAAAAATCAAAATTCTTTTTTTTTCGGATTCCACATCAGCATAGTGCCTTTTATAAATTGAGTTAATTTCGTTCTGTTTCTTCCAAATTTACTAATTTTATGATTTTTTTTTGAAAAAACTAAGGGCACTAGGATTTTCAAAATAACTCAACCTGATGAGTGTGTTTTAACATTTACTGTGTGAAAATTTCATTGTTCTTGATTTACAACTTTTCGTTAAAATGGTACCGATATTCCTTATGGACATATAACACGGGCGAACCCCAGCTTTAATAGAATAAAATCGCTTTCGGATGATACCAGCGCAGAAACGATTTTCGAACATAGAAAGAAAAGTGGGTTCCAAACGAGAGAAGTAGCTATACTTTCAGCATGTACAGTCAGTCAAAAACAATTGACTATAAAATTCTACTATGCTGATCGTATGCTTTCGATGTTTACGTCGTACTGGTTGAGCCATTTATTATTGTTTCATTAGAAAATCAATTTTTTTTCAAAACTATTTGAAATATAGGTTTTTATCTATGTATCTCAATATTTAGTATCTACCCGTTGCAAATATTTTTTTTCCCTTAATTATTGTATTTTAATAAGAATCACGTTTATCAGACAATCAAGGTGGAGAAAATTAATTTAGTATAATATGTCTGTTGAATATATGATTAAATGCATTAATCTGCCTTATATTGCAAATAAATAAAATTTTTAAAGATTCAATTCCAATAGAAGTTGTTTCGTATGAGTCAAGCATTATTTAGATAAGAAAATGTTTGTATTATATTTAAGACATGTGACGCTGACTTTTTGTATATGTCGCCGGTCGAACGTGATAAAATGCGTGTGAACTACAACTGCTATAAAGGTGAAGAGCGAAGAGGGATTTCCATGTGCTTCCCGGAGAGTAAAACCCGATGGATCAAAGAAGTCAGCAGGGGACCATCCAATATAGCGGTTGACAGCATATTAGACTGTCCTGAACCGCATAAATAAGTAATATAAGGTTCTCAATACAGGGTGTAAAAGCTATATGCGGCAATACTTACATAATATGTAATAGATAGGCAAGACAGTAATTCAAATCTACAAAAAAATTAATCTATCGAAACTTTCACTTTTGCGTAAATTTAAGAACACAAACTATTCAAATACGGTTCTGTATTCACAGTAAATCAAAATAAATAAAAGTTATAAGTTGTCTATTCAAGAACAGGAATTTCTGTTTACGTTAAAAAAATCCCCGGCACAATGAATTGTAATACAAGCTAGCCCATTATTTACACAAGTGTGTTTGTTGTGTATCTTTTTCTAAACATCCTTTTATTGCCTATCAGCTGCTCGCAAGGCATCGACCTTTATAATAATATCACGCAATTAATAAATGGTACATAATTTACATTACAAAACCTTTAAAAATCCTATTTTTCGTTGCCCTTAAAAGGGCAGATTTTGGTGAAACAGGTCTAATGATTAAAGTAGATGTTCAAAGTGACCGCCATTTGCGTCAATACAAGCGTCTAGCTGTTCGGTAAACTTTCGAAGTACACGATTGAACACGGCACGGTTTTCACGGATATGGGCCGCAGCTTGAAAAATACGTTGCTGATTCTTCGTTTACAACTTCAATGCCGTTATAAACAAGTGCTTTCATGGAGTCCCATACGAAAAAATCCAGTGGAATTAAATCGGGACTTCGCGGAGGCCAAGGAATTCGTCCACCGCGGATATGCGTTATTTAAAAAGTTGCGTACTCCACGAGAATAATGGGCAGGTGCACCATCGTGCATAAACAACATACGGCGTCGTGTATCGAGAGGTACATCGTCTAGTAATAGTAATAGTAGTAGTAAAATTTATTAATGCATTTAAAAATACAATAATAGTCAATAAAAACTGCAATATAAACAATTACAGGTCCGACATAAAGATACCCGGGTAGCGAATTCTCCAATAAATCCAACTTGCTCTGTCCATTAAGTTGTGCAGGTAGTACGTGCAGCCCTAGCAATTGATCACCGACAATTCCAGCCCACACATTTATTGAAAAACGGTGTTGGGAACGAGATTGATGTATGATGTGAGGGTTTTCATCGGCCCAGTAATGAAGGTTGTGAAAATTTAAAATATCTCCCCTCGTAAATGCACACTCATCGGTAAATAACACCTTCGACGCAAACTGCTGCTGTTGTGTAAGTTTCGGACGAAACCATCTACAAAAATGAAATCGTAGCGGGTGATCGGCTTCCATAAGTTCCTGGTCGCGTTGCACATGGTAGAGGTATAGCGAACTCTTTTGAAGAATGTTATGGACTGTTGTATGTGAAACGCCTACCTCTCTCGCAACCGATCGGGTACTTGTTCTTGGATTTTCATCTAGAATATCCAAAATTTCTTCCTCCGCATCTAGTATCCTACGTGGTCTTTCATTACTGCGCCCTTCATAACTTGGGTGAAATGTACCGCGTCCTCTCAATCTGTAGACTGTTTGTAAAATTAAATGCATTGAAGGACATCTACGGTTCGGAAAACTTTCTGAAGAAATACGTCTAGTACCGCTAACATTTCCACCTGTTTCACCATACAATAATACGATATCTGTTAATACGTGATTTGTATAAGCCATATTTCGCAGAAGTTCATAACAGACTGATACTAACAGTATGAATCATCGCATCTACAACTCCCACCACTACGCTTTAGTAAGGGTGACGCTGTTATAAACGAAAATAAATTTACCAGAGTCGAATCGGGCCACGCGTATTTATTAACAATTTTTTTTTCTTAGATCTCATTCGAGATAGAGTCTTCGTGCATTCACATTTTATGCTCAATATTATTATAGCTGTTACTTGTTACAGTATTACTGCGTATATTGTTTACACCCTGTATACATATATAAGTTAGTCGACTCAAACATAGCGGTCGACAGTCTATTAGACTGTCGTTTTGAACGTCATAAATAATATAAAAGGTTCTTTATTTATATAAAGAGGTCGACCGACTAATAAGTGTTAAATGCGTAAAGTTCAATATATGTTCATATAAGAAGTTGAAAAAGTGCAAGATCACTTATACAAAAAGGAACAGGTGACTTATAAAGGGCTTACAGCAGTTAAAGAAGCTCCTGCTATCTCTCTTCTGTTCAGCAAAGAGAAAAGAAAGGAAAACGAAAATATATAAAAGGTAATTGAAAGTTATTAATGTGCGAGTGCTAAATAAACCAAAATGTTAAAATTTGTCTTAATTTAGAGAATAATATGATAATCTAAGATTAAAAAACATATTTAATAGTTATATAGATACGGCAATATCTCGATATTTGTAAATTATTTGTCGATGATCATCTAAAAGTATCACAAGATATTATTAACACACAATCACAACACTACATAATAGAATTTAACAATATATAATACAAACCTTACGAATATCTGAAAGTCCAATCATTTCTAAGCTCTTTATCAGATTGATGGTGTTAGATCCAATAGACAGTAAAGACAAAATATTCAATACTATATTTCTAGAAAGCAAAATGTGCATAGTCTCGGTTAAATGTTTTAAGGCTAACATTCTGTCTTGAGAGGAAACTAGTAATGATGCTTGACTGCCAAGATATCGCATCTGATATTCACTCTTATTGTTCGAGTCATGCGTTGCTGTTGGAAATATAGAAGAACCGAGAGAATCATTTTCTTTGAAAGGTACCGGTTCAGGATTAATATGTAAGTTATGGTCAGAGAGGCCTAAATAAGATTTGACCTTGTCTATATCGTCAAAATCTGGCATCGTAAATTTAATCGCTTGAGTATCCGCTTCAGTGGTATCTAAAACAAAATGAATATTAAAATACACAGTCTTAATATAAATATCTAGAATAAATATTTTACCATTTTCATCGAATATTATATCTGGCGCTTGATTTAGAGGTTGAGTGCTGCGCTCTGTATTTCTTCGAATATACTTATTTCGACAATCTTGACATAAAATATATGTCGTACCTAAATATGAAAATCGATCAATTGAATTTTAATTTCTATGGTGCAACGTACCTGCTAAATTTCCGCAATATCCCGAATGCCATAATATATCACAGCCTGGATGATAAACAAGCATGTGCTCCAGTAAATGTGGTGATAGATGGCCGCATAAGTTACAAATTGCGCATGATGAATCAACGTGCTAAGAAATAAAAGTTATTATATTAAAATTATACGGACCTGTGCAACAGTTCATACAAAATCTTCCCTAACTTGTATTCCTCCAAAGCTACTATTATAACAATTATCAAAAGATGTTTTTAATAAATGTTGCAGCATGTCATTTCTTCATATTTTGAAATTATTTTCAATTATATATTTCATTCTAGTCGCTACCATACAAAATCTTTTTTTTTAAATAGAATATGTTATACATACATATACAGGATGTTTGATAAAAAAACGCCCCATCCCGTAACTTCTTTATTTATTATCCGATTTCAATAAATAAAAAGAGTATAAAATGGTCTGGCAAACTCTATAAACTGCCCATAATCCCAATTTTTTTTCAACGCTGTCTTGAATACGTAACGATAGTGAACTTTTTTGTAGTGTAAACTTCAGATTCGATCCCGAGCCGCACGGGTATGAAGTACTATCAAGCCGACACATTACCATCAGACCAAGCGCGGGACCGTAAGCTAGTATTTATATCGTCTATTTATACATACACACACGTCCGAACCAACCAAACGAAATGGCCGCTCGCGTAAATGTAGTAAATGTGCGAATATGTTTTCTTTAATGCGTTACTGAATATTATACGCGTGTATTTCGTATTATTGAAAATTGTCAAAAAAAAACAAAATGGCGGACGAGTTTTTTGAAAATTGACGTATGGATGTGAAATTTTAGATACGGGAGTTTTGGGGGTCGCCGATCACAATTCCAAAGTCAAAATGTCAAAAAAACAAAATGGCGGAAGAATTTTTTGAAAATTGACGTATGAATGTGAAATTTTAGATACGGGGATGGTTGATGTTTACGTTTTATTTAATACGTTACTGAATATTATACGCGTGTGTACATGTGTAAATGTAATAAATGTGCGAATACGTTTTATTTAATACGTTACTGAATATTATACTCGTGTATTTCGTATTATTAACCTCGCCTTGATGAAGCTTTCACTTCTGCCGTGTGGTTTTAAGCACACTCATTCTTCTTGTTTTTTTAATGGACACCTGGGGTGCGTTCAGAAAAGGAAAGAATGTTATCCAAGTCTGATTCCAATTTCACACTTGCCGTTCAGAAACAAAAAGATGTCCCAAAATTATGACGTCATTGCCGCTCAGAAATGATTGGAGTGTTCTTTCCATCACCCACCTATTTGTGATGGCTAATAGCGGGCGTTTTTTAAGGTTATATTTCATGTTATTTCATATGTGTGTTTCTTGGAGTTTGAACAGTTTGTTTTTGGACAATTTTAATTTGATCAAAATTTTTTTTTCGATTATGATCCATTGTTCTAATTAGTTTACTTATTTCTTTGATGGCTTTATTTTTTCATACATAACCTCTAACTCTGAAATGCTTAGCTTTGACCTTTGACTTTTACCACAAACTAACTCGACTCACTCTACGGCGTTCAGAATTGTAAAGCGCTCCAAGTTTACCAAGTGGATGACGTCATAAAATATGACCTGACCATACCAGTATCCTATCCATCATTTCTGAATCTAGTAATGCTCATTTAGTTATCATTTGGTTGGTATTTAATTAAAAAAAAAATTAATTACCGCCAACCTTTATCCGCTTACTATGAAATTTTCAAGTGTGCCGTGAAAAAAATCGCAACCCAAATGTGATAAATAAGTCGTTTAAACGTCTGTCTTTCGGAAATTAGCAGGGAAGTCTGCATCTGTTATTTACATTATTTTATTTGTTACACAACACTGCCACATCAGTTATTTATTATTCATAATTCATTTTAAATCACGAGTCAAAAACAAAAATCAGTGAGGTATAAAGACAAAAATAAAATTAAATTAACAATAATCAAAATAAAAACAAATTTGAAACAATTAACAAACGACAAATTACTAGCAATCTCTCGAGTTGAAATAAACGGATTCTGCTGCACACTGAGAAGAACGTTCATTTCAACATTTTCGTCTAATCGTTGCTGTTCTCGCTTCGGTTTTTGAAAAGCACCATTGGCGCCGAAATTGACGGGCGTTTGGAACTTCGCTGTTCGGAAAACGGTCACCATAAAGGCCGCTTGATTTCGATTTTTATTATATTCGACATAAATTTCAAACATATACATATCGATGAGATAATTATTGTTCATGATTGCGATGGTTTCGTTATTCCACAAGAAATAATGCTTTAAAATCGTAAGGCACACTAATTTTCGAATGACAGACGTTTGTTGCATTTGTGCTACAATTTTTTTCACAGCACACTTGAAAATTTTATAGTAAGCGGATAAAGTTTGCAGATAAATCAATTTTTTTCAAATTAAATATCAACCAAATGATAACTAAATAAACACTACTACCATGTAATTATTTTATATGGTTCCCATTTGATATTTTAGAAAAAAAATGAGGTGTGGCCACGACACGACTTTCTTATACGTATGAGCGTTTCAAACTATACAATTTTAAGAATTTTTTTATACAAAACTTATTCAAAATCCTATTCTAGGTACTTTCTTTCGCTTAATAAATCGCTTTAGAATGCATACTTTGCAAGATATTATCAAAAAAGTGCTCCTCGCTAAGAGTAAAAGTGCTACTTCCGGTCCGAATTTTGAAATTTCATATATACAAAAAATATTGCAAATCCAGTTCTAAATACTTTTGTACTCTTGATAAATATATATAGAATGCATAACTTACGACATATTTGCAAAAAATCGCTATTCGATAAGAGTAAAAGTGGTACTTCCGGTCTGAATTTTGAAATTTTTTTTATACAAAAGATATTGAAAATTATGTTTTAAATACTTTTATACCCGTAACGTACTTGTCTAAAAAGCATGACTTGCGAAATATTCGCAAAAAATTGATTTTCGATAAGAGTAAAAGACCTACTTCCGGCAGGAATTTCGAAAAACTTTTTAAATAAAATTATTCTCAATTTTAATTTTAAGTATATATGAATTCTTTATAAATTTGTTTAAACTTAGTAGTTGACGAAATATTCGCAAAATTCGATTTTTTCGCTGAAGTAAACTGCTACTTCCGGTCTACCGATTTTACTGAAAAACTAATCAGATCTCAAGAGGGAGATTATACACGTAAATACAAAATTTGGAATTGATATCTACAGCGGTTTGGCCGCTATCGTGGTCACACACAGACAGACAGACAGACACAGACACACACACAGAGAGACACTTTTTAAAAACCACTTTTTCGGTATCAGGGGACTTCAAAACGTGGACATCTGCAAAAATCTGGAGGTCGAAAATTTACATCATCACAATACTTCCTCATACTACGTATAAGAAAGTAAAATGACTATTTGCAAAGCCCAATCAAAAATTATCTTCTTTCCTTAAATCACTTGAAAAAACATTAAGAGTAGGTAGAAGTGGTCTTAGTCTATCCCTAAATTCTAAACCGAAACGCCGGTACAATTCAGTTCCTGCCAAAAAAAAAAAATGCCGAAGTACGGTCTAACTGCGAAGAAAAACCGTTATAACAGCAAAACCACTAAAGTTAGGGGTATGACGTTACAAAAGAAGAAAAGTACTCTTCGAGGGCTTTCCGAATCGGCCACAAAATATATATTGTACCATTTGAAAAAAAAAGGTTTGGTACGCCACTGGAATACAGCACGGCACTGATGACCAAAAATATTTAAGAGAAATGGTGATTGTAATTATGGACAATTTTTCTCTTAGACTTTTTTCGATATATTGCATGATAGAGGAGCTACGGTCCGAGGCATCTTAGGTGCTACACCCTGTATATATACGTAATGTGTATATTATAATTACTTTATTGTATCGTAAGATATTATTTATGTCAGTTACTTACGTAGCAAATATTAACAGACTGCCAATAAGTAATTTAAGTGAACGATTTTTACTGCGAGTGACTCTATTTTTAACATATAAATTATGTTTTTATGCATCAACCCTCTTTTTGAGCTTTCACGTCACTAAACTTGTACTTACAACATGAATATGAATATGATTCAGTTTATTTCTAGCCGTTCCCAAATGTAGATTGCTACGCGTCGTTGTAGTTTTAATTTCTAGTTGAGTGTTTTTAAAAAAAATGCTTTTTGTTGTGTCAAGATGGGGAAGGACGATTTAGCACTGAATCCTACCCTAGAGGTGTTTATTTTATTTTGATGATATCTCATATAATAATCTCATTATTTTAATTACGGTATTCAAACAGTGTTGTGTTTCTTAGCTTCTTTATAATCGTTAAGCAAGAGTAGTGAGTGCTGTGATTTATTTCGCAAAATTTAAACCTATGTATGCTAATCAATGTTTAATTCAGAAGCCTAATATTCTTTAGCTTTGTATATTGTTTGTGTCTATGTCTACTAGGAAGCTTAAAGAGAATATTTATAATAAAAATATATTGCGTTGATAGCACAATACACTATCAAATATGCTCAACACGATTTTTTATTGCATTTTCCTCAACCAACAAAGAAGCAGCAATTTTATGTGAGAGTTGTTCAATTGAAACACATCTTTGTACGTATGTTTTGACAGAATAATTAATTAATAATTTGCTGTTAGACTATAAAACACTCTTATTATCTTCTTATTGTGGAAATATAAATTGCAAATTCGTCTGCTTAAAAAACGTAATTCTAAATATTCATTAGAAATTTTATGAAAAGTTAATAAAGTTCAAAGGCAATTATATAATGTATTCAATTATTCAAAATAAAATAAGTTGAAATTGGCAAACAGTATTTTAATAGCATCAAATCAAATTTCGAAAATAATACAATTCTAAAAAAAAGGAAAATCTGGCATGGTAGAGATGAAATCATGTATAAATTATCCTGTATAATTCAAAATAATTTTAAAATCTAAAGGATGTGATATGCTGAAATCTTTAATTGAAAACCGCTTTGACAGTTGCAATTATAAGAGAGCTATATAAAAATATGTTTTAGGTAGGATTCTGTACGGTTCGTCAAAATAAGCATTTCTTCGATCTGCTGGCTCATTTTAAATTTCCCAATTTTAACTCGAAGACAAATTACTTTTTCGCGGTTCTTGTAAAATTTAAAATCCAATTAGAAAATAAATTATTGTACGATTTTAAAGTAATATACCAACTCCTAAACTATTTTTAAATGAGAAAAATGCACTTGAATTATTAAAAAGCAATAACAAAGATTCCAAGCTTCTGTATCGCTAATTATATGGATGATGTAACTAATGAAGATGACAACATGGATGTGGAAATATGCATTTGCTATTTTGATTCACATTCACTTGATAATTTCTACTTTATCACTTCTTTGTTGACTTAATCACTGTCTATGCATAATTTGCATACAAGGAAATTTAATTGCAATGGTGTTACAGTTCAAAATTCAAGAGATGCTTATTTTGACTTGTGCAGTATACAGTGAGCGAAGCCCAAATAAGAAATCATGTTCAAGCAATACAGATCGTAGTATTATAATAATAATCAGTAGTAGCTGTTAAGCAATGGAATCAAAAGAAAATTATGAAGATGAATTGATATAGAAAGAAAATAATATACATAAATTCATAACGTCTAACGTCCACACCTTATTTGACTATTGATGTAAATTAACCTTCTTGACAATCAGCTCAAGATTTAAAAAACGCCTACTATATGGATTGGATGTTTACTATGACAGTCATAAAGAACTTTCTTGCTATAAATATGAACTGAAGTTGTCCTAGTTCAAAGCAACTGAAAATGATCAACAAAGCGAAGATTCATATAAATGTATTATATGATACCAGTATTTATTCCAAGTGGGTGGATGAGAGACACAATCACCTAAACATACATATATGTTGAGTCGTTTTGGCAACCGACACGGCCAAAGTACGAACTAAAGATGACAATTCAATGACACTACAAATTCTCAAGGACAAGCGCAATTTCAAAACAATAAAATTAAATTAATCACCTAATATTTCAATATTTTAATGCTATTAACTATTACTTTGCTACACCTATATTTTATATAATGTTTGGCTATTCTGTTTAGTAGGCAAACACTGTTGAAAAATTTAAAGTGTCTGGATGACAATTATAATAAACGTCAAAAGGTAATTATGGTAAATGCCAAAAGGTGTATGAATATGAATATTTTTACATTGAGGAAAAATACTATGGAGACGCTGTAAAGCATCATTGCTGTACGCTCAAAACGGGGGCATTGGGCGGGGTTAAGTGTGGGGCCAATATGGCTGCCTCACCTGGTCCGGACAACTCAAAATTATAATCTGTCATCCCACACCTGTCAGGACTACACTAACCTATGAAATGTTATTCCAGACGAATTCTTCTTATCAACACCGTCTCTGCTGTTGCAGCTATGTAGAGCACAAGAAACCATAATGTCTTTTAATATTTAACTTATTATATAACTCTAATACACGATGCACTTAACAAACACTCCACTTTTTACCAACACTACCTGTTGACTTAAGTGTAGTATCAATATGGCGGACCTGTACCCGCTTTGATCACGTGACGTCATCTCCCTACCTATTCTTTCTCAATGATATATTATTATTTATGACAGTCCTAAAATGGCTTTTGTAGGTTACATTACTTGACAGATAAAATATCTCAAATTTGACGCCATTTTAATTTAGTGGCGCATGTCGGTTGCGAGAACGACCCAAGCATAGATATACAGGGTCGTCCAAAAGTCTGGATTCACGTGGATTTTGAGTAAACTATTCACTTTTTTGGAAAACTGAATTCTGTATCTTGAATGGGAATAAAATTGCAACTCAATAGTATTTTTTATTTCAAAAAAATTGTTTATAATTTTGAGATAAAGTTAATAACAATGTTTTTTTAAATGGAAACCTACCGTGATTTTTATTTCAGAGAGAGTACTTTCGATAAGAATTGCATTGGCATAGAAATTTTGGCTATAAACCTTACGATTATTGTTTAAATTAATATTAAATTTTCGATCCGAACACTCGTTCGCGCTTGTTCGGAAAATACACGAACGTGTCTTCTCTTACCACGTTTCCAACTGTAGGCATGGGTCCACCCCCTAATAAAGCATTCTATTGAAGGCGTTACGTTTATCTTGAATGAAAGCATTTTTTTTTATAAAATGGGGATCTACCGCGATTACGATATTTAAACGTTATGAGAAAGTACAACGTAGTTTAATAAAAAATAATTTTATGGTCTTTTTCCGTTTTTAGACACTTGGAAGGTCCAAATCTTATCTCATTCTGTTTTTGGTATTACTAGTGTACGTTTACGGAGCGAATTTGAATTTTTATTTTCTGTTTTCTTGAACGTTTTGTTTGTTGTTAATTGTGTTGTTTTGGTATTGACTTTATCTATTATTTTTGTGATCTGTGATTTTGAACAATTTGCGTAAATATGGAACTGGTAGAGAGAGAACGGATAGAAATTCTAATTATGGTGGGATACGGCGACAAAAAGCGATCACATCAAGAAGCTTGTGATCTCTTCAATCAACTTCACCCCGAGCGAAACCCAATTTCAAAATCGACTGTTGCAAAAACATACAGAAGATTTTTTGAAAACGGAACCGTCAAGAGTCTCCCAAGATCTGGCAGAACCAAGACAGCAACGAACGACCATGTCGCACAGCTTGTAATGGAAAGGATTATTGAGGAGCCAATCATTTCAACCGAGCAGTTGGCACTAGATTATGATGTAAGTGCCACTTCTGTCAAGAGGATATTGAAAAACCAAAGTGCCAAACCATATAAACTGCAACTTCAGCAAGAGCTGACCGCAGAAGATTACGATCGTCGCCTCCAATTCTGTGAATGGTTATTCTTCCAGCAAGAACAAAATTTGAATTTTACAAATAACATCATATTTTCGGACGAAGCAACATTCTGCCTAAATGGAATAGTCAATCGTCACAATTGTCGATATTGGGCGCTGGAGAACCCCCACTGGATGCAGGAGCACCATACCCAACATCCCGAGAAACTTAATGTATGGGCAGGTATTGTTAATGGGACAATTATTGGTCCTTTCTTCATCCAGGGCAACTTAACTGCTGTATTGTATTTGGATTTGCTAAGGAACCAGATAATTCCAGCGATTCGAAGAATATTTCGAAATGCAATTCCGAATCAAGTTTGGTTCCAGCAAGATGGTGCACCGCCTCATTTTGGTATTGCTGTAAGAAATTACCTAAATGAAATCTTTCCCGAAAGGTGGATTGGAAGGAGGGGAGCCGTGGAATGGCCACCACGATCTCCAGATCTCACCCCATTAGATTTCTTTTTATGGGGATACGTAAAAGGTTTGGTCTATAAAAGTAGACCAAGAAATCTAGAGGATCTGAGAGAGAGAATTGAAGAGACCATGGCGAATATACCTCAGGAAATGTTGAATAATGCTGTCCAAGGTGTAGTTCATCGAGTTGGATTCTGCCAGGAAGTTAATGGCGAACATTTTGAACATTTAATATGATTTTGGTAATATCTAGTTTAATTTCATTGTTTTGTTTGTTTTAATTTTATATTAGGAGTATTTTTTTTTACACGAAATTTTAATTACAATTTTTATTTATATTTTGTGTTTGTTATTTTCCTGTATTACCCCATTTTTTAATAAATAAAAATATCTGTAAAATATTTTTAAAATCAAATTCGCATTCAGTAAGAAAAATTTTTGCTTATTACTAAAGTAAGAAAAATTAGTATAAAAAAAGTTTAAAAAACGAGTGGTCACAAATCATTTTTAAAAATGTGTGCCTTAAGGTCTTATAAAATGGTTTTTTTATATTATTATAAAAAATCATTTTATAGAACTTGAGGCACTCATTGTTTAAAATAACTCGCTTTGCAATTTGCCATTCTTATGGCGTTTTTTAATTAAAAGAAAAACTGATTTCATCGATTGAGGGATTTTTGTGGTAATTGGTATTTTTATTTTTCGTCTTCTTGACACTGCTGTTATTAAAATTAACATAATGAAAGAGAAACTGCACATCCGCAGTTCCGTGGATTGATGTCTAATTAGGACGCCGAAAACTATGACGTTGCGTTTTTAATCATTAATCTAATATTTTATTCTGAGATATTTACTAATTTTTACGCTTCTTTCCTTACGTTTGCCAATTACGTTTCGGATCTAATTTTTATTAAACTACGTTGTACTTTCTCATAACGTTTAAATATCGTAATCGCGGTAGATCTCCATTTTATAAAAAAAAAATGCTTTCATTCAAGATAAACGTAACGCCTTCAATAGAATGCTTTATTAGGGGGTGGACCCATGCCTACAGTTGGAAACGTGGTAAGAGAAGACTCGTTCGTGTATTTTCCGAACAAGCGCGAACGAGTGTTCGGATCGAAAATTTAATATTAATTTAAACAATAATCGTAAGGTTTATAGCCAAAATTTCTATGCCAATGCAATTCTTATCGAAAGTACTCTCTCTGAAATAAAAATCACGGTAGGTTTCCATTTAAAAAAACATTGTTATTAACTTTATCTCAAAATTATAAACAATTTTTTTGAAATAAAAAATACTATTGAGTTGCAATTTTATTCCCATTCAAGATACAGAATTCAGTTTTCCAAAAAAGTGAATAGTTTACTCAAAATCCACGTGAATCCAGACTTTTGGACGACCCGGTATATTCTGGTAAGCAAATAAAACAAATGGGTTTTGCTTCTTGGTTAAGAATGTGTGTCCAATCAGGGAATGTATAATGTACTGCCATCTGAATTTAACACACTCAGATTCAATTCAATGTATCCACAAGCACTATTCTAATGTCTTTCATGTAGTCAGCATAAAATGTGGAAATGGAGATGTAAAATGCAATAAATTGTTGGTCTTGCACAGTTTGAATCCCTATACACTTGACTAAAACATAATACATCTATCGTTAAATAATAATGCAAACAAAATCTCATCTTTATAAGATGGTATAAATAAAAAAATCCTAAACCCTAAAAACCAGTCTGATTGTTCTTTCTTGGATTGTCGATGTTTCGTCTACTACCACAACAGCTCTGAATATGTTACAGACTAACAAAGTCGTATTACATCGAGAATAGTTTTTAGAAGAAGTTGAAATCAGTAATTAGTTTTATTGGTTTAACGCCAATAAAATTAATTGAAGTCTGAAGATAGTTGAGCATCCATTTGTAGAAGAAGAAAGATATATATCCATTCTATTCGTTCATGTGAACATTTCTGGTTTTAATTATTTCATATTACGGAGAATCTACTGTAATAATAATAATTTTCAAAAATCTGTTTAAATGACAAAATACCAATCCGTTTCTATGTTAAACAGAGATCAGAGAGGTAACAAAAATACATAGAAGTCGTATATTTAAATTTCTTCAGAAGAATCTGTAGATAATCCATGCTAAATGAAAAATTATAAAGAACAAAGACGAAGATATGTAAGTAAAACTAAATACATACAATATGAACATATGTCATAAGATAACATTGCTGCAAACAGTTAGTTATGTGAAAAGAATAACAGATCCAACATTCGCAATTTTATTAAATATAATGGAATGAATTAATTGTGCGATTGATATCTACCTAAGCTCATATGACACAGACTTATATTTTACGGAAAACCTCCAAAAAATTGTATGAAAATGTTCATGCAATTTTACATTGGTGTATGAAACGTACCTCTTACATAAACTTTAACACAAGGGCATGAGTATTGATATTACTGTCATTTATGACTTTATTAAATATATATTGATACTGCTATATAAACAAATTTAGACACTGCAGTTTATTATGATAAACATTTTCTGTAAAATTTAGCACCATGTCATATGAATGTTAGATACTATTTACACAGTATAATGTGCCTTTGTAATTGATTTATGCCGCCGACATTTGTATTTTAGCTATTTTTACGTTTTAGATATTCCACCTCTGGGTGAATTTAAACTAACTGATTGTGTTTGATATAACACATTTATCTATAGGATTAGTAAGAGTAACTAGCTGGATTTTTCAATCTCTTCGAGCTTGAATTCGCCTCTTTTGCTTCCGCTTACAGCTTTATTACAATATCCTGTAAAACTCGAGCATTGCCATGATGCTTTTTATAATATCCAATTTTCTCAACTTTTGACGCGCCCTATATATACGTCTAATTTAAACTTTTCCACAAACTGACATTGCGTCAGAAGTTAGTTGACGTTTATTCTTTCCTGTAAACTTCACAAAATCTATTGCGGAAAGTAATTGTCAAATTGAATGTTATTGTTGACATAAGTAAATATGGCAATTGTATTTAATATTTTTTTGCATTAAGGACAATTTTTATAATATAGAAAACTCGTTATTGTTATTATTGTGCTTACATTACAAGTGATAAACATTTTAATTTTAATGATAATTTATGGTAATATATATAGATGGAAGAATGGAAGATATTTTATTATGTGATGGTAATAGTAATAATACATATCTAATAGGTTTCACATTTCATCAGTCAAAAACCCCTGAATTTTTTAATTTCTTAACCATTACATATTTACATCGTGTCTGAAGGAAAAAAAACGCATATATCGTTCTATTATCGCTTCGCTTACGTTCTCGGGTGATTAGCCAAATAAATACACTTTTCATTCCCAAACTATCCAACATTATCGGCTTTCTGACTTTGAAGTGTGACAATACGTCGATGATAGTGACGACTATTCTTCCTCGATGTTTTTTCGTTTTCGACAGAACATCTCTCGATCGTCACATTTTTGGTGTTTTCAGTATTTAGTCTTGTCAGATTACAGTACTCTTAAAGCTACATACTGTATCATATTACACCACATCGAATTCTGATGTTTCTCAGCAAGTGTCATCGCCTATTGATCGTCTTGACGGTTCATAACTGGAATTGAATTTTCATCGCAACTCAAACGTCAGATGGATTTTTTGTGTGTCAGTGTTAAAGTTACCTGTTACTTTAAAGGATACCCTTACACTTTAGCTTAATCACATACCAACATGACAATTTAAAGGATAGCATACTGAAAAATTAGAAATACGAATCATTTCTGTTTCATTTAGTTAGTTTGCGTACACTTTTATTTGAGTAAATGCTAAATTCGTGAGCGATGAATTTAATGCCCTTTAGTAGACTTTTTGTGCTTTCGTATTTAATTCTTTCAATTTATTTGGATATGTCCAATATTTAATAAACAAAACCTGCAAACGTTTAAGACTGTAATTTATAAATGGTATACAGCATATATTCATATGTAGTTAATTTACGATAGGGCTCGTTTTGCTCATCTTTCTTCTAAATATGGATTATTCTACCTTGTGGACATCCTGATAATTTTGTTATTAGAAAACTTCAAGACATCAAACTGTCATCTCTGAAATAAAACCCCATGCACCTTTCAAAATGTGATGTATGTTTGAGTTTACGCGAGCTCTCGCCTACTTTTGATAGCTAGATTTTTTTACCGGATCCGCCTGCAAAAAGTTTTTAAATGAATTGTATATTCGTTATAAAAGTAATTGGAAAGTGGAGATTGCTGCCGAACGCTGCGTAAAAGTCCGTTCTCTAGGATTCTGAGCCTTCGACGGCACGTGAAACCTCGATAGCGTTGAATTCTTTCGTGAAAGTGAAAACTGTGAAACTTTTTGATGTCTCTGGCATACCCGACAGTTCTTGATTTTTGACGTGTTTAGATTGTATTTTAGGTCACACGAACGCCGATTTTTCTTCACATAAGCCTCGAATCTCGAGCGTAGTCCCATCAGTAGCCACCAGATATAGCACACGCAATGTAGAAATGTCCAGTCTATACGTATACAAAGGCGGAATGCTCCCGAAACACATATATCGTTTTGTCGTATTTGACCGTTCGGTTAAGCTATTTCAACGCAAGCGATTAGAATGGGTCACTCGAATGGCTTTTAGTAACCAGCAACCGAGAAATTGAGTGCTGAATTTTCCCGGTTGCGAACTAAAAGTAGATGGACTTGAGATTTAATTGCACCATTCTCATTCGCCTTTTTTCTATCCCAGAAGGGGGTGTTGTAGCAATATGTAACTATAACATAGCCTATATGGTGAAATAGCATCAATAACCAGTAATTTGGAATCCATATTAGGTAAAAGTAGATTAGTTTATGCCAATAATTGCTATAAAAAAACTTTAAACAGCGCTTATGGATTTCTAATGTCAAATTTGACAATTAATTTATGTTCACCCAGAGGTGGAAATTGTAAAACATGAAAATCGTTAAAATGCAAATGGCGGCGGCGTAAATCAATTACCGACACATTGTATTGCATTTTAATAGAATGAATCAACTAGGTATTAAATAATTCGAAATTATGCACACCATTGTACATCCAATTGATATGCACAATGCAGTCATTGATAATATTGACGACGAATAAATCAGATTTTAGTGTTCATACAATGACGTCATACTAACTTAAAATGCATCCTTACAAACAATTTCAACAAATCATTACATTGCATAATAAATAAATAACACTATGAGTATACAGTTGTTCGATCGTTGTGGTAATACTCTTACTTCGCTTAATCTACATTTAGATATGTTTTCTCATTTTGAATTCGCTCATTGATTGTTTTTAATTACGAATATGTTTTCTATTTAACGTAATTCTTAAATAAAAACTTAATTTACAAGAAATATACTTGCTATAAACATAATTTCATAGTCTAAAAGTTGCAAAGTAAACAATAATTAATCTCTTAAAGAAAAAATGAATGTGGCTTCGAAATAATATTAAATACAAAGAAATCGTAATAATACCAATGGTGCAGCAGATGCATTATTCGACTCGTTTGAAATCTCATCGGGTGTCATGACCCTGAAAAGAGGTAGCGCTTCTCCTCTTACATGTTGCCTTTCTCTATCTCTGACTCTATCAAGTAACGTCCTTTCCGTAAGATCGCTAAGCAAATTTCTAACATCCGCGCCGCCACCGCGTCTACGAGACCCAAAATATCGTCTATGCACTACTTCAGAGTCTATCATTTCTGAGGCCTAAAATTGTTGTTGCACCTATATTATGGATACACCTAATGTTCGTACCAGTTGCATAGTGAAAACGTAATGCACCAGGTATTGAATAGTATTATGACATTAAGGAGAAATATAAATAAAAAATAAACAATACTAACATGCCTCATTAAATCAGTTATGGCTAAGTTCCTGGTTATTCTGCCTAAATTAACATTCCTTACAGTTGGATCATCGCTTCTACTCCTATCGATACCGCAAGCTGTGTTTAATTCTTCCTCGACGCATGTGTCCAACGAGGGATGCTCCAGCATCCACGTCACAAGAGTATTTATTGTATGAGCGGTCACTTCTCCGGAACTCCTTGTTTCGAAAATGGCTTTTAAAATGCGCCGAAGGGAGAAGCCCATTTCCAATAAGGGCGCTGCAATTGGCGGCGGTGGTGGAGAATTAGACCGTCTCCAAACAGACAAAACATCCTCAGACTCAGAACATGTAAAGAGACGCCTGCTCCTGGGTTGTGATGATGAAACTGTTCCTAAGAAATATATATTATATATAAATGTAATGAGACATCCGGCAAACAAAATCTGGATGTATAAATACATTTGTATAGTCTGTGATGTAATATAATAGCAGGGTTGAACATAATGATGAATGGATTACTTAAAACTTTAGATATTTGAAAATAATTAAAAAAAAAAAGGCGCAAATGAGCTAAGAAAAAATCTATTTATCATCTACCGAATATGTATATATATAACCTTAAGCCTATCATAGATGAATAGCTATTTTAGCGTAGTTGTTTACATGAGCAGATACTTGTAGAATAAACCGGTAAAAATGTTCATACTGTAACGGTATGTGCAAGTAGCAAACGTTATTGTGTATATTGGTGCTGACACCTTTGTACGTGAAAATACACAATCGTGTTATCAATGCCAGTGCACTAAAGCATTTATTCATAATCCTAGAAGGAGGTTGCATGAATGGGATCTGCGCTCACTGGATTCAAAAATATATTCCAGAAGGTGAATGTCTGATTGATCTATGAATCTGACCCAAGAATGAACACTATTTCTGATTGTGAAAACATCATGGTTAAGTACAGTAAAACCTGGACTAGGATTATATTATTTAAATTAAATTTTGCATCAAAATTTTATATCACGCTAGTTCGACTATTCACGTTAATATAATTTTTCTTAATTTTTATAGCATATTGATTAGACCATAAGTTAGTTTTGATACAATAAACTATTCTTAATTTTGTTGATACAATATATTCTGTCACATTAGTAATTTTGTAATATTTTAATTTGTCCTTGTGTTGTTCCTAAAATACTCCAGCAACATTAGAATAAATTTTTAGCTTTACATAACGGGAGAGCTTACTTGGCAACCCCCCGAGACACCGCACCGCGTCAGCAAAAGCGCCATGTTCGAAAAGACATTGGTCACATTCAGCATGTGGATCGGGAACAATTCCCGCTCCCCAACTATTCAATAGCTTTAGTTTGGTCATCTACTTTTCTAGTAACTTTCTTCAAAATTGTGTTGGTGTTGGAATGCGCTAATGTGCATGCGTATCAGAACATGCTCACTTAGTGAGCGTATTCTAATCCGCATGCACATTAGCGCATTCACCAAGTGAGCGTAGAATTTTTCCTCTCGCAAAAGTAGCGACTGCTCCATGACATGTTCAGAGTGAGCGTAACTGTTGTGTCTGCTGAATGCGACCATTATCGTCGTATTAACATATAGCTAGGAATCTTAAAACTCAATTAACAAATACACAAAATGTTTTTAAAAAGCCAATGTTGAAGTCACAAGCAGTAACTATTGTATCACTTGAAATAAGCGATCTCTTAGTAAAAAAAAAAATTAAGTGTGAGCACCACGCGACTTTCTTATACGTATGCGCGTTCCAAAATGTGTATAAGAAAGTTGTTCCAAATTAAACTTTAAATTGTGTATTCCGTAATAAATTAAACCTCTAAGTAAATGTGTTACTTCCGGTCCAAATTTTGAATTTCTTTTATACAGAAATTATTCCAAATCGAGCTGAACGTATTTTTATTCTCTAAATAAATCTCTATAGAAGCATAATTTGAGAAATATCTGCAAAAAATTGCTATTCGATAAGAGTAAAAGTGTTCCTTTCGGTCCGAATTTTGAATTTTTTTTATATAAAAATGTTTCCAACTCGAACTTTAAATACTTTTGAGTTCTTAAGAAATATGTATAGAATGCATAATTTGCGAGATATTTGCAAGAAACTGCTATTCGATAAGAGTGTTACTTCCCGGTAAATTTTACATTCAAAGTAAAATCTTAAAATCAAATTACGTTTTCATATTTAAGAACAAATAGTACCACTTATACATTGCGCTTGATAAAAAAAATTAAATTACATATATTTTAAGTAACTAAAAATTTATCCTGAAAAAGTGCAGAAAATTCGAATTTTTTATGTACCGCCATGACAACAAGTCGATCGCGACATATTTTTAAAATAAAAAGTAGATCTTATATACCCAAAAGTTGGCCACCCTGCTATATACAGGGTGTTATAAATTAAGTCGGCACTATTGCTAACTTTGATGGCAAAACCGAAAAGACAGTTGAACTTCTAATTTTCACGCTATTTACAAAAGTTACTTTTTTTTAAATGGACTTTTGTATATATTGAAAGAAGGAAATATTTTAAAAAAGTAAGCTGACATACATTATTGCCAAAAATGACAGTTGTCATCCACAATTTCCTCCGAGTATGCGTCATTATAACTCACTTATATCTAGAAACCATTAGTGCGGATCTATTTCGTCAACAAATTAAATCCGATTTAGGTATCGGTCCATTGTCGGAATTCATTATCTTATCTTTATTTTTAAAAATACATACTCTCAAATGCGTTCAATTCCCGGGGTGACAAAATAGCTCGCCTCTGACTAACATTATCGTTGTTATATTTAAGTTTGTGTTGTAACTTTAAAAAAGTCTTTGACAATGGTATTTAATCATTTGGAAAAGTGTGATATGTTAGAAGCGTATATCGTGTGTCGTAAAAACTCTGTAAGGACCCAAGAATATTATGCTACGCCCGCAGCCAGACCGACGCTATTGTCAAACACTGTATCGACAATTCAGAAAAAATGATGTTTTCAAAAAAACTAGAACAAGAAAGCACTACGTAATTAGTGAGAAAATGGAAATTGACGTTTTGGCTTACTTTGATGTGCATCCCAATAATTCTATAAAAGATGCTGCTCGGGAATTAGATGTAAACGTTAATTGTGTGCACAGGATATTAAGAAAATTTAAATATATCGCATTTAAGTACCAGCCAGTGCAAACATTATAAGTTCAATTGTACGTCATCGATGACGTTTACATGTTGTCATACCTGTATTAGAGAACCTAAAAAAGTTACTTTGTTAAATTATACTTGAAGGCATTTATTTCATCAGCTTAAATACAGTATTTATAAATTGATCGTAATATACACATTCATGGCAAAGAAGCACATAATTTCCGTTTCAGTATTAAATTTCTTTGTTACATATTTTTAATAGACTAATAGTTCAATTCGGTGTTGGTAGATAAATCATATTTGTCAAAAAGACGTGTAATCTGTATATTATTCCTGGCAAATTTTTTGCTTTGATATAAATTGTTTAAAAACAGTTCTTCTTAGAAGTGTACATCCTGTTTATTATTTATTTGCTTCCTTTGAATATAATGCCGAAAGGTTTCTGTAAACAGTCGAAGCTTTTTACAAACTTTTCCATAACCATCTGTTGAATTTAATGTGAATAGCGCAAGTATTGGTTATTTTAAATTTTGTTATGGATATGTTATGAAACATTTAAGGTTTTTCGACAATCTAAATCAATATAATAAATAAATTGAGAAAGACTGGAGTCTTAGAGCATTTCAATTACTAAATATATTACGTTATAGTTATTGTATTGTGTATAATTTTTTTTCTTTGGTTATATCAAATGTCACTGACAGAAATAAAGATAGATCCGGCAACATATGCAAGACGAGTCGTCATGGATCTAGTATGACGTGCAATTGATGGTAACGCGTTCCCACCATAAATGCATTTCGTCATATTTTGTGGAGCGATGAATCGAATTTTTCTAATTCTGGAATTTGGAATAGAAAAAACCATCACTATTGGTCACGAGAAAATTTATTGTTGGAACGGCCCCATGCTCCACAAATACGGATTAGTTTTAATGTTTGGTGTGGATTAATTGGCTCGACGATTGCCGGACCATTCTTTTATAATGGTACATTAACCGGGCAAAGATATTTACAATTTATGACTGAACATTTAGGAATATTTTTGGATAACCTGAACTTGGCTACTCGGCAACATACCGGGTGTCCACACGAAAACTTTATATTGAATTATTTCTGGTGTTTTTGAAGACAAAAACTTGAAATTTTGGGTGGTTGTTCAGGATATAGGGGGACAATGAATAGTGTATTTCATACCGCCCCATCGGGTCACCCGCCGCCGCCGGCCACCCCCCACTCCAATATTTTTAATGACCCCCTGTATTTTTTTTTTGGTGGTTTTGAAAGAACACAATTTTCTTGATATTCCTATGTGAAAAAACTAGTAACACACATTATGACATTTATGAGATATTTAAATTTAAAAGTTTCAGATATCAGAAATTATTAACTCCGAAAAATCATAAGTTAGTCATGGAAATACTTAAAACAAGATTTATTCACAACATTTTAGTTAAATTAAATGCTCAAATTGTTCACCGTTTACATTTAAACATAAATAAAGTCTATTTTCAAAAGCATTTCTAACATTTTCGAACACTTGTGGCGTTAAATTTCGACATTCCTCTGTTATTCTATTACGTAAATCAGCTATTGATTGTGGCGGTGTCTTATAAACAACAGACTTCAAATGTCCCCACAAAAAGAAATCTAGGGGAGTTAAATCGGGGGAGCGAGCTGGCCATTCAATAGAGCCCCTACGTCCAATCCAATGTCCTGGGAAAATATTATCCAAATAATTCCTAACGTCTAAACAGTAATGTGGCCCAGCTCCATCTTGTTGAAAATATAATTGCTCCTCCTCTATTTCATTCAACTTTTCTTCTAGACACTGTATGATAAGAGGATGTATTAGCTCGTCCAAAAATTGTAAGTACTTAGGTCCATTTAAATTTTCCTGGAAGAATATCGGGCCAATTACTTGGTTATTAAGAATTCCAGCCCATACATTAATTTTTTGGGGATATTGTGTGTTGCCTTCTCGGAAAAAATGGGGTTTTACGTCGCTCCAATATCGACAGTTGTGTCTATTCACAAGACCATTTAAGTAAAAGCAACTTTCATCACTAAAGCAAATACTTCGCAAAACATTTCCATTTTGCCGAATCATATCTGTCATTATTTCACAAAATTCGGCTCTTCTGTCGAAATCACCGTCACCCAACTCTTGGTGAAGTTGAATTTTATAAGGGTGCATTTTGTTTAATTTTAATATCTTATGGCAGGTTGATTTTGGCACTCCCGAAACTTCGGATAATTTTCTCAACGAAAGCTCTGGGTCTAAATTAATATGCCCAAGAACTGCTAGTTGCATAGCTTCATTTAGTACACCACAATTATTCGTATTCCGTTTTTTATTATTTACAGATCCAGTTTGCAAAAATTTTTCTATTAGCGTTCTGACATAAGCAACAGATACGTTTCTGTTTGGATGGTTTTCATTGAATAACGTCGCCGCTTGGGAATAATTTTTGTTTGCAATCCCATACAAAATCACTATTTCAGTTCTCTCTTCAAGAGTATAAACCATTTCAGCGAAAAAGCCGAAACTTTAAGAACAATTTTACAAGTATTAATATTAATGAAACACAAAAGTCACAATTTTGACAATTCTAATTTAAAGCAAACTATTTCCATGACTAACTTATGATTTTTCGGAGTTAATAATTTCTGATATCTGAACCTTTTAAATTTAAATATCTCATAAATGTCATAATGTGCGTTACTAGTTTTTTCACATAGGAATATCAAGAAAATTGTGTTCTTTCAAAACCACCAAAAAAAAATACAGGGTGTCATTTAAAATATTGGAGTGGGGGTGGCCGGCGGCGGCGGGTGACCCGATGGGGCGGTATGAAATACACTATTCATTGTCCCCTATATCCTGAACAACCACCCAAAATTTCAAGTTTTTGTCTTCAAAAACACCAGAAATAATTCAATATAAAGTTTTCGTGTGGACACCCGGTATACATTTCCAACAAGATGGAGCACCAGCGCATAATCATCGCGAAGTACAAAATTTTTTGAACGAAATGTTGCGGAATAAGTGGATAGGTACGAATGAACCAATTCAGTGGCCACCACGGTCCCCGGATCTAAACCCTATGGACTTTTATTTTTGGAGATATTTAAAAAATGAAATTTACAAAGGGAGATATGAAAACGTTGTAGAGCTGCAGAATAAAATAATTACTATTGCTAATAACATAGACGCAAGATCGATTTTAAAAGTAACTCGCAATGTACATAAACGAATTCGGTAGTGTATTGGACAAAACGGTGATGTCTTCGAACATCTATTATAATAAATATACATAATACACAATGCTTGTTTAATATTTGCTGTTTTTTTTTATCATAGCCATCTTGATTTTATTGATATGAATTGCTGTACAAAATAGTGGATAACTGCCGCAGCTTTCTTTTTTAAAATAATTCCTTCTTTCAATATATGCAAAAATATACTGGGTGTTCCATAAAAAAAAAAAAGTAACTTTTGTAAATAGCGCGAAAATTAGAAGTTCAACTGTCTCTTCGGTTCTGCCATCATTGTTCACGATAAAAATACTACTACTTTGCTAATTTAACCGATACTGTAGCTTCATTAATAACAAAGTTAGCAATAGTGCCGACTTAATTTATAACACCCGGTATAGTGTAGAACATGGTCTAAGGTTCCAATAAACAATTTGTAATAGTTAATAACAGTTTGATGGATTATTCCACAGATGATTACAGGTGTCGAACTATTTTGAATTTCACTTACGCGCGGTGACAAAAGATGTTTCATGTTAATTTCACCAGCATAGTCGTGTATCGAAAAATCGCTGCTTCTGCAGATAAGTTAGTACTCTGCAATTTATACATATCCGGCAGAGATAAAAGTGGGGTTATATCGACACACGTGTGTATCGATTTTTCAAATTACGGAAGATACACACATAAAAATACAAATTTCACATGTTATTTTTATAATTTGTTTTCCTATCAATATCTAAGGCAGTTAACAGTTAATGTAGACTATGTAAAAATAAAATATTAACCTTGAGGTGTTGCTGGGTCCGAGTAAATTGATCTTGGTGGATAAGAAAATGTGGAAATAGTAAGAGAAGATGGTGGCCTAGGCATAGCATCACTTGACAGTCCTGATCTGGATGAAGAAGGACCAAATCCAACTTTCTGAGTTTTATGGTTATTCTGCAACAACCAATCCACCCGCTGTTTTAATTCCTCCTTATCTAATCCTTCTTCAGAGCGACATTTCAAATAATTCGAATGTAATACCGTCTCAGCTCGTTCGAGTTCCATCACACTAACTATATTCTTTAATTTGCACTGCTTTGTACTGTTATCGACCAGATAGCTCATGATATTTTTAATAGAATCGTACAATTCATCATTTAAGTCATTTTCAGTTGGTTTATAGTTCGAAGATACTAGAAATACTTCCGAATATTTGCTAGAAGTTAATAATAAACTAAGCGCTTTCAATGATACGAACTGTATGAATGCCAGTCTCAAACATTGAGCTTCCACGTTTAACAATTTCGTTTGGAGAATTTTCACCTCCAATCTATTAGCTTGACTGGCCATATTATCTTCTGCTTCTTTTATAGTAGATTCACTTTGTGTCTGAACTATTTTCTCTGTACTTAAACGTTTCGCTTCTCCCATGATATTAGAAACAATTTCATTGGTGAGCGATTCCATTGTGCGCACGGCAGTCCTGTTTTCACCGTGTGCGTTGACTTGCGAGTCAGAACTCGATCGCCAGGCTTCTGTACTGTAACAGGAATGTCTTCTCTTATTGACGTGATTTTCATTTTCCAATAATTGCTGTTCCGCTGCCGTAAGCTTATATTCAGGGAATTCTATTTCTTCTATTATACCACTTAAACGAGCTATTTGCATTAGCGTATTTGCTGATAAACCTGTTAATCTATATGCGGAAAATGGTATAGGATCGACATGTTCCAAGAACGTTACAGAAATATCTGATATTGCACCATCAGCTTCCCATTGAACTTTAACAGACGTCACCCCTTTTTTAATTATCCCAAGCACAATTGCTCTTCTACCAGTTACTTTATCTCTGCAGAGGCCGCCCATCCGTAACCCCCTGTCTATACCTAAAACATAAAATCAAAGATTACAACAAGAGAAAATAGATAGGAAAAGAATAGTATATTAAAAAATGAGGTGTGGCCACCACACGACTTTCTTATACGTATGAGCGTTTCAAATTATAGAATTTTAAGAATTTTTTTATACAAAAATTATTCAAAATCCTATTCTAAGTACTTCTATTCTCTTAATAAATCTCTATAGAATGCATACTTTGCAAGATATTATCAAAAAAGTGCTGTTCGCTAAGAGTAAAAGTGCTACTTCCGGTCCGAATTTTGAAATTTCATATATACAAAAAATATTGTAAATCCAGTTCTAAATACTTTTGTACTCTTGATAAATATATATAGAATGCATAACTTACGACATATTTGCAAAAAATCGTTATTCGATAAGAGTAAAAGTGGTACTTCCGGTCTGAATTTTGAAATTTCTTTTACACAAAAGATATTGAAAAGTATGTTTTAAATACTTTTATACCCGTAACGTACTTGTCTAAAAAGCATGACTTGCGAAATATTCGCAAAAAACTGATTTTCGATAAGAGTGAAAGACCTACTTCCGGTAGGAATTTCGAAAAACTTTTTAAATAAAATTATTTTCAAATTTCAATTTTAAGTATATATGAATTCTTTATAAATTTGTTTAAACTTAGTAGTTGACGAAATATTGTCAAAATTCGATTTTTTCGCTGAAGTAAACTGCTACTTCCGGTCTACCGATTTTACTGAAAAACTAATCAGATCTCAAGAGGGAGATTATACACGTAAATACAAAATTTGGAATTGATATCTACAGCGGTTTGACCGCTATCGTGGTCACACACACACACACAGACACACAGACATTTTTTAGAAACCACTTTTTTGGTATCAGGGGACTTCAAAACGTGGACATCTGCAAAAATCTCGAGGTCGAAAATTTTCATCATCATAATACTTCCTTATACTACGTATAAGAAAGTAAAAACAAGTAACAGAAAGTCTTTCATTCCAGCATGATTTCCAAAGGAAAGAATGCTGGAATGGCCTTCTGTTACGAGTGTTTTACACTATTTTCTCTGTTTCTTATTGTATTTACATTATTTATTTATAGAAAAATTGTTACAAATATACATTAAGGGAAATTTTGATAACGTGACGTAGTCGCTTGGTAGCACTGATTTATATTTGACAGCTGACTTTTGTAAGAATTATTTGAATTGAAAAGTTTGCTTAAATTAAAAAAGAAATTCATACCAGATTGCGAGACGTGGTCTCCAACGCTAAAGTCCTAGGTAATAAGGTACTGCAATTGGTTTGCCCCATTATAACGCCGCCAGAATGGAGCTGATTTGGTGACTTTTAATAGATATTTAGTAATTCGTACGCATATATACAAATAGACGATAAGACAACTCACATTCAAGTACCCGCGCTGGTCTGATGGTAAGATGCCCGCTTCACACGCGGTCGGCTCAGGTTCACATCCGCACGGGGCAAGAATTTTTCAGAAAATAAAAATATAATATTTCGCGTATTTATTCCAAATTTCAATTTAATTGAAATTAAAAAATTAAATTTGTAAAGTCAAAAAAAACGGACGCATTTTTAAATTTGCCGCCAAAATGGAGGCAATGGCGGTACCTCATTATCTGGGACTTTAATCCAACGCCAGGTATGAAAATGAATATGAAAAATTTATGTCACCAACCTATTTCTACTAAAATAGAAAGTTACCAAAAATCGATGTTAGAATGGAGTTCATTCTAACACCAAAATGGCTGCTAAAATAACGTTGTTCTAATACCGAAACAGAGAAAGTAATTTTTCCTTGATATTATTAGAAAGTTTACTATAAAATTATTAATGCAAGTTTTTTTGGTTTCGAATATAACCACACGTGATTTCAATTAAAAAAATTATACAGGGCAATAAAAAGACTGTAGGAATGTAAAGTGCTACCAAAAACAAACCTATATGTTATCGTAATGACGAAAAAATTAAAAATGTAATTTTTTGGTGAAATTTACATTATGGTCCTGGCACATACCATTTGTATGCTCGATGTTCGTAAATAGATACATAAAAATACAAAAATATAAAATAATTTTATTCTATAATTAGATTTACCTCCAATAACTGCTAGGGCGGGCCAGACATATTTACATATACTCTCAGTATCAATAGAATTCCAATTTGATTGACTGACAGAGCCATTAGCACCCGTCTCATTGCTCGCATGCTGTTGTTGCTTGGGCATATAAATGTCTATTTTATTCAATCTGTTAATTAAGCATTCGTTCACCTGAAAATTTCATAAAATTAAAACTGCTTTCCATTTTATGTTTTTCTTACATCTGCAACCCACGTACTGGACAAATGCAATTTCCTTATCAGTGCTATATGAGCCTCTCCAATTACAGCAGACATTGGAGATAAATTCGGTTCTCCAGGCAAAAGATTATTTTGCGTAGTGTGCACCTTTAAAAAATAAGTTTATTAGAGGCAAGAGAAAAACAGGCATTTTAAGGATTTTTTAATACACTGTTTATAGTCAGGTCAACAAGCAGTGAAAAGCAAGTAGACGTTGCAGACAGTGAAATTTCAAGGTTAAGAGAACAAGGAGGCGAGAAATCGTAAGGATTGTGGTTAATAAGACAGCATGCGAAGGTTGCACACAAAAACACATATATCATGTTCTTGGCCGTGAAAATTACTTGCTTTATATCTATTAATTAAAGAACTTAAGGAAAAGAATACACCATCACCGAAGACTAACTGTTAGTTTCGCAACGCTCATCAGTCCGGCACCTAGCGTCTTTTCCTTGTACTTTCGAATTTGTGTATTTAGACAAACCGAAGCGATCTTTGCAAGTATGAGAAATTAATTTCTTAATTTTCTCTTTGAAACAGAAGGAAACATAATTTACATGTCTACCTTCTAGCGACCCGAAGCACATATTGTGATCGAAACGTCGGAAACGATGAAAAATCCTTATTTCAAAGAGATAATGAAGAAATTAACTCTCATAGTTGTAAAGATCGCTTCGGTTTGTATAAATATACAAATTCGAAAGTACTAGGAAAAGACACCAGGTGCCGAACTGATGAGCGTTGCGAAACTAACAGTTAGTCTTCGGTGATGGTGTATTCTTTTCTTTAAGTTAATTAATTAATAGATATAAAGCAAGTAATTTTCATATAAAGCCGCTAATTTCAGGAAAATCCGGGCATTATAAGTATTGCTATGGTTTTTTTATATATTATGGATAAGTAAAATTAAATAAATTGATTTATTTCAAATTTATTTTTCTGTGGGGCAAATGTTTTGGTACACACGGTATTTTGGTTTCTGTTTAAGAATTTGGGAGGTATAGTAGTCTTTTGGTAATCTGTGTATATTAATATTTATTTTGTTTTTATATGAATTTAAAAGAGAAGATACCAGAAAGATTATTTACGCTCTTTAACTTGATATTTTAATATTGTATAGATGTGTGAATTTTATTTTAATGTGGAAGGGATGTGTGACTTTCACTGGCCGTGGTTTTAATGTTGAAGGACATTAGATCTTGGTCTCCCGTTAAATGCAGTTCTTTTATTAGAGATATATTATGTTTGAATAAAAATTGTTATAATTTTCATTTGATTTTAAGGAGCCGAGATTTAATCAAGTTTGTGTATTAGTTTTATTGCTGTTATACAAGTTAAGTATTTACTTTTAACAAAGAGAATGCATTCTTTATTATAATAAGAGGAAATTTTAATATTGTAAAAGTAGACTCATATCCTTCATTTTGTTTTCCAGCACGTGTTTGAAAATATTTTATATTTATTGAGAAGCTATTAAATTAGATAATTTTCTTTACTGTATCAGTTTGCTATAATTTGATGTATTTTAATTATAGGTATTTAATTTATTCATTTTAAGTAATTATTATTTTGTATGGACTTTGTGAATTATTTTCAGTAATTAATTAGGTAAATTTTGTCGCGTTTGTCAGTACAAGTTTTTTTTATCCTATCTGGTCAATTAGTGGGTAGGGTTTTTTCTTGAGAATTTGTTAATTAAAGTTTTTTTTTTTGTTTTTTTATAATAAATAAATTATTTCTGATCTATTTTTCAATTTTATTAAAAATTTTAGAAAAGATAATTAAATAATTATTTCATTTTTTTGTCTTCAAGTAATTTGTTGTTTTTTTATACTGTTTCCTAAGATCACGATTCCTGACGTGAACATTGTACAGTTTCGCCGAGGGAACCTAGGAGAGAGAGAATTTTGTTTTCTGAGCTATATCGCGGCAACCCTAGAACAATTGTACTAATATCATAGCAGTATGTACGATTCATGTGTCTATACATACGTGCGGATTTAACATCGTACTGCACAACTCCCATTTTAAAGTAGAAGCGAGTGATTAGGGTCTAAACATGGTGAGTTTGTTTGGTTCGAAAATAAAAACAAAAACAGACACATGGCAACTTCTTGTAAGGGAAAAAGAAAAAACTGAAAGATATGTGAAATCTAAGAAAACCCAAAAATGCGATGTCTGTCAAATAATGGTTGAGAGTGAGTGTTTCCATGATCATCTTCGAAGTACTCGTAATATGCATAAAAGTTTTCAGAAAAAGAATATGTAACAGATAATTTCGACTTTTTTTCTTAATACATCAGAATGTTAGCAGTGGACATGGATAGTGGATATGGATCAAAACATTGACGATATTTGAGTCGATCTACGCCAGTATAAGTATGTTCTTAATACTTATAGTGCCGATCGGAGTATACCACGTCAATTTTAATTATTTCTTACTTGCATGTCCGTTATTTTTACTTTTTCGCCTGGATTTGTACTGTAGAACATTACACAAGGATAGAGTTCGTTGGCATCGATGTTTTCGAAAGCTATCCTAGGCTCTTCTCCATTTTTACCAAAACTTAACGTCTTCGAATCCATGTCCAAAATTACTGTTATATAATCACCTTGAGTAAAACTTTGGAGGCACAGATCTCGTTCACCATTATGATACAAACTGCCATTATATGCTCTGTACAGCCACATGTCATTCGTAGTCCTATGACTAAAATCCTTCACGGGGAATTTAGAAACACCAATGCAAGTACCTTCGTTATTTTTATTTTCCTTAACGATTAATATCTTCCATTGATAACAACCCGATTTTATACATTTATTACCCAAACCGTATCCCCTACCACCAGGTTCGTGTACCAATGTCAGTCCACTTTCTATGATGCAGTTTGAACATTTATCGGAATCAAAGCCTATGTCATCTATGGAAATATTTTCTTCAACGTCTTCGCCATTTGTTCTCTCGTCATAATCCGAGTTGTCAAATTTGACGTCTGATTCATGTTCCTGTGGTATATTCCACACGCTATTGGCTAGAGATTCTAGTAATTCTTCAATGAGAAATTTCCTATCGTTTGCACTAATGTGAGTGCCTTTAAGGCCGGGCAGTACAAATTGTAATAATTGTAGAGCCAGAAGTTTTGATCGCAGACCGTGCAGTTGATTTGTACCCCTAAAATTGATAAATACAAGTTTAAAAATGATGTAGTCTTATAAGAGTATATGAAAAATTTTAAAAGTAAATCCATGAAACGCCTAAACTAAACTATTAACGTATCCATACATACAAAGCTGATCTGATGCGACATGACAATCCAGAGACATCAATGTTAATTAAATTATCGTATCGTAAATTATATGAAAATAATAATTATCGTATTAATATCGGGTGTCCCGGCAATAAAAAGACAGGATACCAAAAATCGATAGCTTTAATACTAAAAACATTATTCCCAAAATATAAGGTCTTTATTCGTACGCATACGGCAGAAAAAAAATAATAAAAAAAAACACTTGGCTTATTGCCGAGCCTAGACGACCGCGACATAAACGAATGGACAGAGCGCGCTTGTATGTATCATATCTAGGCACACAAAACAGATAGTTGTTCATTATGTTTTTAGCCGTGAATGTGTATTCATTTTTAGTTATCGGCATGGCGTTTACAATGCACGAATTATGGGATGTGATGTATCTGTAAGGTGAAACAGGTGCTAACGGAAGAACAGTTGAACGTTTATACGCGAAATGTTTTTATAATCGTAGGCGTCCGTCGTATCAGGTGATTATGGACTCGGTGTTTAAGTTAAGAGAACAAGGAACACTACATCCAAGTTACGAAGGTAGGAGTGGTGAAAGAGCAGCTCTTGGATATGGTAGATGCGAATCCACGTATAAGTACGCGAACTGCAGCAATGCGACTTGGAATACCCCGCTCGACGGTTCATCAGATCCTCCGCGAGAACTTCGATGGATTGGACGTGGAGGACATAGACCATGGCTGACGCGCAGCCCGGATTTAAATCCATTAGACTTCTATTTTTGGAATTACATGAAAACACTGGTGTATGATGGGGATGAAATTGAGACGGCGATCTTTTGCCTTTGTTCACATATCGGTCCTTTTCCATTTTACTTAATGTGAAAACAGAAAGACTGAATACAAAAGTCGTCGCACAAAGTTACTACAGTATTTACACTTTCAATAGCTAAATAAAAATTACACACGATTTTCCGTATCAGCTGTTAACCCATTTTTAAGATTAATAGCCCCTAGAGTTTTTTCAAAAAACACACGTAACTGTGTTATCGTTATGCGCTGGGTATAAATAGTCAATAGTCCTGTTGTGTTTAGAATGAACACAGTAGGATTATTCTAGTCTGACTGAACGTTTTTTTGTATCTTTACTGGATTTTTATATGTCTATTTGCGAACATCGAACATACGAATGATATGTGCCAGGACGGTAATGTAAACTTCTTGTCTAAAAATTTTGATTTCTTCGTTATTACGCTAACATATAGGCTTGTTTCTGGTAGCACTTTACATTCCTACTAGTCAGTCTTTTTATTGCCCGGACACCCTGTATATCAAAACATTTAAGGACTTAATAATTATAATACAGTAAAAAATTACAGTGTAGTTTAAATATAAAACCATAAATGTATTAATTTTGGAAAACACAAGATGCATATTAATATTAACTGTATAAACAGTTGATATGCAGTCCTTCCCATACACCCAGATAAACTTATGATTATATTAAAAATAAAAACATGCCTAAAAAAACTAGCCCAACCTAAATTCTGTGAAATGTGCACATTAGTAGCCGCTTCTTTGATTGCTCATTTGTGTCTAATGTCTAAAGTTATTTATAGTTTTTTACATATCGGGCTAAGTGATATCGATCAGTTTATACAGGCTGTTTTTTCACTCGGTTGCATAATTTGGAGGGTATAAATTTCCCAAAATGTAGAATGTATTACCAAAAATTCGCGTAGAAAAAGTTTTCAAATAAGCGCAAAAAAAAAGAAGAAAATAACGGAAAATATTGTTAAAACGGTCTGTGCACATTGTGTAAGTGTGTATATGTGTGCCTTCTATGTAAGTCTTGCTTATTTAAACGAGAAATGCTGACCTCTTGCGAACAAAAAACTCTGCTGTCGAACACAAAGATTGTGCTTACAGTGTATCATATTACGATATTTAACAGCTGATGTATGGACCACTGAAGTTAAACCTGGCAAATATTGTATTATTTACTTAATTTTGTTGTGTTGTGTCCTTTCAAGAGTATGTCTTACAATAATAATAAATTAGTAGATATGGTGTCAATGTATGGTGAGTGCGAACAGAATGCTGCAAGAGCTCGGCGACCATATGCGGAACAATTTCCAAATAGACAATTGCCCGCGAGGGCTACCTTTGTACAATTAGTTCAACGGATAAGAGATACTGGACGAATTGTACCACAACAACGCGAAAGACGTAGCAGAAGCAATAAGGGTATTAGACGCAGAAGAAGATATCATAGTAGCTATAGAAAACGAACCAACACTCAGTACACGACAACTTGCTAGACAGTTTAATGTGTCCAATCGTACCGTCTGGGGAACAGTGCAATACAGTGGTTTGCTTATTGAACAAAAACATAAATTCAATAACAAGTTTGACATACTACATATACAAGACAAGAGTAAAAAATTAAATTTATTAGAAAACCTAGAAATAAATAAATTAAACAAATTAAACCTTATTTTAAATGACCAACTAGAAGTGAATAATTCACCGTTGTTAAATTTAAAATTATCAACTTAATAATTCTTATAGTTATATATATATTTATAAATTGTTTAATTTTATAATAACAGTAAACAATCAGTTTTCAAACATTTTTAATATTATTAATCATATTGTTATGTATATATATATTAAATATTACATTAAAGATATAAGTTACTCCCGCTCTTAACCTAATGTCACAAACTCCCCCCTCTTCATTTAGGAAAAGACACAAATAAGAACGTCTACAAATATTTTGTATTATAATATTCATCACCTGATGAAGCCCTAGTAGGGTGAAACAATTGTTGTGAATTGAATAAAACTGTTTTGAACTCAATTTGAATTTATTTCAATTTTTACTTGTAAATTATGGAGTTTCAACACGTATCTCCGTCTTCAAGCAATTATTTAATATAAAAACGTTGACTTTTTTAAAAAAATGTACACAATTAAAAAAATTAATTTTTTTGTCGGATATCGAAATAAAAACTATAATTTTTTGTAGTATTTATACACCTGCCTTATGTGGTTTTTGAATTACTGAAATCGAATTATTAATAATAGCGTGGTGCATTTTTGGTAAGACAGACTGTATGTACAATTATTGTAGGCTGAGTGTATCAATAAATGAATTTATTATTATTATTATTATTTATTATTCAGAATTTGATATGTGCAGCAAGTACACTATTTCAATGAAGGGAGGGTAATGTTATTTGATGTCTCTGTATTCTTTTATTTCGATCTTCACTTTCCATCAAATCACTCTCACACACACTGAACCAATAATAATCTAATAGTAAATAAACATACTTATCGGTAATAATTATAAGTAAAATGTCGATCCATTTCTTAGATGCTAACAATTTTTGTATCGTAGTACTGGACGCCAGCGTGCGGAAAAATATCAAAAAATTACCCAATGTTTTATCGTAATTCGATTTCAACCGGTTGAGAGAATTCTGATCGAGATATGACAACACGTTCGTGGGTTTATTTTCCAAGACGTCCAGTAGCTGTTCGTACATGCTGTCGATTACTTTTTCAATCACGTTTGTGTTCAGTTCTTTGGCATAAATACAGCACGATATAGATAAAATGTGCATCAATCTTGACGATGCTATATTAAGTATTTGTGATTTTGACACGATCTTGGACGAATACACTGAAGTGTCTCTTAATTGCATGAGCATACTCATTAAGTCATTTTCTATGACGAGACTTAAATCAGATGGTTTATATCTGAAACAAAAAATTTCAATTTTATAAATAACATTTATACTGCATAGTAATTACTAACTATTAACAACTCCTACAATTTAAATTTAAAGTTTTTTTCACTGTGGCGTATCCTACTCATGTGTCTTAAGCTTATGCTTGTTAGGATACTAGAAGCATTTAGTGTAGATTGTGTGTGTAAAGCGAGTTTGTTTGCTTTTATTAAGTTGAACAGAAGAGGTAACAATCTTATTGTGAACAAATTTTTATTCAATCTGTCAGTCAGGAGTTTCTAACATTTTAGCAAACTTTATTTTTACAAGGAAGTTTTTTATTAATTCAAACATATTATTTTCACCTCGTTGGTATTGTATAAATTGAATTGTAATAGGTTATATACAAGTGATTCACCTCAGTGTGTGGACAATGATAAAAGCATTAAACAGTATTTTTGTTGAGGCAGATACAGAGATGCTCTATACAGATTGTTCTAATTGAAAATAAAAAAGTTAACTAACTTTTTCCATACATTCCGTATGAGGAGAATAACCTGTATATTGGTATTTCTATTATTAAAACTACCTGTGTATGACACATAAAAGAAAGATAAATAACTTGTTTTATTTTATTTTATAATTATGACTATCCATCAAATAAAGATTTAATTCTTAAATTTAAAATGTTTTGAAATATCGTGGGGTGAAGGGGTTGCCTGGTCCTATTATTGAACGTTGTATGTCGGGTTGTCTAAAATATATGGAGTATATTTGAGGAATTTAAAATACATGTAGCTTATTACACAGTCCATGCACTAAGACCAGCGATATGGAAAGTAAAGTATGCCTGGTCAACGGTAGTAAGTTTGAACTAAGACTACGAATAATTCAAATATTCGAATATTTGAACATTCCGATTTAAATATTCGAATACTTAAAATTAAGTCGTATCCAATACGTAAATGTAACAAACAGGTATTAATTACTCATACTACATATAAGAAAGTATTGTGAAAACGAAAATTTTCGACCTCGAGATTTCTGCAGATTTCCAAATTTTTATAAAAAGCATTTTTCGAAATTAGGTCTTTTATCGAAAAATTATTTTTAACGAATATCTCCTACTATACAGACCTATTAAGACTATGAAAGTATTTAGAGATAGATTTTGAATAATTTTTGTATTAAAAGATATTGGAATTTCGGACCGTAAGTAGCACTTTCAGTTTAGCTAATAACAGCTGTTTTGCAAATATATTGCAAAGTATGCATTCTATACAAATTTATCAAAAGCACAAAAGTATTTACTGTATTTAGAGTTAAATTTTTTTTTCGAAGTTCATGAATAAATATTATCACAAACACCATCTGGGAAGCCGACGTCAGAAAATTGAGATCATAAGAATTGGTTTTGAACAAAATATTAAAGGAAACCCCCATTATTGGCTAATGAGGCAATATTATTGGTCATTTTAAGCATTTTAACATAGCAACAACTGCTTTAACTCACAAACAAATTCAACTGGGTTTAGAAAAACATAACTCATCCAATCAGTTAAGACCCATTGGAATTCAACATTTTTTATGTTGAAATGGATACTGGAATAACATGAAACATTGATCACCGTGTTATTATATTTATTAGAACCACAAGAACTCAGGCAGGACATTTAATGTTAACTGAAGAAGAATGAACGATCATTAAAAATTTAATGATCGAAGTTGGCTACAACTTTATTGTCATCAGAATCTCAACCGACGATTTCAATGGTGATGCCCAATTTGCAATCTTTGATGGAGAATTTCATTTCAAAGATTGATAAGGATGAACCAGAAGATATAAAAGAAATGAAATCTGTTTTGCAACAGGAATTTCAATCAAGGTTCACAAAAGTCTTTCCTAGTAATGTTTTGGTTACCGACGCTTCACCAATTGGAATAATTTGACATTAGTACATTTCTAGATCCAAGGTTTAAAAAGAAGGAAAGATTTTTTGGATCTCTACTTAAAACAAAAATGAGGTGTGGCCACCACACGACATTCTTATACGTATGAACGATTCAAACTATACAATTTTAAGAATTTTTTTATACAAAAATTATTCAAAATCCTATTCTAAGTACTTTCATTCTCTTAATAAATCGCTATAGAATGCATACTCTGCAAGATATTCGCAAAAAAGTGCTACTCGCTTAGAGTAAAAGTGCTACTTCCGGTCCGAATTTTGAAATTTCGTGTATACAAAAAATATTGCAAATCCAACTGTAAATAGTTTTGTACTCTTCCTTCATAAATATATATAGAATGCATAATTTACGACATATTTGCAAAAAATCGCTATTCGGTAAGAGTAAAAGTGGTACTTCCGGTCCGAATTTTGAAATTTTTTTTATTCAATAGATATTTAAAATTATCATTTATATACTTTTATACTCGTAATGTACCTGCCTAGAAAGCATGACTTGCGAGATATTCGCAAAAAACTGATTTTCGATAAGAGTAAAAGACCTACTTCCGGTAGGAATTTCAAAAAACTTTTTTAAGACAATTTGTCTCAAATTTAATTTTGAGTACATTTGAATTCTTCATAAATTTGTTTAAACTTAGTAATTGACGAAATATTTGCAAAATTCGATTTCTTCACTGAAGTAAACTACTACTTCCGGTCTACCGATTTTACTGAAAAACTAATCAGATCTCAAGAGGGAGATTATATACGTAAATACAAAATTTGGAATAGATATCTACAGCGGTTTGACCGCTATCGTGGTCACACACAGACACACACACAGACATTTTTTAAAAACCACTTTTTTGGTATCATGGGACTTCAAAACGTGGACATCTGCAAAAATCTCGAGGTCGAAAATTTTCATCATCACAATACTTCCTTATACTACGTATAAGAAAGTAAAAAAACGCTTTGGATGTTTTGTTCCCCAATGAACGAGTAGATTATGCCAGTGAAGTCGGTATATGTTCTTCGGAATGTTGTACACCAAAAAACATGTGCCCGTGACAATGAACAAAAAGTAAAAAGCTATCAATATATGCTAAACGATATCTCTGCGTCCCCGCCACTCCGACACCCTCGGAAAGGGCTTTCTCTAAAGCCGGTAACACCGAAAAATGAAATGGGTAATAAAAACTCAAATTTTTGTGTTGGAATATTCTAATACAGAAGTTGAAATATTCGAATATTCAAATATTTGAATATTCGAATGCATATTTATATAATTCGAATACATATTCGAAAAATTCGAATATTTAAATATTTATCAAAATGACTATTTCAATACTGAAATTTGGAAAATTCCCGGCCTTAGTTTGAACACCAAATAAAGAGAGATTGTATTCAATTTTTAACACATAAGTGTGAGTATATTATATTAAATTGGTTTATAAAAATAAATACATAAATAAAGCATATTCAAGCAAATATATTTTAAATTTTGTGTTTATTTATCATTTATAGCATGATATTGATTTATTAGAAAAAAATCGTTTTGCGTCTTTTATTCTTCTAGCTTTCAGAATGTATTTAGTTTTCAAGGGAACGGAATGTTTTATTAAGTTATCAATCAATCTGTGATGAATATCATTGGTTTCAAAGGAATTTTTTTAAACACAGGATTACTTTGAAAATAAAGTAAATATATTGTCGTGTTCAGAATGAAAATAACGGTTCAAAAAACTACTTTATAACCACAGTAAGCTTTATATAACTTAAAAAAAAAACAAAAATGCTGTTTTTTAACTATTTTTTAATATAATTATAAATTTGAAGTTTGAGTCACTCAAACAAATATTGGTTATTTCATTCATGTAGTGTCAGTTTTATGGAATGACTTAATTTTTGCGATTTTATGTATGGAAAATAACCAATTTCTGGCTCACCAGGTGCGTACGCTACCGGCGGCGCAAACTACGTTAACTACCTCGTTATTAATATAACCTCAACGCTGAAAATAACAAAAACCTTACTAATTTTGCAATATTAACAATGCGGATGTGTTACTTTTGAAAAAAACTGATTTTTATTCCACGTAAAGAGGCAAAAACGCTTAGGAAAGCAAAAATATGAATAAAACGCAAACCACAAACAGGCTATACGCTGTCAACACAAAAGCCAGGTGACAGTTGTTGGGATTCCTGGTGGTAGCGACAGTCGCAAAGTTTAAAAATTTTCTACCACATGGGCACATTCTGGTCTTTTATTCCACTTCTACTTAATCCCAAATATCATTGCTCTTTCTCACCCAGGAAAAATATAATGGTCTATTAATTTGAACCATCAATGACTTTTTTAAAAAATTTCAATTTTTTCTATGTAGATGTAGTATTTCCACAGTATTAAATAAATAAACATAAATTAACTTACATTGTACATAATGAAAATACAATTATTAGTTGTAACTGTCTATTGTCAGAATTTTCCAATCTATTCTGCAGCGATGAAACGAGAAACTTATAAATATTATGGACCACAAAACATATTTTTTCTTGTACTTTTATTGGGGATGCCTCTATACCCTCTAAGTAATGGTACTGTGTGCACGATTCATCCGATTTAACGTTATAGAGACCGAAACATCCAGAAAGTAGTTGTTGCTGAATACAAGCTAATATAGTTGGTGATCCAGTCGTCTGAGCCTTGACAAACAAATCGTGCATCTCTGACAGGCTCTTCAGGCGACTGTGAGCTCTCTCACTTTGTCGCATAAAGGCGACATGTAACATCGACAAGTCACAACACCATCCGTTTGTAAAGTCTCCTTTAGCGTTTAGCACTTGTTTTTCCGCCGGTTCATTATAAGCAAAACATAACAAATGGCCGCAGATTTTTTTCAGGTGTTCAAACTTTGACTTATCCGAGGATGTATAGAAATCTACATAATAATTTTCAGACTTAATATCATCATCTGAAGATGATTGGTCCATTTCGTAAATATTAAATTCCATTTCTAAAAAAGAAAAAAAAAGTTTTGAAAGGACACAGAAAATTATAAAACTAGCAGACAAACGTCTCCCACACCCATCTCAATCATACTACCTCAAGAATACAATATCTGAAGCGATAAAATTTGCCCAATTTATTTCTGAATTTATTAAGAATTAACCGACGAAATTCTGCTTTCTGTAAGAGCTTTCAAATAAAATAAGACATCTTAAGAATTACATTTGGCAACACGGTAAAGTTTTTTAGAACTAAATAAGTTTATGTGTTTATTATCACACATAGGTTATGTAAATTTCAAGAGAGTATTTCTTAATCTTCAAATTCAAAATTGGCCAATTTATTTATGAATTTATTAAGAATTAACCTATGAAATTATGATTTCTGTAAGAGCTTTTAAATAAAATAAGACATCTTAAGAATTACATTTGGCAACATGGTAAAGTTTTGTAGAACTAAATAAGTGTATGTGTTTATTATCACACATAGGTTATGTAAATTTCAAGAGAGTATTTCTTAATCTTCAAATTAAAAATTGGCCAATTTATTTATGAATTTATTGAGTATTAACCGACGAAATTATGCTTTCTGTAAGAGCTTTCAAATAAAATAAGACATCTTAAGAATTACATTTGGCAACACGGTAAAGTTTTTTAGAACTAAATAAGTTTATGTGTTTATTATCACACATAGGTTATGTAAATTTCAAGAGAGTATTTCTTAATCTTCAAATTCAAAATTGGCCAATTTATTTATGAATTTATTAAGAATTAACCTATGAAATTATGATTTCTGTAAGAGCTTTTAAATAAAATAAGACATCTTAAGAATTACATTTGGCAACATGGTAAAGTTTTGTAGAACTAAATAAGTGTATGTGTTTATTATCACACATAGGTTATGTAAATTTCAAGAGAGTATTTCTTAATCTTCAAATTAAAAATTGGCCAATTTATTTATGAATTTATTGAGTATTAACCGACGAAATTATGCTTTCTGTAAGAGCTTTCAAATAAAATAAGACATCTTAAGAATTACATTTGGCAACATGGTAAAGTTTTGTAGAACTAAATAAGTGTATGTGTTTATTATCACACATAGGTTATGTAAATTTCAAGAGAGTATTTCTTAATCTTCAAATTCAAAATTGGCCAATTTATTTATGAATTTAGTAAGAATTAACCTATGAAATTCTGATTTCTGTAAGAGCTTTTAAATAAAATAAAACATCTTAAGAATTACATTTGGCAACATGGTAAAGTTTTGTAGAACTAAATAAGTGTATGCGTTTATTATCACACATAGGTTATGTAAATTTCAAGAGAGTATTTCTTAATCTACAAATCAAAAATTGGCCAATTTATTTACGAATTTATTAAGAATTAACCTACGAAATTCCGCTTGCTGTAAGAGCTTTCAAATAAAATAAGACATCTTAAGAATTACGTTTGGCAACATGGTAAAGTTTTTTTAGAACTAAGTAAGTTTATATGTTTATTATCATGGATAGGTTAAGCAAATTTCAAGAGAGTATTTCTTAATCTTCAAAATCAAAATTGACCAATTTAATTACGAATTTATTAAGAATTAACCTACGAAATTCTGCTTGCTGTAAGAGCTTTCAAATAAAATAAGACATCTTAAGAATTACGTTTGGCAACATGGTAAAGTTTTTTAGAACTAAGTAAGTTTATGTGTTTATTATCATGCATAGGTTAAGCAAATTTCAAGAGAGTATTTCTTAATCTTCAAAATCAAAATTGACCAATTTAATTACGAATTTATTAAGAATTAACCTACGAAATTCCGCTTGCTGTAAGAGCTTTCAAATAAAATAATACATCTTAAGAATTACATTTGGCAACATGGTAAAGTTTTTTATAATTAAATAAGTTGATGTGTTTATTATCACACATAGGTTATGCAAATTTCAAGAGTACTTCTTAATCTTCAAATTCAAAATTGGCCAATTTATTTATGAATTTATTAAAAATTAACCTACGCAATTCTGCTTGTTGTAAAAGCTTTCAAATAAAATAAGACATTTTACGAATTACGTTTGGCAACATGGTAAAGTTTTTTATAATTAAATAAGTTTATGTTTTTATTATCACCCATGGGTTATGCAAATTCAATTTCTTAATCTTCAAATTTGTTCAGCATTAAAACGTTCTTTATAAAAATCTAAGTGCCCATAAAAAAATTATTATAGCTTCACTAGTTTTTTTTCAGATAAATGACTTAATGTGTTGTTATGTTCTTTTGTTTTGTTTGAAATATGTTTGTCCTATTGCCATTTTATACGAGATTGGTCTGAAAAGTATGGTTGGTAACTAATATGGTGAAAGACTGTTTTTCCGAGTTTTTTCACTTTACTTTTCGACATAGTCTCCCTTTTTAGTACGATACAGTTGCTTCAACGATATTGAAGTCGTTTAATCCCATCACTATAATACAACGAATCAAATGCATCAAAATAATCGTTTATTTTTACAATCACTTCTTCATTTGAAGAAAATCTTCTTCACCAAGCTAAAGTCGGTTGAAGCCAAATCAGGAGTGTAAGGTGTATGAGAATTTCGAATCCTAATTCAACCATTTTTGCCGTTACCATTGCCGATGAGTGAGCGGGTGCATTATCGTGATGGAACAACCTTTTCTGGCAAAATGCGGTCGGTTTTCCTTTAATTTTTCATTCAGCTGGTCCAAAAACAAAACTTAGTATATTCCTGTAATTGTTTTGCCCTTCTGGAGATAATCTATAAAGATAATACCACAAACATTCTAAAAGACAGTGGCCATAACCTTGTTAGCTGATGGAACCACTTTCGCTTTCTTCGGTGCACAATGTTTGTATTGAATTTTTGTTTCGGGTGTGTAGTGGTCTATCCTAGTTTCGTCAACCAAAATAAATCAACGCAAAAATTCAGTGCAATTACTCTTTAAAAAGGCTTAAACAGTACTCTAAAATGGTTGCACGAATACGATTCTGGTCCTCAGTCAGTAAACGCGGCACCCATCTTGCTGACAGTTTTCTCATATGCAAATGTTCATGTAAGATATAACCGACAGGTGATTTTGATATGCCAAGAGTTTCGGCTATCACACGCACCTTCAATCGACGATCATTTAAAACGAGATCATTTAAAACGAGATCATGAACTTTGGTAGCCACTTTCTGACGTCCTGCTGCTCTTGATTCATCTTCGGTGCTCCTACGACCAAGTTTAAATTCATTCACCCAAAAACAAACTGTCATAAGTGATGGTGCAGTTTCACCGTGAACACGATCTAACTCCTTTTTGATCTCGTTTAGTATTTTCCCCTCAATATGAAAGTGTTTAATCACAAAATTCTTTTTTATCCATATTCACCAAACTACCGAACTGGTTTATTGTTTATAACTGTACAATTCAAATGACGCAACGTATTTGGCTCAAACTTTCACAACTCTCAAATTAAAGGTTATAACTTTCATAAATGACACGCATGTGTTCATTGCGGTGCCATCTCTGTATTACTTACCACACTTTTCACACCACCCTCGTACATCACCACTAATTGAGTCAATTTTTGGAAAACGATTTCCCAACTTAAGACATCCAAGGAAATGTTTGTCGAGTAAATGAAATCATGTTTTATGTCTTTGCAATTACTCCGCTCCTCACACTGGTAGGGCTTTAGTACGATGCCAAAGAAATCTAATAACTTTGTTCCTCTTACTTAGAAACAACCTATATACTTTCTGTTGAAATATCTATTTCTTCTCAACTTACCCTTAACATTCAGCAATATATATAAACATCTGTGCAGGATGTGTTTACAAAATACATAAAATTCAAAGTCATCATGGTTCCATGAACTACGTCTAGCCTTCTGATTCTCTTCATAATCTTCACTAGTATCGTGAAATGTTTCCGTATCATTGAATTTTATATTGCAAAAAGAATTCAGTAATTTTCGTCTGAGATTCAAAACACACCTATAACAAGATAGAAGATATAAGTAAGTTTAAGTTTTAGATCTTGTGATCGCATTAACTTAATTTAGGTGCAGTAAAGCGCAGATGTAAAGAAATTACAGTTAAATGCAATAATTTTGGGTGCAAAAATAGAGCGTAGAAAGAAACTGGGATATGTATCAATTTCAGTAACTTAACACTAATTACTTACTTGTAAACTTCCTTGACCGCAGTGTTATTTGGAGATTTATGTAACAAACCGGTATACTTGAGACAAGTTATTAAAAAAGTTCTAACAACAGTATCCAGTAATTGGCTATCCTTATCATCCATATCCCATGACTCCAAACCAGCAATTTCCATCATTTCAGTATAAAAAGCATTATCTTCCTTCTCGTGCAGGTTATCTTGTAATGCGCATGCCTCATCATACTGACACGGCAAATGAAGTGCTAGTTTGCAGTAGTTTTGCTTCGTAGGACTTAATTTACCAAGTACGTCGACTATTTTATTAGATACATTAGAAATAAATAAATAGGATAACTGATGAATTATCTCTAAAGGTACTTGTTCATCGTCTAACCCGCACGAAAAAAGTTCATTTTTTAACCAGTTTCTACACAACAGCTCTTCTTTGTACAAAGGATCACCAATCAGTAAACTTCCTAAGCACTGACCAATTAATAGTGAACATGTTCTTTCTAAATCGAAAACCCATACCCATGATTGGTCAGCCAATTGACTAAGAGTTGGTGTTTCTGTACCTACAATCGCAGAATAGACAATAACTATACAGGTAGATAATCCACGTTTACTTTAATGTAGTACCAAATGAAATATAGAAGTTATGTAAAAACTAATTTGTACTTTATTTTATAAGGCACCACAGCGGGAAAGTCAAGTGAAACTGTTCATATAATAATAATAATAATAATCTTTATTTCAAAAGCCATATACATTCCAAAAATAGACAAGTACACGCCAGAAATACGTCAAGTACGATAACTACAGATTAAAAAAGTCTTCTAAACAATAGCAGGAGATCTGAAGGATATACTCCCGCAAACACTTCTTAAAAACAGTAAAATTAGAAATATTTCTAATAGAATCTGGTAACTTATTATAAAATTTACAACCTACGAAGTAAGTTCCTTTCTGGAAAATTTGTTTTGAACGAGCAATTGGGAGCATATAGTTATTGAGACGTGTGTTGTGATCATGAGTTACGTTGCCGCTTGCAAAATCTCTTTTGTTCTTGAAGACCAAACACAGCACGTCCATTATATAAATGTCATAAAAAGTAAGTAAAGCTTTTTCTTTAAAAAGTTGTCTACAAGAATCTCTGTAACCCAAACCGAAAATGATTCTTAGAGCTCTTTTTTGCAAGCTGAAGACCCTACTCGTTTCTGAGCATAAGCCCCAGTGTATTATGCAATACCGCAGACAAGAAATAAAGTTTGAATGATAGAACATGAGTAAAGTTTTAACATTGCATGTTCTTTTAAGTTGCCTTAGCGTGAAACATACCTTTCATAGACAACTGCTGACATTATCAATATGTGAGTTCCATTTTAGGTTCTCATAAATTGTAAGACCAAGTACACGTAAACTAGAGTCCAGGTTAAAAATATCGCCATTTATTTCAACGTTAGTCACAACTTTAGTTGTATTATGAAAATAAACAAACTTAGTTTTGGCCTTGTTAATGACTAACTTATTACAGCTCATCCATCTATGAATACGATTAAAAATGTCTGCTACTACACTGTTTAGTTCACATAAACTTGCTGACTTTATTAGTATACTTATATCATCAGCGTAAAGAACTGTTTGCTGTGCATTTTGAAGGGTATTTGGAAGGTCATTGATATATAGGAGAAAGAGTATCGGGCCTAATATTGACCCCTGAGGCACGCCACTGTCGACACTAATGTAGGATGACTGGTAATTTCCAATTTTGACGCTTAGTTTACGATTTGTAAGGTAAGATTCAAACCATTGATTAGGAATACCCCTAATGCCATAGTGCTCTAGTTTGTGTAGTAAAATCTTGTGGTTCACTAGGTCAAACGCTTTGGACAAGTCAATGAAGATACCAAGACACTGTTGACTGGTATTTAAAGTTTCATAAATTGTTTTTAAGAAATAAAATAGAGCTGTACTAGTGCTCCTATTTTGCCAAAAACCATGTTGATTTTCAAAAACTATGCCAAAATTATTCAAATAATTTTTTAATTGAGTGTTCATAATGTATTCATAAATTTTAGCAAAAACAGATAGCAAACTTATAGGTCGATAATTACCTACACAATTTCTATCTCCACATTTATACACCGGCCGCACTGTGGATAGCTTCAAACTAGAAGGGAATATTCCTTTTTCGAAAGAGAAATTAATCATATAAGTAAGAACTGGAACGATCAAAGGTGAAGCACATTTTATCACCGATGATGAGATACAATCATGTCCTGTTGAAGATGATGTGCTTAAATTCTTAATAGCATTCGCAACTTCATTCTCAAGTACCGGCTGAATGTAGAAAGAAGAAGGTAAACATCGTATCTGCATAAAGTTGTTGATGTCATCAAAGTTAATATCATCCCTTGAGCCATCTTCGTTTTGCATCGATGGAAGAGATGTAAAATATTCATTAAATTCTCCACACATCCCTAGTGTGTTCCCCTCAGGTAAAGTATGGGCCTTGGTGCTGTTAGAGCTGTTGTGAATAATAGACCAAGCCGCCTTGGATTTATTAGAAGAAGAATTAAAGAAGGTTTCATTCATGTTATATTGTTTGTTTTTAACAAAATTTTTGTAATATTCTTCATAGATTTTAAATTCATCAAGAAAAATGGGAAATTGTTGGCTGAATTCTTTTAACATAAGCAAATTATTTTTTATCTCAAATATGTCTGGAGTAATCCAAGAGGTATTTGAATTTTTATGTAACTTGTACTTTAATAAAGGAAAACAAATACTATGATAGTATAGAAAGATATTTAAAAATGTTGAAAAAGCTTGATCAGGACAACCACTCTCATAAACAGTTAGCCACGACTCCCTGTCCAACAAACTAAGAAAATTATTTAGTGAGTTATTACAAAATTTATGTTTGTAAATGTATTCATCATTTGTAACGGTAGGCCCTGTATATAATGAATAAAATATAAATATAATATAACATCCAAAATATTTATATTAAAGTAATGTATATCATGAAATTAAGGTAGATAATAAATCAACACAGATCAGGAAACATGTATTATTCATTTATTTGTATGAAATTATTATATTCCTGTTTAAAATGTTTCTATATAAATTCTGTATATGTAAGAAAGAAATAGTGCGTAGGTGTATCTGTGTGCAAGAAACTCAAGTGGCGCCAATGTTATCAAATTCAGACAAGAGTTTAGGCGGCATTAACAAGAAACGGTGTGTGTACAATCAACACGTGGGCAACCTTGAACGCTACATATTTTGCGAGTGCATGTTCTCACGAAGAGAGTTTGAATGGAGGTAAAGTACATAAGTGGCTCGGGGAATTCCCTAGAAGAATACGGTGTGACGTGCTTTAAGCAAGGAGTAGGTAGGCAGGCAGACGCTCCCTAGCCCGTAAACAAGTAGGTTCGCAGGTCCCGTTAAGTAAAATAACACTGGACCGCACGCAAGAAAAAGGGAACGATCTCACAGGCTAACAGTGCGAATACAAATATAGTAATTCTAAGCATTAGAAAAAAGTGAGATAAAAGCCTGGTGAGAAAAGAGATATATGTTTATTAAAATAAGTGTGTGCCGTATCTCGGGACAAAGAAGACGACGATTTCAGTCTACCCTGGGAAAGCTACCCGTGAAAACACCGTTCCAGCGTCACAGCATCGTATAAAGGTACCCAACGTTGTTTGAATTAAAGGCCTCTATCATGCATGCAAATTTTGTGAATAATGAATTAGAATCTAGTAAAATTCACGAGATATTATTTATATAAGGCAACATTGTTGAATCAATTTATTATATTTGCCCATGTTGTAATTGATGCGTAATTTGTATTGTGTTGTACCATTTGAATTGTGTTTCGTTCTATAACCTTTGTTTGTAACCTGATCTGTGTTGATGGTGTTATAATCAATATATTAATAATATTTAAACATTCTTTTGCGTATTATTTGTCTACCTTAATATAAGAAATTTGGATTTTAAAAAAGAAGTAATAGTACGTTCAGATAAATAATCTTGGTGTCTAAATACCCGAACCGTCTTGAAATTGAGAGTCTTATGCAAAACCGAACTATTTACCTGAGCTAATTACGCGGAGCATTCAATAAGTCATTTTATTTAGTTGAGTCATTTTAATTATATTATTTAAATCTGTATTATTATATATGAACACCCCACTCTGGGGCATTTTAGTCATTTTTATATAACTTTGAAGGGCCGTACTATTACACATTATTATTACAAAATGATATCGATAAATTCAATATTTGACTATAGTGGTCTGAAAGGTTATTATCTACCGAGGATACCGAAAAAATTCTATTAGAAATATTTACAAAAAAGTTGTCCAACGTAGACGCCGAATCCTTAACGACACGTGTTGGTTCCTTCAGAGTCCAGTCGAAGTTGTAGGCACCACACAAATCCCTCAGACGTTGGCGCATTGGCGACGACACTGAGAAGTTTATATTGAAGTCTCCACCGATAATAACCGGTCCACTTCTTTTTTCTAATATATCCAGCATGCCAGAAAAGTTTTCCATAAAAGTATCAAAGTCCGCTTGTGGGGGTCTATAAAGTACAATCAGCACAATGGACTGCGGTAATTTGACTTCCACCGCACTAATTTCAATTGTATTGTTGATGTGAAAACGCAACAGGTCCTCCAGCACAACACACTTGATTTTTTCCCTTGTAAAAATGGCAACACCTCCATGCTTATTCGGTCCACGGCAACTAAAAGCTGACAATTTGAAACTTGGTATTCTGAGCAATTGGATTTGATCACTGGACTGCCAATGTTCACTCAGAAGTAATATGTCAATGCTATGCTCTTTCAATGCAATATTTAATTCTGATATTTTATTTGATAAGCATCTTATATTTTGATGCATCACATTAATTATGTTTCTACATTTTTTTTGGCAATCCGAAATAAAAAACGATTTACACAGGCATCTTGTGACCAAAATTCTGGTTTGTTAACTAGTTCAGAGAAAATTTTCGGATACGAAACCTTAAAAGAGGAATATCTATCCGGATATCTGCTTTTTAAGAGTTCACAATGAACTCCATCGACATCTTTAGATTTCATGTATTGCATCATATCCTCAACAGACAGCTTCGGATCTAAGTTGTAAACATGAAGATGACTGTAACTTGCAACACCTTTAATTTCTGTAGTGGCATTTGTTCCACGCATTACTTCGGGTGCTCTGGATTTTCTGTTTTTAGGTAATACCGTTTTCCACCCATCACTATTGTTGCGGTCGATTATTATTTCAGTAACCCCTGTAGTCGAATCTTGTTGTTGTCGTACATTCTCCACCGACCTTGCCTGTTTTTGTAGTGTTGGTTTTATACCCGCATCTGTTTGTGATCTATGTTTTATCACATTCGAAATCGTAGGCGGTACATTTTCATTTTTATAAGTAGAATTCTTTTCTTTTACGTCTTCAACCTTGAACTCATTATTACTTATTTTTTTCAGCACATTTGTTAGCTCACTATTGTTGTTTTTTAGTATACAAATTTCCTGTTTTAAGCTGCAAATAGTTTCTTGCAGTTTATCAGTCTCTTCTTTAATAATAGTTCTAAGAATGATAGAAAATTCCGAACTTTTCAAAAAATTAAGTACTTCCTCAGAACCAGATCGTAGTCCCGGTGGCATTTTATTTAAATTTAAAGTCACTTACGTCGTATATATATATATATATATATATATCAAAAATGACGTTTTTCGCGGTTATGTGATGATAAATTGATATTTTGGGGTTATTTGCCGCGTTAATTCAAATCAAGTATGCATACACGAAATAATTCGTATATGCATAAGTGATATGAAATGTAATGCATATCTACACCACCAATTGCTGACATTGCAAATATCAACGTGCAGACAGCTGTTTCGATCTAACCTGGATCTCGTCAGTACAGTGAATTAACGCGGCAAATAACCCCAAAATATCAATTTATCATCACATAACCGCGAAAAACGTCATTTTTGACATAACCTTTCTGGGGAGGTAGTTTATTAAGTAGGTAAAGTCACCTACATAATGCATATCTACAGTTGCCCGATAAAGTAGATGTTCTACTAAGGGTTAACATTTCCTTGCGTTCTTGATATTGGATCACAGATGCCGCTGGGAGTCTTCTCATAGGCATTTGGTACCCAATCAAGTATATAGGCAGGAAATCCGACTTTGTCTGACATTGCAAATATCACCTTCGTGTACTGACGAGATCCAGGTTAGATCGAAACAGCTGTCTGCACGTTGATATTTGCAATGTCAGCAATTGGTGGTGTAGATATGCATTACATTTCATATCACTTATGCATATACGAATTATTTCGTGTATGCATACTTGATTTGAATTAACGCGGCAAATAACCCCAAAATATCAATTTATCATATATATATATATATATATATAATACAAGTTAAGTCAGACATATATATTTCAACTACCAACACACCGTGCTGCCTAACCGCTCGATCGCAACGAACTACCTAAGTTTGTTTGATTTAATTTTGAATAACCTTATTTTGTTCTAAAGAAACTTAACAAGGTAAAACAATATTGTAACGAAACAAGTCCACAAAAGAAGCAGACCTCCGGACGACGACAAAAGAAAAGTAAACATCGGCGCGACGCACCGTAAGTAAGTCATAAATTAACTGCACTCATGTACTGCGTCAGCGACAGAAAGTCTGGAATATGGTAGAAGAGAGCCAGAATTGTTTTTTATCTACAGATATAAATGCCACCGATGGGATAAGGAATTCATTGAATAGTAGTCGTGCAGTTCAAATAAACATAAATAAGTGAGCGGTGCCGTTTTATTACATAAATATTACAGACATAAATAGTAGAGATAGATATAAATACGTGTGTTAATTTATTAGTAGTAGTTTTAAGTGCGTTACGTTTATTTTATGTTTTTATATTGCGATTAGTTTTAAGTGTGAAAATATACAGTTTTAAAACATTTGCACGAGTTGTTTATTTCGACCCCGGAAACGCTACAATATGATACTATCTGGCCCGGCAGACGTTGTTATGCCTTTTTCGGTAGGTGGCGCGGCATGTTTAATTTGGTTAAAAAAGTTGAAATGGTACTACTCAAATGCTCCAAAGTTGGGCACCATAATGAAATAGATCCCATAAAACTACCCTTACTAAATTAAATTGATATAAATAAAATGTAACTGAACTAGTAAATGCCCCAAAAGTTGGAAGCCATAATGTAATGGTACTAGTAAAATGCACTAGTGAATTTTGAAAATATACTCGTAAAATGCCCCAAAGTTGGGCAACATATTGAAAAAGTAACTGTTATTTGAAATTTAGGTTAATAATAATATAGAATTCTAAAATAAAATAGATACATTGTTTTATTTGCCAGCTAGCTAAACTCAGTGCTTCATCCCAGGGCGATTCAGATTTAAAGAGATGATAAATTAACAGTTTCCTTAGAGCATTATTGGGTGTTAATATAATAAAATACTATTGTATAATTTAAATAATAATTATATTCAAAATCAATGATTTTATAGGTTATTACAAATAGAGTAAAACCCAATACAATAACAAAAACCCATTAACAAATATTTTAAATATACTTTTACAACGGCTACCTTTAACAAGATTTATGCATACTTGTAAATATACTTTTATTTAACCGCTATTTATATAATTATTGTAGTCGGTACACTTTTTAATCTTATTTGTCGACCCTTTACTTACAGGTCACTTGTCAACGACTCTACTGGCCGTTCGTTTGTTGACTCTCTACTTGAAGTCTTTGCGGACTCTCCGCTTGAAGTCTCTTAGCCGACTCATTTTCAGGCAGTTCGCCTGTCGACGATTTCACTTAAAGTCCGCTGGTCGACTCTCATATTGCAACACATATTTTCCTTCTCATAGTTTGTAATCTGGGATTCTCCGCATTCTATATTATCTGGGTACTCCCGCTTGCAATGCACACACAAAACAGTCACGTAACCGTGTTAACTCGTCACTAATCTTAACTAAACACGGGTGTTTGGGCGCCACGATGCTTACACATACGATACATATTTTATATACATATGACTACAGGGGAATTAAACTTATATTAATATATATTCATTGATTTCCAATATATTTAAAATATTCATCCAATGTTATTTATCTAATTATTTAATATCATAAACTTATAATATTAATTTATAAAATAGGCTGTACCATTACAAAGTCTAAGCACTATCAGGTTCAAATTTTGTGATTTTCTTTTTTTGTCATCTTATAGAATTTGTTAATAACTTAACTACAGCGCCACCTATTGGATCATGACATAATGTGGATATGAGTCATTTTGGTCCGCAAATATAGAATTTGTTAATAACTTGACTACAGCGCCACCTGTCGGGCTCAGATTTTGTAATTTTCTTTTGGCTCAAATCAAACATATATTATAAATATGATTCATTTTGGTCCATAAATATAGAATTGTTAATAACTTGACTACAGCGCCACCTATCGGATCCAGATGTTCTGATTTTCGTTTTTGGCGCTAAACCAACATATATTGTGAATATGAATCAATTTGCTCCACAAATATAGAATTTGTTAACAAGTTTACTACAGCGCCACCTATCGAATCTTAGCATAGCTATTAGCCATTAACTCTAGAAAGCAAATATATTGTGTGAATATGGCCTGAATCGATCAAGTCGTTCAGAAGTTATACAACCATAAACAAACAAAAATATAAATAAAGATTAGGAAACTTTTGCGACTTAGTTCGTGAAATGAAGACTTTTGTGAAACTGTAAAACATACGTTACATAAAAAAAACATTAACAACAAATCCTCGCAATTTTAATTGCAAACCATAATGTGTAACATGCGGTAGTAATTAAGGCTGCGTGGTGTCTCAAAGTAAACTAATTGCTAACTGCAATCATTACCTCTGAAGCCATCATGAGAGGTTAGGTGGCTAAAAATGTAGCACCGGGTCAGTCAAAAAGTAAATTGATAATCGTTCTGTTGTGATGCAAAATACTTCAAATTGATAGTCTGATATACGTTTATTACAAATGTACACTTAAACAAACTGAATTATTTTAAATGTTCTCCAAATTATTAATTTTTGTGCAGCAGATACCAATGAATTAAAAAAAATGAGGTGTAGGAACCACCCGACTTTACTATACAATTCTGTGTTCCAATTTAACTAAAATACTTTCGGCGCAAAAGTCCGCCCTTCTACGTCGCCTACATTCGTCGCGATAGACGCAACTACTTTTACATATACATATCGTAACTTGTAAATATATCTTATGTTATGTACACTATTTGCAACATATTGTAGACTATGTTGCAATAAATGAGAAGATATACATTTAATTTGCAACATAGTGTACACACTGTATATTCAATTTATTTCTAATAAATGACTAAGAAACTAAACTTGGAATCAGTGGCTTGCTACTAAAAAAAAACACTAAAAACATTTTACCACACTAAAGCACAAAAAAACTAAATACGTATTTCGACAACTATGTTGTCATCTTCAGTAGCACTGATTAAACGCTACGGTGTACACACGATACGGTTTTTAATCAGTGCTACAGAAGATGACGACATAGTTGTCGAAATACGTAATACGTATTTAGTTTTTTATGCTTTAGTTGTGGTAAAGGTGTTTTTAGTGTTTTTAATAAATTATTAATTGAATATAAACTTACCAGAAGTGGAGCAATCGTAATCATCATGTACATTAAAAGGTAATAATCTATTCAGTTTATCTAAAGGTGTCAACATATCTAAAAGGTCTTCTAAAAGTCCCTTTATGTAGATACCAGGCATCAGCAACATTGACGATACTATCTTTAGCATCATCGAACCAGCTAAAGAATCCATAAGTACGTTATACAAAAGTTCTAAACTTGACGGATACGTTTCTAAAATTTCCGCTGCCTTCGAATAAATGTGCGACGCAAGAGGTATCAAATATTTCAGATGCTTCACTAAAGCATTTTTCTCGAAATTTTCAAACGAATCCTGAATGACTAACGTAAAATGAGCTAGAATGTGATTTTGTAGGGACGATAACAATTTCCTCAAGTGTATTATTTGCTTATTAGGTGCGTTCTGCCACTTGGTTTCAATATCGTTCTTTACGTGTTCTTTAATGCTGTTGAGAGTATTTTCCTAAAAATTAAAAGAAAATTTTAATTCAAATATCATTACATAAATTGTTCTTGCACCGAATCACTACACAAAAGCATTTGGTCTAGTTATGCGGATTTTGGGCGGATAAAGTTTTTCTTCTAGCAATAGTTCAAAAGTTGGTTGAAGAGTGATTAGTAATTATTTAACAGAAATGCAGAATTCGCCTTTTTTATTGTATTTTTTACACTTTAACTTGTGGGTGGCAACAGAAACATAAACTAAAGATTTACTGCAAGAATATGCATATAACAAAGATATAAACAAAGTATGTTAGAAATATTTTCTTAAAATGTTAGTCTTGACAAATTTATTGCCATAATAATGGTTTAGAATCATTCAGGTTGATTTAAAATAAAAAAGGTCTTAATTGTTTTCTTCTATTATCTGACTAGCGATACCTGGCGCCCCAAAAAACAACAATTTTTATCGGCACCAAACTGCACAGGAACACACTCCAGACTATGCTAGCGTTTTCCTGAAAATTTCATCAAAATCGGTTCAACGGTTTCGGAGTTTATAGGGAACATACACACCCACACACATACATCCACTTTTAATCTAACCACTGAATAATCATAGGTGATCCAATGTAAATAAGATCAATAGTGCAACTTCATGGGTTAGTACTAATCTAACCATGGAATAATCACAGGTGATCCGATATCAATAAGATTAAATGATGGAAAATCTTGAAGGTTACACTAGTGGTTCTACAGACTTCAGACATTAGTTCCTTTACTTCTTTACTTTTTCCGGATTTTTTTGCGTTTAATATCAAAAAACACGTTTTCATATTTTCTTTCATCAAAAATTTCATCAAAATCGGTTCAGCGGTGTCGGAGTCTATAGGGAACATACACACCCACCCACACACATACATCCACTTTTAATCTAACCACTGAATAATCATAGGTGATCCAATGTAAATAAGATCAATAGTGCAACTTCATGGGTTAGTACTAATCTAACCACGGAATAATCACAGGTGATCCGATATCCATAAGATTAAATGATGGAAAATCTTGAAGGTTACACTAGTGGTTCTACAGACTTCAGACATTGATTCTTTTACTTCTTTACTTTTTTCGGATTTTTTTGCGTTTAATATCAAAAAACACATTTTCATATTTTCTTTCATCAAAAATTTCATCAAAATCGGTTCAGCGGTGTCGGAGTCTATAGGGAACATACACACCCACCCACACACATACATCCACTATTAATCTAACCACTGAATAATCATAGGTGATCCAATGTAAATAAGATCAATAGTGCAACTTCATGGGTTAGTACTAATCTAACCACGGAATAATCACAGGTGATCCGATATCCATAAGATTAAATGATGGAAAATCTTGAAGGTTACACTAGTGGTTCTACAGACTTCAGACATTGATTCTTTTACTTCTTTACTTTTTTCGGATTTTTTTGCGTTTAATATCAAAAAACACATTTTCATATTTTCTTTCATCAAAAATTTCATCAAAATCGGTTCAGCGGTGTCGGAGTCTATAGGGAACATACACACCCACCCACACACATACATCCACTATTAATCTAACCACTGAATAATCATAGGTGATCCAATGTAAATAAGATCAATAGTGCAACTTCATGGGTTAGTACTAATCTAACCACGGAATAATCACAGGTGATCCGATATCAATAAGATTAAATGATGGAAAATCTTGAAGGTTACACTAGTGGTTCTACAGACTTCAGACATTGGTTCCTTTACTTCTTTACTTTTTCCGGATTTTTTTGCGTTTAATATCAAAAAACACGTTTTCATATTTTCTTTCATCAAAAATTTCATCAAAATCGGTTCAGCGGTGTCGGAGTCTATAGAGAACATACACACCCACCCACACACATACATCCACTATTAATCTAACCACTGAATAATCATAGGTGATCCAATGTAAATAAGATCAATAGTGCAACTTCATGGGTTAGTACTAATCTAACCACGGAATAATCACAGGTGATCCGATATCCATAAGATTAAATGATGGAAAATCTTGAAGGTTACACTAGTGGTTCTACAGACTTCAGACATTGATTCTTTTACTTCTTTACTTTTTTCGGATTTTTTTGCGTTTAATATCAAAAAACACATTTTCATATTTTCTCTTTCAAAAATTTGCCTAGACCTTTTCAAATTTTGTGAAATGGTAACGCAAACTAATGAAATGTGGATAAACGTTTCATTAGTTTGCATAACATAAAAAACTGGGATAAATATTATTTCAAATAGCCATGAATTTTGCTAACTGTGCTAATGTCATTCATGCTTTTAGCATTTCTATCACACAAAATAATATGAGGTTATGTAATTTAATTTTTAATGTCAGAATATAAAATAAAAATAACAAAAGTAAATAATAATAAAATAAATATCATAAATTTCTCCGTTTTCTTGTCGATAACAGACTATAAACGACGAGGCATGGAAGATATAAAAACCCGTATTAAACTTTATCTTTTCCGGCTGACGATCTCTTTCCTGGAGTTTTTTTTTTTATCATCTAACCCCAAACATTTTCAATGGGGTTGAGATCAGGACCATGGCATTAGTTCAATATTCTGATCTCGGAACCACGCGGATACATTCCGTGCAGTGTGTACAGGACAGCTGATTTGCCGAAACACAAAATTGTTGTCGGGGTATTATAGTTCTCGTATAGTAGGCAACATGGTGTTCTCTAAAATATTTAAATAGTTCTCAGCATTGAACCTCCCGACAATTCTGCAACAGGTACACCCATACCCCGAAACTGATCCATCCCCACACATTGACAGAGAACCGTCCAGATCTAATTTGTAGAACAATAAACCCAAACAGCTCCGTTGTGGGTAGACTCGAATACTTTTTCGTCGGTAAATACGACTTTTTCTCAAAACTGTGGTTCAAGATAATTGTTATTAAGAGCAAATAATAAACAGGTTTGTTTCCCAAGATTTTTCTAGCAGCTATTATGCTCCGTAAATCCGTTTCCCGAATTCTGCCACTAATCGTCATCATGCATGCAGGAAAATGCCGTAGCAAAAGAATTTTGCCGCAAATTATCAGTTAAGGCATTATCCTAGGCTGCAGTTGTTACCCTTCGCCTTCCAGAACTTGCTTTCCTGGTGAAATCACCTTATTCTTCCCATCGTTGCATTATGGATTAACAGTGTTTTTGTTAATGCCAAACTCATTAGCAATTTGCCTCATTGTCATACCATTTTCTCTGCAAGTAATTATTTTTGCCTTATCCTTGTACACAGCCAAAACAAAACTGACCTAGTTTTTTGTGATAGTGATAGTATGTATGGGTGTACCACAGGGCTCTGTTCTGGGGCCAACGTAATTTTTGATTTTATCAATGACTTCCCTAACTGCCTAGTTGGCACTGAATTGTATATGAGGTATTTCTTTTGCTTTATTTTGTTGCACTATACTAACTATTAAAAAATAAAATAAATTATTATTATTATTATGTGCTACCGCTAGAACAAGGCGACTTTATCCGCCGAAACGCGCGTTCGGTGCTAAATCAAGTCTTTTCCACTTTTTATATCCACGACCGTAGCAATAAAAATTACAGATTTCATTAGTTCAATTTAACCAATGCAGCCGTTCAAACAGAACGAATTTATTACAGTACATATTGTTAGTAATTAAAAATTAACATATAAAGATCATAAAACTACACTCTTATTACATTAATTATTATTATTACGTAATTTATTTAAATATTACTTACAGTATGAATATTAAAGGTCTGCAGAAGGGTAGTCATAAGCATTTCTGTAAGATATAACTCTCCTAAATTAACCTTTTCTATTGCAACATTATAACCTAACAATGATGCAATGTGAGTGGGTTCCTCCAAACTAGAAATAACAATGCTAAGTAGCATTTGTTGACCTTGAGTTAAATTGTTTCCTAATGGTAACTGTTCAAGTAACAGTTGAACTCTTTCTTTCAATAAGGGTAATAAGAGGGAAGCCCCGATATTTACCACCTCACGGGCTTTGTGATATATTTCCGTTGTACCACTTACGTCTATCAACCTAAAACACAATTTTATTTCTATGTATTACAATTAAGCCGCATACATTTTGCTTATCTAGATATTGTACTGTAATTATTGTCTGTATACAGGAAGTCCCAAAAATAAAAAGACGGAGTAGCAGAATTCGAAAGCTAGATTGTGTAAAAACGTACCCTCAAAATATCAAGTCTTTATTCGTGCGCAAACGGCAGAAAAAAAATAATAAAGAATTCAATTGGCCTTACGCCGTAAATATCCACCTGCTTCACTTTTACAATCGGTTCTTTTCAGGACCACCATATTACTTGTGTTTAAAAAAAGGAGGAGGAATAGATACTTCATAATAAATATCAAACCATTAATTACTTTCATTTTTCACCTGCTAGAAAAAAATAATTACATTCTTGATATTTACTGTAATCTAGAAAAACTACGATTTATTGAAATTCTAAAATAATAATAATCCGCTGTTTCCGATTACAAACACATTAAAGAGCAACAACCTTCCTATTTTAAAAATAAGAACAATCTTTTATTGTCTGCAATAAAGTGGGTCGCCCATCTGTCAAAAAAATATGTTTTATATGAATGAGTACGATTTAACGTTTTTTTTCCCCGTTTTATACAAATAAAAGCGTATTTTTCTATGAATGCGTGTTCGTTTCTATTTACAAATGAGCATTCTTACGTGTATTTATAAACATACAATCTGTGCCAAGTCCGTAATGTAATTTTTTTATCTAAAAAACGACATAGAAAATTAAATTTTTAATTTCTTTGTTATTGCGGTATATTTGGGCCTATTTCTGTTCGGACTTTACATACCTGCTACTCCGTCTTTTTATTTCTGGGAAACCCTGTATACGTGAAGCAATATGATTGGTACTTTTTTTAAGAAATATTATTTCTTACCTAAATAATATTGTTCGAAGTTGTTTTGCTTGCGATCCTAACACGTTATGTGACAATCCAATAGATATACATAAATTTAAGTGAGTAAACAATAACTTCAAACACTTTAAAATGAATTCATGGTGATCAGAGACGCTTTTAAAAGGTGCAGGCGGTTTACAGCTAAGTAAGTTATCAGCATATTTTTCCAGAAATATCTTTATAATTTCAAATGTTCTCTCGTGTAAGTCCAAGCAGAAAGGCCTATGTCGCAAAATTTGCTGATTTTCATAAGGAACTGCTGTCCACGCAAGTGAATGTGATGTGCCTATAAACAAAATGCCACACATTAAAGACTCATACAGAAAGATCTATAATGCAAATAGTCTGTTATAAGGCAAGAGACTTACAAACAATTAATTTATCGGGTTCATTCTGTTACATTATCAACAAGAAAGATTTTAGAATATAAACTGATTTAATTTTAATTTAAAGAGTGATTTTCATTTTGTTGTAAAATTGAAAGGATAAGTATTATCAATACAATTTAATTTGCCAGGCCCCTACAAGTTTACTAAAATAAAAAGCTTAGGTATAAAATTAAATGTCAATAACCTCTTGAAATGAAATTTACTATAATTTTATATCCTAAACTTTTTATTTTAGTATTTATTTAATGAAATTGACTTTAATGGATCACCGTATGCTTCGTGTACTGCATTTTTTGAGATCAAAAGTTACTTGATATTTTAGTGGTTATTTGGTATTTTATTAGTTTCCTAATTCATTTTGTTTATCATACTCAAAATGTAAAAAAAAGGTGATTTAATATAGGAACTATTCTGATATATTTTTAAAATATCGTTTCATTAATACAATGTATGTATTAGTTACATATGGCATTATTCAATATATAAAATACATAGGTTTCCTTGCTAACATTTACTAAAATTCATTTTGATTCAAATATATTTTTTTTAAATTTAATTACGTAATCGTTGTTTGTTAATTTTTCGGCTATTTTGGCTGTTACCTCACTTTTGGATAGCCTTTATATTGGTATTTATTTCTTGAAATCAGAATTCGGATATTGTTTATTATTTATGTTGTTCATAGTTCATAGTTCTAGAGTTGGTTCACTTTCTATTTCTCGTTTTACTTTTGTATTTTGTAATTTCGCGTTCGTTTAATTAAGATTATCTTTCTTGCTTAGTAGTGGGATTGTCTTCGATATCAGCGTGCGAGGCATCTGCCTCGCTTTTGAGTAATAATTGAACACACAAGATTTTTATCTCCCAAGTCTTAAGCTCTGCCAAATTAACTTATGTATTCAAGTTTGGCTTGAAAAATCAAGGATGAAAACGCACTGCTTAATATTTTATATGGATTAATTAAGAAATTGATGGGTCTTGGTTATCGTTCGTGTGGATGAACGAAGATTTAATGATGTTGACATGGAAATGATAACCTCGATGCGTGTTTGTTCAGTTACATCGCTTGTGGTTAACGTTGAGTTTCCCTTGTTAATTTCTGTTTTCTCCATTTCCATAGCATTCTAGTACACGGTCAAGAATACACTCTCGTGTATGTTCAAGTTTGATGTATCTGCAATATACGTTGCTGTTTACCAGTCATTGTTCGTAACTCCTTTGGTTCCGAATCGCTAGTTGTCGCGTATTGCGTTTTGCCTGGCTGCGCCACGAATCTATACACAGCGGTCTTGAGAACGTATGTGAAGGCAGGGGCGTAGCTACCGCCGTATCAACGATACGGGGTCCCTACCTGTGTAAGCAAAAATTCTTAAAAAATGTTATCCACAAACTCAGAATATTATTGATAAGAGGCTCGTAATAAATGAATAATGAAAATATAAAAATAATGATAGTTTTTAGTCTGTGGCAACTAGAACAAATTAATCATTTGCGAGACGGGACTTTCCCCGGCGGCAGACATCATTTGAAATGATTATGCTGCAAGGGGAAGTCCCTTTATTTGGTTAGGTGAATAAGCGATGTAACACTCTTTACATGTTTACTTCAATCTGTACATGTAATTCATCATACGTTATAAATGTTGTGATTATGTGTGTATTTTTAAATTATTATTGTGCAAAAATAAAAGTGAAAGAAAGTGGAGCTTTAAAAATAAAAAAATAAACAGAAAGAGGAGAATGATTTAAAGAAATTGCCCAAACTGTCTTCATTTTTTCGGCAATCAGATATTGTGGATCTTATGTCACACGTCGTTACATATATAAAAGAAACACTTTTCCCAATAAATTCAAGTAAGTTTTACCTTATACATCGAAATAATATGTCTTAAATTTCATTTTGCGCAATTCATGCAAAGTGTCATGCGATTCATGATTATAAGGTAAACAAAGAGTAATGTTGTAAAAGTGTGTAATAGAACCTATTGATTCTTTCTACATTCAGTTAGTAGTAGTAGGTACAGTTCTGATTATCATATTTAATCGTGATATATAAGTGAATTAATTACAGAATATTTATAATTTATTTATTATGTTTATAATTTTATTTATTAAATGAAAAGTGAGTCTAACGTAAACAAATTGCATTTGTACTTCTTTGATTATAGAACTACACTGTTTAAAAAACATTAAAAATGTATGTACAGCTTCCGCAACAGAGTGGGGATAACAACTGTTTTCAAAAATAAAAGACGGAAGATAACGAAGCGCTTTTTTGACGAGTCATAAGAAAATGAGAGAATTTCATTCCCGGAATTGTACTTCACAGTCAATGCGTACTATTTCTGTTTAAATATATCAATTTCTAAACTAAACAAAATTATCCGAGTAACATGTTCGAAGCATTACTACCAGATATTTATTTCACACAACATAAAAAATGAGGCCGGAAAACGGACTAGTAAATACAATAAAGACTTGTCAGTTAATTTCTATGAACAACTAATTGCTTTTAAAACCTGTTTGATATCTGAAGTTTAGAAAATTCATTCCGCTAAGGAAGTTATAGAATTATTGCTAATAAAATTCAATAGCCTTGACTCCAGTTTTCCGGAGGTAGTAACAGCAGGCTTCCTATTTTTTACTATCACAACTATACATACAGGGTGAGTCATTAGTAGCCGCTTCTTCGATTGCTCTTTTGTGTTTTAAATAAAAGAAAAAACAATTAGTGGAAGATCAATGGTTGATTGTGGCGCATGTTGTAAAAATACTTTAAGCTCTGACCCACTTCCGGTTTCACCGGAAATGCACAGAACTTAATTTTTTTAAATGACTCACCCTATATATTTTTGGATTTTCTTGTACTGCTGTAAATTGTCTGTCCAACTGTTTTCTCTTTTTCAAAATTGAGCCAATAGTTTTTGAGTTATTAATTTTTTTGGAAAATATTTGACCAAAACACGTGTTCAGAAAAAAGTCATTTTCACATTGTTTTGAAAAGTAAAAACATTACCTTTGGTGGTGCTTGTAGCCAAGAAAATTCTGCATTATTTGGTAAAGTTGCACTCGACAATACCTCCAAAAACTTTGTTTTTTCAAAGCCTACTTCCTGAAATTTTCACATACCAAAAACTTATTTTTTTTAAATGGAACACCCAGTATTTTATTGAGGCATTTTGTTACTTTTTTTATTCTCTTTCATTTTTGTTAACGATGTCCTATACCTATCTTTTCGTAATTTCTGAGATAATCACTATAGGAGCAATTAGCGGTCTATTAAAGAACTACGAGCGCTGTTGTTTTATGCACCAAAATATTTGTTCAACCAATGGATGGCAGGAATGGCGCCGGACTTCCTTAGTCAACTATCAAACAAGGTAAATGTTAAATCCAACTATCCCAAAAGTAACAATTTTACAGAATGAAGAGCATCGGATACCAATTTCGTAATTCCGGCAATGTCCAGTTGCAGTATTTCATTTTTGACACTGTTGGTTAACAACGAAATAAAATAAAGGTTATGTTTACTGACACATTTGAAGATGTCTTCAAAACGTTTTGAAAATCCGTCCGTATGTAGCGAAGATACTCTTCTCCATTAACATTTTCATTAAAGAAATAAGGTCCAATTATGTAACTACCCACTATTCCTCCCCACAGTTTTAATGACCAAGGATTTTGAAAGTTTACATGTGTGATAAAGTGGGAGGATTTTATATTATAAGAATGGAAATTGTGACGATGAACGTATTCACTTTAATAGAAGGTGGCTTCGTTGATAAACAATAAAAAATTGAGAAAGCCGGAATAATTTATCTGCTGCCAATTGACAAAAATGTAAGCGATTCTGAAAATTTCTTTCATATAACCTTGTGTATGAATATGCTACGAGTGAATTTCATATTTCCTAATTATTCTGTATTCTCAAATTTGACTTATATCTAACTGTCGACTAATTTTCGTAGTACTTGTATAGGGGTGTTCGACTACACTCGCATGTACCGTAAACGTCTTATCCTCACCAGTTATTACCTTTTCCGCTCATTCTTTTATATTCAATACTTTCTGTTCACTCAAACCGTCCCTTTATACCTTCGAAGGTTTCTGGCTACGGTTGACTTTAATCAGGGATCGTTGTGCATAAAGTCTGGATGCTAGCAAAGAGTTTCTTTCAGATTCACCCAAAACGTCAATCATATCTATTAACTCTTCATAAGAATAATTCATTTGGATGATAACAAATGGCGATGCTTTTATAAGTTTGACATAAATGTATACCGACATTCTTTAACAGTTGACCCAGGCAGTCAACCGCATTCCAGCCTTTATTGGACGAATATTTGGGTACATAGAACAGCGCCCGTAGTTCTTTAATTGACCGCTAATTGCTTCTATAGTGATTATCTCAAAAATTACAAAAAACAGGTATAGGACATTGTTAATAAAAATGAAAGAGAATAAAAAAAGGAACAAAATGCCTCAATAAAATACTGGGTGATCCATTTAAAAAAAATAAGTTTTTCGTATGTGAAAATTTCAGGAAGTAGGCATTGAAAAAACAAAGTTTTTTGAGGTATTGTCGAGTGCAACTTTACCAAATGATGCCGAATTTTCTTGGCTACAAGTACCACCAATGTTAATGTTTTTACTTTCAGAAACAATGTGAAAATGATTGTTTTCTGAACACGTGTTTTGGTCAAATATGTTCCAAAAAAAATTAATAACTCAAAACTATTGGCTCAATTTTGAAAAAGAAAAAACAGTTGAATAGAAAATTTAAAGCATTACAAGAAAGTCCAGAAATATATAGGATGAGTCATTTAAAAAAATTAAGTTCCGTGCATTTCCGGTGAAACCGGAAGTGCGTCAGAGCTTCAAGTATTTTTACAATATGCGCCACAAGCAACCATGGATCTTCCACTAATTGTTTTTTCTTTTATTTAAAACATAAAAGAGCAATCGAAGAAGCGGCTACTAATGACTCACCCTGTATATACATTTATACGTAAACGTATATGCACATATGTAACTGTATGAATGCGAACAACAACGTGCAGACAGCTGTTTCGACCTTGCATTGGTCTCATCAGTGCACGAACGTGTTGTTCACAATGCCTTAAAAACTTAGATTATCTGATATAGTCGACTTACGTACCAAATACCATGAGACATTCCCGGTGGCATCTGTTACACAAACGCGACACCGCAAGGTAATGTCACCCTGGGTAGTACAACTACTAATCGGGCAACTGTAGATATACGTGCATTCAATGAACAATGTACCTATTACAATACAATCTACGTATAAATGTATATATGTATACTTGTGATAGTATTATCCGTTAATGTACGTTACACATTCAAGTATTGCTATATTTTGAAATTCCTATTATTTTAATTTAAAAAATGATAAAAAGTGGCAGATTAGAAAAAATGACATAAAGAACTCGTGTCATAAGACACTTATTGCACTCGCCCATTAGGACACTCCTCGCTGCACTCGTCGTGTCCTAAACTTGAGCTCGTGCAATAAGACGTGTCTTATGACACTTATTCTTTAATATACTATTATAGTCGTTTAGTACTAATCGGTATGAAAAACCCAGATTGGTAATAACTGGTATTTTAATAAAAGTTCGAAACACCAAACCAAATCGTATAGAGAATTAAGTCTAATATATTACCCAAAAGTAAATTTATAAACACTAAAAAAAAACAGCTTTACCAGCACTAATTTGTCTAATAGTAACAGCACTAAGTCCAATAACTTTCTGTGGTTTAAGTATAGGTCCAGTTCTGTGCCCTTGTCCACACTGCCCCATAGTATTTGTACCCCATGCAAATAATTCATTTGTATCGGTTAATGCAAGACAATGACTATCACCAGCGGCAATATCTATGATACGATAGGGCGTTAAATCTTGCACTAATGTTGGTACCAAATATAAAGTGTCAGAGGTTCCAACTCCAAGAGGAGGTCCCATTCCCCATGTATAAACCTACAAAAAAAATATTTTTAAAATAACACAGGGCAAATAATTATTATTTTACCTTTCCGTTCACTGTTAGTGCCATGGAAAACATTGCGCCAGCGCAAACTTTCCTAATAGTTAAACCTTGAAGGGCTTCGATAACTTTCGGGCGACACTCTTTTGCGATTTCATCATGTCCCAAACGGCCGCTATCACCCGAACCGAAAGACCATACTGTTTTGCCATCCTTTGAAACGACCAGCGTATGCGCACTGCCACAAGCAACAGATCCAACATCTGTTAAATCAGCGACTTGGGTAGGAACTAATTTACCGGTACTATCGCCATGGCCCAATCTCCCATGATCCCCTTCACCCCATGTATACAATAATCCATCTTCAGTTACAGCCGCACTATGGCGATAGCCTAAATAACATGGTTTTGTAATACCGAAATCATCTTAAAATTGTCTGATTTTAACTACCTGCATGTACAGATTTTATTGTTTTATCAGAAAAAGGGCCTTTTATCAACTTCGGTTGTTTATGAGTCACACAATTTCCATGTCCCAATTTACCATAATCTCCATCACCCCAGCTATAAACAAATCCATCGTCCGTCAATGCCAATGTGTGACCATCACTACCTTTTGAACTTGAAATTCTTTTAACATGAGCATCAAGCAAGACCCGTTTTGGTAAGTTATGATTGGCCGAATCACCGAGGCCTAGTCTTCCGTAACTACCTTTGCCGCAAGCACTTACCGAACCATCCCAATGTACAATAAACGTACAATACTGACCAGCCTCTGCCTGCAGACAAAAGAAGCAATACAACTCAATAATGCTTGTGATTACTTTTGATTTTATATACTAAAAATATTTTTTCCAAGTTGAACAAAAGGTTTCCTTGCCTAGAGTATTATGTTCAAAAAGGGTCAATCCATTTCTAATCACCCAAGAAATGTTGCACAACATTTTTTATTTTCCTGATTTTTTTATCATGAGTTTCCTATATGTAGATAGTCACAAAACACTGTTTGAAAAAAAATTATAAGGCAGCCATTTTTAAAATGGCGGTTGGGCAATTGTTTAAGAAAAACGTGGTTTGCGGAAAGTTTAATTGCCAAGCTATTTTAAAATAAGGGGTGTCTCAACGGGAGGTTTGTTTTTGAAATTCGCGCGAAATATGGTTAAGTTGGTACTACAGCGCTTAGATTTGACAGTTAGCATTGTGAAGTCTTGACATTTCAAGAATGCAGCGCTATACAAACGAGAAACGTGTACTTATTGTGAAAACCTATTACCAAAATGGAGAATCTATCGTGGGTACGTTTCGCAATTTACGTGAACATTTTGGTATTCATAATCGCCCAAGTAAGACCGCGATTACGAAATTAATTGAAAAGTTTGAACGCACTGGTTCTGTGGCAGACGTAAAAACAGCCCTGCGTCCTCGTAGCGGTCGTTCGGCTGAAAACATAGCCGCAGTGGTAGAAAATGTGGCCGATAATGCGCGCACCTCGATTCGTCGTCGTGCACAGCAATTAGACCTTTCCAGAAGTACTGTGCAGCGTATTTTGACCAAGGATTTGCACTTACACGCATACAAGATCCAATTGACGCAGACATTGAAGCCAGCCGACCATGGACAGCGCCGTGAGTTCCGCAATTGGGTGTTATCGATGCAACAGGATAATCCCGATTTTGCAGCACAAATCATATTCAGTGATAAAGCGCATTTTCAACTTAATGGTTACGTTAACAAACAAAATTGCAGAATTTGGGGCGCTGAGAATCCTCGTGTGATTGAAGAACAACCTATGCACCCACCAAGAGTCACTGGTTGGTGCGGATTTTGGGCCGGCGGTGTAATTGGACCATTTTTTTTTGAAAACGCTGCTGGTGCCGCGGTAACCGTCACTGGTGATCGTTATCGTGACATGATAGCCAATTTTTTGTGGGCTGAGTTGGATGGTATGGATGTGGATAACTTCTGGTTTCAGCAAGATGGTGCCACAAGCCACACAACGAACCAAACAATTGAGTTATTGCGCACAAGGTTTCCAGGCCGTGTAATTTCTCGTCATGGCGATCAAAATTGGCCACCAAGATCGTGCGATATCACGCCGATGGACTTTTTTGTTTGGGGATTTTTGAAAGGAAAGGTTTATGCTAACAATCCTCAAACACTTCAAGAAGCTGAAATACGCGATTCGAAACGCGTTTGCTGTGATGGTGCCGCAATTGTGTGCAAGAGTCATACAAAATTTCGTCAACAGAATGGACATCTGTCAACGTAGTCGCGGTGGCCACTTATCAGATATTGTGTTCCACGTGTAATGTACATGTCTGTACTTTATCATGAATTAAAAACATTGACAATTTTCAACAATCTAATGTGTTTATAATTGCAACTTCAAAAACAAACCTCCCGTTGAGACACCCTTTATATCAGAATAATTTAAAAACCAGTGTGTTCAGCATGAAATGAACTTCAAGCATATATTTTTTTTAATTTTTCCATCAAGCAAGATAGTCAGTCAAACTCTTTCCGTAAAGACTCCGAAGAAATTTATCAATCGTTACTTTTAAAGACCGTAAATTCTTATGAAGGAAGAGAGGCTCACTAATAGTATGATACGTTTGTAAAAAGTATTAAAGTTTGATGATCCTCAAAGTTTGAGCCTTTGGAAGTAACAAAACATCTTATTTGATTGTCACTTATGGGGACTTATCTGTGAAAGCTTCTTGTTCCGTTCACTGGTAAACAACATTCAAATCTCTCAGTCAGTTTTGTTTTCATTTATTTAATTACAGCTGAAGTAACAAATAATACTGAAATTACTGCTCTATTACTCTAAATGTAGTTGAGTGTCAGTCGTAATTTTTTTGTGAGGTATTCTTATGTGTATAAAGAACATTCTGTAAAATTTTCACTTGTTTTCATTTAGTCCCTTTTTAGATACTGACCTGAAAAAATTGATGTTAAAAGGCTTTCGGCAATTTTTAAATAGCCCTAGAAAAAAAATGCATTCTCAGGACTAAAACGTATACTGCAGGGAGTTATGTAAGTATTCAACATAGAACTAACATATTATTAGTGAGTCTCTCTTCGTTCATAAAAATTTGCGGTCTTAAAAAGTAACGAATGATAAAATTTTTCGGAGTCTTTACAGAAAGAGTTTGACTGACTCTCTTGCATGATAGAAAATTTTAAAAAAATTTATGCCTGAAGTTCATTTCATGCTGGATACACTGGTTTTTGAATTATTCTGATATCTTTTAAAATAACTTGTCAATTAAACTTTCCGCAAACCACGTGTTTCTTTAAAATTTGCCCAACCGCTATTTTGAAAATGGCTGCCAGAAAAAACTATGGCTTATAACAATTCTTCAGACAGTGGTTTTTTTGTTTACTGTCTACCAATAGGGAACTCATGATAAAAAAATCAGGAAAATAAAAAATCGTGGAGCAACAAATTTTATTTATATTGGGCGATTTGAAATGGATTGACCCAAAATAAAGATATAAAATTAATAATAGCCTAAACTGGAAATATGTGCTTTAGTGTAAGGTTTGTTATAACTCCATGATGAAATCGTACATTTATCGTTGTGTACATATATAAAGCGAAAACCGCGTACAACTATATTTCGAACCATATACTGAACGATATAGTTGATTATTTTGGCAACTGACACGGCCAAAGCACGAACTAAACATATAATAATATAATGATCACTAAAAATTATACCATCGATCGGAAAAATGTCAGAACAATAAAAATTAATCAAGAAATATTTTCAGTATACATAACTTGCGCTAGTAAAATACTATTGCATGAAAACAAAAAAACAAATTAAATATTATAAATAGTTATTAAATATTACTTTTCTATACCTATATTTTATTTAATAGTTGGCTAATCTGTGTAGTAGGCAATACTGTTCACACATTTATATTGTTTAAATGACAATTATAACAAACATGTGGTGTATAAACATTACTAATTATAACATCTCAAATTTGACGCCAGTTTAATTTATTGGCGCATGTCGGTTCCCAAAGCGATTCAACTATAGCCCTGCACTTGTGTGAAATATAAGAATGGGTCTTGCATAAAATTCTGCCAGTCAAAAAAATTACCTATATTACAATCACGTTCAGAGAAATAAGTTCTTTCAATTTCATTTTTATTTTCCACTCAGAAAATGTGGATTGTGATGCATTTTGTGTTTTTCAGAGTTTTATGTTTAGTTCCTAAGCAATATAAAAGTTAAACATATATCTTGTTTTTTATTTAGTTAAGTTAGTATTCTCTACTATAATAGGTTCAAACATAGTTGGCAACACTGATAAATGTGTAAATTCCTTCTGTGACTGTGACATTGCTTTCATTCAGCAGACACAACAGTTGCGCAACGGTTCAGTGATCATGTCCAGTAGACGACCGCTCACTCTGAACATGTTCAGGACCGGCCGCCATTTTTGTGAGGGGAAAAATTCTACGCTCACTTAGTGAGCGCATTCTCTACGCATGCGCCATTAATGCATTCCAAGACCAACCTAATAAATAACTTTGACGAAAGTTACTAGACAAGTGAGATACAGCAAATTAAAGGTATTGTACAGAAATAAATGTATTAACATATTGGAGTTCACCCAGTATTTTATTCGGGGTTGGAAAAACCAAACCTTCCACTAAAAACTACGCCAAAACTTAATGCAGAAAAACAATTTATTATTATTGTTTATTCGGTTTAATCTCTATAATTTTAACATATGGCAGCAATCAAAAGTACCAGATGACAAACGATGACATAAAGGTGAGCGGTCCTGTCCAGCGAACACTCAACTGTTGTGTGGTGAACGGTTGGAGCGGGATCGGTTCCCGATCCGTCTGCTGAATGAAAGCATTGTTTTCCTTGCATGTGAATACTATCTGCAGAATATGCTGACCTCGCTGTCAGTCATACCATTAATGTAAAATTGACACTTTGATATGATGTTATTACAATTTTTTACAACAGCATTTGATTTTGATGCTTTTCCCATATGGTATTTAATTAACAGAAAAATAATGTTGGGTCATAACGTTTACATAAATATCAAATAACTAACTACAAACTATAACTCTCTGCAAAGATGTAGGTTTGAAACAAAATGAATATATGTGGCCTAATGTTATATGCTTTGCAATATTTTATCTTTCAAATAGCTATATTTATTCCGAGTTGAAGCCATGAGGATTTCAAGTGATTCTCAACCATATTATAAAGCTCATCATTTAATAGTAGTAGTGAGAATGTATATAGAATCTTAAAATAATAATAAAATTGTCTAGGTACATACCTGCTGCACTTGTTGAAATACCTTAGATTTCAATGGGACTACAATGTGCTCATAACTACCTTCAGCTAATTGTTGAGATGAATTACTACCCCAAACATATAAATCACTATTTTTTGTTAATTTAATTTCATTAGTAGACTCATCAGTAGATGAACTTCCTCCATATTCTAAAGCCATATCAACTAACTTTACCATAAGTTGCAATGCAGCCTCATACAACGTGACCTCTTTTAAACTTGAATGAAAATGATCCATACTCAAGCTTTTCTCAGACACAATATGATCTATTGCTTTCATAAATCTTTTACTTTGGATAATATCACAGTCATTCACAGAAGCTTCTAGAGCCATTTCAATCCATTCCAAAAGGTATCTCAATGATCCTCTTTGCATAGAAATACTTAATAACAACTCTGATGCTAAAATCCTACCTGTAGTGTCAACACCTGACGATTTCAAAACTGTTTCTTTCAAAAAAGACGATACCTTATCTAGGCATGTAACACCTAAACTTCCCAAATGCACTTCATTGGAAAATGACAAAGGTGGAAAATTGTCAATAATGTCAACAGCAGTTTGTAAAACGGGACTACACATTGATGGTCTATTTAATAATAAACTGTTTTGCCAATTTTCATGTAAAAGTGAAAATAAAAAATTCAAGCCAGTTTGAACTCCAAGCTCTACTAAAGCCTGTGAACCAGATATAGGTTCTTTAACTTGTATACTTGTACTATCAACAGCAGAAACATTAGAAGGTTTTATATTATCTTTGTCATGATATCTCATTATTAAAGCATAATATATACGACGAAGTATTAATAATCTGTGCTTCAATATTGTAGCAAATGGTGTTGTTGAACATATGCTTCTAGCCAAGTCTAATTGTGCACAAAGAAGTTTAGTTACATAGTGTTCCAAATCGACAGCAGGTATATAATCATTTTGGAAATCAGGCAATGCTTGTACATCATTATATATGGTCACAGTATCTGGTATCAATCGTATCTCTTTATTTGTTACAAGATTATCAAACAGAGACTGAACTATGTCCCTTGAAGCAAGGCTATCACAATCTTTCATAGACCAAGTGCCGTTCGCATGGTCAGCCCATTCTGTTTCTATATTAGTTGCTCCACTAGACTCCATAATTAATACTACTTATAAATTATCACTTTGATAAACATTGAACATGAACATTTTCTATAACTAATATAAAAATTAACACACTTTTTAATAGAAGTAAAAAACTATACTAGAATTTTGTTTTGACAGATGTTCGTAATTTATCTGAATTTGGTTACAAAGCATTTTCCAATTTACAAATAATTTTCATGTTATATTTTATCTGACAGTACATCTCAACTTCAAAAATGGAATAGCTATCATTATTTTCATTATATAACTCCTGTATATTCAATATTAATTATTCCACTATATAGTAAGTAAATTTAAGTGATAATGTTTTTGATAACACATTTTTAAGTAGATAGTCATGAAAGGTTGATACTTTGTTGGCATCACTGCACTCTTGTCATTTTTGACAATTCAATATATGTCAAGACCAAGGTCATACGTTTACAAAACAGCAAAATGCTTATAACAGTTTTGTATACGCTACGGCGCACAGAAAACTCGGTTTTTATTAATAAGTGCTACTGATGATGACAACATGTTATCGAAGTTAATGTACTAAACGTTGCATTTTTATTTTGTTTAGTATCTAGCCAGAGTTTACCTACATTGTAAATTGTACTCCTGATCTAGAGCACTCTATACTTTGTAATTCAAATCACCTCTACCCTCTATAAACTATAAAAATTGAGCCTGAATGTAAGAATGCAAATCATATTTTTAGGCTATCATTGTGGCATTAATTTAAATTGAATTAATCCATTTCATAGAAAAATCCAAAATTATAATTAAGTATTAATTCACTATAACCTATTGATAAATATTAATTAGTGGATAAAATATAATAGTAGCACTTTTTTTGAATATGGTATTAATTCTAAACTGTCTTACAAGGACTATAATAATTTATTGAAATTTAAAATAACTTCTCTTGTAATATTGCGCTTCTTTTCACATTACAGAGTAGAGATAGAAGTTGCCACGGTAATTAGAAATAGTGATGGGCAGGATATATAGGGAAATACGAGTACATTTTCAGGCGACTAGGCAGGCTCGTGTTTTATCGGCTCTCAGGCAACATCGTGCTGCCTATCGGTTTCCTAGAGCGTCGATAAAACTCGAGTCTATCTATATATATAGTCTTATTAAAAATACTCGAATTCCTCTATGTTGCCCATCACTATAAAATGAAAATGCTAAATCGCCACAGACACACGTTATATCAATTTGAACTGCTTTTTAAAGATCCAAATATATACAAAGCTATAATTAGGTCTTAATTTAGTATCTCTTAAGTAACATTAGTGGATAGATTTAAAAGAAACGCATTTCTGCATACATTTCTTTAATCCTAAGCCTTCAAGCCACAATCTCCGATTTGTTTCGTAAAATGTCATACTGTATAATGTATATATCTTAAATATATATATTAGTGTAATCATTTAAATTTAAAATGTTGCCTCTTCTTATAATCTACCTTTTTTTTGATATTACACGTATGTGAAATGAGAATCACTCCGTTGAAGTCCATTCCATTTGTATAGATGTGTGGCAAACATCACACAGCACTGTAAGAAGAAGAAGGGGCGTATAAAGCATAGTCAACAATAAAACAAAAAATAGACGCCATTTTGCGCTAGTTCGTATATGTGATTCCTATTATTATATATGTCATCAGATTTATAAACGATTTTTATTGTGCGGAAATGTACCTGTGATAATAATTGGTGTGTGTTCGTTAGACTATTTGTGAGTGATATGAACTATTAGTACAATTGTGTTGTCTTGGTATCTGGGGAGAGTTATAATATTAAAATTTCAAAGATGAGTACTAGAGATGATGAATATGATTATTTATTTAAAGGTAAGGGAATCTCAAAAATCTTCTTTCTAAGCAAGCTTATTTTGTTAAAGTTGCTATAAATCTGTATGAATACATCGTTTTTGACGTACATATACATAACTGTCATTTGATGACAAGGCACAGTTAATCTTAGGTCAAACAATTAAATCAATTTTTCGATATTAACATAATAGTTAAAACTAAATTTGTGGCAGTGGTGTTTAATGTAAACAAAAATACGTATACCTAATCGTAAAATAACCGTTTGTAATTTTTTTAAACAACCATAACTTGTAGAGCTTATTTAATATTTATATTTATTTGTAAGATTTTTCTTTGTGAACAGACAAATATGTACGAATATAATTACATTCTTTTCTTGTAGTTGTTTTAATTGGTGATTCTGGGGTTGGCAAAAGCAACCTGCTATCAAGGTTCACTAGAAATGAATTTAACTTGGAATCTAAATCAACTATAGGTGTAGAATTTGCTACTAGAAGTATACAGGTTAGTATGTTTTCCATATAATTCCTAATATGATTGATATATGCTCAAAATAATACTTGTGATATATTTTTAATATTATCTTATAAGTATGAGTCATAAAAATATCTTAATATATTTAAACCTTTATACCATTATTTTAACCTTCACATGCATAACATTTTAGTAACACTTTTTTTTTGTACATTTTTTATAGGTGTCTACCTAATTTAACTGAATGCATGAGTTATGTGTAAATAAACTTTGTAGAAATGTATTGAGTATGCATATATAATTGCATTAAACAGAATCAAGTTAATGGCATTGATCTAAAGGTTGATATTATTGTTAAATAATCGTGTCCCTGTTACTGAGAGGTAATTTAGTACAGCATAACAAATGAAAAGAATTAAAATTTAGATATCTATATAGTTATTGGTGTAAGTATTGTCAAAAAAGTACATGTTTTTAAATTCCATTATTGAATAGAATAAGATGTACAACGTTCAGTTATTTAAATGAAGCAAAATATACTTCCTGTAAAATTTATTAAATTACATATATAATATCACATTGCATTTAAATTAGAGCTGACAGTAACTTTTGAGTTGGAGTTTAAATACACTGTTTATGTCAAGCTTCTTAACTTTGTTTTCATTCATATTTATGTGTGTCACATTACTTCATGAAATTATATTAATTTCTAATAATGGATATCGTATATTTAACATGACAGTTATTGCTAAATCATATTACATATATTTGTATATATAGTATGATCAAAAAGTCTTTGGATCGCTATTGCCGTGGAATTTATGTCAATCTATGAAATTATTTACTTTTATTAATTTTGACATTTACTTGACAACTTTCAAGTCAGCAGGTTATAATTCAACCTAAATAATTATAACCTAAAATCTATTTTATTTGTGACTTATGTATACTTCAAAGTCAAGAACCACAGAAGTAAATAATTCTATAGATAGCTTCACGTTTCATGGCTATAGCGATCCAAAGACTTTTTGATCATACGTTATATGTAATGAAGTATTCATAATTCCTTTTAATGATTACATCATGATAGAATATATTTAATATCATTTATAAAACATAATGTAAAGTATGATTTTGTCTGTAAGAGAAAAAAATTGACACTGCATAGGGTTGCAAGTTGTAATGAAGGTTGACCTATACTACGGCAGTGTGCATTCAAGTTTTCCTTTGGCCGGGAACATTTTGAAAGAGATCTGTGTGTTTGGAGATCACTGTTTATGTAGTTGTTGAGGAATTAAATAAATAGTTTTTTTCTTTCATGGCCTTGGAGTGAAATTCATGGAATACTTTATACAAATTATATACTTGATGGCTCTAGTGGTTCAGACATTGATAACAACCTATCAATACTATAAAATCAAAATAGGGTTACTTATATATTATATGCAAATTACTTTTTTAGCTTTTCTACTTTAGATTTCGTTAATTCTATATCCAAGTGTATTAAATGAGAGACGATTGCGGTAATTATTATTCTTATTCTCATTTTAAATTTCGCTCGCCCAACGTTATAAGGTTCTAAATAACATAATGTTCAAATTGAGAAAAACGAGTTTGTAAATATTGACCTTAAGATTTTGAAAATGTCAACTTTTCTCTTTGATTTATTTGTGCTGTTCGATATCAATAGAATGCTACACACAAGCAAATATTGCGGTGTGGAATAGTAAAAGCTTTAAAATCTTCCAATGCAGTTGAAGGCGTCAATTTTACCTTTTGAACTATTAGAAAAAAATAGAAATATAAGTTAAATTGTTATTCCTATAAACCACTTGTTAAAAAATTAAATAACATTTTTCTGTGTGGTGATTGCCTGTGTCTGCTATTTTCTAGAGTAATTCCTGGACATTTGCTACGGTTTTTGTAAGATATTTGTCTAGAAAGAACAGATTGTATTTTAAAAGAAAGTTAGTACCAAAAAAACCATTAAGTAGGAAAATATTAAAATTATGAAACATCATTTACCTGTCGAACAACTTAGTTTTCAGCAGTTCATGGAAGAAACGTGACGTTTGTCATTATTTATATTTAATCTTTTATTAAAAATTTAGAAATTTCACTCTTATGAAAAAAGTAGATTTGTGAGTACAATTGTTATTCTTGAAACGACTACAACGTAATTTTCAGCAACACTTTTTACTTTGTTATACGTAGTATAAGGAAGTATTGTGATGATGAAAATTTTCGACTTCGAGATTTTTGCAGATGTCCACGTTTTGAGTTCCCTCTCTGTGTGTGTCTGTGACCAAGATAGCGGTCAAACCGCTACAGATATCAATTCCAAACTTTGTATTTACGAAAATAATCTCCCTCTTGGGAACTGATTAGATTTTGAGCAAAATCGGCAGACCGGAAGTAGTAGTTTACTTCAGTGAAAAAGTCGAAATTTGCAAATATTTCGTCAATTACTACGTTTAAACAAATTTATAAAGAATTCAAATATACTCAAAATTAAATTTGAGAAAAATTGTGTTAATAAAGTTTTTCGAAATTCCTACCGGAAGTAGGTCTTTTACTCTTATCGAAAATCAGTTTTTTGCGAATATCTCGCAAGTCATGCTTTCTAGGCGGGTATATTATGAGTATAAAAGTATTTAGAACGTACTTTTAAATATCTTTTGTATAAAAAAAAAATTCAGAATCGGACCGGAAGTAACACTTTTACTCTTACCGAATAACGATTTTTTGGAAATATGTCGTAAATTATGCGTTCTATATATATTTATGAAGAGTACAAAAGTATTTAGAGTTGGATATGGAATATTTTTTGTATAAATGAAATTTCAAAATTCGGACCGGAAGTAACACTTTCATACGTATAAGAAAGTCGTGTGGTGGCCACACCTCATTTTTTAGTTTTGTTTCATTATTTTAAATTATTAATATTAATTATTGTAAAGTTAACGTTTAAAGTGTTATTTTAATAGAAATGAGACTATTCTTTGTGGGTCAATTATTCTATTACCAGATGGCGTTACTTAAGGATCGATATTTTGAGGTTGGCAGAATCAATTTCGACAGTGTAAATTGAAGATATATTACAGTCAAAATAGAACGCAGCGGTAGCGAGATATAGTTGGCCATGGTTTTGTTAGTTTCTTGTTTGTTGTTTTTCTTTATCAAAAAATTGATCGTTTCATTAAAGTAATAACTAAAATGTAAAGAATGGCATCTTTACATTTTAGTTATTACTTTATTACACTAGTTTTTTGGTCTTTTATACAACACACTTAATTATGACATTCAAGTTATCTACATACATAATTTATCTAAAATGAAATCAATTTAAGGATGGCCCAGCGCTAAATTTTCGTGATTCACCTGTAAACGCATTAGATACTTAATAATAATAAGCTTGTTTATTCGCCAGGTGATCCATACGGATATGGGATTTGTCATAATGGACTTATCTATACATCACAAATATGCAGATACATAAATACATATCTCCATGTATACATGGAGGTACATACATTGTTTTTGTAGGAAATGGTTAAGTAGTTGTAGAAGTAGTAGTTTCAGTTCCGTGTGTATATATTTGTTCTCAGAGTATAAACTCGCATCCTATGAAAAGAATCCGCATATACTAGCTATAAAAGAGTACAAGTTACCAGGTAACGTTAAAGAAAAATGTGTGCATAAAGAACTTTAAACATACAATAAAAGAATGATTGTTGCGCAAATGTTACTACTCGCTAGTTTTTAAATGAACTGTAAATTAGATTTAATACTTTTCTGTTAGTTTATATCCACGTAGTTTATAGTGTATACTTTCTTTATACAGGGTTATGATAAAGTAACTCACAAAATTTATAAAACGTACAATGTTCATTTCTGAAAAAAATGCAAAAACACGTCAATCAGTTTATTTTATTCCGCGTCTTTTAACATAAGTCAAAAAAATAAAACGTCAAATTTGTCAAAGTTATGACGTCATCAATATTTTTTTTAAATATGAAGCTTGGTTTTTTTTACTTTATTTGATAAAGCTTGTTTTTCTGCATTATAAAGAAATAATTGAAGTAGGGGTCACATAAGAAAAAACTGAGAGAATTAATAAAAAACAAAATAAACTTTATTATAGTAATAACATTTAAATTAACTAAACAGTCCATTAAACCAACACGATTTCTTACAGGAATTGTTCAAACTGTGTCCCGTTCACTATCTGACATATGCCAAGACGATGGTAGACCTGATTTACAGAGTCTTCGATCATCTGCGGAGTTATACGAGTCATTTCATGTCTAATTCGTTCCATTAAGTCTTCTAAATTGTCTGGTCAGTTAATGTAAACCCGACTTTTTAAATGTCCCCACAGAAAGAAGTCAAGGGGGGGAGATCAGGTGACCTAGGTGGCCACTCCATTGGTCCACGTCTTCCAATCCACCTTCCTTCAAACTGGTTATCCAGAAACCTTCGAACATTAAGACCATAATGTGGTGGTGCACCATCTTGTTGGAACCAAATACTGGGATCCAAGTTTTCCCTATTATTTGGATCCGGAAATGCCGCAATTAGATCCGGAAGCACTGCCATACGAAGATGTTCCAAATATCGCTCAGCTGTTAAATTGCTACGAAAGAAATAAGGACCAATAAATTTTCCCCTGACGATTCCTACCCATACATTAATTTTTTGGGGGCGCTGGGTGTGTTTTGTCTGAATCCAGTTGGGATTTTCCCGAGCCCAGTAGCGATAATTGTGTCGATTTACTGTACCACTTAAATAAAACGTTGCCTCGTCTGAAAATACTACACTATTAAGCAAATTTGGATTTTCGTCACAATGCCTCATGAAGATTTCACAAAATTCCAAACGTCTGTCCGGATCATCTTCTGAGAGTTCGTGAACAAGTTGAACTTTGTATGGGTGCAGTTTTTCTTTTTTTAAAAACTTTACTACAAACGACCGACTAACATCTTGTTGTAAGGCAATTTCTGCTGTAGTTGCGTGAGGGTTGTCTTCTAATGACAGCAAAATATCTAACTTTGCATCGTCGCTTATTCCCGGTCTTCCAGATTTTGGAGCATCACTTACGCTTCCTGTCTCATTAAATTTTACAACAATTCTGCTTACTGTGCTTCTAGCAATTGGAGGTCTTTCAAAATGTGTTTCGTTAAATAAAACACATGCTTCTTCATGACTTCGAAGTCTATCGCCGTAACCTACCATCATTAGAATTTCTATCCTTTCTCTTTCCGTTAAAGGAGCCATCATAATAAAATTGGTATGACACTAATTGTAAGACTGACACTGACAAACAGTTGTTTTATTACTAGGTAACTTTAAGTTTTAATTCTTTTAATATTTAGTTTCTTTTCATAAATTCAAAAACTAGTTTATTTTGTTTTTTATTAATTCTCTCAGTTTTTTCTTATGTGACCCCTACTTCAATTATTTCTTTATAATGCAGAAAAACAAGCTTTATCAAATAAAGTAAAAAAAAACCAAGCTTCATATTTAAAAAAAATATTGATGACGTCATAACTTTGACAAATTTGACGTTTTATTTTTTTGACTTATGTTAAAAGACGCGGAATAAAATAAACTGTTTGACGTGTTTTTGTATTTTTTTCAAAAATGAACATTGTACGTTTTATGAATTTTGTGCGTTACTTTATCATAACCCTGTATATTGTGTGCGTAATTGTTTGGTTTGTTAACCATGTAATATTTGAAACTGTCTTTTAGTATTAGCAGTTGAAACGATATATACCATACTACAGTGTAATCGAGAGGACAACTAAACTATCTATATACAAACTCATATAGGGAGTAATACCGACTGACCAACATACTAGATTTTCTCATTGTTAACTCGCGCTTTATCTTATACAAAGAATTGTTTATTCTAAATAGAGATGAATGACCATATACCATTATTTAACTATGTGTATATGAAGCACACACTTCAGTAAAAGATATAAACAAAAATAAAATGTATACAGGTTGTTCAGTTCAATTATAAAAATGTACTGCATCTAGATATACATGTTGATACCCTAGTTCAATACTGTAACAACTAAAAATAACACTTTTGAGTATAACGGATTTTTAAAAAAAATTAAGTGTAAATTTTATTGAAGCAACCAAAAGGTGCCATATAAAAATTTCACATTTTGATTAATGTTCGACAATCATCGATTATCAGATTAATTAATTGAAATTCAAATTCCTCTTGTAATAATTTTTTAATTGGCATTTGATTGGAGTTGTTACCGTATTGTACACAAGGTATATGCAAGTATGGTACACAGAACGAGACGTGGCCGGTGCTGGAAATTATCGCTGCGCGAAGATGGATCCGTGTCAGACAGAGAAAGTATGCGTAAAAAAGAAATCATAACATTTGTTCATCATCGCATACATTAGCCGGACGAAGGAGTAAATGCAGATAAGAAGTTGTTATACACTGAAAAGAGATAAATATATAGGAAACATACTGCACTTCGATGTGTAACGCTTGACAGTTTTTCGAGACTGTTCGTACTTATCGTAATATTATAAGAATCAACTGCGCACCTTGTGGGAGGGGCAACTCACCGGCCAAATCTCTCCCTCTGTGAGCTGGAATTGATTGATGTGGGAGGTATTTCTTAAAACTCCATAGTAATAAATATAAACACTGCGTTTGTAAGTTTCAAAATTTATTCATAGTCACCACTACAATATTGTTTCACTACACTTGCATCATCAGGTGGATGAAAAACTAAAGATAAATTTAATACTTATATATAATTACAGAAAGAAGTTGAAAGTGGCTTACAACTATTTAATATTAAAATTATTTAAAAATTACAAATTTAAGGAAAGAAGAATCTATTTGTTCATGTAGAGTTAATCCAAATTTATTATATCTATTTATTTCCATTGCTTCCAGGAGATCAAGTTTTTTGCCCTTTGTTTGAACGTGTAAAATGTCAAAGTTGTCATTGAACTTGTGGTTTTCTTCTAAACAGTAGTTAGCGAAAGTAGAATCCTCATTTTTTTTATCAGCATATGTTTTTCTTCGTATTCGGCAATCCTTGTTGTAAAATTTCTTCCTGTTTGGTCTGTTTACTTTATTACATTCACAAGTGAGCTTAGAGACTCTTGACTTCAGTGTTTTATCCGACCTGTTCTTATTAATATATTTACCTAAGGTGTTATTAGTTTTATATGCAGTAACCCTATTATTCGCTTTATTAATTATGTTACTAATTTTTACAGATGTTGTTCCTATATATGTAATGCAATTGCATTTCCTGGATTCATTATGAGGTACTTTGAGATAAATTAGGGGAAAAATAAATGCTTTTTGTTTTTCCAAAAGCCTATTATTAAGTAGACTCATCTGGTATCCATTATTTAACGCAATAGTTTTTATCCTATTTAGTTCTGTATCAATGTTTATCCCAAAGTTCGTCTCAAATAAGTTGCAGTTGTCATTAGAAAGAGAACAAAAACGTTTTTTTAATGTTCCTAAGTTATAAGAGTGATGGTTTTGTCCGGCTCCGAACTCGCACCACATTGCTTTACTGGACATACATTCCCTTGAGTGTTATCACACAAGAAGATACAACAGCGGATTTCTTGTATATTATTATTATTATTATTAAAAAAGGCTCCTGGGGTTATGACAAGCTTAAAGCTTATAACCCCGGGGTAAGCCGCCCACCACAAGTTCAAAAAAAAAAAAATAATGTGGTGGACTCGCCGGTACTTTTATCCCAAGTCAACTTCGTGGTCCCATGCTGAGCCACGTGTTCCACTGACACCTTTTCGATTACCAGGTACATACACTATTTAAATTTACATGTAATTTATCCTATAAGTGGAGTATATTCTCTGTTGGGTAATAAATGTATTATTATTATTATTATTGTTATATAATACACGAATACCAACCAAATTGCGTAAGTATACGTAACTGGTGTTTGTATTTGATTTACGCATTACAGTTTAGCAATTTTCAAGTTTTAAATCGACAACTTCATTTGTTCTATCGTCCGAATTGTGCCAATATTTGATTTACAAACTAAAAACAACATTTTATAATTATACGATCATGTCACATGCAACTATAGCATTGCCAATATGATGAAATAGCATTAATAATGTGCAATTTGAAATTCGTTAATAAGAATGTTAAAGTTGATAAGTTTATGTCGATAATTATCAAAAAAAAATTGCTTAAGAAACTTTTAAACTACGGTAATGGAATTATAATGAGAAATTTGACAATTATGTTAAATTCAAGCAGCTGCAGCGTGAGAAATTTTAAAATTTACCAAAAGCGAATGTTTAATCGGTAAATCATTTACAAACAACTCTTACATTATAAAACAAAAACTAATCATTTATTTTTTTCTGAAACATTCATTCAACTTTGAATATTTTTATAGTCTTAATAGAATCTGCATAGAATTTGTGAGGTATTTGCAAAAAAAATATTTTAAGAAAGAGGTAAAAATAACTTTTTCTCAAATTCAGTTTCGAGTACATTTGAATCTTTTTTTTTTTTCTTCGTTTCATATATAAAATTTGATGTGTGTGTGTATGTTCCTTATAGACTCCGAAACCGCTGAACCGATTTTGATGAAACTTTCACGAAACTAACATAGTCTGGAACGTCTTCCTGTAAAGTTGGGTGCCGGTCGGACTAAAAATAAAAACATTCTGCATCATTTAAATCTTATTTCGGATCACCTGTGATTATTCAGTGGTTATATTAGTACTGACCCATGAAGTTGCATTAATAATCACAGAGAAAGTACAGATCACAACATTATCAAAGGCCTTTTTAGTAATAAATGAAAGACAACATACTTTTAAATATTGCATTAGTGCAAGGTTATTTAAAATTTATATGTATAAAACTGGATGTATGTATGTGATTGGCTTCAATTTCAAAGCTCTAAATACATATGTTTTTTAACGCTAGGTTTTTTTTATAAATTTGTTTGAACTTAGTAGTTGACATAATATTGTTAAAGTTTGATTTTTTCACTGAAGTAAACTACTTCCGGTCTACCGATATTACACTCCAAATCTAATTAGATATCAAAAGGGAAATTGTACTCGTAATATAAAATTTGATATTAATAGCTTTAGTCGTTTGATCGCTATCGTGGTCACACACAGAGACACGTTTAAAACACACCTTTTACCTTAAAAATAATTGTCACATTCACATTACTATCAACATGGCGTTTTAATCATGGCACTTGATGCATCCAATTATTGCGTACCAACAAACTTCCTGTAACGTACATGGGAATTATTTCAAGGTACCTCCAGTGGAAAATTATCAAGACGTTTGCACATATAATTAATTAGAATCGGACGTCCTTCGGACATTGTGTGTTGTACGTGGATTTGTTTAACTGAATTGTTTAAACGACCGAAATTTATACCCACGATGCGTTGTGTACTTTGCAATATGCTCAAGTCTCATTCTAGATAAATTTATTCGCATTATTTCGGCCACTGAGCGAAATGCACTACTCACAACGCGTTTTGGTGAAATTAACAAAATGCATTACACGATTTAACGAAATTCATCGTATTTTGTATTGCAGCCTCATAAAAATTCATAATAGGGAATGAAATCGTTCTTGTTTGAAGTTGTTTATTTAGTGAAACATATGTGATTACATAATGTGGTAACTATGTATTATTTATCATCGACCTCAGTGAACAAATAAAATATATCATTACATATTATGGTATTATAACTGTATTATTTATTTTTGCACGTTTATGGGCCTCGGTATTGTTCAGATGAAAGTGAAGTCCCCTGATTTTCTCATAATCTTTGTGCTTCTTTAACGTCACTTAATAATTAGAGTAACCTTCGAGAAAAGATAGTTTAAATCTATTATTCGAATCTACGTAAAGCTTATTTTCCGCCCTTCAAAGAGAACATAACTGAGTTACTATCGAAGACGGAACCCTAGTTATAACAACCCAAGGGATCAAATACAATATATCCTCGTACTGAACAATGATAGAGAGATACAAAATTTCATTACATAGAGGGAAAAAACAATAACAACCGTAGTTTATATTGTGCTGTATATTCAACACAATTACGAATACATTCATCACGACTGCTTACATTCAATTTGATAGTTGACAAAACATCAGTGACTGTCAAAAAATTAAGTATCAGAACTTTTGTATTTCTTTTTAAATAAAAATGATGACGCTGGCGAAAAAATGTTGTACGCAACACGGAAGCAAAGTAATATTACAGTCTCGGCATGGTTCTATATCAATGTCTCGATTGTAAAATATTAGTTTACTCTCTTGATACGTAAGAAATAACTATTAAAGCAGCTTTAAAATCTTCTGGAACACCTTTCATATGTACTCACACTTTCATTCTGCACACCGAATAAAAGAAGTTAGGATGCGGCGCTTTGTGACTTATACAAGCGGATAAATATCCAACCATGCGGATTATTCTGCGCAAGCGCGTTTTCAGATAAAAGAGAATTGTTTACTCTAGTGCGATTTACAATATTATGTTTCATTGCACACATGAAGTCGTTGCAATTTTGAAATCGACTTTCAAAAATACCCGAATAAATAATGATTCTGCATCTAGTAATGTTCATTTAGTTATCATTTTGTTGATATTTTCGAACGACAGACGTTTAATTGACATATTTGCCACATTCGTTATGCGATATTTTTTCACGGCACACTTGAAAATTTCATAGTAAGCGGATAAAATTAATTTTTTTTTTAAATTAAATATCAACCAGAGGATAACTAAATGAACATTACTAGATTCAGAAAGAAATTATCTACCAGATTAAACGAAAAAAATACAGGCTGTTTATTGAAAAAAGTTCACTATCGTTACATATTCGAGACAGCGTTGAAAAATTGGGATAATGGGCGATTTATAGATTTTGTCAAACCATTTTTGTACTTTTTTTATTTATTGAAATCGGATAATAAATAAAGAAATTACAGGATAGGGCGTTTTTATCAAACAGCCTGTATATATCGTAGAATGATAGGGAAAGAGGCTTATTATTGTCCATTGAATCAGCCTTATTTCTGCAGCTAATTTTTGTATATTTATTAACTTGTTCACGTACTTTTAAGATACTTTCATATGACATTGTGTTTTGTTGAAGACTTCAGGTGAAGGTCAAGCTATCGACTATCCTGGAAAAATATGTGATTTTTGTATTTGATAATAATTATTAATAATATTTTTGTAATTTTATCTGTACCTTGAGAATTGATTGTATCTTTACTAATTAAAAATATTGTTATAGGTTGACGGTAAAACCATAAAAGCACAAATATGGGATACAGCAGGACAAGAACGATATAGAGCGATTACAGCGGCATATTACCGTGGTGCAGTTGGCGCCCTTTTAGTTTACGACATCGCTAAGCATCTTACGTACGAAAACGTGGAACGTTGGCTTCGCGAATTACGCGATCATGCAGATCAAAATATCGTCATCATGTTGGTAGGGAATAAATCGGATTTGCGACATCTAAGGGCTGTGCTTACCGATGAAGCGAAAGCGTTCGCGGAGAGGAATGGCCTGTCCTTTATCGAAACGTCCGCGTTGGACTCCACGAACGTGGACAACGCTTTTCAGAATATCCTAACAGAAATATACAGAATCGTATCACAAAAACAGATTAGAGATCCGCCCGAAGGTGATACAATAAGACCGCAGAACGTTGAACCTATCGATGTTAAACCAACTATGAATTCTGACAGTGTTAGAAAGCAGTGCTGTCAGTAACACTATTAGCAAGCAATACACTACGTCATTTACAGGTAATCACCATGGATGACTTTTATTATTTATTTAAAAATATATTAAGGTGGCTTTATACTTTCATTATTTTGTTAGATTTCTATATTAATTCATTTAAAAGTAGTATATATATACAATATACATATATACATGCAAAATACGTATATTAATTAGATTATATATGAAGTAGATTCGTACAAAAATAAATTTATACTATTTATTAATGGATTTTTATTTGTTTTTAGAATAATTTCTAGTTTATTTTTGGAGTTTTCAGAACAGATTGCTTTTAATATACAGATAGTCTACTAAAAATATCACTCAGAAGAGGGAAATCTAAAAAATAGCGTAATTTTCTCGATAGTGTTAAAGGGGTGTATTATGAGCATAATTGTAGATTTGAGGGGTTCCCCGAGTGTCAGTAGCGCCGCTATCGCGAGTGCCGCGTTTAATTTGATATTTCGAGAACGGTTCGGTTTACACAAAAAACTATAGAAACCTTTTTCTTTCTCTTATAAATTGAATTACTTAACTTTTTTATTCGAAATATTTTTTCTATCATCGATATTTTCCGTCTTATTTTGTTAGAAGTGACACAATACTTTGGTAGTTATTGCTTAGTTTATCGATCGAACTCGGCGCCATCAACGTAATATTGCATGACAGTCCCTTGTTAGCCTAACCTAACCTTACTCATGCAGTGGCGCGTCCGGGAACACGCCTAATAACAATAGCACGGAGTTCGATCGATAAACTAAGCAATAACTACCAAAGTACTGTTTGTAGGTAAAAAATATTCAGACAAAAGACGTAGATAATCAAATGATTTATAAGTTTGATACGAAAAAAAAAAGACGGGAGCAGGGAAGTTTGGGCATTTCTATCGAAATAACTCAGAAAATATCGATGTTAGAAAAAAAAACTTGGAAGAAAAAAGTGACGTAATTCAATTTATAAGAGAAAAGGCTTCTGTAGCGTTTTGTGTAAACCGAACCTTACTCCAGTTATAGAATTAAACGCGTTACTAGCGATAGCGGCGCCACTGACAATCTGGAACCCCTCAAATCTAGAATTATACTCAGAATACAGCATTTAACAAATTGTTCTATTGAGAAGATTACGCTATTTTATGTAGATCGCTTCACAGTTTGACTGGACTATGAAGAAGTAATATTATTACAACCCATTTTTTATATTTTATTTAAAGTCTGGGATTGGATTTGTCTTAACTATAAATTTGAAGTATGTTTCTTGACCAAGTTATTGATAAAGAACATGATAAAATGAAAGCCAGTCGATATACAGGGTTATTTGAAATAAGGGGACAGAGTATGATAAATGGAAAGGTGCAATTATGTAGAATATAAATCCCAAAAATTGTGAGTCAATTACGACACGAACGCCAAAATTAAAAACCCCCGAAAAGTGTTTAATGTGCCGCCTATGGATTTAGCATGTGTCTATATGTCGTAGGTATCGCGCCAGACGTCGACGGTTCCACACAGGTTGAGGAGACGTAATAATTTCCATCGAAGTAAATAAACACGCATAGATATACGCAATAACAGCTGTAGACGTTATAAAAACCCCAATGATAGCATTGTTTACTATTTCTAAACAGGTGTTCATGCTAAGAGTTCAACAACCTTAATATGAAATATCAGCTGTTAAAATATCTTATTTTTCAACAACGAGAATTTTTTTTATTGAGATGGATTATTTAGATATTACGTTTTCTTCCGCTATTACTGTTATTATGATTAAATTCAACGACTTTTCACTTCTTATTTCTCACAAAAACAAATTTGTGTTGTAAAATTTGCCCAACTCTACTTATGGGAAACTTTTCTTTTAATTGGACGCAAGTAAATTAAAAAAAAACATAATTTCAGTTCGTGTGTTGTGTAAGCAATACTCGAAACATCCACACGTAACAATCGAACGAGACTGACCTCGCACGCTTTCACACTCCTCCTACTTACTAACCCACCCTTCCATAGCCTACAGTCGTATTAAAGTGCAGTGGCGCGACGAATATTTTAAAAATATCTTTGTAATTTTTCAAATTTGAATGTGCGTAAAATATTTTGGATTTGAGTCTAATAAAATTACATCTTTCCATTAATCATACTCTGTCCCCTTATTTCAAATACACGCTGTACAGAATTCAAGAATAACAATATAAATTAAAGATGGTAATAAATATTACCACCTTTAATATGCCTATTACAAAAGTCAACTGATTAAATGCTTGGTTTCAGACAAGATAGCAAAATATACAAGGAATTACGAATTGTCGATAGTAAAAGAATTCAAAAATAAAAGCAGGTTTCTCATAAAATGTAATAAAACAAGGACTATGAGACTTTTTTTTAGGAGTATTAAAATATGTTAAAGAAAGAAATGCAGTAATTCATATTTTCTTTCCAGCAATTTGCATTCTAACGCTTTGACTTCCGCATTTAACTGACATTACAATTTTCAAACTGATCCTTGGTATAATTTTTCTGCGATATCGCATAGTCTTTAAAAAATATTTCTTGCCTACAGTCATGAGCAACGAAAAGTAACCAGTAGGTAAGGTACAGTGTAAGAGAAAATCGCTTTATTTTTATAAGTAGGGGCGCGGTGTACTCTATACACCAGCTAGAAATAGCTAAGGAAACGACGATTTTTTTTTTAATTAATGTGACTATTATATTGCACAAATTGTATTTAATAGAAAATTAGTCATTACATAATAAAATATAAAACCAAAAAGAAAAAATTCCAAAATTTTAAACTATGGATAAAAAAATGTCATTGCACAAGAAAACATCAAACTAATAAAATATTCGTAAACTGAAAACTAGGGATAAACATAATTAAAACATAAGTGCCTTTAAGGTTATTCACTTTCGTTTTCTTCCTGGATATTTGAGTTAATACACTCAGGACAAACGACAATGGAATGCTCTTTACAAACCATTCTATGGCATGTTTGACACGAAATTGTGCATTCATTTCAATCTCACTGATTTTATAATTCATTGCATATGTTACGTTAGATTCTGCTTTTAAATGTTTTCAAATTCTCTAGTTATTTTTAAACTTCATGTCTTGTCTTTTTAAATATTGAAATAAAATAATAACAATAATAATAATAATAATAATGTATCTTTATTACCCAACATACACCTAATTATAGGTAAACAACAAAAATGCTTTCCATACTCATGAACTAAGTAGACAATAACGAGAAAAAAAACAATATAATATAATGCATTAGTTATAAACAAATCATTTACTCATTAGTAACGAAAGGGGAAAAAAATTGATATCTAATTCATCTCCGCCTATAACATGAAAGTAAGTAAAAGAACGTATTATTATACCAATACCTAAACATAAATAAGAGAATATATTGACCAAGTAATATAAACGAAAAAAAAATATATTTAAATCAGAAAGTACAAAAAATAAAACAAAAAAAATTCAACTTATGTTCAAAGTGTTACCCTTATTTTTAATGCACATGTTTACTTGTCGATTGGTAGAGAGCACAGTTACTTAAATTTCGGAGGCAGCAATTGTTCTAATCGGCTTTTTGTGATAAACTGTCTTTTATTCTGCCCCATAAATAAAAATCGCAAGACGAATAATAACTCAATAATGTCTTCTTTCCGGATAATTCAGGGAATATTGCCGGGAAGCAAGAATGCATTTTCAAAGCATTGAAAATACATTCTGATTATGTCATAAGCTTCAACGTTAGAATATAACATTTTTCAAACTTAATAATTATGTGCAGGTGTCCAAAAACGCTTAATTTGCTAAATACGTACAAAAAGTTTAACTTTTACATTTTGATTTTCATGGCCCACCTTGCAAATCTCATAATAATGTAATTTAGTATCACGGTGCATGCGATGTTGTATAATGAAAATTTAAATAAAAAGCAAACTACACTGTTCAGTATATTGTTATTTTATTTCAATGTTGGAAAGGACAAGAAATGATATTTAAAAAATAATAGCTAGAGAATTTGAAAACACTTAATAGGAGAATCTAACGTAACATATGCAATGAATTAAAAAATCGATTAAAAGATTGAAATGAATACATTTATGGAAGAGTATGATGAAAATTCAAGTAAAAAACGAACTATACACTGCCTAGAGACTCTCATAAAATTATTACTTCCAATAAATAAATAAATTTGTATTTAATTTTTTTTATTTTTCTGGATTGTCTTCGTATGACTATATCTTCGTCAAGAAAAGAGGTAGCAACTTCCGGTTTTCATCACTCTCTTTAGTTTTTTATGTACTTCAATATTACGATATTAAAAATATACCGTTCCATTTAAAATTTTAAAGAAAAAACAAGAAATATACATCAATTGAGAACAGCGCCCCCTGTTACTTTTTTGACAACCACGTAATTTCGTACTACATATACTTCAATTCCTTGTAACATTCTCTATCTAATGAGTCCAGAAACATCTAAATCCGTTGGCGCAAACCGAAATTATACCTACTTTTGTACGCAGACATACCCCCCTCCACCCTTCCCTTCGTATGGGACTTAGATCAAAAAGTTTCTAATGAAAATTGTATAAAAACGTCTAAGAATGTTGCTAGTAAAAATTTTAATCTATCTTAATCTAGAATTTAATGAAAAATTTATCGAATTTTTGATTGAACTTGAAAATTGCGCCCCCTTGCGATCATTTTGGAAACTGAAAAATATTTTGGTTGAAATTCCTATGTTCCAATGTACTATCAAGATTTTTTCCTTCAGGTTGTACGATAAACGGTTGCCGAGATATGGCCGGTGGCCGAGCTTAAACAGACACCCGGTATAAAGAATTTTCTCCATATCTTCCAGATTTTTTTTTAATTGAAAACAGTCAATTGAGCTGTTTCCATCCCCGGAGACGAACAAAACAAAAACAAAAAAAGAATTACGCATATCCATCGTTCGAATTGTGAGTTATGGTCTCGAGTTCATACAAAAATCCTATAGAACAAACACTTTCAATTTTTCTCGAATTTTCCGGGCAACTTTTCCAATTTTTCTTTCCTTCAAAACCTTATTCGGACTATTACAAACATTTTTTTAAAAAATTATATAGATTAGTTAATATAAGAATAGTAACACATTTAGCTTCTTCTAGACAAATTTGTTTGCTGTGCCCGATGATTGTATATAAATGTTTGTATGTGACAAATCAAACATTCCTCGGTGAATATTGGCAATTGACAGTGTAAAAACTAAAGACTAATTTGTTATCTAAATATATTCAAGAAATGTATATTAAAGTGTCATTAATATTAATTTATTTTTAAAGCAATTTAATTTGATTATAAACAAAAAACTGAAACGTATTATCAGTCAGGAAATGTTTTGATCATAATAACTACCAGCAGTACTATTTTAGAAATCCCTTTTTAAAGACGATTTACGTTATATACAAACATTTTATACTGATTCTACATGTGATTCATTTCTAATCAATCTCTTTCAATTTCAGAAACCAGCAACGTAGTAGAGAAGCCTCACATTTAAAAAAATTGCTGATTGTGTTTTCTTGTTTACATAAAAAAAATCTGAATGTCGAAGCAAATATTATGACAGCAGTGGAATAAATTGTTTTGCTGCACGTTTAGTATGCTCTTGAAACATTGTAATTATTATTTAATTGGTGAATATTTTCTATAAAAATATATACATATTATATATAAATAAATAATGTTAGGTTATGTATTAATGTAATGATATGTTTATTTATGTTATAAATATGCTTGAGACTGGCATGTGATTGATACATATATATATTAATATATAGATATCAATATTTTAAACATCTGGTGCAAAATTGTCACTGTATTTTAGTTTCTTCTTGGTCCGTGCCTATAATTATACTTTTAACTATTTTTTAAATATGTTAATATTTACTCCAGTGTTCTAGTCGAATTCAAACATAAATATATCTTCAATTTTATTTGTACATATTGAACTAGAAAAAAGCTTATGAGAATACTGGATTGTATTAATAATAAATCACTTTACATAAAAAGATTACGTCTTTATTTTCATCTTTTTTTTTTTTCATTTAAAAAAACAACCTTATTTTGTATTTATAAATGACTTGCCTTAAAAATAAACATTTGGTTCTTATTTATAAATATAGAATTTATAATTAGATCATTTTAAAATGTTCATACCAAGTTAACTAAAATATTTCATATACAGTTTATTCTAAATACACAGTAGAAATTTAGAAAAGATGTAAATATAAATTACTCGTGTTTCTTCTGTTTCTGATTTGTTATATTTGAGAGATTATAACTGTTTTTATTTTATATACACTTTTTTTTAAGTGTAATGCTATTATATATATATATATATATACAATTGTAAGCTTAGTTAAAATTTAGAAATTAATTTTTAAATAAATTTCCGTAACTTATTTATAATGTGTTTTATATTTTCTTATCATAAAGAGAACAACTGCTCTCTACAAAGTGTTACTTCACTTAAAACATGTATACATTAAAACATATTGAACAATAAAAATAAATGAGTACAGAAAAGAAACAGTAGGGTAAGTCGCCTGTAACCGGCCACCATCCAATAGTCTGCCACTGGTGACTTTTTCTTACGTCTTCATACAGTGCGAATATCAATTTCTCATTCCTGTATATAAATATTTTATTCCTGTAATTCGCACGCAAAATATAAGTGTCGTATCCTGATTGGAACACCGAGATATTTAAAAAGTGGTAACATATAAGTAAGTCAAATTTTATTTATTATTATTATTAACCCATTTATGCCTAAAACTCATCGGTCACGAAATTATAGTTTTTACTAAACAATATCGCAATATAGGCTTACATGTTAGCATGTAAACCGGAAATGTATTTTCTAGCTAAGGGAAAACTAGGTGGAAAATGGTGTACTAAATGTAGGACACTAGGCATAAAAGGTATGCACATTGTTTGAACTAGTTTTAATTAGAAGAATATAAAAATATAAAGCTTAACGATTAGTGTGAAAAATAACAAAGCATTTGACATGTAACCCAATGTCACATTTCCTACAACGTGTAGTTGTTTTCGTATGGCATTCAGCGCATCTCGTTTGTTTTTCTTGTGGAATAACATAATGCTCAATAGCATCGTACCTTAGTGCGTCGTTCTGAATAGCTGCAATGTCTAGAATTAGTCAAGAATCAAATGATAAATATACTTTCGTTACCCGTAGCGGAAGCGTGGCTTCTATTGTAGTTCTTCCGTTTTTTATGTTGAGATAACATTGTAATGGCAATGCTGCGTCGGAACTTCAAAAGATCATGTTCACCGCCCCAAACTCTATGAAGTAGCCAAGCATTATTTATGGCTAAGTCGATGCAGTGAGAAACAAGACTAAAATACCACTTCTTGCCTCTAATTGAAATTCTATATTTGGCAATATTTTCATCGGACCTGTCAACACCGCCCATATTTCTATTATATAGAGAAATCACATGCGGTTGAGAGATTTGAACAATTTTTTATCTTTCCTGGAATATCGTTTAGTAGAATGAATAGGATTTACACCTGCTTCGTTTGACAAACAACATACTATATTATTGTCATTCCACTTCAAGGCAATGATGTTGGAGCCTTTAATTTTTTGGTAGTCGAAGTAACCCCGGTTTTGCTTTTTCATTACTTTATTATCAAGTAGAGGCTTCCCTGGGAGACGATTCTCTCTAACAGTACCTGTACCAAATAATTTACGCTTCGACAATTCTTCTAATAAAGGTACAGAGGTAAAATAGTTATCAAAATACAAGTGAAAAGCGGTATTAGGCCACCGTTCTTGTAAGACATTGGCGTAGTTGAGAACTACTGTTGCTCCAACGCCAAAGTCTGAAGTTTTCTCTATAGAAGCTCCTTGATATGGGTCAAACCATACGACATACCCTAATCTGGTCGTTCCTGCCCAAAGCTTGTAACCGTATCTTATCGGCTTTCCGTGGTTGTATTGCTTACACCCATGACGGCCGTAATACGGCACCATGGCTTCATCGACAGAATGATCTTGTTCAAAAGGAGCTAGCTCTAAAAAATTTTTATTCAGATGTTCAAAAAGAGGTCTCAGTTTGGCAAACTTATCTTGTTGGTTCAAGGCAGCGTTATCAACAATATGAAAGTTTGATAAAATATATTCGAATTTGTCTCGCGTAATTGCATCGCTCACTAAGCTATTGTGAGCGTCTTTTTCTCGTTCCCAAAACATTCTACGTCTCGGAAGTTGTACGTATCCACTGAGGATTAACACGCCAAGAAAAGCTTTTAGCTCGGACATTTCTATGAGTTGTGTACGGTTTTTTGTTTGAGCATAATACTGAGTTTTGTCCAATATTAGTTGAAGTAAAGTATGATCAAAAAATAAAGGAAATAAATCGATTGGTGTCATTCTATTGGCTACTATAGTTTCATTTTCAAAAGTGGACGTCTCAGGAGTCAAGTCAATATGTTCCCAGTCATATTTTTTCTTATCCTTAGCATTATTATTTCTAACATGTTTGGAAGATTTTATAAAAGTAGATAAGGGTACATCATCATCAGAAGACCATTCATCGTCAGAATGAAATTTTACATCAGATGCGGCACCAAGTTGAGATCCCGGCAAATTATTGAGAGAAAAATCAAATTCGTCTCCGGAATCCTCATCTGTTTGATCTTCACATGCATTTACTGGAGGATATAAAATTATTTCTTCCGTATTTCTACAAAAGTCTTCATCATCTTCAATCATAGTCAGTGCTTCCTGAAGAGTAAGTCCTCTAAAATAAAAAGAGACTTAGATCTTACATGCCTAGAGTACTATATGTAGGACGCCTACGTTTGACGGAAAAATAAAGGTATTTACAGTAAACGTAAGTAAAAGAAATAAATGACTCTATAACATACATCATTTATCTAACTTATTATAAAGAAAAGTAAAAGCAAATATTCTTTTATAGATGAAATAATTACATACCCTACAAATCGTACGCCGCAATCTTCCATCTTGTGAAAATACACAAACTTATTTGTTTATAAAACACTTGAAAGGATTGTGTTCACTTTGCCATCTACTTCATACAAAAGCTAGCGCAGTACTAAACTCAAACACAAACTGTGTCGTCAATAGACAAAACAGATTTTGCAAGTTGAAACACGATTTAGCCGTACTACATATAGAACACTAGGCATAAATGGGTTAAGAAGGACTTTATTGAAATAGTGTCCTGTGAATTCACAACTTTATTAAACTGGTAGTACTTAAGGTCGAATACGCATCATCCAGAGATGCGCAAGAGCATACTTACCTTGTTTCCTTGTACCATGACCGAAACTGCATTACTAAATGAAAGGATCAGGATAAATGTTTATTATAGACATCATATACCGTATGTGTCAATTTTCATTAGGTATAGGGATTCAATTTTACATGCGATTTATACATATACAAATAATATGTGGCAACGTGCCACCCCACAGCGTCCGTCACCAATCCCGGGAACAATCGACATCAAAACGACTTTCTCCGATCTTCTCACTTCTCCCGACCAGATTTTACATTCAATGTTAGCTGCGAATACGTTGCGATCTAATCTGCAATGCCGTCTTATTACTGGAACGGGAAACATCAAATGGCCGCCGCGATCTCCTGATCTAGTAATTTATTATTATTTTCAGAATCCTTTTTTATTTACCTTATTTTCAATTTTATTAGAATTACGCTTTTGTTTGTGTCATGCAGCGTGAACACAGCTTAATAATTCTCTGCATTTACTAAAAGGAAAAAGAAAAACAAATCCTTGTAACTCGTAAATATTTCTGACCGTATTACAAACATCCAACCTGCTGGTCGAAGAGTTACTACTAACCACGCCAACTTGTATTTACTTACGAGCATGCATCGGTCGCGCTGACATTGGAAAGGAAAGAAAGGGTATACTATGTTGCCACATACTGTATGGATTAATCGCCTATGGCTAATGAAAATTGACACGTGCTGTATGTAAGCAGTAAGCAGTGTTTTGACAAGAATATTGATTTTAGTTCTGGGCTAAACAAAGGCATCAGATTTATTATCTATAGTATACAGAGACATTCAGAAAATAGTCTTTACAACCACAACAATACATGAGAAATATTAGATGTGTCAACAACATTGGTGTATTATTTAATTGTTGATATTAGAAAGTTCTTTACTTATTAAAAAGAAATTCAAAAAAATTATCTATCTTGCTTCAAAAATACATGCCACATACTAGGCATGTGTCATCTTTTTCACAAAGGTTTCAGAAAAGTCGAGTCACGTTGGAGTTACTTATTATTTACTTGCTTCATTATTGTCATTCGTCTTACACCTGTCAGTATGAATTACTATAATTATACCTATGGAGGGTGAATGAAAAGAAGAGTGATCCCTTACGGATTATAACTTGTAAAATAAGCAAGAATTTAATGCCTGAATATTAGTTCGAATGATGGCGCTGGTGTTGCCAATCAGACCAAACTTGTTGGGGTTGTCTTACCAATTACCGTCTTTTAATAAGCTTTCGATTGTCATTTGTAGTGATTTGTTTATTATTATTTTGCGTTTGAATGAATATTTTATAAAATAAATAAAAACAAAATTGTAAGATAGTTTTGTACCAGGATGTAACATGGTAATTTAAAAGCTTATAACTATAAAGAAAATTAGGAAATTTGTTGTATATAAAGGTAATGAATAAATCTACGCATGTTGAGATTCCTGAAAATTACCTGGAACTGTAAGCATACCACAAAGGCACAGGTTAATTCATATCAAAAATAAAGGAGGCCCAATACACATATTACATCCACTGAAGTTGATCAGACGATCTGCAAAAGTAATGACATACACACTCCTAATTTATTTGCTATTATTATATACTACAAATAAGAGAAGATTCAAGAAAATGATTTGTTGAAATAATTTATACAATCTTTGGAAGTAAAACTAGTTTATATTTTGATTATGTGTTGGAAATACTGTTCTCGTGTTAAAGAGATTAAAATTAAAAAATTGCATTTTCAACTATTGTAGGTTACTACAAATGCATAACATTCCAAAACAAAAGATAATTTGTTTTCGTAAAGCATTATCAATGGAGGTAGGTTTAATAACGATTTATAAATTATTATAGATATTCATATAATTTCATACATTTTATTACCATATGAACTCAACACAAGGTATGCAACCCGTCAAGTGCGCAATACTTTTATCATCCCTGCACCCCACCAAGCTCAATTTGACAAACTAACAGTATACTTTCTGTATATATCTTATGTACTTTAATAGTTTAAGTAATTGCCACTGTTTATACCGATAGGTCCAGCTCGGAACGGGCCATAGTCAGCAATGAGTGGCAACACCGAAACCCCTCTACCCGCAGCAGCTTCAATTGCAGTTAAGAATTTAGTAAGACTTAAACCGCGCAAGGATATAGTCGTTTGCATATTCGTTCTGTATACGTAATTTGCCCATTTGTTTCAGACATAATAAGGTCCAATTTATTATTATTATTGTATTCTTAGCTGCTACAGAAAAGTAATTTTAAGTAATAAAAAAACAATAACGTTTTCTAAAAGATAAAAGTAAAAAAATCAATAATTCTGCAAAATAAATTCAAACTTTAAGAAAGTCACTCAAAATAGGATTCGAAAATACCGCCCTCTCTTGCCAAACAATAGTCGAGCCTATTGTAAAACTCCCGCCTCACTCCCTCGAGATTTCTAGGGGTTATTGTCTCGAAAAGGCGAAACAGTTTAACTTGTAACTGTTGCAAGTTCGGGATTGTTAGAAGACCGTAAAGATTTTCTTTGACATAACCTCACAGAAAAAAATCGCAGGGATTGAGGTCGGGTGATCGAGGGGCCATATTATCGTACCCCTCCCGGAAATAACACGATTAGGAAAAGTGTTTTCTAAAATCTCTCTTACTAATCTGCTGTTATGCGCGGGACAACCGTCTTGCATAAACCAAATTGCATCAAAATCGATGTTTAGTTGACGGACAGCATGAATAATTCGTGTTCGCAGCAAATCTAAATATTTTACTGCATTCAAATTGCCGTCGATAACAAATGGCCCTATAATGTTATCACCCAAGATGCCCGCCCAAACGTTAAGTTTTTCGGGATATTGAGTTTTAACATTACGAGTTAGATGTTTATTTTCTCGAGACCAATATTGCACGACTGAGGGGTTATGCTTCCCATGACGTGGAAAAGAAGACTCGTCGGTAAACAGAATATTTTTTATAAAATATTCGTCCCTGTTAGCCTTTTCCATCACGGACTCACAAAACTCCATTCTTGCAAAATTGTCCTCGGGAAAAATCTCCTGGCATTTTCGAACTTTGTAACTTTTATATTTGTTGCGTTTTAGAATCCGCTTTACTGTACTTTTACTAACACCGATTTCGTCTACAATTTGCCGTGTACACTTAAGGTCGCCCATTTCAACTAACGAACAAACCCTCACGTCTCTCTCCTCCCGATCGGCAGGTATTAGAGGGATATGAGGTTGTTCGTCAATTTGTTGGCATTTGCGGCAATTTCCGACTACACAGCCATATTTCCTAAACGCATTTACGATCCTTTCAATCGTCGAATGCGAAGCAAATAAATCAGCGGTTGTTCGACAGGAATTGCCTGCAAGATACCACGAAACTATTTGTACCTTCTCTGCGGTTGTATATACTGACATGATAACTACCTTTACGTATGCACAGCTAAATACGAATGACGGGACATCTGTTGCGCTCGACCATCGAAATTAGGTTGCGCACGCGGAGTGGTATCGTACACACGTTGCCACATAGCATTACGTTCCATACGTATATTGTTGCCTATGTATGGCCCGTCGCGGGCTGGACCTATCGGTATAGAAACACTTATATTTTCACCACTATGAGGCGATCGCAACCAATATGTGAATGTCGGTTATGCTAGTCATCCAAGTAAAACTTGTCAATAGCCTTTCCTAATAATGTTAAATAAAATATAGATACAGAAAAGTAATATTCAATAACATTATTTATGCTATTCAATTTATGGCGTTCATGTAGTTTTCTTATTTTGAAATTGTTCCTGTCGATGTTAATTTGTAATGGCATTGACTCTTTGTCTGTAGTTTTTACTTTAGCCATCTCAGTTGATAAACCGACTATAGTGGTAAGTATCGTTAGAGAATATTTTTAGCTTTATTATTTAATATTGTTGAGCTCTGTAGTTTACATGTTAATTATAGTATGATAAAAATTGTTTTATTATCTGAATTGATATATTATAAGAAAAATATAATAATGTTATGTATTCCTTAACAATGATAAAAAATAAAATTTTTCCAAAAACAAGAAAATGAAGCAAATACCAACTTTGTTTTATCCATGTCATATTTTATTGAGTTTATTCATTTCAACATACTTTCGTAATTTCTACTTTACAGGTAACCCTCGGTTTACGTCAATTCACAATAACGCCGCTGAGTAATTTGCCGTTTGGCCGTGTACATAATCGGGTAATTCCCCGATTCTTCTTATGCTAGCTAGACTGATTTTTGTTTTAGTGTTGAAGTATTGGCTATATTTAGCCGGACACATCGCTGGCAGCGCTGACCTAGCAATTGCATTCAATACGCCGCTAGAACTCAGCGCTGCAGCAAGCGGACGCCATTTTTTCTAGCGGAAAGAAAAAGCGCTGAGAAAGTAAGTGAAAAGAAATTATGTATTACAGAACATGCGCTTAACAATGGAAAAGTAACTTGGATTAAAATAATAAATGTTTATCATATCTCGCATTGCAATATATTAGTTCTGTGAGTAAATGTTTTGAATTTATGAACCTATAAATTTGTTTCAGGATTTATGTATTTCATGGTACTTCCCCGCGTAATATTTTGTGAGCATAATAAGTAATAAGACAAACGTATTATTATGCTAACAGTAAATTTGCCGAAGTATTAGCCTGTGGTATTAGTATAAAGACGTAAAACTGCATATCGTTCACATGCAAGTCTTTTTATTTCAACAAACATAAAAGCAAATACATAATGTATTATTGAATATACAGATTGTCGTAGTTAAAAGTTAATATGCATCTTCAAATACACACACATAAACATGTACCTATGTATGTATGTATACAATACCGGTGGTGTGGGGAGATAGTGGGGAGATCGAGAGCGCGCGCAGACATGGCATTCTTTCCGTAACTTTAGAGCGTGAACGTACATACATTGTATCTGAGCAGACTCGCAAATATTAAAATAAAATGCCCTTAACTGTCGAGGAAAAAATACAGATTGTGTTATGGTATGCCAAGGATAATTCGTACAAAGACGTGCAAAATTTATTTGTTGCGGCGTATGAAAATCGTCCACCTCCCTCTGTGCCAGCTATCCATAAGATTGTGAAACAATTTCGTACAGAAGGTTGTGTTAATTCACTGCATACTAAAAGACACGTTGTGCACTAAAGCCTCGGTACCCCGGTGTCCCGATATCACGCCCGATATGAACTCATCTGTACTCCCCTACTATCGTACCCCTCCATTTCATGTTTGCATGCACTTGTGTGCGTGTTTGTGTTTCCCTATATCTACTTTTATTTCAGTCAAACGGTATTAGATCACAATTCAATATAAACGGTGAAGCAATTACAGCAAATGTACCAGTGGAATTTGTCCAAAATATATATGAACGTAATATAATTACTGGCATTATCTATTTTGATACTAATTTTATTAATATGTTATAGATGAACAGTTAAGAACTTAATTCCTCAACAATTTAATTTTGTTTTAATAGATAAAATCCACTAACTCTACCAATTCTAATTGGCTTCAATTGCAATTTAATATCACCACAGAGGACATTCTTATTGGGGTTATGTGCGATAAATTTCAAACAGTCACACTACGCGTGCGTTAGCGGGAATATTATTTATACACCATTCAGAACGACCTAGCGCTGAGTTCCAGCGATGGAACTCGCAGCGCTTAGTGATTAGTCCGGCTGAATACAGCCATTTACTAGAGGTAGGCAAAACAGTTCATTTCTTTGACTCGGTTCAATTCCTCATTGAGAGCCGGGTCACGGAACCGGCTCATTTGAACCGGGATGATAATTTAGGCTGCTCGCGCACCAATTATACAAAATGTTTGACATGCAATTTATTTGAAGCTATAATGCACACAAATTTGACAAATTATCAGATTGCTGTACACAAATTAAGGAAAATATATGTAAAACTAAATTATACATTCACTTGGTATTTATAATTATTGAAGAGTATGTATGCCATTCGAACATAATAAAAGTAGTTAGAACTAGTGCATTTCATAATTTTCATAGCAGTATTAAATGGCAATTAATATTTATGATGCAGGTGTAATAAAAATATTTGCAAGAATTTTGTAACTCACAACAACTAATAAATTAAATATTTTATTTTATACAATATGTTGTTATATCGTACAAAAATAAATATTTTAGTGCGTACCTTCCCTGTTATATATCAATTTTTATTTTTCAATACGTCCTGCGATCGTATTTCAACTATAATTTCCAAATTATTCGGTCGATACTCGACAGCCAGTCGTACAGTAGGTTCCTTAAGAGGCCACCGGACGGCTTGAATTACGGATTTCCTCTTTTCTAGTTTATTTCTCAATCAAATCGAAAACGGTTTTCACAAACATGTTTAAAAAGTAATACTGAATGCGTGTATCTAATTTTTTTTCTAAAATGAACAAAAAACATTTTTTATTTATTTATTGGTGACTAAAAAAAAATTTAATGGATAGACAAATTGAATGAACTATTGTAGAATATTTAAACCTCATATCAGCTATATTAAATGTTTTATAAATTGCTCAAACGTAATTTACGATTAGCAAATTTTGGACCGGCGAGGTGCTGCTCTCTGGCGAAGGCAAGGTGCATATCAATTTTCGTAACTTCATTGGCAACGTTGCTAACATAAATCTCGTGAGACGATTCTAAAATGCGCTGGTCTGAACTTATCCGCAAGCGCGCGAAATTACGCCCAAACGCGGTAAAATACGATTTTAAATGATGTGCATGAGTTAGTATTACTTAGTATACATTGACGTATGACGGCTGGCTTATAATAGACATGTCAGACATAGAGTACACGGAGACACGAGGTGAACGTTGTTGAGTAGTATGTGTTTGAAATACATATAATAAATAATAATAATAATATATGTATAACACATATTTTGTATACATACATTTTGGAATTGTTTATATTAGTACACTTATGCCCGGTTTCTGAAACCGGATAGATATCTATATTTTTGCAATGGTATGGCATAAAAATCATTTATAAATATCCATAAGTATATGTAATTTCAATAATCTTATACGTTTTATAAAAAAATCATTTCATTTCATTTGCCAGAAATTTAAATAACAGGACCTTTTTAACTTAAATTTGAGTTTGATATTTTACTATTTGAAAAACAGTACTAGTGTTACATTTGCTAACCATTTATTTAAAAAATCTTTGAAAGACGAGGTGTTGGGATCAAGTAAAAGGAAACAATTTCTTCATCGATAAATTAATATATTTGATTTTGGAATGTGCTATTTCTGCTCACAAGGAGAATCAAGGACAGACTTACGACAGATTACTGTTTCGATTTTTCACAAATACAGATAAAATTATTTAATAAACATTACAACAAATAACGAAGGTGGAATAAACTAGCAAAGTAATACAAAAAAATATCAAAGCGCCTCTATTGATAATCTGTCTGCACATGCGCTGTAAAAGATATGTTCAGAGACAATATATAATTATTAAATTTACATGGTTTAAGTTTTTATTAAATTTAGATAATGCAAAATGTATTGCATGTAATTCAGAGTTTGTTGCTGACTATCAGCCATTAAACATCACAGCAAAGGAGCAAAATATGGAAAGTTTGTCAAAATCCTCCGTCCAAAATAGCAATATTTGACAACAAATATATACTAAGCAGAAACCTCAATAGATTTTAAATATTATGAATTCTTTCCCTAAAATTATAAAACCAAATGATTTAGATAAGAAACAAAAGGTGGATGATCAGTGGAGGCTGTATTCTAAGTTAATCAATAATTTTCATGATGACATAAAGTCTTACAGACAAATACTTATGTTATTTACTGACCTATCAGGTCATAATTTATTTAGGGATTTCGGCAAATTCGAAAGGTTTTTTTTTGAAAATAAACTAAAGTTCGAAATCGGATTTGTACAAATTCGAATAATGGATTGCTCTTAGCATCAATTTCGAAGTGTCTAATTTTTTGCTACAAGGAACGGAAACCAAAAATTTGTACAAATCCTATGACGAAGAAGGTGTAGTCGAGGTTTATTTTGAGACATAGCTAGGTTAATTATTTAAATACAAATATATTTTATTTAGTGCTGTGTGGCTAAACGTAAAATCTGTCGTTTATTTTTTATATATAATTTTGCTTAAAGTTTTCAAATTCAAATACATATATCATTATAATACAGTCCTCGCCAGAGAAAACGGGACGCGAAAAAAATTAAATTTGTAACAATAGAAAATGGTCAATTAAGATTAAAAAGAAGCCATGATTATTACCATCAAGTGCAAGGTCAATTAGCAATAACCAAAAGAAAAATGTGCTATTTTGTTGTGTGGAGTAACCATGGCATGCTGGTGGAAGAAGTAAGTACAAGTTTGTGTCGGTACAAAAGCAACAAGTACAACTTGATTTCGTAGATATAGAGAAACTTGAAGAATTCTTTTACATGTGCTTACTACCAGAATTGGTGGATCCCCGCTATACAAGAGGCCTTCCAATTAGAAATCCCCCTAGAAAACAATCGTAGATTTTTATAAGAAACCATGTTTTTTTGATTATTTTAAATTTTGAATACTGATACTTTATAAAAGCGTCTTATTCTATTTACATATAAAATGGTGGAGATCTCAGAAGAATGTTCCAGAAATGAATCAAGGACTGGAGATCATTGTTCCGATTTTGTGTGCAAACGCTTCTTCTGCAGATGTCGAAAGAACTGTTTCATCAAATGGGCTTGTCCATTCAAAATTAAGAAATGCATCATTGTTAAAAATAGTATTTTTTTATACTTCCTTTAAAAAAGTTTATCTTCTCAAGGGTTTTTTTAATTTTAGTTTTGCAAAACAGCGTGTATTTTTTTATTAATATGAAACATTTTTCTTTATTTTTCTGCTTAAAATAATTATATAAATATAATAAAAACTATAAGAGACTATTACAAGAAGAAAAATCATGTTTTTTAAATAAAAATCAAATTGATTTAAATAAATCATAATTTAAACTCTGATTTTATTCAAAGGATTTAAATCATCTCAACTCTGCATATGAATATAGGATTACGTATCTATCGATAGGGAGCAAATGAACGTATTATTTAACAGTCATGAATAATTACTTTTTTCCTTATAATTTTTTATTTTATTTTGATATCGTAATAACTAAAACATTCTATCGGCCCATAATCTAATAAATTATACCCTTCTTATATAAATAACTATTATTACACTGATTCTCGGATCACACATATTTACGCGGTATTTCGAAAAATGAAAAAGTCAAAACTATCAAAACAATAATGTGCAATGTGTTGAATGTAATATATTTTTGTAGAATAACCTTTCATTTGTTTCTTACTTGGTTCAGATCAAAATTTTCTGCACCTAATTTTAATTTTATGTGTGTATTATCTATATTTTTCTGATTCAGACGACCCAATTCGTGCGCCCCCCTTCGTTTATTCGTTATGCCTTTTTGTATATCAACTCGTATCTATATCGCTAACCGCAGGGAAGAGACGAATCGTCTCATTCTCCTAATATTTGGTTGTCGTTACTATAAATCAACGATGGATTAGGTACCGATTCCCACTCTTTACAAACCAATCCTCGCTGTTGCCAAATTGCCGCATCTGTGGCTTCTTACAGTAGTCTGAAGGGGAGAGGGGTTAACGAGCGTCGAAATATTTTTACCGTCCGGAGCGCTCTTAAAATAAAGTTTTTCCTTGAATATATTTATTTTTTTCTGTTTTATATTATTGGGTATGTATGTACGTGCATCACTGTAAATATGTATTCATTTTACGCCGGCTTTTGTTAGAACGGAACTGGGGCGGAAACCGAGGGCTACCTGTATTTGTAAATACAGCACATTGTTTTCGTTCTGTCACCAAGTAAAGCTAGTAATACAAACCTATCTAATTACCTTCAACTTTTCGATCTACAATATATATATAATCTGTGGCCTACTAGATCACAGAAAAAAGCAAGCAAATTATGTGCATGTTGTCTCACATATTATGCTTCTAGTCTTACAAAAAATCAAGAAAGAAAAAAGTATAACATTCAAGAATGCTATTTCAAATTTAATTTTGGTTTGGTTTAAATTTGAGCCACTATTGAAATGTGTTGGTTAACATTCCGCTTTACAAATGTAGATGACGTTGCATTCAGATAATTTAAAGATCCTGATATAACACTAGGGAAACAAAAGCTTAGAATTATTGAAAAATACAAACATATACTGATTGTTCGAGTCCATCACATATAGATGGCGGTATTTTTGACACGCACCATGGCCAACTGGTTATCAGGTCGTATCGCAATGAGATGTTGCTGTTTTTGCTAACCTAAAAATTCCAAACTCTATCTGGCCCCATCTGTCCAAAGTATAAACTATTTGCTTATGTAAAATCACGTGCTAAAATAGATTATAAGGAGACACATTTAGTTCTGTTGCATTATTTCAAAATTACGATGGTCAGTCAATATCTAATGCCTCCTATTTTTTCTACCTATATAAAGTTAGTTAAGTGAAAAATTTGAATTTGGCGCTATTCCTCAAACCTTCTACAAACCACAGCAATAGTAACTTTCTGCGTCAACAGTGCAGTCGCTTGTAAAATGGCCGACATAGATGTTCGTGTTTGACAGCGTTCTGTAATTGAATAGCCTCACAACACTTGCAGCGTTTCTCTTTGGCGGGGGACGACTTTCTAGAAAAAATTGTGACCGAAAACGAGACATGGATTCATTTCTTTGAACCTGAATTAAAGAGGCAGTCAATGGAGGCATCACACAAATTCATCGAGAACGAACAACACAAAAACACTAAAACACCTTCACCACACTAAAGCACAAAAAATGGCTAAATACGTATTTAGCCATTTTTTTGTGCTTTACTGTGGTGAAGGTGTTTTAGTGTTTTTGTGTAGTTTCAAGCCACAGACTTCAAGTTTAGTTTCGAGAACGAATCAACAGGCAAAGTTATGGCGACAGTGTTCTGGGATGCAGCAGAGGATGTGATTAGGAACAGGAATGCACATTAAATTCTATCCAGACCGTCACAATCCTCAAAATGCTTAAAGCATGTCTTCAGCGAGTTTGCCCAACGAAAGCTATGGCGGATGTTCTTCTTCTGCATGACAATACAAAACCACACACTAGTCGTCACACAACTGAGCAGACTGTGAAAATTGGATGGGAAATCTTGCCTCATCCTCCATACAGCCCTGTTAAAAGATGGACCAAAACTGTGGAAATGGACGGTGATTATATTGAAAAATAACAAATTAATCATCAATATTGTAGTTTTCAACCTATGCAATTGAATTTTAATTTCTTGACAATTAACAGGAGAAAAAACAAGAGACATTAGTTATTGAGTGACCCACGTATAAATATTAATTATTGTGAAGTTAATGTTTAAAGTGTTATTTCAATAGAAATTGAGAAAGCATTATTTTTGAGTGTATTATTCTAGTTCTATATGGCGCTACGTAAGTGCCAATATTTTGAGGTTAGCAGAATCAATTTCAACAATATATGCGCACGTCATCAGATATATATGTTACAATAACGATACTCATGTAATACAGTAATAAGTGCATTAAAACAAATAGTGTTTTAAATATAATTAGATCACAGTCACAGTGGAAGTTAAAACCCACAATTGTCTCAACACTGGCTTTTATTTTCTATGTATCGTTTTTGATTTATAGTCTGTCTTTATTTTAGTTTCCTCTATAAAATATTGGATCTTTCACTACTTACATATACAGCGTGTGTAATGGAACACTTGATGTCACCAGGTAAATATTGCAACGTTTTTTGGTCGTACTGGGAGCGCCACGAAAGACAGGAGAGAGTAGAGATAACTGCTATATTGCCAGTCGATGCTTCACCGTTAAATGTAGCGAGAGCGGGGATACAGTCCGCGACGTTGCAATTCTGATGTATTTTGGACTTGCAAGTGTTGCATTACACAACCGGTAAACATTTATACGCAAAATGTATATGCATATATACATGTGTTGGGATACACACACACATCTAGGGTCATTGCCGACAATCAACGCGCAGGCACCGTGTTTCGGCCTTTAAGGCCTCATCAGCGTACGTGCGACTGCCGGTAATAACTTTTAAACTAGTTTCGCAACTTATGACGGTTTTGCGTGGAAAATGTCCGTGAGAACATCACAGCGACATCTGCCACCCAAAAGCGACACCGATAGCGAAGGTTGCCGGCTGCATTCGCATGCTCTAGAGAAACCTGTAAATTTGAAGTGTATCCCTCATAATAGAGCCTTTAGCGGCACCACCAATCAAAAATGAAAATGAAGTGTTAAATATTTAGATGCTAAAACTAACATCAAGAAGTAAATACTATTTGCATATATACATTTATACTCAGAACGTATGTGCATATACGGTGTCTGTGCGTTGATTGTCGGTAATGACATTAGATGTGTGTGTGTATCCCAACACATGTACATATGCATATACGTTTTGCGTATAAATATATACAGCAAGAGCGCGCGAGGTATGATCACCCGATGGTATACGTAAACTCGCATCTAAACGTGGTCCGATAATACATATTAGAGTTACGGCACAACATACTAGCATTACCTGCTCATATTCGAACTCATAGTGATCTAATTATTTTTTCGCAGATTGACAAAAAGAACAAATTAAATTTTCTCTTTAAGTGATGACGATTGCTTAGATAACTAAGTCGATAATAACGCGAAGATTGTAATACTTATAACGTAATTATGATTATCCTTATGAAATTAAATAATAATGTAGTTGTGTAAAAAGTTATAGCAGTACAACTGGGTTTTAGAATGAAATAAAAACAACCCGCCTGAAACATCTGCAGAATAAACTAAGATGTCTAGAGAAAAATAAATAAATAGAAATTTCATGGTAAAAAAAAACTATAAATAAGTATAACAGAAATACCATAAAATAACACAAAAACCTACGTACATTCCTCTTTGCAGCCAGTACGCAACTGATCTAAATATCTATATCTGGCGAACACAGCTGGCGGAGATCAATTTTCCGAATATACGTCCGAAGAATATCGACTGGTATCGGGTGATCATACCCCGCGCGCTCAAGCTGTATATGTAAATAGTACTCTTGATATTAGTTCTAGCGTCTAAGTATTTAACACTTTTCATTTTTGAATCATTCATATTAAAATATCATTTACATGTTTCCTAAAGTCATAGGTACATATTTGATTATTTCAATATCCAATATATTGTTCGTTAATATAATACTGGTATTGTCTTGAACACATTTGTTATATGAGTAAAGTATAAAATAACATAAATTAATGTTGAATAAGTTATGCTATCTTATCCCATCTCCAAATAGTTCCATCATCACACACACAGAGCAATACATTTCCGTTTCGGCTTAAACTAGTTTGTCTAACTGCTGTTGTACATCGTGGATGTTGAAGAGTGTAAGACTTGGCTTGAGTTGGGTCTGAAACATCCAAATCCCAAACAAATACTTTTCCAACTTGATTGCCTAAAGCAAGTATCTGCAAAATTGAAGGCATTATTGACAAATTAGTATACTACATACTCGTACTATAAATATTCGACAAACTACACAAAAAATCAAAATAAGAAAGGATATTATTAAATTAATTTCCATATATTGATAGGAATTACATCAGAGTAATGAAACAAAGTAAAAATAATATGAAATTACTTCTGTTTAAAAGAGTAATTATATTATTAGTAAGCTTTACCTTTTGCCAAAAATCCATTGCAAATCGAACAAACCAAATTTCACATTCTTTATACTCAAATCTGTGAATAACTGTTGAACTTGTATCACCCGGCCTTAACATTCCATCATCTAGTCGTCCTGGCTTCCAGCAAATTATACAATTCTCACAAGATTTACTGAAGACAAAATCACCAAACCATCGGACGCAGTCAACATAATTTCTGTAATTTTGAATATTAATTACGTAAGAAGTGTGCTATTATATAACAATACCTATGAATATCACGAGTAGAAAAATCGGGAAAATGTTCTTTTAAAGAATCAAATGGCCTAGAACTTCTATTTGCAACCCATTGATAAGATTCCTTGATTGCTTTGTGCATAGATTCCTTGTCCAGTTTCCATAACTTCAAGGAATGATCCATTCCACAAGACATTATTCGATTACCCAACAAATCAAAATCCTGAATACATTAAAACCGTATTGCACAATATTCATTAAAAAAAAATTGTATAGCTTTGTAGAAATGATAAATATTGAACTTTTAAAATGTAAAACTTAAAAAATGAGATATACGTACGAATCAACTGGGTACTCTACGATATATATATATATATTGCATTTCAAAATATAATTCATACATGTTTGAATATACTTACAGCACTTAATACTTCATCACGATGACCTTCAACACCTCCAAAAATGGCAATACATACATCAGTCTTTACATTCCATAATCTCAGAGCATGATCCTTGGAAACAGATAATAGTAAATTGGGGTCTCTAGGATGAAATTTCAATTCGTTGATTGCATGACCATGACCAATATAATGACGAATACAAGTCATTGTAGCAGGATTTAAAATCCGTACCACTCCTCTAGCACCAGCAACTGCTAGTAATGGCTTACCAGAATCTTCATCATATGACCAGGCACAGGTGTAATAATTTTCATCTAACTAATATTATAAGGGATTTTATAATTACTTGTATTATTACAAGTCATAAATGTACATAGAAAAAGGATACGTCAGGATCTGCATAACACTGTAGTAATTTAATTCCAGTTCCTTCTGGACATTCATATACAGAGACCCTGTTACTACCAACAGCAGCAAAAATTGATGGCTGTCCTTCCTTCAAATTATGATTAAATTGTGTACCGAATAATGGTTGTGCATGATCTTCCTTAATGCTACATCTGAAATTAATAATAAATTTTCAACTAATATTTCTGCAAAGTAGTATTAGGTATTTTCAATACTATTCAAATTGAAGCTTTGGAATACATTGATAAAATACTACTATCGTACTACAGATATATTTAAACAGTGTAACAATTACAGTAAGGCAAAATTGTGTTGAATTATTAATTTAAAATATTCATTTTGCAGAATCATTCATTTATTATTTCTAAATAATCTTACTCATAGAACAGTAAACAAAATTTCAAAAAGAAGCCACTAACAATTTGTAAAGTACTTACGTGTATTTGTAAATAGGTTTTACAACTTTATTTGGGCTGAATTTTTTCTTTCCTCGTCTACCTCGTCTAAGCCTATTCGTTGGTGTGGCACTACGAGAAGTATTATCTGTTGTGGAGGTACTTCCTACAGAGGAAGTTTCGTCCTATAAATGATTTGTTTTTGTATTTTTTTTTTATTTATTATCATTGTTATTAACCTCATCATCTCCTGATTCTTCCGTTAAATTAGAATTATCGGTAGTATTCATTTGGGATCTATTAAGTTTATCTTTCATATTCGACAAAACTATAAAATAAGCGCAATAAAGAACACTAGAGAAGGAAATCATAAACAGAAGCAATGGAATTTATTTGAGCGTCAAATTAAAGATAACCTGTCGATGATTCTCGTAAAACCAACACGAAAAAAAACAAACTCAAACTCAAAACTAATCTGAAATTTGTGTGTAACTGCAATACCATGGTACAAATATATAAGGTATGTTCTAGCGCAGCTTCCTTATGACGTCAATTGGATGCAATTTCGTCATACCACTGATATTAAGAAAAGAAAGATTACTCTTGAATAACCACAGATGTAATAGTATATAGATAGCTATATAAAGAATAATAAAATAGACATAATATATAGCACAGTTGTTTACGAATGTGTAACTAAATTAAATTTCTTTACAAATTACCTGTTTAAAAACTCATAAAGCAAAATAATAAGATTGTATTATTGAAAAATCTCCCACTGGATATTATGTAGCACTTTGGTTTACGAAACCTGTTTTAGTCGTTTGATAATACAATTTGTAATTACTTTACTGACAAAGTAATTTATCACAAAATAAATTTATGACTTGAAATTGTGCATTTTATGTAGTATATTGCTTTAAATTACTGATACCAATGAATATTGCAAAAGTTGAAAGTATTATAGTAAGAAAACTATTGGTTTAATATTGGATTTTCGTTTATTAATTGTTAATTGACAGGTAATAAATAAAACAACAGATATGGTTACTTTTTTTTATTGGTAAATTTTATTGTTTTTTTTTGTAATTTTCTTTTTTGTTGATAATTATTTTTATTTATCTCTTTTATACGTATGTAAGTTCTTACTCTAATATATGATTCCACAACTTCTTGTGGCAAACTAGTCTTAATATTTTGTACCAAACGCTTTATTATGTTGGTATTTTTGTTAATCGATTTCTTATGGAATTCATTAAACATTTGTTCAGCGTCTTCTGCCATTTTCTTCATAATAGCATTCGGCTGACGTAGACACCGCCTGGAGACTAATCCAATCCAGTTGCTTTCTGGGGATTCAATCTGAGTATCATCATGTAACGAGTATTTGCTTCTGAACTTATGTGCTATATATCCCGCTATATAGTATAAGCCTTGCTTCGCAATATCCCCGGTAGCAGAGGTTGCGGAATGGATTCTTTCGAATTCCGTCAGCAAGTCCATAAATTCCTCATTTATGTCATCCTCAGACACCCTGACAACATTTTCTTCAAAATCTCCAGTTTCTTGCACAAAAGGTTCCAAAACTGTAGTTAAGTTAAGTGTTGCGTCTGTAGTTAGTAACTCTACTACAGACGTATCTTCCTGTGTGTTGACATTTTCTGAAAACACAACAGATGAATGCTTCCCAAGAATGTACCATCTCAATCGATATTTGAATTGTAATGCACTAGGGTGGTCATTGGTGGATCCCATAGCTCGCATATATGAAAAAAAAAATTCTATTATATCTTGATTCAGACGTCTAGTAATTATGTACTCAATATTAAAGTTTGACCTTAAATATTGATATAAGTTTTTTAGAGAGCTGTTATTTTGTAGTATCGCTTTTTGAAAAAACATTAAACTTTTTCTTGTACCGACTCTTATATTTTGTATTAATTTAGTCATTTTTTCTATTTTATCCAGTTGGTTTTCAATATCAACACCATATGCATTGGCAGCAATATCAAATTTGGTTTGAGTATTGAACAAATCAAACCAATCGTTAATGATATTAATTATGTCACTAATTTCAGTGCATGCAATATCTGGCATTAAATTATGTTCACCACACCACCTTATCGCTAGCGCCACTGTACGTGAGAGACATTGCACAGCATATTTTACTTTCTGCCTTTGGTTGCCAATTACATCGATGTGAACCTGTGTAAGCTTATGGGCAAGTTTCAAGTCACCTTCCTGTAGGTCAACCAATTTCTGAAAGGGCTCCTTCGTGATCTTTGTATTATTTATGGTGAACCCATGATCAAAAAGATTATTTCTAATCAATTTGATTAAATGTGGCACATCAGCAAATACAAAAATCTTTTTCCCTTCATCAGATGGATGAGTGAAGGATTCACTTTCATCGACAGCTACACCAACCTTCATATTTTTCCATAATTTTCTGTTTCCAGGTCCTAGATCCGAAACAACAGCTACAACAGTGTACTGTATTACTTCTAATTTACATATAATATTTCGGGGGACTTCTACCGACATACCACAGTCGTAATCATAGTATATTACTTGCTTCCATGCCGAAAACAAGCCACGTACCATAACGGTTTGCACTGTTTTGTGCGGTCCTACAGCCTGTTCCCTTTTGCGATCGAAACATATTTCATTAGAGACGTACATCTCGTCAAAAGAAAGTACACACAATCTGTCGCGCTCGGTATACTCATTTGCCTTATATTTCATAATTAGTAAAACCTCTTCCAGAATACCTGGTTTCAATTCCAAACTTGTCGCCCACTTCCTTAAGGTTGATAAGCCTGGCAGTGGATATTCTCTGGTAGTTCTTAAATATCTGTAGGCTTTAGGACTTACGCTTCGAAGCGAAATTGCCGAGGAAATATCTTCAGCAGTCCATTTTGCCTTCATTTTTCTCTTTGATTTTATTAGTCGTATTTGCCCCGGTGTAAAATATTTCTCTAAAATTCTATTGAGGTGACATATTTCTTCAGTGAGGTAGGCCACCTTTTCCTGTAAGGTCTGTATTTTCCCTTGCGATAGAAAATATTGTTCCTTCCAATGTGATAGTGTGTCTTCAGGGTTTTCGGTTGAAGTAGATGGTCTGTATTATAAAATCAAAATTAGAAATGCTCAATACATAAATCATTCGTTATACTATCTTTCACAAACTTGATTTGTTTCATTTTTAAAAAAATGCATATTAAAATATATATTACAGAATTACTGTTTTTAGCATATTCAAATTATTTATTATACACCATAATCTTAATCAATAAAGTCTACAACATTATTACTTATATAACAGCTTATGGCCAAGCATTTCAGTAAAAATGGAACATAGGTATATAGTAATATGTATCAAATAAGAAGTATATAGAATAATTAAATAAGTAAGACTGATTTGTGTACTGTTCGGGCATATGAAAATAGGTATTAATGTGAAGGTAATGATTAAAATCGATAATTTTCTTTCTGTAATTCCTTAATATCATATGTAACAATGATCATTCTCCCTTACAGATTATATTACAGACAATGAATGCTATACTTTTTTAAGTAAAATATCAAAATTTTTACTGACAAAAAGTTTTTATTCAATCAATGAATATTTGAATAATAAGTTTATTGATATACAATTTTAATTTGTTTGTCTGTATATTTTGACTTTTCATGTAATGATTTTATTACATTGAATAAATATTATTATTATTATTATTATTATTATTATTATTATTATTATTATAAATTACATCATTAATGATATATATATATATATATTTACTTAAATGAAAAAGCTCCAGGTTTTGTAAATGCTACTTCACAATATTTTTCTGTTTCGCATGTTTGGTTTCTTCTTTCCTCGGGAACAATAGAACAACTAGAACAAATTATTAAAATTAGAATGCTTTGTTTATTAAACATGGTAAGGTAGTATTGCTAACCTTATTTATTTGTTAAAAGTATGAAACAGCAATTTCTTTAAGTATTTTTACATTGCACACCACTTCAACATTACAAGACTATTTAAAACATTTTGAGCTTTTAATTTGACAGCTTATTTGAATACAACTCTTTTCATAATAACTATGCTTTGACAACTCCACTAACGAGTTAAATTTTTCCTTACCTTGTTGAGGAATCTTCTTTTGGCATAGAGAATGTTACTTCTGTATCTTCTACAGTTGGAGGTAACAGGTCGATTTCTTCCGATGGATTGATGGAATAACTGTAATAATTCATTAAATAGGTAATACTTTTTACATTGGCATATAATACATAGGTTATTATTAGGTTCATTGCTTCATACAAACAAATTTATTTGTATTTTTTTAAATACAGTATAAGTAGTGATTATATGAAGGTACGTATTACAGATTAACATTCTTCCTCTGCAACATCCTACTCTGTATACTAAATAATTTAAAAGTAAGTACACTCATGCGTTATTTCATATTGTTACCAATCGTTTTATTAAGAACTTTAATAAATAAATTCAATAACATATAATTATGTTCAGTTCAATATATCACAAACTGACAAATATCTCATTTGACAACTCTACTGTCAAAAATTGATTGAAGTCGCTGACAGAAGGCATTTTCCAAGACTCCCTTTGACAAAAATTGTATCTGGAGATCGTGTCGAACAGCGTCGTTCTATGTTTGTGAGGGGAAGGGTTGGACAGAGTGGTAACATACGCCCCCCTTCTTGAAAGACGCTGATTCGTTTGATGCTCCAGATACGTTGATGTCTTTAAGGGAAATGCCTTCTGTCTAATATTCTCAGCTGCGTCTGTCCTACTATTGGCTGGTCCCGGGCTGGGGCTCCTCTGTAGGTCTGAGCTGGTTTGTGCGATGTTTTCATGTCACTATTTTGCTGCGTTAACTGGCTGAAATACTGCGTTTGAGCGGCATTCAGGGCAACAACTAAAGGTACTGGACTTGGGGAGGGCACATGACCTTGTTGCATCGCCATTTGGTTTCTCTCCTCAGATAAAGGCGACCTCGTCTGCTGAATGTCCGTTTGAACACTTGGCGTGAAAACCATAGTATCGGCTAAGCTTCCCGTATATTCCTCCGTAGACCATTCGTCGATTGGTCCGTCATCCCAATTTTCCGTATGATTTGCCGTCGTATTCGCATTACACGTAATCGAATTGTCCCATGTCCCCATTGACCTGCTGTTGAACGTATTCCTATTGTTCCGCGGTGGATAACTACCGTCAACTTCTAAGTTACGTTCGTTTTCTTGCTTTTCTCTACCTCCCCAGCTACGGCTATCGTTGTGTCTACCGTGAAGACGTGGCGGGCCGCCGCTTTTTTTTCGAGGCTTCTCTTTAACACCCGGATGAGATTGATCATTCCAGTCGTCCACAATACCAGATTGGGATAACGAGGCATCTGTGTTCTCCGTTTTACTGCTGGACGCCTGTCTACTTTTCCTTTTCTTAACAGTGATGTCCCACTGATCATCTAGTAACATGTCAGTCGCTCTTTCCACGTCGTTGTCGCACTCGTGTAAGGCGAAACAAACATCTACCTCGCTTTTGTGTGTCCATTCCCTAACCTGACAAACCTTCTCCTTCATAACATTTGCATCTTCCGGTTTGGAACGGGCGTTGTCACCACCACCACCTACAGTTGGTTTGTGATCATTTGTGTTTTTTCCTGAATCTGTTTTGTCATTTTTGTGTGATTTGTCGGCCTTATCCAAGCTTGGGGCCACCCGTCCAAGTTGGGCCCTATCGAAAAATACTGTTTGACGTTGCTGTTTGCCCAGGTGAAGGCAACCTCTTTCGTAATCAATTACGGCTTGATTCTCGTGGAGCCATGAGTGTCCCAAAATAATATCCGTTTGTAAGTTATCAACCAACAAAGCATTACATTGAAAATGGTATTCACCAGCGGAAGCCTTCAGGATTCCACTTCGATTCGTGGAGAAGGTGTGGTTATCCAATGCCATAGAGAATTCAACCCTCGGTGTGATGGTAATGGGCCCAGTGATCCATTTCGTTTTGATGAGATTACGGCTGGCAGCGCTGTCTACTCTAGCTAGGACGAAGCGGTCGCCTATTTTTAATCTTATGGATATGGTGTCCCCGGGCGATGCTGTGGTAATTAGGGCCGTTCCTGCGTTATCTCCTTCCCCCGAATTCCGGGCGACTGGTGTGTGTCGTGCCGCAAAACCTGCAGGCTGCTGGGGACAGTCCCTGTTGTAGTGATGACCAGGACAAAACCAGCACTTAGGTAACGACGTCGGACTAGCAACCCCTTTCTTAATTGATAATGATCGTTGGCTAGTCTGCGGTGTTATATCAGAGAAGTTCATGAAAATATTAGACCACTTTTCGACGGCTTCTTGTAGCTCTCTCATTGATGTTGGATTGGCTTGGGCGATCTGTATACAATATTGTTCAGTTAGCAGCATTGTTAAATGTTGCACCAACTCGTCTTCCGGCCATTGTGGATTAAGACGCTTACAAAGTCGTTTCTGCCTTGTGATAAATGTGGCAGGGTCTTCATTTGGTTTCTGCTTTATTTCACATGCTTTCTGCAGAGCCCTTCGTCTTAGTGGGCTCAAAAATTCTCGGCGAAAACGGTAAGCGAATTCTACTAACGTGTCGAATCCACCCGCATTTTTCTTTGCCCAGGCTAAGGCTTCGTCCACGAGAAACGGTTGCACCGCAACATCGACGTCTGTTGGTACCTCCAAGACGTGTCCGTCCAGATGAGTCAATAATCTGGTGAGGAAAACTTCTGGATCCTCTGTTAAATGGCCACCATATGGTCTTGGAGATGAAGTAGTTGTTTGGATTGGTTGACATGCATGATAACATACTTGATGATGGCAGTGGCCTACCTCCCTGATGGTTGACTGTCTAGAATTGTTAACGAACGCTTGGGCAATCGTTGGCTCAGGTACTGTTTCTGGTCCATCATTGATGGGGGTTTCACAGAAGGCTATGGTAGCTGCATCTGCTTTATGGATGTCCGCAGATTTTGGCATTTCCTCATGTTCCACGTTGATGATGGTATCAGGATTGGCAATTTTGTTCTTCTCTATGGCCTGTATTCGCTCATTCAACAATTTCATTTCGTTAACGAGAATGGCCAACTGTATTTCTAGGTTAGAGGCTTGAGGTGATGATTGATGCTGTGAAGCTCCCAGATCTGGAACTTCCGATAGTTGATGCTGTGGAGTTCCCGGCTGTGGAACTACCAAGAAATCGCTGCTCTGGCGGTCCTTCCTGTTCCTTTTTCCTCCAGGCATCTTGATAGGTGCTAATGGGTCCTTGATCACTACGCGATCACAAAGCCCCACGTTGGGCGCCAATATGTTACCAATCGTTTTATTAAGAACTTTAATAAATAAATTCAATAACATATAATTATGTTCAGTTCAATATATCACAAACTGACAAATATCTCATTTGACAACTCTACTGTCAAAAATTGATTGAAGTCGCTGACAGAAGGCATTTTCCAAGACTCCCTTTGACAAAAATTGTATCTGGAGATCGTGTCGAACAGCGTCGTTCTATGTTTGTGAGGGGAAGGGTTGGACAGAGTGGTAACAATATCTGTTACCTTGATGTTGATGGTTGTAAAGTCGAGTAATTTACAGCAGCTTCACTATGTGTATGTATATACAATGTGGGAACAGCTGTTTTATGAAGTATTTGGTACGATTTTATATATTTCTCTCTCATCTGTCGATTATCTAAATACCACTTCTCATATGCGTCTCTTGCAAAATGAAGTGAACATATATAATCTGTAAATAATAACATCATTAAAAGGTACACAAATACGTCCAAATACAAAACCTACGATTTCTTGTGTTTTTTATCCTTCTACCACAGGCTTGTATCCACTGCTGAGATAAGTTTCGATCTTTAGGAAAACGAAAATATTTAATATTCCTTCCTCGAGTGTTTTCTGACCTGCTTTTGCAGCTCAAGACACAGCAGCTTACCATATTAGATGAGCTAAAGGTAGAGGCAAATGTATTGCTTTATAATACAATATTTAATAAACTCATTACCTTCTATGTTATAACCTCTTCTTAAGTTCTAAATAAATCAAATTAAAAGTCTTTGGCTTAATGAAAATATTCACAAATCTTAATAACTACACTAAACATATAAAATAATAATTATAATGACACAAAATACGATATAATCGGATATAACTCTTCGAAATCTAAATATAAACAAAGCACAAACTCAAAACTACAAACATGTGATGGATGACGCAACACATATGACGAAATTGCATCCAGCGCAGAAATAGACGAATTTGAGTCAAAGTTGTAGCATACCTTATATATTTGTACCATGTGCAATACCAACAGTGACTAACAGTCTAACAGTGGCGCCAAGCTACCGATTTTTCGATAGATCTAAGAATTTTTACTTTAATTTACCGGTCATCGATTTCAGTTCTTAATCTACCGAAAAGTCAACTTGTCTTATGTGTGCAGAACCAAAATCGATAGACCGGTAAAATTAGTAGATTTATGGAAAAATCGGTAGACCACCACCACTGAATACATCCGTGCGTTCAGGGAGTTACGGCGCTGGAAGCGTATACCGCTAGAGCTTGTGGCCAGCGCCTGAAGTCATTGAACGGGTCACAGTAGTACATTTTAAAATTGTTGCTTGGACATGCGTGCTTTTACTACTTCTGAAGTCTGACAGGTACTTCTGAAGCACTGAAGTCTGACAGCGGCAATATGGCGTTCTGAAATTTATTATTATTTAATTTAATTATTATTATTATTGTTTGAAGTATGAAGACGTGACATACGTACTTTTAAAATCTAAACTAAAAATAAAGTCAACGTATTTGGTGTGTAACTAATATATGATAGCAATATAAAATCCTTATTTTAGAATTGACAGAGAAGATGGTAAATTATTTATTATAATATAAAGTGTGTCTAAATATTTAATACTACATTTTACACTGTATTATAATATGGATTATGTGGAAGTTTTCGATGAAGTTGGTGTAATCTATTATCAATATTATATCAGCAGTTTTGGTTTATATATTTATCGGCACTGTGAACAGTATTCATTTCAATTTTAATTAGTTGATGAATTTTCTGAATGCTAATGTTGCAGTAAGAGTAGGTATAACCACAGAATCATAACTGATACATAAATTTATTACAAAGAAGTAACTTTGTGTATTTATTTTATTACTGTAGTTGTAAAAACAATATTCTTCCAATATTTAACTTATTGAAATCTGATGTTAGCTAATTCGTTGGAATGTTTTGAGGTTTTAGTTGAAGATGATGTAACGATTAACACTATTATATTAGCAGTGTTGGTTGAGATATTTATCGGCATTGTGAATAATTTTAATTAATTGATGTATTTTCTGAATGCTGCTTTGTAATAAGTGTATAAATAAATCGCCTATCCTATTGATAAATAAATATGACATAAACTGATAACATTGTGTGTTTGTTTTATTGTTGTGGTTGAAGAAGCAATATTATTCCAACATTTATCGTACTGGAATCTGATGGTAGATCTTGTGTAAAAGTCTTAAGTTACGTTACCTAATAGACTATGTAGCTAATGTATTTTAGAACACGAAAATATAATAAGAAGATAAGGCCCAAAAACAAACAATATTACATAGCTCATTAGTTTCAGTAGCAGCTCTTAATATTTTTGATTAAATTTAGTGCCAAATTAGAAGGAACATTACTTGTTACTTATATCTATTTCAAAATACATTTCAATACCTATATAAACATATTCACTTTATATGCAAACCGAATATAATAGTACTTATCAATATCTATTTTATATGATAAATTTACCTATAACTTTCGCATAACATTAAATATAACAACAAGTACAACAGCAACCGTAAAAATAATATTTACTACTACAATTAATAAATTAATATGTTTATTAATCCGCGGGTTTGAATTTTTAAATTCATATTTGAATATTCACCGCTTATCCCCACTTCTTTCTAGCGCCGCTAGGTCATCGAGCGAAATTTATTTTCGCTAGGCAAGATGGCGACCGCTAGCTCCAGCGCCGGCACTCAGCAGCAGGGTTGCGATATTTAGGGAAATTTCCCTAGATCTACGGAATTTTATGTTCGTTTAGGGAAAAAGGGAATTTTAATATAAATAGGTCAAAATCTAGGGAAAATTTAATACAACCGTCTGTATTTAAGCTACCTATATTGTATCACAATTCATTTTAAAAAGTTTTAAACTTAAACCACAGATAAGGGAGATTACAGATAGCCGGTGTAATGGCTATTATTGGCAACACATTTTGGAGACGACCGCTAGAACCTAGCGGTCGTCTCTAAAATGTGTTGCCAATAATAGCCATTACATCGGCTATCTGTAATCTCCCTTATCTGTGCTTAAACCACTGATTACATATTTTTTTAAATAGTAGTCCGCCATCTTATGGCTAGTAGGAAATTCAAAGGTTAATAACGCGATAACATCTATACACATTCCGAACCGGTGCTCTACCGATTTTAAATTTTAAGCACGTTTGCAAATCGATCAAATTACTACAATATAATAAAATAAGGTAAATCCCTTGGAAAAAGTCCCTGCTCTGAAGTATAACTATAACAGCTTGTGCTGTTTTTTATTTTTCACATTTTAATTCAAGCTTTCGAGAAGTAATAACACGGGTATTTCCCTATATCACCATATACTTCAAAATTACAGCTTTATTGTTTTTTTTTTATAAGTTATACAAATATTTCCTCTCTGGTTTAAATGTTATAAAGCCACTTAAGTGTGCTGTTAGAGCCATTGCTACTAGCTTGGATGTAGAAGACATTATTCTGGTATTTAAAAAACATAATTATACCTATCTAAAATTTTGTATTTGTGGAAGGCGACGACAATGATCCACTTCAAATAAGACAAGTACTACTATTTTCAATCAACGATACTTCAAATTCATACACGTTATCGGTTTCATAATCCTTCAGCAAAATACCTACGTGTATTTTCCATTTTTAGCAAATAAGATGTATTTGTTTCATATAACTGATAACTTTCATCGATTAGGTAGGCACTATTCACTTGAATCAACATCGTTTGAATAATATTTCGAGTTCTCTGTCATATCCATAGAGAAATTAACAGTAAAAAGAGTACCAACTTAATGTATTAAAATTCGAAGCACAATAGCGCCGCCATTTTTAGCCAATGGTACTAATTTTCAACAGCGCCATATTTGAATATTTAAATACCATACTTTCTGAATTAAAATTTAATATTATTTTTAAATAAAGATAAAAATGCAGTAATTGATCATTTGAGTGACATATTTATCAACTTAATAATCAATTACACATTTTCATCTACTTTCACAAAACACTACTTCATGGAAGTCAACTATTTTAAAAATAAAAAGAGAAAAATTGTTATACATAGTAAGTTTAATTTTAGAAAACAGTTAATAAATAAAATTAAACATATTATAACATTATATAAAATATAAATAAAATTCTCATAAAAACAATAAATAAAGACATTTACAGATATTAAATTTTTACAAAGTATCAACAATAAATAAAATGCAAACTGAATTAACGAAAAGTAGATTCTTGTAATAATAATAACAATAATACATAAACAGAAAGTAAACTCTTATAAAAATATTAACAAAAAATATATTCTATAACAATTAAAAATATCACAGTAAAGGTGTCTTCCTCGGTAATCAATGCAGTCATCAGGCCAGTTAACGTAAACATGTAAAAAAGAAAGAAAATGACAAGTACCTAATCTGTATCTGTATAGTATATGTATCTATATATAACAATTACCACTAACAAGTTCCACACTTATGTTATGTTGCAAGTTATACTTATTTATACTACACTAATAATCACAAACATCAGTAACAACACAATATTTGTTCCAGATTTATACTATGAAATTTTTGTCAATATTTTAGCAGCACTTTCTTTTACGGCACCTCATTCTATTCTTTACCCTTCTTTCCAATTCACAAAAAAACTTTTTAAATAACATATTAAGAACTAACTCAACTATTTTATTTTTAACATTAAATTTGTGCACAGTACACTGTAGCCACTCAAACGTTACATTTTCACTAATGCAAAACTTCAACTTTTCATATACATTTGTATTATGTCCTCGCTTTTCTAAATATTTATAGATAATATGATACATATGGGCTATACAATATATTAATTCCGTTCGAGCATATTTTAAATGGTCTTTCTGTCTATGATATTCTTTAAACATTGTAAATGTATGTTCAGGTAAAATTTCGGTACTTAATAAATCACTTTCGCAATCTTTGCACTCTAATTGAAGCCGTTTAACAATATAACCTGACACATACGTTACTGCCTGTAATTCAGCAAAATCTGCATTTTCTGGTTTGTCTGGTACATTCCAAGGTATAGTATCTTCTTCTCCAAATGTTGTTGAGTTACCTTTTCTTATGCAATAATTTGGTAGATGTTACTCGTAATGCAGCTTTCTTCTTATGTTTTGCTTTAGTAATAGTTTTCTTTAATCTCAAAATTGTTGTTTGTTGCTTACTTGATAATTTATAAAGTGATTGGCTGTTTTGAGGTAAGTTGTTCACATACTTTATTCCATATTCCCGTAGTACACTCTGTTCTTTATAAAATAAACTATTACTTTTATTATTTTCCAAGCTTGATGATGCTTCTATTTCCAATAAGTGCTCTTGACTCTCTCTTGGTGGTTCTTTTTCATGACAAGTATCTTCACTAATTGTAGAATTAATATTCACAGCTGTTATGTTATTGTTGAATATATCTGGTTCTGCAAATTTTATTAGCCTACGTTTCAATGTACTTGTAAAATTTTTTTCTGAAAAGTGATCTTGGCATATGTACCGCTTTCCAGTTGTGTCGGAGAATTCCGGAAAATGGATTTTCAATACATTTGTCCACCTCCTTCCTCGTGAAGTTTTCGGATCGAATAAAAAAAAGCATACATTTTGTGAGGTATTTTTTTCCAATAATCTACAACGAACATTTGCACAGAATGGAATGCAGCACGATAAACTTGTTTCACTCATGATTTAAGGATAATAAAAATTAAAACAAAGCCTTACCAAACAATTTTCCATACGATACCCGGAACCTATACTACAACATGGCTGACAATGTGATAAATGGCGGTAAATGTACGAGTAACCACGCATGCGCTAAAATTGCATTAGTTCATAGGATTAAAAATGGCGGAGCCACCATCGTGTAATTCAAGTTGGAGCTCTTCTTTATTTTCTCTATGGTCATATCTTTATCAAAACGTCATTGTGATAAACGACTTGTCACTTTACTTTTAACGCTAGTGTTAAAAGTTAATTACTTTTAACACTTGTTAAGATATTTCATTTTTAATTGAAGTATGATGTGTTAAAAATTGAGTTTTTAATAGTGTTTGTAGAAACAAAAAAACAATATTATACACTTCGGGGAAATCTAGGGACATTTTGACTAGAAATCTAGGGAAATAAAAAAAAATCCGATCGCAACCCTGCTCAGCAGTCGCGTTCAGGACACCGCTCGCGCTAGCACAGCTCAGCGCTAGCGGCGCCGTAACTCCCTGAACGCACGGAATGAAATACATCCAGTGTAGCCAACCAGTTAAATTGAAAACACCCGAACGGAAATATCTCGTTTTGTGCACTCTCGGGGAAACCGGTAGGCATTACCATTACAGCGTACATTACAGTGTTGATCGAAGCCGACAAAATACGAGTCTGTCGCATTAAAAAGTTTTCCTATTCCCCTATTTTGCCTATCACGTCCGACTTCTAAAGTCAACCAGTACAGTTTCATTCTTTAGTATAAATTGTCTAATAATAAAAAAAATCAATATCAAAATTTAATAATATTGTATAATTGACGTCGTGTATAAAAGGCAAACAAGAACAGATTATTTCCATTTCTTTAATACAAATCAAGATATTTATAGTATTTCAGAATATTGCATAAGCTTTTGATTCTATTTACTTAAAAAAAGAGGTGTGGCCACCACACGACTTTCTTATACACATCAAAGTGTTACTTCCGGTCCGAATTTTGAAATTTTATTTATACAAAAAATATTCCAAATCCAAATCTAAATACTTTTGTACTCTTCATAAATATATATAGAATGCATATTTATATTACGTCATATTAGCAAAAAATCGTTATTCAGTAAGAGTATAAGTGTTAGTTCCGGTCCGAATTTTGATTTTTTTTATATACAAAAGGTATTGAAAATTAAGTTTTAAATACTTTTATACTCGTAACGTACCTGTCTAAAAAGCATGACTTGCAAAATATTTGCAAAAAACTGATTTTCGATAAAAGACCTACTTCCGGTAGGAATTTCGAAAAACTTTTTCAATAAAATTGTTCACAATCTCAATTTTAAGTACATATGAATTCTTTATAAATTTGTCTAAACTTAGTAGTTGACGAAATATTGGCAAAATTCGATTTTTTCACTGAAGTAAATTACTACTTCCGGTCTGCCGATTTTACTGAAAATCTAATCAGTTCTCAAGAGGAATATTATACTACTAAATGCAAAATTTGGAATAGATAGCTATAGCGGTTTCACCGCTGTCGTGGTCACACACAGACAGACATTTTTTAAAAACCACTTTTTTGGTTATCTGCAAAAATCTCGAGCTCGAAAATTTTCATGATCACCAATACTTCCTTATACTACGTATAAGAAAGTAATAAGTAGTATCTTTAAATTAAATCTTTTTAGATTTTTTATCCAAAAACGTCAACTAACCAATTTAGAATACTATTGAATTATTAATTTTTATCTACCACTTACTACTCGTTTATATAAATATATATTTTTTATTAGTAAGTAAGATACTTCATATCGGCTTAACTTTCAAACTTCGTAACTCCATTTTGAGAACGAATTTTCAAGAGGACGATAAAAATATTTATTTGGAAACTCTTATTGATCAAAATATACAAGGTACGTTCAAATATGATCAAGACTCAATTTTTCACAATTTGGAGTACATAAAATAACGGGATTTTTTTAATGTTTTACGTACTTCCACCTTTTCAAAATACATTTTTCCCAACGGATAGGAAGAAAATGAGAGTTGCGAAAGATTCTGGTCACAGGTCCATTTTCTTTACGGATTCATAACAAACACAAAATTTAACAACTTCGCCAAATTTAAACCTACACTCTATATCCAATAATAAGTGAGATCCTAGTGGTGAGAGCCGAAAATGAATCAGTCTGTAGAACAAACTGGAGTTAGGAAGTTTGAAAATTAAGTTGACGATACATATATATTGTGGTATTTTTAAATCGAGGTAAATAAAAACACAAATTTTCAAAAATATATAATATTTACACACATTTACAGAAGAGCTAAAAATTAATAGGCACTGAACATTTCCATTATTATTTTCGTTCTTTTACTAGTTAAGACAAGCAAATTGCTCATGTGCATGCATTTTAATATTTTTGAATTTTCAGGAACACTTTTCGTAAAACAAAAAATCGAAATTATTGAATAAAAAAAGTATATAGACTAGAAAATTATGAAATATAGTAAATAACTTAAAACTATGTGTTACAGTATAGATTACAAAAAAAAATGAAATCTAAAAGCGTTAAGTTATATTCTTTTAACACAACTTAGGAGTAACCATACTGATATACAGGTTATGCTAAATCTATATGTAACACTTTCCCATATTAAAAAGAAAAATATAAATTACCTGACAGAGATATTTGGTACGATGTAATTAATTCAAATTGGAAATTAGTAAAAATAAAAAATAAATTTGTCTTTTTAACGTTTTCTTCACGTTCTCCCTCATCTTGCAGGATGTGATAATATAATATAGGGTGGGGAAAAACAATAGTATAATAGTTGGGCAGTGTTTCACTCGAATGATGTTTACTTAATTTTTAAAATTAATTGTGCTATGTATAAAGAGCCCTTGCAGCATTCAATGATGAAAAATTCGTTGTTAATACATAAAGTTTATTATCTATATACAAGACAATTAAGAGTATTTTACATATGGTACATAATTTAAAATTTAAATAATTTTCTTTTAATAATAATTTATTATTCAATACTATATGACCGATCCATAAAAGTAATTTAATTTTTTTTTTCAAATATGTCCTAAACATTTTCAAACTACAAATGATGATTGTCCGAGTTTCTATTATCTAAATACATTTAGAAAAATTAACAAACATGAAATATTTCTCTGACTTACTACTGAATAATCAAATTAAAACAACCACGTATTAATTTTAAATGTTTACAGTTATGGATAGCCATATTTATCACATGTACATATATGATAATAATGTAGCACCATTATGTTTTCTTGTTTTTAAATAATTTATTAACTATACAAAGTTATTCGAAATATTTATACATCGTTACATTTGCTAAATATATTGTACTTTACATTTCAGTTTTCTTAAAATACATAATATATATATTGTTACACCACAGTGTAGTTGTAATTTGAGCATTTGTGGCCTACATTCTATTGATCTTTCTTAACAATACATTACAACAATTAAAAAATATTTATATCCAATCATTTCACAATTACTTAATCTTTATTTGGATTTTGCATAGGTGCTAGATTATAAATTTAAGATCACCCATAAGCGCTTAGCGTTACCATATGGTAACGGTATTAGACTCTGTTTAAATATGTTCTCATTTTATAAACTTTAAAAATATAGAGTAGATGGCGCTTATTACTCATTCTCAGTAAACTACTTTACCATTTGCAATCATCCGTTATACGGTTTGAAGTGGAAGTTGGAGTATTTATATTTTTTAAGTATTCGTTTTTATTTGTAGAAGAGAATGGCCGACCTTATACACTTTGAGTAAGTGTTGTTCCTTTCTATAGTTAGTTAGAATTTGTTATACCTCTTCATTGCGTAAACAAATATATGTATTACAGTTGGAAATGATTAGAATAACTCTTAGTTACATACACCCCGTGTAATACATGTATTTTTAACTGTGTTACCATATGGTAACGCTAGGCGTTTCAAACTCCAGACTTTGCATATTTTACAGAGGCGGTCTTACACTGCACGAGGCATTGGAAATTGCGTATGCAGATGAAGTTGACGCCATTTATATAGAACCACCTGATGCAGGTGTCCTAACTGACCAAGATTCGGGAGATGAGGATGGTGGAGGCACTATTGATAATTTACCAGGTGCACAACTTCGTGCTAATGCAGAAGTTGTTCTAAGAGGTAGTGATCGTGACGAAATTTTAGTATCACCTGAAAATGTTACCGATATCAAGTGGATATCAGGAGATTTGGAACACACACACAATAACTTTATTTCGCCGAATTACGAAATGTATAAACACTTATCCTGTGTAGAAATCTTTGAATTATTTTTCGATGAAGATATAATGAAGTTTCTTGTAGAACAAAGCAGTCGATACGCATTATTTACTAATTGTCAGGATCCCAAAATATCAATCGAAGAAATGAAATGTTTTTTGGCAATATGTACTAATTATTAGTGGATATAATGAATTACCTGGGAAGAGATATTATTGGGATTCGGAAAGCGACATGAGAAACAATATTATGTACAATTCAATGAGACGAGATCGATTTTTGCAAATATCCCGCTTTGTACATTGTGCAGACAACTCCAAACCAGATCTGACTGACAAAATATGGAAAATGCGACCTCTTATGGATAAAATCAAGGAAAAATTCTTGGAGCATTTTCAACCTGATGAGGACTTATGCTACGACGAAAGTATGGTAAAGTATTACGGACGTCATGGTTGCAAGCAATTTATAAGAGGTAAGCCAATAAGATTTGATTACAAGATGTGGTCCCTGAACACAAAATCGGGCTATTTACTAAAATTCGAAATGTATCAAGGAAACAATCCAAGACGTAACGTGCAATATGAGAAGGAGTTTGGTAAAGCCGCTGCACCATTAGTAACCATGTTGGACGAACTACCTGTAGAAAAAAGGAACTTGTGCTACAAAATCTACTTTGATAATTTATTTCATAATTTATTCGGTTCTAATTTACTCACACATTTGAAGGAAAGGAGATATTTTGCGACAGGCACAATACGAGAGAACAGAATACCCAAGAGTTGTCCTCTTACAGAGAAAAGAGTGTTTAGCAAGAAAGTAAGAGGAACATACGAATCTGTGATTGATGGTGACCGTGGTATTTTATTTGCTCGTTGGGTTGATAATGGTATCGTAAGTATAGCATCTACGTGTTACGGAATAAATCTTATCGCAAATGTAAAGCGCTACTGTCAGACACAAAAAAAAGTCATAAACGTCCCAAGACCACATATAATTTCTCAATATAACGCATGTATGGGCGGTACAGATCTGATGGACGAAAACGTAGCGCGACACAGGATAAGTATACGAGGTAAAAAATGGTGGTGGTGTCTATTTTCTTGGATAGTAGATACATCAATCCACAATGCTTGGCAGCTTCACAAAAAATCTGGAGGTGATATAACACAGCTCGTATTTCGAAGGGAAATTGCTACAACTTATCTACGTACTTTTGGTACAGCGCCAAGAGGTCCTGGAAGAATGGCAGTTTCTAAATCAAGTGTATCGTGTAACAGGGTTGCTGACGGGTTACGGTATGATAGATTGGACCATTTAGTAACTCCAACGCCGGAAAAGAAGCGTCGAAGGTGTGCTGGAGAAGGTTGTAGTTCAAGCGTACGCACAATGTGCAAAAAGTGCAATGTAGGACTGTGCGTAGATTGCTTTGAATTGTTCCACACACAATAATAAATACAGTATTCGAAAACTGAGATTTTTCATTTTTTCCAATGTTATGCATGCTATAGGTTACCCAACGCCTAGCGTTACCATATGGTAACACCACATTTTCGAAAAATGCTTACAAAAATAACGAATTTCATATTACTAACTTGTATTATGAACAAATACAACTCAAAGTACACATACAGTAAACAGTTTTTAAAACAAAAAATAATTCAGGCGCTTATGGGTTAATAATTCTCTTAATGTAGCTTAATTAGGGCGTTGTTCTTAAAATTGAATTACTTTAAATATATTATCATAAGAACTCTATAACTCAGAAGTGTTAACCCCAAAGTTATCAAAAACAAAAACTTTAAAATGGAAGAAAGTTGTATAAATATCAACCAGTAGATGAACGTTCACATTTTGTTATTATACATCTTAAACATTATCTTCTCCATAAATACATAGTACCGGTAGTAATTTTGACATTGTGAAACTATAGGACGTGTCCCTGGATGGTAAGTTATTATGTGAAGACCAAGGATAATGAGAAAAATATGGAAAAAATTCCATCGCTGTTCATTTCAAAGAAATTAATAATCAATGTTTAACACTTTAGATGTCGTTTGTCTAAATTACTGTAAAACATTTCAAATATTGGTTTTGATATGGTCAATGAGATAACAGTTTTGATCAACTATAACCAGGTTTGTATACGGGCAACTCTAGTACCTTATCCATTATTAGTATAAATCAAAACGTGTTGCCGAATTTACCTTTAGAAAAAGACCAATATCTTCTAGAACGAACAATGTGGAATTTTTTAAATATTTTTTCCGTGTTCCTTTATCGGTACTTCAAACCATAGTGTTGAGCTGTTCCGCGAATTTTGGAACACGTTGTATATTCTGCTAGATTTTGTGTGTCACAGCAAATATCTCAGCTGTTGTATGAATGATTAAAAAATTACATATGAAGAATATTATTAGCTTATTTATTTTTAATAATGTGCCACAATCGGAAAAATAACTGAACTTCAAAAAAGATCTGGTAAAGCCAATAAATGTAATATTTTAAATGAAACGTACCCAGTGTTATTGTATATTCTGAAACTACATGAATTTATCTTTACACGATATATCACATGTCGTTATACTAATTTCATTACGTGGAACAAAGAGCAGTTGTTAAATTTCACGCAAAGTGTACGGCGCGGTGATCGCTTGAGTAGAGCAATTGTTTTTCTGTGGCATAAACGTTTCTTGGAAGACAGAGAGAGGTTAGAAGAAGATATCGTGAGGGAAGGCCAATTTCAGCTCGGACACCAGAAATGATCAAAAAAGTAGGTGATTTTATTGCAAATGATCGCAATGCTTCGCTGAAAATGATGGAAGAAGATTTAAACGTCAGCAGCGAAACGATCCGAACCATTCGTCACGAGGATTTTGGCAAAACGAATCTCTGTGCAAAATTTGTTCCACTCACTTTGAGAGATACGCAAAAATCATTCCAAAGAAGTCGCTGCAGCCGCCAGAAATGATTCACCCTTTCTGAAATCAATTGTTACGGGTGAAGAAAACATGGTGCTTTCAGTACGTTCAAAAACCAAGCCTCAAAGTACAGAATGGAAGTCGAAAAACTCACCACGACCCAAAAAAAAACACGCAAACTTCCATCAAAAATCAAAATATTTACTCGCATTACTAGAGACCGGACACGAGCGGCAGATGACTCATCGCCAACTATTGAAATTTCGTATTTTTAAAAAGTGCTTAATTTTATTTAAATAATTGGATAACAAGTGGATGGTGATCTATAAAATACAAAATACGTTATTATTTGTTCATTTTCTAGTTCAAGTCGAGTAAAGGAGTATTGATATTTACTAGTAATACTTTCTCAAGGTTCTCTTCTGTAAGATTTGTTCTCTTTGAATGAAGTACATCCTTGTAGATAGAAAACGTCCTTTCTACATCGCAATTGGTTATAGGTGCATTAGATTTTCTGTCATTGTCCCCATACATAATTGCCGCAATGTTATTAAATCTGGATTTCTATTAAAAGCAGCGTTTAACTTTTGCAGAAGACCACATTCGAAGTCACTTGGAATACTTTTGAAGTTATTAATAGCCACATTTAATGTGGTTAATCCATCTTTTAATTTGAGATTTCGATTTTCAAAATATATGATTAGTTTAGGCAAATTTCCAAAGTGTTCCTACAGACTTCGCAATAAATTTCGGAATCAGTGACAATAGACACACAATCAGTATGACCCTTAATCCAATTTGCTATTGTTTCACGATGGCATTCTCGACGTTCTTCCATATCACATCTGAAAAAGTAACATAAACAATGTTCTAGATCTAAATAAATGAAAACTAAAAATGTATGCGTATGTTATTGAAACTTAACGAAATCCAATGCACACTTACGTCGAGATAATTAGGAGAAGCAGATTCAACGAAACGGTATTAAACAGGAAGTATTACAAAAATGACGAAGTATGTAATTAACAGTCAAAACAATGAAAAAACAAAACTAACCCTGCGTACTTTATTTATCTTACGAAATATAAAGTAAACAGGAGTTTCAAACATTTTAGGCGTCTACCTACGCCCATAAAGAAAGGAATTTAACAATAAAATCGACTTTTTTGCTGACCGCTTTCTCGGCGATAACAGATGTTGCAGTTCACAAAATGAATAGTGCTATTCAGTACCTGCGTTATGTTATACATTATTTCTTTTGTTCCTCGTAATTTCGGCCTGATAGTCAGGTCCATATACATTACTTGTCATATTATTTACTTCTGATAGTTTACAAATAAATTCGTACAGTTGAGTCGTTTTCGCAACCGACGCGGCCAAAGTACGAACTAAAGACGACGATTCAATGCCACTACAGATTCCAATCGGCCGGAACAATTTCAAAACAATAAAACTGAACGAACCAATAAATATTTCAGCCTTAGCGCTAGTAAAATACTATTACATGAAAGCCAGTTACAAATTAAATATTATAAATAAAGCTATTAAGTATTACTTTTCTACACCTATATTTTATATATACCGCATGTGTCAAATTTTATTAGCTATAGGGATTCAATGTTTCCGTGCGATTTATACGTATACAAATAATATGTGACAACGTGTGTCAACCCTACTCTCCGTCACCAATCGACATTAGAACGATTTTCTCCGATCTCCCCACCAGATTTTACATTCAATCTTTAGCTGCGACACGTTGCGATCTAGTCTGCCATAAAAGCCGTCCTATTACTGGAACGGGAAACATCAAATGACCGCCGCGATCTCCTGATCTACTAGTTTATTATTATTTTCAGAATCCTTTTTTATTTACCTTATTTTTAATTTTATTAGAATTACGCTTTTGTTTGTGTCATGCAGCGTGAACGCAGCTTAATAATTCTCTGCATTTACTGAAAGGAAAAAGAAAAACAAATCTTGGAACGCGTAAATATTATTTCTGAACGCATTACAAACACCCAAGTCAATGGTCCAACAGTTACTGCTATAACTTGAGCTTGTACCGGTCGCGCTCGCATTGGAGAGGAAAGTAGGGATACCATGTTGTCACGTATTGCATGAATTAATCGCCTATGGCTAATGAAAATTGACACATGCTGTATATTCTTGGCTAGGCTGTTTAATAGGCAAGCACTGTTGACAGATTTATAATGTCTGAGTGACAGTTATTACAAAAGTCAAATGGTCATTATGACAGATGTCAAAAGGTGTATGAATATTAATAGCTGCTTTCCTTTTGCCATAAATCTAATATAATATCACCTCACGTTAACTGAGGTTATATATAGACGAGTTCCATTTGTAATCAGCTGACTGAGACAAAGTGAGATTTTTACCTCCCCTCTTACCGATTCTGAGGTCGGTCAGAACATTGAGAAAGAATAAGTAGGGATACAACTACTATATAAAGCATAGCTGACTCGTCCGCCATTTTGGAGATACCTGCGTCAAAATGTAGCCTTTATGAGAACTGTGAATCTGTCCGCAATGACGTCATTGACAGCTAAAGTGAGCATACCGGTATAAGTGTATCGTGATATGAACTGACATTTATCTCCAAAATGGCCGACGAGTCAGCTATCCTAAATATAGTAGCTATAAGTAGGGAGACGACGTCACGTAATCAAACCGGGTACAGGTAGAGCCCGATTTTTATAAGAAGTACATGTACGTCATAATGCGCTATGAACGAAAGTGCGTTCGGACGAGTCGCTTGCAAATTTTTAGGTAAGGTCTGCTCTCATAGCCGTCGTGTGGTTTATTGGATTTGGTGTGTTATTAGTATTTGTAGTAGTTTTCCGTTATTTTCCTTTCTATTCTATATTTCAAGTTTATTTTACGTCCGGTTTTTTTAAAAACTATATTGAGCCGCATATTTCTTTACTAGGTATGTAAATAGAATAATTTCAAATATATATGTTGTAAATCGTGTGTTTTCACCTAACCTAGAAAAATGGCGGCAAGTTCGACGACAAAGATAGGAAAAGGTCACATTATTCACAGCCAAGCACGAGAAATCCTTGCTAATGTGATGCAATTTATAAAAGAAGAAGCTACAGATAACGCATGCGGAATTCCCCTGGCACATTTCAAAGAAAGATTCTTAGCTGCAACAAAACAAAGGTTAGCGAAAAAACCTACAGGTCTGTCGTTAAACAAATGAAGGACGTTAGTAGTGGAGCTGTTACTTCATTTTCAAGCCCTCATAAAAAAAGAAATAAACCAAGTCCTAAGAGCACTTTGATGGAATGGCAAACACAAATAGTTCGAACCTTTGTGCATAATTTTTATTTAACTGAACAAAGGAGGCCTACTTTGAAAGGTATACTTTTGTGTTTATATATTACGACAATATTAAAATATTTTTTATAGGAATCCTTAACAAATTAAAGGAGAACGATATTGGCTTTGAAGATGGATTATCAACTCTTTCGAAAGTGTTAAAAAGAATAGGATTCAAGTAAGTATGAATATTTGATCTTTATATTATTGTACTACGTGGTATTTTTGAAGATGGAAAAGGAGTACTGATAAGAGGCAGATATTAGTCGAATCGTATGATATTCGAGGCAAACGAATAAAGTACCTACGACAGTTTCAGATGTATATGCGGGAGGGCAGATCCCTTGTTTTCACTGATGAATCCTATATTCATAGCTCGCATACACAGACTAAAGAGTGGGCCGATGATTCCGCTTTGGGATTAAAGAAACCTATATCGAAAGGTCAGCGCTTGATAATGGTTCACGCAGGTGGAAGAGAAGGTTTTATACCAAACGCATTATTAATATTTCCATCAGGTAATTAATTGGTTGCATACTATATACAACGTTAATATTAATTACATTTATGTCTGTAGGAACAAAATCTGGTGATTATCACAATGATATGAACGAGGAGAATTTTACAACATGGGTAAAAACAAAACTACTACCTACCTAATCTTCCACCTAGAAGTGTGTTAGTTGTTGATAATGCGTCATATCATAATGTTAAACTTGAAAAGGATCCTAATTCAAACACAAGAAAAAATGATATGATACAGTGGCTTCTGGAACGAAACATAACTCATGACCCTGCCATCACTAAGCCAGAACTGTACAAAATTATAAAAGCACACAAAATAGCTAATCCAAAATATAAATTAGATACCTCACTCTGGGAAAATGGTCATAATGTGTTGCGACTTCCTCCTTATCATCCTGAGTTGAACCCGATTGAAAAAATATGGGCGACAGTGAAGAATTGGGTTGCAGCTAGAAATGTAACGTTCAAAATGGCTGACGTGGAAAATTTAGCTCGAGAAAAATTTGCAGCAATCTCTGTAGATGAGTGGGCATCTATTTGTCACCATGTGGATAAAATTGTAGAAGACTATATGCAAAAAGAGCATCTCATCGATGATATCATGGACACTATTGAATTTATGGTAAATACTGGGGAATCCGAAGATGAAGATATCTACGATGAAGAATCATCAGATGAAGATGTATAAATTATAATAAAAATCTTTATTCGTTTAATAAATTCTGTACCCTTTTAACAAACATATCCATGCTTTTGTATATATTTTTTGTATTTTTTTAATTCGTACTAAAAATAAATAAATACATATTATGGTGTGCATGTCGTAATCATTTTAAGCATCAATATAGCAATTATAAAAGCAAACATGAAATTTTGTTTTAACTTCTTTGTAGTCCTGTAATAAACCTTGACCATTGTTACTTACATTTTGTATTACAAATAAATTTTTAACAAAGTTAATGCCAATGTGTAAATAACACTTTTAATATTGTCTACATTAAATAAATACTAATATTAATGAATTCTACAATTATTGGTTAAGCACTACAGACTAAAAATTGAATATATGCAATTCAAGAAGTAAACATTGACAAATTTTTATTGATTACTTCAAAAGGCAATAATTAACTCATAACCATAATGTACGTCTACTTAATTTTTCTAGGTTTTGCAATTTATGTTTACATTTTATACCCCTTTTTAAAATTTATTACGACGCCAATGGTAAGCACATTTCGCGCATCTTAGTAGTGACGTACATGTACTTCTTATAAAAATCGGGCTCTACGTCATATTGATACTCACTTACGTCAAACGGAGAGTGTTAGTAAAAAGTGGAGTGTTTGTTGAGGGCATCGTGTATTACAGTTACATAATAAGTTAAATATTAAAAGACATTATGGTTGCTTGTGCTCTACGTAGCTGCAACAGCAGAGACGGCGTTGATAAGAAGAATTCGTCTGAAATAACATTTCGTAGGTTAGTGTAAACATGACAGATGTGGGATGACGGATTATATATATAGATATATTTTGAGTAGTCCGGACTAGGTGAGGTAGCCATATTTGTGCCACACTTAGCCCCGCCCAATGCTCTCGTTTTGAGAATACAGCAAAGATGCTTTACAGCGTCTCCATAGTATTTTTCCTCATTGGTCAAAACTATCCTCACTACTGAGATTTAAATATTACTTGGTAGTGGTGGTAACACAATGCATTTAATATTTATACACTCTGAAATTTGGGAATGCTAGGCATTCTAATTGCTTTGGTTGTGTGATTACATACCTATAATATCACTAACAGTTAATTTTACTGTAGGTTATTTTATTATAGCAATGATTTACAGTCAGTTCAGAGTTTGAGACAACTATGATGTAATGACAGCTAAGACACAGGCTTAAAATCTCACTTGTCAAAATCTTTTAACCCAGTGAGAGTAGCTCACTTGAAGTGAGCAGAAACACTCACATTACTTTAGCTCATCTCAGATCTCTAGCAAAAGGAAAGCGCCTATTATTTATGACGGTTGTGAAATGGTTTTTGTAGGTTATAGTACTTGACAGGTAAAAATTTGAAGTCATTTTAATTTAGTGGCGCATGTCTGTTGCGGGAGCAACTCAACCATATAAATTAGCAATGGTAAAGAAATACTGGACACATTATCTAAAAATATGTTCTTGTCACAAAAATTTCTAATTGTGTCGTTGCATAATGCATAATAAAATTGAAACTATACCACCGGACATAAAATAAATCATTTTTATTCTATTACTCTTGAAAAAGATTGATGTTTGAAGTTTCAACAATAAAGTAAATAGATATCTGTAAGAAAATTAGTATGTTAAAATGTCAACTTTCTAGAATTAGTTGCTAATCAAAAACATCTTACTTATCGATATTTTCACAAAAATATTTGAAATAGGCACAATGTACTACAGCATACCAGAATTTGCGGTTTATAAGAGAATTTGTAAGTTTTTAGTAGTAAGATTATTGAATGGTGTATTCAAAATCCAAATATTAGATAAGTAATTCCGAGTAAGCACTGTATGTAATATACTACCCACTCAACATAAATTTATAGTGTAAAAAAGGCACAATATTTGATTTCATTACACTTTATCCTTTAGACTAGAACACAGTACAGTACATTCCTATAAAATTATTTATCATATAGGCCCGTGATTTTAGATAGCCACATATAAACATTTCAACTTTTAAGAGCACTTAATTAATTCATAATTCCATATCAAGACTATTGTGGAACACTTTACGGTTCTTTCGCAAGAAAATATTATTATTACAAATAAGTTGAAACTATAATAATGATTAAATTACTTCTTTTTTACCTCCTTTCTTTTTTTTTTTAAATAACAGAAGCAAACTCAATATAAATATTTCTATTTAGTGATGCTAAAATTATTTTTGTCGAAGAGAAAAAATATCGGGAGTCAATTCATCTCCTCACAATAAATACATATATACATTACATTTAAAAATATTTCGAATTAATTATTTAGATAACATGTGTATAAGGCACATTATTCAATTGAAAATATATCGTAAGATTTTTCAATGTAAAATCTGTGTAGTTATTCCTAGGTGTAGTCAAAAAGAATATTTGAGCTTGTCTTTGATCCAAACGTTTTTTTTTGTATCGACTGTAGTTAATAAATATCACAGACATGTGTGCATATCGAATTTGTTTCTAATAACAGATCTACTAAATATGAGTGCTAAACAATTTTCCTTTATCAAAAAGCACACATTACAAAAAAGAAGTATATATGCACAAATTAGTTTTTAAAATGCGCTAAATATGTTTAGTAAACATTACATTACATTCATGAACAACATACATCAAAGTACATACATAAAGTTGTATTATTATGTAAAATGTCTTTTTTACCTAATAATCATCACAATGTATATCATTTCCTAATGTTTTAATTACATCTCAAATTAGAATTACTATGTCAATATATAGTCTGTTTAAAAAGCTTGGTGAATCAAATCGACAGCGTCATGATTTATGACTGACCCTTACCCCGCTCCGCCGCTCTCTGCCAGCGCTGCGGCAGAGGGTATAAATCTTTGTTTTTTTCAGATTTTACATGTTTACAGTTTGAACAACACAAAAGTAAACATCATGTCTTTCGAACATTTTGTCTGTGCATCAACTCGGGTCGATCACCCAGTCGTATCGCAAGTATACAATAATTTATTACTCTCTAAAGAATCGGAATTAGAACTCGAATTATTTCATTTAGATCCGGATGACATAATCGATTATGATTCATCTTGTCTATTAAATGTATAACTCGGTTAATATCTGATGGCACTCAGGATGCGCGAAGGAGTGGCTAAAATATGTATCATGTGCGTTAAAAACATCGGTATCGAAAACAATACACTACGATAGACAAAGTGCATTTAAATTAAATACCGACTCATGTTTTCAAGTCGGTCTTTAATCCTGCATATGTAGCAAAATCTACGTCTATCTCTCACGTTTCATGCTGCGTTCTCCTTTTTTGTCTTAAAATTGTCATCCACGCAAGTGCCATGAGGTCTTAACCGAGCTATAAACACTTTTCATGACATCAAGCATAATAATATTAATTGCAAAACGCGGTCCAGCTTTTTCTACGAATGTAACGGACTTAAAATTTAACGGTAGTAGGCGCGACAATTATCTGACATCATTATTGAGTGGTCAAGGTTTATATTCAAAACAAGCCGCGCAGCCACTTCTCTCCAGTTTAAAATTTTTTTGGTGTAAAAATTATATGGTGTAAAGGGAAGAGAGTATTTCTAAGTACTTTAATAAAGGGTGCCTACATACATTGACTTTTTTAGTGATAGCTATGGTGTGTGAAATGTGTTCTAATGATTTACTATAGTTTAACACAGAAAATACATGTATTTTCGGATTTATAGAAAATACAATTTTGTGTTTACAACAAACTGTGGCTGTTTTTTTTGTAAGATTTTATTTATACCTACCCAGTAAGTAATTTAATCTATTCACATTTAGCAGATTCTTGAAGTAAACATGAAATTATAATTATCAAAGAATTTTATTGAACTTGTATATGCAAAACCTTTATTAAAATAACTTTCTATTCTGAATATAATTTGAATATTGTTTCTTTCCTTGAAGCATATTGCTTTGTATTAGTTATAGTTAAACTTGCGGGTTTGCACAATAATAAAGCATAATAATAAAGTGACTAAAATATGCACATTTCCTTGTTTTATTCCTTGATTTAGTGCGTCTTTGCTTAAACTTTTACTCCTATTTGACAAGCAGATGCAATTATATTCTTTACAATGTTTTCGGATCTCGTGAGTTCTGTCCTCTTCCGGTGTCCCGCAAGGATACAATCTAGGACCACTACTTTTTAATTGATTTCTAAACGATTTGCTTGTTTCCTTGTCGTGTCCTGTACTTGCGTATGCCGATGACCTCAAAATTTATAATCCTATAAAATCTGCGGGTGATGTTTCCTGTCTTCAACAAGACCGAAAAATGGCCCTTTTATTAACAACTCGACTATAGCGCCACCTATAGAGTCCAGATTTTGCGATTTTCAACTAACATATATTGTGAATATAAGTCATTTTGGTCCATGAATATATAATTCGTTAATAACTTTACTACAGCGCCACCTATCGGAGCCTAGCGAAGCTATGAACCATCGTCTGGACATAACATAATGACAACTTAGTTGTCGAAATGCTTATCTAGCTTTCTGTGCATTAGTGTGATAAATGTGTCTTTTTAATATTTTTTTTTATCTATATTGAGTTTGAACATTTTGAAACAGACTATATATTGCAAATAAAAACCTTTTTTTGATAGTTTGGGATATTTTAATTTTGTAAATTTAAAAATAATAGAAATGATATATTACGATAAAAAAATTTTTAAATAGCAATTAGGATCCGGTAGAAATTTAATATCTTAACGAATACAAGAGGGACGAGGATTACAGAAAAAATTGAATTGTTATGGAAATATACCGGTGGCTCACCTAGCATTTCTCCATAAAGAAGTCTGTGTTACCATATGCACTTCCCATATCCCAATCACCATTAGGTCGCTGTATGAGGTCATCGCGAGAATGAGTGTAGCGAGTAAATATGCTGGATTGGACCATCCTTGGTTGTTTTCCGTCTTTGGACTAGTGAACATACAAAACCTCCGTTTAATAAATGGCGCCCGATCCAAGTTCAGAATGAGGATCCGTCATCAATAATCGATCACTAAACAGTTCCGCAATTGTTTGTCTGCTGAATGCAAGCAATACGTCTTGTATTCAAATACTCAAACAGCATTTATAAAATTCAACTCTCTGTTGAATAAAGATTTAGATCTCAATAACAAATAATACAAGAGGTTAGTTAAGGAAAAGACAGATTTGCTTGCGCTATACTAATAGTTTTAAAGTCACTGATCCCAACTGCCATTTTTTAAATAAAATATTATATGTAACATTGTGTTGAACAATTGAAAGTACTAGTCTTCGTTTTTACAACAATCAATTCAATGGAAAATTATAAGTTTCCTCTATCTACGCGCGACAATATGACTATTGCAAAGTTTCTTCACATATAAAGCATACTTTAAAAACTAATTTTTAAAACAACAAATACACCTACTACTGTAAAAACAACAGCAATGGAAAACAAGGTAATAAATTTGTATATAATTCAATTACATTTTTAAAAAGCCTTTTTTTTTCTAATAATTCTTCGGGTCTGTTGTTTCGATTGTTAAAAAAATGTAGAAAAGAAACTAAAAAACACATTATATAAATTCCATATGTACGTTGTATGGGCTGAAAAAACGAAAACCAATTGGCAAGTAAAAGGCCAAAAAATAGAATTATCACCAGGGTTCCACCCTAATTTTTTCATAACATCAAAGGCAGTTTTTCGCCTTTTTCAAACGTATACGGCGCCTTGGTTCTCATTATCGTCCAAATTGATTTTGTTAAAAGGTGGGCCGCCACCGTCATCGAAAAATCTTCTAAACGTGAACTCGAAGAAGCCATGGAACGGTTTAGAATTGTCAAGTTGCTCATCCGACTTTGTCGAATCAAGCGAACCGGAATTCCTCAATTTGTCGGGGTCGATGGGATCAAAGTTCGATGTGTCTGTAGGGTATTCAATACGAGGAACGTATGGTGCTTGCTGTCTTCTTAAGCCTTTGTCAAAGTCTATGTCTTTAAAAAACGGATGAGATTTCACTTCGTTGGCATTCTTGCCTAAGCGTTCATCAGCACTACAACACAATTTCAATATTAAGTCTGTGCTTTCCGAGATTAAATTCGCTTCTTTCGGAATACGGAGTGTTGTTTCCCAGTTGATGACCTAAAATGATTTCCGTGAAATTAAACAACAAATCTTTCAAATAAAAGACAGCATCTCTTATTAAACAATTACATTTCTAGAGTAAATTTGCTACTATGGATATTCAAACTGAAATAAGGTTTTATATTTTCACAGTTACAATACAGAAATAATAAATACATTCATTATTTATGAAATCATTGAATATACAGATGTTAAAATTAAAAATATTAATTGAAACGGCCTATACTTTTTTTTTACTATTGTAACGAAACAAGCCCACAAAAAGAAGCAGACCTCCTGGCGGCGATAAAAAACGTACCGGTAAACAGGTCGTAAATAATCTACATATATGTACTGCGAAGCGACAAAATTTCTGAAATATGGTAGAAGAGAGCCAGAATTTGCTAGGCCTTTTGTCTGCACATATATACCGTTTGACTGAAATAAAAGTAGATATAGGGAAACACAGACACGCACACACGTGCATGCAAACATGAAATGGAGGGGTACGATAATAGGGGAATACACATGAGTTCATATCGGGCGGACACCGGATACCGAAACCGAGGCTTCAGTGCAAAACGTTGAAAGCTGGTATGCAGACGTTTGCTTTAAGGAATTGCTCCGCTATTTTGGTAATTGATGTATAATGTATTAACAGTGAACTGAAACAAAACTATAAAAATTGTAACTAAAATAAAATTCTCACATTTAAAACGAAACAAAATATTATAATGAACTATACAAATAAATTTTGCACGTCTTTGTACGAATTATGCTTCGCATACCATAACACACAATCTGTATTTTTTCCTCGACAGCTAAGAGCATTTTATTTTAATATTTGCGAGTTTGCTCAGACACAATGTAAGTTCCTGCTCTAAAGATACGGAACGAATGCCATGTGCGCATGGTGTTCGCGCTCTCGGGGAGGTGGTGTGGGTAAACCAAGAGCCACATTCTTGAACTGTTGTATACATACATACATAGGTACATGTTTATGTGTGTGTATTTGAAGATGCATATTAACTTTTAACTACGACAATCTGTATAGATGCCGCCGGTGGGGTAAGTAATTCATTCATTGAATAGTAGTCGTGCAGTTCAAATAAACATAAATAAGTGAGCGGTGTAATATTTATTACATAAATATTACAGATATAAATAGTAGTGATAGAGATAAATACGTGTGTTAATTTATTCGTAGTAATTTTAAGTGCGTTACATTTATTTTATATTTTTATATTGTGATTAGTTTTAAGTGTGAAAATATACAGACAGTTTTAAAACAATTACACGAGTTGTTCATTTCGAACCCGAAAACGCTACACTATGATGTAGCTTATTCAGATATTACATTACTACTAAATACATATTCTACAAAGTTTTCAACGCTCATTCATACCTAATTTTTATAATATCCTAAAGACTATATAATGTACTCTAAGTGAATATCTAACAGCTATGTCTTTAACGGTACCAATTCAAAAGCGGAGAATTATTGAGGTCTTTAACAATATATCGATATATAAGGTTTCAAGTAAATTTAATTTTAAGCTTTTTAGTTGTGAATGTAGAATCTCAAATTTATTGTTGAAATTATGATTATTTTCTAGCAAGTAAATTGCGTAATTTGAATCTGTCTTTTTATTATTAAAGCTCTTAAAATGTTCATGTATTCTTTTGTCGAAGCTCCTCCCTGTTTGGCCTATATATATTTTAGGGCAGTCCATAAATATTAATTTACAGACTCCTGATTTGTTTATCTTTACTTATCTTTGTTTTATTGTTTTTTATATATTTTCCTAAAGAATTATTAGTTTTGTATGCTACATTCATATCTAATTTATGTAACATTTTTCCTATTTTTTCTCTTGTTGATCCTATGTAACTTAATACATACTTTATTATTACTTAATTTCTTTTTTCTACTCCCATACTTTAATTGTATTATTAGATATGCCGTACCTGTACTTTAATGATGTCCATTACGATACAGATTTTCATTACGGTATACAAGTTTATATCCAATAGGAATGCGACATTCCAATATTCAATCAATATTCAATATGGCGACTGCATATCTGACAGATATAAAAATTAATTAAATGTGACAGTCCTCTGCAATTTACTAGTAAGTTATAGTTAAAATTTGTGCTTTTTTGAAAATATAAACGGTAAAAATGAGGGATAAGGATAGTGAAATGTAAAATTTGACTACACCAGACATTATGGAACATGCCTTAGTAGCCACGAACCATTTATAACCAGCTAAATTCGCAAAGATGTACGGAAAATTTTTCGCTCAATTTATGAAAACTATACAGATTTTCATTATGATACAAGTTTATATCCAATAGGAATACATATTTCTCATTACGATACAAATTTATATCCAATAGGAATGTGACATTCCAATATTCAATATGGCGACTGCATATCTGACAGATTTACAAATTAAATAAATGTGACAGTTCTCTGCAATTTACAAGTAAGTACTTAAAATTTGTGCTTTTTTGAAAATATAAACGGTAAAACTGAGGGATAATGACAGTGAAATGTAAAATTTGAGTCCACCAGAAATTATGGAACAAGCCTTATTTTTAACAATTTATTATCAGCTAAATTCGCAAAGATGCATGGAAAATTTTAACTTCAATTTATGAAATGGAATGTTCAAAAAATAATGTTTTATTATGGGGTCGTAGAAAAACTAGCGTATGCAACTCGCATTTAATGGCTATTAAGACACGAGTAAGAAAATTACAATACGAGCGGAAGGCGAGTATTGTAATGAATACGAGCTATCATTAAATGCTCATTGCATAATATACTATTATTATTAGATAAACCATTCCTATTGCCTTATTATATTCATTTTTTCACAAGATTTGATCTACTGTATTTGGGTTGTATTCATTGTTTTTTGCTATTTGTTTTATTATGTTTAATTCTTTAACAAAATTTTCTTTATTTAATGGAACTTGTATCAATCATCGAGTGAAAAGCGGCTAATTTTTGACTAAATGGGTGGACAAGAGCTTTATCAATGATAACATCCGATGTGATGGTTTATGAAATATTGAAAAAACATGTGTTGTGTTCTCTTGAAATTGTAAGGTCTAAAATATTTACACTGTTATTACAACTTTTTCAATCGTGAACTTAATATTTTTGTGGAGATTATTTATGTATTCTAAAAACTGATTTAATTGTCTGTCTGTTCCACTAAAACAAGCTAAAACATCATCTACATATGTGTCTATGCCAATAAACAAAGTTTTTGAAATTCGGATGTTCTTTAATTTGACTTTCTAAATGATCCATAAAAATCTGTGCTAATAACGGGATTAATGGGTAACCCATTATTAAACCGTCATTACAAGCAAGTAATATCTGAAGAAGCTTCATCGTGGTGAAACATGTCATATTTAATAAAATTTGATTATACTAGAAATTAGTTGTAAATTTTTACTTCAACCCCAATTAAAGTTACCTAAGCACAATAAAATTAAAATACTGTAAATATGTATTTTGGCAACTAGGTTGCATCATCAGTAAGAAACCTAAAAACAAAAATGAAGCGATGTTTTGCCATAGCTTCTTGGCCAAGATATAACCAAGGCCTGGTCACGGGCTTTACCAATTTTAAATTTTATTTTAGTTCCTATTACAAACACTAAGCGCTAGTAGATGATATACGAAATTTACCGAATACGAATCGTCATAACGAAACATAAAAGCCCGTTATTTGTAAAAATCCTAACCTAAAATTAAATGCGTCATTGATAATTCATACTCAAATTGTTGCGTTGTGTTGTTTGCATTGAGTTTCATTAGTTATTTAGACTTGTAAGTTGTGAGCAACTATGGTCGTAGCAAGTATTCTATGATCATGTGTACCTACTGATAGCACTTCACTGAAAGACAGGTTTCTTTCCTTATTTGGATGAGTACGTAAGTGTAAATAGTGCGCAAATGTAAAGAATTATTGATCTGTCTGTATTTACAAAATCAACATTGTGCATATACATAATTAGTGGGTTGAAAGAACATACGTCACTCCTAACTATTACAATTTAAATAGGGAAAGTAGTAAATACGATACTTCATTGAAAAGGTAATTGTACGGAGAATTCAGCAAAATGATTGTTGGTTGCGCTATTTTTGATTTTAGCGCCCTCTAGTGGGATAAAAAACGGTTACGTATTCCAAATTGTGACACATCATTTCAAAGTTAATTTTATTAGCAACTAAATACGTAATATTTTTGACATTTAGTTGTCATTATTGTCGACTACAGACTATCAGCGTCTATTGTAAACCAATTAAGTTCGTAGTTTCTGATATTAAACCTCTGTAAGGTTTTTCAATTATTTAAAGTATTATTTTTTTCAATTGTGCATTAAATTGCTAATAAAATTAGCTTTGAAATGATGTGTCACTTTTTGGAATACATAACAATTTTTTTTATCCCGCTAGAGGGCGCTAAAATCAAAAATAGCGCAACCAACAATCACTTTGCTGAATTCTCCGTACAATTACCTTTTCAATGATATATCGTATTTAGCACTTTCCCTATTTAATTGTAATAGTTAAAGTGATGGAGGGGAGGGAAGTGACATATCACAGTTGAAGATATGACACAGGGGTGGATCAGAAATCGACCTGTTTTTGCGTTTTTTCAAAAATGTTTTCTCCTTCGACATATTCAATCTGTTTCGTTTTCGGTGGGGCACCCTGTATGTCATTTGTAAGCGAACCTTTACTGGGCATTTGTATGATTGTGTCCTCAATAAAATAACTAAGTAAAAACAATTTAAATACATATTTAAGTACAATATGATTATAAATTTAACAGTCTAACAGCAACAGATAAGCATTGTTTAATTATAAAAATAAGGATATGACACTACTATTACTATTAACAAAAGATACATTTGTATAATATTTTGTACAAAATATATCTATTTATATTTTCTCTAATGTATGTTATGTATTGTGTAATGTACAGTAATTACTAATTTTGTGGATTTTAATTTTTTCATTCCCTATGTGTATATTTTTCATTTTATATATGGATTTATTGGTATTTACGAAGTTCATTCAATGATTAACATGTTGCAATTTGAATATGAATTGTTTATGTTAATCATTGTATAAATTTTGTAATGTCATTTTAATGAATCTGTACATTATCAAAGATATTACTATATACTTAATTTTAGATTTGTATTTTCGCGCGGCTTTGTGACGTAAGAGTCATACTTCGTATACACCCACTGCGTGCTGTCAAGAGTTCCATAAAAAGTATTAAGAGTGGCCTAACTTGTTACTTTTGATATCTTTGGATATAACCTATGAAGATATGTTGTTGATGAAGTCATCAGTGGAAATTACCAAATTACGGAACACTGAATGTTATAACACGTTAAACTATAAGAATATAGGAATATTCAAAATAAAATTCTGCACTGTTTCTATCAGAGAATATATGAGACCCTTACCTAATTTTATAACTTTATCACTGTTGAAGGACCAATTGTTGTATGTTATCAAAATATTAACATTTATTGTTCTGTTAATGATATTGATGCCAATAAAGTTGGGTGTTTAAATGAAGTTTCTGTATAATTTATATAAAATTAGCAATTCCTTTTTCCATATCTAAGTATTACAAAATACATCAATTTGGTTTTCTTGAATAGCCACTGTGATAAATATCTGACAAAGTACCTAATTGATGCTCCAATCACCATGAAAGTCACCTCAGGCACAATAATAATTTGTTTTTTAGTGTCGACAGGATTGCATAAAATATTGGTGCAATGTTATCAATCTCAAGTAAAGCATGTGGGTATCTTAAAAATCCCTAGATTAGAGTATTTTTTTGTTAACAGATACCTATTCTCAATAGGTACAATAGCTCATTTTGTTTCAATATGTTGTCGTTTTATTATCATTATTTGTATACCTACGTTTTTCGAAATTGTCTTTGTAAGTACAGTATTGTCAATTAAATATTCAGCTCTTTGGCTATACATGTCTCTCAATATAGCCAACTTAAAAATTTATGCCACGCAGCCTTCACTTGAGACTGATCACACTGTATATTGGCCATATCAGTCATATTATTATTATAAGAAATACAGGATGTCCGGGCAATAAAAAGACTGAGTAGCAGGAATGTAAACAACTACCAGAAACAAACCTATATGGTAGCATAATAACAAAGAAATCAAAAACGTAATTTTTGGTGGAATTTGTAGACAAGAAATTTACATTACGGTCCTGGCACATATCATTCGTATGTTCAATGATCATAAATACACACAATAAAAATACAATAGGAATACAAAAAATGAGGTGTGGCCACCACACGACTTTCTTATACGTATGAAAGTGTTACTTCCGGTCCGAATTTTGAAATTTCATTTATACAAAAAATATTCCAAATCTAACTCTAAATACTTTTGTACTCTTCATAAATATATATAGAATGCATAATTTACGACATATTTGCAAAAAATCGTTATTCGGTAAGAGTAAAAGTGATACTTCCGGTCCGAATTTTGAATTTTTGTAGATAGAAAACGTCCTTTCTACATAGCAACTGGTTATAGGTGCGTACTGGAAATATTCTTTTATTTCAGCGTATTTAGCATTTAGCATACACAATTGCCACAATGTTATTCTGGATTTCTATTAAAAACTGCGTCTAACTTTTGCCGAAGGCCACATCCGAAGTCACTTGGAATACTTTTGAAATTATTAATAGCCACATCTAATGTAGTTAACCCATTTTTTAATTTGAGATTCGAATTTCAAAATATGTGATTAGTTTAGGCAAATTCCCAAAGTGTTCCTGAAGGAATAACAACTGATTTTTTAAATTTGAGATTTGTGTTAGTTCCTTGCACTTAGAAATACTTCGAGCATCGTCATTTAAACATATAACGAAATTTTGTAAACTATCGAAATTCTCTGCATAAAAACTATTTCTGTGTATGTTTTAGCAAAGCTAAGTGACGAAGTGCGATATTTTGGCATTCTGTAACGATATTTTACAGACTTTGTAATAAATTTCGGAATCACTGACAATTCATTTTCATATCAGAAAAAGTAACATAAACGACGTTCTAGATCTAAATAAATGATAACTAAAAATGTACGCGTATGTTATTGAAACTAAATAACAGTAAGTTTATACATATTTACATTATTTCTCTTGCGAAATATAAGGTAAATATAATAAATTTTAAAAACCCCTGACGCTCCTATCTACGCCGATTCAGAAAGGATTTTACTCATAAATTCCTTATTTTATGGGCATTTTTTGCTCTCAATCTCGGGCGTAAACAGATGTTGCAGTTAACCATATGAATTAGTGCTATTCAGAAACGTGTGTTGTTTGCATTATTTCTTTGCTCCGTTGTAACTTGGTCGTAGTTTAAACCGGTCATGGCCGCCGCCCTAGTGTTTATTCTAAACACAATAGGACTATTGACTATTTATACCCAGTGCATAACAATAACAGTTACATGTTTTTTGTAAAAAAAAAAAACTCTAGAGGTTATTAAACTTAAAAATGGGTCAACAGCTGATAAAGAAAATTCATAGTTACAGAAAATTAGAAAGTTAAGGGAGTACTTATATGCAGAGAATAGGAGTAATGTCTTCTATTTTTCACCCTAATTCAGGCTTCATTAATTTTGATGATAGGCATAAATAGTACACAAGCTATTCATATTAATGTTCAGGAATTCAGTGTTGTTATACTGACGACTTCGTAAACGTAATATCCTCAAAAACACGCTACTTTTTTAACACTGTTTTCTTTTTGTTTTTAGGTTTTCTACTGAAGATGGTAACTTACTTGCCGATACACGTAACTAGTTTATTTAATTGTAGTTAGGAATATTTGTTTGTGGTTGGTTTCAGACTCCAAGATTCAGTGCATACAAAAGATATTAAAAATCACAAAAAAAGATGCTAACCTTAAATTGAGTTTCAGCTGGTGTATTTGCCAGAAATGGAGGACTCCCCACTAACATTTCATATAATATTACTCCTACACTCCACCAATCGCACAATTGTGTATAACCTGTACGTTGCAGCACTTCCGGGGCAATATAATTAGGCGTTCCCACTAAGGAGTGTGCTAAACAACGTTGGTGCTCCATCCTTCGGCGTCTCTCGAGAGGCTTGCATCTGCATTCTTCATTCCAATCATCAATGGGTTCCATCGAATCCTGTCGATTGTGATCTTAAAATAGAATATATTAATTATATTTTCTTAAATGAACGTTTAAACCAAGCTACCATTGGGTTGGTAATATTTGGAGTTGTGTGTCCAACGGAAACCTGTACACAAACCAAAGTCTGTCAGTTTGATATGACCATCCTTGTCAATTAATATGTTGTCTGGTTTGATGTCTCTGTGTATGAAGCCCATTTTGTGGACACTTTCAACAGCACAAGTTAATTCAGCTATGTAAAACCTAAATCAAAATATTATGTTAGATTTTCTTACTTATGTGTTATCTGTCTTATGACTACTAGCACAGACAATACTATACAAACAAATCGGTTTTATGCATCAAATGGCAAGTCTATATTTGGTTTAAAAATACGCCAAAAGATACCACTAATAGTGAGACAGGCAATATAAAATTAATTCAAAAACTGTTCTGTTTTGTAAGTTATATTTAAATTATTATCCATACACATTTTGTACATATATTTATGTACATACATGATCATCTATATAACTAAAAACAATTCATCATGTTACTTACTATAGGTATTTTCGGAAATTAAACCCGGTCATTGGGGTTACAACACGGTTAGCACGAATGCGTTCGTTAATTCAGTCGGGTAAAAACAACCGTGTTCGTAAAATCGAAAAAGTAACCGGGTTCAACAACCCGGTTCGATTTTCATAACCCTGGTAAGTGAGTAGGGTAACGCGGGTTGTTTTACCCCCTCCCCGGTCCATTTCTTCTGTCGTATTGCCAATACAGCTAAACTATGTTATGAAGATAGGTATTTATAAGGTTATATGCAGACGTTTACGTTACGTTACTCAACGAGACCGCAATTGCGTTCGGAAATGTTTCATTTAACCGTGTAAAGTTACTGAACCTGTTAGGTACTTTCTAACCGGGTCAGGTTAATGCTATACATTTTCCGAAAATGCCTTATATATTGTTAATTTAAATCTTTTTGCACATTCCTGTGTTTTATATACATACTTATAAAACATAAATTAAAAGCAAATACCTACTGATATACCTAATATGCGTATATTAATATTTTATAACCTCGGTAGTTTATCAACAAAGCAATAATTTCCATTATATAACGGGAATTTGTATTTGATATTCATTTTCACCGCGAATATTTTTCATTACGCATATAGTTAAACAGCTGAAAGAGCTGTTTAAAATCGAACGGCGAAACATGGGCGAAACCAGGAACCGTTTATTTTCACCGAATCCTGGTAAAAAGCTCGGAAAACGGTGATTGAAAGAGCTGTTTCAAATAAAGCGAACGGCGAAAGCAGGAGCCGTTTATTTTTACTGCTCACGGTAAACAGCTCGGAGGAACCCTTTACCATTCGCGGTGAAAATAAACGGCTCCTGCTTTCGCTGTGATTAAAAGAGCTGTTTAAAATCACTGCGATTTTGAAATCACCGATTGCTTTAGAACGGTGAATGAAAAATCACCGTTAAGACCATCTGTATAATAGAAGGCATTAGAAGTATAATACGAAGTTTACAGCATTATATATAAGTGACTATTGTTTTTTTGTGTGTTTTCATCTTTATTTATAATCAGCTGTGTGTTCGATCATATGACATGTAATATCGTTCGACGCCAGCAAACGGCAACGATAAAATATGTACTGTCTGTCAAGTCAAGCAAACGAAAGTTTTATCGTTTTATGTTGAACTGCAACAGCAACGGAGTTTGTAAGTGGCTCTATAAAGCACCCTGTAAATTGATCTTGTGCTGTAGCTATAGTCCGTCTCAACCCCATTATGCAGTACAGGTCTTATGGCAATTGATTTCATGGTTGCCAAATCGTCTCATTGTATAATGTCGTTACAGTTCCGGTTCAATATCTGAAATTTTTTGTAATTAAAACATAACCTATACGACTGTTTGTCATTCAATTGATGCATACAAAAAATTAATAGTAATATGAAACACTAAAAAGGGAGAATATATGGGAAGATGGATTAGTAAAATATTTGTAATAATATAATCCTTTGGAATTGTTCTGTAGAAAATTATTTAAAATTTAAGCCAGAGGAAATAAATTAATATTTGAAAGAAATACTTAAGGTATATAATTTCTTCGTTACTGAATATTGACATCTTAATCTACTATCCACTATAAATTCAGACAAAGACAAAGTTAATCACAAATTTATTTTTCATAAAAAGACTTCCATTTATAAAAACAACTTAAATAATACATATTTATGAAAATAATAACCACACATACACATACTTTTATTTTTTAATATGTTAGGACTTATATAGTCTTATTGAATATTAATATGTTAACCTGGATTCTGTTTTACCCATTTAAAGACACAAATTCCTCACAAATTCATTTTGCAAAAACATACTTTCCCATTTATAAGAACAAGTTAATAATACATGATAACATTTATGAAAAAACTTAACAATTACCATACAAAGGACTAGGTACACATATTGTTTTATTTTTCTTCAGCACTTAAAGAATCTTGATCTGATGATGAATATGTGACGTTAATTATAAACTCTTCAACATCGTCTTGCAAGTTATCTACTATCCACATTTTGCTCGATGTCTTTTGCGAGGCCAATGTAAATCTGCCAGTTGTTCACTGTTACATTCTGATAACCCTCCACAATTAATTGTTTAATATCTCTTTGTTTGAATGTCGTATTGCGCATTTCAACGTAGTGTTTAACTTGTTTAATTCACAATGATAAGGTGGAAGCCAAAGAACATAATGCCCTTTATTCTTTGCAAATTCATCAATTTTATTTCTGTCATACTGAGACCTAACCTCTGACACACTAGCCAGCAAATCTCTTTTCAACATGTCATTATCTAGTGGTATATTCTTCTCAGTAAGCCATTCAATAATTTGGTCTTCTCCGTGCTACTTTTGTAAACTTTTCTAATTTTCTCGTGTGATATGAGGCATTATCGAGACCAACAACCGAGTTCTCTGGTATATTTGGTAGCAATTTATTTTTGAACCAATCTCCATATATACCTGCATCCATTTCGCTATGAACATCAGCAGTATTTTTCTTACAAAGCCTCCAGCATGAATTAATGCAAATCGTGGCCCAAGACCACTTGGTGATTTTAAACCAGTGCTGACTCCTTCTGTAAAAGCTTGTCGACTGCTTTGAACAGTTCACATTTTATTTACCGAATGTCCTGCATTCACCCATGATTCATCAGTATATATTATAGTTCTACCTGAAAATAAAACAATCACAAGCAAATAATAAATGTCATATATTTCAATAAGAATACTCTTTCGTCCCACTTTTTGAAATTCAAAACCCATATCATGTAGCAATCTGTAAAAAGTATATGTATATAGGTTATCACGTTTATCAGAATTATAGATATAGGTATGCATACTTACTTTGAAATGCTTGAAAAAATAATATGCTTTCTAAAACGAACGATTTAACAGAAATTATATATAGGTGAATTAAAGACAATATAAAAGTTTACAAACTACGGCAAAAACTGACAATTGACAGCAACGATTACTCATATACCAATATACTTTGCATAATAGAACTTGCAACAAGGCAACCGGATATAAAGATGGCGTTATTAAGAGACTACTAAGGATAATAAAAGATCCAATATCCCTATTAAACCTATACTGCATAATGGAGTCGAGACGGACTCTATAGTCCGCCTCAATCCCATTATGCAGTATAGGTGATATTAGGTTTGTTTTTGTTTCGCTAAGAACGATTCCAGAACAGTTCACGTCATGCGCAGAAATATGTTAAGTGTTCGGGTTTCCGGAACTGTTCTGGAACTAAAAATTTCGTGTTTTGGTTTCTGATTGTCAGTTCTGGAACCGTTCTAGAACTGCAGAACTAATTCGGGATAAAGGCATCGAATCGTTCGGAACCGTTCCCAGACCGTTCCGAACGGTGTACTATGACGCATACAGTTCTGCGCAGTAACAGAACTGTGTTAGAACCGTTCGTAATATTAAACCCGAACAAACCTAATGTTATCTTTATTTTAATTAGCTAGTACTACAAAAAATTAGTACTAGCTCTCCAAAAATTAAATTAATATAGAGTAAATACATTCCTATATGTTTGTATATCTTCTTCTTCTTTATTGGAGTTTGCGTGTTAAGCTTAGAGCTTTTTACACTTTTTCTGGATGCGAGGTGTCTGATTATTGGGGTGATTGTGCCGTGAGGCTTATATTAGTGGTTTTAGGATTGCCAATTTGGGGCGTTTCCGTTTATACTTCCAGTAGTTTTAGGGGTCGTAGTTCAAAGCTTCCGTAATTGTGACGTTTTCGTGGGTTTCCATCTTATCGTAGAAGCCTGTGGCTAATTCTTTGATGTAGTCTTCGATTGTTTCTGTGTCGGTGTCTTCGTGAATTTGACTGTTTCTCATAAACCAGGGGGCATTGATTACCATTCTGAGTGAAATGTTTTGAATTGTTTGAAGATTCTTGATATGAATGTTTGTATATACTTCTTCTTCTTCTTCTTCTTTACTGGTTTTATAAGCTAGGCCTCGGGCCTTTTACTTTAAATCTGGATGCGGATGATCTTATTGTTGAAGATTGAATGATATGCTCTTGCAGAGGAATAATGATTTGCTGCTACTGCGAGCTGTAGTGTGTGTCAGGTGTGGAATCGGATGATGGTAGAGGATAAGTAGAACTGTGGATTGTTGTAGCACTTTATGTGTGTTTTAATTTTCGTTGTTTTTATTATTGAAGAGTTCAACTATTTTAGCAGTTTGTTTTATAAAATCAGCAATCTGATTGTGTGTTGCGTTGGTGTTATGTAGAGTGATGAGCATTTTCCCCAGAGTGAGTGCAAGCTCTTCGTTGTTATTTTGATTTGACGGTGTATTTAGATTTGGACGTGTGTACGTTTGTGTGTTCGTGTATGTTTGATCTGCAGTTTGCTGTCGGTGTTGCGTCCATGGATTGTGTGTAGGTATCGGCGCTTCAACGTAGGTCGGTCTGTTTTGTTTTCGGTTCGGGTTTCTCGGACAGTCGATCCAGGCCGCCGTATGGTTCCCGGCGCAGTTAGCGCACTTTGCCGGTGTTTCTTTCGATTTAGTGCAGATGTGGGTGGAGTGCCCCTCTCCGCATTTCATACATATGTACGAGGTGTAGCAGTTTTCTTGTATGTGACCGAATCTTTGACATTTATGGCACTGAATAATGCGGGATCTTTTCTTCATCGGCTCTACGGTAATATGAATACCGCAGCATTCTGTTAGGTTAAAAATTGTTTTATATTCCCTGTTTAGACTGACCAGAACTAGGGGCACGGGGCGGCTGTATTTGCCCGTCATTCTGGTGATGTTCTGCGTCTGTATTCCGTTGGCTGCGAGGTCTGCTTTGACGTCGTCGGTAGTAAATTCGATCGGGACTCCTCGGAGGACTACTTTCAGCGGTTTCACATGGTTTAATTTGAACGTGTAGAATTCTGTTTTATTTTCTTGTAGGATTCTATGTAGTTTATGGTAATCGGTTTCGGTTGCAGGTGTGATGCGGATGCCCGCGCGTATTAGTTTGTTCTGTGTGGTTTGGATGTTGTGTTTTGCAATTGTTTCGCGTAGCTGTGGCCATTTGCTCGTATCCGTTGCGATGATAGGAGTTATGCGTTTTTTAGTAGTATTTTTAGCTTGATTAGAGCTTCCACTTGGTAGAGCGGCTTCGATGGAGGTTTTGTTTTCTGTATTCTCTGGTGTTTGTTCTGTTTCCATGTTGCTAACCGTTTGTAGAGGCTCAAAGCGGTTGTTTGTTTCAATTTGTTTGTTTGTGTGTTCCGTTTTGGGTCTTTTCAGCGGATTTCTCGGGGACATAAATCCCTCACTGTCCATTTTCTCCTTGAGCGGGAGTCCTTGCACTAGCTTATCTTTCAATTGCTTTAAAGGGGTTACCGGTGGTGTAACAACTGGCGCGGGCTGCGTTGGTGTTTGGGACGTTTTTCCCTCTGCTGCTCGTTGCTGCACTGTTCTGTTTATTGCGTCAAGTACTTTTTGCCAATCTGCTTGCATTGTGTTCGGGTTATTCATGTTTGCGATGAATTGTTCGACTCGAACGTCAACTCGCGGTGTCGAAGCGGTTTCTCCATCACTACTATCGCTGTCGGACAGCATGATGTCGTTGTCACTTAACTATAGAAACGTCCTATCGTTCACGCAGCGGTGCGTGCATTCATCGTATATATGGGGGGACAGCCAGAGAGGCGTCACTTCACAAAGTGTTCAGGAGGGATACGATCTCACACACGCACTGGGCTTTGGCGCATTATGCACTTTCACAGTTTAAATGAATGTATGTATTCACAAATGTTCACTTTTGTGGCACAGAATAACTATAGAAACACATCTATTCTCTTTCGATAAACTCAATCGACTGGTTTGTATATATAAATACAACCACAAATATATTTCAAAATCAATTAGTGTACGTTATGAGCAGTTATAAAATGACATCTATCGATGATTAGATTAACCTCTGATTGATAGTTATACTACCTAGAGAAAACTGTAAATATTTCATATGTAGTAAAGTGTCATCCTCTGATATCTTTCAAATGGATTAATATTCATGAATGAAACTGATCAGCCAATGAAATATTCTCAACCCCACTCTCACAATTTAATCCGGAAGTTTATAAAAAATGTAAATATATTTTGATATTTTCTATTAAATTTTACATAAGAGTATATTTTGCTTGATTTGCTTTTCACATCATTTGCCCTTGAATTACATATCAACATAACCTATATATGCCTATATAGCTATAACTATGATAAATTAAAGTAGTTTTAAGTAAATGTTTTATTGAAGAATCGTAGGATTACTATTTTTTTCCCTTATTATACTCACAATTACCCTTTTATAATATAATAAAAAAAATAACATACGAAAGGCTTTTTAAAAAACGTATTCATGTTTTTTAAAGAAATAAATCTAAACAAGGAAATGGTATTAAAAAGCCAGCATTTTTATTAAATACCTACATGAAATGTCAGTGTGTTTCGGGTTCAGAGTTTGGGTTATTCTCATTTTTTTCTATGTGTTCAACAGGTATGTCTAAAACACTCTTCTATATATTTTGTATGACTAAATATATTATGTAAATGAAGAAAAAGTAATTAAAAGCTATCCGAACCACAACATTTATTAAGTTGCTTTGCATGGTTTTATCAACTTGACTGGTTTATGTGAGGCATTCAAACCAGTAATGTAGTACGTTTTACAAAGAAAATGCATTATAAACACCACATTATTTTAAGGTTTTGGTATCTTCAGAATTTAGACATTTGAATGGTTCACTGCCAATCGTTTATCACTTAACCAGGATACATGTGAGACAATTTACTTTACTAGTAAACATAGATCAAACATATAATCTATGAATTGAAAATTCCTTGATATTAGACTAGACACAAGATTAATACAGAAGCCGCAGATAGATGAATTAATCAAACACTTGTCTTCTGCTACTTATGCAATTAGACGTATCAGATTTATAACTGATAGTCTACTGGAATAACGACATACTATGGAAAATCAAATCACATATACACAATGTTTAACCAATATGGGGTAAGTAGGCCTATGTAGAAAAGGTGTTTACCCTGCAGAAGAAGGCTGTTCGAGCAATTGTCTGTGTTTCACAATCTATCCACTGCAAACCTGTCTTCAGAGAGCTTATGATAAGTCCATTAAGTCATTGAAGTAAGGTATATCACTTCGTAAAAGGTAATTAGATACACACTTAAATATGGAGGATAGTACATACCCAACAAGTTATACAAACAAACTAATTCCTAACCAAGCAAAGGTTTTATTAAAGGTTAGTACTTTGAACGTTTTTCTGCTTGTACTGCAATATCATTGTCAATTATAAGATAAAATATATAGGAAACATGACATTTCTTCGTTACATCGTCTTGCAATATGTATTTCAGAATAACATTTAACATCCACAATCACATCATCACTTATTTTTGGAATTTAAAAAATTACAGTTAGTAGACTTATCATATCCCTTAATTCAAAATGTTTTTAGATATTTAAATCTAACGCAAAACGCCTATAAAATTGTAACAAACACGATTGGTGTAATTGGATAATTGCGTCACTTCCTTTAAGCTCCCATTGGCTTCTCTTTACTACTACGAGAAGACTGCTTTTACTATAACAAATTTAGCGGGAGATATTCATGAATAGGCACATCCTACTGCCAAACTCCTCTGTTGGCTTTCTTTCTACCCGAACTAACCTTCAGTTGTATATCTATAGTATACATAATCAAAGGCAATACGTATTATCCCGTATTACTACGTATGAACAAACCCATTGTGGCTGAATATATAAAAAAAAAAAAAACTCCAGATGCTTTTACCTACGCCGATGAAGAAAGGAATTAAACAGTAAAATCGACTTTTTTGCTGTGTTTTCTCGACGAAAACTGATAAAGTTCTCCTTATGAATAGTGCCATTCAGTAACTTTCTTTTGTCCGTCGTATTTTCGAGTTGATACATCCGTAGGTACCTTACGATGTGTCAACATTATAAAGAAAAAAATTCTTTTGCTGTTCCACAAATATTTCTGGCTTTCCCAATTATTAACATCTGGGTTTTATGGAATTTGTAATTATTTATAGAAAACTAACATAGGACAAAAAGAATTTTGTGTGCCTGTTTTTATTATAAAATATAAAATTTATTATATTCTTTAATAAGGAATGTTTGGTATTATTGAAAATTATATTCTTCCCAATCGGCACTGATATTGTCAATAGGCAAAATTATAAAAATTTCGCCGCCAGTAAGATTCGAACATTTGTTTATAATACAATTTTAGCCGCTAAAAATGATTCATAGTTATATCTCAGTTGGTTTATACGAAGGCTCCGTCAAACCTCTGAGACGTAAGTTCGAATCTTTTCGACAGGGAACTATTTATAATTCAATATCGATAATTAATAATATTAGTGTCGATTGTGAATAATAGAGTTTTTAATTATTCTTTAGCACTTTCAGAATATTTAGAATGACTGTGAATGTGTTTAACATTATAAGAATTAGAAAAATATAGGAATAAAATGATTGTTACTTTTTAAACATTCTATTTCTTTTAAAACAGATACTAAAAAATTAAGGGGTTTTCATGATAATTTAATTCAACATTCTTGATTATATTACTATATCTGCATTCTAAGACTTTCTTACGTCGGGCATGTATGCCTAGTATTTACCTTGGTATTTACAGCGCAATTGCTAGGGGTATTTACATTTTGGAATATTATTTAAATCACGATTTTTTGTAGCCCATATATCAAATACATTTTTTTAATAGTTCAGCCACCTCTCTAAAGATCAATTATTTCACCTTTCCTTGTTTTACGAGTATGGTAATTTCTCTGCATCTTTAAAACTACATATGTTAAAACGTCCGGATTGAGTGTTATATTGCTCTTATTTTACATTTTAAAATATTCCTTAAATATAATGTCTTCAAAAGATTCCTCGTGTAATTCATTGTTTGCTTACCTATTATGCCAGATGTATTTTATTTTTGACGAAATTTAATATAGTTTGTTTGTAGAGTATTGTATGTGCTCATAGCAAGGTTTTATAGTTTATTGTCAACATTTCTATTCTAACTTCGTAATAAACTACCATAGCAAAGGGTGCCAACGTGTTAAACGCAAGAGTTTTAATTTTATTCATTTTACATGCAATTAATTTACTGTGCTCCTAGTTATTATAAAGAAGGCTGTAAAATTAAATGGATATTTAAAGTTAGCTAACTTACCTTGCAAGACGTTCTTCGAAGACTCCAAATTTTATTAACAAAGACATAAGATCTCCTCCAGGTATGTAATCCATAACGAAATATAAAATATCACTATCTTGAAATGAATAATATAACTTAACAACCCATTCGTTGTCGGCCTCTGCTAAAATATCTCTTTCAGCTTTCACATGGGCCACTTGATTTCTCTTTAAAACATCGGCTTTTCTTAACGTTTTCATAGCGTACAGATGGTTCGTGTCAATTTTTTTCACAAGCGTTACTTCTCCAAATGCACCCACACCAATCGGTTTTATTTTAACAAACATACTTTTGTCCATTTTGGCTCTTTTCAATCTGATGTAATTCGACTCTTTTTGCGACAGCATTTTCCGCATTTGTTGCTGCGCCTCTGGACTTAAACCGATTTTGCTCATTTCATTTTCTAATTGTATTCGCCTAAACATTCTCTGCTTATACGATTTGATTACGTTTTCGATATGTTGTTCCATGAAGAATTTAAATGCTTGCGGCGAGTAATTTTTCACTTTTCCATCTCTCCGTTCATCTTCCTTTTCCTTACTTATCTTTTTCCTTTCTGGAATCGGGGATTGATGTTTTATTTTGGCACATTGTAGGACATGGGTTCCTTCCGATCTATTCTCCGTACTAGCATTACCGTTAGTGATTATATTATTATTACCATTACTATTTTTGGTTATAACAGACGAAGAAGCTGTAACAAAGTAAACATTTTAAAATCAATATTACAGTAAAAATTTTAGTCATATATTGATGCCTTTTATTAACAATTATTTTTAGTAATAAACAACTACAACGCAAGCAGTTTTACACTATTTTTACTTTCAATTTATTCTTGAATAAGGCGTATATTCATACGAGAACAATTACATATTCAAACGTGGTAATGCAGAATTTGACAACACTTTCGTGTCAATCTCTGGCAGGCGGATAATTCAATCATTTCTTAAACTTATAGACGCTGATAAAGTAGCGAAGTTTTACCGCCCAAAATGTCTGTCGATGCGGTGGTAGGTTTGCGTAAATATTAACCTAACATGCCGATGTCTTTCCGTTAGTGAAGGTTTCACCGCCGAAGGAAAGCTGGTAAGTGGATGCTCCCGGACATATTGTATTCTGTCCTCTTCATCTGTGGTAGCTCATCGTCTACCTGATCCTGGTTGCCTTTGAATTGTATTCTCCACGGTCCATTTACGCAGCTATTTATTTATAGATCTATGGCTAACGTTTAATTCTCGAGCAACATCTCTTGCGGACAATCCCTTGTCGAACAAACTTATCGCGCGCACTTTTTCCGGAGTAGTCAACATTATTTTAACGTTTTTACATTCGTTAGTTGGGATATACAGAGTGCTTACCGACAACCTGCGTAGGGCTTACTGTGAGATAAAACGACGACACCGAGAGTTTGTATGAGTTAGTACGAAAAAGCAATATACAAACTGCTCCTTGGTCGAGTGTAGTGTTGGAAAAGAGGGGATTCGAGTAGATTTACGCTGAGGCTAGAACGGGCTAGGCTGACTTTCCGTTTAAGCAGGGCAACGAGGATAGATAGCGCAGCTGTACTGCAGTTTGTATATTGCTTTCTCGTACTAACTCATACAAACTCTCGGTGTCGTCGTTTTATCTTACAGTAAGCCCTATACGCAGGTCGCCTGCAAGCACATGGTATAAATAGAACCAGGCGATATTAAATATAACAGTAAGAAAACGATGAAGACACTAACATTGATTTATATTTATTTGAAGTTATTTATATTTATGACTGAATTTATATTTATTACTTTATTTCTGATGTTCACATTACTAACTGAACTAATAATAACCCCTATACAAATCTTTATATCCACGATAATTCTCATGACTTCTAGAATGACGGTGACCAATTCCCCATTCATTCTTTTTCCGTTTTTTCCCAGTGTTTTTCAATATTTCTGAATGCGCGACCCCTCCTTTTGAGGTAAAAAAATTCTGGCGACCCCGTAGGACGGTAACAATGCGGCGAGCCGGTGGACTGACTCCGCTCTGGCGATCAAACAGCATTAGTAGAATCTTCAATCAGAACTTGTCGAAGAAATTGCAGTGGACCAACCATAGATAGTAAGTTCTTACATGCCTTGCCTGGTACAGGGCTTGCAAAATTTGTAAGAGAAACTATTTATTTACTTGCTAGAATTGAACTCTCAAGCTAACAACGGGCATAGATGGATACTAAATCTTTTTATAGATATGTCAGTACAACTGGCTGATCTGACAACGAAAAAAATTTTTTTTTATAGATTTGGCTGCTGATGGTATGCTTAAAATGGAATTTAGTTCGCAACAATTGACGTCTTTTGGATAAAGAGAAAAGAAGAGTATCCAGAGCTGGCAAGGGAAGCTTTGAAATTATTAGGTCCTTCTGCCACTTCCTACCTATGTGAACTAACTCTTTCTTCGATGATTAACATAAAAACTAAGAAGAGAAATTGGCTCCAATTGGAAAATGATTTGACTATTTGCAGAATAAACAGACACAGCCTTATCTCTTGCTTTTTACTTTTATTTGGCTTGCGATCGCGACCCCCGAGCAAGACCTCGGGACCTGAGGGTCGCGATCCACAGGTTGAAAAACACTGTTTTTTTCTAATCGAAAGAATCATCTGTTTACTCACTACTTCTTTATTCGGTAACTAAAGTTTATTCAATTTAGTCTTGTAGAAAATCGTATATGTATTACGTATTAGTATTTACAAAATAACCGAATGAATATTAGAAGTAGTAAATTTCTTTTTTCCACGGTCGGGAGTAGAAATCAGTTTCTATGACATCAAAATTAAAACAGAAGTAGTCGATTATTCCCAAGGGAGTATAATGCTCCCAAGGGGGGAGTTTACATTATGGAGAACGTTTGTGATTCATGCAAAAAAAGATAACATTGAAATTATTTATTGACATTTAAATTAAATGTTACATTTGTACAATTTTCAAAATTAATATTAGAAGGAATATTACTTTCGCTTACATTTACAATTTTTGTGATTGCCCTAGTAGTGGTGCCTACTAAAACCTGATTAGCAATTTTGGTCTTATTTTCAATGGAGTTCTCGACATAACCCTCAGCGACTGTCGTTGATTTCCAACCAGCATGACGCTTTATTGTCGTGATATCCACACCAGCATCTGCCAGTAATGTCGCTGAAGATCTTCGTAAGCAGTGACCAGTATAACATGCAGCATCAGGTAATTTTAAATACGAAGCTACTACACTCGGAATTTTTCCCATGGTATTCTTGCCAACTGGCTGCGAACTACATTTTCCTGCTTTGTAGTACAAAAAAAAAGCGCTTATGCTTGACGTGGGGAGGACGAAGGGACAGGTATTTTCGAAACAATTCAAGCATATTTTCCACATCGGTAACCACAAAGGTTCGTGGAATCTTTGTCTTAGTGTTTGGAATTTTTACAATCAAGGAAGAGCCTACATCCTCAATATCATCTACAGTTAAATTGACTAGTTCATCAGTTCGACAAGCTCCGGAAATCCCCAGAATTAATCCAACCTATAAAAAATCAAAATACTTAATAATTGAAATACCTAACAACAAAAGTAATCTTACCTTAATCATTAAGAATTCTTTGTCATCTACACTTGATAGAAAACGGTCGATTTGACCCTTTGTCAATATTTTCGATTTTTTCGCTTGATATCCGTCACCGGTTCTTTTCAAAAATGCGATCAGCTTGGGGAAATTGCTTATATCTATGTTGTCGTAAATTATCAAGCATGATTTAACCATAGAATATTGCGCCCATAATGTGGAAGACTTATAATTCTTTGCATTTTCACTGAAGTATGCCAACAAAACATTCTCGCTGTATACTTGAACATTTTTCTCGGCGCACCACTTTTTGAACCGATTGTAGGCTATATCGTATAAAGATCTTGACTTCGTAGGCAGCGAATTGCTTATTGCAATATTTGCAGCCTCCGCAATCTCTTCCGACTCACAATTATTCATTGTGCACTAAACAAACTTTAAACTAAACCAAACTAGCACCTTAATTTGACAATTCTTTTTGTTTGTTTATTTTGTAGTTATGACAATAACTCAACGACTACTAAATAAATGCTCAAATCCGAATACAATAATTCTGGTGCTACTTACTTCATAATGACAGAGTATGTGTTTTTAAGTTAATGAGACCGTGGAAAAAATAGTATATACCATTCGGGAGAGATGCTATTTTGTCCTCGGTGCATTGTAGCCCTCGGGCTTCAAATTGCACCTCTGCCAAAATAACGCATTTCTCTCCCTTATAGTATAATATACTATTATATATGTGCATAGTGAATCAATCGAACCATTCAAATCTATTATGTTTATTTTCCGTCTTTTATATTGTCAATACTCCTCCTTGGTTTTCACAATAAGCCCGAGTTTAGAGATTGGAACGGTGTTATTCAAAATGTTAGTGGAAACTTTTTTTTGCAACTAAGTGTACTTAAAATTTTTAATTGTAAGTACCGCGCGATCATTTAAATTCTAAATTATAGCAGGCGGGATTTTTTTATTAGGTTGTCCAGAATGTCAATTATTGATTAATTAACATTTTGAAACGTCACTTTGACAATTCAAATTGTAAATTAGTACTTATATACCAACTTAATTTAAATTTCACAGCCTGCTCTAATTTAGAATTTAAATGATCGCGCGGTACAACAACTTAATCATTATTATACATGAAACGATTACAGATCTTTTGGTGACACCAAAATCGATAAAGGAGTACGAGCCATAAGCATACATCAAATGACGTATATGACGATTTCGGATGTACAAAAATTACCAGTTAATAGCTCAATGAAAAAACTTATAACTTTCTACTGTAAATTATATTAAGCATATAAAAAATGAGTATTTCTTACCTGTTGGTGGTAATGGTGGAGCTCCATTGTCCGGATAACTTGGTGGAAGTCTACCTTCACAGGAATTGGCAGATTGAGGACTATCAGAACGCGTATCTGAAGAAACGGCTGGCGAATACTTTCTTTGAAGTGGCGGGTGAATGTGAGAGGTAGCTCTTGGTGTCATACCACTTTCTACTGTCGCCACTTGACCGATATTGTCGTCGGAATAAGGGGGAGGTGGCATGGGTGGATGGCCCATACCTCTTTGCACAGCCTTGGCTTTAGCTTGCATCGTACTGGCATAACTAGGCGGTTCCGTTGTAGGAACAGCCACTGAACCAGAACTGGACGCTGGATTCGGAGCGGCAGGTTTGGAGCTCGCGTAAGCTTGTTTCTGTTGTATCGACGCGGTGTACGAAGGTGGTGGGATTTGATTAGCCGGAGGTGTGGTACTGGTAGGAGAGGGAGGAATTTGAGGAGACGTAGGTGCTACGGCCGTTTGAAGTACGGGCTTTTGAACTTGCGTACTTTTCACAGATTGCATTATGATTGGAGGTTGAGTTTTGGCCTGTCGCGTTCCCCAAGCAGCTTGAGGAGTGGGCCGTGGCATTGAACTGGCGGTTGTCGATACTGGTATTGGACTAGGTGAACCAGTAGATGTCGAACCGGAATATATGCCAGAAGATGGACTCTTTCTGAAATCTTGAGTTGGACTCTGACGATTCTGAATTGACGCTGAATAAGAGGGTGGCGGGGGTGGAGCATTAGACGGCGACGGAGAAATTAACGGATATGGTGGTGGAGGTTCGGCGTTGGAAGCCGTCGAGCTTTGATATAAATTTAAGGCTTGTATTTGTTGGTTCAACTGTTGTTGAACTTGGGGTCCATTTTGAACAACCATAGGTTGTCTACCGGCAGAAGAGGAAGCGATGCTAACTGGACTAGTACCTCGTTGTGAGGAGGCCGGTGAACTGTAAGATGGTACTGCTGGAGGTGCTCTTGAAGGCACCACGGGAGCTGGAGACATTCTTTTAAACATTTGTTGAAGATTGGAAGGTACAGACTGATAAGGCACGTGAGGTGGTGGTGGTGGGGGAGTGTTTCTGGGAGGCGGGGGCGGTGGTGGTTCACTGAAATTACTAGGAGAATATTGACGATTCACTGGAGGATGTAACTCCGTTAGACGTGGACTGTCCGAGCGGGAACTGCCTGCACCACTATCCAAAGCGGGACTGCCACGTAACGCTATATCCCTCTCAATACTGGGCTTTCTTATAAGTTTATTATAGTTTTTGTTATTGCTGTCTATTTGCTTATTTAAATAATCAATTGCGACTTCTAGGCGGCCACCTGATATTTGCAGTGCCCGATGGGCCATTTCCTACAATTAGACATAATAATTGGTGACAATTTAAATAAATCATAAGTATAAACATTCTAAAAGTATTACTAATTAAAAAAATAATTAAATCTGAAAAGTTCAATAAACACATCTGTCTATGATAAATCAAAAAATGTAGCTCATTTAACAAGACAAATGAGTGCCCACCACACGACGTTCTTATACGTATGAGCGTTTCAAATTATATAAAATCGTTTCAAATAGTTCTATTTCATAGAAAAATAAGCCAAATTTTAAGTAGTAAGTATTTTTTATATAAAAATTATTCAAAATCCTATTATAATTACTTTTATTCTCTTAATAAAAATCTATAGAATGTACTACTCCCTAAGAGTAAAAGTGTTACCTCTGGTCCGAATTTTGAAATTTCATTTATACAAAAAATATTCCAAATACAGTTCTAAACACTTTTCTGATTTTGATAATTATACAGGATGTATTTGAAATAAGGGGACAGAGTATGATAAATGGAAAGATGCAATTATGTAGAATATAAATCCCAAAAATTGTGAGTCAATTACGACACGAACGCCAATATTAAAAAACCTCCCGAAAAGTGTTTAATGTGCCGGCTATGGATTTAGCATGTGTCTAGTCGTAGGTATCGCGCCAGTTGGGCCAGACAGCCGACGTCATGTCTGACCCATGCGGCGGGATAAACACGCTTACATACACACACCGCAATAACAGCTGTAAACGTTATAAAAACCTCAATGATAGCACTGTTTACTATTTCTAAACAGGTGTCCATGCTAAGAGTTCCACAACCTTAATATGAAATATCAGCTGTTAATAACTTGTGAATAGATTTGGGTAAATTTCCCTCTTTTAAAATACCTTATTTTTCAACAACGGTTTTTTTTTTGTTATTGAGATGCCGACTATGAATTTTGTGATTATTTTAATATTTGCCAGGATTATTTAGATATTACGTTTTCTTCCGCAATAAATGTATAGTAAGTACTATTACTGTTATTATGATTAAATTCAACGACTTTTTACTTCTTATTTGTCACAAAAACAAATTTGTGTTGTAAAATTTGTGAATTGATCTGAAGATGACATCCATTACGCATTTGTAAGATGGGGCTCGACGATTAGGAAAACGTAACCTATACGTCCGACATGCATCTCCACCTGTTTCACCGTAAATGTACAACATATCGAATAGTTCGAGTGTTGTGTAAGCCACAATCGAAACATACACATGTAACAATCGAACGAGACTGACCTCGCACGCCTTCACACTCCTACTTAGTACCCGGCCCCACCCTTCCATACCCTACAGTCGTATTTAAGTGCAGTGGCGCGACGAATATTTTAAAAATATCTTTGTAATTTTTTCTCTCGCGTCAGCGAAGGAATTTGCGCAAAATATTTTGGATTTGAGTCTAATAAAACTACATCTTTCCATTAATCATACTCTGTCCTCTTATGTCATATACATCCTGTATATAGAATGAATAACTTTCGACATATTGGCAAAAAATCGCTATTCGATAAGAGTAAAAGTTTTACTCCGGTCCGAATTTTGAAATTTTTTTATACAAAAGGTATTGACTCTTAGGTTCTAAATAATAAAATTATACTCGTAACTTTTCTGTCTAAAAAGCATAACTTGCAAAATATTGGCAAAATTCGATTTTTTTACTGATGTAAACTACTACTTCCGGTCTGCCAATTTTACTGAAAATCTAATATCTCAATAGGAAGATTATACTCGTAAATACAAAATTTGGAATTGATAGCTATAGCTATAGTGGTCACACAGAGAAAGAGAGAGAGGAAGAGACAGACATTTTTTAAAAAACACTTTTTTGGTATCAGGGGATTTCAAAACGTGGACATTTGTAAAAATCTCGAGGTCGAAAACTTTCCAAATCATAATACTTTTATGTACTACGTATAAGAAAGTAAAGAGCAATTCACACTGATGCAATTAGTTGCAGCGATTTATCGCATGTGAAAAGTTGTATGAACGGTGCAATTTTTAAGAGTTGCACGGTTGGTTCACACTGATCAGGAAGTACAAGCAATTTTTCAAAAATGCAATTTTTTTTGTGGTACTACCAACATGAAATAATGATATGTCATCATTACTTTCAATGTACCGCGCGATCATTTAAATTCTAAATTAGAGCAGGCTGTGAAATTTAAATTAAGTTGGTGTATAAGTACTAATTTACAATTTGAATTGTCAAAGTGACGTTTCAAAATGTTAATTAATCAATAATTGACATTATGGACAACCTAATAAAAAAAATCCCGCCTGCTATAATTTAGAATTTAAATTATCGCGTATAATGTATATAGTGATGATTATTTCCTTCACCTGTCAAATTTAAATTTTGTCCAATCACAATCAAAACTGAAGTTGAAATTAACCAATGAAAGGTACCGGTTCTTGATATCAGCGACTATTACAAATCGACTATTCAAATGTAGGTAACAAATCAAGTATGTATTTTTTCATTAAGTGGCATACGTGTCAAATAGATGAAAATGTCCGACAAAAAGAGATTTAGCGATGTTTCGGATGAAATTATTGATAATCACATCGATTTGACAACTCATTTTTTATTATGAAACTTGGTTTAGGAAATAATCTTAACAAATATAGCTCGAGCTTGATAAGTAGTCGACTATTACATTGTTTCAATTTTTCTCGTGTGCCTCCTAATTTGACTTAACCAAAATTGGCATTAATAATTAAAGACTAAAGCCCTCGAGCTAAAGCTCTCGTGCTCTAGTCAAATTATTAATGCCAATTTTGGTCTCGTCAAATTGACCGTAGCGCACACTCGAAAAATTGATCACAATGAAATAGTCGACTATTTGTCAAGCTCTCGTTATATTATCTTTGACTATTCAATTCACCTGTCATTGTTCAAATATGAACCAATAAAATAGCAAATATTTACTTTCGTATCATAGCAACAGGAAATTTCAGCGATTATATCTTCCTAGAAGGTATTCAAGTGGATATTTTAAACAAGTGAAAGTTTTTATTAATGTAACTCATTTACTAACAATATTGAAGGTACAATTAGAAAAACTAACATTACTGCAGTGCTGCAGCAGACATTCTGGAACAGAGCTATCACTGGGAGTACCCGAGGGAGTACCTTTCTCTTGTAGCTTAATACCGTCACTATTACTGACAGATGTCGAAGTTGTACATGACACATTTGTTGTACTAAATTGTCTCCATACTGAATCTTTGGATTTCTTCGTGTTCCAAGGGATATTTTCGCAAATTTCAGCATCGATTTCGTCTTCAGATTTCGTGCCAAATCTTTTCTCAGTTCCCATTATTTAGAAACACCAGTTTTTATTCAACGAAACGAACTAAATAGGAACACGATTCCAAAAATTTTAATGACAAACATAAATGTTTTTTTTGTTGACATGGAAACGTAATCATGTGTAACTAAATTTTGAGTCATTTTAATATGAAAAATTGATTTGGTTCATTGAATAGTCTCTCGAATACGATTCGTAGTCAAAGTTGAGTCTACTATTTTTGTGGTGCTTTACACTCATGTCTTTCATAATTGCGAATACTACTCGTGCTCCGCACTCGTAGTATTTAAATGCAATCATGAAAGACATTCGTGTAACCACCACAAAAATAATCGACATAACTTTGACTACTCATGGTATTATAAGTGATTATTTCCTTCACCTGTCAAATTTAAATTTTGTCCAATCACAATCAAAACTGAAGTTGAAATTAACCAATGAAAGGTACCGGTTCTTGATATCAGCGACTATTACAAATCGACTATTCAAATGTAGGTAACAAATCAAGTATGTATTTTTTCATTAAGTGGCATACGTGTCAAATAGATGAAAATGTCCGACAAAAAGAGATTTAGCGATGTTTCGGATGAAATTATTGATAATCACATCGATTTGACAACTAAACCAGGGACCGGAAACAAGACTTTCCACCTCATCAGAGACGATCGTGAGAAAAACAGAGTTTGTAAAATCATCAGCAACACCAGGAAATATAACATACAATAATTGTGTGTTCAATTTTGGTTCAAAATAATTTATAGTTCTCTTTTCTTAACAGATAATAAAATATGCTTATTTTGCTCATTTTTTACTATGAAACTTGGTTTAGGAAATAATCTTAACAAATATAGCTCGAGCTTGATAAGTAGTCGACTATTACATTGTTTTAATTTTTCTCGTGTGCCTCCTAATTTGACTTAACCAAAATTGGCATTAATAATTAAAGACTAAAGCCCTCGAGCTAAAGCTCTCGTGCTCTAGTCAAATTATTAATGCCAATTTTGGTCTCATCAAATTGGCCGTAGCGCACACTCGAAAAATTGATCAGTCGACTATTTGTCAAGATCTCGTTATATTATCTTTGAATAATAATACATGTGCTTTGGTGCATTTCATAAGACAGGTTGGCAGTGAAAAAGTTACTAAAAAATCGCATGCAATTTTTTCAGAAAATAGAACACGCTCTAATACGTGCAACTTTTCACATGCGATAAATTGCTCCAACAAATTGGATAGTGTGAACGCGAATTTTCGTGAAACTTTTCATAAAACTGGAATTGCTGCAACTAATTGCATCAGTGTGAACCCCTCTTAATATTGTTTACCAGACAATTTAATATATGTCAACAGTTAAAAATATAGTAATTTGTCAACAAATCTAAATTTTATTATTTGTTCTATAGTCTATTTTTAAACTAAGAGGAGCGTTTTAAATTAATCGCGCTAAAATCTGTATCTGTGATTGGTTGTTTCACAGATAGGTTTATACAGTCGAAATGTGGAATAGATGACGTTTGACGTATCGATGTCAAACGGTTGTGTTTCGTCTTTACTTTTCTGTTCCCGTTGTTCTATTGCTCTTTAAAACATAAATAAATCCGTTCTTTTTAGAATTTGCGTAGCGTTTAATGTACCATCCTGTTGTTCTTGATATGGATACTGCATCAACGTCAACTTCATCAGCAATTTCGCCCCCGAAGAAGCGCAAGCGTTTTGATTTAGGTCATTTATCGCTTGCTGAAAAGCAGTGTACTTTAAATATATATAAACAGCTACGAACTGACACACCGGATCTTAGAAAAACAGCTATCATTTCTAAAATTAGTAACATCGTGGGTAAGTTTAACAAATAATTTATAACAATAATAAATAATGTATAATTTTCTGCTTTTAGGCGTTGCAAAATCGACAGTATATCGAACTATAAAGGAATATAATGAAACTGGCACAGTTACTGCATCTAAACACAGAGGTGGACGACCTGTTAGTGTTGTTGCATATGATGAAGTGGTCAAACACTCTGTGCGGCAAATAGTGCATGCTTTCTTTTACAAGAACGAATTACCTACTTTGGACAAAATTTTGATAGAAATAAAGAAACATCCAGATTTGCCACAAATGTGTCGTTCATCACTTTACAAGTTTATAAAACAAATTAACTTCAAATACATGAAAAGAAACAGTAAAAGTATTTTGATAGAACGAGATGATATCGTAACATGGAGACGAAAATATTTAACTAAAATTAAGGAATTTAGAAGGGAAGGTAGACAAATTTATTATTTAGATGAAACTTGGGTTAATGAAGGTCATACAAAACAAAAAATATGGATAGACAACAGTATAAAAAATCGACGTCAAACATTCATTGAAGGGCTATCTACAGGACTAAAGAACCCTTCAGGAAAAGGGAAGCGGCTTATTGTTTTGCATGTTGGATCTGAACATGGCTTTGTCGATGGAGGGTTGTTACTTTTTGAAGGTAAGAAAACTGGAGAATATCATGAGGAAATGAACGCAGCAGTTTTTGAAACATGGTTTGCCAATCTGTTACCAAAACTACCTAACGGTGCAGTTGTCATCATGGATAATGCTTCTTATCATAGCCGTAAATTGGAAAAAATTCCTACAACAGGATCTAAGAAAAAAGATATGCAAGAGTGGCTACAAGCTAAGCACATTGAATTCAGAGAAGATATGGTACGAGCTGAACTACTGAATTTAATAAAAATTAACAAGGAACAGTATAATTTATATGTGATTGATGAAATGGCAAAACGTAACAATAAAATTGTGTTAAGGTTGCCACCTTATCATTGTGAACTCAATCGTATAGAATTGATATGGGCAAAAATAAAGAATGAAGTGGCATCCAAGAACAACACATTTAAATTGAGAGAAGTGAAAGGACTTTTATTGCAAGCTATTGATAATGTTCAAAATGTTTATTGGAAAAGTTGTATTGAACATATAATTAAAGAAGAAACAAAAATGTGCACACTAGATGGAATCGTAGATGATCTAATTGAACCATTTATTATTTCTGTTAGTGCTGATAGTGACAGTGATACTTTTTCAGATGGTTCAGATTTAGAATAAGCATCAAAGAATAAAAAAAAACAATTCAATTTATTTATATATTATCACTAATGTTCTTTCAGTGTATATGTATTCAAAAATATTTTTCTGTATGTCATTCTTGCTAATAAAACTACAAAAATCTTATAAACTATTTTTATTACTTGCATAATATAAAATTTCTACGTATATGTTTAAAATAAAACTTGCATTATTCATAATAAAGAGAATTAAATTGCTGGGCTGGTGTAATAAGTTGCTTATATAATTGTTCATTACATTTCAATACCCTTTGTATATTCTTTTCCCGTTTAATTGCGATATCAAAGATCCTACTTTCATTAAAATACTTATTAAAGTTTCTAAATAGTTTTCGGTATTTTTTTCTGCTTCCTCTATGTAATTTCTTGGCTTAAACTACCAAGAACATCTTATATTTATCTAAAAATAAATAAATATAGTTTACTTTACCTTATCATTTCTTTATTCATGTTATTTTTGCTGTTTAATGTATTTAATTTTTAATAAATATTCAATTACGTTTGACCTTCTTAAAGTAGGGTTATAAATACTATATATGTCATTGATCTAGTAACTTTTACAGTGTAAAAGAGAGTTTTCTATGTACTCCTCCTAGTTTAAAAACAGACTATAGTAAGTGTAAAGAATTAATATTAATAAAATATTGATTGAATAAATGTGACTTTCTGGATTTATATATCAAATCTACTCAAAAGTAATATTAAATACAATTTTTGACATAACCCATTCTGGTAAGTTTGAGCATATAAATATTTCATGAAATTTTCTTTCCAATACAAAAGCAAAATGTGTTAATATTATAAATTATTGATATTTATTATATCAAATTTGATAGTAGTATTTAAAGTAAAATGTAAACTGCTTTTTAAATTCATTATGAAAGTATCTTGAAAATACAACAACATAAACTATAAATATACAAAAATTTGTTTGCATAAATTAATCTGATCAACTTGTGCTAGACAATAATAAGTCTTTTTCACTACCAACGTTTCAAACATAAATGGCTCCATGATATCATACACTAATCCACGTGTTAGGATTTTTTATTTAATTTCATGGTCGATACATTTATATTTGCTTCAGTCAAAAGTTCTTGAATATGTGACACTTTGAATTGAGTATTTTTAGAAACAATTTCACTCTTTATACGAGTAAAATCATTAATATGTTTTGACGTAGATGCGATTCTTAATAAAAAAGATTAGTGTTAAAATGTTTATAATATAAATAATGTAAAATATTACGTCTTGAATTGCTGTTCACAGGAAACTGGTTAATTATTATAATATCCCTTTCAAAATACACTGTTAATCAAGAAGTGATTTCTTATGATTGTGTACTTAACTGTTTACGCATGATTTAGTTGTGAACACTAATTTTTATACATAACCTCCATGTATAAATACCGTGATAATAAAACTAGTAAATATGAAAATGAGCTCGTCCACGAATAACATTTAATAATATTGAGTTCACAACTTTAAATAGTACATATATTTATTCGATTGAAATTATACAATGAAATAGCTTTGTCAATTATAAATACATACTACATCTTAAACAAGTAGTTCAAAATAATCTAAGCAATTGAAAATGTAACAAAGAATGTTCATTACTTTGAACAAGTCATATAACTACTCTACAACTAGTAAATAAATATAAAAATTTACCTCTGTATAACCCATATTCAACAAATGCGAAAAGCACTGCCTTATCTGAATAAAATCCTTATCTGTTCCATTACTACCAGATGTAGAGCTCAGTGAACTTACACCACTAGTAGTTGATAAATTTGATATTGTCGATGCTGCACTGGATCCACCAATATCACCACTACTCTTTGCAAAAGGTAGCAATGAATTATGTATTTCAACTAAAGCCTTTTGGTGGTAGCCCGATGAACGGGCTGGTATAGTGGGGTTCATGTCAAGCTGGGGCCAAGGCTGTTGGCCCATACTGGGCCGTCACACATTCAAATATCTTCACATTTCATGCATGTAATATATAACTCACAAATTACTTGGCATGGTCATATGTATGCAAATAGTTTGCAGTTGTAAATATATATCTAAAAAAAACATTGATTGTAAATCCCACAATATGTATTAACTACAATAATATTAAATTTTACATGAATCTACTATAAACTATGACTGATACCTAATCTTAAAACATGCACAAAAGTGCATATTCTCTTATATATTTCGTAGTTTTAAGAATAATTAGAGTAATTCCTGCTTTATCAAGAAAATATAAAAGCTAAAATTAAATTTTGATTTTAATATCTTTCATTAGATAGAGTAAAAGAAGTTAAATTTTAGTTGTTTGGAAAAGCTAAATTCATTATTTTTAAGTAAAGGATAGAATTAATAAATCAAACTAATTTATGGTTTTTATATAATAGACAAAGTGATTAATATGTTTACAAATTTCATAAAATACTTTGTAATAATGCGCGTATCTGTCAATGTGCTACAATGCCCAAGGCATATAGCTAGAGGCATGTGCCAAATTACTATCAAATATCTCACTCTAACACATACCACACTTGCATTCTTTGGCATTATGACATTCAATAAATCACTTCGTGGTCGTCAAAAATTAATAGAAAAACAAGAAAAAGTATATAAAACATTAAAATAGTAATTACCTGAATAAAATACACTTATTATGCATATACTTTAACAAAATCTGACAGCTTTAAAACGTCAATCTATCTCATTCTATGAGGAATTTAACAACACTGCACTGATAACTTCTTAAAACTATGGTCCAAATTAAACTTAGAATTTCAGTATATCGTGTCCTTTAAAGGTAATAAACAAAAAAGATAATTTTATTTTGTTAAAGGCACTTGAAACGCAAACGAAAACAAAGAAAATTCTAAAAGGTTTAGTAGTCTGACATCTCCGCCATTACAGAGTGTCAAATTCCAGAATCTGCCAACCTCTTACGAAGAATTTTACAAATTACAAATATTTAATTGTAAATAAAATCTTATTTATTCATATATCTCCAAATATATTATACGCGATTGAAAGAGAAATAGGAAATAGAAAGGTACTTGGCAAACCTTTGCTAGCGTGCTGTAGTGGTCCAATGTTATTATTGTTATATATTTTGTATACCTATGTATATATTTCCCTGAAATTTATTCAATCATAACGAATAACTGTTTCTTTAATGAATATGTTAACGTTAACAATATAATTTGCTTTCGAATGCAAATCTATTTTTCTAATAAAATGCATTTATAAAAAATACTGCACCAGAAAATTTGTAACGTTATGTTTTAGAGGAATGCCAAATTTAAATATATATTATAAAGCTGCAAAATGTTCGATTAACATAGTATATATAGTAAATTTTTGTAATAAATATCATTCCCAAAATGAATCTTTTGAAAGTTTGATATTTTTTTATACTAAATGTTGGGCATTCTGGAAATTTTTAAACTGTCCTTCTGCTATCTTCATAATAGCACATAGTGACATAACATAACCTGGACATTAGACTTAAAGAATGCCGTAGAAGTAAATATATGAAATGGGTAAGATACTTTCGTTAATGACAAAACCAATACGAGAATTTAATATAGAAAGTAGAGCCCATGCTGCAATTTCCAAAGAGAAACCAACACCTGCTCCTAAACATAAAGCAGATCACTTAAGCTATGAACAAGTACTAAAAGGTATTTTACATCATAGTTTGCCGTCCTGATGATAATATTTACCCTCTTATTTCAAGATTATCCTGATACATTTAAAGAATCTTTAAAAAAAAATGAACAATTGGATAAGCATTTGAAAACTGTCTTTTTAACATCGCATGACCCAATGGTAAAATTTATTTTACAATTGATACTTAGAAATCTGTACAGTTTTTGTTATGTTAGATGATTGATAGAAAATCACAAGGAGATCAAAACCCTGAAAAACCATTACCTCTAGATAGGTCAGCTGTTCAACAGTTTGAGTATGGATTTCATGAACCAAATCGGGTTCCATTAGGGAAAATTACTTTACGAAAAGCCTTGAGATTTATTAGTGAACATCATGTAGATTCCAAAGTAAATAGTGCTTCTAATATTGCTGATCAGTATTTGTTGCCTGAGAAGACAGTAGGTAAATATAACAAAAATTATAGTTTATTTTTATAATAACCATACAATTTATAGAAAATATTTTGAAATACTTCAAAATGTTTGAAATCTATATCCCAACAGAAAGGAAAGTTAAAGCTAGTTTTGCTGGTCCTGCAGTACCAAGAAAACGTATTATGAAAGATAATCAAAAACTTCTAGGATCCTTTACAAAAAAGAAAGATGACTTGGCATAACAAATATTCATATTAGTTTATTAAACCAATTGCTTAGTATGTTGAAGTCCCTAGTATAAATAAATAATGTTAATATATTTTTTTTAATGCCAATGTACATATCTTTCTTTATAGTCTAAACAATTCATTTTATAGATTGCTAATTTATTATTGTTATTGTTTACATGAATAAAATGTGTTGTTTACCTAATTGAAATATTTTATTTAGGATTTAAGATTCCCCAATAACCTTAATTTAATTTTACATGTATGTAAGTCAATGCTGCAAATAAGAAAAATAACTATGTATGCATTGAAATGTGAAATGTTTTCATGCTCAAACAGAGATTTTAGTAAACAGGTGTTGGGTTTTCTATGGTTTTCTCCACTCCATGGCGATTGGTTGCAAATATCCATATTAGTATTTTTAGAATTTGGAAAATATTGAGCCATGTTTTATTACTACTATTTTTAATTATTAACATCTGTATTCTTTGCTATTGTCAAAAGAAAACTTGAAAAATGGCTATATAAGTATCTGAATAGCTAATACCGTTGATTGAAGGAATACATAAAGATGCGCCACTACATAGCACTGAGCGTACCCAAACTGGATCCGAGATCTATAGCGACTGCATCAGTCGTTTGGATCCGAGATTCGAAACAACCCGAGACAGCGATGATGTTTCTCGGCAAGGGGTTTGCGGGACGACTTAACGGAAAGACACGCTATTTTACTATAGCGTTGCGCATCTTTATATATTCCTTCAATCAACGCTAATACTATTGTTGCCTCTAACTAAATATGTTGTCCCCAACAATACATAAGATAGTTTTCTGACAAGTATTTTAATGTGATCATCCCAACCAAGACCAAGGAAGTCAAAAACAGTAATTTTAGGAATAGCTTTAGGGTTTACTTATATGCTTTTAATTTTTGTTTGTGCTGAAGAATTTAGCACGCAAGTTTTATCTACATTTAGAATTAAATTCTTGTTACAACACCAATAATTAATATTACTTTTAATTGAGAATGCTGAGACACCAATATTGTGTATAGATTGACATGACACAAGAGATGTCATCGGCATACTGCGATAAACAATAAGAAACTGCAATAAGGAGGTTATTAAAACAGGAACAAAGTAGGCCTCAAAGTTCAACCTTAGAGTACACCACATTTGAGAGAACACAGTTAGGCTCGAAGTTCTTACATTATCATGGGCATATTTATGGGACGCCTGCAACGCACGTGGTCTCACCGAGGCCCGATTTACTAAGAATTTATTGAACAATCGTTTGCATTATCACCTGATAGGCATTCTCACGTTAATTTAATGTTTCGACTGTCGATGAATCTTTAAATTAATATCCTACGAAATAAAATCACCCCTCTGATATGAAACCGCTGTTTTACAAGAAATATACCTTAGATGTTCTACTAGAGAATAACGATGAGCAACAGTATAGGCGAATCCCTTAGAATTTTCGTGTTCCACTTTCACCTCCACGGATTTGAGTGCTAAACAACCACGGTGTGAACCTCCCTAATTTATGGTGTGAGCCACGGACAATAGACCGCGTGGCATTGGTGACAATGACGGCTGAACAATCAAGCCCCCCCAAGAAATAAGGCCACGAATTTGTAGAAATAAAGTCGGTAATATTGGCGTCATGATGATGAAACGTTGGTTGCATATTTATTAGGAGCATAATAGTCTTGGTCTGGCTCATGGGATAAAATATATTTTTTTTAACGTTGATTTACAATAAAATGAACATATTCAAATGTTGATGTACTTAACGACTGCATCCCCAATTCATTGACTTTTTCAAATTCATAAACAGCGTTTGCTTTTGATGCATCTATCTTCACTGTGGTTTATAGACAGGCGATATTTGTTTCTGCAAATTTTTATGTAGATATAGACGTTACCATTGAATTAAGAATTAAAACTTAAATAAGACATCTACTTTCATAGTTCCGCAGTGTATAAAGATATGCTTATGTGTTCCTCTTGGCATTTAATAGTCTTGTCGAATTAAATTAGCTATAAGAATGCCTAGATTTTATGATGTACTATGGAGGCTGGAAACTGAGTATGTGTATTGTTTTACCAAAACTATGCAGTAGAAATGGAACCTTATATATTGCATAGAACAATGTAAATTATTATGAGAGGGAAACAATGTACAAATTATCAACTATATTAATTTATTAATAAAATGAGGTTCGAAACTCGCAAATTATCAGTGAATATGGTTAGTATGAACCAAAATATTCTGTTCATTTCAACAATACTGGCTCTATGCATTTTATCATTTATGCATATATTTCTCTTTCCATTGTACGACTTTAATTCTAAGCAAACAGTTTTGAAAACATTCGGTGATTTTGAGCAGGAGATTTGCATTAGTAACATGAAGCATAGAGTAAGAAAGCCTATGAGAAGATATCGAAAATGTCCACAATATGGTATAGTTACGGTGCATCCTGGTGGACGTTTGGGAAATCAAATGTGGGAATATGCAAATGTATGGGCTATGGCAAGGAAGACAGGACTGGAGCCATATATTCCACAATGTATAACAAGAAGGTTAGATCTAGCTTTTGAATCATTAACTGTGCCAACTTTTGAAGAAATCAGTCATTGTCCATCTAATTTAAATAAATTTGTAAACTCTTTCGAAGCATGGAATTATACAAATCATAGTATTATTTTGCCAAAGTATTCGATATTATCAGAAGTAGTTTTAACTTGGGTCCAAGATATTATCCAGGAATTTACATTTAAGAAAAAATTTGTCCAAAAAAGCCAGCAAATCTTATTAAAAGCAGGTAAAGGTATGTCAAATAGCACATTCGTTGGGATTCATGTACGAAGAACAGATTATATTGATTATTTATTGAAGAAATATGCCGTACAACCTGCAAGTGTAGAGTTTTACATAAATTCTATGAAGTACTACAAAAGTAAATACAAGAATGTTGTGTTTATTGTCACCAGTGATGATCCAAATTGGTGCAGGGAAAAATTCAGTCATATGCATAATGTTTATGTGGTTAGTAAAAATGTGCCAAATGCAGCTGCTCTTGATTTGGCAATTTTAGCATCCTGTAATCATACTATATTTGATTATGGTACATATGGAATCTGGGGGGCTATTTTGGCTGGAGGTGAGACTATTTATTATAACATCAATAATCATCCCTCTGTTCAAATTGGACAGCTTTTACCAAAATGGCATGCTAGAGATTAAATATTTTATATTTTCATATGGTTGATTCATTTTGGCAGCCTACATACGCCAATAAATTAAAATGGCGTCAAATTTAAGATGTCGCAAATTTTAATTGTCAAGTAATATAATCTGCAAAAGCCATTTAAGGACCGTCATAAATAATAATATTTCATACATCTTTTGATATTTGTCAGAATTTCCTTTTGACATTTGCTATGATTGCCATCCAAGTAATATAAATTTGTCAATAATGCTTTCCTACTACACAGAATAGCCAAACATTAAATAAAATATAAGTACGGAAAAGTAACATTTAATAACTTTGTTTATAATATTTAATTTGTAACTAAAATTTAATTTAATTTATGGGAATTTGTAGTGGCATTGAATTGTGTTTAGTTCGTATTTTGGCTGTCTGTTGCCAAAACGACTCTATCATAATAATAATCAGTATTATTCCAGTATTGATGAAAAAGATGCTGTCTTAACAGTTTTATTAAAATTTTGTTCTTCATTTATCAATCATTATTATTACTATTTTATAAGATACGCACCTCGATTTTAATAAGAAATTGTGAAACAAATTTATAGAAGAATCTTGAAAGTTCAAATGTTAACATAAAAATATTTTAATTGTTGGCTTTTGAATTTAGTTTTATTGATATTACAAATAATATGTATTTATGGAAGCGCTGTCTAATGGTATGTTTCTGGAAGTCAAAATGTTCTTATAGGAATCTGATATATGTGGTGTATATATTATTTTATTAATTGTTTGTTTACCAGATTTTGAACTTTCGAGAATAATGACACTTGTAATTTAATATTTACATTATACCTACATACACTTATATTTTTACTGCTTTTATTGTCGTTGGGGACATGTATGTTCATATCAGTTTTATGCTGGTATTTGAAAAAACATACCAAATTAACATATATGAGAGTCATTTTAATAGTCATAGTAAGTGTTTGTAGTTTTAGTTTTTACCCTAATTCTTAATTAACAGGTAATTTTGTAGGAAAGATTTTATACTCAACATGTCTCCTAAATTGAGTAGTGCATATTCATTCCTATATCTCAACAAAGCAGAGAAAGGATGTATCTACTTCATAAAGACATACGAGGATGTATTGAAAAATTCATAGCTTACTATAGAAGCAAACAAAATTTGAAAGTCAAAATATTTTATTATTCAACATACTCTTCCTTTAATTGGGTACATTTATTACAGCGAATCTGCAACGCCTCTAGACCTTTCAAAAAGAAATTTTTAACATGCTCTGCAAACCAGGCCCCCACAGCTTCGATCACCTCTTTGTTGGAAGAAAATGTACGGTCTTTAAACTTTTTTACAGTTGAGGAAAGACATGATAGACGGACAGAGCCAGATTTGGTGAATAAGGGGGGTGTTCGAGTAATTCGAACCCTAATGTTTTGTTGCTAGAGTATAGCGATATTTTCTTTATCCACGGAACCGGTCAAGGCTAACTAGATATCAATACATCCTCGCATGTGATAGTCAATCTATAAAGTGCTTGCTTTCACAGGTGATATACAACAAATGTTACTTTGGGTAAGGTCTAATGTATAGGAAATAAAAAAAAGCCACTGCCTTAAGTGCATTTTCTTGTCCTGAAACAAAACACAAGCATAACATACAAACGTTAGCCCATGTAAACTTAGTAGAAACTACTAAATTACTGTTAAAGAGGATTTTTTCCATAAAAGTGGACGTGTACGAGCTGTACGCTTATGTTTGTTTTTATATTTAAGATATGTGTTTGGCATATGTTCAGTCACTGTAATATATAAAATTATTGTAAACAGACAATTTAGAGAAAGTAATAAAAACGGCATTCATAGGGTATTTAACTACAAGAAAAAAAAAGACTTCCATCGACCCAAAGCATACATACACGAATTAATTTGTATATGAATGCCAGCATTGTGAACAACAACGAACAGACACGTGTTTCAATCTTATATAGATCTCGTCAATGTACGATAATGTTGTCGCAATGACCGTAAACTTAGACCACTCGCAACGACGCAAGGCAACGTTGACTCTTAGTAGCTATGCTACTGAAAGTATCTGCATTGGGTCATTTATAGTAGCACAGCTGCTAAGAAGACGATCGTGCACTGACGAGCTCTATGTTAGATCGAAACACATGTCTGTATATTGTTCACAATGCCAGCTTGATGTAGTGTGCATTCATCCATATAGGAATTAATTCGTGTATTTAGACTTTGAGTGATTATTAGTACGTTTGGAACTTTGTCCAAGTATTTATATGTTACATTTTTTGTTTATTACTTTAACATTTCTTGTGATATTTTAGGATATTTGTATTAAAGAAGAGAATTTTAGATCTAATTGCTTAAGAAATGTTTTAGTAAATCGTTGGGTACAAACGTTAATTAATATGCAAGGATATTGTTTTAACTAAAATATTCTTGAAGTTTTAAGCAACATAGAGATTTATTTTACTTTAAACTCTAACATGTTCAGTTGTTTGTGTTCTTTTTCTTATAACTTATTAATAATCCTCTGAATCTTTAATGCAATTGTAACTGCATACTAGTTATAACCATCATGCAGCTCCTGTCTGCAATTACAACTACCACATTTAGAATTCCATACTTACATACATAATATTTTGTGACCATTTTATTTATCTGTGTGGAGGGCATACGTGATAAAGTTGAGCTATCCCTTCTTTGCTGTGTTGAGGAACAAAAATGAATGTGCGCTTACTATAGGCGTCGTGCTTGTAGTATATACAGGGTGTCCAGAAACTCTCCTGACAAACGATGACCGGAGATTCCTCAGATAATTTTAAGACAATTTAACCCAATTCACCCTAGTCCGAAAATGCTTCCTAAGGGAGCTAGAGCTCTTTGAAGATGGCGCCTTGTAATTAGTTTTTTTTAATATCTCCCGAACGCTTCTATTTAGAAAAACAAAAACTGGTATGCTTATTTATCCTCCAGAGATGAATCGATTCCATCAATTGCGAATTTCTAGTACCGGTCATAGGCGTCCGTTTTGGGTAGGTTAACGGTTAATTTAACGTATAACTTTTTTGTCTTTAACTTTTAAGCATTTGTGACACTAGATTATTAAATTTTCAGGTATTCTAGTACTAAACGGTACTCTTACTTTAAGTCGGTAGGATACACCGTTTTCTAGAAAAATCGATTTGAAAATTTTTCGTTTTTTCGTCATTTCAACTTCGCGAACTGACAACAATTTGACAATTAAAAACGTAGGTTTTATTTCTGTTGGCAGTTCAGAGCGAACTAGTGCAAGAAATAATAAATTGAATTTTAATGACGAAAAAACGAAAAATTTTCAAATCGATTTTTCTAGAAAACGGTGTATCCTACCGACTTAAAGTAAGAGTACCTTTTAGTACCAGAATACCTGAAAATTTAATAATCTAGTGTCACAAATGCTTAAAAGTTAAAGACAAAAAAGTTATGCGTTAAAATAACCGTTTACCTACCCAAAACGGACGCCTATGACGTTAGGAAGCATTTTCGGACTAGGGTGAATTGGGTTAAATTATCTTAAAATTATCTGAGGAATCTCCGGTCTTCGTTTGTCAGGAGAGTTTCTGGACACCCTGTATAATTTGGTTCAGTTTACAGGAACAATTTTAACCTTTGGGATTTATTTTTTAGCATAATGTTTTTATTAAACATCTATAAAAATAGCTAAATGAATTGCAAAATACATTTTTGCTAACAGAATTTGGGGACACGTGGTACATACATAACATTTTTTTTCAAGGTTCGCTGATTATTAAATAACTAAATTTAAAAGTTAAATCAGTATGTAAGTTTTTATAATAACTTTTTTTTATATATCATTTAAACGTTGCTGATCTAAAATGCTTTCTACGATAATATTATTTTACTCTTTACCTATAGCCACTTAATGACAGAAACCATTGACTGTCACTTTAATTTAGAAATTACATTGCTTCATTATCTAGTGCGTCCTGGTAAAATGAAATATGTTCCAAAAACGGATATGTGTATAATTATTGGGATTGACTGTGTATATGAAAGGAAAATACGCATCGGTTTAAAAATGAGTATAGCTACCTCTCGCGAAAGGTATCTTTTTGATAAAATGTGATATGAACAGAGGCGGAGCTAACATGGGTGACACGGATATCGATGGTGTCACCCCAAGAATGATAAACGTAAAGTATGATTTTATTTAATTATTAATAATCATATTACAATATTATGCCAATAACAGTACTGCCCAACTCTGGAAAAAGGCAGTAACTAACAAAAAATTGAAAATTTACTTTTTGATCTTTTTGGGTTGATAAGGTAATTTTGCATCTATTTTCAACATAAAAAAGCAGTAAATGTAACCAGAAATACATAAAAAATGCATAAAACACTTACTGCCAATATCAAATTTCCTAATAATACAATAAATAAAAGCAGCAGGTGCACAATACTCAGTATAAAGGCAGTATGTGATATCGAATCAATAGATACTCCGTTTGTAATATGCATTTAATTGTGTAAAAAATCTTATTTGCATATTAATATGGCAGTAAGTATATTTTACAATGAAAAAAAGCAGCAACTCTCTAACCAGGTTCAGTTACTCCTTTTTTACCTTCTATTTGATTATTAACCAGAAGAAGAAATTCAATGGACATAAACAGTAACCATAAACTAGACAGTAGTTACTGCTTTTATACGTCAAAACCGTCGTAGATGCTGCTTTTTTACAATGCAGCTGTGCGTTTTTGAAACACGCCACACATCGACACCAGGGAATTATTTAACAGCTAACCTTGTCTATGTAGATGTTGTTGACAGATTGTAGATATTTTTTATATTTATTTCATTTGTCAAATATAACTTTTGACACTGTTTTAATACCCTTTAGGTTAACAAGAATTTAGCGTATTTTAAAAAGAGCGAAGAAACAGCAACAACATTCCGACTCTGAAAGAGATATAATACAGGATCAGAAAAATCCTAGGACACTCATTGACGATGCTTTGGAACATGATATCATAATTGCCGATGAAATAGGTAAGTATATTGAGAGAACTTTCGACGGGCAATTCATGAAAAATACTGGTCACTTTCATGGATGCAACAAATAAGTTTCGTTTTGAATTCCTGTTCTCGCATGTCTGTGAAAAGAAGAACCACGGCAACTGATTCTCAAAGAAATGCTACTTTTATATTCCGATTAAAAGGAAATAATGAAAAGTTAACTGATGTGTGTAAAACATTTTATGTAACGACACTGGGCTATCACAAGAAAAATTACAAAGTAGTCTTCAATGTTTTACATAAATCAGCGCCTGGTGCAATTATTCCGGAATCTGATGGAAGAGGAAAAGCACCAAACCCTAAAAAGATTGATAGGCAAGCAATAATGACACATGCAAATAGCTTCCATCCAAACATATCTCACTACAGGCGTGAAGACGCCCCACGAGTAAGGTATTTACCAAGCGACATTTCGGTCGCTTTCATGCATAAAGACTTCGTTGAAAAATTTCCCCAACATAATTGCTCCTACGAAGCATATCGAAAAATTATTTTTCAGGAGAACATCAGGTTTACGAAGCTCGGGCATGAAGAATGCGAGACTTGCGAGGTTATGCATCTACATAATCCTGATCATGGAAAAAAAAACCTTAACCCGGATTGCGATCAATGTCAGAAATGGAAAAAACATATAGAAAGAGCAAACATTGCAAGATCTTTGTACAGAAAACATGCAGAAACAACATTCGATCCAAAAACTGTCTGTGTGTCTGCAGATCTAGAAAAAATTATTATGTTGCCTCGTATGGAAAATTTCAAAAAAGTGCTGTTTATCCCAAGAATTATATCCTACAATGAAACCTTCGTGCCAGTAGGAGGAAATACAATAAAAAAAAACATCGCTCCCTTTCGCAGCATTATGGCATGAAGCAATCAGAGGTAGAGGAAAAGAGGAATTGATAAGCACATTTAATGCTTTTTTTTGCAAAACAGAGATGCGGAAAATTTTATATTTTGGCTCGACAACTGCGCGGCGCAAAATAAAAACTGGGCCTTCATCTCTTTTTTGGTTTACATAGTTAATTCTGCAAAAGTAGCAGCTAAATCTGTAGAGATACATTATTTTAAGCCAGGTCATACTTTTATGTCGGTGGACTCTGTGCATCATCAAATAGAGTTATCCTTACGTCGTCGGAAGAAAATTTGCGATTTCAATGATTTTGTGACTGCAGTGCAAAAAGCGAACAGCGGAAAGATGATAACAAAAATTATTAACCCTAGTGATTTCTATACTTTCGGTAACAAGTAAGAGAAACGGCAAGGGAAGCACCAAAGTATTTCTCTCAGATATTGTTTACTTAAAAACCGTACGAGGATCTTTTCAGCTGGAATATAAGACATGGTTTTTGGACGGACAGACAAAGCAACTGGACTTTTTGAAAAATCATGATTTAAAGAACAAAGCTTTTCCTGAACCGTACGAGGATCTTTTCAGCTGGAATATAAGACATGTTTTTTGGACGAACAGACAAAGCAACTGGACTTTTTGAAAAATCATGTTTTAAAGAACAAAGCTTTTCCTGAGCCAACCTGCTACGTACAATCTTGCGGAATAGCAGAAGATAGAAAATCGACCATTATAAAAAAACCTTCTGGAATTAATGGAAGACAATAGAAAAGATTTTTGGTTGAACCTGCCAGTTAGAGATTAATCTCATCGTGATTTTTGATTTATTATATTCTTAAATAAATTCTTCCATTAAAAATTATATTGCGATTTTTTCTGATATTGTTTTGCACTGCTTTCCAATATAAAGAAGCAGTATCTTCCAATCAAAGAGTTAAAAAGCAGTAGGTGCCACTTGCTGCCATCTGACTACCTTCTGCATCATAGAATATGAATATAAAAAGGCAGTATCTGCTTTTACTTAGAAAAAATAAATAATTTGCAAGTAATTTTCACTGATTACATATTTTTAAATGTTTTTACTACTAATAATAAATAGTACAAGTTATGCTTTTGAAATTCGTCAAATCACAGCTCAAAAGTATTTGCAACTTTTCCACCATTTCATAATTTTGTAGATACTGCTTTTCTCCATAGTTGGGCAGAGTACCTATTGCTTTATTATACATTCTTTCACATTAATGTGTGAAAGTGAAAGTTGAGTATAGCAAGAGAAGAATGAGGTACTTTCATATTACATATTATGTACAAACACTTAGAATCTCTTCTTTCTTGCTTCAATAGCTGCTTACTCGGAAATCACATTTTCAAAATTTATATTTTGTGTTGCCACGTGTTCTATTAATATTGTCAAGTCTCGTTTGGGTCATTATTGCACGCAAGTAATTTTTAGTCATCTTTAGTTTGCTGAAACTCCTCTCACATGAAGCAGCTGATATGCAAATAATCATAAATAATTTTAGTGCGACGATAAGATTCGGAAGAGATTCTATAAAAACGATGAATTTCAAAAAGTTTAGAGACACTCAACTAGAAACTGCAACTGAATGAGAGGATGGGACGGCATTGTGTTCGCGATGATGTTACGCAATGATGTTCTGTTCCATGTGTGTAGCCACCTTAAGAAGAGTTCTGTTTCTGATACCTAATAAAAATCAGCGGCACTAGTTATCCAATTAACTTATTTTTTTGAAAGATATATTTTCAACTCTTTTATAACACATAAATAAATAACAACCATTCATTTCACGTCAATTACAATTTACGAAGAAAATGGAAAATAACAGGCGACAAAGCAAGGACTTTCAGGGGGAATCCCCAGCCGAGCCGCCCACTAGCTACGCACTGGATATTAATGAAATATACGTACAGTATGAGCAGTAAAAAGTAAATCTTCTTCAAGAGTATTTACTTCTATATCTCCCCGTTGCATTCATCAAGAGTGAGACTCATCTGAATACATTCAGGTTTACTAATATGACGTTTAGGAAAAAGGACGTGTAAGAAAATTATTTGGACTACATTGCGTAAACAGCCCTGATTCGGATATACTTTTTATGATTTCTTGAAAGCTGCTTTGTTCTCGAAAACGGCAAAGTTCAAGTAACTGTCTAAGCTAGATAAAAAATTATACCCAGTACAAGTAAAATGAGAACAACATTTACATGCACTGGTGGCTAAATAATACGTCCAAAAATGACAAAAAAACATTACAAATTCAATTCTAAACTTAATTTGCAGCTGGTCACTTTTTCAAGGGCCAAAGTGATTTATGAGTTAATTTTAAAAATATTTAGATTTCTATATTTACAAATGTGGGATAAGAATAAACTACAGTGAGATTTTCAAGAAAAGTGCTGTGTCAACATTTGTATAGTTGGAATATTGAAAAAGGAACAACTAATTGTCGAGTAGCACACTGTTGTGTTTTCTGAGTGGGCAGTAATAATAATAATAAAGATTTTTTTCCCGTCTTTATTTCATATTAATCTTTGTTTTAAGTATAGTTTTATAGATATTAGAAAATTTAGACTAGGTTGCCTAGTCTGAAATTTAAAGTTTTAAATTTTGCTATTATCGTTAATTATATTTATTCAAATTTAAAAAAATCTGATTAAAAATTCTACTTAATAACAAATTTGTAATATATAATAAGTTTTCAATGACGTATCAAGTAGCATTGATTAGTGTTTTATCAAATAAAAGGAAATATAAATATCAAATTTTTAGATACTTGTTCCATCTTAGATATGGATGGCAAGCATTGATACAAGCGAAATACCAGCTTAATACGTTAAATAAACATCTCCATTCATTACATTTATGTAAATAAGTGCGTATTATTTTATATAAAACGACTTTGCAAGAGCATTAAAGAAAACGATTTTCTCTTACAGTCGAACTTAACTATAACCTATCAACTAGTTACTTTTAACTGCGCATGACCGTACATCCTCGTAAAATTAAATATGTTCCAAAAATTCATAAGGTTGTAATTATTGCGATTGTTTTGAATTGAAAATGTCAGTAGCTATCTTTCGCGATAGGCATCTTTTTGATAAATTGTGATATACAACAGAATATACGTATGTACAATACCAACCTAAAATGCTACAAGTTCATACCGGGCTTAAACTAATTTGCCTTATTTGATAACTGACCATATAGATGCAGAATGATTTTATTATGTTTCAATAAAGGCGATAGTTCTAATGATGCTAAGAGAAGACCCATAATTATACTTACATAATTTTCCTATATTTGTTTTACTATCTTGTGTAAAAAGTCTGTTGTAAAATGGCTATAGGTAGAGACAAATCCTCTCTGAAATATGCTGTGAAATAGGTATTTATTAGGCACTAAACTTGTTCTACCAGTAATATGCTGCACAAATACGTATATTATTAAATATGTATATCATACTTAATTCCTGGGAATAGCGGCCGTATTAGAATAACCAAAATAAAAACAAAATTAACGTTTCGACATTATTTATTGTCTTCTTCAGAAACCAATATATAATCAATAACTTAATCCTACTTTACCATCTTGGTTTTTTTTTTATATTATGGAACTACATCTTGTCCAATGTTGTTTTTAATAATTTGTAATTAATTATTCGTCAATGAAATTTGATGTCGTTATTCGATGGCAGTCAAATACTAAAAAACTGCCGTCGAATAACGACATCAAATTTCATTGACGAATAATTAATTACAAATTAAAAAACACCATTGTAGAAGATGTAGTTCCATATTATAAAATATATAAAAAAAAAACCAAGATGGTAAAGTAGGATTAAGTTATTGATTATATATTGGTTTCTGAAGAAGACATAGAATAAATAATGTCGAAACGTTAATTTTGTTTTTATTTTGGTTATTTTGATACGGCCGCTATTCCCAGGAATTAAGTATGATTTATTAAATACACGGCCAGGATCTAAAGAAGATTTTTTTCTTTAAATATTATATTAAATATGTATATAATAATAATTTTCCAAAATGAAAGAATGAATTAAAGGTATGCCAACTAAAAATCTGGAATAGCGGTATGAAGTGATAATAAACAATAAAGATAGTTTTGTATTATCAAAAGCGTAACTATAATACCTAAAAATTAAATATAATCCAACATCCTGCCTAAATTTTAACTTTAGCAATTAGCTTCTATGCGTCTTACAACGATTAGTTTGTGAAATTTGGCCTATATTCCATTTTTTATTACGAAATCATTTGCTTCTCTTCATAAGAATTATATTAAGTTAATATAGAAATTTTGTGATACGTTTTCGCGTCTTCTAAATTAAGAAATATAATATGAGTTTCAGGATATTATTCTATTATTTTAAAGGCTGTATTACACTTACCAAGTTCTTGACCAAGAACCTGATCAAGTTAAAATTGACGACAAGTCGTGTATTACACTTGTCAAGTCAACTTGATCAATTTCTTGGCCAAGAAGTTGGTGGCTTAGAACATGTTCTATTTTTCTTCTCAACTTGATCAAGTTTTTAGTGATTTCTAGTAATATTCATGTTATAAAGTTTTTTGCCAACTGTGTAAAATGTAAACACAAATTCCATTTTAGAATATCGTTAAAAATGACATGTTAATTTGATACTTCTTGAAAGAATTGTTTTTGTATCTCTTGTGCAGTTATTTTTACATTCAATATCAAACACAAATCTTCGGTAACTTTATTATTTTTTTCATTTCGTACTTTTGCACTATTGGTACTGCTAATTCACCTAAAAACTTGGTCAAGAAATTGATAAGTGTAATAAAGCTTTAAAACTTGTATTCAACTGGAATTAACTATTTATATACGTGTAATTACTCATTCTTTTACGACACTTCATGATTATCAAAATACATCGATTTTAAATTACTACTAATGTCAATAAATCAAAAGCTGAAGAAAAGGTTATAATTTTTTTCGGCCTAGGTAAACAGCTTACAACATGATTTTTCAACTTAAGCTTATTAAAGGTACGGAATTTTCGCAAATAAAAACTTTATTTTGAAAAAAAAAAAAATTTCGCTCAAATTCGCATATCTTAATACATATATGAAATAAAACAACTTTCTTATACATTTAAAATTCATATTAAATGTTAATTAAAAAGCTAATATTGTTGTAATTTTAACATTTGACTCTTTTAGAGTCTTTCTTCTGTCCGTGACGACGACATATTTACTAATCAAGCGTTATGCGTCTACGCTCTTAGTCGGACTCCAAATGCAACGGTTGAAAAACAGCATTTAGTAGCCTAGAATATGTCATTAACATTGGGATCTTCATTCTATTAAAAGTGAGTATACCCCCATCATTGAACTCATTCTGAGGAAGTGCTCTGAAGAGTAATGTATTTCGATTTAAGGTGGTCATACTTGCAGCCACATATGGACAAAATAACTGACCAATATGAAAGAAGGCTTCATTTGTTGTATGTAATCTTATATGCAGAGAAAATTTATTGAAACTTTTTTCAGATGCAATTCTTAGTCTAGTGTTTACATCCAAATCCATTTCTCCACAATTATTTAGAAGCAATTGTGACGTTTTCACACCAAAGCACCGCTGACTTTGTCTTAAGAGTTTATTTCAAGTCTTCTAATTTGTTCCATTTCGTTAATTAGTTGTACAACTTTCAGTTTGTAAGTGTGAAACTTTATCTCTTTTAACATTTGAGATAAACTTTTACTGATGCCTAAAAAGGCAGATTGCTGGCGCACCGAAGGGCGAGGACTGTGTTCAGAAACTTCCCTCAGTGTCTGTGGGTTCTCAGGCGTACGCACTGTTCGTGGAGCTCCATGCTTGACGTCTAACACGCCGCAAATTTCTTAGGGTATTGTGAGGTGGTACGTGACCATGTCGACCGATATTGAACTGTTGTCGATAGACACGCTGCATTTCCGTCGCAGAATTTGTTATGTAGTAACTACGAATACAGGAATCACAGTGTTGCACGTTTCAAGGCTCCATTGCGACTGACTGACGATATGAAATGGCGTCCTCTGTTCTACCTTCTCGCCAACCACAAGTTGTCGCGCCGCTGCTCTATTCACATTTGAGATATGTCGAAAATTCCGTACCATTACTTATTATTAATGTTATTAATTCATTATGTAGAATAAAAAAAAGTTTGATTCTATACCCAGGTAGCACAGTGTCGTCCATTTCACGACATTTAGGCGTACATTTTTGTCACCATTCACGTCATTCTGACGGTCAAATTGACGTACGAGTGACCGTAAATTGACGAGAGTATGTCACATCCAAAATGACGTCATCCGCTGACTTCAAAAGGACGTCATGCCCGACGTCAAAAGACCTCACAAACTAACGTCAATATAACCTCAAAATGCTTTCCCATCGGCATAAATTTAATTTTTCATTAAAAACACTTTGTAATTGCTCTTTATTTGTATAAATAAAACTAACATTTGGGGTAATATTTTTTATTAGAAAAATGCCTATGCAAAATACGGTACTATATCTATATACAAGTATTAGGTATTTGGTACTTGACTGACATAAGAACATTAGATCGTCTGTAATTTTAAACATGTAACGATAATAATAAACTAACAATAATAATACCACTGGAGTAAAATATTTGTGAAATCTTATACTTCCACGTGTTCTCATCTGCCGGTTCACCTAACCTCAAAACTTTATCAAACCGATGTAGCTCCTTATATGGAGGCCAGAAAACTTCTCTTTTCATAGGCGTAAGCCAGCAAGAGTTAACAACGGCCAAACCGCCTTCGTCGCCATCTTGATTATAGTATCGAATTCAACAATAACATATGCCATAATAATAAAAAGAAATTGGACTGCTACCTACCACAATCAATCTTAAAATACGATGAATTGGAATAGATGGCATTCAGGGCTCAGGTGCGCCACTTATATTTAATTTCAAAAAACTTTTGAACATAAATCAGAAAACAACCAAAACATATTATCGTAAGACAAACATTTTTCCTATTAAATTAAGTTACTAAAATTGCCTATAACAGACCAAACCTGGTTGTAAAATATCGTCAGTTGTAGGGGAGGGTGGGGATGGTTGATACACTGGGAGGATTGATACACTTACAAAATTCGCGCCATAGAAAACAAGTAGGCGCTGTAGTCAGCCGTAATATATCCCTAACGGCATTTGCTAGTGTTGCTGTCAACTTACGCAGCCACGCACGTATTTTGCACACTGAACCAGGGTTGCCAGATCTTATTTCTTCATGGCGCAAGCGCATTTGAAAAAGTCGCGAAAAAGTCGCAACCAGGTTTCAGAATTAGAACGGTATCAATAAAACGCAACCATTATAACTTAGGTACTATATCCAAACAAGATTTGCAATTATGATTTGTTTTATTATATGTATACAATTTTATTTTGTTATCCGTTTACTTGACCTAGACACTGTCGAAAAATATTTTTTTTTAATTTGACACTTACAGTGTAGATGTCAAGTAAACGGATGATACATAATCACTTACAAATTTACAAATAAATCAAAAATTTCATGCCATTCACCATCATCAGTATCACTAGTACTAGTCTTGGTGTCATAAATACTGGAATTATATTTTAACATATCAGAACTAGGACAAAACGTTTTACAACAAATCTTATTTACACTGAAATAAGTCCTAATAGTGACAATTGAATTTAACAATTCTAGCTGCATTCTATTCCTAATCTTACTTTTAACAATGTTCATTACTGAAAAACATCTTTCGACCACAGCATTTGAAGAAGGCAAACTTAATAAAGTAAAAGCAAATTCGGCTAGATCCCTAAAACAAAGTTCTCCTGCAGCATTTGTTAATGTGGTAACTTTTTTCCAAAATAAATGAGGATGCACAGGAATTTCGTCAAATACATCTGCCCAATGAATATTCAATAAATTTCTATATTGCGTCTGAATATCAGAGATTTTGTCTTGATTAGCCAACTGAAGTGGAAGTTCAGAAAATGTAGGTCTTACAGGATTCAAAATGATATTCGGAGAAAAATAATTAATTGTTTTAAAGATCTCTAAATGTTGGGGCATTCTTTTAATTAGTTCTTGTAATAATATTTTTATGAATTGTACACATTTATTCCGAACCTCTATTAATTCTTGATGGGTTAAGTTCAACGTGTTACATTCAATTTCAAACTCATATCCTAAATCTGCGATATCATGTTGTAAAAAATTTTGATCAAACTGTAATGAGTTAGCCAATTTCTCAAGTTTATTTTGAAGATGGGCCAGAAGTGATGGTTTCATGATTTGTCGGGCCAAGGACCATATCAGAGTATTAATTTCGTCAAATCCTTTATAAAAATCAATATCAGTTCCCTGAAAATAAAGATTCAAATGATATAGTTGTTTTAAAATTGGTTTTAGAAATACTAAATATAATTTATTTACTTTATTTTTAAACAAATCTGCTAATATTTTAGCTGAGTGACAACGTTCCTTCTGGGCCTCAATAGGAAAAAAAGTCTCGAGTTCAAGATATTGTGCCAAGATCTTTTCGACAGCTTTGTATCTTGATAACCATCTTGTTGCCGATAATTGCGTTAATTTACTATATTGTGAATTCTCATTTACATTAATTAACTGAAATATTTCTTTGTATTTGGCCATTCTGAGGTCACTGTTTTTAAACCATGAATATGTTTCTCTTAAGAGATAATCAACTTCATCATGGAAAACCTCTGAGGCTTTTGAAGAAGAAAGGTGTAAACTGTGACACACACATTTTACTAAAATTAAATTTGGGCTGTCTCTTTCCTTAATAAGGCTAAATAATGAATTATATTGTCCACACATATTATTTGCACCATCTGTGCCAAGACCCAAGATGTTTTTCATTTTTAACCCAATGGACTTTAAAAAATCATAAACAGTATTGTATAGTTCATCAGAGGTAGTCCTAATTACTCGTAAAAATGATAAAAATTGTGTTACAATTTCATTGTTAGTTTTTGAATAATACTTTATGCAGATGCATAAATATTTTTCTGTGGAAACATCCGTTGATTCATCGCAAATAAGTGAAAACTTCGAGTCGCCAACATCTGCTAATATTTTGTTTAACAGACATGGGGCAATTACTCGTTTTATAACAGCAGTGCACTTAGTACGATGCAACCTGAGTTCTTCAAAAGTTATCCTTGATCGTGTAGCTGGTTGTTGTTCATTGATGAAGTTATTGATTATATCAGTTAAGTGGTCGATGGTCAAAATGGATGTATGACAAGCAACAAAACTGGATAATATAATTTCTTGTCTCTTGCTTAAATTACTTGAAACATTCGTACCTAAAATAATAACAATTTAGGTACAAGTTTCGAACTTAAACATTACTTACCATAATTTCGAATGCTTGGTTGTTTGGTAATTTTATCCCTGTTTCCCTTGTGCTTCACAGTTTTAGCGTGCTTTGAAATATCGGCATGATGCGATCGGATTTCTACACAACATAATACGCAGTAACTATTATTCTTTTTGCCTTCTTTCAGCCACCCTATTTCAAAATAAAATAATAACACACCACCACCTTAAGAAGTTAGAATTTTACCTTTAAATTCAGTTTCATTTTCCCACTCTACACGGTGCTGTTGTTTTACCTTTCCCATTTCGTAGTAGGTACTGCGACTGGCAAACACAACACAAACGGAAAACAAAATGGCACAATGGCAATGGCAAAATGGTGCTCAAAAAAGTGGAGCAGCATTAAGAGTAACCAAATATGAACCAAACCATAACAAACTACTAAAATGAAGGTGTCGCAGCGACGTTGACGTTCGCGTAAACGCATAAACGCAAACAAATTGACAAATGACGAAAATGCCAGACTGACAGATGATAGTTTGAAAATCAAAATCCCTAAACAAACTGTCACGTCTGCGTCAATGTTGCTAATTTGTTGCAGTTGGTCTGGTTGGTCAGGTGAATTTAGGAATCGCCCATGTAACGGCTTATGGCTTATAGTCACACATTATACACGACGCAGATGTTGCTAGTAGCAAAAAGTCGCGCTAAAAGTCACAGCGCGACTTTTGTAAAAACTTCGGCGCGCCTATTGTTCAAAAGTAGCGAAAATTGCGACAAATCGCGCCATTTGGCAACACTGCACTGAACTGTATAATATAAATGGATAAGCAATGCAATAGGATGCGCGTGGAATTTTTATGCCAAATTGAATACTCAACGCGGGGCCTACGAGTATGCGCAGTCCCTAGTCTTTTGACATTCGAATGTGAAATCACAGTGTGAAATCACTAAAGTTCCGAACGCCGATTTCAGTAGACGTTCCAAGTAGCAAAATCACAATTTTAGAGAAAGATAAAAATATATATTTCCTAATGTAGAACAAGTGTGCATATAGTGATTTTGCTACTAGGGGTACTAGCTTTTTGTTTATATTTTTGGAGTATTAGACATTGAAAAGGATTATAATTATATAATTCCCGACATACCATCATAGACATTGTTATTCCAAAATGTTGTTATTTCTGGTTTTGTTGTCTAACAATTGAAGCGCATTGTTAAGTGTGCTAAATGTGTGTCCGTACTAGAAGAAATCTTACAAACATCTGTCGATAATGCTAGTTTTCATCTTTTGAATAGAAAAAATCGTGGTGCTTTAATACGTCCTTCACAAGATGTCCAAGTACACCATATTCTTGTACAAAACTTCCTGTAGAGCAGGCGCGGCTGGTGCCCCAGATTTGGAGGTGCAGTTGCGTGGACGGGACTGGTTCGTTTGTTGTCGGTGATATGCTCGACATCTGGAAGTACATCGCCGATAATGGGTGAGTCGGTCTTGTCTGTGTGGCTGCTCACGCCCCGAGCCGCCACTGCTGTAGAGGCAGTGTTTTTTGGGCTATTTGTACGTTCAATTTCTATTACCTTGTTAGTAGAAAATAAGTACTTTGTATCCTTAGATACACATATGTTTGATTCATCTATTTTACATGAAAGTCACGTTTCTCTTTTAATTAAGCATGTTGTGCGATGCACAGAGATGCAAAGAAACAAACAGAAGTAGAACGTGGGGAACTTCTAAGAAAAAAGCTCTCCAAATTAATACTTTTTTATAACCAGTAAATATTTCAAAAGGAATGTATTGTTTTTTTTTGAGTGTTTTTTCAAATTTCCCTATATCAGTAAGTATTTCATTATCTTCAGATGCAGATTTTAATTTTAAAGTTCATGTTCTGTTAAATACTTTTCAAAGATTTTAGGCATTTCAAATTAGCGCCTTTATTTTATGTTATTGCGCATGTGCGTCAGCCCCGTGCGCAGTTCGTATTTGATCACAATTTTTAACATGCTATTGCTTATCCATTTATATTATACAGATCAGTGATTTTGCATCGCTAAGTTATTTTTATGTTTTTTGTTCCAAAATATTGTAATATTTCTTGGTAAGTCAGTGTCTCTCACATGATAAATGTTTCAGTATATTTAATAGTTATTAGATGGGTTTAATTAGGCTGAATAAGGTTATGAATCCTGCATGTTGAATAATTTTAGGTTATGTTTTCACTCTGAAAAATACTTGAAACAAAAAGTTGTCTCAAAGGAACATTGATACAGGTATAACATGGGAGGTTTGATACAGTATCAATCCTCCCTTAATGGAGATGTATATTTTTGTCGTCAGATAAAAATTCGCAACATTAATGTTTTCATGCTAAATCTAAATTATTTCTTTTTGGTTTTAGTTAAAATGCCTTTTAAATATATTAAGAAAACAGACCGTACGCCAATATCTCCTGAGAGACTAAAACGGGCTGTCATGGAATATGCTTTAGAAAACCAACCGCTACGAACAACGGCAAAAAAATACAACGTAGACAAAATGACACTGAAGAGATATGCACAAAAATACAGAAATGAAGGCGACGAAACTATATATCAGCCAAATTTTGCTTCAACTCAATTATTTTCAAATAAACAGGAAATCCTTCTAGTTAATTATCTCTTGTCTGCTGCTAATATGAATTACGGATTAACTACAAGGGAGACGAGAGAACTTGCATACCTATTTGCGACCGAAAATCACATTGGAAAAACGCCGCAGTTGTGGAAAGACAAAGGCGCTGCTTCAAAAGATTGGCTAAGAGGGTTTATGTCACGTCACAGTAATTTAAGCATTAGAGTCCCAGAACCAACTAGTTTAGCCAGATCTACAGCTTTCAACCAACACACAGTCGGTGAATTCTATAATTTGTTGCGAACAGTCTTAGAACGTGAAAAATTTACTCGCGACTCGATTTACAACTGTGATGAGACTGGCGTCCAAACATCGCATAAACCTGGAAAAATAATAACTAAAAAAGGTCAAAAACATGTAGGAAAAATAACTTCTGCAGAACGAGGTACCACCGTGACTGTATGCTGCGCAGTAAACGCCTCCGGCAATTTTATCCCTCCATTCTTCATTTTTCCCCGACAAAAAGTACAGAATTACATGACGTTTGGAGCGCCACCAGGATCCGTTAGTGTAGCTCAATCGTCAGGCTGGCAAACAGAAGAAACTTTCTTGAAATACCTCGAACATTTTGCTAAATTCTCAAAATCCTCTCAGGAAAATAAAGTTTTGCTAATATTAGACAACCACCGAAGTCACGTATCCTACTTGTGTCTCGAATATTGCAAACAGTACGGTATTGTCATACTAACCATTCCACCACATACCAGTCATCGGCTTCAGCCATTAGATGTTACGGTTTATGGACCCTTTAAATGTTATTACAACCAAGAAGCAGATAACTTTATGGTTTCTAATCCAGGTACAACAATGTCCCTACAGAATATCGTTCCTCTAGTATCCAAAGCATTTTATCGTGCTTTTACTCCAGTAAATATATCAAAAGGTTTTAGTGCCACAGGGATTTATCCTTTCAACCCTCGCATCTTTTCTGATGATGACTTTCTAAGTTCCTATGTAACAGATCGTGAGAATCCACTTTATGAAAATAATGCATGTCGATTTCAACAAGATGTTCCGCCTAAAAATGATGAAGACTGTTCTTCATTTGACAATCTAATAAATGTTGCTGGACCTGCTTCACATTCATCAAATCATGCCAACATTAACCAAGAATGCAAGATGTTTAAATCTCCCGAGGAAGTACGTCCATTCCCTAAAGCTTCGGCTAGGAAAAAACCATCCGGAAGAAAACCAGTGAAAACTAAAATTCTAACTGATACCCCAAATCTTGAGGAAATTAAGCAAGATACCGTAAAAAGGCAGGAAGTAAAGGTAAAGAAAGTTAAAAGAAATATTTGTTTTGAAACTAATGATGATTCTCATTCGGATATATCAATCCGATCGTAAAAGTCATCAGAGGTTACTGATATAGAAGATCAAATTAATAATGAAAGAAGAGAAGAAGATTGGGTAAATGGAATTATTTCAAATAATGACTTTGTTTTGATAAAGTTCACTACCAAAAAAACATTGAAACACTATGTTGGCCAAGTTGTTAGTGTTGAAAACCCTTCTGAATATTGCATAAATTTTTTAAGGAGAATACTACCGGGGTACCATTTTGTTTTTCCTGACGTTGCCGATATTGGATTGGTACCGGCTGAAGATGTTATTAAATTACCGGAACCAACGAAATGTGGTGGTACAGCTCGAATAAATCGAAAATTCTCTTTTGCAATTGATTTTTCTGCATTTTCTAATATTAATTAGAAATGTTTTAATAACCTTTGTTTAGTTCATTTATTAATACCTACTGGAAATGGAATAGATTTTTATTTTAACATAACATAAATACTTGACGATTTTTTTTTCAAACGACCGAACATTTTATTTTGTGTGTTCCAATAAATAAAGGTGACTAATTTGTATATTTTGATGTGTATCAATCCACCTTTTACTCCTGTACCAAACATCCCTTCGCTTTCGGGAGGAATGATACACTTTAAAAGTTTTGTTTGTTACAATTACAGAAAAAATTATTAAATTTAAACAAAATTTCATCTATATATATATATAATTTTTATCTCCTAAAAGCCCCTACAAATAATCGGAAATAGTGTAAAACGTATTGTCACTATTTTATTGACCATGAATGTTAGGTGTATCAATCATCCCCACCCTCCCCTACGTCTAACACAGGAGGTCATATCAACGTCAAAACTGAGACGTCGACTTTACGTCCTGGATAGGTCATCAGACGTCTTTGACGAGAAATGACGTATAAATGTCGTCATTGAGACGTTGTGTGCAACCTGGGTAATTTCTAAATTTAATTTAAACATATAAGATATATCCGTTATTTAGTTGGCATGCCGTTAAATCTTTTGGAAAGTATATAAGTATATATTCATACTGTGTTCATACTATTGTATCAATATTTCAGTTATAAGAATACATATAATTGATATACCGGGGTCGACATATTTTAATTTCTGATACGAAAGTAGAAAGAGGAAAAGAGCGCGACGAATTAAACTAAAGATAAACATAAGCGAGGTTGCCGAGAGCACACTCGCGTGAGAGTCCTCCGACATCGACACTGCGTTGCTCTCCCACCACTGTTAGCAAGCAGGCATCGCTGCACATTATAAGGTCATATTCTGCATGCGATAGAAGTGTAAACCGAAATTAAAACTTGACGACTACGGTATATGATTTCATTAGTTATTTCTTAGTTACCACCAAATAATAGGTGTATCATACTTTTATAAGTGTCACCCCCAGGTTCATCAGCCTAAAAATATATAAATAAATTCTTCTGCCACCAATTCTAGATTAAGTACCACTTATCCATACATAATATATACTGTAAAAAATAGCTGTTATTCCATATTGATGTAAACTATCGTTTTGCTGTGTAATACTTTATCGGATTAATATCTAAATGTTAGTATGTTTCTGTAATTTATGCATTAAAACACTAGGTACCATTGAGATCTTATATGGGCAGTGTATGGTAGCACGTGATGATGAAAAGCAGAATAATTTTTTTTTTATTGAAATAGTATTCATACTAAAAGAAGAATAAGAATCTGGATATGAGACTTGTTTCAATGGTAAATTTATCCAAATATTTAAAAGGTGTAGTACATATGTAATAGATGGAGAAATAGTTAGTTGGGACCCAAATATTTTTGTTATGTCATTTATATGAATGTCTAAATGTATATATATATAATATATATGTAACCTTTATATATGAAATAATTATTATACCACTAATTGGAACACACGTGTACAATATAGTCTGAATCACTGTCGCTATTTTTGTAACTTTTCCACACAAAACGTACAATCAATTTCTAAATTCAAAATATTTTGTTTGTTATTCATGAGATATTTTATCGAATATTTATTGTGGTTATATATATATGGCTGTATTTAATTCTATCTCAAAAATGATATACATTCACGTTTGGCAACTGTGATCTATTTTTAAGTGCCAAAATTATAATTTATGTTTCTAACCTAGAATGGTGTTTATACGTATATTAATTGTATAAGATGTATTAAAAGTATATATATATTTATAAAAGAACTTGACCTTTCTGTGATAAACTCTATGTATATTAAAATCTATTTAGCTGTCTAAAATAAAATATGTAATTGTAAAAAATGTAGTTTTGACTTTGTGAAAACCCTTAATACATTTTCCTCGTTCATTTCAAGCAGTTATTAAATATTCTTTCCCTCTAATGGCGTAGGCGTGTAGCATCAAGCCTTTAAACACGTAATACACGTAATTTACACTAGATGGCTCTAGTGATTATGACAAGCAAAGAAACTTGTGATGAACGGGTGAAAATGTTTAGGTACGCTATAATTTTGAAACTCTGCACTTACCTTGAATATACTTGTTAATATTTTGTCTTTCCTTAATAAATTGTTGTTTAATATGCTCTAGAGTGGGTAGTATTTTAGAGAACAACATCTCGACCATTTCTTCTTAAATGATCAATAGCAAAACAAATCGACTACCTTTACATACTATTATCGATCTTTATTTCTCAAATTCAGTGGATTTTGTTTCAGCCTAGCGCAGCACTTAGCACAAATAAAGTTTTGTAATGCATGAATTTACAGTGGTTAGATGTGAAATCGTAGACTCTTTTGTGTCTCCAATTTTTTGATAATTTGGAGAACTCCTGCCTTCCCACAGGAATAAAGTATAGTGTATATTTATATAGACTACTAAAATATATAGTTTTTAATCAAATTTTGCACAATTTGAATTGAAAAATTAGTAACGTTTATATAGAAAATTTAATAATAATTAATACATTATTTGTTACGGTCTAGAAAGATAGCGAGGTATATTTGTATATTTATCGTACCCATATACCGCAGGTGTAAAATCATATTGGGGATAGGATATATGTATACTAGGCACACCAGCAACAACGCCCAATCGTGGCCGTAGTCATGGTACAAGGAAACAAGGTATGCTTTCGCGCATCGACCTCTAGTACTACCAGTTCAATAAAGTTGTGAATTCACAGGACACTATTTCAATAAAGTTATTTTTAGCAGAAATAGAATAAAACACAGTAAGAAAATAAAAGCACAATTCTAATTAAACATTAATTCTTAGTAAGTTATTATATAAATTTATTAAGAACGGAATTCTAATGAAAATAAAAAATATACTCTAAACAATACTAAAAAATAAAATGTTATTACATAGGCCTCCTTCAGCAGCAAGGCATTGTCCAAGCCTATCAAAAATTTTCTCGCACATTACGAATCACATCGACTGTTACGGATTTAAGAGCCTCTATGATTAGCCTTCTCAAAATATCTAAGTTTTCTAGCCTGCCAACTTGTGCACCGTATATTTTATTTTTGATGTATCCCCACAAAAAGAAATCATTTGGCGATAGATCAGGAGATCGCGGAGACCAACGAATGTTTCCTGTTCCACTAATGAGACGATCAGGATAAGTATTCATTAAAAAATGCTTTACTCTGACCGCATTATGTACAGGACAACCGTCCTGTTGGAACCAAATAAAATAATATCCCGATCTATTTCGGTATTATCAATAGCGGGAAGTATCTGATTCTGTAGCATATCGAGGTATTTGTCCGCATTTAACGTACCATCAATAAAAAGTGGACCAAGCAAATGGTCACTCAAAATACCTGCCCAGACAGTCACTTTCTGGAGATATTGAGTGTGTTTAACAAAATATCTGTGCTGATTTTACCGAGCCCAATATCGAACAACAAAAGAATTGTGCTTTCCATTTAATGGAAATGACGATTCATCTGTGAATACAATATTTGCGATGAAATTCTCATTTTTGTTTGTCTTTTCCATTACGGTTTCACAAAACTCCATTCTTCTAAAATTTTCATGGAGAAATATTTCTTGCGTTTTCGAGTATTTGAAACATTTTAATTTATTTCGCTTCCATATGTTCGCGACGGTTTTATTACTCACGCCCAATTCCTCAGCAACACTTCTGGTAGATAGTGTATCCTCTACTTCGAGAGTGCTACAAATCATTATATCCTGCTCTTCTCGTTCCTCAGCTTTTAGTGGATTTACCTCTCTAGGATTACACTTTTTGCAATTATTTAAAGAAAGACATTTTTCAAAGCTATTCAAAATATGTAATATGCTTTGCTCACAGGGTACGGGTCTGTCTGCAAATATTTGCGGAAATAAATTTATGCAATCCTTGACCACTATAGTACCATTTAATAATTTGCAGTTTTTCTTTTGGTGTGTAGCGAGGCATTGTTACCATTGACCCCTCCTCTCACAAACACAGAACGACGCTGTTCGACACGATCTCCAGATACAATATTAGTTGTTAAAGGGAGTCTTGGAAAATGCTTTATGTCAGTTACTTCTGTCAGTGACTTCTGTCAGAGTTGTCAAGTGACATTTTTTTCGGTAAATGCGCGTCATCCAGAGATACGCAAAAGCATACCTTGTTTTCTTGTACCATGACTACGGCCACGATTGGGCGTTGTTGTCGGTGTGCCTAGTATACATATATCCTATCCCCAATATGATTTTACACATGCGGTATAGTGTTTTTTTGTGTATTATTTTCTACTGTCACAGTACAGACAAAACAACCCAGACCGGCAACTAAAGTTACAAAGAAAACAATAACCCGTAAAAACAAATATACTCGTATTAGACAAATCACATATTCCCTCAACTTGTACATATAAAAAATATCAATGCTTAGGTTTATCTTTCACTAATTTTTACTCCCTAGGTATTTATAATTTAATCATAAACTCGCGATCAATATCAACATACAATTAATACGATGTATGTACAATGACAAACGATTGCAATAATATATCAAATTTGAAATGTTTTTTTGGAATGACATAACCACAACAGCGCAACATAACAAACATTTAATTTGACACTAGCGCCATCTCATCTCCCGTTCAGTTAATATGAAGAGGATGGTAGAGGATTAATATTCACATTTGCTAAACAAGGATAAGTAATCTGGATAAATTCCGCGATTCAGTTACCAATCTCGTTTGTTTACTCTGTGGTCACAGTCACTGATCTGTATAATATAAATGGATAAGCAATGCAATAGGATGCGCGTGGAATTTTTATGCCAATTTGATGTTTCTTCCCAAACATGTAAAACGATTGTTTTTGAGACTGGCGGTTTTTAATAACATTATTAAAATGTGCTTCGTATAAACATAATGGTAAGCACATGTGTAAACAAATTTGTCTTGACAGTGACGTCACAACTACATCGAGATCTGCTTTACCGACGCTCGCCAAAATTAATTCGAACTCCCAATTGTTTTGTGTAGCCGAGGAGATTATCTTACTAATTTTGATTTTTGTTAAAACCACAGTGGGCGGTATAAAAACCCCTGTATTTTTTCTGACATTTCCCACGTACTTACGTTTTTTTACTATATCTTTGATGAGATGTAAGCTGGTAAACCAGTTAGTTATCTTCAGTAATATTTTTTCCAGTTCCAAGAATTGGTTCTGACAATCTAAGTGCTACTATGCTTTCTCCAGAGTTATTTTGCCTATAGAGCACTTCTTTCTGGCTGTTGACCGCAATAAATTTCCATATTATATGTATAATAAACATAGGTTAGCATCACTGAGATAAAAAAAATATGCCGCATTTGCTAGATTTTGAGGAAATGTATTGTCTATATCTGGAGCGTCCCCCAAGATGATAGTATGACTTGCAATTTTCAAGAAAAAAACACTGTTTCATTTCATGAAATAACGTGGCAACTATGAATATATCTTATCTAACATCGGTCGCTTAATACAGTCTCAAACGGTAAAATTAAAAATGCATCGATGTCACGTCGCGTCTCGGCGCAATTGGTAGCACGCAGGTTCGGAAAACCTTAGAGACGTAAGTCCAAATCTTACAGTCGGCGTGACTATATTGGCCGTCTGCGTGCAACAGAATGTTTGCAAAGTCAGTCTGATAAAGTCCCTAATTTAATGAAAACGCATTGAATCGTTCTGTCTATGATTTAAAAGGTGATTTAGCACCAGAAGTCTTGAAGATATGCAGACGAAAACTTGACAATACTAGCAGTGTTAAATATATGATCCTAGCCAGAATTCTAAAAAAATTTTAGAGACTGGTGTAAGAAGTCAACAAATTAGAAATATAATTGTTTTACTTTATATTATTTTTTTTAATAAAATAACTTTGGTGAGAATAAAGAACAGCCTGCATTATTAAAGCTATGAAAAAGTGGTATTTTACAAAGACATGCTAATTAAGATTGTGTTAAAATCTTTATAATAGTCCTGTATCTTTTCACCATAGGTGCATAAATTTCAGCCGAATCCTTGTAGGGTTTGCACAATAATTTTGGTTCAGGAAGAGATGACGTTATTTTGGCGAAAGAATGTGTGTCCTTTAGCAAACCGTGTTTAGCTTGGTATGCCGAACCTAGCATAGCCGAATTGACGGTATCCTAAAATATTCATGTTTGTAAATATCAATTTTTAAGGAATTATTAATTAATCTCAAGGCGCAAGCAACACTTACCATTATATAAACTGGTGCATTAAATACATCAGATAGCACTTGTAGAATCGACTTGTTATTGGACGCACCACCAGTTGCGAGTATTTTTGTCTCATTATCTGAAAGTATGTTTCATTATTTTAAAATTATTGATATTAATTATTGCAAAGTTAACGTGTAAAGTGTTATTTAAAAGTTTATTTCAATAAAAATCAAGAAATCATTCGTTTTGAGCTTATTACCCTACTACTAGATGGCGTTACATAAAGGACGATATTTTGAGGTTACCAGAATTAGGGCCGGTTTTTCCAACACCGGTTAAAGTATCCGGTTAACTAATCATTGATTACGCTTAATCGTTGATTATCTCTAACCGGCGTTTTTCAATGCCAAGAAATATGCAGGTTATCTGATCAGTGATTAAGAGTTTATTTTAGAAGGTTGGTAACAAAAATGCTCGTACATTTGATCTAAATTAGCATATTTGTTCTAATAATATTGGCGCTATTTCCTATATTTGAATTTGTTCTTTGTGCTTTTTGCCTTTATTCTTTATAATTTGAAATTTCATTTTAGTAAATAAGGTGTAAGTACTTATTTTGTGAATTTTGCATGCGAATTTCTATGTACATAGCACATATTTAAAATTTCTATTCGAAATAATAACAAAGTGCAACAAACTTGAAACTGAAATAAATTTATTCATTACTTACTGCTACTGAAAAATACAGAAATTTTGTAAAAATGAAGAAACTAATGCAATATACATACATATATGAAATTAACAGTTACTAAAATAATGTAAAATATATGACATGTAACAAAATTATAAAAGTAGGAACAATTTACTGAAAAAGAAAAGTCTACATCTAGAATCTTAAGCTGGATTATCAGTCACACTATAATGGTATAAAATATTGTACTTTGCGTTGGCATATCTGAGATGATTTAACTTTCACCAAATTTCTGTGGGGTGAAAAAAGCCAGATATTTTTACTGAAAGATTTATTAAGAACAATAACATTCTAACTAATTTTAAGTCCTTTAACCAAAGAAGGTTGATTGAGAGAGACTTCTTTCCAAATTGGTTTACACGATTTCAACATAATAAATGTTATATTCTGGAGGAATCGGTGTGAACTTGACAGTGCCTGGAATAACTATTAGTGTAGAATTTAACTGCACGTCAACTTTACAGGCATGTACATTATTCATCCAGACCCAGTTCAGCTAAAAGAATTTAAAGTGTCTGCATATAATCTCAACATAAACCTGCCAGCTTCTCTAGAATTTCTTCCATATTTTCTATTTCATTTGTAATTTTTCAGTATAGTTTAATATGTTAATGACATATCTAAAGTGAGTCTAAAATATGTTCGACTAAAATGATGTTTTCATAAGGTGCTATTAAATGCAATTACAAAAAGAGAATGAGCCAAATGAAGGCTTAAATTGCCACAGGCTCTTAGAATCCACACGAATTAAGGTAAAGTCCCAGAATTGTAGTAGAATAGACAAACTTCCAAATATCCAAGTATCATCCTCATCAGAGAAAATGATTCCTAGTTATTAATTAATTAAATTTCTGCAGTAAGCTAAAAGTTACACATATTTAATATTATGCTATTTTTATTTTTAATTACACTGTTCATTACATTTACTGTTCAATACAATTACTAAATCACTGATGTAAATAATTATCAATTAATTTCAAAAAATACTTTTATACAGTAAAACAAATGCATATGAAAACAACAGCTGTCAATAATAACACAAATTCAAATCTTCTAGGTTATGCGCATGTGTATATAGTCCTAATCACTGTTTAATATTTTATCAGGTATTTCTTTCACCGGTTAAAATTTGGTCGATTAACGACGTTCTTAATCAACGATTAGAGTTAACCGGCGTTGGAAAAACGCAAATTTGTACTAACCGGTGTTTTAATCAATGATTACGCTAATCGGCGTTTTAATCGGAGTTGGAAAAACCGGCCCTTAATTGCAACAATGTAATTTATGATAGCGATATTCAATTAGTCATGATGAAAAATAATTTTAGCGACATCTTTTGTGGGAATATATTACTTCAAAAATAAAAGCAACATATTTGAAATTAGTTTATTATTTGAGGATTCCTTCTCGGAAGATTTTTTTTTAAAACATCATGGTCATAATATAGAAACGATGTGTTTTAAATATTTATCGTATTTTGGTAATTTGGTAAAATATTGTCCAATAAATTACTTAAATTTACTCCTATCGTTTAAAGAAAATCCGTTTTATTGATCTCTGTTGACGATAACGTCGATTCAATTACAGTCTTTTTTTAACTAATTTGTAGGCAAAAATGCCTTTTATGTTAAACTTGTATTGAATACTTTACCTAGTTTGAAACCTATGTCTTCAGCGTGTGCCCTTTTTGCTATAAACTGGCCTTCAATTAACGCCCTGACCTCAACTTCTAAACTAGAAAATTTTGTTACTTTATCACCGGCTTTGTTATATCGATAATCCCCTGATAAGAATGGAATGATTTCCTGGGAATCGTAGTATAAACCTGCATTGATATATACATATTACTTTTTAAGAATAGTAAATATGATATTGTGCTGCTATGAAATTTACCCATATTGCCGAAATTTCCTCTAGGCGTGCTCTCTAATAATTGATTGAATAATTCCCAGGATTCTTCTGCGCAAATGTTCCGTATCCTTTCTCTTGTAAACGATCCATTTTTAAAACTGAACACAGAGAATAAATATGTAGACACAAGTTATAGGAAAAAGTATATGTGATATAAAATAGTATTAATAGCAGGTAGTCTAATGAAAAAGATAGCTTGTATATACTGGAAACAAATGCTTTGTAAAGTTTGTGAACTCCGTTTTCAACTGTGTTGATATAAATTTAACCTTATCAAATATGTAAAATACATATGCAGGAAAAAAATATGTAGATTCATTATCATCAATGCAGAATGAATATGAGAATTGATTAGGTGAAATTGAGGTAGGCCTAGAGAATAGTTTCCGTGAGATATTACTATTATCTGCCAAATTAATAATTGTTTTCTAGAATGGATGTGGATTTTCCTACTATTTTCCGCAAATCGTTAACACATCGAGAAAAATTAATTTTGGAAAAAAATCACAAATAATAAATGCAGCCATAAAATTGCTGAATACAAGTATTTTATGTGTTAAACTATAATGAATCATTAGAATATATTTCAAATATCATACCTAACACCAAAAAAAGGTCAATCTATGTACACAACATTTATAAAAATTACTTTGAAATAGTCTCTTCGTTAACTCCATATACTTTACACACGATAAACAGAAGTATCTAATAATAGTGACGAAAATACCGGCATTGTCAAATTTAACGCGCAGAAATTTTGTGGTAGCGTTTTTTAGCGTTATTCAAAGCAGATTGGACTATAAAGTGTGACATTATGGTGAGTGATGAAGAATATATCTCGTCTGGTACTCTTCCGGAACTAGTGGAGGCAGTAAATACCGAGTCATTTAATTTGCTGCCAGCAAAATCGAAAGCAAATATGAATATGCCTACAATCGCTTTATGGATTTTCGTATTAAGAGAAAACGGGATTCTTTTCTGAAAATGTTCTTATGGCTACTTCTTAGAGCTTTGCTCAAACATAAAGTCTTCAACTTTATGGGATAATTTATTCAATGTTGAAATCAACCCTTGCAATTAAACATGATGTGGATATATCTAAATATCCAAAACTTCGTTCATTTTAAAAAAGGAAAAGTAAAAGTGACAGACCAAAAAAATCAAAATTTTAACGAAAAAGGGTATTATCAAATTTGTTCAAGAAACTCCACATCAAAAATATTTGATGATTAAGGTAATTAGTTGGAAAAAAATGCGATTCGCTATTTTATGTACATATTTATATTTGTAGGTTGCTGTAATATTCGGTACCTATTTCTGGAGCATGTTGAATGGATGAATTAGTGAAAATGACTATACAAGATGTGGAAGAACTACAAACTTTTAATTAGCATACTTGACTCTAAAACTAATAAGCCAAAATTATATGTGGTTAGTGACATGTATTTAAAATTTTACCGGAAATATGTAACTTTAAGACTAGAAAACATGCTTAGCGTGAGGTTTTTCTTAAAATACCAGAATGGACGAGTTTATAGGCAGTTTGTAGGAATACACCAGTTTAGAAAAATGTCTAAAATAGCTGCTACTTATTTGAATTTGGCTAAACAGTCTCTTAACAATAACATGGACGTGGCAAACACATTTTTTTTTCATCAGAAGATATTCAACGAAACAGTGCAACTGTTTCTAATGTCAATTCTATACTCAATAGTTGTTGAGTATTATCAAACAACCGAAACTGTGACCACTGATCTGTATAATATAAATGGATAAGCAATAGCATGTTAAAAATTGTGATGAAATACGAACTGCGCACGGGGCTGACGCACATGCGCAATAACATAAAATAAAGGCGCTAATTTGAAATGCCTAAAATTTTTGAAAAGTATTTAACAGAACATGAACTTTAAAATTAAAATCTGCATCTGAAGATAATGAAATACTTATTTATTAAGGGAAATTTGAAAAAACACTCAAAATAAACAATACATTCCTTTTGAAATATTTACTGGTTATAAAAAAGTGTTAATTAAAAGAGAAACGTGACTTTCATGTAAAATAGATGAATCAAACATACGTGTATCTAAGGATACAAAGTACTTATTTTCTACTAACAAGGTAATAGAAATTGAACGTACAAATAGCCCAAAAAACACTGCCTCTACAGAAAGTTTTGTACAAGAATATGGTGTACTTGGACATCTTGTGAAGGACCTATTAAAGCACCACGATTTTTTCTATTCAAAAGATGAAAACTAGCATTATCGACAGATGTTTGTGAGATTTCTTCTAGTACGGACACACACTTAGCACACTTAACAATGCGCTTCAATTGTTAGACAACAAAACCAGAAATAACGACATTTTGGGATAATGTCTACGATGGTATGTCGGGAATTATATAATTATAATCCTTTTCAATGTCTAATACTCCAAAAATATAAATAAAAAGCTAGTACCCCTAGTAGCAAAATCACTATATGCACACTTGTTCTACATTGGGAAATATATATTTTTATCCTTCTCTAAAATTGTGATTTTGCTACTTGGGACGTCTATTGAAATCGGCGTTCGGAACTTTAGTGATTTCACATTCGAATGTCAAAAGACTAGGGACTGCGCATACTCGTAGGCCCCGCGTTGAGTATTCAATTTGGCATAAAAATTCCACGCGTATCCTATTGCATTGCTTATCCATTTATATTATACAGATCAGTGACTGTGACCACGGAGTAAACAAACCAGATTGGTAACTGAATCGCAGAATTTATCCAGATTACTTATCCTTGTTTAGCAAATGTGAATATTAATCCTCTACCATCCTCTTCATAATAACTGAACGGGAGATGAGATGGCGCTAGTGTCAAATTAAATGTTTGTTATGTTGCGCTGCTGTGGTTATGTCATTCCAAAAAAACATTTCAAATTTGACATATTATTGCAATCGTTTGTCATTGTACATACATCGTATTAATTGTATGTTGATACTGATCGCGAGTTTATGATTAAATTATAAATACCTAGGGAGTAAAAAATTAGTGAACTGTGGTGTAGCATAACCTCATAGTATATTGAGTTATAATGATTTCATATAGGTATTGTGTAAGTATAATGAACAGATTATATCTATGAAAGATAAACCTAAGCATTGATATTTTTTATATGTACAAGTTGAGGGAATATGTGATTTGTCTAATACGAGTATATTTGTTTTTACGGGTTATTGTTTTCTTTGTAACTTTAGTTGCCGGTCTGGGTTGTTTTGTCTGTACTGTGACAGTAGAAAATAATACACAAAAAAACACTATACCGCATGTGTAAAATCATATTGGGGATAGGATATATGTATACTAGGCACACCGGGAACAACGCCCAATCGTGGCCGTAGTCATGGTACAAGGAAACGAGGGATGCTTTTGCGCATCTCTGGATGACGTGCATTTATCAAAAAAAATGTCACTTGACAACTCTGACAGTAGTAACTCACTGACAGAAGTAACTGATAGAAAGCCTTTTCCAAGACGCCCTTTAACAACTAAAATTGTATCTGGAGATCGTGTCGAACAGCGTCGTTCTGTGTTTGTGAGTGGAGGTGTCAATGGTAACAATGCCTCGCTACACACCAGAAGAAAAACTGCAAATTATTAAATGGTACTATAGTGGTCATTCTGCAAAGGATTGCATAAATTTATTTCCGCAAATATTTGTAGACCGACCCGTACCATGTGAACAAAGCATATTAAATATTTTGAATAGCTTTGAAAAATGTCTTTGTTTAAATAATTGCACAAAGTGTAATCCTAGAGAGGTAAATCCACTAAAAGCTGAGGAACGAGAAGAGCGGGATATAATGATTTGTAGCACTCTCGAAATAGAGGATACGCTATCTACCAGAACTGTTGCTGAGGAATTGGGTGTGAGTAATAAAACCGTCGCGAACATATGGAAGCGAAATAAATTAAAATGTTTCAAATACTCGAAAACGCAAGAAATATTTCTCGATGACAATTTTAGAAGAATGGAGTTTTGTGAAACCGTAATGGAAAAGACAAATGAAAATGAGAATTTCATCGCAAATATTGTATTCACAGATAAATCGTCATTTCCATTAAAAGGAAAGCACAATCCTTCTGTTGTTCGATATTGGGCTCGGGAAAATCAGCACAGATATTTTGTTAAACACACCGAATATACCCAGAAAGTGAATGTCTGGGCAGGTATTTTGAGTGACCATTTGCTTCGTCCATTTTTTATTGATGGTACGTTAAATGCGGATAAATACCGCGATATTATACAGAATCAGATACTTCCCGCTATTGATAATACCGGAATAGATCGGCATATTATTTGGTTCCAACGGGACGGTTGTCCTGCACATAATGCGGTCAGAGTAAAGCATTTTTTAATGAACACTTTTCCTGATTGTCTCATTAGTGGAACAGGAAACATTCGTTGGCCTCCGCGATCTCCTGATCTATCGTGAAATGATTTCTTTTTGTGGGGATACATCAAAAATAAAATATACAGTGCACAAGTTGGCAGACTAGAAAGCTTAGATATTTTGAGAAGGCTAATCATAGAGGCTTTTGAATCCGTAACAGTCGATGTGATTCGTAATGTGCGAGAAAATTTTTATGATAGGCTCGGACAATGCCTTACTGCTGAAGGAGGCATTTTTTAACCTATGCAATAATATTTTATTTTTTAGTATTGTTTAGAGTATATTTTTTATTTTCATTAGAATTCCGTTCTTAATAAATTTATATAATAATTTACTAAGAATTAATGTTTAATTAGAATTGTGCTTTTATTTTCTTACTGTGTTGTATTATATTTCTGTTAATTCACAACTTTATTGAACTGGTAGTACCGCGCGATCATTTAAATTCTAAATTAGAGCAGTTTGTGAAATTTAAATTGAGTTGGTATATAAGTACTAATTTACAATTTGAATTGTCAAAGTGACGTTTTAAAATGTTTGATTTAGAACATAAAATTTTTCTTACTGAAAGTTATTTTAAGAACGCCGAACGACAAGAGAATGGTGAATGAACATATTCAGTACCGCACTACATCAATGATTTTCAAAATGCCTTCCCTAATTTTCCTGCGGATTATCAAAAATTAGTCCAAGAAATTTACACATGTGTGGCGAAATTTCGTAATGTTGGAACTGTAGGTAGGAAAGCTGGTAGTGGCGCGCCCAAAACAAGGACTCCTGAGATTGTGGCAGATGTTGCAGAAAGAATGGAACAGTCTCCCAAAAAATCTCTTCGCAGATTAGCCCAAGAAATAAACCTTTCATATGGAACTTGTCAAAAAATTTTAAAAGAAAATTTAAATCTGTATCCCTATAAGATTAACGTCGAGATTTTCCTGTACGAATAGAATACTGTCAGTGGTTTTTGAATAATTTAAATAACAACAACACTTTGGATTTAACATTTTTTTTTGACGAAGCATGGTTTCACCTACAACCACTATATAAATAAATAAATAAATATAAATATAAATATAGTAGCTATAGTTTCACCTATCCGGCTATATAAACAAACAAAATATGCGTATTTGGTCTTCGGAGAATCCTCATGAGTTTATTCAATCGCCTCTCCATCCGCAGAAAATTGGTGTTTGGCTAGCGGTTTCTAGAAGGCGTATATTTGGACCTGTGTTTTTTGAAGGAACGATAAATGCTGAGAGATATCGAAATAATTTACTTGAACCGTTTTTACAAAATCTTAATGATGACGAACTTTTACATGGGTATTTCCAACAGGACAATGCAACAGCTCACAAAACATGGGAAAGTATGGCTCGAATTCGCGAGTTTTATGATAATCGAGTCATTGAATTTCCGCCTCGCAGTCCGGACTTAACGATTCTTGATTATTTCATTTATCGGTATCTGAAAAACATAGTTTACAAAAATAACCGACAAAATCTTGAAGAACTACAAGAGGCAATTTCTAATGCATGTAACGCTATAACCGTTCAGATGTTGGCAAATGCTTTTGAAAATATGAAACGGAGGGTTAACAGTTGCATTGCAACAGGGGGAGAACACTTTGAACACCTTTTGTAATTCACAATAAAACTAATTTATCTTGTAATGCTTTCATTTCCATTAAATTTAAATCGATTACATATAAGATTCACAAATGTCACAAAGTACCTATAACATAACCGCAAATTTCAATTAACCAATAATTGACATTCTGGACAACCTAATAAAAAAAATCCCGCCTGCTATAATTTAGAATTTAAATGATCGCGTGGTACTAGAGGTCGAATGCGCGTCATCCAGAGATGCGTAAAAGCATACCTTGTTTCCTTGTACCATGACTACGGCCACGATTGGGCGTTGTTGCCGGTGTGCCTAGTATATCTTATCACCAATATGATTTTACACATGCTGTATAGTATTTCAGTTCTTCCAATGTTCAATTATTGTACAAACTGTCATTTAAAATATTGATAATAATTGGGTTAATATTGATAATTAAAATAATTAATTTCTGTTTTTTATTGTTAATTAATAAATTCAATTTTGATTCCAAATAAACCTGTTTTCATTCATTTTTAAAGTGCACAAGTAACTGCAAGGAAATATTCATTTCCTTACAGCTATTTTTGTGCTGCGTTGCAACTGCTGATGTTTGGTATTTTCGACATTTTCTTTCAAAAATTTGTCAGAAATATCAATATTTCCGTACGATATGCGGAAAAATATATTTTAGTACTTCTTTTGCAAAATAATTAACTAGTTGTTTGGTGCAATATTCTGAACATTAAAAATATATTTAATATATTTACGTACCATAGGAGAGCCATGTAGGAATTCACATTTAATGGATTGCACAATATATGACCTTCCAGCACAACTTTAGGTTCTTCTAACCATAAGAATAGAGTATCACTGGTCCCTAAACTAACTGCTAGCCATCCTTCAGTTAATCTCATACCTAAAATGTATTTCAGTAAAGTATCCTATTCTGTATTGATTGTTAACGTAAGTATTACTGCACCTATCAAAGATGCTGGATTATCACCAGTAAAAGCAATGATTTTACACTCGGAATTAAAAGCCCATCTATCTGTAAAGTAAGTAGAAATGGACCCCAAAGTTGCGTAAGACGGAACGACTGTTCCTAATTTTTCACTTAAGCCCGGCGCCGTGGCATCTAGTAGTTTTTGATTCCATGTCTTTGTTTTAATATCCATAAGATTCATGCCCGAACCATCAGATACATCTATTGGTGCCATTTTACCCAAAAATAACGAACATAAGAAGCTGCTTATTAGTGAGATTCTCTAAAATGTTTCTTTTAATATTTATCCATCAGTTGAATAATTTAGCGTACCTACCTCGGTATTTTGATACACGTCCGACTTTGTCTGATAAATTTTTGCTATTTGTGATCCGGTGAATCTTTCGTATGCTCTGGAACCTGTTATTCTTGCTAATTCCTTGAATGAAGAATATGATTAAATAAGCAAAAATTAAGAGACAATTCGAATAAAACATTTAATATGAAATTTTATTTAAAATGAATACATTTGTTTCTTGTTTAAATATAGCTTGAGAGAGTGGGACGGAACAAATTTACGTGCATTTCAAAAATTCAATAGATTCGGCCTTTACTTGATGTAAATCCATATTCCAATAGAAATAAAACACAAACAATTGTTTCAGACTTACACTATATTTAAATTAAAAACACAACAGCTGTTTCGCTATACACTGTAGTTTCTTCAGGTGATAACAAATTCTAAATTATTACAATCAGAGAACAACTCCATTATATATAGACAAATATAATGACAACATTAACAAATAACTCTAAAATATTTACAAAGGGTAATTTAAATGTATTTACTTAAAGAGGACAGTTTTCTTAATTATATCGGCAGTTTACGAAAGGGGACCTACATTATTACTAAAAGGATTAGGGAAAACCTAAGAACTAGAAAGATATAGATTTAATAAAGGCGATTGATTCAGATTTACTTTCTCGTTTAATAAATTGTCTGAATATTTCAATTTTACTTTCTTATACGTAGTATAAGGAAGTATTGTGATGATGAAAATTTTCGACCTCGAGATTTTTGGAGATGTCCACGTTTTGAAGTCCCCTGATACCGAAAAAGTGGTTTTTAAAAAATGTCTGTCTGTCTGTCTGTCTGTGTGTCTGTGTGTGACCACGATAGCGGTCAAACCGCTGTAGGTATCAATTCCAAATTTTGTATTTACGTGTATAATCTCCCTCTTGAGATCTGATTAGTTTTTCAGTAAAATCAGTAGACCGAAAGTAGCAGTTTACTTCAGTGAAAAATTAGAATTTTGCCAATATTTCGTCAATTACTAAGTTTAAACAAATTTATAAAGAATTGAAATATACTCAAAATTAAATTTGAGGCAAATTATCTTAAAAAAGTTTTTCGAAATTCCAACCGGAAGTAGGTCTTTTACTCTTATTGAAAATCAGTTTTTTGGGAATATCTCGCAAGTCATACTTTCTAGGCAGGTACATTACGAGTATAAAAGTATTTAAATTATAATTTTAAATATCTTTTGTATAAAAAAAATTTCAAAATTCGGACCGGAAGTACCACTTTTACTCTTACCGAATAGCGATTTTTTGCAGATATGTCGTAAATTATGCATTCTATATATATTTATTAAGAGTACAAAAGTATTTAGAGTTGAATTTTCAATATTACTTGTATACATGAAATTTCAAAATTCGGACCGGAACTGGCACTTTTACTCTTAGCGAGTAGCACTTTTTTTCGAATATCTTGCAAAGTATGCATTCTATAGCGATTTATTAAGAAAATGAAAGTACTTAGAATAGGATTTTGAATAAGTTTTGTATACAAAAATTCTTAAAATTGTATAGTTTGAAACGCTCATACGTATAAGAAAGTCGTGTGGTGGCCACACCTCATTTTTTTAATTTCCATACATTCGAGTAAATCAAATTTCCTACTTTTGTTTTGTACATGAAGAATGTCAAATTTATCATTAAAACAATGGCCGTATTCAATCAAATGATTCGCATAAGCTGAGCCGTTGTTTTTATTAGTGTACGCAGAAAAATGATTAGCTATCTTTTTTTTAAAAGCTCTCCCTGTCTGACCTATAGGTATATTTCTTAGTACAAGATCCACAATTTAACCTATAAACTCCAGATTTATTTGTTCTAAAGGCAATATTAATGTTGTTTTTTTCTAAGTAATTTCATAAGTTTATCTTGTTCATGACCTAAATAAGAAAATGCTTTAAACTACTTAATTAGACCGGTAGTATCATATGTTACAGCACTAACGGTTAAAATTTCAAAACACCTTATAGACATTATCAATAAGCATACGAGATTTAAACCCAAATATAGTATAAAAAATAGCTATGAATTAATTAATAATATTAAAGATCTTAAGTTACCGAGTAAAACCAAATTAATTTCATTTGACGTTAAAAACTTGTTTCCAAGTGTTCCATCGGGGGAAACGAGTGTACTAATTAAAGAGATGCTAGAATTTAATTGAACTAACCCCGTAATAAACAAGAAGAATGAGTGTGCTTAAAACCACACGGCGGAAGTGTAAACTTCATCAAGGCGAGGTTAATAATACCGTAGATAATACGAAATACACGCATATAATATTCAGTAACGTATTAAATAAACAATTTATTACATTTACGCGAGCGTCCGTTTCGTTTGGTCGGTTCGGAGGTATGTGTATGTATAAATAGACGATATAAATACTTGCTTACGTTCCCTCGCTTTGTCTGATGGTAACGTATCGGCTACATAACCGTGCGGTCTCGGGATCGAATCTGTTCTGGGACATGAATTTATTTATTCATTTAAATTTCAATTTAATTGAAATTAAATACCTCTATATGATATATTCATTTATCTTGTTCCCTTAGCCGACTTTACCCGAGGAGCGTTACATATCTGAGGGTTGCAGGTCAGTCTTGTTCACTGCCTACAATCAGCGCAACGCGCCTAAAGAAGTTTACACTTCAATAAAAAAAAATTATTGATTAATGTCATTGGTATCATACCTAACCTAAGATAGACTACCTAATTAATTTTAGCATTTCATGTACGTAACTATTACTCACCTTTCAGTAAAATTAAGTTATTATATTCTTACACATCGCAAACATGAGGTATTTATTCTTATATTTATAAATTTATAGTACGTTTATTGCGTTTTTTGGTTTAAATACAATCAATTCCGAACTGCCAATATGAATGTCGATGTGGTTCAAATAGATGGCGCAAATTAAGGTGTCGCTTAAAATGACGTCAAATAGATGGCGCCACAATTTTTTTTGGAAGAATTATTAATTATTACTCCTATTTCCCCAACTTTTAGTGAAGAATAGTGAAGGGAAGTAGTATTTTCTAGACTAAATTTTATTACCACCAGGTTAGATTTTTTTTAAATGTCCCAAAGTGCCAGTGTTTTTTTCAATTTTTACAGTCGCCTCAACCATGCGCCAAATGTCACTTTACAGGCGGTGAGTACAAAAAAACTTTAACGTACTCGAGATTGTCTTGCCTCGGCCGCAAGCATAATTAAGGAGATTTTAGGACGCATGTATATATATAAATAGACGATATAAATACTTGCTACTGTCCCGGTCTTGGTCTAATAGTAACGTATCGGCTTCATAACCGTGCGGTCTAGGGATCGAACCTGTACTGGGACATGAATATATTTATTCATTTAAATTTCAATTCAATTGAAATTAAATAATAATAAAATTGTTCCCTTAGTCGACTCGAGCCGACATTACGCGAACGAGCATTTCATATTCGAGCGTGACGGGTCAGTCTTGTTCACTGCCTACAATCAGCGCAACGCGCCTAAAGAAGTTTACACTTCAAAAAAATGAGATTTTACAATTATTATCTGTTTGTTTAGAAGAAAATTATTTTACATTCAATAACAAATTTTAATCCTCTTTCTCCCCTACTAGCCGAAATCTTTATGGATAATTTAGAATGTAAGATCTTCAAAAATAAAAGTTAGACAGGTACAGATAGACAATTAAATAGTCTTTTTAATTTTATTAATTCAGTTAATAAAAACATTACCTTTACTATTGAAAAAGAAGTTAATGGAATTATAATTTTTTTAGACCTCACACGAATTAATGACAAAATAAATTTTTCAATTTACCATAAAGAATCACACACCGACACTACTATTCATTATAAATTAAATCATCCTCTTCCACACAAATTAGCCGCTTATCACAGTATGATCCATATGTTAATTAATATTCCAATGTCGATAGATGACTATAACAAAGAGTACTATATTATAAAACAAATTGCGAAAAACAATTTAATAGACCAAATACCAATAACCAAAAAATTGTTTAATAAAACGTTACTAGAGGTGTATCCGACTACCAAAGACAATACGATTAAGAAGTTTAAAGCATTTTCTTGTTTAGGTCATGAACAAGATAACCTTATGAAATTACTTAGAAAAAACAACATTATAATATTGCTTTTAGAACAAATAACAACCTACCTAAATACATTAAAAACAACAACGAAAAAACGACACAAGACAATAAATCTGGAGTTTCTAGGTTAAATTGTGGATCTTGTACTAAGAAATATATAGGTCAGACTGGGAGAGCTTTTAAAAAAAGGATAGCTAATCATTTTTCTGCGTACACTAATAAAAACAACGACTCAGCTTATGCGAATCATTATTTTAATGATAACTTTGTACAAAACAAAAGTAGAAAATTAGATTTACTCGAATGTATGGAAATTAACAAATTGAAATATTCAGACAATTTATTAAACGAGAAAATAAATCTGAATCAATCGCCTTTATTAAATCTATATCTTTCTAGTTCTTAGGTTTTCCCTAATCCTTTTAGTAATAATGTAGGTCCCCTTTCGTAAACTGCCGATATAATTAAGAAAACTCTCCTCTTTAAGTAAATACATTTAAATTACCCTTTGTAAATATTTTACACTTATTTGTTAATGTTGTCATTATATTTGTCTATATATAATAAAGTTGTTCTCTGATTGTAATAATTTAGAATTTGTTATCACCTGAAGAAGCTACAGTGTAGCGAAACAGCTGTTGTGTTTTTAATTTAAATATAGTGTAAATCTGAAACAATTGTTTGTGTTTTATTTCTATTACGTGCATTTGGATAGGAAGTTCATTAGTCTCTTACAAATACAACATGTCTTAGAAGTTATTACCACATGGGCAATTTTGTTATTTTTAATGTTATATAATATCTGCTCAAATGAAAAACATGGTGAATAGATAACTTAATCTTCTTTTAAAAGATAATAATAAAAGTTTATTTTTTTCGATGAGTTATTGATTTCATATACCCGCCATGTCAAATAGTTCGAATGTGATATTAACATTCAAAATTTGGCACAGTAATAGTGATATCACTATTACCATACTAGTACTTTTTGAATATCATTTTTTATTTAAGTCCAGTCCTGCAATGTACCCTTAACTGCCGATTTCCTGTAATAATAATTGTAATAATATTGATGGACTAGAATCAATACCTACCTCGCAAGTGAAAAATTCATAAGTTTTCAGTAATAATAATTAAATACGGCTACCTTCAAGTAGGCTAACAGACAATTTCTATTTTTAAACGTTTTCAAAACAATTATTATAAGTTACGCGAAACAGCTACCGTGGGTTGAAAATTTTAATATATAGGTAGTACATAAAATGAATCGTCAAATATTTAAATTCTGAAATCTACTCGTATATTGGTATTATGTAATTAGTCAAACCAAATGGAATTAACAAAGATCAAAATAAAATAAAATTGTAGACTAAAAATTACTTTCCTCGTATTTTGATTTTATATACGATTTGTATGGTTACTTCTTTGTTTTGTTGATGTTATAATAAGCCAATTTTCGCTTGCCCATAACTGTTATATTATTATACACTCGAATATTATAGATATAGGTATATGACATTTCTTTTTAATTACAAACTGTCACTCGGATTTAAGTCTGCAATAGCCGACCGATTCCGATAGATCTGCGTCTTCGCTAGGACAGGTAGAGATACCGTCCTAGTGAAATGTGTGTGACAATGTTTACTATTTAATGTTTTTTATCTTCAAATATAATTATATAAATTTGATTTTTTTTATATCGTTCATCAAATGTGCAGCTGGCGCGTAAAGGTTGTTTTTTCTTTTGTGTACCAGTCTTAGTAGACATTAATGAAATTCATGCATTTTTGTGGTTATTTCTAAAACACATAACTTTTTTAAGAAAATATATTAATACAAAAACTGGCCTTGACGTTATAAATTTATGCCTTTTGCATCGCTAACCCAAATTTGAGATTCTAGAATTACAAAATAAATTTAAAAAACGCAAAACGACAATGCCTTACGGCGCTACAGTTTTCGATAGGTAAACGCTCCTCTTAATCAAACATTATAAAAAAGACTGAGTATATTAATAATATAATATTTGTACTTGAGATTATACTAATAATAAATTAGTAAAATTAAATTCAAGAGGAATGAATAACCTTGTTCACTTATGTAGTACTGTACGATTACATTAAATACATAGATATTAATTGAGATAAGAATTATATTTGCTTACACATCCATATGTTACATATTAGGTAAGCTATAAAAGTTATCAATTCATAACAAAATATGAACCGTGACTTTATTAACTGTTCTCATAATTTGCAGAAAAAGGAAAAAACTATTAGGAAATATTAAGTACACATATTTCATAACAACAACGAAATATAACTATATTTTATAGGGTAATGTTTTTTTTTAATTCTAAGATATACACGGATTAATTAAAAATTTGTATTACATACTAAATTTTGATTTTTGTTCTTAATGACGATAATATATAGATTTTGAGATAGACCAAATTAAAACGCCGGCGCCACCAAAACTACAAGTGATGTATTTTAATACAGAGAGATCAAACATATTGTCTATCCCACTTATCACTTATAATATACGTAGTATACATGTGTCACTTTTACCACATAGTGTTTAGAAGAATGTCGATAAGTAGGATGCTCAATTTTAGTATTTTTTTTTAAAATATTTGACATTTTTAATAGAACTTCTCCTGCAATGCACCTTTCTCATGTTACTTGAACTGCGTGTGCACCATGTGGGAATCGGGTATAACAGTTGTCAGCCCTGATTATCACCAGAATTTTTGACATTATTTTTCCTATGCAAGAGAAAGTCGACTGTCAAGTACAAACACATGTTGAAACTATCCTTATTTACAATTATCTCGTTTTGATAAGTGGAAAACTTGTTGCCTACCTTTCCGTCCAAGTGAAACAAATAAACTGACAGTCGATAAAATCCCATAAATAAAATAGAAAATGCCAAAATTGATAAAAACATTGTCACTATGTTTAAAAACACATGGCCCATACTGGTGAGTGCAGCATTTCATCATATCTTGTGTTAAATTCAATAAGATGTCCTTGTCTTACCTTTGTGAGAAACGTCTGATGATACATACGTATTACTTCTTTACTTTATAATTAATGTATCTTTTGAAGACTAACAGAATAAAAATCACCTGTAGTAGGTATACTACACATGTCTTGATGCTCATCAGATTGTGTGCCGAATGGCAATTCTTATATTCTCCATATACCGTAGTAGTCAAATTTTAATTTCGGTTTATACTTCTATCTCATGCAGAAGATGACCTTATAATATGCAGCGATGCCTGCTTGCTAACAGTGGTGGGAGAGCAACGCAGTGTCGGGGGACCCTCACTCCTTACATTTCATAGGAAACATTTGTCGAGTGTACTGTCTTGGCAGCCTCACTATATGTTTATCTTTAGTTTATTTCGTCGCGCTCTTTTTCTCTTTCTATTTTCGTATCAGAAATTAAAATATGTCGACTACGGTATATAGGAATTGGAGCGTTGGCGTTGTATGGACGAGATAATCTCTAATTAAGGAAATCTATATTGTGGGCCAATTTGCATTAATAAATGCCAAACATGTTATTGGTCCCACTGGTGTGACTAAGTGGTCAAGGGCTACGGTGCCAAAAAATGTATCCCTATTATTTCCGTTAAATGAAGATGTTACAGTATACATGCTCTATGACTAGTTACCCAACAAAAAGAGGAAAAATACAATGTTTGTTAAGACAATGAGTTGTTGTACCGGTAAAATTAAGTACAATACAAAAATTATAACGTATTTTACCAGTTGTTTGGTTAACATTCTTCCTTACGATTGCTATTTCAAAATGTAAAACAAATGTCAACGCTCGACAGATGTCATAAGTGTGAAATGACGTCACATATTGTTCTGACGGCACTTTCATTTAGATTATTTTAGTCATCCAAATGGTCGTGCCGTTAATAAATCAATACATATTCAGTAATATATATCTGTGATTAAAACCTATATTTTCATTACATATTTAAAATAACAAAATGTGTAAGTACCCGATTTAAATATGTATTTGATTAATGTGTTTCGTAGGGGTTTATAATGATTTGATAAAACAAGTGTTCGTGCACGCTACAAACTCAGAAAGCTGAATATAAAATAAAATATCAACTGGATACACATAAAATTACAAAAAAATGAATTTAAATATTATGTAATAAATCATAAGAAGGAAAAAATACGATATTGTAGAAATAATATACAGAGAGATCGTAAATGGTTGACCGTGCCGCTTCATCCATATATCAACTTTAGTACCAGTTTACTATAGGTCAATTACCCAAACAGGCGATACACGTCATATGAAACGTCACTGTGATGTCATAACAGTGTTGACAAATAACGTTGCTTTGAGCAAGCTGTACTTTGAAAATAATCTGTGGTTAGGACTAGGTTGACATTTTAAAATATTAGCAGATACTATTAATATGTTTTAAATTATTCGACTATGTCTACAAAAAACATAAACAAATTCTAAATACATGTGAGTTTATTTATTTTAGACTACATTCACAAAAATAATATACACAAAATCTATATATTATTATACATATTAGTGATTAAAAAACTCGTAACATTGCGATAAGCATATGATAAAAAGAAAATAATATTAAGTTGAAATGCTAGTTTTCTTCATCCTTTAACACTGTCTTCTGAATCGGAATCATTTACATTAATTATAAAAGGTAATATATCTTGTCTCTCAAAACCTACTTCTCTATCCCACCATTTTTGAATTTTAGTTTCACAGTGGTTAACGCTATTTGCCCAAATGTCTGGGGTTACTTGTGTTAATGCCTCTTTCCACAGTTTTATGCATTCGTCCACTTTTCTACCATATTTTCCAATGTGATTGTTATAGTATGTTTTTGTTATTCCTCACACTAGTTCTACTGGGTTAAATATACAATGGTAGGGTGGAAGTCGAAGAACTACGTGCCCATACTTCTCTGCTAAATCATCGGTTTCATATATAGTTGGTGGTTTATGCCTTTACGTAAAGATATAAATGAAATTATTGAATAAAATAATTAAATATATATGTACTAACCGTTTAACTAAATCCAGTAATTGTATTTTTAAAGCAGCTCCGTCATAGTCAATGTTATTATTGGTGAGCCATGTCTGAATTTCATTTTTAGTGGCAGATGATGTTGGACTTTTATTTTTAATAGTACTGTGGTAACTGGCATTATCCAAAACAATTATGGACGGCTCTTTTAAACTTATAAGAAGTTGGTGTTCAAACCAGTATAAAAAGTTGTCTCTGTTCATATCACCGTGATAATCTAAATACTGACTATTTGTCGGAAATATTAGGTCTGCTCCAGGAATAAATCCAATAGAACTACCTGCATGTAATACAATATATCTAAAACAAGATAATATAATAAATATACATAAGATAAGAATATGTTATTCTTAGAAATATAATGTACCTTTTTCCACCTACTTTTGAAGCTTTTGTGGTTTCTATAGATTCATTTTGCCAAGATTTACGAATTGTTCCATCTTGGAAAACCCAGGTTTCATCAAGGAACACAAACTGGCGAACATTTTCATGTTTCATACGAACATGTTGTTGCAAGAATGTAACACGTTTTAATACAATTTGTGGTAGTTCCATTAAAGCTCGTTTAGGATCATCCTTCTTGTAATTAAAACCAATATTGTGTAATACTGTCCGTAAAGATGACTTGCCACCAGAAAAGAGTTCCTTTTCTTTAAGAGTAATATTCAGTGAATGAAGCGTGATATATTGTTCTGTAAAAAACTCAAACATTAATTTTATAAACGTAAATCCTTAAGAACTTACTGTTTCTATACATGTCATATACTGTATTTCTTATTGGACACTGAGTAAAGTCATCAACATTTACAACAGGCTTACTTCTAGGCCGTTTTCGCTTTGGGCTAGATGGTTTTGATGTAGATGATATTTTATTTACAGTTGCAATGTGAATATTTAAAGCACTTGCTACTCTCTAAATGAAAAATATTATTATTAAAACGTTTATTGTATAAACTATAAATAACAGAAAATATTACCTCTCGAACTGCTGTTAGGGGTAGCAATGGCGCATTATTATCGCGTTCTTTTTCAAAATACCCGATTAAAGAGAGAATTATTTCTTTCGCTTGCTTACCTAACGGTTTAGGCATGATTTAGTTGTGAAAACAACTGATTGTTAAAAATGAAATCGGCGTATAAATATAGTAAAAATGGAAGAAATACGTATGATAATGAAGTGACTGAAAAATGTAAACAACTATGACAGTATGACATTTGACAGAATAAAATGTTACCATTTTATATGTTGCAACGGCGTACAGTTCTGGTAACATAAAACATTACCGGAAGCTAGAATAATATTAGGATTAGTAGGTATTATTGTACTTTAATGTTACTTGGACCGAAATTATTCTTTATGACGTGTATCGTTTGTTTGGGTAATCGACCCATATACGTTGATTGTTGTAGTATGAATATTTAGTTTGTACCTAACTTCGCTAAAGTGGGTGTCAATACAATATTCTGTCATTTATACATAATTGTCAGTCATATAAGCTTTTTGTCGTTTCTTTTTCGCTTGGTTTACTGCGTTTAATTGAATATTAGAAACTGTCTTTCTAAATGCAATAAAAGGCACGTTTCGTTGTTACTGTAAGTTATTTTTTTTGTGTTTATACGAATATCATTACAATTTTTGCTTAATTTTAAAGTTGCCTTGAAATCAACAATGCCATTTACGGAAGAACAAGATAAGTTTATTGTTGAGGCTTATTTTCGTAGCTGTAACAGAAGAAATAATCCAAAATGTTTTCATTTCTCTAAAGACGTACAAATCTGTGTTTACAAAATTAAGGATCTTATCTTGAAAATATAATATTTCTAAATATGTAATGTTATATGCAATATCGATTTTTGTATTAAATTATTTGTTGTATGTAATATCAATGTTTGTGTTAAATTATTTTTAATAAAGATATTCTTGAAAGTAGTTCATACGTAAAATAATAGATGTCGCACGGACAAAGTGCAATTCAGAATATGATATGTGCGGCAAATACACCATGACTATGAAGCAGCACGGTCAACCTTTTACGATCTCTCTGTATATAATACATTTCTTAAACGCTTAAATACTTACCTCTGCACCGCCAACAGCATTTTCAAGGTCTTTACATTGCTTTGTTGTACTAGAGTCCATCCAAATAGGGCTATTCGTTAAAGAAAACGCTGTAGAAAGTTGATGATGAAGAAATTCACTTGAGTCCAATTTCTTTAACTTATCTTCAGCACCATTTTGCCAATATACAGAGCCGTGTTGCTAGAATAGTAAAATAAGTTTAAAAAATGGTATCCGTTTTAGATCTTCCATGTTAAGTGGGAACGTTTGATATTTTAGAATAATTAAATACCCCTCGGTGTGAAGTGAGTGTCCCGGTTATATCCCTCTTGCGATCACACATAACTCGACTTAATTAAATTTCTACTAATTCTTTCCTCCATAGTACTTATTCCATGGCAATCACGATTAGTTGTGCGTGCGGATGTAAGTCCGGTGCGGAAGAACACAAAATAGTTGACTGCTGTGTTTGCAAGAAGTCTTATATTTATTCTTGTGTGGATTTGACCACTACTGAGATTAGGACAATTAAAACTAAAAAAGGCCTATCATGGTCCTGTAAGAACTGCAACGTTTTGAGCAATGACATCAGTGAACTGAAAGCGGCTATCTTGAGTTTAAGAGCCGATATACAATCAAAAAATTCCAACGATGACATGTTCGAAATGATATTAAGTGAGCTGAATGGGCGGAATAATCGCAAACAAAACGTCGTCATCTTCAACATTGAGGAAATCGATTCGCAGGATAGTGCTCGTAGGCGTGACCACGATCTTGGTGTAGTGCGTGAGGTGTTAAATATTACGTCGAATAACATTGATCTGGAACATATAGAAGTTCAGCGTATTGGTCAGTATGTCAACAATGGAAACCATCATCGTCTCATAAAAGTCAAGCTGAATAGCATTAAAGATGTTCACACTGTTATTAAGAATACCTCTAAGCTACGGGGCTCAAGATCTTACAATCGTGTCAATGTTTCATTGGACCGCACTCGAAGACAAATTGATTATTATAAGAAGATTAAAGCTGAATTGGATGCCCGTGTGGAGGGTGGAGCCACAGATCTCAAAATAAAGTACAAGCAGGGGATTCCGACCATAGTATCTTTAAACTAGCGAAGCCCAGCAGAGAACTATCGATTTATTATCAAAACGTGCGCGGTTTAAGAACAAAAACTTTTGATTTTTTATCCAGTGTTGGTGTCAGTGATTTTGATATTATTTGTATTACTGAGAGTTGGCTTTCAAGCGATGTGTATGATTGTGAATTGTTCCCCATCACCTATGCGGTATTCCGTGCCGACAGAAAGTTTGAGATTGTAAACAAAAGTCGTGGGGGTGGCGTTATAATAGCGATTAGATCAAATATTTCTTGCTACATCCTTAATGTCGATCTTATTAATGAATCATATCCCCAGATAGATATTATCGGATGCTCTGTCAAATTACTAAACCAGAAGTTCATCATCTATGTGATATACATTCCTTCCGATGTATCGTACATAACCCTCGAAGAGTTTCTGCTTCTGTTTGAAGATTCTAACGTTAATCACACAGAAAAAATAATAATTCTAGGTGATTTTAATATTCCTCATTTTAACAAGCACTCTCTAAACGACAACAAAAGCAGTGCGATGTCTAACTTTCTAAGTTATGTTGGTCTCATACAGATCAACACTATCGTAAATAATAGAGGAAGGCTACTCGATTTAATTCTGACTGACTTTCACAATATCTTGGTGACTAGGGATGATATGCCTCTAGTCAATGAAGATTCTGATCACCCAAGTTTACAACTCTCACTCTCCCTTACGTACCCGACTAATCCAACTTTACCTAGTAACACCAACAACAGAAATTACAATTTCAAAAGGGCTGATTTCGTTAATCTATACAATGCGATTTTGGGCGTTGATTGGTCATTATTTGACAATTACAGTAATATAGATGAGGCTTGTAGTGCCTTTTACGATATCTTATATAACCTATTCGATTTGTACGTGCCTCTAAAAAGTAACAGTAACTATCGTTACCCTATCTGGTTTAATCGTGACCATATTAGCGATATAAAACTAAAGAATCACTACCATTCACGGTACAGGGAGACGAAATCGCTTAATGATTTGAATGCGTTCAGGGAGTTAAGGAGAAAAGTTAAAAACAATTCTAGGTTGCTGTTTAACAAATACTTATCAAATCTGCAATCTTCAATTACTACTGACCCTAAACAATTCTGGCAATTCGTACGTGCAAATAAGAACGACTCAGGCATTCCTGGATCAATTACTAATATTAATGGGGAGATACTGGATCAACCGTCGACCATCGTTGATGCCTTCCAAGAATATTTTCAATCTGTTTTCCTTCAATCTTCATCGAAACCATCAACGCCTCTGGATCCACACTCGAATTATCTACCGATTGTTGTAAATACAATTTCAGAACCGGAAGTTCTTCGCGAACTAAAAAGGCTTAAAAGTACTTTTACTATCGGTAATGACAGCATACCTGCCTTCTTTTTGAAAGACTGTGCTCGCGTCCTAGCGTGCCCATTAAGTCGTCTTTTCAATTTATCTCTCAACACCTCAACATTCCCTAAAGTCTGGAAGATTGCAAGGCTTGCCCCAGTATTTAAGAAGGGTGACAGATGTTCCATCGAAAATTACAGACCGATTGCCATTATAAATAATTTAGCCAAAGTTTTTGAATCATGCCTTTACCACTCTATCTATCCTCAAATAAAACCCATAATATCTACGGATCAGCACGGTTCCACTGTCACAAACCTAGCAATCATGACGCAATATTTATCAAGCAATCTTGACAAGAATAAACAGGTGGATGTCATATACACGGACATCTCAAAAGCATTTGACCGTATAGACCATGGAATTCTCCTCCATAAGCTTGATGTTATTGGATTTTCTACGCTTTTACTTTTCTTTTTTGAAACATATCTCACTAGCAGAAAGCATTATGTTTCCTACAGAGGCCATACTTCCAGTAATTTTTCACCATCTTCAGGGGTACCCCAGGGAACTAACTTGGGTCCTCTATTGTTTCTACTATTCATGAATGATCTTCCGTCGGTGATTCAATGTCCTAGATTGCTTTTCGCGGATGATTTGAAATTCTACTCCTCCATTGGATGTATCGAGGATTGCGAATTGTTGCAGGAGCAATTGTGTGCCGTTCGAAACTGGTGTGAGCATAATAGGCTGAACCTGAACGTGTCTAAATGCAGGGTGATGAGTTTTTCTCGAAAAATGAACATTATTACGTATGATTACCATCTTGATAGCTCATTTCTTGATCGTGCTCAATCAATTCTGGATCTTGGGGTGATATTCGATTCTCGTCTCACGTTTTCTGATCACATCAACAATATATGTACTTCGGCTTTACGAATGCTAGGCTTTATTATTAGAATTACACGCCAATTTACAGTGACTGATCCTATTATTACCCTATACTTTTCCTTTGTGCGCTCAAAGTTAGAATATGCATCTGTAATTTGGACTCCTAATTTCAAATATCACATTAAGGCCCTCGAACATGTTCAGAGACGATTCCTAAAATATATTTACTTCAAAAAACAAGGTGAATACCCCATACAAGGTTTCAGCCATAGAGCACTTTTGGATATGTTTGACTTCGATCCACTAGATGTTAGACGCAATTGCTCTGACCTGAAGTTTCTTTATAATCTATTACACAATAAACTTGATGCACCGGAATTACTTAACGATATCAATTTCGTCGTCCCTCGAGCATCGTCTAGATCGTCGTGTGCGTTCTATTGTGAAAGATTTAACACAAACATTAAATTTTCATCGCCTATATACCGTTTATGCAATAGTTACAATGCGTTATCGGATTCATCCACCGACTTGAATTATTCGCCAATCAATACACTCATTCACAGATGCACTGCCAACTTACATTATTTATAGATTATAACTGCGTAGTTTTATTTACTTTAATTTTAGTCTGCAAATATATATATATACGTTGAAATTGATGTTTTTGTCCTGTAATTAGATTGTAAATCTGTTGGGCAAATATATATTATTATTATTATTATTATTATTATTATTATTAAGTGTTATGTCTTCGTTGGGAAGACTATACGGAACAGTCCTCAAAGCTAGAATAGAGAAAGAAGTAAGGAAAATAGAAGAACAAAGCGGCTTTAGACGGGAAAGATCCTGTACAGAAAATCTGTTTACGCTAAGGTACCTAGCAGAGAAAAATCAGACTAAAGAATTACGTTTATAGATCTAAAGAAAACATTCGATGATGCGCCCTTCAAAAGCTACGGATTACATTAGAACAAGCTGGTATAAATAAAACGTATATAAACGCAATAAAACCTAGCTGTTATAAAAGCTGGAAACCAAATCTCTCCAACATTCATTCCTTCGAAGGGAGTAAAACAAGGCTGCTGCCTTTGCCCTACAAGTAAATACGGAGAAAACTCAGTACAGTAGAGTCTCTATAACGTGAACCAATTAATGCACGTTTTCGAAAAATTCACGTTATGGCATATGCAGACAATAATAAATAATTGATATGGTTTTTATTAAATGCGCACAGGTTGAAAACACATGAACAGAACTTAAAACATTTATTTATCAAATGAGACAAGTACTAGTTTCTGGAGAAAAAGTCAAACAAAGTACTCTGCCGAAAAGTTCGTTTTGTTGAGAGTACGGTAGCCTTATCACGCGGATTTTTAAGGGCCTGAACTTCTTCAAAGTCGGCTTCATCTTGTTCAGCCCATTCTAGACCTTTGTTGAAAATTCGAATTGCTTCTGCATGACTTACTCGATTTGAGGTTCTATTATGATCTATTACATCGTTAGTTTCAGATTCAGTATCAGAATTGTTGCCAACGTTTTCATAAACTGTTTCATCATCACCGCCGTCATCTTTGTTCCATTCGTCAATATCGGCAATATGATAGTCTTGTTGGGAATCAATTGTATGCAGCAAATCAATGATAATTTCCACAAGAGTCTTAAGATGAAGAATTTCCTGGCGAAGGGTGGCCAAAGGGACGTTTTCTTCAGGATCTCCCACAGCCTCGTTCGGATTTGATAAGATGTTTCTCCAACACTTCTTTATTACCGTTGGTTCCAACTTATTCCATGCCCTTGATAGATTAAAAACAGCATCTTTAAGGTTATACTGCTTGATAGTCTCAATTATATCTTTCGACCTATTAGCCACTATAATTGCCAAGAAACTCGACCTATAATGCAGTTTTGTTAATCTAATCACGTTCTAATCTATGGGTTGAATCAAGGATGTCACATTAGGTGGCATATAGTTACTCTTGGGGGGGGGGGGCGTTATCTAAGAGAAGAAGAGCTTTATCTGGAAGCCCTTGACTTCGAAGAAATCTTCTAACTTCAGGAACGAACATTTCATGGAACCACTCCTTGAATGTGAATGCAGTCATCCATGCAGACTTTGAGTTTCTGTAGTGCACAGGAAGTCGAAAATTGTTGAAACTTCGTGGGTGTTTTGCACTTCCTATAACCAGTGGTGTCGGTTTATGTAGTTCGGTAACATTAGTACATGCTAAAAATGTTACTCGTTCTGCAGCTGTTTTTCTACCAGGAGCAGTTTTTTCTGTACTGGATACAAAAGTTCTTTCTGGCAATAGCTTCCAAAACAATCCAGTCTCATTTGCATTGTACAATTGGTCATCTAAATTACGCTCCTTAATTTTAGTGGACAGTTTTTGTATAGAAGGAGAAACAAGTTCCGATTGCGAAGATAACTTTTCACCACTTATTGATAAAAATTTTCCTAAATTTTTGCATCCACCCCGAACTAGCAGTAAATGTATGTTGATTTTCTTGCAATTATTGATGAAAATATTTGGCTTTCTCTTTTAATATAATACCACTTACTGGTGCATGTCTTTCTCGTTGCTCTAGAAACCATTTATACAAGGCTTTTTCCATCTTGGGAAATTCGGTAGTCCTAAGCGATTTTCTTTTTCCTGGTCCAGAAAATGTTTGCGCAACTGCCGACTTAATTTTTGATTCTTCTTTCTTGAGAGCACACACTGTCAACTTAGCAACCCCATATTTTTTTGATAAAAGGTTACTCCAAATCCTTTGTGCACGTTTGATAAAAGCTTGGCTTTTTGTTCCAATGTTAAACAGTTTGGTTTCTTATTAGGCGCCATTATAAGTCTGTGTTGTGTCCACAATGACTGACTATACGGCTGCACGTGTTGGCTTGTTTCTGAATGAGACGATGGAATGTGTTTTTTTGTTGTTCATGTTTTAGAGTGTGAACAATTTTGACGTTCACGTTTTGAGATACGTAAAATTCAAACCGCCCGTTCACGTTTTTGGATGTTCACGTTATGGTACGTTCATGTTATCGAGGCTCTACTGTATATGGTCATTAGAGGAAAAGTACAGGATATACAGCTAGACAGTGGAACAGTAAAAAATGTTAGCCAGTACAAATACCTGGGGGTGACAATATGCGAAGACGGAAGGGACGTCAAAGAAATAATGAAGGAAATAGCCAGAGGAAAGAATATGAAAAAAGCACTAAATCCAGCACTGTAGCATAAAACCCTGACAAAAAAATATTTAAAGCAATAATAGAACCAGTAATGACATACAGGTCGGAGATATGGGTGTAACCATGAACGACCACGTCAGAAATAAAGATATCAGAGATAAAGTAGAAGTGAAAAACACTATTATAGATGTTATAAATGAAAGGCAGCTTAGATGGTTATAGGGACATTTGCGTAGAATGAAGGAAGAAAGAATACCAAGGAAGGTATGGAATTGAATTCCAGCACAAAGTAATAAACGAGGAAGACCTCGAGAGAAATGGATAAACAACACAGAAAGTGAAATGCGGAAAGAGAGATCTACAAGAGGACAATTGGAACGACAAGAATAAAAGGCGTTTAGGATACGAAACTAGTTGTATTTGCAATCTCTTCGAGCTTGAATCGCCTTTTTCGCGTCCGCTTACAGTTTTATTACAGTTTTCTGTAAAACGCAAAAAAATCTTTTTGATTTTCTAAACTTTTGACACACCTTATATTCTTCTTTTAAACGAAATGCTGTCACGATGATAGGTGGAACGACAATATAATTAAACATAGACTTTTCACTGTTGAAGTTTTAAGTTTGGGCTCTATTTAGCGCAAAGCAAGACTTGATACTACAAGATTCATACAGACTGACATGAGAATAGCTGTGTTAACATTTTGCTTACATACATCGCAAAAAAGCACTCTATAATTTCTATTTGTTGGATCATTTTGCGATTCTTATGAAATATTTTATTAAAAAATAACACAAAAGGGGAGATTTCATGATTTAAACGAAACTACAAATAATAATTGAATCGATCGAAATAAGATCGCGACACCATCCTGGTACACGATCATCATAAATCATAGTTGATCCATAATGTTTGTCATAGAATATTGGTATAAGTAATGTTGATTACTCAATTTATTTTTTATTTTATTTTTATTAAAGACACAGTAAATCTATAAAACACTCGCTCTTATTGTTATTATAGTGGTTCATCACACTCTTCGATTTAGAATTGCCTCTTCGCGTCCACTTTTTGTGATAACATTTCGATGATATTTATTCGACAATGCAGAAAAGTCAGACTGACGTTAAGATGCTTAAGTAAATTATTGTCATTCCACCTGTCATCGTGACAGCAGTTCGTTGAAGTGTATTCGTTCACAATAACTTGCGAGAACGAAATGTCAGAGTGACAGTGCTTAACTAAATTGTCGTTCCAATTGTCGTATGAAATTAACAACGTAACATGATGAACTTTAACAAAATATGTTTTAAACTTACAGGTCATTGAGAGAATTAATTAATTTTGATATTACGCTTTAATAATATACTTTCTAAAACGCAATCGAAAATCTTGCTGGCTCCTAAATGGTTGATGCTAAACACTATGTCATACCATTTAACCGAAAATGTACTTCTGATTAGTTGATGCCAACCAGCAGTCGCATACATTAAATGCTTGCTTTTATAACTGAATTGGTAAACGAAATTACATAAATGCTTATGGGAATTTTATTTGATGTATTTATTTTATTGCAAAGTGTTTCGGACACATCTGACAAATAAAGAAAGCTCACCCTATTATTTGTATGTAGAAAGATGATAGATATGTATCCAAGCCATTTAATATATGTATCGATGAGAAATGTTATTAAATGATCCCATTTGTAAAATGGCTTAAATTTATATAATTATATCTTGAACACTGATATATTTCCAACATTCTGTTGACATTTAGGTTTTGTATAATTCGTGTGCATCTAACGTAATTTGGCAGGCCCAAAATGCAAAACTCAGATGGTTCTTTATTTAGTCTTGCTTGAAGTTCTTCGTTGTATAAAATTGGTAGTTGCCTGCCTTTTTTGCGTCCAATTTTAAGCAAAAGATAGCCCGTACTGTCATCGTGACGACATTTCGATGACATTTATAATGAAATCTATTGTATTTAATATATCTTAATAATATAGAAAAATCGTTATATTTATTAATGTACTTACGTGCGATAATACATTTTAAGTTTATTTAATCATATCCTTCGGCATTGTTCGTATATTCATATAGAAAAGAAATTAATGCGTTTTCATGCACCTTTCAAAATGTGATGTGTGTTTGAATTGACACGAGCTGTCGCCTACTTTTTCTAGCGAGATTTTTTTACCGGATCCGCCTACAGAGGGGCTTTAAATGACCTGTACCTTCGTTATAGAAGTACTGGGAAAGTGGAGATTGCTGCCAAACGTGGCATAAAAGTCCATTTTATCGGTTTCTCAGCCTTCATCTCTACGGAAAACGTCGTCAACGTCGATAGCGTTGAATTCTTTCGTGAAAATGAGAACCGTGAAACTTTTCGATGTATCTGTCACATCTGACAATTTTTGATTTTTGAAGTGATTTTTCTTTATTTTCTGTTACACCACCACATATTTTTATATACGTAGACCCGCGGTCCATTTTCGGAGCCTCCGATTTCGAGTGTGGTGCCGCCAGCAGCCACCAAATATAGCACACGCAAAGGAGAAATGTCCAGCCTATACGTACCCAAAGAGGGAACGCTCCCGACGCGATTGCCTGGGAGGAGTTACACATATCGTTTTGCCTTTTTCGAGGGTTCGGTTAAGCTATTTCAACCATGCCGATTAGAGTGGGTCACTCGAATGGCTTTTAGTATATATAAAGCGGCAATGGCTGCACAAACTGGTTATATGTAAGTGTAATGTAATCCGTCAAATAAGTTGTTCAGATGAAGCAATTCTCTCTATTATTTATTTCATGGATTCCTTAAAAATTACTCTGATCCCGTGATAAAAAGGAAATTAGAACAAAATTGCAATTATCAATAGCTTACTTATACATGTAGAGTTGTCCCAATATAAGAAATACATATGTCGACATATCCTATTTTGGCGCTGGAATCGTCGAAAGTTCAGTAGCGTCGGTTCTAAAACTGCATACGAGCAACTGTCACAATTCTAATTAGCGTTTGTGCGTTTGAGTTTTTCGTGTGTTATTTATTATCCACCGTTACCCAATTTATATTAAGAAGTGTCTTTTTTCAAGACAAGACGTTGCGTACTTTGGTCAGAGTGGTAAGTTGCATTGAATACAGCAGTGCGATATAATTATATTATGCGTCTCTTGTGAACAGATTATAGGTTATGATGGCTGAAGCAAAAGCAAGCTTATCAACACCAAAGAAAGTTGGCGTGAAAGGAAAAATAATTCACAGCCAGGGAAGGGAAATCATTGCCAACGTATTAAAATTTATGAAGGAAGAAGCTGGAAATAATACTCCAACGATACCATTGTCTCACTACAAAGAGAGGTTACTTGCAGCAACTGGAATTTCCGACAGTACATACAGAAGTATTGTCAAGGAAGCTGGGGATGTAGATGCAGGAAGGGTTACTTCTTTTAGTAGTCCTGGCAAAAAACGAAGTCGCCCTAGTCCAAAAAGCACCCTTCGTACTGAAGAAAAACAAACTATCCGTCCTATTGTACACAATTTTTATATACATGAAAGAAGACGACCAACCATAAGAGGTACCAAAATATAAACTCCTTTCTGTTAATGTTTTTATAATAGCATTATTTTATTTATTATAGGAATTTATGATAAAATTCTTGAAAATGGCATACCCTTCGAAGGTGGATTAACCACACTCTCAAATGTTTTAGAAAAGATGGGATTTAGGTATGTACTCATGCAGCAGATCAGTTTACGACAGCAAATTTATGTATTTATGTACTTGTAGATGGCAAAAAACTTCTGATAAACGGAAATTATTGATGGAAAGCTATGATATACGTGCTAAACGCATAAAAGAGCACCTGCTGGATAACATTACAGAAGAGCTGGTGTTTATTGTAAATACTGGTGAATCAGATACCGATGAAGATCTGTATGATGATGACGATTCTGAAGATCATGCTAATAATTCGTTATTGTAATTTTTTGTATGCCTTCAATTTTTAATTACCATATAATATAATTTACTACGCATTGTAATTCATATTTTATTCCTGAATAAATAACAATAGCTATTTCGACGGACTTTTTAATTCTTAACAAATGTATATATCCTTGTTTACTATAAAATTTTCTTTGAATGCCTAGGAATTTGAATGAAATAATTTTGTATGTTTTAACCATAGCTATGTTAGATGTAATTCAAAAACTTGGTTGTCATTAAACGATATGTTGCAAAATTCAGTCCAATATTTTTGCCTTTTGAGTCCATGTTCCATGTATATAATTCTGCAAATCAATAAGTATTTTATTATTATCTAATAAAAAACTTTCTTAAATCATTGAAATTCGCAATGTAATTATAATTACCTGTGATTTATATGAACACAAATGGTTTTCCAAATATTGATGTACCCATGTTGTAATAATATAAATTACACAATATAATTACTACATATTTAAACTTATTACTATTCTGCAGTAATTTCTATTATTGACGTGTATTTTCTGTCAAATATTACTACCGTGCTACTGCTGTACCTTTTATTAGCTTAAAATACCTCCGCCACTGACAGCGTTAGTTCGCGTTATTCTCGTCGAAGATATGATGACGACATATGTATTTCTTATTTTGAGACAACTCTACTATATTATTTCGAAAAATTGAAAATTATTTAGAGATTCGCACTACTTAAATTTTATAAAAACTCACCTGAGCTGTTCCTGATATAGCTATTATTTTTGAAAAGTCCACACCTGCCACTAACAATCGATCCATAAGTATATCCAGGGCCTTCACCCATAATAAGGTAGGTACAGTTACAAAGGTTGGATTAATTCTTTCTTGAATTATGCCACCATGTGTTCGAAATTCTGGTAGATCTGTATCGAAGACTACTGTCTCTTGGTCTATAATACTTAACGTGTCATCTACAATAACTGCTTTTAGCTGTAAAATAAAAGTCGTAATTGTTAAGAGTTTTCGAATCAGTAAACGTAAATAATTAATTTTAAATATTTTGATTTTGTTCAACACAATGCTGTTATACAGTGTGAAAACTACTTATGGAATAAATTCAGTAACTTCCAAACTAATGACATTTGTCGAAAACGCTGAAACAGGTCAATTTTTATTTATCATATTAATTATTGTAAGTTGTTACACTTGTTCGCATTTGGCGCCACCCCCTTACGTCCTACCTCACAGCAGTTAGTCGGCACCTCTGCGTAAGCCCGCTTAAGATAATATAAAGCAGCGCAAACGTTACTCGAAGGAAGTACGCAGACTAAATATCTTTGTTTTTAACTACGAAATGGGACACTCTGTATACTTTAAAATATTTCTGAAGACTTACAATAATAAAAGAGCTATGAAGATATGCAGTAAGGATAGTCTGTATAACTGAATTTATTTTAAATGTCACACTGGAGAACACAATAACGGATGCGTCGTATTTAATGGGCCACTAAATACTGCCTCCACTTTATTTCGCTATCACAGTTCCACACAAAACTTGGCACAAAGGCATGGTAAGTGTATATACAGTCATAAAAGAAATTTACAGCTATGGTTGTCCAAAATAAATATTTCAGCGTAACATTAATATCTTTTAGTAGAAAGAATTACATTTTGATTGAATTAGTAAGATTTCATAGAAGGTTTATGTATCGCCAGTTTCTTCCACAAAGTTAAACTTTCAGATCTTACTTAGATTATTAGTCAAACGCTTACGAAAGTGTTATTTTTTTCAATGTCAAACTCTTTTAAAACGTACTACCCCTTATTTTGTTGATAAAAAATTCGTCAGTTTTTAATAACTAGGAATGAAATCAATTTTAATAAAATGTTAACAAAACTTGATTGTTTTGTTTCTATTTAATAACAGAGATCCCACCAAAAACACATATGTAAAAAGAGCAGGCCAAATCTTCGCAGATATGTGTGTTATATTATCTTAAAAAAATAATTGAAATATAAAAAGTATGCCAAGTTGCGTGTATTGTCCTGACAAGCACAGAAAGTCTGTGTGTATTGACAAACCTCCAGGTCAAACTTGGCAAGTTTTCAGAAGCTTCATATTCATATCTTTAATGAAAACTTGCCAAGTTAGATCTGGAGGTTTATCAGTTGACACAGAATTGTGTGCTTATCAGGACAATGCAAATGACGTGTAGATAAGTGTAGTACGTTCAGAATTATAAGAAACTAACTTTTAATGTGTTTACAACTATTGTTGGATCCTCCGCCCTGTGGCAATAATTCTTAAAACAGTTCTAACACATTAAAAGTTAGTTTCTTATAATTCCGAATGGACTATAGCTTGACATCCTTTCTATATTTTAGATGTATTTTTAAGATAATAGAACTAACTAGCTGGCAATAATTTAGCCTGTTTTTCTTTACATGTATGTTTTTGGCACGACTTTTTGATTCCTTCTAGCAAGTGACTTTTGTTTTGTATAACTACAAACAACTATATGATTAACTAAAGAGAAGTATGGCAATAATCATGGGTATCCACTGAAAGAACCTGCCGAGGAAATTTAGAGATTTTAATCAGTCTCGAAACACCAATACCTCATTCTTTCATATCAAAAGTAAATGACATTATTTAAAAACACTGAATAAAAATATGGATTTTATCAATGCTATTGTGTTGCCAGATTTTAGCAACGAAGTCCAAGGCTACCACTGGCCTGGAGATAGCTGCTCAGCTCACCCAGTAGTTACAGTAGTACATTATCACTTACATTCCTAAGGTAGTTCAAAGGACTTTCCATGTGGCCAGCAAGTTAAAGTCCTATTTGTGATGACAGAGATTCAGATAGTTCTTGCAGTTTTTATACCGTCCAGCACAACCATCACTAAAATATGTCACAACGTTTACATTTGGAAAGTGATCTTTCAAAAGCTGGGCAACAATTTTTTGTGTTTCATACGCAAAGCTTACCTCGCGTTCTAAATCTTCAGATAAAATATATAAACATGAAGCCACTATCTTTTTTGAATATTCAGGGCAAGTGAAAATAAACTACTGGGGGAACAGGATAACTATCTCGGTTCCAGTAGTAGTCCTTTGACTCTGCCTTGAAGTAAATAAGAAGAGTTTTAGCTTAAATCTAGCAACAATTTGTTAAAATCTATATCTTCTTCCAGTGTTTTTAAATCCCGTGTTTGTGCTTTTGATATGAAAGAATGAGGTATTAGAGTCTGAAGACTATTGATTAAAGTCTAAATATTCTTCCAGAGAAACTGTAAATTTAACCTGCCGGATTCTGTCAGTGGATAGCAGTCGGTGGGCATTTACACTAAATTGTCTTATAATAACGTATACGTATATTGGAATTTATAATTTTAATCAAAGAAAATACAGATTTGCTATAGACTATGCTATTATAATACAATATTCTAGAAATATAATATTGTGGCGTAATTGAGATAATAAGAATTATTTAGAATCATTCTATTTTTCCAGAAAAAAAACATGTTTTCAAATAAGTAGGTACTAAATGTGTAAAAATCTAAATTGTGAAGATAATATAATCTATGGAAAATTCCCAAAAATAATACCCATTTATTTCGAATATTTACTGGTAGCAAATAATTGATATTTTGCAGAAATCGGAATAATTGAGAGCACAAGAATCACACATATAGGTACCAACGAATCCTAGTGCAAAAAGTATGAACGAGCGTGGTTTAAGGCTTAAGCTACTCCATGCGTAGAGGAAAGTGTCCTAATATGGGGATACTGCCTAATATGGGGTATCTCAATATTTTTTAAACTATGGCAGTGACATCTATTATGTGATAACTTTTAATAAGGTTTTGGTGTCTGCAGACATCTGTAAAAGATTTATCGACTTAAAATGATTGTACCGACCAAACATTATCCATAACTCATTTAGGCGGCGGTTGAGTTTTTGCAACTGTATGTGTGCATTGGTTAAAACAGGAGATAAAAGTAAGTATTATTTACTGTTTTTGGTTGTTTAAAAAGTAGATGGAATAGGTAATGATGTGTGTATACTGATGTGAAAAAAGCTTTATCCGATTTATTTTTATATTAACCTAAATCTGTGAGCTGATCTTTGCCTATTATGGGGTACATAGATGTGCTTATTTTAGGGTACCCCATATTATGGCACAAATGGTAAAACACAAATAAAATAATTCTTGCAGATGTCGGGTAAAAGAAAGCAGTGGACGCGTGAAAATATGATAGAAGCTATTAAAGCTTGCAGAGAAAAAAGAATGGGTTATAAAAAAAGTGCCAAGACATACAACGTTCCACAAACAACTCTAGAAAGATATGTAGCAAGGGGAGAAGAGCCAGAGAAGATTGTGAATGAGAGGTTAGGAAGAAAGCCAGTATTTTCAGCACAAATGGAAGAAGAATTGGTTAATCACTGTCTAGAACTGGAAAGAAACTTTTTTGGAGTCACTCAGAAAGACATTTGTCGCCTGGCGTTTGAACTTTGCGAGCAAAACAATATAAAAAACCCTTTTAACAATCACAAGCAATGTGCAGGTTCTCGGTGGCTAAAGAGCTTTATTAACCGCCATCCAATCCTTTCCTTTAGAAAACCGCAAGGAATATCCTACGCTCGTGTGAAATCTTTCACTAAAGAAAATGTTGAAAATTTCTTTAATTTATACGAGAATGTTTTGGAAAAAGTTAATAACAACCCATCACGCATTTTCAATTGTGATGAAACGGGTATAACCATTGTACAACATAAACAACAGAAAGTTATTGCCTTAAAAGGGAAAAAGCACGTCGCTGCTTTAACATCTGCAGAACGTGGGGCCTTAATGACTGTTGTCATGTGTTTTGGGGCTACCGGTCAGTATATCCCTCCACTAATTGTTTTTCCTAGAAAAAATATGAAGGCCGAGCTAATGAATGGAATGCCTCCAGGAGCTGTTTCAGCATGCCATAAATCTGGATGGATACAGCAAGAAATCTTTGTTCAATGGTTTGAACATTTTGTTCGTCATACTAAACCTACTGAAAACGACCCAGTTGTTTTGCTGCTGGACGGTCATTATTCGCACACAAGAAACCTTGAACTCATTAATCTAGCAAGAAACAACCATGTGTATATTGTTTGTTTCCCTCCTCATAGTACAAATAAAATGTAGCCCTTGGATGTCTCATTCATGTCTCCTTTTAAAACATATTATGCTCAGGAAATAAGAGATTGGCTTAGGCAGAATCCAGGGCGAGTTGTAACAGTCTATCAGGTTGGAGAACTTTTTGGTAGAGCCTATTTAAAGGCTGCCACATTAGGTACTGCCATACATGGCTTTCGGAAAACAGGTCTGTTTCCTGTTAACAGGCACGTTTTTAAAGAGCATGAGTTTGTAGCTGAGCAACTATCTAAGGAAGATAATCCTGTGTCAGTAGCAGAATTAAATCACGAGATCCCAGATATGGAATCAATTGAAGAAGAAGAAGAAGCAATTGAACCAAAAGACAATCTTTTTCATGTGGCGCCTGCTGATTTATTACCGGTCCCAAGTTTAGCAGAGAAAATAGTTATCAAAAAGCGATCAAACGCTGGTAAAGCAACTATTATCACGAGTACCCCATACAAAAAAGTTAGAAGAAAGTCTCAATAAGAAAAACTCTCCATCTACATCAAAGGTTAAACGACAAGTCTTCTTTAGTAAGGATAAAAATAAGGAAGGACAAGAAAAACCAACATCGAAAAGGAAACTAGTAACCCGAGGCAAAAAGAGACAAATGTCTTCATCCTCGTCAGATTCATCTGCAGAAATCTTTTTGCAAGAAAGTGACGATTCACCAAATGAAGATGAAGATGCAGAATGTTTGTTCTGTAACCAACCATTTTCGGAAGATATGTGTGGAGAACTGTGGCTTAGATGCTCTGTCTGTTTAAAATGGGCGCATAGTGAGTGTGCAGGAGAAAAAGGCAAACGTTACATTTGTGACTTATGCAAATAAAAATCACGATTATAAATTTATGTTTATTATAAACAGGAAATTCTGACTTTAAGTTCCCATATTTTATAACAAAAACATATTTGTCATGCATGTATAGATACAGATATGTATGCATTTGTGATAATTTTTTGAATAAAGCAACAACATTTATATTTTTTCAATTTTTTAGTTTGATTTAGAATGTTTTTTGCCTGCCCCATATTATGGCCCTATTGTAATCTAATTTGGGGTACGCACATTTTTTTTTTGGTATTATTTTTGTCCGTAATTACAAAAAAAGAGGAATGACTGATTACACATCGAAAGCTAGCATAACAATGAATCTGTAGTTTAAATTTTAAGTATTAATTACTAAAACTTTTGGAATTACTAAGGTTTGAAAAAAAGGACCCCATATTAGGCGATTTTCCTCTACTGCTTAAACTTTCGCCCTCCCTAGGTTGGTTTAAGAGCGCCATGTCCACTGTAAAACGTGTCAAGAGAGCCTTGACTTAAACGAAAGCCAGGGCTTAAGCTAGTACTGTAAAACCGATCCTAAGTTGTATGTTACTTATTGGCAGAAAACTGAACTGAATTGCATGCCTGTAAATATTTTTTTCTACTTCCATACTTTAATTGTATTATTAGAAATGCCGAACCTGTACTGTAATGATGTCCATTACGATACAGATTTTCATTACGATACAAGTTTATATCCAATAGGAATGGAACATTCCAATATTCAATCAATATTCGATATGGCGACTGCATATTTGACAGATATAAAAATTAATTAAATGTGACAGTTCTCTGCAATTTACAAGTAAGTAGTTAAAATTTGTGCTTTTTGAAAATATAAACGGTAAAAATGAGGGATAATGAAAGTGAAATCTAAATTTTGACTACACCAGACATTACGGAATAAGCCTTAGTAGCCTCGAACCATTTATTACCAGCTAAATTCGCAAAGATGTACGGAAAATTTTACGCTCAATTTATGAAATGGAATGTTCAAAATATAATGTTTTATTATGGGGTCGTAGAAAAAATAGTGTTGCATAATATACTATTAAATAGTACAGATAAGTACCTTTTCTCTTTATATTTTCTCTCTCTGTTTAGAAAATATCGAAGTATTACATAGAGTTAGATCATGCAATAGTTGGATGTAGTTACTAATATAGAAAAAGTACAGGTACTTATAGAAAACACGCTTCCTGGACACAAGACAGAGTGGATTCAGTTTAATTACACATATGATCAATTTAATTACAAATATGATCATTGGGAAAAAGCAGCACATACAATAATTTACTCATAATGCAAATTTAAAAATTAGGGAGGTAGTAAGAGTAGGGTAAGGTAGTAGAGTAATCGATAGGTTATCATATTATCTTCGTCAAATTTATCATCCGCTTATGTAATCATCATCATATGTTATTTTCATCATATATATGGTCTAGTATGTTGAAATAAGAAATTAATCAAGTAATTCACAAGTCTTAATTACGTAATACAAAAGTTTGTTTGATTTTGTATTTTTTTTAATACATGTAAACATATAGCCAATAAATATAGTAATTCTAATTTAATTGGATATCTTTAATCGCTCAATATATATATACAGGGTGAGTCAATACTAGCCGCTTCTGCGATTGCTCGTTTGTATTTTAAATAACCGGAAATGCATGAAATTTTTCTTTTTTAAAAGAAACATCCTATATATTTTTAGATTTTCTAGTACTGTTCCAAATTGCCTATTTGTCGTTTTTCTTTTTCAAACCAAAACGAATAAAAATCATATTCCTATTATTTTTAAAAGTAAAAACATTAATTTTGGTGGTGCGTGTAGCCAAGAAAATTCTCTATCATTTTGTATAAGTTGCATTCGACAATACCTCAAGAAACTTTGGTTTTTCAAAGCCTACTTCCCGATATTTTCACATATAAAAACTTGTTTTTTTTAAAATTATTTTGTGGCATTTTGTTCCTTTTTTATTCTCTTTCATTCTTGCTAACAATGTCCTATACCAATCTTATGTAACTTCCGAGATGATCACTATAAGAGCAATCAGTGGTTAAATAAAGAACTACGAGTGCTATTGCACTACGCACCCAAATATTCGTTCAACCAATGGGTACGCCGAATCGAAGTCTCCCTGGTAAAGTTTGTCGTCAGTTAGATGTAAGTCAAACTAGAGTATTCTAACTGATTAGGATTCATAAATTTGGTCCACATTATATTAAAGTAACACAGATGAAAAAATTTTAAGAATAGTTTATATTTTTGTCAATGGGCAGTAGAATTAGAGGACCAGTCACACTTTCTTACAATTTTTATTATTAGGACATACAAAACCTCATCTTATCAGGCTTGCAAACGTAATTAAAATGTGTGTGCATGGGGGGGGGGGGGGGGCAGTTAATAATTGGACCTTACTTATTTGATGGAAATGTTAATGGAAAAGAGTATCTTTGTTTTCTACGAATGGATTTTCAAAACTTTTTTGGAAAATCTTACTTTACACGTTTTAGGTCTTATGCGGTTTCAACATGAGGGAAAGCCCGGTCAAACTAGACATTCAACCTAGACAAAACTCCGACAGAGCTAAAAATGTACAAAGACCTTTGAATAGTTATTTTAAATAAAATGTGAAAAGTCCCCATCGATCCAACATGTGCTAAAATTTGTATTCAAGGTCAAAGGTCATGAAAATCAGTTTTTCGCGAATATCTCTTAAACATCTTATTGTAAAAATAGTTATTATGTAATTTATAGAGCATTCTGACACTTTTTCTGCTACAAACGATCGTTCGCATGTTATGGCAATTTTGAAAACTGCAAACTTGGAATTCTCACTAATATGCACTCCTTTCCACACCACCACAACGGTAGAGTACTTGGCGAATTTTTTTTACGTGGTATCCCCTGTAGGCATAATCCACGGTCTATGTAGACAATGAAAAAGAGATTGTGAAAGTGATAATGAATAAATAATAATTTTTTATTGATTTGGAAAAGACAGTGTTATCAATCTTCGGATTCAATATATTCAGCCGCATTTTCTTCTTCTTCTTCTTCTTCTGACTGCTGGATTTCTACATATTGCTCTAAGACATCAGCCGGATCTAGTAGTTCGTCGTCGATGTCATAAGCATCATCATCAGTTGTATTAGGTGTCACATTAGAGCATGAATGACCGTGACAATTGCCACATACTGCAGAACAGAACAAGCCAACTTTTTTTGCATCCACAGTTGAAATTGCAACCCCTGGTGCAATTGCAAAAAATCGTATTAAGTAATATTTCTGGAGCAGGTGGAAGAAGAGTTTGAATTGGCTCCAGATCGTTATTAATCATTATCCATCGCCAGTCTTCCGGATTTAGTTTATTACCTAGCCATACCTGAACTTGATAATAGACTCGGTATAAATGTTGATAAGTAGCAGCAGATGTTGGAGGGAGACAGGACAATTTCACGACTTTATTGTGTCGGGTACTTTTTACGAAACTGGAAAATCTATAGCTGTCGAATATCTCGATATATTATTCAAATTTCTTCTATTTACGCATATTATGATATGTTTTAAACATTCAACTGGCAATAACACGCGAACGATCGTTTGTAGCGGAAAAAGTGTGAGCCTTCTTGTCGGAAATCGCATGCACTATAAATTTGATAATAACTACTTTTCCAATAAAACTAACCGCTTAAGAGATATTCGCGAAAAACTGATTTCCATGACCTTTGACCTTGAATAAAACTTTTAGCACATGTTGGATCGATGGGGACTTTGCACATTTTATTTAAAATGACTATTCTAAGGTCTGTGTAAATTTTTAGCTCTGTCGGAGTTTTGTCTAGGTTTGGATTTTTTTGTGTCTATTTTGACCGGATTCGAAGTTCAATTCGCTATAGTCATCAAGAACGTAAATATCTAGATCGGAATCATCAATTGCAGAATTTCAGGATGGTCGTGTATGATAGCCTGCAGGGTCACCTAATTTTACCAAATTAGACTTCTTTTTGTGGGGATACGTAAAAGATAAGTTTGTCAAACGTTGCCTGCTACCAAAGAAGACGTGAAAATTAGAATCAGAATGCGTTTGCAAGAATATGTGGAAACGTTTAACACGACGTTAGTTCTTCTTTGGAAAGCGAAATACTAACACGTGCAATACACAGAATGGTGGTTATGTTGTGCATATTATTTGATAAAATTTGTTTTTTTTAGTTTCGTTTGTTGTTGCCTTGGTTAATAATTATTTAGGTTATTTAAATTGCGTGTTCCTATTTTTTGGTTTTACGTCACCAGTTTTTAATTTTGAGAAGCTGCTGCCATCTCTCATGAAGAGCATTAACTAAATGAAAGAATAGGAGCAATCAGAAATAAAAAATACTGCAAATGAACAATGCTGCATTAAAAAAATTATCTGAAAATGTAGTAGACTAATACATTATTACTTTTGGGATGGTTGGGTTTAACGCTTACTTTGTTTGACAGTTGACTTAGGCAGTCGGGCTTCGATTCATTAGTTAAACGAATATTTGGATGCATAGAATATTTAACATCTAATTACTCCTATAATGATTATCTCGGAAATTACAAAAGATAGGACGTTGTTGACAAAAATGAAAGGGAATAAAAAAGAAGCAATATTCCACAACAAAATACCGGGTGTTTAAAAAAAAAGTTTTAGGTATGTGGAACTTTCGGGGCTTTGAAAAAACTAAGACTCTTGAGGTATTGTCGCGTGCAAGTTATACCAAATGATGCAGAATTTTATTGGCTACGCGCACCACAAAAATTAATGTTTTGCTTTTAAAAAGCAATGCGAATTATGAATTTTTTTCAGAACATGTGTTTTGGTCAAAAATTTTCAAAAAAATTAATAACTCAAAAACTATTGACTAAATTTTGAATTGGCAATTTAAAACAGTAAAAGAAAATCCAAAATATATAGGGTGTTTTATTTAAAAAAAAAGTTTAATGCATTTCTACTAATTGGTTTTTCTCTTATTTAAAACACAAAAGAGCTATCGCGCAAAACGCGTCTATGACTCGCCCTGTATAACTTCTCTTTAGAATACGTAATAAAAATCAATGAACAAAAGAGACTACTTTCACATATATTACACCATCAAGTATTTGGTAAAATGAATCATCAACAGGTGGCATTTAAGATACGTAATGTTACTACACATTCACTTCTGATTTCGGAGAATCGACAAAACGATCACTGCGCGCGCGCGCACTTACACGTTTTTGTTTGATTAGATTAGACACGCGTGTTATTTGTGTGAACACTGTTGTAAGGTAAACTGATTTTTTTTTAAAACATAGGGCCATCATATATATATATGTACCTGTTGTGTACTCAAATCTATACCCATATAAGTACGAGTTGATAACGAATCCATGACGACGGTGCCGTGGTTTGCCGGTGATCTGAAGCACGTTAAAGAAACTTCGTTACTGACACTTTCCTACTCGGCGAAGTGCAGTTCCTCGGCACTGAGGTCAAGGTGTATGGACGTTGCTTTATCCGTACTCTGCGTAAACTGTGTGGCATAATTTTGATGCTAGTTTTGTACGGATAAACAGTTATTATCTTGTCGATTGCGTTATGAATTTTCTAGAGTGCAAACAAACGTAATGTGAGGCAGCATATTAAAAATTAAAGATTTCTAAAGCGGAATAAATTTGAGATATTGAACCAGAGGTGTAGTTGTAGGCCTTGTAAACATGTATAACTTTATGTAATGCATTTTGAAGTGATGTATTGCTGGATTGGCTAGTCTAGAGAATTTATATTCAAATGACGCCTGTGTTGATTAGCTTTAAATATTTGTAACGTAATACCTATACAGTTTGTACGCGAACTACTTGCGGATGAATATACTAGACATAGCTGGCCGACTATAAGTGGGAGAATAAGTGGGTAGCCTCTATTACTAACATTAGAGCAACGTTAAACTAGACACCCCAGAAATCCTTACTGCGTTAGTCCGCGAAAATTGCTACTATTACTGTGAATTAAATGTATTAATAACAAATTCTTTAACCAAGAATAAAGTCATTTACAGTACTGCTTTAGAGAAGATGGAAATAATAATAAACAATAAAAAACTCCTACCTAGATAATTTATAAACAATAGAGACTTATCGAAGCATCAGATAATCGCACTAAATAATGTTAGTATTGTATGAGTAAATAAAAGAAATGATCAACAATTCTAAAAATTTAATATCCTTTTTCTTAAAATATCCCCATTTGACTTCTAATCAACGAAGATTGACAACTGAATTCATCTGTCATCTTGAGTAGGCTTTCATACGTCAATTCAAAGCATACATGATTTTTTTCCATTTTGTTTTGTGTTATTAATTTACATTTTTAAGTGTAACTTAGAAGTAACTTAGAGTTGTAAAATTGTTTTAGTGTTTTTTTAAAGTTAAATATATTCCGTTGGAACATACCAAATTTGATTTGCCTAGACAATTTTTCGAAAATCCAATAATTTTGGCGCGTAATTGTTCTAAATTATTTTATTTATCTTATTTAAAAAGAGTCATAGTAAACAGTCAGTTGGGGCAAGATCAGGAAATTTTAGTGGTCATTTAACAGGACCTGAATTGCCTATCCATCTATCTCCAAAGACATTATTTAAAAAGTGGGTGACATTACGAGTGTTGTGCGCGGGGCAACCGTCCAGCTGAAACCATATTTCATTAATATTAAATCGTTCCCATACAGCTAAGTACCTATTTCAGTTTAAATTATCGTTGATAAAAAAGAGTCCAACGATTTAATTCTCATGGATACCGCTCCATACAGTTACTTTCATTGGATATTGTGTTTGCGGAGGTGTATTCCAACGTAAGATTTTTACGCGACCAATACCGACAAATTGCGCGATTATAACGAGTTTTCTTCTGTGAACAGGATATTATTAAAAAATAACTACTCATTGTGATATTTATTAATCATTACTTCGCGAAATTCCATAGAAAGATATGTAGCAAGGGGAGAAGAGCCAGAGAAGATTGTGAATGAGAGGTTAGGAAGAAAGCCAGTATTTTCAGCACAAATGGAAGAAGAATTGGTTAATCACTGTCTAGAACTGGAAAGAAACTTTTTTGGAGTCACTCAGAAAGACATTTGTCGCCTGGCGTTTGAACTTTGCGAGCAAAACAATATAAAAAACCCTTTTAACAATCACAAGCAATGTGCAGGTTCTCGGTGGCTAAAGAGCTTTATTAACCGCCATCCAATCCTTTCCTTTAGAAAACCGCAAGGAATATCCTACGCTCGTGTGAAATCTTTCACTAAAGAAAATGTTGAAAATTTCTTTAATTTATACGAGAATGTTTTGGAAAAAGTTAATAACAACCCATCACGCATTTTCAATTGTGATGAAACGGGTATAACCATTGTACAACATAAACAACAGAAAGTTATTGCCTTAAAAGGGAAAAAGCACGTCGCTGCTTTAACATCTGCAGAACGTGGGGCCTTAATGACTGTTGTCATGTGTTTTGGGGCTACCGGTCAGTATATCCCTCCACTAATTGTTTTTCCTAGAAAAAATATGAAGGCCGAGCTAATGAATGGAATGCCTCCAGGAGCTGTTTCAGCATGCCATAAATCTGGATGGATACAGCAAGAAATCTTTGTTCAATGGTTTGAACATTTTGTTCGTCATACTAAACCTACTGAAAACGACCCAGTTGTTTTGCTGCTGGACGGTCATTATTCGCACACAAGAAACCTTGAACTCATTAATCTAGCAAGAAACAACCATGTGTATATTGTTTGTTTCCCTCCTCATAGTACAAATAAAATGTAGCCCTTGGATGTCTCATTCATGTCTCCTTTTAAAACATATTATGCTCAGGAAATAAGAGATTGGCTTAGGCAGAATCCAGGGCGAGTTGTAACAGTCTATCAGGTTGGAGAACTTTTTGGTAGAGCCTATTTAAAGGCTGCCACATTAGGTACTGCCATACATGGCTTTCGGAAAACAGGTCTGTTTCCTGTTAACAGGCACGTTTTTAAAGAGCATGAGTTTGTAGCTGAGCAACTATCTAAGGAAGATAATCCTGTGTCAGTAGCAGAATTAAATCACGAGATCCCAGATATGGAATCAATTGAAGAAGAAGAAGAAGCAATTGAACCAAAAGACAATCTTTTTCATGTGGCGCCTGCTGATTTATTACCGGTCCCAAGTTTAGCAGAGAAAATAGTTATCAAAAAGCGATCAAACGCTGGTAAAGCAACTATTATCACGAGTACCCCATACAAAAAAGTTAGAAGAAAGTCTCAATAAGAAAAACTCTCCATCTACATCAAAGGTTAAACGACAAGTCTTCTTTAGTAAGGATAAAAATAAGGAAGGACAAGAAAAACCAACATCGAAAAGGAAACTAGTAACCCGAGGCAAAAAGAGACAAATGTCTTCATCCTCGTCAGATTCATCTGCAGAAATCTTTTTGCAAGAAAGTGACGATTCACCAAATGAAGATGAAGATGCAGAATGTTTGTTCTGTAACCAACCATTTTCGGAAGATATGTGTGGAGAACTGTGGCTTAGATGCTCTGTCTGTTTAAAATGGGCGCATAGTGAGTGTGCAGGAGAAAAAGGCAAACGTTACATTTGTGACTTATGCAAATAAAAATCACGATTATAAATTTATGTTTATTATAAACAGGAAATTCTGACTTTAAGTTCCCATATTTTATAACAAAAACATATTTGTCATGCATGTATAGATACAGATATGTATGCATTTGTGATAATTTTTTGAATAAAGCAACAACATTTATATTTTTTCAATTTTTTAGTTTGATTTAGAATGTTTTTTGCCTGCCCCATATTATGGCCCTATTGTAATCTAATTTGGGGTACGCACATTTTTTTTTTGGTATTATTTTTGTCCGTAATTACAAAAAAAGAGGAATGACTGATTACACATCGAAAGCTAGCATAACAATGAATCTGTAGTTTAAATTTTAAGTATTAATTACTAAAACTTTTGGAATTACTAAGGTTTGAAAAAAAGGACCCCATATTAGGCGATTTTCCTCTACTGCTTAAACTTTCGCCCTCCCTAGGTTGGTTTAAGAGCGCCATGTCCACTGTAAAACGTGTCAAGAGAGCCTTGACTTAAACGAAAGCCAGGGCTTAAGCTAGTACTGTAAAACCGATCCTAAGTTGTATGTTACTTATTGGCAGAAAACTGAACTGAATTGCATGCCTGTAAATATTTTTTTCTACTTCCATACTTTAATTGTATTATTAGAAATGCCGAACCTGTACTGTAATGATGTCCATTACGATACAGATTTTCATTACGATACAAGTTTATATCCAATAGGAATGGAACATTCCAATATTCAATCAATATTCGATATGGCGACTGCATATTTGACAGATATAAAAATTAATTAAATGTGACAGTTCTCTGCAATTTACAAGTAAGTAGTTAAAATTTGTGCTTTTTGAAAATATAAACGGTAAAAATGAGGGATAATGAAAGTGAAATCTAAATTTTGACTACACCAGACATTACGGAATAAGCCTTAGTAGCCTCGAACCATTTATTACCAGCTAAATTCGCAAAGATGTACGGAAAATTTTACGCTCAATTTATGAAATGGAATGTTCAAAATATAATGTTTTATTATGGGGTCGTAGAAAAAATAGTGTTGCATAATATACTATTAAATAGTACAGATAAGTACCTTTTCTCTTTATATTTTCTCTCTCTGTTTAGAAAATATCGAAGTATTACATAGAGTTAGATCATGCAATAGTTGGATGTAGTTACTAATATAGAAAAAGTACAGGTACTTATAGAAAACACGCTTCCTGGACACAAGACAGAGTGGATTCAGTTTAATTACACATATGATCAATTTAATTACAAATATGATCATTGGGAAAAAGCAGCACATACAATAATTTACTCATAATGCAAATTTAAAAATTAGGGAGGTAGTAAGAGTAGGGTAAGGTAGTAGAGTAATCGATAGGTTATCATATTATCTTCGTCAAATTTATCATCCGCTTATGTAATCATCATCATATGTTATTTTCATCATATATATGGTCTAGTATGTTGAAATAAGAAATTAATCAAGTAATTCACAAGTCTTAATTACGTAATACAAAAGTTTGTTTGATTTTGTATTTTTTTTAATACATGTAAACATATAGCCAATAAATATAGTAATTCTAATTTAATTGGATATCTTTAATCGCTCAATATATATATACAGGGTGAGTCAATACTAGCCGCTTCTGCGATTGCTCGTTTGTATTTTAAATAACCGGAAATGCATGAAATTTTTCTTTTTTAAAAGAAACATCCTATATATTTTTAGATTTTCTAGTACTGTTCCAAATTGCCTATTTGTCGTTTTTCTTTTTCAAACCAAAACGAATAAAAATCATATTCCTATTATTTTTAAAAGTAAAAACATTAATTTTGGTGGTGCGTGTAGCCAAGAAAATTCTCTATCATTTTGTATAAGTTGCATTCGACAATACCTCAAGAAACTTTGGTTTTTCAAAGCCTACTTCCCGATATTTTCACATATAAAAACTTGTTTTTTTTAAAATTATTTTGTGGCATTTTGTTCCTTTTTTATTCTCTTTCATTCTTGCTAACAATGTCCTATACCAATCTTATGTAACTTCCGAGATGATCACTATAAGAGCAATCAGTGGTTAAATAAAGAACTACGAGTGCTATTGCACTACGCACCCAAATATTCGTTCAACCAATGGGTACGCCGAATCGAAGTCTCCCTGGTAAAGTTTGTCGTCAGTTAGATGTAAGTCAAACTAGAGTATTCTAACTGATTAGGATTCATAAATTTGGTCCACATTATATTAAAGTAACACAGATGAAAAAATTTTAAGAATAGTTTATATTTTTGTCAATGGGCAGTAGAATTAGAGGACCAGTCACACTTTCTTACAATTTTTATTATTAGGACATACAAAACCTCATCTTATCAGGCTTGCAAACGTAATTAAAATGTGTGTGCATGGGGGGGGGGGGGGGGCAGTTAATAATTGGACCTTACTTATTTGATGGAAATGTTAATGGAAAAGAGTATCTTTGTTTTCTACGAATGGATTTTCAAAACTTTTTTGGAAAATCTTACTTTACACGTTTTAGGTCTTATGCGGTTTCAACATGAGGGAAAGCCCGGTCAAACTAGACATTCAACCTAGACAAAACTCCGACAGAGCTAAAAATGTACAAAGACCTTTGAATAGTTATTTTAAATAAAATGTGAAAAGTCCCCATCGATCCAACATGTGCTAAAATTTGTATTCAAGGTCAAAGGTCATGAAAATCAGTTTTTCGCGAATATCTCTTAAACATCTTATTGTAAAAATAGTTATTATGTAATTTATAGAGCATTCTGACACTTTTTCTGCTACAAACGATCGTTCGCATGTTATGGCAATTTTGAAAACTGCAAACTTGGAATTCTCACTAATATGCACTCCTTTCCACACCACCACAACGGTAGAGTACTTGGCGAATTTTTTTTACGTGGTATCCCCTGTAGGCATAATCCACGGTCTATGTAGACAATGAAAAAGAGATTGTGAAAGTGATAATGAATAAATAATAATTTTTTATTGATTTGGAAAAGACAGTGTTATCAATCTTCGGATTCAATATATTCAGCCGCATTTTCTTCTTCTTCTTCTTCTTCTGACTGCTGGATTTCTACATATTGCTCTAAGACATCAGCCGGATCTAGTAGTTCGTCGTCGATGTCATAAGCATCATCATCAGTTGTATTAGGTGTCACATTAGAGCATGAATGACCGTGACAATTGCCACATACTGCAGAACAGAACAAGCCAACTTTTTTTGCATCCACAGTTGAAATTGCAACCCCTGGTGCAATTGCAAAAAATCGTATTAAGTAATATTTCTGGAGCAGGTGGAAGAAGAGTTTGAATTGGCTCCAGATCGTTATTAATCATTATCCATCGCCAGTCTTCCGGATTTAGTTTATTACCTAGCCATACCTGAACTTGATAATAGACTCGGTATAAATGTTGATAAGTAGCAGCAGATGTTGGAGGGAGACAGGACAATTTCACGACTTTATTGTGTCGGGTACTTTTTACGAAACTGGAAAATCTATAGCTGTCGAATATCTCGATATATTATTCAAATTTCTTCTATTTACGCATATTATGATATGTTTTAAACATTCAACTGGCAATAACACGCGAACGATCGTTTGTAGCGGAAAAAGTGTGAGCCTTCTTGTCGGAAATCGCATGCACTATAAATTTGATAATAACTACTTTTCCAATAAAACTAACCGCTTAAGAGATATTCGCGAAAAACTGATTTCCATGACCTTTGACCTTGAATAAAACTTTTAGCACATGTTGGATCGATGGGGACTTTGCACATTTTATTTAAAATGACTATTCTAAGGTCTGTGTAAATTTTTAGCTCTGTCGGAGTTTTGTCTAGGTTTGGATTTTTTTGTGTCTATTTTGACCGGATTCGAAGTTCAATTCGCTATAGTCATCAAGAACGTAAATATCTAGATCGGAATCATCAATTGCAGAATTTCAGGATGGTCGTGTATGATAGCCTGCAGGGTCACCTAATTTTACCAAATTAGACTTCTTTTTGTGGGGATACGTAAAAGATAAGTTTGTCAAACGTTGCCTGCTACCAAAGAAGACGTGAAAATTAGAATCAGAATGCGTTTGCAAGAATATGTGGAAACGTTTAACACGACGTTAGTTCTTCTTTGGAAAGCGAAATACTAACACGTGCAATACACAGAATGGTGGTTATGTTGTGCATATTATTTGATAAAATTTGTTTTTTTTAGTTTCGTTTGTTGTTGCCTTGGTTAATAATTATTTAGGTTATTTAAATTGCGTGTTCCTATTTTTTGGTTTTACGTCACCAGTTTTTAATTTTGAGAAGCTGCTGCCATCTCTCATGAAGAGCATTAACTAAATGAAAGAATAGGAGCAATCAGAAATAAAAAATACTGCAAATGAACAATGCTGCATTAAAAAAATTATCTGAAAATGTAGTAGACTAATACATTATTACTTTTGGGATGGTTGGGTTTAACGCTTACTTTGTTTGACAGTTGACTTAGGCAGTCGGGCTTCGATTCATTAGTTAAACGAATATTTGGATGCATAGAATATTTAACATCTAATTACTCCTATAATGATTATCTCGGAAATTACAAAAGATAGGACGTTGTTGACAAAAATGAAAGGGAATAAAAAAGAAGCAATATTCCACAACAAAATACCGGGTGTTTAAAAAAAAAGTTTTAGGTATGTGGAACTTTCGGGGCTTTGAAAAAACTAAGACTCTTGAGGTATTGTCGCGTGCAAGTTATACCAAATGATGCAGAATTTTATTGGCTACGCGCACCACAAAAATTAATGTTTTGCTTTTAAAAAGCAATGCGAATTATGAATTTTTTTCAGAACATGTGTTTTGGTCAAAAATTTTCAAAAAAATTAATAACTCAAAAACTATTGACTAAATTTTGAATTGGCAATTTAAAACAGTAAAAGAAAATCCAAAATATATAGGGTGTTTTATTTAAAAAAAAAGTTTAATGCATTTCTACTAATTGGTTTTTCTCTTATTTAAAACACAAAAGAGCTATCGCGCAAAACGCGTCTATGACTCGCCCTGTATAACTTCTCTTTAGAATACGTAATAAAAATCAATGAACAAAAGAGACTACTTTCACATATATTACACCATCAAGTATTTGGTAAAATGAATCATCAACAGGTGGCATTTAAGATACGTAATGTTACTACACATTCACTTCTGATTTCGGAGAATCGACAAAACGATCACTGCGCGCGCGCGCACTTACACGTTTTTGTTTGATTAGATTAGACACGCGTGTTATTTGTGTGAACACTGTTGTAAGGTAAACTGATTTTTTTTTAAAACATAGGGCCATCATATATATATATGTACCTGTTGTGTACTCAAATCTATACCCATATAAGTACGAGTTGATAACGAATCCATGACGACGGTGCCGTGGTTTGCCGGTGATCTGAAGCACGTTAAAGAAACTTCGTTACTGACACTTTCCTACTCGGCGAAGTGCAGTTCCTCGGCACTGAGGTCAAGGTGTATGGACGTTGCTTTATCCGTACTCTGCGTAAACTGTGTGGCATAATTTTGATGCTAGTTTTGTACGGATAAACAGTTATTATCTTGTCGATTGCGTTATGAATTTTCTAGAGTGCAAACAAACGTAATGTGAGGCAGCATATTAAAAATTAAAGATTTCTAAAGCGGAATAAATTTGAGATATTGAACCAGAGGTGTAGTTGTAGGCCTTGTAAACATGTATAACTTTATGTAATGCATTTTGAAGTGATGTATTGCTGGATTGGCTAGTCTAGAGAATTTATATTCAAATGACGCCTGTGTTGATTAGCTTTAAATATTTGTAACGTAATACCTATACAGTTTGTACGCGAACTACTTGCGGATGAATATACTAGACATAGCTGGCCGACTATAAGTGGGAGAATAAGTGGGTAGCCTCTATTACTAACATTAGAGCAACGTTAAACTAGACACCCCAGAAATCCTTACTGCGTTAGTCCGCGAAAATTGCTACTATTACTGTGAATTAAATGTATTAATAACAAATTCTTTAACCAAGAATAAAGTCATTTACAGTACTGCTTTAGAGAAGATGGAAATAATAATAAACAATAAAAAACTCCTACCTAGATAATTTATAAACAATAGAGACTTATCGAAGCATCAGATAATCGCACTAAATAATGTTAGTATTGTATGAGTAAATAAAAGAAATGATCAACAATTCTAAAAATTTAATATCCTTTTTCTTAAAATATCCCCATTTGACTTCTAATCAACGAAGATTGACAACTGAATTCATCTGTCATCTTGAGTAGGCTTTCATACGTCAATTCAAAGCATACATGATTTTTTTCCATTTTGTTTTGTGTTATTAATTTACATTTTTAAGTGTAACTTAGAAGTAACTTAGAGTTGTAAAATTGTTTTAGTGTTTTTTTAAAGTTAAATATATTCCGTTGGAACATACCAAATTTGATTTGCCTAGACAATTTTTCGAAAATCCAATAATTTTGGCGCGTAATTGTTCTAAATTATTTTATTTATCTTATTTAAAAAGAGTCATAGTAAACAGTCAGTTGGGGCAAGATCAGGAAATTTTAGTGGTCATTTAACAGGACCTGAATTGCCTATCCATCTATCTCCAAAGACATTATTTAAAAAGTGGGTGACATTACGAGTGTTGTGCGCGGGGCAACCGTCCAGCTGAAACCATATTTCATTAATATTAAATCGTTCCCATACAGCTAAGTACCTATTTCAGTTTAAATTATCGTTGATAAAAAAGAGTCCAACGATTTAATTCTCATGGATACCGCTCCATACAGTTACTTTCATTGGATATTGTGTTTGCGGAGGTGTATTCCAACGTAAGATTTTTACGCGACCAATACCGACAAATTGCGCGATTATAACGAGTTTTCTTCTGTGAACAGGATATTATTAAAAAATAACTACTCATTGTGATATTTATTAATCATTACTTCGCGAAATTCCATACGCCTGTAATAATCGACGGGAAAAAATTCTTGAGACGTTGATATTCTGAAGGACCGGTACTTATTTTTACGTATTAGTTTTTGGACCGTTGTAGCATCAGTGTGGGATTTAATTTAACCAAGGCCCATATTTGCACTTTAAAACCATTGGCATTCCAATCAGGAATATGTTTTTGTGTTTACTAACGTAAAAGTCGTATCAAACGTCGAACCGTGTCATGAATTGTATTTGTGCTAAAAATAGATCTTTCCGGATAATTCACTGCGAATGAATCCCTAGTTACTTCCACAGACTTACCACCGTAAAATTGCTCTATCATAAATAATTTTTCTTCTGGCGTATCTTTAAATAACCGTTACCCACCTACTCGAAACGCGATTAACGAATGTGCTAGCCGACTGGAGATCGGTCGTTTCTAGCAAACAAAATTCAAATGAAATGCGCATGTGCAACTGCTATCCTTGTTGCACTGATAAACTTGCTTTTATTCCGACACACATTGACCTGCAGGTAGCAAGTTTGTTGTGTTAGAAAAGAACGTTATTTTTTTGCTTCTATTGTATTAAATAAGGATAGTTACCTCTAAACACTCAACCAAAAGAACAGTTTGTATATTGCTTTCTCGTACTAACTCATAGAAACTCTCTGTGTCCTCTTTTTTAACAATAGCGAATACATCCTCAACTTGGAGACAAGCAATTGGCATATGAATACATATAATTGTCCATCTCAGTAGATGAAATGCACAATCGATTTGCTGCTCGTTTGATTACATCGTTTGCTATATTTATAAAAACAGTTCTCACCACCCTATCGCAGCCAGGGTAGATACTCAAGATTCTTCCAGCAAGCTATCCTACCTTTGGAGAATTGTTCAACCATTTTCTGCTGTTCAATCTTATTGTGAGGTACCAAAACAAACCAGAGATAACGACTGGGCCCCATGATCCGCTGATTTGACACCTCCCGATTTCTTTCTGTGGAGGTACTTAAAGGAAAAGTGTACACCAACAAACCAATCACAACTGCGATGCTAAAGGACAACATTCGAAACGAAATTGCTTAAATAACACCAGAAGTCTACGAAATTGTTATGGAAAATATGCTTAGAAGAGCCCCCCCCTTGCAACACGGCCAGAGGCGGCCACTTGAGCAAGATCATATTCCATATATAATGTTAAAAACCATATAATAGATCAATAAAATATTAGAGCTGGCTGATAGGGATTACGATTACCACGATTGCAGGAATCCTTATATATAAAAAAAGTGAATACAGTTAATGTAATCGTTAATCGAACGATCTTAGATTACGATTGAAGCAATTGCAATTTTGAAAAAGTGTAAATTATGATTACTGTAATCGTAATCTAAGTTCGTTCGGTGAACGATTACATTAATTGTAATCCTGTTTTTTTTATATACAGATTGTCGTATTTAAAAGTTAATATGCATCTTCAAATACACACACATAAACATGTACCTATGTATGTATGTATACAACAGTTCAAGAATGTGGCTCTCGGTTTACCCACACCACCATAAGACCGGTGGTGTGGGGAGACCGAGAGCGCGAACACCATGCACACATGGCATTCGTTCCGTATCTTTAGAGCGTGAACTTACATTGTACCTGAAATGCTATCGAATGTACGAAATGGGTTTTATAATCCTTTAGGGTACTGCTTGATGCAAGAGGGACAGACATTTGAACATCTTCAACATTAAATTTTGTATAGTTCATTAAGTATAATATTTTGTTTCGTTTTAAATGTGAGAATTTTATTTAATTTTTTATAAGAATTTTATTTTAGTTACAAATTTTATAGAGTTTTGTTTCAGTTCAATGTTAATACATTATACATCAGTTACCAAAATATTATACAAAAGCCGTACATAGCGTAGCAATTCCTTAAAGCAAACGTCTGCATACTAGCTTTCAACGTTTTGCACTGAAGCCTCGGTCACAGTCAGTGCTGCCAATTGCGGGTATTTTACCCGAAATGCGGGTATTTTAGTCAGACTGTCGGGTAAAATTCTGAAGCGGGTAAAATCGGGTATTTTCACATAAAACAATTAAAATTTCCTTTTCTTAACTCGATTTAGTCAACATCAGATATCAATATGTATTTTATTGTCTTTTAAATCTAAACGCTACAGAAAGATTGTTGATGCATTTATGCAGCAATTCTATCAATTTCAGTGACTTGAAAGAGAAAAATATTTTGGCTGTTGACCACACAAATATTCGCTTGTTTGTTCCATTTCTGTCTGTTAAAAGAACAAAAGCTACTTGTTAAGGAAAGTTTAGGATGTACACTTCGCAAAAATCTGTTTGAAATATTGAAGGAACCTAGATGTTTTTTCCTTAATCCTGGACGAGACGGTGGACTTGAGTGCAATAAAACAATGTGCAATTACTGTTATATACTATTCAAAAACAAATGATGTCAAAGTAACTTTTTTGATGTGGTTAAAACTGCATCTGGAAAAGCCAATGGTTTGTTCAACTCTTTGAAAAAATTCACGAAAATTTATTTAGAATTTATGTCATATACATTGGGACTTGTAACAGATTTTAACCTTATATTTAAATCAGAATCGCCACTCATTCATAAATTGAAACCTGAAACACAAAGATTGTTGATGCATTTATGCAGCAATTTAATTATCAATGTGAGTGACTTGAAAGGGAAAAATGTTTTTGCTGTTGACCACACAAATATTCGCTTGTTTATGCCACTTTGCAAAATTTAATTAGGTATATCTGCCACTGAATCTTTTGAAATGTTGAAAAATTATGCATCCCAAACTGAAATTGACCAGTTTCTCAAAAGTTGTTTAAATTTTTATGTAGAGCCTGTCCCTGACATTAAAACGCGAGTTGATTTTTCTGATCCAATTTTTAACATTTTAAGAATTCTTGAACCAAAAACGGTCCAATCCTATAAAATAAAATCGCTGCAAAAAATTGTACAAAGATTTCCAATAAATAAAGAATTTACAAATCTTCTAATTTTGGACATGGAATGGAAGCAGCATGGTTTTTTTTAAATCATTTGGAGTATGGTTTAGATTGTGAACTAAGTTGTGAAGTTTATTGGAAAATGGTGTTTGAATTGAAAAATGCTGCAGATGTTCTTCTTTTCACCAATATGAAAGTAGTGCTTTCCTTACTTTTTATTCTGCCTTTTTCAAACGCATTTGTTGAAAGAATGTTCAGTGATTTGAAAAATATCAAGACAGACCACAGAAATGCGTTAGGCACCGCAACGCTAACGTCTTTAATGGCGACAAAAAGAGGCATTAAAGATATGGGAGGTTGAAGATCTTACATACATTCGAATTATTTTAGACCACTTTTAAATTTGGCGCTTTCTATTTGAAATGTCGGGTAAAAGCGGGTATTTTTCATTCGCTATGCGGGTAAGGCAGACGTATGGCTCCGGCAGCACTGGTCACAGTATAGTACCAATACAGTAAAACGTCTCCCTTAAAAATCCCGTTTCGATCCCCTCCATAAAATGCATGCGCATAGTTCACCACTCTGTAGCACAGTATACTTCTCTGGTTGGGTAACGAGTGTTTGTTTACATTTATATAACCCAAAATTTGAAATATACCGTATTTAAAAAGAAGTGATTTTATTACATTCTGTTTGTTTTACTTTTTGATTTGTGTACATGTTATATAAATAGCATTTTTTAATAATTAATTGATTCTATTACTGTTTTTTAAGTGTTTAGGTAATTTATTTAGAATTTATCTAGGTTTACATTTTGTAATCATTTACAATATGGTTAAGAAATGTGTTGCTAATGGTTGTGGAAGTATTATAGGTGATCCAGGAATATCCTTTTTTCGATTTCCACTTGATGAATCTCAGTGATAATACTAAATAGGTATGTTTTATAATTTATTTTAGTTATGTAATATATTTTTTAGATGTTTTGAATGGATGAATAGGGTTGGTTTTAATGAAAACCACAAATATGGAAATTTCTCATCGAAAAAATGTCATGATTATTTGAGATTATGTAATAAGCATTTTGAAGATGATTGTTTCTACACTACTTGAAAGAATAAACTAAGGAAGGGTGTCATACCAACATTATTCAAACATCGTATGTTAATATATTTTAATTGATATTAAGTGTGTACGTATTGAAATACTATTTCAGAATATAAAATTCAAGAAATAAGAAGTACTGCAAGACATCAGGAGAGTCTGTCTGTCTTTTTGCGAGCCTTCTCTAGACAATCAAGGAGATATGTCCAGTGTCGTTTGTATTGGTAAAGTACCTTCCACAAGTTTTGATGTGTCTCAAGATGAAATTTTTACAGGTATCATTTTCTATTAAATTTAACACTTCATCATATTTAATTAGTACAAAGATGTAGTACATATGAATTTACACAATATAGTGTGAATGTGTCATTGGGATATGCAGTTCCACAGTAAATATTGTGAAAAGGTTAGAATTAAACACTAAATATTGTCACAAGCCTGAAATGTAATTAACATATCACTGAGATATATATCCCAATTACACATACTAAGTTATTATATTAGCATTACTGTGATTTAGTGGCATTTATTGAATTTTGTTAAAAACACTTACTGATACATTTCAATAAGTGATTTTCTTCAAGTTCAGTAAAAGATGCTAAATCAAGAAAGAGTATGAAAGGTATTTTATGTATGTATGTGTGTATATATATATATATATATATATATATATATATCTATTTGTGTGTTAAGCTGTACATAACATTATTTCCTTTAAGATGCAGCAACATAAACTTCACAAGCTTTATCAGCTGCATCACCAAGGAAGGAGGCATTAAGGAAACAGATCAGGACCTTATCGAAAGCACAAGGAAGATATGAAAAAATATTAAAAGAACAGGAAGATGTAAGTATGGATATTAAGAAGAACTTAGGTAAGTATTTTAATGGTGAGTTTGCTAATTTTCTTGAATTTCAAATTTATGTGGCTGGAAAGTCTTCCAGAGGTATTCGATACACCAATGAATTAAAACAGTTTGCTTTAACATTATATGTACATAGTTCCAATGCCTATAAATATCTATCAAATATAATTCGACTACCATCAGTATCAACTCTAAGGTCTATTACACATAATTGGGAAATAAGCAGCGGATTTAATGAATTCTTATTTTCAGCTATAAAATTGAAAGTGAATACGTTAGATGAAAAGAATCGAGAATGTATCCTTTGCATAGATGAACTGTCTTTGAAATCACATTTGTTTTATAATGTCAGCATTGATGAAATTGTTGGGTTCCATGATGTTTTTAATAGTCGTTCAACAGATATTGCCAATCATGCTGTTGTTATTATGTTCATGTTTTTAATTATTAAATTATATTATTATCAATAAATAATTATTTCTACTAATATCGTGTTTTATTACCTGTAACCTTGAATATGTGTACATTAACCCATGAACTAATAAAATAATATTCGTTTATTATGATAGATTTTTTCCTGTGCTTATGTTTCTTGCTTAAAAAAAAGGAACTTGAAAGTGAGATAGAGCATTTGTTTATTTGCCACCTTACAAAGTGGTAATAAGTAAAGCAAACTTTAAAACATACAATAAATAACTACATTTTCAGTAAACACATTACACACACACATTATTCTCTTGAATTTTGTTGATTTTCCACTTGGAATGATGGTTGATTTGAAAATTCTAGACAACACAACAGAAAACACCGTTGATGTCTTTCACATTATATTTGTATGGCACAGATTTTTTAAATCATTGTTTAATGACCCCGCTTACAGTTAACCAATTTTATCAATAGAATCACTAAAAGTAGTATAATTGTATTATTTTATATTTTTATAGGAGTGTTATGTAATTTTTAGAATGTGAAATATTAAAAACTAGCTACCATATATATTTTTTGTTATCTAATATAGTGTTCAGAATATCTAATATTTATTATTCATATAACTAATCGAATTATTTATTATTTCATTATGATTGTATATTTATAACTTTTTCGCCGACCCTTGTATATTCACTTCCCCTTTGCGCGTAGTTCACTGCGCAGTCGTCCTAAAAAAATAAAACTCGAACACGAACATCAAAGGGACCGCGGTAGAGTCGCGGTACTGTATAGTTACTATACTGTGCCTCGGTCTCGGTACCCGGTGTCCCGATATGAACTCATCTGTATTCCCCTATTATCGTACCCCTCCATTTCATGTTTGCATGCACATGTGTGCGTGTCTGTGTTTCCCTATATCTACTTTTATTTCAGTCAAACGGTATAAGGATTACTGTAATCGTTGGCTAGGATTAGTACCCTGGTTGGGATGCTTTTTTTAAGTTTCTGGTTTATTTTAAAAACTTCTTCTTTTCTACCAGTTTAATTGAGTCGCGTTTAGCTGTCCTACATTCTTTTGAACAACTTGATTACGATTATTCAGAAAATCGTTATTTACAAAATATATATGTTTAGAATACTGTAATCGTTCATCGAAGACATTTCGATTACGATTACTGGAATTGTAAAAAGTTCCATTGATGAACGATTACAGCAATCCTAATACCATTTTTTTTAATTGCAATTAAAACAATCGTAATCCAAACCGCAATCAATTATACCTGTAATCCTTATCGCCCAGCTCCGTAAAATATAAATTATATAATCGTATTTCATTTAAAAGTTATTAAAAAAAATCATCGACTTGGAACATGAAACACACCCTGTACTACCTATAAGGAAGTAATAAAAAAATTGGTTACAAAGACATCCATTTGTTAAATGATTTTGCTCTTATTATATAGACTTTATATTTTAGAGTTCAGAGGCCATTAATTTCCTCATAAAATAAACTGCGTTGAATCTGAAATAATGTACACTGCGCGTATTCTGACACACATATATAAGGTAAGCTTTTACAGAAAAAAATATATAAAATTAATGCTATTATGTTATTAATAATTTTCGGCGTATGTATTATTTTCACATGCTTTAGATCGAAGTCCGACATATGGGTCCCTTCTCTTCTAACTACATATAGGCAGTATTGATCTATAAGTGTTACATCCATTGTCATTTTTAATTAATTCCTAGCACACAGCAAAAACAAAGAAATAATCGTTAAGTTATTTTTCTGAAATTCATCTATTTGCTGCTTTTGCTCATGTATATATGGGGAATTCTAAACAAGTGTATTAGAATGTGTGATGAATGCGTTATTATTTCCGGAATAAGGACGGCACCAGGCGGAAGTGTTTGACTGGCTCCTCCCGGAGTCTTGGAGTCGCCGTTTACTCCGGAACCATCATTTATCGTCGTTGCTATTGTTTTCGTTCATACCTGATGCTGATTTTCTTGGATGACAGCCAATTTTCAAATTAAAAGATGTGTTTTTTCCTTTGGCTCTCCGTTTGAGACATCAATACTATGTACATACATTATGGAAAAAGCAAGTCATCAGTTTATCATAAAATTTTCATGCTTGATAACTGAATATTTGACGTCCATTTGTCAAACAGTAACGTTATCTGAACAGATCCCCGATTGTCTGCATATTTTAGTTAACTTACATAATAAGTGTGTATTGTATATGCCATGTTATCAGGAATAAATATTGCAATAATTAAGAGACAGATAATAGTTATTTATGTAGCAAGTTCGTAAAGTTATTCTTTACAAGTCTGAGATTATGAGCCGAGCGAGCGAAACGAGCGAGGCGAGTTCGATAAAGGCACTTTACTATGTGGTGCATACAAAATTTTAACGCCAACTTGAAATTTTAATTTCAAATTGGAGACATTATGAGTTATCACATTTTATTATGACAAACTAAACTGAGGTGCAAAATTAACCGGACAATTGAATTTTTCAAAATATTTTTTTTAAATATCGCAATAAAAATCATGTTTGGTGATTAAATGCTTTATTAATACATTATAAAACAGTAAAATTTAAGCCAAAAGAAAAAATAAATAAACAACTTTGGCACAAGGGTGTAAAACTGCTATAAATTGGAAATAAATAAATGTCAATTTTATTTTGCCAAATTAAAAAAAAAGACAATAACTTGTATGCCCACCACGAGCCCTAAACGGGTACAAGTCGATTATTGTATTGTATCGTATTTTATTCGTCATCAAAAAAACTTACATGACATGTCAGATAAGTAACAAATTCTTTTAAAGAATTTCTAAATAAATAATCACAAGCAATATAACATATAACACATAAATAAATGAAATCAGTTGTATATATAAGTGAGCAAACATAGATAATATAAAATTTCATAAAACAACACCAAAATACATTTACTTAAAAAAAACAGAGCAATAAAATCATTGTATCTACAAAGGATCAAAAACAGAGTGAGAAATTCCTTGTTTTGAATGGTAATAAGTCCAATTAATAACATTCGACAAAGCCTCTAGATATTCCTCTGAAGTCGTGTGACAGATATTCCTCAACGTCGTAAAAAACATTAGTCAATAAAAAACGCCTAATTGTTTTACTAAACTTGTTCACACTTAACTCCTTAACAAAGTCTGGTATTTTGTTGTAAAGCTTCACACCCCAATAACTGAACGAAACACCCCAATAATTGAACGCATGCTCCTGATCAAAACAGCAAATTCCTCTTGACGAATTTGGTTCCATTCCAAAAGCTCTTTCTCTAACCGGTACAACGGCAAAAACTCCACATGTTTGCGGCGAATACGTCGTCCCAGCATGTCCCATGCATGTTCTATGGTATTCAAGTCAGGACTTCGTGGTGGCCATAGCAACAACGTAATGCTCGCGTGGCCCTTGCAATGTGTGGACGGACATCATAAATTACCTTCATCATCAAGTAGATTTTATCCAGGCTCTTTTGTAAAAATTTAGTATATTTTCTTGTGAAAAACTTTTGAAGTTTTTTGGACTACGATTTGTTCTAAAAAGCATAGTAAGTTTTTTATATTTACTCATGTTAACTTCACTTTTTTACAGAAAGGGTTGTTTTCATCATGGAATAAACAACCACATCGAAGAAGGTGAATAGGCTTTTAATAAATTGGAAAAATTCCCTTTCTTTTCCTCCTTCTATACACTTTCTCCACTTAGCACTATTACAATTAGCTAATGAAGTCAATAGTAATTGTTTGACTTCTGCCATTTTAAAATTTTTATTATTCGCGGCAACATAGTTTTTTTTTTTTTTTATTTCGGCCCATATCAATTCAATGGAATTTAGTTCACAGTGCTACGGTGGTAATCTCAACATTGTGTTTGTTCTTTGCTGTTACCATTTCGTCAATAGCATAATGGTTGAAATTGTGCCGATGTGGTTTAATCAAATGCACTAAAACTGGTCTGCTCATTTTTAGTTGAAATAGAATTTCTTTTAATTCTAGCCAATTCTGCATGTCCTTCTTTTTAGATGATGTACTTGGAATCTTTTCAAATTTGCGAGAATGATAGGGTGCAATAATAATGGCTGCGTTTGGTATTTTTTCTAAAACAGGACTAAACCAATTTTGAAATATAACAGAATTCATATCCTCATGGTAGTCGCCAGTCGTTTGGAAAACTAACAATCCACCTTCAACGAACCCATCTTGAAATCCTATGCGCAGAATAATAAATATTTTGCCTTTTCCTGTTGGATTTTTCAAACCTGTCGAGATACCATCTATAAATGCTTGCCTGCGGTTATGTACATACATTAACAATAATTAACATCAACCTAAACTTTTGGTTGTATAATAATGATGGATAATAGAATATGGGTAACTTCAAAAACATAACACATAACCTAAGAAAATACAATATTATCTATTGTGGACCCTATATGTGATGCTATTTTCCTTGTACATTTCTTTTTGTATTTTCAGTTCTTAGCTCCTTATAAGTATTGAAAATTATTTGCTTTTCATTAAGGGACCAAAACGGCCGTGTTTTCTCGGTGGAGAAATAGGTAGGTCTACTTGTACTTGACACTGGGTCCATGATATATTATGGTAGGCACTAAATAAAAGGTCTAAGAGTTCTAAAAGTAACTACATATTTTTATTGTATAAATACTAGAACAGAGAAAACGAAGTAGAAAAAAAGCGTGGAAATATACAATATGCAACTGTCAAACGACTAGAAATGACTGTCAATTAAATTAACCCTTTATAGGGCAGTACTTCGATAATGCAAAAAATTATTTTTTTTTGCATAGACATATTGGTTGAAGTGTAATAATATGGGTTTACGCCCTTAGAATTTTATTTTTGTTTACATTTTTTTTAATGGGTGGTACTTATAAGTACCATATGGTCCAATGAGGTAAAAATTTATACACAATTTTTTCAAGTACATATTTGTACCACTTCCTTAATAAATAAAAAAGTTATTTGTTAAAGTATTTTTAATGTAAAATAAAATAAACAATTAACGGAAAATCATTCTGAACAGCCTTTGTTATCATTTATAATAATATTATAAATAAAATATAATTCTTGGGTTCTTTGAAAAATAAAGTAATACATAAAATATATATAATATAAAAAAACGGAAAGGGAATTCTAAATACACCACGAGAATTATTATTTACCTTGATGGAAAGGTATGAAGCAATTTAGACAGAGAGCGACCTTACACTCAACACATACAATATTTGATCTTTTCTGATGCTTGACAATAATTCAAAAGCAGGATCTTCTCCTAGTTGATTTCTGGGGCATATGTGTTCCAACATTAGTCAATCTCTGGACATTTTCAAGTGTTGCTCTTCCTTGAGGATAGTTATTATTTTTACCTCTTCCTTTCTGAGGAGCTGGTCCTTTGGTTTTTTCTTCCAGAATAATCGCCCATAAGTTCAGAGGCCAATATTGAACGAAATTTCAGGTGAGACATTGGTTTTATTTTGAGGCTGTTTCCTTTTACTGTTTGCTGATACAATATATAGCTATTGATAATACAAGCATCCAGAAGATAATAGAATATTCTGAGCCACCATCGTCTACTTTTCCAGGATATATTATATGTGGGATGCAGTTGATCAAAGTGATCTACTCCCCCCATGAATTTATTATAGTCGCTCACAGCAACAGGACAACAAAATTTTCTTCTTTTTCCGTCTTTTTGTGTCCGCTGAACCTCAGTATTTTCAAGTGGATTATGTATTGTACTAATAATACAAACAGATTTCTTTCCCCGGTCTTTCCACTTGGAACTACTAATGTTTCCGCTTATAAGTCCATCTGCTTCGCCCACAACCATATCTTCGTCTTGTTTTAGTTTTGATTTAGGAATAAATGTTCGTGTCTGCCTAATGGTGGCACAAGAAAGAAAATTTTTTGACAACAGGTTCTGTGCTAGACGGATAGACGAAAAAAATTTATCAAAAAAGAGACAGTACCCTAATCCCTCAAATGCTGCATTTACATTGAATGTAAATGCAGCATTTGAGGGATCATTACAACTCTTTCGCCCAGTAAAGTATTCTTATCAGCGTTAGGTTCAGCTCCCTCTTATATTGACAAACCAAGGCAGTAGCCTGTTACAGTACACGCTATTATCGACACTTTGAAACCCCGTTTGATAGGTTTCATGGGCATGTACTGATTCAAACTACTGCGGCCTTTATACTTTACCATTGATTCATCAATGGAAAGATTACGAGTTGGGTTGTACAGTCGTCTAAATTTTTTGTTTACACAATCTACGAACGGCCTTATTTTGTAAAGCTTGTCATAACTCGGTTCGCCCTTTTTGGGCATTGTCAAATTATCGTTTAGGTATAAATGCCGAGTGATTTAGGAAGCGTTTCAAAGTCATTATATTTTGGATACGTGGAACATTCATATTACTATCTGTACTCCAATATTGTCACATGCTTGGCAGTTTGTGGAAGCCCATTATTATAAGAATACCTATAAATGCTTTGAATTCCTTCAGTGATAGGTCTAGACTTGACGTGATTTTGAGCAGCGTAAGTGTTAGACTGTTCAACCAGGTATTGCAAAAAAATATTTGTGATTTTGACATCAACTGCAGCATCTCTTGAAATGCCAAACGGTTGATCAAATACATTATTGGAAAACTTCTTCGATTTTCGCGCACAGTTCTGTGTGTCATCATCATCATCATCTTCTTCTGAAGAGCTGCTTTTCTCGTCTTCACTAGGTGGGTTTCTTTGAGTTGCGGTTTCATCTTCACTTACTTCTAAGCATCCATCTTTCAAATCCGATTCTACTCCAGCATCCAAACCACTAGACGTGGATGGTCTGCTTTCAGGAAGAGCATCCTCTGCGTCTTCATCACCGCCAACGTCTGAGTTTTCAGCCATTTCGTGATTAATAGTAGACTGCAAATACTCCACATGTATAAGATCGTTCAAATTATATTTGTCCAACTTGTCCATCTGGAAATATTGAAAATATTCACCAAAATATACAGCCCAATTTCTTTCATGTAAATGGATTGTGGTACAGATATCTACCACTCAATTTCGATGCCCTATATTATCTTGGCGAGATATGCTACATGAAAAGTAATCTACCAGATAAAAAGATCATAAAATCTGCGTATAAGCGAACAATTTGACTGACAAATCGTTGCAAAACAATTTTTGCTGAAATGTGTTGTTCTAACCTCAAAATCGTAATTTTTTCAATTTTGGCCATATTGAATTGTTTATAAGAATTTCATACTTCTTTGATTTACACATCGTTCGTTTGAAAATATTATAAGATATTAATTAATAAAATCAGCCCAATTATTGAAAAATAACGCCAAAAATACAAAACTTACCTTTTGGCAACACAAACGGTCACTGGTACGCTTATTTTAAAATGTAAAGTTGGTTGCGCGAAATTTAAATTATGGTATTCAGCTGTACCATAAAATGTTTGTAAGGTAGCGGTAGCACATTCATATTTGATGCTTTTTCAATGGCACTGTCGACCATAACACCTAGTGGTACATATATGTACCAGTATCCTATAAAGGGTTAAGTGAGCGTCATTTGGGCTCGATAAGAACCAATCGAATTGCCCACTTTTAGCGCGAAAATTTAATTAGGAATTAAAAAAACAGAGTAATATATACAACTTACTTTAAAATGTTTATTATCAATTTCCGACTTCCCGTAAATTTGTCTTCTACAATCTCACGCGCTTCTGTATGTAGCACGCCTATGAAAACTGAATCATCACTCTGTCATGTTTGAATTGAAAACGACTAAATGTAAACACGGATTTGATTACCAACTTGACATGCATTTTACTTAATAAAAATAAAGAAAAGAAAGCTAATTTCACGAGATATTGATCGCTTGCATTTTTATTATCTACAATATATCCAAGCAGATTTTAGTTATATGGTTATTCTGTAATATTAAATTGTATTCTCTAATAATAATATTGTACACACCCCATCTGTAAATTCCTAGTTCGATTGTAGAGCGTGTAACATAACTTAAGAATTTAAAGTTATTAAAACTGTTAAGACTTTTGGGCGACAATAAGCAGCACAAATCATATTAAAGCTGAAGAATTTGTTCAGTGTGGTATCTCATTGAGAAACGTGTTTCGGAAGTATGTGTGTGTGTGAATGGTATACCAAACTGGGGGTTGCTAGTGGTGCATTTTTATTAATTTGACAAAAAAGTCATAGTTGGAAGACGCCGAAAGGAAACGACGACGCTACGGCGCGTCAGTCGCCAGAAGTCTTAAGAGCTGGCGTCATCTTGTTTTGGTCATATATATGTACAAATAGTAATATATAACGTTTTATACATACAAATATAAGGATAGATTATATACTCGTATTTATACAACGAATACCATCATTTATTTACCGATTCTAGCGCCGTCTTTCTGTCCCATCTTGGTTTTCCATTCGACAAATTGGCATAATAATGGATTCATATAAACACGATTAACTCCAAATGTTTACGTCTTGAGCTGCCGAGATGGCGTCAACGGCTAAACTTCGGTATAACTTCAGGAGGTTAAGAAAAATAGCCGTCCGAAAGATCGAAAACTAAACTTCAAAATACGTGGCCTGTTTAAACATAAAGCGATTATTTCTTTATTATTTTTACATGGCTAAAAAGGATAATATATATTGCTGTGGCAACATAACTATTTGGAATACAATAATTGTAGTATTACCATACATTAGGCTTTGCCAAATAAATTATGTTGTGTGCTGTTCCAGCAACATAAATAATAAAGATGATGATAATTTTTATTATCCTAAATATATATTTTATTTATCTTAACAGCACGTACTTTATAAGTATACGTGAATTCTATCAGTGTATCTAAATCTCTATTCTCTCATCAAATCTCTTGTCTTTTTTCTTTAATTGGGATAAGGTTATAGCTTATTCAAAATAAAAACCAGAAACCATATAAAAGATAATTGTATAATTTATTTAACATTATTTCACAATAGATAGCATCGCTATACTATATTCACCATTTTATTAAAAAGAAACATAATTAAGAGAACACATTTGTACCTTGTTCTAGGTTGTAATGTTTTATAGTACGAATATATTTTTCTTATGCTTAATCAAATAAAAATCTAAAATATTGTCCTGTTTCAAAAAAAATAAAATTCAATTAACGTTAGTATACTATTGATATTTTTATGCTAATTCTATTCCATCGGAGACATTATATTCGCACGTAATGCTCTGACAAACTTAGAACTTCGCAATGGTCAATGTTCGGAGAAAAAGCTTGAATCTGATTACTGTCTATAACCATTCACACGTATTATATCTAGCATCTCAGAGTCCGCTACCCAGAAACACTTTCCTTCTTAAAAATCTAATTTAAATCATTAATTTATAATCAAAAATTTATTGTAAACATTAATGATGCCTAATAAAGTGCCAGAAAATATACATTTGCACGTTATATCCTCTTAACACCCAACACCATTAATAATTCTATTTTTGTGTTCTTGAAACTAATGAATGCTTATTATTACAGGAAAATATTTATTATCCCTGTTGCACAACGTTATATTGAATATACATTTGCACGTTATATTTCAATACACGCATAACAACATCGATAAATCTTTGTATCAAAAACTTACTTTGAATCATTGAAAAACTTTTCAAATTCAGCCATTTGCATCTCCATTATTTAAAAATACAAAAATTATTAACCAAAGAAAAATGAATGAAACTTAAATACAAATGAAATTAATACGCTAATACAAAAAATAAATATGAATCAAAATAATCGTGGTGTATCTGACCCTACGATTTTTAAGTCGCTTTTAATCTCTTTCCAGATAACCAGCTAATCCAACTTGTTCATTCTTGTCCTCCAATTTATATCCCCGGGAAAACACGTGACCGCTCTCAACGCCATCCTCAGAAACTACCATTTAAGTTGTCACCCTGCGTCTTCAGTGAGATCTTTGCTTACCAAGTTGCCGTTGTGATATGAACACACACACACACGCACTTATTGTCTTTTGACAGTTCCTTCACTTTAAAATGTCAACACCTTGAGAATTGTTTGTTTATATTTTAAAAGTTTCTCACTCAAATTGTCCAGCATTTCTCCAATGTAGGTATACTTGTATTAATATAACTCTTCCTTATATTTGTTTATGAATTTATTACCTTCTTTACTATTTGCCAACACAATTCTTATTTTTGTTTTATTTCCAGCTCTCGGCAAAATTGGAAATACATTGTAAATAACAGGTATTCTTTTAATAAGATTACTCGCACTACCACGATCCATTTGGTTTGCCTTTTCGTTGCTTCCCTCGATCCAGGACTTTTCCAACGGTGATATATTTATCTGTAATAAACTACAAACCAAGTTTACATTATATTTTCTTTTTGTAGGTCATCAAACCGTACAAAACCTCTCTACAGTCTATGAAATATAATACTACATATACGAATTCATGAATGTACTTTATTATTGCCAGCTGTCGTTTATAAAAACACTACTGCAGATTGTATGGTCTTAGAATATTTTTATTTACATCCTTTTTTATTTATTTATTTATATAGTCATAAGTTTAAAGTAAATTTTATTCTTTTTGCATGATTTATTTAATAAAGTTTTATTACCTTATGCACGTTCTCAAGTTTACATAATTTATTCAATTACATTCTTCTCCCGTGCATATCGGATTTTGTTTTCTTCATACAATTTTATTGCATTTTATAAAGTCAGGTTGTTTTTCATTATACACAAACCATACATCTTGTTTCTCTTTTCTATAAAAGAAATATATATCTTAAATTTTATCTCGTCTTTTATTTTGTACCTGTTTAATATCTAAATTGTAAATATAAGTTCATTTTTATATTTGTGTTTTCTTATACTTAAATGTATGCAACTTAGTATACTCTTATGTTAAAATCTTTGAATACAATAAAATTTATCCTTATTGTCTCTTTTATATTTTATATACTTAAATTAAATCTTAATGCTATTACTATTATTTTTAATATGCAAGAGACCACGGCAATATGTTATACTAGGGTGTCCCAGAAATAAAAAGACAGAGTAGCAGGTATGTAAAGTCCGAACAGAAACAGGCCCAAATATACCGCAATAACGAAGAAATTAAAAATTTAATTTTCTATGTTGTTTTTTAGATAAAAAAATTAAATTATGGACCTGGCACAGAATGTATGTTTATAAATACACGTAAGAATGCTCATTTGTAAATAGAAACGAACACGCATTCATAGAAAAATACGCTTTTATTTGTATAAAACGGGGAAAAAACGTTAAATCGTACTCATTCATATAAAACATATTTTTTGCCCGATGCGTCTAGATAACGCAGTTATGTAGTCGGTTGTTGACCCAAATGGGCAACCCACTTTATTGCAGACAATAAAAGAGTCTTTTTATTTTTAAAATAGGAAGGTTGTTGCTCTTTAATGTGTTTGTAGTCGGAAACAGCTGATTATTATTATTATTTTAGAATGTTCAATAAATCGTAGTTTTTCTAGCCTTTATTACAGTAAATATCAAGAATGTAATTATCTTTTTCTAGCAGGTGTAAAATTAAAGTAATTAATGGTTTGATATTTATTATGAAGTGTCTATTCCTCCTCCTTTTTTTAAAACACAAGTAATATGGTGGTCCTGAAAAGGACCGATTGTGAAAGTGAAGCAGGTGGATATTTAAGTCGTCCAGGATCGGCGGAAGGCCAATTGAATTCTTTATTATTTTTTTTCTGCCGTCTGCGCACGAATAAAGACTTGATATTTTGAGGGTACGTTTTTACACAATCTAGCTGCCGATTTATGCTACACCGTCTTTTTATTTCTGGGACACCCTGTATATTATAACAGTCCAGACACGCATTGCATTGCAAATATAAAGAGTGTATACTGTATTTTTGCTGTTGCACATATGCTTTATCAAAGGGCAGTGTTTAGATATCAAGCCTGTTTCTATTTTTTCTTAATATAATTAGGTGTGCTGAAAATTTAGTAATTATATTGACTCCCATTTCTTTGCATGCTCTCTGTCTAGCAATTAGGGGGCGTTCATTAATTAAGTGAGGTGTTTTTTAAAATATTCCGACATTTCCCTCCTCTTAGCGAGATTTGATAAGATGCAGTAGGACCTCACCCTCATCAAGTGAGATTTACGGTATAATTCCCAAATAATTACTGCCTTTTTGAATAATCATCTTGCGAATAGTCAGCAGGTTGTCAAGCTAAGTACTAGTACATCTGGTAGTCTCACACTCACTCGAGGAGTACCGTAGGGATCTGTGATTCGGCCCATTTTTGTGTAACATTTACACGTCAAAGTTACTAAACTGCATAAAGTATTATAAATTCCATGTCTACACTGATGACAAACAATTATATTATTCGTTCCATGCATAAAATTGACGTTCTGCGGATGAGAATATTAACACTGATCTTCAATGCCTCTTTGTTGCCTTCTCAAATCATTGTCGCGACATTAATCCTGAAAAATCACAGGGTCAAAGGGCATAATTCCGAAACTTGAGCAATGTTATAAGAATTAAACTTAATGATACTATATTACCCATCATCGAGAAGGTCAAAAGCTTGGACATAACTTTGGATTACACTTTCCGCTATTCAGACCAAATTATTAAGTACATATATTAAAAATGACAAATAAATATTATATATTTCATTAGGTTATGGGCCCAGATATACTTAAAAATCCGTATAAATACAACATTTTTAAAAAGTATAAACTGAAAAATATATAAGATGGCGGACATTAGTGTTAATAACAACTTCAATATTGAAATTTTAAATTTAAGCAATTATGACACATGAAAGTATAGACTAAATATTTTATTAGTGAATAAAGAAAATTATCTAGATGTAGAAACCAAAATAAGAGCAAAGAGCTATCTGATAAATTCAAATCACTAATCGCACAATGTATAGGCGAAGACCAAATAAATATGTTAAAATGTCGAAAGTTCCTGAGGAAAGGTATGAAAAGAAAGGTATTCCAGGACAGTTAATATTGAAGAAGAAATGAACTATGTAGTTTGATGAAAATTTGGAAGCATTTTTTGCAGAGTTTTATGAGATTGTTAGACAATTGGAGAAGAAACCTATGAGCAAAGAAATAGAAAATTAATGATACATGGAAGGAAGTCGAAATACCAGTGAATGGAGATATATTAAGTACCAAATGGGTTTTTACTTCGAAACAATTATTGAATAGAATCGAAGACAGATACAAAGCTAGACTAGTCGTACAAGGATTCGCTCAAGACGAAATTGCCGCGTAAGTTATTTCCTCGTAGCAAACTGAAGGACGATATTGATGTATAGTATGTATACCCACTAGAAGGAGTACATTGCAAGGATGGACATATCTTAAAATTAAAAGAATAATAAGAATATAAGTTGTTAGTCAAGGGCAATAAAGTTATATAACGGTAGAAATTTGATAAGCTTAGGTTACAGTAATAATTTACGTGAAATTACCTTTAAAGTTCAAAGTAATGACAGCTTATATATAGAAATTGAAAATGGAACTTTACAATTATGGCATAAGAGATATGGACATATTTGTCAGTCTAATTTGGAAAAACTAGGTTAAAGGTTAATATGGTAGTAGTGGTCTTTGATAATTTCTGTGAAGATATTGAGGAACTCTCCCATCTAACATGTAATGGAAATTCATACAATATTACTTACATTCTTCTAACTTTATTTATACCGTAGTCGTCAAATTTTAATTTCGGTTTATAGCAATAGTACCTATCTATCCCATGCAGAAGATGACCTTATAATATGCAGCGATGCCTGCTTGCTAACAGTGGTGGGAGAGCAAGGCAGTGCCGGGGGACCCTCACGCCTTTCATTTCATAGGAAACGTTTGTCGAGTGTACTGTCTTGGCAGCCTCGCGTATGTTTATCTTTAGTTTATTTCGCCGCGCTCTTTTCCTCTTTCTACTTTCTTATCAGAAATTAAAATATGTCGACTACGGTATTTGTCTATTCTACTAGATGTCATTTCTCTTGCTTCTAGTACATTTAAACCGTAACCTTTGCGTACTGTCTTTGGTTGACCCAACATCAATTTGTTTACTTTATCATCATAGTGTTCGTTGTGAAGTGTTGTTATAACATAAAATCTGCAAAGTAATTGTAAGTAATCTTCACAAAGTGTATAAGAACTGTGTTTTAATACCTGTATTTTTAAATAATATAATTAACTATGTAATAAATTTTTCAGTAATTGTTTACACATTTAATAAATTATCTTACCGAATTACAATCGAGCTTTCTTTTTATTTCCGTATAACTTTCCCATTTTCAAACTCAAATTTAGTTGCTAAATGGTAACTGAATTCAACAAATTGCTTTCTCGATAAAACGGCAATATCAGGCAATTTGTTTCGTACAGTTACCCAGCAACAAAAAATTTCCGTTAAAAACCGAAAATTTATCTGGAAAAAAGAAACCTCTGATGTAATTATAAGTCAAAATAATTTGCGGATACTTTCCATACGAATAAAGTAGTTAGTACAAAGTTCAAATGGATTGAAAATGAATTTCAATAAATATTCGTCGTAATCAAATATCGTTTTTAAATCTGAAAATGACATAGTTAATAGTTATTATTGATATAGTCCGTCGAAGATTGGTAATAATAAAAAGCAATAAAACAGAAAGTTCTGGTAATCGAGGCGTATGTTTCTTAACCCCGTTGTTGTTTTGAAGGGAGATATTCAAGCAGGCAAGCAAAAGCAGTTAGAGGCCGGAGTCCTGGCACCGTTCATGGGTTGTTGTGTTGTCCTGGCTGGCACCAGAAACCTCGGAGCCTCTTCCAGTCCTTTCTAGTCGCGCCGTAGCGGGCGCCATCATCTCCTGTTTTTTCCCCCTGTTTATGCCATTGTGTAGTGTCAATATTAATGTTACACACGCATATATATGTATATATATATATAAACACCCTACTGTCCCCCTGTCTCCTAATGTTTTGAAAATCTTGATGTCTCGAGATTCTTTTACTGTCATTCAATTCATTTAGATGAATAGTTTGTTTAGTGTTATATTTACATACATATGTATCGTATACAAAATGCGATGCAACAGCAATTGTGTTCTTAGGTCAACCCACGCGGGAATTAAGTCAATTGGCATTTTTGGCGCCATGAAACATGAATGTTAGGAAGGAAGCCAAATAGATTTAATTAGATATATGAAGTATTTATTTTTTTTAGAAAAATGTGTTTTCAGCATTAGATTGACAAGTTGCGGTTGATTTTTTAATGTTCATTTTTACTAGCGCTAGTAATTATACACTGCACTGTGTCTGATTTTGCATTAAAGAACTTATGACATATTCATTTTTAAGAAATTCTCCTAAACAGTTGGTTTTTTATTTAAACTTCTCCTTTCCTCAGAAGCTTTTTGAATATACAAAGTGATTATATGAAGGTTATGATGTATTTGAACGAGAGCTTAAATCCCGAGATGAATTCCATTCAATACGCATGCGTCACATTTTGAAATTCGTAGTTACCTGTAGCTGTTGTTATCATCGTTGGTGTTGGTAGTTATCACTCAATAATAGAAAGTATTATCGTAAAAATGCCGGTAATGTGCAAAATGTGTAATAAAGTGTATAGCACACAATTTAATTTAAACAAACATTGTAGAAATACACACAATGTTAAAAGCCAGTCGTATTCATATAGCGAACATTTATATAAATTTAAGTGTTTAGATTGTTTGTGCTCCTTTCCGAAAAGTGTGAATCTTACCGAACATTTGAAAAATGAACATGGCAAAGATATATCAGAAGAAAGAGTGGAATTTCAAAGCTTAGAAGGTATAATTAAATTACAGATTTTATCAGAATGGAATTATTTTAATGAAATGTTCTTCCAGAATTCTATTTTTGGAAATATGAAATTGAACAGGAAGAACTCTGTAATTATGTTGTTCTGTCAGGCAAGAAATCTCTGCATTCTGGTGAAGAAGTTAAATATTTTGTTTGTAATAGAAGTGGAAACATAAACAACAGAATAGAAGATGTAAAGGAGATAATCAACCGAAAACGAAATACAAAGACGCAGGGCTCTGCAAAGTTAAATTATTGTTGTATCAGCAAGATAACTTTGAAAAAGAAGGAAAACAAATATGTTGCATACAGAATTATCAGTCACTATGGCCATTCAACAGAAATACAGCATTTAAGAATTAGCCATCTAGACAGACAAGAACTAGCAAGTAAACTTGTGGAAGGTGTTTCAAGAAAAAGAATTTTAGACGACACTAGAAACAAAATAACTACAGACCTTAAAAGGATTGATCTTCTGACAAGACAAGATCTAGACAATCTCAAGAGAAGCTACAATATTCAGTTTAATGAAGGCGTAAAACACAAAGATGATGCCACAAGTGTAGAATTGTGGGTGCAGGAGTGTGAAACATTAGAAGTAAATCCTGTGTTGTTATATAAACCACAAGGACAGTCCTCTCAAATGCTTGAAAATTGTGATTTTTGTCTTATAATAATGAATGATGTTCAGGAATTACTTTTAAAGCAGCTCGGTCAAAATATTATAGCCATTGATAGCACTCATGGTTTGAATAATTATGATTTTGAATTGACCACCCTTATGGTTGTTGATGAATTTAATGAAGGTTTTCCAGTGGCTTTTATGTTTACAAATAGGAAAGATACTTACATTAACTATATCTTTTTTGATACACTGAGGCAAAAAGTTGGTATAATTAACTGTAAGACTTTCATGTCTGATATAACTGGGACATTTTACAATGCATGGGTGCAGGTGATGGGTGCATCACTTCACCAGTTGTATTGTTCATGGCATGTAGACCGCGCATGGAGAACAAATTTAAGTAAGATTTTAAAGAAAGATAAAAGATTTTGTGTTTACAAAACGTTAAAGTACTTACAAGAAAGCACAAATTTTTTTGATGCCAATGCATTCCATGAACAATTACAAATTGCTATAGATAACATGCTTGATGATCCTCATACAAAACAGTTTGGTGAATATTTTTCCAAATACTATTTTGGGAACTATTTACAGTGGGCTTATTATTTTCGCCAAAATTGTGGTATAAATACTAACATGCGTGTAGAAAGTATGCACAAAGTCATCAAGTATTTTTATCTTGGTGGTAAAACTGTCAAAAGGTTGGACAAGGGTCTACACGCGACTCTCAAATATGTAAGAGATAAAATTGTAGATAGATTAATCAAACATACTAAAGGCAAACACAATTATTACAGTCAAGAAAATTTCAAGAAACATATGTTAGCACTAACATCAGCTTTTGAAATGAATATGGAAAGTCCTGGTGTATGGAAAATAGTTCATGATAACGACGAATACCATATTAAAAAATAAATATACAAAAATGTTGCAACCTAATTTGCCAGTATTGTGATATTTGTTTTCATCAATATACTTGTACCTGTCAATATTATTTTATTCATTCTGTCATTTGTAAACATATACATTACGTGGTTTTTAGAAATTATGTTAACCAGGAGCAAAATTTAATGAGCCAAAATTCATCAGACAGTAAAATAAATACAGGGTCTGATATAACAAATGCACAATCCGCTAGTAATCAGTGTTTAAATTTCTTTAGCAATAATGATAAAAATGCATGCGAGTATGATCGAAAGGAAAAAATATTAAAAGTAATATCAGATTTGCAGATGTTAGTTTATAATCAGGACTTGAATCAATTAAGTGATTCAGTGTTTCAACAGTGTATGAGTAATTTACAAAACTCAAAACAATTACTTCAGTTGCCATCAACTTCAAAAAGCGAGCCAATAGAATCCTTTAAAGATACACAACAAGCATCTACTTCCAAAAACATACTTCCTCAAAATAGGTTCTTCACTACCCAGAAAAAGAAAAAAACGATTGGAAAAGAAATGAAGAACCCAAACAAAGATGAAAATCACGAAATTTCAAATATTTTAAAAGGAATTAATGTTAAAATCATATCAAATGATCCTTCTTTTGATCACAGCTACATTTAGGTCGTTTATTGTCTATTTGATTTAATATATAATATATGTACCTACATTTTTCTATGTAATAAAAATACATTATTTCGTGTAAATATTAACAATAAATGTAGTTTATATATCCGGACGTTTCGTCTTATTTTTCTTAATGGAGGACCAAAACTTGCATCAAACAAGTAGGTATTATTTATCTACCTACCTTACTTTTAACATTGACATTTTTCTCTACATACACTTGAATCTAAATTTGATTTTCAATGCTTCAACAGTCTGTACATTCAATTTATGTACATGAGAATACAAAACAAAATTTGACATATAAAAATTGCGCTTGATGAGCAGAAAAAATTAATGTATTGTATCACATAACTTATAAAATATAAATTAGAACGACCCATATTACAGTCTCAGCATTCATTATTTCAACTAAGGAAATAGTCGATCCACGATATTTCCGTCGTTCGAGGAATCTGATAAAATATAAAAATGAATGTGATTTATTACAAATACGTATTTTAACAATTTAGCGCGCTAAATTAATTCTACCGAGTGACAAGCCAGAGCATGCGCATTTCGCGGAATCCATCTCGGCTTTTATTAAGCTCTCGTTGTATTTGATATTGTTACAGGGGAATTAAGTGTTGTAGTTAATAATATTCATAAACAATAAACAAAATTTTACATATTTATTCATACAACTCTATCTGCTGGTCGCTATTTGTTACAGGGTTATTCTAATTGTTTGCTCCTACGCAAATTTTAAATTTCTTTTTTTTTATTATACACTCTGTTTATATCCTTTACATTGCATCCGAAAGTATAAGTTCTGAGAGTTTTGCCTTTTTTTAGTTTACCCGTTTTATGGTGATAAATTGTTATTTGTGAATTATAGTAGAAGACCTTTACAAAGGTTAATTTGTTTGTATGGTAATGAGCTACCATTGAGATATCTTTTTTTTTAGATGGTGAAACGACCCAATGAGTTTAACCCATTAGGGACTCAATTATAAATTTTTTGAAAATTAATAATATTTTGTAATTTATCTGCGCAATATAAGGCCAGTTATTGTTTAAAGTATTTTTTTTAAATCCATGATTCACAGAAAAAAAAATTACATATATGGCACACTAGTATCTTAGGTTATGAAAATGAGAAGAATTATATTTGGATAGTACTATATTTAAAATTAATTTTTGGAATGATATTCAATGAAACAAGTAATACATAAACCTACATTACATTTTGTACATTGAGTTCTTACAGTATTTGCAGCGTCTTCTCTTATTATTCGGAACATATTGAACAAAATCATCGATTTTATCATACCTTATGTCCAGAGAATCTCTACTTTCTTGTGAATATGTTGAAGGTCGACCAGCTGATTTTGGTAAGGTTTGATATTTTTTCAAATCAGTTTGTGCTATTTCTCTTCTGAAATCTAGCTGAGGTGTATCGGGGTTCTGATACTTGTATAAAATCCAAGCATTCTGCATGGATGCACCAATGATCCATGTGAAATTAGCAACCAACACTTTTTTCCTCTTATACTTATACGGTAAACGTTTATATTGGAATCCATTTGGTCTGTACCGCCCATGAAATGTATATATTTAGCAATACAATTTAGTTTTGGTATGCCAATTCTCTTCATATCTGCAGCAGAATATCTGTTTGCGGTTGATATAGGAAAAACTTCATGTATTGTAGAAGCAACAGTAACTACAGAATTGTCCATCCATCGTGCGACAACGACAGTTTTGTCATCTGTCACAGCAAGTTCCACGATTTGTTTTTTTCATTTCATTCACTGTGCGTATAGGTAGGTCTTTGGCAAGCGATTTTGTCTAACAGTTCCTGTTGCATTATATCCTTCATTCTTCAAAAACTTCAGAATATTCATGGAAGTGAATAAATTGTCAAAATAAAACCTAAAGGGCAAAGATCTTACAGCGTTGGACATATCCTGATAGAGTTTAATAGTGGTGCAGTGGCTTTTCCAAATTCTTTTTGGTGCTCTGCGTTAGAATTTGGTATGGAGCCCTGATAAACTTCAAAATTTATAAGGCATCCACTTTTAGAATTTAGGCACCATACCTTATATCCAAATCGAATTGGTTTGCCACGGATGTACTGTTTGCATCCGTGACTGAGAATGCAAATCAGTCGATAACATTCTAAGTAAAACTTTAAAATTATTAAAATTTATAACTACAATTTCATTCTAAGTCGAATACTTTCTAGTTTATAAGATCTTTCTTGTTTATCGCACAAGGTCCATTTTCTTTCTCACTCACTTACAAAATCTGGTCTCTAAACACCCAATGAATGGGGATCATAAAACCCTTATCTTTATGCCTCTATTAGAGTACTCAGAACCGATAAATCTCGTCTGGCGTAACTCCGCCTGCTAGCCGAAACCGTACCATGTTTCACTTTAACTTGCAGATTGGCCAGAATACTTTTTAAATTATTGTCGTATCGTTAATTTTCGGATGTTTGTCTGATTTCAATTTTTATTTTTTTTCAACATATATTTTCGGAAAAAGGACTATGCTATGATATTTCTTTTATTTTTTAAAGTCTTTCGAAAAAATTTTAGTCTAACTATTTCCAAAAATAAAGTCAGAATTTGGAAGAAACTGATTGAGGTAGTGAGCACTCCCCCTTAATACAAAACGAACAGCTTAATGTGGTAATGAAGTAGAAAAACATTTTGCAGCTGTAACATTTGTAATCAATAAGGATACAGAAGTAATACATATAAAATATGACATTGCAAAATATTTTATTATTATTATATTATGCAATTAATAATTTTCTCCAATTCTAATGCTTATATATGTATTTAAAACAATCTTTTGTAACATTATATGTACGAAAAATTCATAAAAAATGTTTTATCAAAGTTTATAATTTTTCAATTTTTTTACAAACTAAGGACTTGGCGGGACCTCAAGATGTTGTAATATTGCAAACAAAATTTTTATTTATTCTTTTTGAACCTAACAGGCAACTTTTTTCCACTATTACCAAACTAAAATATAATAAAAAATCCACCCTAATGGCCATGTCATCAGCATAGACAAACATTAATTGTAACAGGTCAGTCAGTACTATACCGGGTGTCTGTTTAAGCTCGGCCACCGGCCATATCTCGGCAACCGTTCATTGTACAACCTCGCGGAAAAAATCTTGATAGTAAAATGGATGACGGGAATTACAGCAAAAATATTTTTAAGTTTCCAAAATGATCGCAAGGGGGCGCAATTCTCAAGATGAATTAAAAATTCGATAATCTTTCATTAAATTCTAGATTAAGATAGATTAAAAAATTTACTAGCAAAATTTTTAGACGTTTTTATACAACTTTCATTTGAAACTTTTTGATCTAACTCCCATACGAAGGGGAGAGTGGAGGGGGGCATGTCTGCGTACAAAAGTAGGTATAACTTTGGTTTGCCCCAAGGGATTTTAATGTTTCTGGGCTCATTAATAGAGAATTTGACAAAGAATTGAAGGATATGTAGCACGAAATTACGTGGTTGTCAAAGAAAATAACAGGGGGCGCTGTTCTCAATGTATGTATATTTCTTGTTGTTTCTTTAAAATTTCAAATGGAACGGTATATTTTTAATATCGTAATATTGAAGCACATAAAAAACTGAAGAGAATGATGAAAACCGGAAGTTGCTACCTTTTTTGTTGAAGAAGATATAGTCATACGAAGACAATCCAGAAAAATAAAACTCTTTAAATATAAATTTATTTATTTATTGGGAGTAAAATTTTTATTTTAATTTTAATAGGGTCTCTAGACAGTGAATAGTACGTTTTCACTTCAAATTCCATCATACTCTTCGCTAAATGTATTTATTTCAATCTTCTTATCGACTTTTTAATTCATTACATATGTTATGTTAGATTCTCCTTTTAAATGTTTTTAAATACTCTAGCTATTATATTTTAAATATAATTTCTTATCCTTTCTAACATTTAAATAAAATAATAATAGTGAACAGTGTAATTTGCTCTTTTTTTTTAATTTTTATCATACAACATGACATGCACAGTAATATTAAATTACATTATGATGAGATTTCCAAGGTAGGCCATGAAAATCGAAATGCAAAGATATTAGTGTCACTTGTAGTTAAACTTTTTGTACGTATTTAGCAAATTAAGCCTTTTTGGACACCTGCACATAATTATTAAGTTTGTAAAATGTTGTATTCTAACGTTGAAGCTTATGACATGATCAGAATGTATTTTGAAAATGCATTCTTGCTTCGGGGAAAAATTCCCTAAATTATCCCGAAAGGAGACATTATTGAATTTTTATTCACCTTGCCAGATGTTCTTGATGTTTATTTATGGGGCACAATAAAAGACATAGTTTATCACAAAAAGTCGAGTACAACAATTGCTGCCTCCGAAGTGGAAGTAACTCTGCTCTCTACTAATCGACAAGTAAACGTGTATTGAAAATGAAGATGAACACTTTGAACATTTGTTAAGTTGAAGTTTTTTCTTGTTTTTTTTTTGAACTTTCTGATATAATTTTTTTTTTCCTTTATATTACTTGGTCAATATATTTCCTTATTTATGTTTAGGTATATAATAGGTTCTTTTATTTACTTTCATTTCAGGAGGGGATGATTTAGATATCAATTTGTGTACCCTTTCGTTACTAATGAGAAAATGATTTGATTATAACTAATGCATTATATTATATTGTTTTTTTTTCTCGTTATTGTCTACTTAGTTCATGAGTTTTGGAAATTATTTTTGCTGTTTTCCTATAATTAGATCTACTTAAATCAGTTGGGTGATAAAGATTTATTATTATTATTATTATTATTATTATTATGTATTATTATTATTATTATTATGTATTATTATTATTATTATTATTATTATTATTATGTATTATTATTATTATTATTATTATTATTATTATTATTATTATTATTATTATTATTATTGTTACCATTATTATTTTATTTCAATGCCTAAAAAGGCAAGACATGAAATTTAAAAATAGCTAGAGAATTTGAAAACATTTAAGAAGAGAATCTAATGTAACATATGCAAGAATTAAAAAATCGTGAAAGTGAAAGCAAACTATACACTGTCTAGTGACACTTAAAATTAAAATAAAGGTATTACTCACAATAAATAAATAAATTTATATTAAAAATTGTTTATTTTTTTTGGATTGTCTTCGTATGACTATATCTTCGTCAAGAAAAAAGGTAGCAACTTCCGGTTTTCATCATTCTCTTCAGTTTTTTATGTGCTTCAATATTACTTTATTAAAAATATGCCGTTCCATTTAAAATTTTAAGGAAAAAACAAGTAATATACATACATTGAGAACAGCGCCCCCTGTTATTTTCTTTAACAACCATGTAATTTCGTGCTACATGTCCTTCAATTCTTTGTAAGATTCTCTATCTAATGAGCCCAGAAACATTAAAATCCGTTTGTGCAAACCAAAATTATACCGACTTTTGTACGCAGACATACCCCCCTCTCCTCTTCCCTTCGTATGGGAGTTAGATCAAAAAGTATCAAATGAAAGTTGTATAAAAACCTCTAAAAATTTTGCTAGAAAAATTTTCAATCTATCTTAATCAAGAATTTAATGAAAAATTATCGAATTTTTAATTTACCTTGAGAATTGCGCCCCCTTGCGAATATTTTGGAAACTTAAAAATATTTTAGTTGTAATTTCCGTCGACCATTTTACTAACAAGATTTTTTCCGCGAGGTTGTACGATAAACGGTTGCCGAGATATGGCCGGTGGCCGAGCTTAAACAAACACCCGGTATATAAGTATACAGCGTTATGATAAAGTAACGCACAAAATTCATAAAACGTACAATGTTCATTTTTGAAAAAAATGCAAAAATACGTCAGTTTATTTTAGTCCGCGTCTTTTAACATAAGTCAAAAAAATAAAACGTCAAATTTGTCAAAGTTATGACGTCATCAATATTTTTTTTAAATATGAAGCTTGGTTTTTTTTACTTTATTTGATAAAACTTGTTTTTCTGCATTATAAAGAAATAATTGAAGTAGGGGGTCACATAAGAAAAAACTGAGAGAATTAATAAAAAACAAAATAAATTTTATTATAGTAATAACATTTAACTAAACAGTCCATTAAACGAAAACGATTTCTTACAGGGATTGTTCAAACTGTGTCCCGTTCACTATCTGACATAGGCCAAGACGATGGTAGACCTGATTTACAGAGTCTTCCATCATCTGCGGAGTTATACGATTCTAGACCACAGTCCAGCGACCTTTTTTTTTTTGATTACTAACAGGCTGAATTTTCGTGAGTTGCTTCGTTTTGATGAGACGCCCAACTTTTCCCTCTGCGAAAATTCTCGGTAGTGGTAGCTAATAAACTGCGCATGGGTCATATATGTCGATTGGGTGATTGTTCAAATTTTATTACTAACCATTAGTATTTTAGTTAAATCTGGAGATAATTTGATAAGAAACACAAAAAAACATTTGTCCTACAAAATCGTTGGTTAGAACGAAATGTCCCCCACCCGCAACATGTGCAAATAACGAGGTCATAAAAAATTATTACTAACCAGCTGATTTTTTTACTATTGCTTAATAAATGTTTCTAAAATGAAATGTCCACATTGTCCTACAAATTGAATGGTATGTTTTTCCAGTCCTACGCTTCGAAATTGTCAGTCCCACGGTAACCGTTTTCTCATTACTAACAGGAGGACAAAGATAACACATGATATGTTGTTCTATTCTCTGGCTAAATAAAATAGTGTCCTTCAAAAAAAATGGTATGTAACACTAGTCCGACAGAAATTATTTTAAATAACGAATTATTTTATAATTGCGGTTTTGAGAAATTAATATACTTTTATTACTTAAGCAGAATTCTGATATCTACTAAATTTTGCACATAGATTCAGATTATCAAGAAGTTTTTCCCGTGATTTTAAACCCTAATATATAAATTTACATTCATTGCGAATTTTTGAATTTTTCACGCACTTTTATGTTTTCTTAAAACTTCGACTATAAAACCGAAAAATGTTCTTTATAGTTCTAATGTAATATTAATTTTAATGTTTAATTGTTTGTTTAATTTAAAAAGCAACATAATTTATTTGAAAAGTTTCTGAAAAAAGTGGGAAAACTATAAAAATAAATGATCACGAAAATATCTTCTTTTAATAGAAAAAAAAATACGCATTCTTTTCATAGTTGACCAAATCTTTTTTATTGTATAAAAAATAAAAACAAAATTGTTATTTTTGCGTATAAAAAATATCAATCTTGATCAGAATAATCCGTCGACCCTTCATCTTCGTCACTTGAAACATCATTCTCCTGCTCTATATCATCGTGGCAACTATCATTTTCATCCTTTATGTTATCTGACTCTGTATTAAAATTAAAAAAAAATTCAGAATAATCAATAAGTGAAAAGGGGATTGAAAGGGTACCTTGGCAGTCCGAAGATAATTCATCAAAAGATGGACTTTGAGGACCATCAAACCAATAATATTCGTATTTGCCATCAATTATTGTCCATCCATAATTTTCTGGTGTTTTTTCGGTGGGGTTGCGCATGTATGCATTACACCATACACTGCAGATGTATTGCGTTCTCTTGATTTGCTGTAACAATTCTTGTTTCGTTGGTGGTAAACTAGAGTCATCATATTCTACGATATTCTTTTTTAAAATTTCTTCATTTTCGTTACGGCATTTATAGCCTTTTTGAAACAATTCGTACCGTCCTTTATTAATGTCATTTTTCGTGTTTAATGCATATATCCTACACACATACTCTTCAATGATTTGGAATACCTCGCTCGATTTTGTTAATTCAGTACGTCCACTTTGTAGGAGTTGCATAAAAGCTTCTTGAAATGTTGTGTTTTTTCTTTAAATATTAAATGGCCTCTTTTTTCCTTTCCGATAGAAAGCAGGGTTATAATCGTTCCCCGTAAAATTTTGTTTTTCAGGTATTTAAAATTCGCTAACATTATCACAGGTATATCAGAATCTGTACAATGCACCTGCACTCGATAATTGGCGTTAAACTGGCAAATATGGAAAACAATTTTGGTGTCAGCTTCTTCGTGATAACAAGAAAGATTATAGTCAATCGCTCTTTTTATTATATTTTCACCATACACCTCATAAACATAGCACTGGTCGTAATTCAGTTTAACAGTCTTTCCTATAATTAACGTAACAAACTCATCACTTGTCCAATCTTCAATTAAAAATTCTGCAAATTTTTCTTTGAAATTTGAGCTTCGTTATATTTCATATTAATAAATGATACAAAATCATAGCCTTACGTCTATGTACGCTTATGGCCTAGACTAGCTGGAGCCAGTGCCCGCCTGTTTCAAATTTAAGCGACAGTTTTTATTTTTATTTATCAATATTTACCACTTTTTTTGTAGGACATTAGTAAAGTCGTGTTCTACAGTTTATTCCCAAGAGAAAAAAAACAGAATTAGGTTGTTAGTAATGAGAAAAGTGTTACCGTGGATTTGACAATTTCGGAGCGTAGGACTGGAAAAACATACCATTCAATTTGTAGGACAATGTGGACATTTCATTTTAGAAACGTTTATTAAGCAATAGTAAAAAAATCAGCTGGTTAGTAATCATTTTTTGTGACCTAGTTATTTGTACATGTTGCGGGTGGGGGACACTTCGTTCTAACCAACGATTTTGTAGGGCAAATGTTTTTTTGTGTTTCTTATCAAATTATCTCCAGATATAACTAAAACACTAACGGTTAGTAATAAAATTTGAACAATCACCCAATCGACATATATGACCCATGCGCATTTTATTAGCTACCACTACCGCGAATTTTCGCAGAGGGAAAAGTTGGGCGTCTCGTCAAAACGAAGCAACTCACGAAAATTCAGCCTGTTACTAATCAAAAAAAAAAAGGTCGCTGGACTGTGGTCTATTCATTTCATGTCTAATTCGTTCTATTAAGTCTTCTAAATTGTCTGGTTTCTTCTTATGTGACCCCTACTTCAATTATTTCTTTATAATGCAGAAAAACAAGCTTTATCAAATAAAGTAAAGAAAAAACCAAGCTTCGTATTTAAAAACTATATTGATGACGTCATAACTTTGACAAATTTGACGTTTTATTTTTTTGACTTATGTTAAAAGACGCGGAATAAAATAAACTGTTTGACGTGTTTTTGCATTTTTTTCAAAAATGAACATTGTACGTTTTATGAATTTTGTGCGTTACTTTATCATAACCCTGTATATGCTTTCTTAACTTACTTTTAATGTGAAATAAAGGCGTAATATAATGTAACGTATGCTAAGTTGAAGCATTTAGAAATATCTATTACGTAAGTATTGTATTGTAACCGTTTTACAAAAAATAATTAATGATGTTCATTTTCCGGATGCCTTACTTTTGACAACAAAAACTAAATGCAGTACGAAGCTACAAAGTTTATTGATATACTTTTACTAATGTAAACAAAACATGTTTATCGAACTCTTTTTATCATTGAGCCGTCACCACATTCCATCCAAGAAGTTGGTAATTACTTAAATGACTGAAATACGATGAATGATGGAAGAGTATAAGGGGATATTCAGGGGGGACGGGCACGAAAACGCGGACATTACTATATAGAGTGAAAAATTAACGACAACAAGTCAACAAACAAACTGACAAACAGTGGTTTTTTTCCTCCCCTAAAGAAGGCGCCGTCTCTGCGGTGTCGGGCGCCAAGCCAGAGGACTCTTGCAGACGTTGATAGCTCGACTGGGCGCCCCCATCGTCCTCCGTCGCGACGACCAACGCCGCCTGCCTGACGGACGCTATACACACAATTCAGATTACATCCAAATACTTATAAAATCGGAGATGATTGCAACTAACACATCATGTAGAGATACATTGGACATCAACGTGTGTTAATTTATTCTGTGCGATCAATGAATTGGTAAATTGAGAGCGCGATTTTCTTTTGTTAACAAAATGCGGAGAGAGCTTTACGTTCTCTATAGTCTACTGTACTGTATAAACGCGTGGTAGTCTTTGTGCGCCATCTCGTGGTTTCACATGCGAGGACTTTGATCCACAATAAATGGGCCAAACAAACAACTATCTCTTCTAATTAGGTGTTCATAGAACAAGGACACAAAAATATTTTTTATTACTCCTTTCGCTGAGCTTATTATCTAAAGCAAGCATTGAGGAGTAAATTAAAAAGAATAACACAAATATTGTGACCTTAAATAATTATTTTCAAAATGTTTTCGGACATTTTCATGTATGTAGTTATACAGTGTGTTTCACTTTGATACTTGAAAAATCATTATTTTTTAATGGAACATCCGATTTAATTTTTTCTTTTTTAAAATATATTGCACTTAAAAAGTTCTACACAGTGATGTGCATTTTTTTGATTTAGGCCCTTTGCATGGCCTGCTGTGGTATTAAATGTAACCCCAAAAATGACAAAATCGTATTAGGCATTTTTTTAACAAAAAAACTATTTATGCAATCGATTTAGCCATGCTTCGAAACCCTTAGTACCAAGTTTCAAAGTCGCATCTTATACAGAGTGTTTATAATTTAGGTGCAAACTTCGAAAAATACCAATGTTTGGGAGCACCCTGTATTAACAGAATAAAATATTTTCGAGATTTTCTTCTTTCGATGGAGGTGTAAGTACTATGGCTTTGAAATTATACTCTTTTTATTGGCCTAGTTAATACAGGGTATTCGTAATAAAAAAATCAAATTTAAGGAAAAATCGATTTTTTTCGTTTTTATTTTTAGTAAAAGAAATTTAACTGAACATAACAAAAAACTACAAAATAAGTAAAAATAAATAAGATAAAATATTTTAGTGCTAGTCATGCATTATTCTGTTATTCTCTGCTTAAGTTGAGGACATTAATTATTTACAGTAGCCGCCCGATTATCCGGAACCGCATTATCCGAAATTCGGATTATCCGAAACGAAGTTGAAAATCGTTTTCACCGTATTACCCGGAATAGATTTTAACTTGCCGCCGCATTATCCGAAATTGCACGTGTTTCTTTCTTATTCTTTCTTAGAAATAATAAAAACTTGTTTTGTTTGGATCTTCGAGTCGCCTAGTCTAGATTTTGCCAGTAGCCAGTATCAACTTATAATTCTATAGAGCTATACGTTAGTTAAAAAATGAATAAAGTGGGAAAGCGTAAAAGAAAAGTAGTCACAATTGCCCAGAAACTCGAAGCAATTAAGCGTCTTGATAAAGGGGACTTGTTAAAGAATGTTGCATCAGATTATGGCGTAGGAGTAAGCACTGTAGCAGAATGGCGGAAAAATCGTGATAAAATAGAGCAATGGAGTAGTGTTCTAGCGTCTCCAAATGTTAAACGCAAAAGCATGAAATCTGGCGAATACAACAAAATTGATGAGGTATTGTATCTCTGGTTCACCCAGCAACGTGAAAAAGGAATTCCGCTGTCAGGTCCAATTTTGCAAGAAAAGGCAATGAGTATTAGCGAAGATCTTCCAGTGCTCGAAGCACCAGACACTTTTACTGCGAGTGATGGTTGGCTGGGAAGGTGGAAGAAAAGGCATGGTATAAGAAATTTGAAAATTTGTGGTGAAAAACTATCAGCTGATATGTCAGCTGTAGACAGTTTTAAAGAAAATTTCAAAAAAATAGTTGAAGAAAATGGTTATGTTGAAGATCAGATTTACAATTGTGATGAAACTGGCCTCAATTACAAGATGTTACCCAGCAGTACTTTGGCTTCAAGAACTGAAGCGGCTGCACCTGGTTACAAAAAAAGTAAGGAACGTGTGACAATTTTAGCTTGTGCCAATTATTCAGGCAGACATAAACTTCCTTTAATGATGATCGGCAAATCTGCCAAACCAAGAGCATTCAAACATGTAACTCCTAATGCTCTACCAGTTTACTATAAGAACCAAAAAAGTGCCTGGATGGATGCCGTTTTATTTAAAAATTGGTTTTTTGAGCAGTTTGTGCCAAAAACTGAATTTTTTTTAAAGAAAAACAGACTTCCAAGAAAAGCTTTGTTATTGCTTGACAATGCACCTTCTCACCCGGACGTCAATGAGTTGAAAAGTGGGGACATAAAAGTTATGTATCTGCCACCAAATGTCACTGCGATTCTTCAACCCATGGACCAGGGAGTTTTAGAAAATCTAAAGCGCAATTATCGTCGAGGTCTTCTGCAAGAAATATTACAGCAAGTAGAGGACAATAACAGTCTTGTAAGTTGTCTGAGTAAAATTAATTTAAAAAACGTTGCATACTGGATTGCGAATGCATGGAACAACGTTAAAAGCATTACGCTTCAAAAATCTTGGTCAAAAATTATTGAACAAGACGAGAATAGTAATAACGAAAGACCTGTTGAAGATCAGCCCGCTGAAGAAAATTTATATGAAATCATTAGAAAAATTGAAGGGTGTGAAAATGTGACAGAAGAAGAAGTTGAAAACTGGGTTACTAGTGACGAGCTGGAAGAAGAATTAACAAACAATGAGCTTATTGAAATTCTAGATAGCCAGCAAGAAAAGAGAAAAGAACTGGATGAAAATTTAGAGGAAATGGAAGACGAAGTTCCCAGAATTTCCCACAGCGAAGGAATGAAGGCACTTGAAAAATCTCTTGCATATGTGGAACAACAGCCCAATGCAACCGCAAGTGATGTTTTGCTGATTAAAAGATGGAGAGATATTGCGGCCAGAAACAGAGGCAGTATAAAACAAACGCGTATTGATTCATTTTTCAAATAGCTACATACTTAATACATAATAATAATATGTTCCTCATATATCTAGGTTCTTAATAAAGAAATTCTAACAATTCTGTCGTTAATTTACTTTAATATGATCAACTCAGAAATAAAATATATAACCTCCGTATTATCCGAAATTTCAGTTATCCGAAATGACCTGGGTCCACATTATTTCGGATAATCGGGCGGCTACTGTAATTATGTTGGAAGAAAAAATGACAAGTGATTTGGTTATCATAAATTCCGCACCTTACATTAATTTTCTCATAATATTGTTTTTTAAAATGAATAATCCAGTTAGGGTTTACATCCGAACAGAATTTTTTGTTGAGACATCGACAAACTTTGGTGGAAGGTATTTCGCGAAATTTGTCTAACGCTAGTGAAGCAGGCCTTGAAAATAAAAATGTATCAAACTTCAAACAATTTGACACTTGCTGTTATATTGCTTAAAACGTTATTGTGTGTACCATTAAAGTTGTGTAAAGATGGTTAGAAATAAACTAACTTTACAGCAAAAAGTTGAAATAATAAGACTAGTTGGTGACAATGCAAAAACTTATAAACAAGCTGCAGAAGAATTTAACAGGAGACATCAAGAACTAGAACCAGTGAGTTTTCAAACTGTAGCAAATATTAATTCTCTTTTCGATAGAACTGGTAATGTTATTTCCACAAATAAAAGGGGAAACAATTTAATTGAGAACAGAGAAAACATTGTTTTAAATCAAATTCGGCACAACCCTAAAACTAGCGTTAGACAAATTTCGCGAAACACTAATATACCTTCCAGCAAAGTTTGGTGATGTCTTAAAAAAAATAAAAAGGTTGCTTACAAACCAAAATTCCTACACACTTTAGGAAATGGTGATGAAAATTCTCGAATGGAATACGCTCTGTGGTGTCAAGGACATTATCTAAATGACCACAATTTCCTAAATAAAATTTTATTTTCGGATGAGGCAACCTTCACCACAAACGGGGTTGTATCTTCACAAAATTGTAGATTCTGGTCGGAAGTAAACCCTCACTGGGTTATTCACTGTAAAAGGCAATATTCTGAGAAAATTAATGTATGGTGCGGAATTTTTGATAAACAAACAATTGGTCCCTTTTTTTTTCAACATAACTTGAAGGCCCAAAATTTTTTGAATTTTCTAAATACGAATTTCTGGGATGCCTTAGAAGAACTGCCAATTGCTAGACGTGCCAACATGATATTTCAAATGGACGGTGCACCCGTCCATACTGCAGCAATAATTAACAACTGGCTTGATCAAAAATTTCCCAGAAAGTGGATTGGGCGCTATAGTCAAGAAATTACGTGGCGTCCGAAATCGCCAGATTTGACGCCACTCGATTTTTATCTTTGGGGGAAACTTAAAGAAAATGTTTACCGTACAAGACCCAATAATGTGGAAGAACTTAAGCGGAGGATAACAGAAGAGTGCGAGTTAATTTCTCATCAGGAACTCGCGAAAGTAATGAATCATTGCCAAAGAAGGTTAGAAAAATGTATTTAAGTTGAAGGAGGGGTAATAGAAAACTCGAAAATTTAAAAATATTTGGTTATTTTGTAGTTTGTTATGTTCAGTAAATAAAAACGAAAAAAATCGATTTTTCCTTAAATTTGATTTTTTATTACGAATACCCTGTATTAACTAGGCCAATAAAAAGAGTATAATTTGAAAGCCATAGTACTTACACCTCCATCGAAAGAAGAAAATCTCGAAAATATTTTATTCTGTTAATACAGGCTGCTCCCAAACATTGGTATTTTTCGAAGTTTGCACCTAAATTATAAACACTCTGTATAAGATGCGACTTTGAAACTTGGTACTAAGGGTTTTGAAGCATGGCTAAATCGATTGCATAAATAGTTTTTTTGTTAATAAAATGCCTAATACGATTTTGCCATTTTTGGGGTTACATTTAATACCACAGCAGGCCATGCAAAGGGCCTAAATCAAAAAAATGCACATCACTGTGTAGAGCTTTTTAAGTGCAATATATTTTAAAAAAGAAAAAATTAAATCGGATGTTCCATTAAAAAATACTGATTTTTCAAGTATCAAAGTCAAACACACTGTATACAGGCTGACTGTAAAGTAATGCGCAATTGAGAACAAAAATTTTCCCGGATGTATTTCAAACAAATAATACATATACTATGTGACAAAACAAAGGAATCACCCAGCAAAAGTATATCGGTAGATGCTAAATAGGATAGGGAAGTGGGGTCAAAAGAGTAGACATATATAAAAACAGACACAAGCAATAAAAAAGTCAAACATCTCGCAAATTCCAGATAACGGGCAACTCTAGCAGTTGTTCAGAAGAATTAACAATATTATACCTACATAAAACTATTGTTAAAAAAAAAACTTTAAAAGTTGAATCTCCAAACCGACATAATGTAGTGATGATTTATCAAATATTTAAAACTAACATGTGAAAATGTATGGCTTGAAATATAAAAGGAATGAAGTGATTATCTAGGTACAGTATACGCCAAATAAGAAGGCGCAGCATTAGCAATAGTGGGACAAATGTAGTATGACTTTATTGAATAGTCTTCAGTAAGTGGGTGTACGCGTTTTTAAAAACGACTACAGCGCATTACCACCGCCAGCCATCTTATTTGGCGTTTACTGTATATAGGGAAAAATGAGAATGACAATAAATACTAGTAAATTTAATCTTGATTTGACATTATAATCTACTGAAAAGTTAAGTCTTAACAGTTGGTAAAGAATGTTTCAAATCTAAATACAATATTTATGATAGGTTAAATTAAAAAATATCAGAAAAAAACCAAAACCTGCTATTTAGGTACAAAGAGGTCCCAGTATAAAGGCAAACACCTGCAATCTTGTGATATAAGACAGAAACCCCCAGTATAAACATTGTCACACACATTTCACACTATGTTTTTCAAAGCTATGGCGTCGTCTATCCCCACTTTATGGTATCTCTACCGGTCCTAGCGTAGACGCAAATCTATCGGAATCGGTCGGCTATTGCAGACTTAAATCCGAGTGACAGTTTGTAATTAAAAAGAAATGTCAAATATACCTATCATATTCGAGTGTATAATAATATAACAGTTATGGGTATTGGATTTTCATAAAACATCAACAAAACAAAGAAGTAACCATACAAATCGTAGGAAGAATCAAAATAATAATACCAATATGCGAGTAGATTTCAGAATTTAAATATTTGCCGATTCATTTTATGTATATAATAAAATTTTCAACCCAGGACAGAATCTGTGAATAAAATCGAAGCGCTGTGATCGAAACCGAATATCGTCTAGCTTCATCTACTCGCACCCCCTTGCGTCTACCCGTCCCGCTAGTAATATAAGTTACATAAGTTTCTATTTGTTGGTAAACGCCCCTCTTAATATTAGATGTGAACGTGATGAAAAGTTATTATATGTATTTGTAATTTTTGTTGACACTAAAGCTTGAACTTGAAAGGTGCGACACAAAACATCATAGGATCCGACAATTCTGTCGCCTCTTTCAGTCGTTGTTCACTGCTTATACTACGCATAAGAAAGTAAAAGACCATATATAGACATAAATTGCCCTAGAATACTTAGAATTCTCAAGAATCGAGACAAATTCTCAGAAATGTACTTGAATTATAAAACGTGCAAAACTGATTTGCTCTATCATAACAGATAATATGTTCGTAGATATCAATTAATTATACTTCTATACTATGCTGAAAATGCATGCATTCTTTAATGGCAGACAAATATCATTCTTATTATTATAAGTACTAAAGAAGCATTACAATTACTAAATCACCGATGAAAATAATTATTAATTTAATCGGAGTTGGAAAAACAGGTTCTACGTGTATTTCTTTTATCTGAAGATGAAGCTATAAGTTGTCCACATAGTTTAAAAGGAATACTAGTTTACCAACTACAATTAAATTTTTAAATGACAAATACGCAATGTTGTACATAATATAAAACAGAATTTATTTATCATTTTTGCAATAGATGGAGTTGATGGCGTACGTCCCAGGACAACCGGTAATTAGATAAAATAATTTGTTACTGAAGGAAAATTGCAGAATTGAGTAAAAACGTAATGGTTTCTTCTAAGGAAAATGGGTGTGACATGTGGAATTCAGTAATATTAAATGAGAATTGACAAATAATATTAGGCATTTTGTGAAAAGCAAAAAAACACTTACGTTAAAACACACGTGTAATTGTTGACGATGGATAAGTATAACTTGAGTTAAAAAAATTGGTTGGGCTATTTCCATCGTTTGTGGAACTTTGATATTCCAACGTTTCGGCAGTCCTACTACTGCCGTCATCAGGGTCCAAACTCGTCATTTTTGTATAACCACTTTACCACTCGACTAATTACTATTAGCAAAAAAGGAAAGATTATTTTGACGTTAAAAATATTTGACATAATTTGACAGATGTCAAATCCACACCTTTTGAGATGAGAGAATGTGTTAACCGAAGACCGGCAGCCACGAGACCGGAGACAGACTGACAACTAAAAATAATAACTACTACTACTAACTAACACGAGAAAAAAATAGCATATTGCGCATACACACTGAACCTATAAGAAAGGTGTGGATTTGACATTTGTCAAATATTTTTAACGTCAAAATAATCTTTCCTTTTTTGCTAATAGTTTTTTCTTAATTAGTCGAGTGGTAAAGTAGTTATACAAAAATGACAAGTTTGGACCCTGATGACGGCAGTAGAAGGACTGCCGAAACGTTGGAATATCAAATATTTTTAACGTCAAAATAATCTTTCTTTTTTTGCTAATAGTTTTTTCTTAATTAGTCGAGTGGTAAAGTAGTTATACAAAAAAGACAAGTTTGGACCCTGATGACGGCAGTAGAAGGACTGCCGAAACGTTGGAATATCAAAGTTCCACAAACGATGGAAATAGCCCAACCAATTTTTTTAACTCAAGTTAAAACACATGTCCCCAGTATCGGTAATTGAAAGTTATTGGTTTTTGAATATACCATTCTTGTACCTACTCCTCGCGTCAAAAGAGAACTTGTATCAAATGTTTCCCACTGTACTGTGATTACTGTGCTATAACCAAACTGTTTCTTTTATTATTTGTAATGATGCCACTCATATAGGGGAAGTGTATATGGGCTGTGTTTACAAAGTGCATGTTTGGGACAAAATGAAGATTTTTCTTTGCTTCTTTTGAATTCTTCTTTTGAATTCTTTGTATTCCAAGTAATTAGAATAAATAAGATTTATTCTATTTTAATTTTTTTCTTCGAAAAGATATAAAACGTGTGTTCCTCCTTCCTGAAACTAAATTTTATGCTTTTTCTGGGAAAAAATATAAAAATCAATGAATTATATTTTATTATAATTCCCTGGAATTATCTGTTAATTACTATGAATACAAAATAATGAAAAATTGTTACCTACCACAACAAAAACATAGTTATGCTATATTATTATATTGTTTATGCGTACACAGACAGGCATCGTGTTGGCAAATGAAATGTTAAGAAGGACGGTGGACTTAGTATTTATTTTTAATTTATAAACATATAAAGTGAGTGTCACCGGATTTATCAATTTGTAGCTTGAAATAATAATAATCCATGGATATTGTACAGACAGGTTTACGTGTCCGTAAATTAGAAGATATTTCGCAAGCCATGCTTTTTACACAGGTACATTACGAGTATAAAAGTATTTAGAACTTAACTTCCAATACCCTTTGTATAAAAAAAATTTCAAAATTCGGACCAGAAGTAACACTTTTACTCTTACCGCATAGCGATTTTTTGCAAATATGTCGTAAATTATGCCTTCTATATATATTTATCAAGAGTACAGAAGTATGTAGAACTTAATTTTCAATATCTTTTGTATAAAAAAATTTCAAAATTCGGACCAGAAGTAACACTTTTACTCTTATCGAATAGCGATTTTTGTAAATATCTCCTAAATTATGCATTCTATATATATATGTATCAAGAGTACAAGTGTAGGTACTTAGAGCTACATTTGGAATAATTTTTGTCTAAAAGAAATTTCAAAATTCGGACAGGAAGTAACACTTTTACTCTTAGCGAGTAGTACTTTATTTCGAATAATAATATATTTCAAGTTTTTCAAACTTGAAATTTATCAAACACCCATAAAAGCTCTGACTGAAATGTTTTTAATTCTCCATCAATAAAGCGGGTGTGAAAACTTCATGTTAACTAGTTAACTTTCTTATTTTAAATAGTAACATACTTTACATACTTACATATTCGTGTCAGCGTTAGCTTGGGCTTCTAATTTTTAGTTTAGACCGTTCAAGTTATGATAACTTTAGTTTTATAGTTTTTTACTTGGTTTTTTTTAATAGCAGCGGCTTTTGAAAAAGTATTTTATAAATCGAATTGTATTAGCTGGAAGTTAAGGGTATTTTCTTATTAGTGGATCCATTTTGTACCCTATTTGCAAAGGCGAATAGACAGTATTAAAAGAAGGGTTTTTTAAAATTGCATGTTACTACATTTCTTTAATTACTATTATCACTATTTTTACAAATATTGGAATTTATAATAATTCTTCTTCTTCGGCATTAATTCTATGCAGTAATTACTTTGTGGATCTGTCTAAATTTAAATATCTCAAATTATGTAGCATACGTAATACGTGTATGACTGGTTGCCTAGTTACAGTATAACAGGTTCCCAATGATAATTATTTCGCATCGTCAACAATTATTCAGTAATTGAATTGATTAGTTATTTTATATGGAATTAATTATAAATTAATTAATTTAATGAGTCAAGTATTCTTAAACAGGTAAAGATGAAGAATATTATTAATAGTATGTATTTGTCTCTTGTATCGTTGGTTAAGTTCTTTGGTTTTGAGATATTTTAAATGAAGCGAAAGTATTGCAGGACACTTCGCAAAGGTCATGTAATAAATTAGTGTATTTTTTTTATGTATTTTTCTTTTTTTACATTTTTAAAAATTGGAAATATGGAGTTCGCAATTCTATTAATCAATTTATTACAGCAATCGAATACAGTTTCCGTGGTGTAGTGGTTATCACATCCGCCTAACACGCGGAAGGTCCCCGGTTCGATCCCGGGCGGAAACACTTTTTTTTTGCTTTCTTATACGTAAATAAGGAGGTGTGATGACAATGTTCGACCTCGAAATTTTTGCAGATGTCCACGTTTTAAAGTCCACTGATACCAAAACAAGTGGTTTTTAAAAAATGTTTGTGTGTCTGGCTGTGTGTGTCTGTGTCTCTCTCTGTGTGTATGTGACCACGATAGCGGTCAAACCGCTGTAGATATCAATTCCAAATTTTGTATTTTCGTGTATAATCTCCCTCTTGAGATCTGATTAGATTTTCAGTAAAATCGGCAGACCGGAAGTAGTAGTTTATTTCAGTGAAAAAATTGAATTTTGCCAATATTTCGTCAATTACTACGTTTAAACAAATTTATAAATAATTCAATTATACTCAAAATTAAATTTGAGAAGAATTTTCTTAAAAAAGTGTTTCGAAATACCTACCGGAAATAGGTCTTTTACTCTTATCCAAATTTTGTATTTACATGTATAATCTCCCTCTTGAGATCTGATTAGTTTTTCAGTAAAATCGGTAGACCGGAAGTAGTAGTTTACTTCAGTGAAAAAATTGAATTTTGCCAATATTTCGTCAATTACTACGTTTAAACAAATTTATAAATAATTCATTTATACTCAAAATTAAATTTGAGAAGAATTTTATTAAAAACGTTTTTGGAAATTCCTACCGGAAATAGGCATTTTATTCTTATTGAAAATCAGTTTTTTGCGAATATTTCGCAAGTCATGCTTTTTAGACAGGTTGTACATTATGAGTATAAAAGTATTTAGAACTTAAAACTTAATTTCCAACATCTTTTGTATAAAAAAATTTCAAAATTCGGACCAGAAGTAACACTTTTACTCTTATCGAATAGCGATTTTTGCAAATATCTCGTAAATTATGCATTCTATATATATTTATCAAGAGTACAAATGTATTTAGAGTTACATTTGGAATAATTTTTGTCTAAAATAAATTTCAAACTTCAGGCAGGAAGTAACACTTCTACTCTTAGCGAGTAGCACTTTCTTTCGAATATCTCGCCAAGTATGCATCCTATAGAGATTTATAGAATAGAAGTAGTAAAGTAGGATTTTGTTTATTTTTTCAGAAGTATTTAAATCTTAGTTTAGAACAACTTTCTTATAATTTGAAACGCATAAACGTATAAGAGAGTCGTGTGGTGGCCACACCTCATTTTTTAAATATTACAATCTATTTGAGATTATTATGAATTTTTATAATTTTTATATTATTAATCTCCCATAAAGTTTAATACTTAAAAAACGATTACTCATTAATTTCATAGTTTTGTGGTTGATTATATAAGGGTGTGAACTTTGTTGTATAAGCTACTGCTACTACGTTGTTACCATATCCTTTTCTGGAATATGTTGTACAGTTTATTTATATTTCACATTAAGTTTGAAAATTAAAGCAAACAATCATTCACTTTGACCGTAATTAATCGTCATAGGCAATAAAAACAAATTGTATATAAATTAAATATATATATCCATATCAAATTATATTTTTGTATAATTTATTAAGAATAGGTATATCCAAATAATGTTAAAGATTTTATTAGCCAAAATGCAAAGGCGCCATAATTAAATTAAATACTGTATAAAAAGCGCAATTAAATACAAAAATTGAAGTGATAGAGTTTTCTCGGAACATATTGCGTATTTATCAAAGGAAGAATACTTTAGGAAATATGCAATTTTTTTTTGACTTGTTATTATATTACTTACTTTTCGAATGTTAGTTTTTGTCAGCGTAAAGACCGGACTAAAAGGTACCAAAAAAAAAACAAAACAGAAACAGGAGCTTAAAAAGGCACAAGTCTTTGACAAAAAAAAGTTTTTTTTATAAAAGTTGGGTTTCGTGAAAATAATGTTAGGTGCAGTAATTTTTGTGTTGTTTATCTAATTTTTATGCAGTTTCAAGTGCTTTTTAGTCCTGTCTTTAGTAATATACTAAATCTATATAATAATTGCAACAGAGTGCTTCTAAAATTAAATTGTTACACAATCGAGAAAAAATGCAAGTTACTATGTGTGATAGTCGATTATTTATTAGACAAAATGTAAATATATCAGACCGGCTTATCAGTTAGAGTTTACATAACTAAAATATAAATATAAATATTTGTCAAATTCATGAGGTTAAATATTTACGAGACTCAATAAAAATTGTGATTGCTTTCTTCAGCAAGTTAAATATAGATTTACAGGAATGTTGAAGTTCCCCACCAGGAACATTTTTAAGGTGATCAAATCAACGCAATGTTAATCTTCATGAAATGGTTTATGTATTGTCAAATAAAATGTACAACTATATCTATCTTAAAGAAAATATACAGAAAAGATATTTTATTCATTACCCAACGGCGTAGTATATTTATCATTACAATATTAAATATAATCATCAATAATTATAACTTATACAAAAAGTGTTTTTGCCCCGATAAAAAACGTAATTACATATACAGAGTAATTCAAAAAGATTGTCTAACCCGCCTGGTTAATATTTCATACATATGCGTGTCGTATTTTTAGAAGAATGTTCTAAATTTACGAGATTTCTCATATTCCCGGACTAGACATTTTTCAATTTTAATATAATTTTTCATTATAGTGTTTTATTATCATACATGCCTTATTGGTAACGACTTTGACAATTTACAAAACAATTGCAGCAGTATTAGTTTTAATAACATTCAAAATGCGCAAACTTGAATATCGCGCAGTTATAAAATTCTTAACAAAACAAAGAAAATCTCCAAAAATTATTCGTGAAGAAATGTTGGTATCCGGGGATGATTGTCCTTCAAAGTCGACTATTTGCGAGTGGTCAGAATTGTTTAAACATGGCCGAGAATCAGTGGATGATGATTCCCTCCAGGTCAGTTGATGTGATCACCGCCGGTGTTATTAAAAAAACCAAGTGTTTGGTACTGGACGATGCAAGATTAAAGAAGCGACAATTAGCATTAGTCCGTATTTAATTTAATTGCACTTCGTCTACCGTAGTGTATTGCTTTCGATACCGATGTTTTTAACGCACATAATATATATTTTGGCCACGCCTTGCGCATCCCGGGTGCCATCAGATAATAGTCGAGCTATATTATACGGAATGTGAATTATTTTTATTTTATTAGTCTTTAAATATAAATGGCAAAGTAACAGCTAGAAAAACTAAAATATAAATATATGCTAAAATATAATATCTTATTGATCGGAACTTCACATACCAACCTTGTCTCAAAATAAGAAGGAGTGATTTTAAATATCGCGCCAAAATGTAATTCAACGAACTGTAACACACCTTGTAAAAGTAAATGTGTGAGAATGCTTCTTAGAACGCCGTTACAGTTATTTGGACATTTTTGCATAGAAAAAATTGTCAAAATACGGACGTAAAGTGACCTTAAATCAGCCAGAAATGTGTTTGAACCCAGTAACAAAGATTGTGCGTTATATACAAGAAAATGACAATCCGAAACATCGCCAACGATTCAGTATACTGTATACTGTATACAGCCTGTAAATGCGAAAATTACATCATGGTGATACAGGATCCCTTTCAATCTCCAGACGCTAGCACTAGGTATGCAAAATATTTAGGAAATAGTGAAGGTCTAGTTACCTACGTGCAAAAAGAAAAGGAAATTAATATATTACTTTCTTATACGTAGTATAAGGAAGTATTGTGATGATGAAAATTTTCGACCTCGAGATTTTTGCAGATGTCCACGTTTTGAGGTCCCCTGATACCAAAAAAGTGGTTTTTAAAAAATGTCTCTGTGTCTGTGTGTGTCTCTCTCTCTGTGTGTGTGTGTGTCTGTGTCTGTCTGTCTGTGTGTGTGTGACCACGATAGCGGTCAAACCGCTGTAGATATCAATTCCAAATTTTGTATTTACGTGTGTAATCTGCCTCTTGAGAACTGATTAGATTTTGAGCAAAATCGGCAGACCGGAAGTAGTAGTTTACTTCAGTGAAGAAATCGAAATTTGCAAATATTTCGTCAATTACTAAGTTTAAACAAATTTATAAAGAATTCATATGTACTTAGAATTAAGTTTGAAACAAATTGTTTTAAAGAAGTTTTTCGAAATTTCTACCGGAAGTAGGTCTTTTACTCTTATAGAAAATCAGTTTTTTGCGAATATCTCGCAAGTCATGCTTTTAAGACAAGTACTTTACGAGTATAAAAGTATTTAAAACATAATTTTCAATATCTTTTATATAAAAAAAATTTCAAAATTCGGACCGGAAGTAACACTTTTACTCTTACCGAATAACGATTTTTTGTAAATATGTCGTAAATTATGCATTCTATATATATTTATGAAGAGTACAAAAGTATTTAGAGTTGGATTTGGAATATTTTTTGTATAAATGAAATTTCAAAATTCGGACCGGAAGTAACACTTTCATACGTATAAGAAAGTCGTGTGGTGGCCACACCTCATTTTTAAAAAATGTCTTGTGTGTCTGTGTGTGTCTGTCTGTCTGTGTGTGTGTGTGTGTGACCACGATAGCGGCCAAATCGCTGTAGATATGAATTCCAAATTTTGTATTTACGTGTATAATCTCCCTCTTGAGATCTGATTAGTTTTTCAGTAAAATCGGTAGACCGGAAGTAGCAGTTTACTTCAGCGAAAAAATTTTGCGAATATTTCGTCAACTACTAAGTTTAAACAAATTTATAAAGAATTCATATATACTTAAAATTAAAATTGAGAATAATTTTATTTAAAAAGTTTTTCGAAATTCCTACCGGAAGTAGGTCTTTACTCTTATCGAAAATCAGTTTTTTGCGAATATTTCGCAAGTCATGCTTTTTAGACAAGTACGTTACAGGTATAAACGTATTTAAAACATAATTTTCAATATCTTTTGTATAAAAAAAATTTCAAAATTCAGACCGGAAGTACTACGTTTACTCTTATCGAATAACGATTTTTTGCAAATATGTCGTAAGTTATGCATTCTATATATATTTATTAAGAGTACAAAAATATTTAGAACTGGATTTGCAATATTTTTTGTATATATGAAATTTCAAAATTCGGACCGGAAGTAGCACTTTTACTCTTAGCGAGGAGCACTTTTTTGATAATATCTTGCAAAGTATGCATTCTATAGCGATTTATTAAGCGAATGAAAGTACCTAGAATAGGATTTTGAATAAGTTTTGTATAAAAAATTCTTAAAATTGTATAGTTTGAAACGCTCATACGTATAAGAAAGTCGTGTGGTGGCCACACCTCATTCTTTTTCGTGTAATCACGGTTCCTTTATGATGAACGGATTCCATAAAGCATCGGGTTTTAGAAATAATTGAGTGTAGTGTGTGTAGATGGAGGAAATATTATTTTATGATTTTAGTAAGTATAGGATTTTCTTTCATTGTTCTAGCTTTCTGTTGCTGTTGGTTGACACAAAAACATACAAAATAAGATTGAACAATTAAAAAAGGTTTTATTTTTAAATTAAAAAAAGGGTTTATTAAGATAAATATACCTTTAATTTGGTAATAGTTAATTTCTTTTTAATTATTCCAGTATCTTTGTATTGGTTGTTTTTTTTTGCACTTGCACTGAAATTGTATAAGAAGCAGGAAGTCTTATAGTAATAATATAATTATTATTAATTTCCAGATAAAGATAAGTGCTGTAATTTGTTTTATTACTTCACATTGAATATTTCTTTACAAAAGAAATACCTAATTCTGTGTTGTGTTTTGTAAAGTTTAAAAAATAGTAATACCAATGTTATTGAGCTAATTTTACATCTACTAATTAATTTCTATTTCAATTTTAATACATTTTTTAAGATTGAAAATTCTAAAAATTATATAAATATTCTTTTATAACAGAGGTATCGCACCATAATAATATTTGTAAGTGAATTTGAAAACTTATTTGTGTAGTCCTCGGTAGTATAGTGGTCAGTATCCCCGCCTGTCACGCGGGAGACCGGGGTTCGATTCCCCGCCGGGGAGGATTCTTTTTGTCATTATTGGTTAAATAAACATTGGAAATTAATGTCCATTGAAAATTAATTAAACAATTTCTAGTCTATTTTCATAATTCATATTTGTTGAAAGATATATGATTTTTCTCATCATTTTTAAATTTAATTCCAAATAAGAGTGCATGTATGTATATACATTTATTTTGAAACCAAACTAAGATTAAAACTGCGATAATTAAGTAACATTTTCTTAGTTTTCGACCTTAACCTAATTTGATTTTCACTAATATTTGATTAGAGGATAAATATTATAGACGTATGTTTTGAAGGTTTTCTGTAATCTGCTGGAAACAGAAGTAGATGCATATGGATAAAGTTTTCATGAAGATAATTTAATGTTGTTAATCACTTATACAATACAGCCTATATGTTTTATTATGTGCCAACATTACTATATAAAATAACATTATTGTTTTTGTATATAAAAATATTATTTTAAAAAATCTATACAAAAACGGAAAAGGACAATGAAATAAAATATTATACTATTGAAAATCTTCGTTACGATGGTTCTTATCTTTAGGATTATGATCAATTGTTCTTGTTTTAAATGGACATTACTCTTTTGTTACAAATCCTTATGAAGTCCTAGAATCAAATTTATATTACACCACAGTTTTTAGGACGTTTTCTTTATAATAGCTAATATCATCAATGTCACGATTGTCAATAATTTTTAATTACCATCCTTTTGAGGTTCTAAACTGTTTTTAATTTCCCCAATGAAAGGCATACGCAACGTAAAACCCTGTAGATGTGTCTGACCACTGTAATATTTCATGTCTTCATATCAGTTGTGGAGTAGGGATTTGGATATATCAATGTTTACACATGATTCAACAAGTAGCCTTTATAGAATTGCAAAGATAACCCGTAATAATTGCTGTTGTTTTTGATTTAAATACATATATTTCATATCCACCAGTGGCGGCTCGGGGTAGTTCACACAGGGAGTGCATAATTTCAAAATTAAAAAGTGTAATACAAGAACGCTTACCCAATCTTTATAAGTTTCACCGACATACTGTTCCAGGCAGGTACTGTTCATTGTACAGTTTGTTGTGAGGGAATAATAAATATAACACTACAGTTTGATTACATCTGACGATAAACGAAGACCATTTTGCGTGTCTTGACTTGCAGAACAGTTCTATCACTTTTTCATTAAAATTTGGGAAATCATTTATAAATTCAATTAAAAACCGGTGCTGCTTCGATGTGATCTCTGAGCGATTTATCTAATTCTGCCGTAAAATTTATCAATTCCCGAAAAATGCCCTTGGTATTCGACGTTTTTCGTTCATCATGACCCCGAAGTGCCAGTTCAAACGCGCCACAAAATCTAATGCAATTTATTATTAAATTTAACACATGCCTATTTTTTGTTACCTGCTCATTGTGTTGTTGAACTGCTTTTCTATATGATGATCTAAAACATTCTGAATGTTATTTTTTCCTAACATTCTTAGACTAAATATATTTTTCAAATGCCCTTCGGAATTTTCATGTTTCGTAATTTTAGCACTAAGATGAATTAAGTCTTTTATTCCGTTCTTTGACCAAGACGGTTTACCACCAAACAAAAGACACGGAAAACAAAACAACGTATTTTTAATTTCACACCCACAAATCCAGTCATTTTTCTGATAAATATTCATTTTGAATTTTCTTATAACGTCTTTACCTTTAACAGATTGTTTATTTTCTAAACATAATTGAGGCATCGGCCGTTTAAAATTTTTTATTGCAATTTTTTCATCATACGTTAACCGCGAAAACGTGTTATTCTGTATCGCAGACACGAAATTCATCTTACAACAGCGTTGAGCAGACGGGAATCTTGCTCACATGCTATGTATTATACGATATGGAACTAGAACAAAATACAGTTCTCCCCACCTTCAATGTAATGTTTAATGGCTTAACGCAGCAACAGTAGCGCTTTGCTCATGGGTATGTTTCTCTCGGTGGAAGGGGTCTTTACATCCGTGCGCTGTTAGTCATCATTATATCTGTGACGACGATCGGTGCATGTAGGTTGTTTCGCGTGCCGTACACGCCACGTTCCTGTTCAATAACTATGAATATGTAACAAATAAATACTTTCACAGTTAGTCACCGCTTGGTTTGTTTTGTTTCAAAATTCCAGGGGGTGCAATTGCTCACTTGCTCTCATTAAAGAGCCGCCACTGATCTCCACCTTAAAATTATGCCACGAAAACATCTTACGGCTGACGATGAAGTGGATCCATTCCACAATTCTTCATATGAAGATCCTGATTAGGTTCCTGATAAATCTCTGAGAGGTAAAAAGCAAAATAAAGTATTTTTTCCCGTTTTCAACATAGAACTGCAAACGCGATCGATAAAAAACTTTGACGTATCATCCACGATATCTACAGATTCTAGGGCACCAACATCAAACCACAAAAAAAAAGAAACAGATGAAATAGACAGGAATATCGCTAATATTAGTGAAAAAGAAAAATTATTGGAAGGAAAATATTTACTAGTGATATAATTGTAGTGTTGGAACACAATGTCAACTTTTTTGCCTGCCTCATCTATTTTTTTAAAGTATTTTCAAAGAAAACACTTTATTTTGACAATGAATATTTATAGAAAAAAATGTAAATGTAAAAAAAAGGAAGGAATGCCACATTCTGTTCATTTATCTCCAACAAAACAAAGGGCTTACTTGTAGAACTGATTCTGGTTATCCAAAACCGAGAAAACCGGTAGAACATGTCGATTAGTCTTTTGCCAATTATGCAATATGAAAATTATCTTTGACGAACATAATATAATCCCTGATCACCAATTCGGTTTATAAGCTATCACATGGAATTAGTGACGGGCATAATAGTTCGAGTCGATGAACTACTAATTGACATGGAAGAACTAATTCGTAGGAATAGTTCGTGAAGAACTACTTGTAACTTCTAAAGATTAGCAGTTGTTTTGTAACTCAGTATTCTTCACCGCTTGAAATATTAATTGTAAATCCGTAAATTTATGAGAAAACTATAGGTAGACTCATTTAGTATGTTACAATAATATTTCTAAACTATCAATCAATAATCACCATATTATAGAGATTATAAAAGATTACAGTACAAGAGAGTTTAACACGATCATAAGACGATAGAGTAGAGTGGTTCTCATCCATATACAGGCTGTCCCAGAAATAAAAAGACGGAGTAGCAGGTATGTCAAGACGGAGTAGCAGGTATGTCAAATCCGAACAGAAACAGGCCCAAATATACCGCAATAACGAAAAAATTAAAAATTTAATTTTCTATGTTGTTTTTTAGATAAAAAAAATTACATTACGGACCTGGCACAGAATGTATGTTTATAAATACACGTAAGAATGCTCATTTGTAAATAGAAACGAACACGCATTCATAAAAAAATACTCTTTTATTTGTATAAAACGGGAAAAGAACGTTAAATCGTACTCATTCATATAAAACATATTTTTTGCCTGATGCGTCTAGATAACGCAGCTATGTAGTCGGTTGTTGACCCAGATGGGCGACCTACTTTATTGCAGACAATAAAAGATTGTTTTTATTTTTAAAATAGGAAGGTTGTTGCTCTTTAATGTGTTTGTAATCGGAAACAGCTGATTATTATTATTTTAGAATATTCAATAAATCGTAGTTTTTCTAGCTTTTATTACAGTAAATATCAAGAATGTAATTATTTTTTTCTAGCAGGTGTAAAATTGAAGTAATTAATGGTTTGATATTTATTATGAAGTATCTATTACTCCTCCTTTTTTTAACACAAGTAATAAGTCGTCCAGGGTCGGCGTAAGGCCAATTGAATTCTTTATTATTTTTTTTCTGCCGTCTGCGCACGAATAAAGACTTGATATTTTGAGGGTACGTTTATCTAGGAGTTTTTGAATTGGTAAAAAAAAGATTGTGTGTTCCTGCCACGTCTCTATCCCGCGAAGGAATTTTTTCTACAGCGGGTCAAGTGCTATGCGAAAAAAGATAAACCAAAAAATTTAAGGAAATTATGTTTCTAATCATAATTTATAATTCACTTCTTAAGTTCATCAATTGACTTTGTTTTTATTATTTATGTTGCGCTAATATGAAATGTGTGTTTTGCTGAAATAATAAATTATTATCACTTTATCTAAATACTAATGTTTTTAAAACATTTATTTTATTCTGCAAATGCAAATTTTATTTTATTTTATACACATATGTATTTGTCATATAAATAAAAATTATTATTTATTAAACATATTTTCAATTTTAGTAATATTTTCCATACAGGTCTATAAGGAATGAATTAAAAACCTCGCGCACTAAATTTGTCTGACCGAAAAGTAGTTCGCCGAGAATTAGTTCGCTTGGAAATTGCGAACTAGTTCATTTAGTTCTATGAGAAGAATCGGTTTTTTGAATCGGTCGTTGGTGAACTACCCACCTCTCTATAGAACAGGTTCACAGGTGGTCAGTCAAGTAAACCAGGATTTGGATAGAAAGAGATATTGCTCAGCTCTGCTTTTAGACTTTACACAGGCATTTGATAAAGTCTGGCATGAGGGTCTGTGTTACTAACTTAAAAAATTATTTCCGCTCCAGATATACAGATATATATGTTTTAAAGTCTTATTTAACCAATAGATACTACTTGGTCGAACATCGCAAAGAAATTTCCTCAGTAACGTCTGATACTAGGAGAGATTGTATGTAAAAAGGCGATAAATAATAAATAAAAAAGGCAATTTGTAGAACGGTTTTCATCCGTTTTTACTATCTAATTTCTATTTTTCTAGTGTACTTACTTGCCCTAATAATTAAACGGCTTTTTTAACAATTTACAATTTCAAATATGGTTTTATTATTCTAATCGTTTCTGGGGAGTAATTAATCCCTTTTATTGCAATTTTCCAATAACTGGCAAAACACGTTTTGCTAGTCTGCTCCACAATTGCCCATCTCTGCTAGATATGTGGAATGGAGATTTATCACAAAGCGCAAAATGTACTTCACCGACTACCCTTTCTACAGTATCGAAGAATACTTTTAAGGCTGTGCTCCCAGATTGAAAGAATTCTGATCTTAAGTAGACGCGTCCTGTATTTCTTCGATTTTTGTACACCGACATACGTTTTGGACGGTCATGGTAATCGCAGGTGGTGTAAAAGAGATCAAACATTTATGCTAAGTTGCTGCCGTTAGGCACTCTGATGTGTCATTCAAATCAACGTGGACATTGAATGTGGAGTGTTCTAAGAACCGATAAATCTCGTATGACGAAACTTCGCCTACTAGCATAAACTGTACCATCTTTTCCTTTAAAAAGTTTCCAACAATAATTTTCGCCGTATTTATTTTATTTTCCAAATCACAGGTTTAATTGTGAAAATATTTTTTCGACTCTTTCAAGGACATATTTAGTATATTTTTTAAATTATAATAGTGTCGTTAGTTTTCTAAATTTTTTTTTAATTTTTTCTACATATATTTACGGAAAAAGGACCGCGCTATCATATTTATTTTATTTTTTTATCAACTTAGAAAATAATTGTTTAAATGTTTTAAAAAATAAAGTCAGGATTTGGAAGAAACTCTTTGAGGTAATGGGCACCCCCCTTAAGAGTCACCGATAGGCTGGGTATATATTTTGATTTTTATTTGCAACATATTAAATGTTACCTTGTTACTTTCTTAATTGTTAAATCACATAATGTGGTAATTGTTGTTGGTTTTTATACTCCCGACAAAAAGTTTTCTCGGATCAAAAGACCGACTATATGGAAGCTGCATATGCCTAGTCAACTCTAGTAATCCGATATTGCCCACTAATTATTTTTGTTTACGAGATATATTGAAGCCTTTCTTTTTTTTATATCACCTCGTATGCATCAATCTTAAACAGGTAATTAAATTCAAGGGTCGTTAACTTGTTACTTCTTATAATTTTTTTAATAATATTGTAACGTTTTCGGGTTCGCAATAAACAACTCGTGCAATTTATTTATTTAAAACAGTCTGTATATTTACACACGTAAAATTAATTACAATATAAAAATATAAAACTAATGTATCGCACTTAAACTACTACGATTTAAATTAACACAGGTATTTATTTACTACTACTATTTATATGACACGGTAATATTTATGTCTTTATTACACTATATTTATGTTTATTCTTCGACTACCACTCCAGGAACTATTTATTTATTTCTTATATTTATTTCTACTTTGGTCTGTTCCGCGCGTCGACTACTTAAGGAATTTCTTATTCCGGAATTACTCATCTCCGTGACCCAGCCGCCTTATATATACACATACGAAACATCTGGAAGCGTTTGCGTAAACTCCATCTTCATCTCGATGTTTGTAGAACATTCGACAGACATTGTGTCTCTTCGCAATACATATAAAATGGATGATTTATTGCTTTACGATGTTTACCAGTCGCGCCGAATGTCCGCTTCTCTGTGGGCTTGTTTCATTACAATATGTATCTAAATCTGACTTTTATTCAGTCATTAAATAACACTTTAAAAAAATTGATTGCAATGAAAACTATTAACAAAAATATTGATATCTGGGCAAAAAAAAAATCTTTATTTAAATAATATTCCAAATTTAAATACTAATAAATGCGTTCTAAATACGTGAGGTAAATACTAAGGAAATAGTTTCGCCAAAGGTAAAAATATCTTAGAATGCAGATATAGTAATATAACGAAGAATTTTGAATTTTAATATCATAAAAAAACCTTAATTTTTTGTATCTATTTTAAAATAAATAAAATGTTTAAAAAATAAGAGTAATTATATTTCTTTGTTTTTATAATTCTGATAATGTTAAAACACATTCATAAACATTCAATACGTTCTGAAATTAAACATTTTTCGCAGTGCTCAAGAATAATTATAAAATTATAATTATATTCTTCACAATCGACACTGATATTGTTGATTTCAAAAATTGTATTAAAAACAAATGTTCGCATCTTACTGGAGGCGAAATACTTATAATTTCGCTAATTAACAATATATAGAATATAAATAATTTTATATTTTGTAAACCATTATTGCTACAGCACAAAATTGTTGTTGTCATAGTTAATTTTCTATAAAACAGTGCGAGAAATAATAAGTAACAAGTCGTAAAATTTGATTATAATAATAATAATAATAATACGTATAATTATATAACAGAACAATAATGTATATTACCGAAGAAAATTTAATGTACTAATACTTTCGTGCAAATATGGTGAATATAATTCAAATTCTATAAAATCCAAATTTTAATAAAGCATGCATTCTCCCCATTGAAAAATAAAATATATTGAAATATTCCTCAAACAGCAAAAAGATTTTTTTCATTAGAATGTCATTGATGTGATGTAAATAGGTAATATATATTAATTTATGGTATTTCTTATACCAAATTAAGTTCACTCTGTATATTACTATATAAGTAACGACAATGTATAAGACCCCGAGTGTTAACAGCCATGGTCGGTGTGCAACGGATGCAAAGTACTGAGCATGGCGCCACGATGGCGCCAAACAACATCCCCTCCACTGGATGGAGTCTAGACCATTTTACTCTAGCGGCTAACATGTAAACCAAGCCGAAAGGTAGAATTCAGTCAAACGCTGAGTGTCGTGAGAGGTGTACGGTTGTTATCGCTACTCTCAATATTAAAAAAAAAAAAAGAATAACCCGGTGGCAACGCGTATCAAGTATCAGAAAATAAATCGGCGATATATATTGTGATTGAGTGAGTGTTTACAATTACATTGTGCTTCGTTCGGTTACGTCGTTAATTAATTATTCTCCGCTTTTTTCTATTTGGTGCCCCCCGTGCGTAGGCTAAAAATTACAAGTGCAAGTCAAGTGTTTTCGGAGCGTTCATTATAGGAGCGAAAAATCGGAAAATCAGTGTAATTTTTTCATTAATAATTTCTACTAAACGTCGGCGGTTCACAGTAGTGGCACCCAAATGCTCGTCCGCCGTAGGGGAAGACAAATCTTATTTCATGATCAGGTTTCGGAACAAACGGACCACGCTGACTAAAGATCTGTTCAAGAAGAAACGGGGAGGCGATGTCAAGGAGCTAGAAGCCTTCTTCAAAAGACTGAAAGACAACCAGTTGGAGATGCTGCATCTGGCCGTCCAGGCAGAGGGCAAAGATCCGGCCAGTTGCGTGTTATTGCCTAAGGATAAGGACCCGCACGTGTTCTGTTGTCAAACTTGGAGATGGCCGGACGTTCAGAATGTAGACATACGTCGATTGCCGGTGTGCAAGTCAGCATCTGACACTATTTACATTTGCTGCAACCCTTATCATTGGAGCAAACTGTGTATACCTGGTAAGTGCATATTTGTGCATATAATTTTGAAAAATTACGTATATCATCCAAGACAGTTGTTCTAAATAACTTACAACGTTAGGTTTAGAGCTAAATTTAAAAATGTTAATGTTTACGTGAGCCTCTCGAAATATAACTTTAATTCTAGTTGTCTCATTGTTGAAGAAGTTTGGAAAAATTCAGAAAACTAAGAACAATCAGAAAAATCAATTAATCTTAGCTCTCTTTGCAATATTCACATAAACAACATATTTAATAATTCATACGTTAGGTTTAGAGCTAAATTTAAATGTTTATGCGAGCCTCGAGAAATAAAACTTCAATACGAGTTGTTTCATTGTTGAAGAAGTTTGGAAAAATTCAGAAAACTAAGAACAATCAGAAAAGTCAATTAGTCTTAGCTCTCGTTGCAATATTCACATAAACATCATATTTAATAACTCATAACGTTAAGTTTAGAGCTAAATTTAAATGTTTATGCGAGCCTCGAGAAATAAAACTTCAATACGAGTTGTATCATTGTTGAAGAAGTTTGGAAAAATCAATTAATCTTAGCTCTCTTTGCAATATTCACATATCAGTTCTCCCGTTATCATTCTGTTAAATTATACATATATATAATAATATGATACGTGAATATTGTAATGACAGCTAAGATTAATTGATTTTTCTGATTGTTATAGGAAACCAGCAATAATATACCTAAAAGTTCTTAGAAAATATTCTAATATAATAAATAATAATACAGCAAAGTTTTCAAGAACAAGTTAATGACTTCCTGACTTTCTAGAATTAAATTTAAATATGCAATTTTATACATACACATTGCATATTCCTGTAGAATTTTATTACATATTAGTATATTTCTATTTAGTATCTTAAGTCTTATACTAGCAGAAGTGTTCTGCAATTATTATGTCGCAGTTTCAGTCTTAAAATCGTATTTCATTTTATTATTACAGCATAAATTAGTCGTGAAATAATATTCCAGTAAAGGAGAAATTCTTATTGGAGAATATATTTTCCTGATATCTTATGGGATATCATTAAAGCGCGCCGGAAAAGTCACTTCAATTTTGAATTTGTTTTAATGTTTAGATATAAGTTATAAACGAATAAAGCAAAGATATTTTTAAGGTATTTTCTTCTTTTAGTAGCTACTTCAATGTGTGTTCTTTTTTTATACACTTATGTTATTATGTAAGCATGTGTGTAATTTATCTAATACATATTATGTTTACAAGTGTTTGGGTGAATAATATATTGGTGATTTTATTTTTATTTTAATATTTGCTGTTATATAATCATACATGAAACAGCCACTGGTTGGTAATTGTACCTACCTACACTGTGAACACATATTATGTATATTATACATGTTTTTACGTTGACAAGTATTGGTTTCAAGACTATGATGTATGTATTAATATTTAAACTTTTGTATATTAAATTTTGCGAAGTTGCACTTTTTAAACATGTTTTATTGTGGTATTATTATTTATATCGATAATAAAATGCCAATCGTTAAGGCCGATCACTTATCTATATCAACCATAAACTGCAGTAACCTACAGCAACTGAAAAACAGTTCGTAAATGTATTATTGTATTGCTAACGATAAAAAGACTGTTTCGGAGATTGAGATTTTTAGGGTATGAAATCATAGTTGTTCGTTAAACGTTTTCTAAAACAATGAAAGTTCATATAATGAGCGTTTGCCTTTATTGTATATGAGTAGTTCTTAAAATAATGGTACATACAACATCAAATTACCTATATACAGGGTGTTTGGGATGCATCGTTTGCCAAATTAAATTGCCCGATAGAAGATACCATTTGCTGTCTCCTAAATGACCCAATAAAACTCAATATTAGTCCCACGGGCTTTTTCGAACTTTTAATTTTTATTTTGCAAAATTACAAAGTTCAGCAGTTAAACTTAAATTTAAAAATAAAGTTATGGGTATGGCCTCCACGTTCCCCAAACCTAACTCCGTTAGATTTTTACGTCTGGGGATGGTCTAAAGGACTCGGAACGGAAATTGAAAGAAAACACGATTTACTCCAATGTATTGACGCAACTTTGGGCACCATTAAATAAGAAATGCGTTTACGCAATTACTGTTGGAAATAAGGCAAAGCTGTCGCTCATGCATACGCAACAAAGGTTAGCAATTCGAGCAAGATATGTAGATTTGTGATAATGTCATCATGTGTTCTAATACAAAAATTTAGCGAATTAGTAAATTTGTGACCAAGGTGTTTATGGCATATATCGTTGGAAAGGGAATATACTAGAGAAGTTTTTAAAAGAATTAGAAGATCGCGATCGCATTTAGTTACTTTTTATTGCACTGTAAAGTTGAGTTTAAAGTTTATTTCTACCTCTTCCAAAAACTTTGTTGTGAGTTAATAAAATGAAAACTACATGTTATTTGCAAGTAATTTTGAATTTCGCTGAACCACGCAACAATAGGTAACATGCAGAGAACGAGGTGAGCTTGTTTCCCAGGTTGGAATAATATGTGCGAACGGCACATCATTGCCATCGATTTGGATATTCCCAAGACAAAGATTCGAAGAAAAAAGAATGATGAAAGGGGTGCTTAATCAAGAAGACGATCCTATGGGATTGGTATATCCATCTGGATGGATGACTGCTACAAACATTCTCAAAGTTCTCCAGTTTTTCCACAAATATGTGAAGTCATCGATTGTGGAAAAAGTGTTATTGGCCATGGATAACCATAAACCTCATTTATCTATTCAAGCAATTGACTACTGTCGTGACCATGGAATCGTAATTTTAACACTTCTCCCGCATACTTCAAATCGCCTGCAACCCTTAGATAAAACCGTCTTTGGCCCATTTAAGACATATTTTAATCAGTCTGCAGATAACTGGATACTGAATCATCCGAACCTACCGGAGCTTTGCTACAATCCTGGGATTTGGCAGCCACACCATCCAATATTAAATCAGGGTTTCTCTGCATGGGGATTTGCCCATATAATGCAAACATTTTTAAAGAGGAAGATTTTCTTGGTGCTTATGTGTCTGATCGTCCAACAGTTGTAACTCAGGAAAATGGACCAAATTCAAACCCAAATACAAGTCTAGATCGACCACTTGTTAGCATGGAAAATGAGCCAAATCAAGATATTTCACACGCAAGCGAAGACGGACCAACTGACATTGACGAAAATATAGCAGATCGTAATGTTCCAATTACAGCCACGATAAATTTTGAAGATAGGTACAAAAGAAAAGGAAGCTTGCTTGCAAGTCCTGAATTTATAAGACCGTTTCCCAAAGCTGGTGAAATAAAAAGAACTACAAACAGAAGAAAAGGCAGATGCAAAATTGCAACAGACACACCAGAAAAAGAGGAGATTGAAGAGATTGTTCAAAAAAAGAGATAAAAAGAAGGTCAAAAAGTGACAAAGAACATTGTACAAGAGAGTTCTTCGTTCTGAGGAAGAACTAGAATTAAACGACAGCTCTTCAGATGACCTCAATTTCGAAGAAGATGAAGAAGAAAATGATGGAAAATTTTTAATTGAAGACGGAAGTCATGCAATTGTAAAAGTTTTTAGGGATAATTTCAAAATGATATCCAGAAATTTTGATGCTGAAATTATAAAGAAAACCGTAGATGGCTATGAAGTTAAATTTTTGAAGTTACAACTGGCTTCAAATAGATTTATTGTGTCGTATTGTTTAATGACATTGTAATAGGTTTACCAAATCCAACAAAAGACCAGCGAATTCGTTTTAAAAATATGGTTTACTTTAACATTGATCTCTCAAGTTATAATCTACATTAATAAGTTTGTAAATTATATTCATATAGAAAAATGATTCCTTTATTCTGTATTTTCATATTCCAGATACTTTTTCTGTGTACTCTTCATGGGCGCCCGCAGATTTTTTCTTCAGGGGGGGCGAAATTGAAAAATATTGGTGCACGTTATGTTATGTAACATTTATTTTTATAATAAGTTAACGAAACATAATACTAGCCTCTTTAAGGAACAAAACCAAACATATTTTTCTCATAAAACCATATTTGTGAACACAAGAACACACATGTGTTAAAATATACAGAACAACATACACAATAAATGTTGTCAATACCAAAAAATCACAACAATGACACTCAATAGTACTGAATATAGAAAAGCAAGTATGTTTTACTCTAAACTAAAAACCAGTCTTCTGTTACTTTGGCAAAACTGGTCTAGTACTTTAACGGAAAAATTAAAAATATCTACTGTACGGTTTCGATGGATACTCAACAACGCTAACCCAGCAAGTCTGTCTTGCCCCATTGTATTTCTTATCCAGGTCTTAATCCTGCGTAAGGTGCTAAAACTGCGCTCTATAGTGCAAGTCGTACACGGCAAAGTAAGTAGAAGTATGCAGATATCTTTTACAGCAGGAAAAAATTTACAGTGTCCAATAAGATCTTCAATGGTTATGTTTTCAGCTATTTGAGATTGAGTTAAATACTCTTTCCAAATATTTAATTCGCTTTCCAAATTTTCAATGCTGTACAGATTCCCGACCTTAACTGCGAAAGATTTAACATCTAATGATTTTATATTTTTTGGCAATATATCAAACAGAGAGAAGGCAATTTCATGTTTTTTTGGAAACCTTGTTTTTAAGGCAAGAATCAAGTGATCTAAATATGGGATAAATATAGATTTTCTAAAATAATCTTCAACTGAATCAGATTCATAATTCGATCTATGAATTTGCCGACCGCAAATCCGGGGTTTACCCACCTCTATGTTAAGAGCCTCACAACTAGATATTGCATTAGAAAAAACGTCCGCGAAAGTTGTATCAGCTTCTAAGCGGTGTTTCTTACATGTGTTGGTAATTAAATTTATGTGTTTGTGAACATCTGGAAAATTTATTGAAACACCTTGTAGAGTATTTGCAACAGGTTCTAAAATATTTGAATATTTACTGGCCACTGTTAGACAAATAACGAATGTAAACGAATTCATGGCAGCCCATAATTGAGCTGCTCTTTTTGTGGTAGAAGAGTTCATTAAAATTTCTCCTGATTTTATATCAAAAAGAGTTTTAAATATAGTATTAAAGTTTTCAGCAAAAATTCGCAAAGATTTATATTTAGCTGACCAACGAGTCTCACAAAACAAGGGTATATTGGGAATTAGATTTCTTCTTAAAGTACTCTCTCTAAAAAATACTATTACGTCCTTAACGGTACCTATGGTATTGTGAATTTCAGTTATTTTACTTATATCATTTATTACTAAATTCAACTTATGTGAGGCACAATGAAAATAAAATGCTTTCTTATACTTATCGTGTATGATCTTTTGAACCCCGTGAATTTCACCAGCCATTGTTGAGCATCCATCGTAACCCTGTGCTACAAGTTTGTCCATGTTTAAACCAGATTTTTCTAAAAACTCTAAAATAGAAGAAGCTATGCTATCAGCGTTTAGTTTATCTAATTTCACGAATCCATGAAACTCTTCTTTCAGAGTGAAATTTTCATTTTCGTCATACACGTATCGTATCCCAATGGATAATTGCTCATGTCCGGAAATGTCGGCAGTCTCATCCGCCAATACACTGAAATATTTAGAAGAATTTGCTTCTTCTACTATATTTTTTATTATTACTTGTCCTGCCAATGAAATTATTTCATTTTGGATCCTATGAGAAGTGTATTTAGAGTTACCAGCTGCGTTAAATAAGTGGTTCTCTAAAATTTTATCGCCAGCGTCTATTCTGAATTTCAAAAGATCTGTAAAATTGCCAGAATTCTTGCTGCTTTCTCTTAAAGGCATATCATGAGTTCCACAAAAAACTATTGTCTTTATAATTGGAAGAATTTTCTTCCTATTTTCTTCAATATTTTCTTCTTACCATCATCAATTAGAGACAATATGTCAAGTTACTTATCAGAAAATATATCAATAAAATTTTTGGCACGGACAGCTGAATCTTTATGCCAGGCTGAACTCGAATGGTTGTTTGCCCGGGTATGGAAATCTCTGTATTTTTTAAAAGGTTTTGTTATAAATGCGCCTAAAGCACTACCGTGAGTTACAGCCGGCGGAAAAACCACACAGTATTTACAAAGTGCACCTTTAAGGACTTTGGAATAAGCCAACCAATCATATTGATCAAGCCATTTGTGTATAAATGGTCGTTTATCTGGTTCAACATCTTGCTTAAAATCATAGGTAGGGGACGGTGTGTATGGACTTTTCAATAAATCGTATTTTTGTTTATCCGACTCCGACATCAAGGAATAATTCACAACATTTCCAATATCTTCTGTTTGACCGCTACGTTTTGCTTCTGCTATTACATGTTCTTTATAACCTTCAGCTGGTATGTCACTACTAGTGCATGGGGCAGGATTGGGACTATCATCTGTTTGTAGCCCTATTTTCTTTGAAGAATTGTTGCATTCTTCGTAGGTTGTTTTTCTTTTGAAAAAATTTCGAATGTCCATTTTTTCTATAAACAATAATTTACTATGAATATAAAAATACCAATAAAATCATTAAACACCTAATTACTTGATGCGTATAGCGATTTGTATGTTACCGATTTGAAGCCCGTAATTTTCATTCAAAAGACAATGAAGAGCACAGATAACATATTATACACAATAACAGCTCGACAGCTCGACGATAACTATCTGAGGCGGAGGGCAGCGAAGCGGCCGGGTTAAGTCATCGTTACGTGTTTGTGCAAGGTTGCCGGTTGTGCTGAAAAGACGCGTATTGATTGCAATTTAATATAATATCTCAATAATTTTCTTGTTTTTCTTTTGTATGTAGTTTTCGTATTAAAATATAAAGACTTGAAAAAGGCTAAGTGTTGTGGAAAAAAAAGAACACAATATCAAAATCTCAGGAGGGGCCACGGCCCCCACTGGCCCCTCTCTGCGGGCGCCCATGGTACTCTTTATGTGTCCATATACTCCTGGAACTATATCCATTGCCTCCTGCAGTTAGGGAGGGTTTGAACGTTTTTAATTTGTATTTTGGACTTTTCTTTTTTGGATATTTTTGTTCGGAAGACCAAATAATAAGCAAATTTCTTGAGTCCGATGTTCAATACACCATATGCTCTAGTATGGGTGGTTCTTTTTCATTTTTGTCGTGTTTTATGCAAGTTTCAAAAAAAGTGTCCAAACCGGCCCCACTTTCCCCTACGCATTAAAATTAAACTTAAATTTATAGGCTGTACTCATAACATTTTTTAAAATTTAAGTTTAAATGCGTAATTTTGGGATTTTGCAAAATAAAAATTGAAAGTTCAAAAAAAGACCATGGGACTAATATTGAATTATTGGGCCTTAAGAGGCAGCAAATGAACCCTTCTATCGCCCAATTTAATTTGTCACCTTGTATAATTGCTTAAGTAATAAGATAAATACTTTTGGGAATTAAAGCGCTATATGACAATAAGTTTTTGTATTCAAAAAAGCCATGAACTTTTGTTTTATTGAAACTTAAGATTGCATTATAACCAAAGTTCATATCTTTTAAAAATATGATCACTAAATTTAATTGTAGTTTCCGGAAGGATCCTGAATATATCAGGTGGATGTGAAAACGAATTAAGAAGGTGTTTTTATACTAACCAATTCGAATCAGATGATTAGAAATAGATTAACACCATTCCAATCTAACTCGATCATTTTAATCTTGAGTTTAAAGTACTTATGATAGCTGTTTAATTTCTCTTCAACTTCCGTAGTCTATTATTTAATTAGGCGAGTGGAAAATTCATTAAATTGAACATGATGAAGATATTCGGATGATATAAACATGTGCATTATTGTTATAACAAATTCTTCCTTAATTAACAATTGCAGTATCAAGAAAATATTGTTGTTCGTTAAAAGTTTTCGAAATAAGTCAAAGTTCATATAATAGCGTTTATGTTTATCGTATGTGATAGATTTAACTGTATTTTTCCGAGTTGAATTGAAAATATTCTTAAAAGGAAGATACATCAGATTACGGACATATAATTATTTAAATTTATAAAATAAATACTTTGGGAAATTAAAGCATGACACGATAATAAGTTTTTGTATTTAGTAGAGTCATATTTATTATTAATAATTAGCACACTCGATACCAAATATTAGAGCCTGTTAGCGAATCAGACAACAATTCGTGGATGATGATCATATGCGCCAAACATTAGATCGTTTATTAGAATCGCCAAAAGACTGGGAGTTTTGATGTCGTATCGACTTGTAATATCGTTGTTAGTTTTCGGAATCCCACAGCTGGTTCCTTTATTTTGATAAATAACTGCAAGTGTTGTAAGTTGATACGTGAAGCTAGTATTGCATATTGTAGAAGGCATTCTTTAAATATGGGAATGCAAGCCTCAGAAAAATCAGATATTCACTAAGCACATCGATTGAATTAGGACGTTTTGTAAATATCCAGTGATTCTGTTCGGTCGTTATTTTACATAGTATGCATTCTCCCAGATATAACATAAGTATAAGAACGCAATATAGTCTCTCTCTGATGTAAAATATTATTTATATTTATTGAAGCGTTTTACATTTCCCACAAAACTGAATATTAATTGAAAAAATACAACAGGAATGTAGATATTATTCCGAAGAAGAAAAAACGAAGTTCTAAAGACCCGAGAGCCGACCGTATTTCGACAGGAATTTAATGATACACCTACTATGTTGGTTAATGGTGCAGTGTTTCGTTTCATCTAGAATTACCCGACGGGCCAGAAAATCGTTACAGATAATGATGATGACCGTCCGCCCGGCCCACAATTCTACCTCGATCAGCGGCTATCTGATGGGATATTCACAGGGGATTTTAAAACAAACAACCGCATGATTATCACTTTTTAAAGGATTCGATTTATTTCTTTTACACTGATGTGCGCAGGGATTTTTTTAAAAAATCCTTTTAAGTTGGTACTTTAAATTGAAGTTGACTAATTAAATGCATAGAGGTTAACATGTAACAATGTAGTTTTTACACACGTATTAACTTGAGGTTATCGAAAATTGTTAATAATAATAATAATAATCTTTATTCATTTCAACAAAATACAAAATACCCAGGAACACAGCAGTATTTGTACTGAAAATATATCACAAAGAGAAAGAATAATAGAGTTACAATAAAATCACTAATCATAAAATATACATATATATTATAAATTAAAAATACTATTAAAATATTAAAAATATTTGAAAACTAAATTAATCAAAATGTAGTATCACTGTGACATATATTCATTAATAGAATATAATAAGATAACGTTAATAATTACGCCCTAACACTATACTTAAATTTACAATAAGTTTTACAAGATTTTATGCTGTTTAGCAGTTGATTATACAAGCTACATCCCATGAAACCTAAGTTCTTTTGAAACATAGTGGTTTTATGGGTTGGTGGTAGCAAATAATCCGTTTGACGTATGTTGTAATTATGCGGAGTATCAGACGAAAATTAACATTTAAATTTATAAACATAGCACACACGAATCGCGCGCTTCTGCAATATAAGAAGACGCTCCGTTCCAAGACCAGATCCCCAATGAATTATTCCAAACCTCAGCCTGCAATGGAAATTGGCGTAGTAATAAGTTTTAAGAACATGAACACTGCAAGAGCTTCTCAGGTTGTACATGGCATAACATGTTCTAGATAGTTCGTTACAGATATTATCGATATGGGCAATCCACCTAAAATCCTCATCAATGGTGACACCAAGAAGTCTGGACCCTGCTCAATTTCACCACATTCCCACCCAAAGGAAAACTATTCACATTACATCCACGCCGGTTGCGTTTGTGTGAGAGTGCATAAAGACACAATTAGCACTCTCACACAAACCAGCCAAATTGCCAGATCGAATTATTCTGTTAATGTCATCAGCATATAATACAAGATCAGAGGCCATCCCGAGAAATGAAGGAAGGTCGTTGATATAAATTAAGAAAAGAGTGGGTCCAAGGAGTGACCCCTGTGGAACCCCCCTACACGAAACCCTGATATCAGACGAAAACTGATCAATCACCACCCTCTGTCTGCGATTTAACAGGTAACTCTCAAACCAACAGTAAGCCTCACCCCTAGTACCATTAATTTACATATAATTTATTGAGCAGAACATTGTGATCGACAGCATCAAAAGCTTTCGATAGGTCGACAAGCATTGCAAGTCAAGGGGTACCAGCATCAATGTAGTAATGGAGGCCACTTAGAACATGCCATTCGTAATGCTAATACTAAAGTGTTAATTTATTATTACATATTATTTTAATTGAATAAAGTTTGAAAGTTTCAGTACTATAAATTAATAGCCATACTTTAATTAGAAAATGTGAATGCTTTGTACAAAAAATATGTCTAAATGATGTAAAACAAGGGTAGGGGATACTTTCTTGTGGAACTCCACAGTGAATTGATAGCAAATTCGATAATTTAACATTTATATGTTCATTAAATATCCAATTTCTGAAATATGCAGATATTTGTATGATAGAGATAATATTACTTCAGCAACACATGCCATTGAGTACATATAAATGATAAATTATCGAATTTGCTATCAATTCAAAGTATGGCTATTAATTCATAGTACTGAAACTTTCAAAGTTTATTCAATTAAAATAATATGTAATAATAAATTAACAATTAAGTATTAGCATTACGAATAACATGTTCTAAGTGGCCTTCATTAAATTGAACGCACAGTTAGTGTCGTTCTTGCATATTTGTGACCATATCTGAAAATAGAGGCTGTTGCATCTGTCGTGTCGCTTCTGCTATTTTCTCTTTTAACTGTTGTATTATAGACTGAGTGTTATATTGGAAAATCCATAGTTTCAGCATACCCCAGCTAATTATGTTAAGTCTGGAGAGTGAGCTGGAAAAGAAAAATATGTGAAACGTGAAATTACATTGTTTTTGTAAACGTTTGTTGCAGAAAGGCTCTTGTAGCATGTGCTGTGCGGCACGCTACCCTCATCTTCCTGAAAAAACTAACTGCCGAAGGGTAAATTTCTTAATCTGCAAAACATCCGAAGGTCATCTGCAAACGGTGTGAGAACGTCAGTAATAAAGCGCTCTTGATTAACAGTTATTGGACGTTCGTTTTTCTCAATGAAGTAAGGCCCTATAATTCCTCGTATTGACTGCGTACCAGATGGTCACTTTTTCACTATGCAACGGTATTTTTTGCATCTCTTCTGGTCGTTGGAAACCTAAAAACCGAATGCTTCGTCTATTTACATGGCCCGACAAATGAAAATGACATTCATTACTGAACCATATGTTACTGATAAAACTGGGATTATCATATTGCATAGCACGGATTCTGATACTGTATTCATGTCTTGCAGCTTAATCAGCCATTCTCAATTGTTGGGTCGTCTGAATAAAGTATGTGTGGGCATTAAGTCGTTTTAGTAACTTCGGTAGTGTCTTCCTGCTGATATTCAAGTTTGCAGCAAATCGCCGTTAACTACGACGTGGTGAGTCAATACTTTAATTGAATATTTGTTTTCCTTGGTATTGGTTTTTCTTCGCTCTACCTTTCCTTGGTGTAGCAAGTTCTTGTTCTTCTAAATCTGGTTATAATGTTATGTACAATAGCATAACTTGGTGCCTGTTAATTGAAATGTTCCGAAAATTGATCGCTTACGAATTTAATGCTTGGACCATTTTGTCTACCTGAACCGTATGACCTATAATAGTGCTCAACTAAAAAGACTTTTTCTTCAGTAATTAACATTTACGAACTTGCAAATATATCAGTACATCTAATCAAAACCAAACGTCAAAGTTTATGTCAAATAACAGTGTCAATTGTTAGAGGTTAAACCACTAAAAGGCCCATGGTTTCATCCTACGAATAAAGAGTAGAACAGGAGAGAGTCTCCTTAATAATAATATTTGTCCAAATGTGGTAACTCAATATGGCCGCCTCAGTGCATAGAATATGTATGTTACATGTCAGATGTAGTATCAGATATATGACAAGTTATTCAAAATACTCATTTTATAAACTAGGATTGGTCAATATTGCCATAACGACCTGCCTTAAAGTGGTAACTCCGTCTAAATAATACCTATTCCCCCACCAGTTTATTATCTCTCCTGTTCTATTCTTTCCTCGTAGGTTTCATCAGTACTGTAAATTAATAGCCATATTGTATTATCACTATGCCGATGATACACGAATTTACTACTTTTTACTTTCTTATACGTAGTATAAGGAAGTATTGTGATGATGAAAATTTTCGACCTCGAGATTTTTGCAGATGTCCACGTTTTGAGGTCCCTTGATACCAAAAAAGTGGTTTTTAAAAAATGTGTGTGTGTGTGTGTCTGTCTGTCTGTCTGTGTGTGACCACGATAGCTGTCAAACCGCTGGAGATATCAATTCCAAATTTTGTATTTACGTGTATAATCTCCCTCTTGAGATCTGATTAGTTTTTCAGTAAAATCGGTAGACCGGAAGTAGCAGTTTACTTCAGTGAAAAAATCGAATTTTGCCAATATTTCGTCAAATACTAAGTTTATACAAATTTATAAAGAATTCATATGTACTTGAAATTAAAATTGAGAACAATTTTATTTAAAAAGTTTTTCGAAATTCCTACCGGAAGTAGGAATTTCGCAAGTCAAGCTTTTTAGACAGGTACGTTACGTGTATAAAAGTATTTAAAACATAGTTTTCAATATCTTTTGTATAAAAAAAATTTCAAAATTCGGACCGGAAGTACCACTTTTACTCTTACCGAATATCGATTTTTTGCAGATATGTCGTAAATTATGCATTCTGTATATATTTATTAAGAGTACAAAAGTATTTAGAGTTGAATTTGCAATATTTTTTGTGTACATGAAATTTCAAAATTCGGACCGGAAGTGGCACTTTTACTCTTAGCGAGTAGCACTTTTTTTCGAATGTCTTGCAAAGTATGCATTCTATAGCGATTTATTAAGAGAATGAAAGTACTTAGAATAGGATTTTGAATAAGTTTTGTATAAAAAAATTCTTAAAATTGTATAGTTTGAAACGCTCATACGTATAAGAAAGTCGTGTGGTGGCCACACCTCATTTTTTATTCTAGCGATGCCGGCGCTAGTGTGGAATTAATAAATAGTGAAGTTAAGGACCTTACGGACACCATCAAGCAACATGGACTTTCAATCAACGGAGACATAAATCATCAGTTATCGTATTTGGTGGGGTATTGGTTGTTACAAAAATTGTCTGCCGTTTTTGAATTCACTATAAATGGTGACATTATTCCCAGTGCGGTCTAAATGCGTTCTATATCATTAAAATCCTCTTACAAACATGTACTAACTAGCGGCATCAAAAAGCACTTGTAATTGTAAATTTCAAACACGGCAGATTTAATAAAAATCTGTTTGTTCGGATAAAACTTCCTCACAAATCCGTTTAGCTGTGGAAGATTTAATTAAAAAAGAATACTTTATATGTACACATTATACGATAGATGGCTCTAGTTTATGACAAATTGAATTACACTTACTGATGAACACACCCAGTAAAAGGAAAAATAACTCCGCCCGTATTTAAATAGTGCGCGAAAGGAATGAAGAACTTCTCAGTTCAAGCAAAGAACAACTATCAGCGAGAAATGATAAAGACCTTTAAACACGTGTACCTGTTTCGTCCGTGGGCCACGCTAGCGTGGCTGTCAGAACATCCCATCTAGACAGATGTTCGTAAGAACTAACTTTTTTTTCGTATTCAACTGCAGAAGAGAAACCCTAACCAATCATCAAAATAATATCATAGGAAAGTCCTAGTAGGAGTAGATAACATTATTTATATTTTATATTAATTGTAATTTTTTATATAAACTTATTTTCCAGTGGATAAGTAATCTTTCATTCACTCTCATTTATGTATTTTGACCTTCTGAGCATGTTTTTGTTAAACCGAAACATTCTCTTATTGAATCATTCAACACTTTAATTTAATAATTTATCAGTACTAATTTACACATATAATTATTGTGTCACTTTCATCTATCTTTCCTAACTGCAAATACGTTTGTACGCCACATTTAAGAATGCAGTCATAACTCCTAACGATTTGTCCGTTTATTTTAAAGTTATTTATAATACGGCCTCACGATTTGACATTAAATATTTGAAATAATACACGACAGCAGTTAAACAAATATATCTATCAGTTCAAATATACATATTGGTGTTCACGTAAATATTTGTTATAAGCGTACAGTATATTTTTAAAACTTTGAATCATTAATTTTGAACTATCGTATATATGTATTTAGTGTGGGCACCGATTCCAAGAAGTCACTTTGGAATCCAGTGGGTCGGGTTGTTCGGCTGAGTTCCATCAGACTCGTCTCCTCCTTCTTGTTCCTCTTCGGCGGCGGCCGTAAACTGTTTTAACTGTCTTATTCCATGGAATCTGGACTGTCAACAGACTGGCATCACTGTCAAGTATGAGGCGATGTTGATGGGCTGTCGCAAAGCGTTCGGGTTTTGATTATCTCTAATGCAATACCTGTATGTCAGCACACAACGATGTACGGATAATATATACATATTACATATTATATATTCCTATGTATTCTGATGTATATGTACACATATTCTAACATTAATACACGTAATGAAGCGTCTCTAGAGAGATGAATTTTCAGAGTTGTAGGTTTGAGGTAGACGAGTAATAATAATATCATGGTAAGGGAAACGTGGGGCTCATTGATACAATTTTTTTTGAAGGCGATTAGAAATTTTTTTTTTGTAATATACTAAATTTTTACCATGCATTCAATAGATTGGTTATTATTCTATACTATTTTGTCATACTACAGCTGTAATATTAACCTACTGTTTAATAAAAAAAATGTTTAACAACACTTCAATTGTATCAATGTACCCCACCAGAGGGGCAGAATGATATGGTAGGTGGGGCAGATAAATACATCATGTGGTAGATTGATATAATACAAAATAAGGGTAAATTGTTTATAATATTTTATTATTTTTTATTAAACTTTATTAAAAAACAAAAGTCGAATTAATAACAAACATTCTAGGAAGTTAAATTAACTACAAAATTAAACATTGAAGCAGTTCTGCTCGTTCCTTTGGTAATACAAGGTTGAGGTAATTTCATAATTACATCTGAGATGTCTATAGACGCAACATCCTCTACAACTGAAAAAACAAAAGTCCATGAGGTTGATTTCTTCCTGAAGAATGTCACTTTATATTCTGATTGACTATATGTTCTATAACTTGACCTACGTAATAAACCGCAGACTTTTTCCTTGCAAATTTTATTAATAAAATGTCTCCATTAGCTATTGTTTCAAAATTTGGTAAAGCAATGTGTGGTTCTTTTGGCACTGCATCTTCATCAAGAGAAATTTCATCTGAAGAAAAATCCATGAATTCACATTCATCGGAAATTCTCGTGGAATCTGATTCCCTCAATTTTTTTTTTTGGTGTCTTTTTTTAAGGCCGCATTCTAAAAGTAGTTTAGCTGATTTCATATCCTTTATTCTCTGTTTCTGTTATTTTTTAAGCCCCTTTTGTTCTTTTATATTGTGTAACTCTTCAAGTCTATTTTTTTCAGGTGTCAGTCTAAATTCTAGATTTCCCCGGTTGCCTTCCTTTTTTTCCACTTTTTCTTGTTTTGCTATGTTTTGGGTAAGGTCTAATAGTTTCAGGAGTTATAAGATTTTCTGATGTGGAGGTAGTCGGCTCTGGTGTTCTTCGTGGTGACGGTATGTTTGTCATCTCGATATCTACATTTGAAGGATCAGTTTCTAGAATTTCTCGGCTTTCTTGTTCCTCATTACTAGTCCCTTGATCTTCATTTTGATTGTTAATGTTAATGTAATCACAAGGTAAAAAGTCCGAGTCTCCAAAAGCCAATTTGTTGAACAGCCAAATCCCAGGTCTACTAAATCCACTTTTAATATTTTTAGCAGTAAAAGCTTCAAAGTAGGCTATTTTCGCAAGTTTTGGATTGTCATAGATTGATGAAGTTTTACCAGGATTGTTCACTTGCCAATCATTGAAGGCGATTTATAGCTTTCCCTTAAAGGGACCGTAGACCCCAACATCAAGAGGCTGCAACTTACGAGAGGTGTGCGGCGGAAATGATAAATAAACAAGTCCATTATCACGTGCATAATTTATTGCTCCTATAGTGGTATGGGTCTCATGATTATCACATAGGAGCTAAATAGGATTTGATTTAGAGCAACTGGAATGTTTTTGTAAGTGTTTCAAAACTTCCAAAAAAAGATCTGAATTAACATCCACTCCAGTTAGCTAGACCTAAGCTTCCCTCTGGAGCTTCATGAATAAAGTGGTCTTTGTAATGAACTCTAGGAAACACAAAAATTGGAGGTAGAGAATTTCCAGTCGCTGGAATTATTCCCACAAATGTCACCAACTCTTTCAAAAGATCGGGCCGCACTTGTATTTTCAGGTTTTCTTAAGCTTAAGTTTTTCGGTCTTTCTAAAACTTAGAACCCAAACCCAATCCATGCCTGCACTTTTTTTTTTCATCCCAAACTTTATTCCCAATGTTTTGGCATATTGGTATGCTAGAGCTTCTTATTTGCATAAGTGTTAAACCATAATGCATTTTACTGCGTGTTGTTATGTAATCATTTAACATTTTTTCTTCTTCTAAAGAAAAAACCTGTTGAGACGAATACTTAGATGAATAACGTCTATCTGAAATATTATCAGAATTTTTCTTAATTTTTTCTATTCTATGTTGAAGAGTTGCCGCCTTCAAATTATACTTATCGGCAGATTTTCGTATCGATAAGGTGCCTTCTAGAACTTCGTTGATTGCTGAAGTCACAGCACCTTCATCAATGTTATTTCGTTCCGTTTTTCTTTTATATACTCTCACCATATTTAGGTACTTACTGAAATCAAAAACATCTGATGCGGGGGTACATTGATACATATTAATCTACCCCGCAATGTAATGTATCAATCTTCCTCTTACTTACTCAATGACACGTATGTGTAAACTTAATAGATATATACAGGCTGTCCAGAAACTCTCCTGACAAACGAAGACGGGAGATTCCTCAGATAATTTTAAGACAATTTAACCCAATTCACCCTAGTCCGAAAATGCTTCCTAAGGTCATAGGCGTCCGTTTTTGGGTAGGTAAACGGTTATTTTAAGGCATAACTTTTTTGTCTTTAACTTTTAAGCATTTGTGACACTAGATTATTACATTTTCAGGTACTCTAGTACTAAAAGGTACTCTTACTTTAAGTCGGTAGGATACACCGTTTTCTAGAAAAATCGATTTGAAAATTTTTCGTTTTTTCGTCATTAAAATTCAATTTATTATTTTTTGCACTAGTTCGCTCTGAACTGCCAACAGAAATAAAACCTACGTTTTTAATTGTCAAATTGTTGTCAGTTCGCGAAATTGAAATGACGAAAGATGAAATGACGAAAAAACGAAAAATTTTCAAATCGATTTTTCTAGAAAACGGTGTATCCTATCGACTTAAAGTAAGAGTACCTTTTAGTACTAGAATACCTGAAAATTTAATAATCTAGTGTCACAAATGCTTAAAAGTGAAAGACAAAAAAGTTATGCGTTAAAATAAGCGTTTACCTACCCAAAATGGACGCCTATGACCGGTACTAGAAATTCGCAATTGATGGAATCGATTCATCTCTGGAGGATAAATAAGCATACCAGTTTTTGTTTTTCTAAATAGAAGCGTTCGGGAGAGCTCTAGCTCCCTTAGGAAGCATTTTCGGACTAGGGTGAATTGGGTTAATTTGTCTTAAAATTATCTGAGGAATCTCCGGTCTTCGTTTGTCAGGAGAGTTTCTGGACAGCCTGTATATATATTAAAACGTTTTGTTGTACTAATGTATTTAATAGAATATAATTTTAATTGTCTCTTCAGGGCTTTATATGTATAAAATACATTTTGAAATAACAAATGGTTTAAATACATTAAGGGAGTCAATCTTATATCGATTCCCATATCCGAATGTCCATTTCTTCTTAGTTTGCCGCTTTTCCATTAATTTTATTTTATTTTTCCCTGGGATCAAGTTTTATATTTAAAATCCTTTCAAAGAGCATCAACTCTCGGCAGTCTAGACGGCCCATATATACGATAAAGGCTTGAGCCTATCTAACTGCGACCATTAAAACTTTCATGTTTGTAGATGGTTTTTATCTAAAGTGTGGAGTGGCACAAAATTAGGAATATGTATTATCGTGATTATGTATTTTACGTGAAAGGATCCCGCTACGACAAACGGGTTTTTCTACTACCTCTTTCTTTCTCATACCTTTTTTTTTCGCCCATTTCACGTTCGTTATATATCAATGAATAAAGTGATCGGATAATAAAACCAGAACATCATCCCACAAGTACTCATTCATAATTCAAACGCCCACGCCCAGGCATCGTGCATGCATGTTATGTATTTCTGAACTTCGCCATTAAAGTGACGGCACATAAATATGTCTCGTACGAGAGAGATCATACGCATGCAAATGTATATTAATTATGGCGCCTGTGTTGCGAAATAATTACAGGTCGCAATCCTGAAATACATACTACTCTAGAAATTAATAAATAATCGCTATTTAATTATATTTATGTGTGCTGAAATGGCATTGCATAATTCCGATGAATTATGCTTCAAGAATATTTCAAGTAATATAATATACAGTTGAACTTCTCCAACTACAACCAGCAGAATCATAGCAATCTTGTTTAAACTACAAAAAAAAATAGGATGCTTTTACACATAAAATACACCGGTGCGAAGCTACGGGCTACGAATTTTAGTGCGGTTTGGTATATCATGAAGGCAGCAAATCGTTCAAGCAGTAAATGTGTGCATCCACTTTCTTCAATTATTAAGTATTGTCTGGTAAAGCAATTTTCACTATAAGCTGCTAACGATAACATGTTTCTTTTCCAAATAAAAAAATATAAATTCATGGGTTTGAATTAGGGGGCGGACATGAGCGGTTGATGACTCATCACCCATGGGCGCACTATTGAAATGTACCTTTATCGAACTCGTCTTTTACTCGCCGCGCTCGCTTCATTCGTTTGGCCCGTAAATCAGACTCGTTCGATAAAGTATCACTTTACTGACTTTGTACATAAATAACTATTGTTGTTATGAGATCGTACACCACTGACACTTCTGTCATAAATTTTACACGCGGTTATGTTGACGGTTTTGACATATTGACTTTAGTCGGTCAGCTGGCTAAAAGTAAGCATAAGCCTATCTCTCTTTGTGTTGTCACCACTATATCTCTGTCTAGATTCCATCCATTAACGAAGTATTATAAAATCAATGGTTTGTGTAGTAATACATATAACCTACAAAAGCCATTTGAGGACTGTCATAATAATAAAAATTATTCATAATATATATTTTGACATTTGTCATAATTGCCTTTTGACGTGTTTATAGTCATCATCCAAACAATACAAATTTGTCAACAATGCTTGCCTACCACACATAATAGCCAAGTATATATTAAATAAAGTATAGGTATAGTAAAGTAATATTTATTAACGTTGTTTATAATATTTAACTTGTAGCTGGCTTTTTTGTAATAGTATTTTAGTAGCAGAATCTATACATATATATTCTTAACTATTAATTCATCACTTTAATTTCTTCGTTATGAAATTATTCCGGTCGCTGTTAATTTGTAGTGGTGGTCGTTTGTGTAAATTGTATTTAATTTTTACACAGTTAATGACTTCTTGTCATTTTTCATACATGTAATAAATAAATATAACTGAATGTAACACTTGAATATTAAAAGTGTTTAGCCTTAACACAGCATAGTAGATAAATGATATCTGCCAGTTCATTATTTAACGACGTTATTTTATCTTTGAAAAATTATTATGTGAGTCTTTCATAATGAAGGGCTCAGCATTCAAGAGCAGCACAACACAAGTACATGCATATTCTTACAATGGCCACAATATGCGTTCGTTTGGGAGTAGAGAGTATGGTATCTTGAGATTGTGTTAACAAAAAAATATATTAAAAGTTAGTGCGTCTATTGCTGGGTTAGGTCGTTGATAAGCAAAGTGCAGTTTACAGTTTATATTATAATTATAACAGATCAGCATTTATTTATATCAATTTATATTTACTTTACTTGATACTGCTTGATTAATATGTTTTTTACGAGTGCTATATACAAAAACAAAACATTTTGTAAATTATAGAATATAGGATATAGATATATTGTTGTGAAAGAAGCAACAGAATAAGAACTAACCATTTAATTTTATAAACTTTATAGAAATATTACAGAAGAAAACTGACATTAAAATCAATTAACATTTTATAAGTAAAGTTGTATTATAAATGAAAAAAATCATGGGAGGGGGGGGGGGTTGGAAATCTTCAGCTGTAGCTGAGGGTTATAATACAAACATTCCGGGATGTTCAAACGAAACAGTTAAATAAATAAAACTTTTCATCAAAATATTTTATAAACAAGTATGAGCAGTTTGCCTGATATTACTATAAAAGCCCAAGATACATCTCGTGTATCTATCAATGTATTTACAGTAACTGTACATATCAAGAACATAATTCAAAATAAAATATTTGAATAGATTCTTGTTGAGGAATGGATCGTTGCAACTTTATTTTATTTATTTTGACCATAGTACCTAATCATTTTCGATGCGTTAATAGCGTCATTATGACATCAGATTAGAAAAATATACCTACTTATAATCATGTAAATATATCGATGGTGTCCTTACAAACCCCCCTAACTCTGTTTTTCTTTATTTTCAAATTTCTCGCGCCTCGTTTCAGACTAGATTAAACTCACTGAAACACCACAATATTTATGTATGATCACAATTAAAGTTAAGAATATTTGTGTGTGGTGAAGCCAGTTCATACAAAAATATAAGTTTTTTTATTTGATTTTCTAATCTATCATATTTACTTAGTAATCAACCCTTTCTACCTGTAAAACGATTAGATTTTCCATTGTAATGTAAATTTCGTCACCTCTGTTATAAACATATTTTGTAATGAATTATGACTCATTTATTTAACGATTGCCCGTGGATACAATTTCATTGGCATGCTTTTAGATAAAATAATGTATATAAATTATTATTATACAATTGTCAAAACGAATAAATATTATTAACGATGTTTTATCTTTGTATTCCACGAATTATTATAACAATATAATATATATAAATTTTTATAAATATAGTTACTAAAGAGTAAGTCGTACGGTATGTATTTATGCTTGCAAATAGCAGGTATACACACTCAGCAGCTGAGCTAATGTCTAAACACATCGTTTTCCCAAAATACCTCTTCTCAGGCACAGTTGTTTGTTATCTTGTGAAAACTGTTAGTCACCAAGTATACTTATATATATTACTGTTATAGTGGCCACACATTTTAATATGAATAGGTACCTAATAATGTTTATACTACAATTTATTTTATGTTTGTTAGTAAAGAGCAAATGACAAATTTACATATTAAACGCATACAATAATTACAATAATTATCAGTTCAGAATAAAAGAGACAAGTGTTTTAGGTTCGATCCTCGTAGTGTCGCATACTATAGACACAATGCAATATACTCCCCCATTCTCTACTTAATAGTAAGACAGGAAAGAAAAAAATATTTAGGCTTATAAGTTAACATAATTAATCTTTCTTTGAGGTTACTGCAAAAACAATCAGCTACTTATATATTTTACCGTTTACAGCAGAAGCTTCTATAAACGGTACAAGACATTTCCATTTAGGATATAAAATACATACAGACCTTACCCTTTTTGTCATGCGCATTTATTTTATATACAGCTTGTGTTATGAAACACTTGATATTACCAGCATATATTGCAACATTGTATTCTTTGGCCGTAGTGGCAGTGCGACGAAAGACGGGAGAGATATAACTGCTATATTGCTAGTCGATGCTTCACCGTTAAATGTAGTGAGGGCGGGGATACAGTACGCCACGTTGCAATTCTGATGTATTTTGGACTTGCTATGTCAAGTGGTGCATTACACAACCGGTATATATATTAATTGTATTTATGTATTTGAAATATACATTTATTGCCTGTCCAATATTTCCTTACCCATTCTTCTGTTAATTTATGTAACTACCGTGATTTTAACAGTTTAACGGTTTTGAAAATTATTTTGACAGTGACATTGACGGTCATCAATTAATCAGTTTGGTGAAATAATGGAAATTTTACGTGATGCAACGCTGGAAAATGTTGACGATTTTAGTAAAGACCCTAACAATAATGCAAAGACTCGCTTTGTTCAACTTCTGGTAATGAACCACCATCAGAAAAGGTGTTCTCTAAAAAACATCGATGCTGTGCGCAACATGATTGAGGAAGATTGGCATGTCAAAAGACCACTGCCAAATTAATATTTTCGAAGAAATAATTTATAGTATAGCAGATTTCAATCATACGGTTTTACTTTTTATGAATAATCAATCAGAATTAATTTTGTTTGGAGTTATGCATAGTGGTGCAAATCATTAATTTTCCTTTGTATATTTTATTCTCAATCTCCTTTGATCTCTGTTTGTTAAAGTGTTATTGTTATTGTACCAATACTGACTGTCTAAAATTTTGTTTTGTTTTGTTTTTGCTTTGATTTTGTACTGTTGGTAACATAAAAAAACTAGGACAAATATTATTTCAAATATCCATGAATTTTCCTAATTGTGTTAATGTCATTCAGGCTTTTGCAACTTCTGTCACACAAAATAATATGAGGTTATGTAATTTTATTTTTAATATCTGAAAATATAATTAACAAAAGCAAAGAATAATAAAATTAATATTTAACAGACTGTAAACGGACGAGGCATGGAAGATATGAAAGGCCTTATTAAATAAATTTTGGTCTTGTTTTAGTGTATTCTATGTGCCTTCAATTTGCTGTCAAAGTTCTTCTGCGGTTTCTGGCTGACGATTTCTGCCCTGGATTTTTTTTATCATACAACCCCAAACATTTTCGATGGGGTTGAGATGAGGACTATGTGCAGACGATGGCATTAGTTCAATATTCTGATTTCGGAACCACGCGGTTACATCAGTCTTGCTAGAACATAAAATTGTTGTTGGGGTATAGTTCTCGTACAGTAGACACCATAGTGTTTCCTAAAATATTTAAATAGTTGTCAGCATGTCCCCGAAAATTGACTCATCCCCCTCACCACACATTGACAGAGAACCGTCCAGATCTATTACACTTTTGGGAATATGCTTCATCGAATTTCGAATTTGTAAGACAATAAACCCTAACATGTCCGTTGCGGGTAGACTGGAATACTTTTTTATCGGTAAATACGGCGTTTTCCCAAAACTGTGGTTTACGATAAATGTTATTAAGAGCAAATATATAAACTGGTTTGTTTCCCAAGATTCGTCAAAATGAATTTGATAGTAGCTGCTCAACTCCATAAATCCATTTCGCGAATTCTGCGACTAAACGTCATCATGGATGCAGGAAAATGTGTCATATTTGCAGCCTTACAGGCTATAGCAAATGGATTTTGCCGAAAGTAATCAGTTTAGGCTGCAGTTGTTATCCTTCGTCTTCCAGAATCAGCTTTCCTGGTGAAATCGCGTTTTCTTCCCATCATTGTATTATTGATGTAACAGTGTTTTTGTTAATGCCAAAGTCAGCAATTTGCCTTATTCGTATGACATTTTCTTTGAAAGCAATTATTATGTATTGCCTTTGACGTTAGATGTTGATATCCGTCCGTTTTACACAGCCAAAACAAAGCTGTCCTAGTTTTTTGTGTTAGCGATAGTACATTTAGTGTTTAAATTTTTTTTTGAAATGTGTGTGTATCGTACGATTTTTTTTATTAGCCATACTTTTCATAATATTTTATTATTGGGCGATAAACTATTATTATTATTTAAATATTAAAATTAAATCTTAAATAATTTAATACCATATTTGAATATTATCGATTTGTTGTCACTAGAAAAAATATTCTGCATTAACTCAGACTTCGTCACATAAAGAGGAAATAAAAATCAAGTTTTTTTAATATCTACACGCCCTTCCTCAATTATAGAGGAATAATTGCCGAACGAAGGAAGTAATAAGAAGTCGGAACGCACTGCGCGTCTTTGTTTTTTCGTCTTTTTTCATCTACATATCTGTGTGACCAGTCGACAGACGGCTCCGTCTTATGGCTGCAGCTCACAAATTCCACAGATTCGATGCTCGGCAATTATTTTTGAGAAAAGTAGTCGCGTGATTCGGCGGTGTGATGGGTTTCGGTTGAAGCGAAGACCGCTTACTCGACGTACAGTCGGAACAGAGCCGGATTTTAACAAAAGAAGTAAACAGTTAATTATTTCCACAGCGATTTGAGTGTAAATTAGTGTTCTTTTAATAAAATAGAAGAATAAGTCTATATACGTATAGAAAATAATGCCTAATTAAATGAAATATGTTTCATATTCTAGCAGTTAGTTGTTGGTTGGTATATTGTGTAGTTCTTTTTAACAACTTGATATAAAAATATAACAATTTGTTAAATACAACTTACAGAATATACTAAAAAAAAATATTTTATCTGTTTTCTTTATAAATTTCTTTTAACACTTGAGGTTTATAGAACAGAAATAAAAAAATGAGGTGTGGCCACCACACGACTTTCTTATACGTATGAGCGTTTCAAACTATACAATTTTAAGAATTTTTTTTATACAAAACTTATTCAAAATCCTATTCTAAGTACTTTCATTCTCTTAATAAATCGCTATAGAATGCATACTTTGCAAGATATTATCAAAAAGTGCTACTCGCTAGAGTAAAAGTGCTACTTCCGGTCCGTATTTTGAAATTTCATTTATACAAATAATATTGCAAATCCAGTTCTAAATACTTGTTTACTCGTAACGTACTTGTCTAAAAAGCATGACTTGCGAGATATTCGCAAAAAACTGATTTTCGATAAGAGTAAAAGACCTACTTCCGGTTGGAATTTCGAAGAACTTTTTTAAGACAATTTGTCTCAAACTTAATTTTAAGTAGACATGAATTCTTTATAAATTTGTTTAAACTTAGTAGTTGACGAAATATTGGCAAAATTCGATTTTTTCACTGAAGTAAACTGCTACTTCCGGTCTACCGATTTCACTGAAAAACTAATCATATCTCAAGATGGAGATTATACACGTAAATACAAAATTTGGAATTGATAGCTATAGCGGTTTGACCGCTATCGTGGTCACAGACAGACACACAGACATTTTTTAAAAACCACTTTTTTGGTATCAGGGGACTTCAAAACGTGGACATCTGCAAAAATCTCGAGGTCGAAAATTTTCATCATCACAATACTTCCTTATACTACGTATAAGAAAGTAAAAATAGCTTGTCCTACTATATCTGCACGCAACTGTATATATTGTGTTGTAAGAGAAACAATATCCGTATTGGACAACAAACAGAAAAATATATCTATAAGTTTGTGAATTGTTATTACTTACATTAATAAATAAATGACGACATCTTGATATTCTATTCAATAATTTATTGAAATATGTAAAATTACTACATGTTTCACAGGTGCTACTTTACCCACATTTATCGAACGCTTGTTGCAATTCATCTGGACTTGGATTTACATGTAATTTGGAGTTTATTGATTACTCATTATCTCAAATATAATCTTTAAGAGTATGATATAAATTACAAGCCAAACAATTAAGACAAACCCATTATCAAATACTTTGCTACTTAGTGCGAAAACTAATTTCAGTACCATTTCACATACATATTTCAAATAATTTTATTGTGAAATTTTTGTGTGAGTTTTTCATTTCCATATACATTCCAATTTATAGTAGATATTATTTTTTAGTTTAAAGCGGATCTTGTCAAAATGACAAAGGGCAGTTGTCTTTATTATATGTATGTGACAGATATTTCTCGTGTCAAATCATGGTTATGATCGATAATAAATCTATTTCTTTTAAAGACGTGCCGAAATATTTTCAAGTCTAAAGTGAAATATGTTCGTTTCTTGGTGAAGTGTCAAAATGTACTATTGTCATATTTGGTGATGAAAATTGGAAATGTAGTGCTGCAAACTTTGGACAAATTTGTGTACAACAAGTTCCGTGCTTTCAATATTTTCTTCATTACAGTTATAGATATGTTACAGCAGCATAAATACGTTTCAGTAATATTCGAATCTTATAGATAAATTTACTCTACAGATTGTTTATTCTAAATCCTTTAAAAGATAATAAAGATATAATTTGTGTTCAAAAGACTTGTTCCTTTGATTCGGTTTCACTGGCTTGTCCATCAACTTTGGTGTGTAACATACAGTGTCGATTCGTCTTTAGATTGGAGTGCCTTCGTGGCTATTTTAGAACTATGTATGAATATGTCATTTTATTTATATTTTAGAATCGCGCACTAGAGTGTAGTGACGATACTTAGTGTCGACGTTTAATTCTTAGTGCTTGAACTAGGATTAAATATTTTTTTACTGGTAGACAGGCGTTCTACTTGGTATGGATAGAGTGACTTCTGACAATTTAACGATTACCATATCCTATTTGTATACTCAGAACAAAAAGCTTTGTTTTGGGAGATATATTACGTTATCTCTCCACTATATCAAAAACAATATTTGAAGACAGTTGCATGATTTTAATAATTACAAAGAAAGAATATTTAAAATATTAATGAACGAATCACTCTATACTTGCTCTTTCTGTATTGATTGCAGAGCTGGGCGATAAGGATTACGATTACAACTTGATTACGATTACAGTAATCCTTATATAAAAGAAAATACGATTACGATTACTGTAATCGTTAATCGAACGAACTTAGATTACGATTACAGTAATCGTAATTTTGAAAAAGTTTAAATTACGATTACTGTAATAGTAATCTAAGTTCGTTCGATTAACGATTACATTAATCGTAATTCCGTTCTTTTTTTATATAAGGATTACTGTAATCGTTGGCAAGGATTACTATAATTAAATGTTAGAAAAATCACTGTTATTTACAATAGAAAGTGTATTTTATTGTTGTCGGGCACTAATAATTTCATCCGTGAGATATCTTCGTCATGATGATCCAGTAGGTGCAAAAGCCGGTCTGTTTCACGCATTGAATAATACGTTGAAGAAATACTGATGCGGAGCTTTATTCATCAACATGTTCCAATGCAAGTGCAACGCTATTTCTGCATACAAACGAAAGAACTAACCAAAATCACAATAAGTCAATCACCAAAAGTCAAACAAACAAAAAAACGAATACTGATGCGGAGCTTCATTCATCCGGCACTAATATTGTCAACTGGGAAATTTCTGCGGCATAAAGATCCAGTTCGTAGAAAAGCCAGGCGATATCACACAATGAAAAATAAATATATGTACATGACAATTATTTTATCATTAAATCACATATACAAAATGTCTATTACACAACTCAAACAAATATTTTAAAAATTTTAAAAAAATTTCAAAGTCCATAAATTATTTTAACAGATGCGAAATATATAATAGGCAGCAACATGTTCCAATGCAACTGCAACGCTATTTCTGCATACAAACTAAAGAACTAAACAAAATCGCAATAAGTCAATTTAATTGTGTCCTTTTACGCGCCACGAAAATTTAAAAAAACGAATACTGATGTGGAGCTTCATTTAAACGAGCACTAATAATTCCGACCGCGAGATATCTTCGTCATGAGGGTCCAGTCCGTCCAAAAGCCGGTCTGTTTCACCGTTTCACGCATTGAATAAATACGTTGATGGAATACTGATGCGGAGCTTTATTGAACGGACACTAATAATTTCGACCGCGAGATATCTTCGTCATGAGGGTCCAGTACGTGCAAAAGCCGGTCTGCAAGTAGCACTTTTTTTCGAATATCTTGGAAAGTATGTATTCTATAATGATTTATTATGAGAATAGAAGTACTCAAAATTGGATTTTGTATATTTTTTCTATACGTTCATATGTATAAAAAAAAGTCATGTGGTAGCCACACCTCATTATTTTTTTAATTTCTGGTGTATTTTAAAAACTTTTTTGTTTTTCTTTTTTCTTATTCTTATTCGGATAATTATTGCCTTCATATATAACGCGTACCGTGTTTAATTGAGCTGCGTTTAGCTCTCCGACATTTTTTGAACAACTTCGATTACAATTACTTAGAAAATCGTAATTCAAAATTTTTTTAAATTACGATTACAGTAATCGTAATTTAAACTTTTTAAAATTACGATTACTGTAATCGTAATCTAAGTTCGTTCGATTAACGATTACAGTAATCGTAATTTCAAAATTTTTAGAATTACGATTAAAGTAATCGTAATCCTAGCTGCAATCGGTTACACTTGTAATCCTTATCGCCCAGCTCTGATTGATTGAATAGCATTTAAGAACAGTGTAGCTGAAAATATAGACTTTAATTGAGAGAATTTTAATTTTTTTTTTTTTGATACAATGTAACAATTGGGTCATTAGCATGTCATCCACCACTTCAGATTTTTATGGATTTTTCTTTACAAGTTGCTTATGACCATGTTATGAAACCATACAATTTGTTTTGCCTAAATCAAGCGCTTCCCAAGATCTAGTGGTACAAAATTTATGGCAAAAGTACGTTTTAGCCGTTCTTCACACTACGTAGCAATCGTGTAGCTAGCAATATATATATATATATATACCTCAGTAAATTGTAAGTATTTTTATACCCAAAATGTTTACAATTTTTCTCTGAAGTATGCAGATACTGTAGAAAATAGTTTTAATGTTTTGTACTGCTTTGAACGATATTATCTATATGTATATTCAAAATTTTAAGTTAAAGAATCCGAATATCTTGAAAAGTACCTGACTTAGGCCAAAAAAAAAAAATCTATGGTTTTATAACAAAAAAAAAAACATAAAAATCTGAAGTGGTCACTGACACGGCTTGGGTGAACTGATGTGGATTGACACAATTACGAAACTAATGTTATAATTCCGTAAAACTTAAGCGAGTGAATTGGAGAATCATTTTGTACTTGCCTTTTTTTGCCATATGGGTACGTACCGTTTTATAGTTGCCCATCCAGAAATATGTTAGTTAAAACTGAGTTAAGACTTTAGGAGAAACATTTCCAAATTCATATTTAAGTAGTATATAACCATTATTAAAATTACGTTTCGAATTATTGTTGAGACTTTATTATTATTTCTTTGTGTCTATTGAATTGATATTTTTGATAATCTGAATTGTACTTGTTGCAAGACTACATGCGACAGGCTAATAGGAGGTAATTGCACGGTGAAGTGCACAAGTACAGAAAGTCCTACGCGAAAGAGGAAGAATTGCAGACATGATAAGCGAATTGTTGCTAACTGCGGATTGCTGCACTGAATCTGGAACAGAACTTTAATTTATTTATACAGGAGACTGTACTCTGAGAAAGTAGTGGAATTTCAAAGATGAATCTATATCAAAATTATGTAATCAAAAAAGAAATGACAGCTTCTCATAACATATTGGAATCAACGATCCTCTTAGCTCAGATGAACCTAAAAGTAGAAGTGCTAAAGAAGTTATTAGGTAGGCAACCGGATATCAACAGTAAGCCCTTTAAAAAAGATAAACTGCACAAAAGAAAGAGAAATAAGCAGAGTTGGCAGATATATTTCACGATATATATCTTGATATTTTGCATAAAATTGAAAACGTGACTACAGCATGTTGCAATAATAAAAGTTATTGTGAGTAGAAATCTATCCCGCTCTAATTTATCAGTTGCGTTCCCACTTTGCTCCCAGAATAAATCATTACCCTGAAATCTTTCAGAATTTTTACTTTCAGAATTTTTAAATAGTAATAAATGCAATTGTTATCACGAACAGACTTAATACCATTGATATTGCATTAGACCGCATGCAAGGAGATCAAACGACAATTGGAGTTGCAGTAGAAATAAGACATCAACTGGAAAAAAGATATGAAAGTGAACGATCAACCAAGTACGGTAAAAAAAAGTTTGTCAAAAGAAGGGATTTGACATTCGAATCACATCACTATTTGGCCAATATCCTCGGTAACATTCTTAGGACAAAATGTAAGCCAGGTTCAAAAACAGCATTTTCTAAATTTAAAAACCCAGAATTTGTTCCGCTTGTTAGGGCTCTTACAACAAAGTCTTCTCCATTTCCAAAGTATTAATTTTCCGCACAATTCCAAACAAAAAATCCTCCAATGATTTGGTGTCAATCAGTTGCAATTTCTGACTCAGAATGGCCATAAAAAATTCTTACATTTATATGAGCAGTTATTCAGTGCAGTAGCGGCAACAGTTGGTTTAGAAAGGTTTTTTAGAGCTTTGGGATCATTCAGTCTAAATTAAGAAATCGCTTGGGCAATAAAGAAGCGAGTAAACTTGTATTTATTTTAAAATGTTTAAATCAAAATACTCTAGGACTGGATCTCGTCAAATGATGAAATATTTGTCTTCAGTGAATTGTCTTAAGATGATGATGATATTTCTCTTTTTTTTTAACATAATATTTTTTTTGCATTTTAGCCTAGGGAAAACATATCAAAATTTCCGATATACCGCAGTCGACAAGTTTTAATTTCTCTTTATACTTCTATCCCATGCAGAAGATGACCTTCTAATATGCAGCGATGCCAACAGTGGTGGGAGAACCGACGCAGTGTCGGGGATCCTCACATTTCATAGAAGCGTTTGCCGAGATTACTTGGCAGCCTAGCTATATGTTTAACTTTACCGTATTTCGTCGTGCTCTTTTCCTCTTTCTACTTTCGTATCAGAAATTAAAATTTGTCGACTACGGTATATCAGATAATATGATATTTAGATAAGTATCATGATACGAGGGCGTATTTTTATGTTATTTACCTAGCCATGAAAAACACCACATAAGAGAACAAAAAAAATATTTTTCTACATAACTCCTTACAACATTAATACACTTATTCCATCTTTTTTCCAGTTGCCCCATACCCTCAGTAAAAAATTGCTTCGGTAACCCCGCAAAATATTCTTCAACAGCTTCTTTGAGTTCTTCATCAGAAGCAAAACGCTTTCCTCTGAGATGCTTTTTTAAATTTTTGAATAAGAAGAAGTCTGACGGAGCTAGGTCGGGGCTATAAGGTGGATGCCTTAACTCTATAAACCCACAGTCATTGATTATCTGCTGAACTTTGTTTGCCTTATGAACCCGACAATTGTTTTTTTGTGGATAAGAATGCGGGCGTTTTTCCTCCAGAGCAGTTTTTAAATTTTTAATTGTGTTTCCGTAGGCCTCTCCATTTATGGTAGACCCTCTCGGCATATATTCAATAAGCAAAACTCCAACTTGACCAAATTTTCTTGAGAAACTTCTTTTCTGCACAGTTTTTGTTCAGGTGTAAGCAATCTGGGTATCCACCGTGCAGACACCTTCTTCATACCCAAATCGTCATGCAAAATTTTGAGAACATTTGTTTCGGATATACAGACTTCATTGACAATGACAGAGATCTTTACATGCCGATCTTTCAGTACCAAATTTTCGACATTTCGCACAATGTTTTCCATTCGAGCTTCAACTCGTCCGCACTTTGGGTAATCATTGATTGACTCTCGGCCCCATCGAAAGAGTTTAGACCAATATTTTATTTGGAAATAAGATGGTGTATCTTCCCCATATACAGCAACCATTTATCATGAATTGCTTTTGGACCATTGCTTTCCTTTGTCAGGAACTTTATTACGCTGCGATGGTCAACTTTAGTTTCACTCATTTTATCGAGATATAGACCGTCTCAAATCTCTATACACAGCATAAACTAAACACAACTTAGCACATGTACTTCTAACAGTGACAGCAATTTTTAAATAATTTGTTTGACATCGTCACTCTTGTTTCATGGCTAGGTAGATAACATAAAAATACGGCCTCGTATTTGCCAAACCTGGAAATAAGTGGTTTGGATACGACATAACACAGGTTGGAATACTTTTTTGTTCAAAAATCAAAATGTTGTTTTTATTTTGCTTTTATTATTTATATTATAACATTTACCTAAACATGTTTAAAGGTAAATAGGGAAAGTATGTTAAATTCTGTTTGTCTTTTATAACTTGAGTCAGGAGTTTCTAAGAAGTACTGTTTTAAATAGACGGAACGTCAGCGTAATGTGCATAGAAATCGATTATTTCAAATCAATTTTTAACAATATGCATTCGTCTAGCATGAAAGAGCCGGTCCTGAATCACTCAGTCAGGCAAGCGGGCAAAGGACTCCAGTCAGAAGATAACTACGGCGCCAGTCCCAATTCTACTGGGTGGCAGGCAACAGTAACAGTCTGTGGTCTACGTGCATGAACGTCTATTTCCATCCTTCTTTCTTTTCGGCTGCACTTCCTTGTCCGACAACCGATGTTCGTGTATTTAATACACTCTGTATGGTGCACGCTTACCATATGACATTATTACTGAGAATGCCATATATTATACACTTACTACGAGCAGGAGTTTCTTTCGGGGCCGTTCAGCAAGATTATATTTACGGTCTTATATGTGTACAGTCCTCTCAACAATAAGGTTGCCAATCTGAAGCAGAAATTCTGTCTAATATATGTAGGTAGAGCTGTAACTGTATTATGAATGAAATAGTCTATCTTTCCAACGATCCAGTATCGACCTAAAATATAGGGTGAATAAGGTATATAGTATATACATATATTCATGAAGATACACTTAATGTAAACATAATAAATCACCGGGTTTTTATTTGGATGTTTTACAATTTTATGTCAGCTTTTTACTGGCATTGCAAGTTATATGTATTTCACATATTTTAGAGTTTGCTTTATTTTATGAACAAGACACTAATGGATACAATAATAAAGAATTATTTTATGATGAACCAAAATATATTTAATGTTTTTTATACATATATACACTTAAAGCCTAATGTATTAATATGAATAACAAACATTATTTTTTTATGTATAGCAAATCTTATTTATTTTCCGAGAACTTTATTTTCGGCCAAAATTAAATGATATTTTTTTGTTTATTGTCATAGCGACGCGCTATAAAGTATAACAATTCTGGCACAAAAAACTGGTTTTACAACTGTCTCTACAACGAAGTCACTGGAAATATTATTTTTATCCTAAATTTTGTGATTTTTGTCCACCTAGAATATAAAAAATTACTTCTGTCAGGCGCCGCCGGCGTCCAGTCAAACTTCTAGAAACCTCGCGAAACTATTGGGGATAGTAAACACGAGAACAATCTCCAGAGTGCGACATCATTGAGACATATATATTTAAGCACCGGCATATGAGGAGACAGAGTAGACAGTCCGACGAGTAGTAGTCACCATGTTGACAACACTTGAAAAAGAACGTGCGGTAGCAATGCTGGAATATGGGTGGTCCATTACAGGCGTTGCTAGAGAATTAGGTGTTAGCCACACTAGTATTTATAAACTTCGACAGAAATGGTTGGTAGACCACTCTGTAGCAAGACGTCCTGGTTCAGGAAGAAAAAGGGTAACACGTCCAGAAGAAGATAATGCTCTGACGCGTTACATTGAAGAACATACTTTTGCAACCTGGCGCAGAGCCATTCAGGCAACAGAATTTGGTGGAAGTCTAAGCACAGCTCGCAACAGATTGGTAGAAGTAAATATTGGAAATTATATTGCCGCTATAAAACCGAAACTAAATGAGCAACAAAAAGAAGTAAGACTCAGATTTGCAGAAACCTACCTCGACAAAAACATGGATTTCTGGAATAGAGTGGTTTTTTCTGACGAATCCAGTTTCCAGTCATATTCGAATGCAAAACGGAAAGTTTATCGACAACAAAATACCCGTTATCATTTAAATAATATACTGGAACGAAGCCGTAGTGGTAGATTTGCGGTCAGTGTATGGGGATGGATATCGAGTCTTGGAACGGGACCCATATGGAAAATAGAAAATATGTTAGATAGTGTGCAGTATCGAGACATATTGTCCAATATTATGCTACCATCAGTTAATATGATGTATGAAAATAATTTAGTGTTCCAGCAGGATAACTGTCCCGTTCACCGATCGCGATTAGTTCAACAATGGTTTCAAACATCAAATATTGAAGTTTTACCATGGCCCTCTAACAGTCCCGACTTAAATCCTATTGAGAATGTTTGGGGGATCATGAAGAAAGATATGTTGAAAGAATTTGTTCCGCGTACTTCCGACGAACTATGGGACAAGATCGAAACTGTCTGGGGGGATATTTCTGTGCAATATTGCAGCAAACTTATTGCCTCTATACCCTCTAGACTTCAAGAAGTCATTGAAAATGATGGAGCTTGGACTCACTACTGAAGATTATCTGTGTTCCCATGTAAAACATTGTCAGGGGTTTTTTGAAATTTTGCTGTATTGTAAATAAATATTACTTTGTGTGTAAATATATTGAAGAAATTTAGAAATCTATTTATCTATACATGTATATATTTAAATATGCACCCATTCTTCTTTTCTTGGAACCTCTTACATTTTTTATATTATTTTACAATTTGGATTTCATACTTTTTATGTTAAGTACCGTATTATTTTTGAATAAATATTTTGTTCGCAAAATTTAATTACCGCTGTAGTTATTTAGAAATTATATATACATTTAGAGGGCGAGTCATTAGTAGCCGCTTCTTCGATTACCCTTTTGTGTTTTAAATAAAGGCAAAGACAATTAGTGGAAGATTCATGGTTGCTTGTGGCACATATTGTAAAAATACTTTAAGACTTGACGCACTTCCGGTTTCACCGCAAATGCACAGAACTTAATTTTTTTAAATGACTCGCTCGATATATTTCTGGATTTTCTAATACTGCTTTAAATTGTCTATTCAATTGTTTTGTTTTTTCAAAATTGAGCCAATAGTTTTTGAGTTATTAATTTTTTTGAAAATATTTGACCAAAACACGTGTTCAGAAAAAAACCTTTTTCACGTTGTTTTTAAAAGTAAAACTATTAACTTTGGTGGTGCGTGTAGCCAAGAAAATTATGCACCATTTAATATAAGTTGCACTCGACAATACCTCGGAAAACTTTGTTTTTTCAAACACTACTTCCCGAAATTTTCACATACCAAAAACAATAGTTTTACAGTTATTAATTTTTCTTAAAAAATATTTCACCAAAACACGTGTTCAGAAAAAATCATTTTCACATTGTTTTTAAAAGTAAGAACATTAACTTTGGCGGTGCTTGTAGCCAAGAAAATTCTGCATCATTTGATATAAGTTGCACTCGACAATACCTCAAAAAACTTTGTTTTTTCAAAGCCTACTTCCTGAAAGTTTCACATACCAAAAACTTATTTTTTTTAAATGGCACACCAGGTATTTTATTGAGGCATTTTGTTCCTTTTTTATTCTCTTACATTTTTGTTAACAGTGTCCTATAGCTAAATTTTGCAATTTGTGAGATAATCACTATAGGAGCTATCAGCGGTCAATTAAAGAACTACGAGCGCTGTTGTTCTATGCACCCAAATATTCATTCAACCAATGGAAGGCAGGTGGGGCCCGTTTTCCTTAGTCAACTGTCAAACAGAGCAAAGGTTAAATCCACTATCCCAAAAGGAATAACTTTACAGAATGAAGAGCATCGCATTTCAATTTTTTAATTCAAGCAATGTCCAGTTGCAATATTTTCATTTTTTACACTGTTGGTTAACAACGAAATAAAATAAAGGTCATGTTTACTGACGTATTTGAGGATGCCGCCCCACTAAAACGTCTAATCCTCACCAGTTATTCATTCTGTCCGCTCTTTTTTTCATATTCAATACTTTCTGTTCACTCGAACCGTTTCTTTATACTTTCGAAGGTTTCTGGTTTCGGTTGACTTCTATGCAAAGAGATCCCTGGCTCTTTGCATAAAGTATGAATGCTAGCAATGAGTTTCTTTCAGATTCACCCAAAACGTCAATCATATCTATTAACTCTTCATAAAAATAATTAATTTGGTTGATAACAACGATGCTTTTATAAATTTGACATAAATGTTTACCGACATTCTTTAACAGTTGACGCAAGCAGTCGGCCGCATTCCGGCCTTTATTGGACGAATATTTCGGTGCATAGAACAGCTCTCGTAGTTCTTTATTTGACCGCTGATTGCTCCTATGGTGATTATGTCAGATATTACAAAAAATAGGTATAGGACATTGTCAACAAAAACGAAAGAGAATAAAAAAGGGAACAAAATGCGACAATAAAATACCGGGTGTTTCATAAAAAAAAATAAGTTCTTAGTATGTGAAAATTTTAGGAAGTAGGCTTTGAAAAAACAAAGTTTTTTGAGGCATTGTCGAGTGCAACTTATACCAAATAATACAGAATTTTCTTTGCTACAAGCACTACCAGAGAATGTTTTTACTTTTAAAAACAATAAAAAAGCGTTTTTTTTTCTGAAAACGTGTTTTTGTGAAAAATTTACAAAAAAAATTAGTAGGTAACTCAAAAACTATTGGCTCAATTTTGAAAAAGAAAAACTGTTTAATAGACAATTTATAACAGTACTAGAAAATACAAAATATATAGAGTGAGTCATTTAAAAAAATAAGTTCCGTGCATTTCCGGTGAAACCGGAAGTGCGTCAGAGCTTAAAGTATTTTTAGAATATGCGCCTCAAGCAACCATGAAATATCCACTAATTGCTTTTTCTTTTATTTAAAACACAAACGAACAATCGAAGAAGCGGCTACTAATGACTCAGCCTGTATACATATACAGGGTGAGTTTTTTGCCGACGTTTATTATGGGGTTCTCGGAAACTACAACAGATACAGTTTTGATTAAATGGGAATAGAATTGCAGCTTTAACAGCTCTATTTAATTAGCGCTTTGTTTTTTGGAAAAAGTGCATAGCCTACCTAGATATTTTTTTTATTATTTTGTAAAAATGTTTTTTTTTTGTTATTTCGTTCGATTTAGATGAAATGTGTAAAGGAAAAAGTTTTAGGATATTATATGGTAAATAATACAGTTAAATCTATTTATTAAAACAAAGAAATGGTCATAATTTATTTATTTATCAAAAGAACTATATCAAGTAGCACATCATGTGAATCGTTGAGAAAAGATCTTTTTTTATAAAGTCATGGCCTACTATGGTTAGCATTTAAAAAAAATACAAGTTTGTGTCATAACTCAAAAAATAAAGCTAGAATAAAGAAATATAGGTTAAACTGTATTACTTACCATATAATAAAATAATATTAATAACAAAACTTTTTTTGCGAAATATCTAGTAAGCCACTTTTTCCAACAAAGAAAAATTTAATTAAATAGAGCTATTAAAACTGCAATTCTTTTCTCATTTTACCAAATCTCTATCTGTTGTAGTTTCCGAGATCCTGGTACTAAACATTGGAAAAAACTGACCTTGTATACATTATGAAAATTAATACTGGAAGTATTTACTTTGTGATATTCCCTACTACAAATAAAGAAAACAACTTTATATACTTTTCATACCACTATAATTCGATGAATGAGTGTTTTATTCCAACTCTGCATTTCAAGAGGAATTTTTAAATACACAGAAAATTGTCTATCGTAAATTTTTTTTATAATTTCATCTTTGATATTGGAGAACACCGATTTTTTGTTGTGTTGATTTTATAGTATTTAACAAGCTGGTTATTTGTGCCTTTGTAAGGTTTTATTCGCAAGGTCAATTTATGAATGAATGTGATGCGTATGCGTTCAAGTTAAAGTCCGTCCTAAATGCGCTCGGTTCGTGTAGATTGGCAACCTTTTTGTTGAGATGACTGTACATACCTACATGTTACCTGTTTCGCTTTCAGTTCATCTACCGGCGGCCGATCGTGTAGTCCCCGAATAAGGCGAGACCAATCTAAACTATTACTGAGCTGTTTATTTTTTGGCGTTAAAAAACTAACATAAGAGAGATATGTACGTATGTACGTCTTTCTGAGAGACAAATAATGAAATAATTAGATATAGCATTATACATCATTGTTAAGTAAAACTAGTCACATTTGAAATAATGGCTCAAATAATGGATCAAAAATAAATTTTTTGTACTCATCGCCTGTAAAGTGACATTTGGCGCATGTGTTGCTTGACTGGAAAATACGTTTTCCCGGTTGAGGCGACTGTAAAAATTGAAAAAAACACTGGCACTTTGGGACATTTAAAAAAAAATCTAACTTGGTAGTAATAAAATTTAGTTTATAAAATACTACTTCCCTCCACTATTCTTCACTAAAAGTTGGGGAAATAGGAGAAATAATTAAAAATTCTTCCAAAAAAATTGTGGCGCCATCTATTTGAACCACATCGACATTCATATTGGCAGTTAGAAATTGTTTCTATTTAAACCAAAAACGCAATAAATGTACTATAAATTTATAAATATAAGAATAAATACCTTATGTTTCCATGTGTAAGAATATAATAACTTAATTTTAGGGAAAGGTGAGTGATAGTTACGTACATGAAATGCTTAAATTAATTAGGTAATCTATCTATGAAACCAATGACATTAATCAATAATATTTTTTTAATTTAATGTTCGTACAAACCACTTGCGTGAAGACATCTTCCACGCATTCGCGCAATTAAAAGCACTCGCTTCCTGCGGTCGCTCGTGCTTACAATGTGCGCTCATGCGGGAAAATAGTCTTCCCGCACTTGGTTCGTAAATAACTATTCCGATTTATTTTCTGAATAAAACCGAAAATATTAGAAATAATCCGAATTTTATTGTTATCAATGTAGTAAAGTAGGGAGCAATCAGGTAGCTACGTAAGACATTATCTCGGCCAAATGCATTCCACGACTCCTTGGTCTTTACCATTCATCTACTAGTCCGGTATATTTACCATATCAATCGCTTATACTGAACTTGTGTGAAAACTGAATGTTCTTCACGTCTGACTTGCATATTTTGAGAAATTGTAACTGTATAGTGCATCTAAACCATATAATTTTGGGAGAGTTTGCTGGAATTAATGTAGCAATTATAAAGATATCCCAAAAATAACTTGACATTTTAAATTTTTAATAAAACACATTAGTGATAACTAGAGACTGGATTTGATGCAAAATGCATCTTTGTTGTTTTTTGGTATATCCCTTCTATACTGTGTACTTATCCATTTTCCACCCTCAGAATACGTTTTTTACCATACCATACCATAATGCATATTTGGACACTTTACCATAACTGCATATGCACGTACATATTTCATAATTATTTTGCATATTTATGCATATATTCGCCATTTTCATAAGAACCATAATACAATCTGATATTTAAAGATATTTAATTTGTTTGTGTAAACGTGAAGGGATTGCATTCCTTCAACTTTGCATTAATGACTCATTAAAAGTCCATCTCATTAATAATGAGATGGACTTTCCCAAAAATAGAATTTAACTGTACTGATAATCGGTTTACAGGGCAATTAGAACTTACGTAAGAAATCTTTTTCAGAAATGTAGGTATTAATGCAGGTATATTATACCGTACGACTAATATCAATATAAGAAAAAGAAATAATTTCCTTCATAGTTTGTTCATTCGTAAACGTGTTAAGGTCTGTGCTATTTGGTGAAACAAAAGTGAATTAAAAAGTTTTGAAAATGCCGAAGATAGCTAAAGCGAAGTCATCTCTAATAAAAAATTGGATAAGTGATTGCAGTGCACTAAAAATGATTGACGAAGAAAGTGTTTTGTGCACACTCTGCGACAAAATGGTAAGTTGAATTTTGAAATATTTTGTCAATAACAAGTTCTACAGTTACGAGAATTTTTTTTGTATTCATATATATAATGAAACAATTTCCTAATAAATTATTATTAGATATGTTTAATTTTATGTTCTTTAATGCTAATATATCTTTATAATATTTCTTTGTCATAAACACCAAAATAACCAAAATCAATCAAATTTAAACAACTGGAGCACTTTACAAAACCAGACAATTTATTTTTCTAGTTTTTGTAGTAATATAGTAATTAATAATGATTATTATAACTGAATGTTAAAAATATATATTTGTTACACAGATTACCTGCCAGAAGAAATTTCAAGTAGTGCAACATTTGAACACATTTCATCAGTACAGGGTTTCTGAATATTTGAATAAACCGCGGCAGCAACTTTTGGAGGAAAGTTTTCTCAATAATTCGAAGAATCCACAAGGAGCATTTTCCAAAGATTTGTGTAATCTTTTTGTGGGTTGTAATATTCCTTTACATAAATTGGACAATCCGATATTTCAAGAATTCCAGAAAACTTATTGCAAAGTCGACGATAAACCCATTTATGTACCCAGTTCCTCACCTCTACGCCTCTTATTGTAATAAATAAATATATAATTTGTAAATACGACAATTTATTGGTATAAATAAATATACAATTTGTAAATACGACAAATGAATTTTAATTTTCTAAAACAATAAATAAATGCACATCATAAGTGCATATCGCATATTGTAAGTGCATATTTAGGGATTTTTTAATTGCATATTGCATGCATATTTGGCAAACTTTTTAGTGCATATTTTCCAGTCTCTAGTGATAACTGATAATTTTTTATTGATTTAGAAAGTAAAGACATGGAGGTTATGTGTGATACAACAAAACATCTGACAAATAACCGCCTCTGCTGCTGGAGCAAATATTAATTCTTTTAATGAAAATTTTCTCAACATTTTGACATAATTGCTGGGAAATATTTACAATGTTGTATCGAGTTTCATCTTTGAGGTCCTCAGTTGTTTGTGGTTTGCTGCTGTAACCTCTATCCTTAAGATAACTTCACAGAAGGAAGTCTAACGGTGTCAGGTCACATGACCTAGGTGGTCAATTCACATTACCTCGCTTAGAAATAACACGACCATTAAATGTTTCTTGTAATAACTGCACGGTTTCATTGGCAGTATGACATGCTGCACCCACCGTCTTGTTGAAACCATATTTCTTCAGCATCCATACCATTAATTTCAGGCAATAAATAGTTTAAAATAATCTTACGAGATATCGCATTCCATTAATAGTAACCGCATTTTGATTTTAATTTTCGAAAAAGTAAGGTCTAATCACTCCTCAGACCAAAATCCGCACCAAACTGTGATCCGTAGAGGATGTATAGGAAATTCTTCAATCACTTTTGGATTTTCGAATCTCCAAATTCTTGAACTTTGTAAGTAATAAAATTCAAATCTTTTGTCAAAAGTCTTTGAAGAGAGCTCCTTGAAATGCCTAATTGTTGGCTGCTACTACGAATTGATTTTGAAAGATTTTCCTCAACACTTTCACTAATACTGGTTATGATTTCATTTGAACGAGTCGTATGGGGATGGCCACTGATTTTTTTGGTTTCAAGTGAACCGGTTGACTCAAATTTATTGATTAAATTCACCACGGTGTTACAAGTAGGAGCATTACAATGATTGAACGAAGTACGGCATCAGTTATTTTTGGGATACTTTTAGTTTGAGTGATTTTGACCAATCCATGAGGATCGATTGCAAATATTGGACATTACACTCTTTAGCAAAAATACACTATAGAATTCCTTCCATGATCACAATAGCGAAATTACCCTAATCTTTGGGCGAGAAAACCAAATATGACATTAAATTTTGTAGTTATACTAATTTCATGTAGAAATACTAAAAATACACTTAGAAATTCTATCCTTTCTGAATAGCTAAACTACCATAATTTTAGTTTAATTAGTAGAGTCTCAATTGTTTTTTGCTCTTAAAAAACCTAGAGGTTACTTCAGATCATAAGTAAAGAGCCTGTTGTAGAGAAAGTGTAGTATGAAACTAGTTTTACTAAACAGTTGCTCCGCTACGCTTCGCTCGCGATTAATAAAACTATGACTAAAATGAGGTTTTTTTTAATTTAGTTTTTCATATACATATTTTTTTTAAAGATAAGTTTATGTATGTATTACTTACTTACTGTAATGCTATATTTTAGTAAAATTATACATATTCGGTTATGATATTTCTTAAAATACCTCTTATTTAAATTAGATTCGTTTTGGGCGTTTTGTATTGTATCGAAAGACATGTATGATGAATTAAAATTATGTATTATTTTTTTATATCGAGTTTACACATACAGGTTTCGGATTAAAAGAGCATTGCGAGAAAGTGGACAGACATCCTTGAAACAATTCACTTCTGGTATGCTATTTTTAAATGTGTGCGTCTATTATACAATCTAATGGAAAGATTCTGGAAAATCTATTGCGTGCTTCTTTCAAAAGCACAGCTTACGTTGATTTTTTTTAAAAAGCTGTTTTATTTATTTTTTCATCACATCAAATAAAGAGTGCAGGGTATGTATTAGAATTAATTACTTACAACATAAATGTAAATATACATGGGTAGATCTAAATTTGATTTTGGCGATAGCCATAGTGAAAAATTATTAGCAAACGAATTTGAGTTTGAATGTTAGAAATGACAATTTTTTTAGAGTTAAACTTATTGATTTGAAGTTCGTAATATTAAGTGAAACGAAGTTTAAAGAACGAATATTTGTTGAACTGTTAATCAGAAAAATCGTGAAGAATGACACTGCTTAAACAAAAACTGAATAAAACTGAAGTGCTTGCTTCGAGTATAAATTAAAAGAAACCTGTTTGCAATTCATTCCGTAATTATTGTTAAATATTTTTTTAAGTATCTAATACTAACTAATAAACGTTTAGTAAGAGAATTCGTGATACCTATATGTTTAAATTTTATTACCATAATAATCTTCTAATCGGAAGTGTATAAAATGGATACACAAGGTTGTTCAAACGAACTTCACAAATCTAGTTATCAATTAATGCCTGGAATGCATCCGTTGTCAGATTCTATTGCCCGAATATTATTAAAGTTATCAGAGTAATTTCTTAATCTGTTGATAAAATTGTTTTATTAGGATTCGAAGTTCACAGAGAGATGATTAAGAACTTCTGATCCAGTTTATTTATATACAGGATGTTTAATTAATATGGTATTCTACAATTACAGAAGAGACTCACTCTTGACGTTATTTCAAATATAAAAGTTCTTATGAACCGAGCTGTCATAGCGAATTTGAAAATATTTCTTCTTCTTATTCTTCTAGAAAATCCGTGGAATCTGTTCTGTAACTGATTATTCTGATTTTCCTGTGACTATGAGTTCCTCCAACTGTCTTGTCATCTTTTTGGTGGTCTTCCTGGAGCGGGGGAGGGGGAGGGGGGTTGTCCACTCGGTTTTACTTCCAGTGCAATACGAACTAGTCTGTTATGTGTTCATCCTTTTTATATGCTCGTGCCAGGGTCTTTTCCGCTATCTTCCCATGATAGCCATGTCTTGCATGTTTGCCTAATGTCATCGTTTCTTACTCGCTTACTCGTTTTGTCTATTATTGTCCTCATAGTCTTCATTTCGGATGGTTGCATTGTTCTTTTTGTCTTACCGGTGTCTGCTCTCTTTCGATGCCTTAGGCCAGTACCTACTGGTCTCGCACATGTTTTATAGATTCTGATTTTGCTTTCAATTCTCATGTGCTTATACTTCCATATAACATCGTTTACACATCCAGAAATTGCTGTCGCTTTATTAACCTGGTTTCTAAGATCATTTGCCAGATTCTGGTGACTGGATATGTTTACTGCTATAGGTATTTTATTTGCATTACCTCTTCTTTGGATTAGACATTTTGTTTTTTCGACTGATATATTAAGATTTTGTGTTGTGATGCTAATCAGCAGTTCGCAACGTTTGCACGCTCGCTTTTATAAGGTTGGTTCAGAACGGTCATACAAAACAAGTTGTTTGTTAAACAAAATGTTCTTTAAATTAAATTATAATAAAATGTTTGAGGGTAATGCACATCAGTCAAACATAATGTTCTACCAATCCTACTACTTACTAATGTATAACTAAAATTTACAAATATTTTATTCAACTTGTATATAACAACGTAACAATAATAATAATAATTATATGTTGTTGTATTATGCCTTCACACAAAATGTTTGTTAATACGAGTATATATACTTCCCTATTTAATATTAAGTGTACTTCTAGCTACAACAACGATATATTTTCAATATCAATATTTGATTATTAGTTATAGAAAATATAACTTAAAATAAACATATTTGTAGTATTTGAACAACGAATCTTATGAATTTACAATACTCATGAATTGGTATGTAATTTAATAGTTTACTACCACTACCACGCCACAATTTTTAGTCGTAATACTTCAATGTATGCGCTCTCTCTCTCATATCAAATGGAATTATAGAAGTGACACATAATTTACCGAACTTGACCACATTGTCTAACAGTGTCCTCGCGAATTGAACGTCAGATTATTTTCTGTCCGTCAATTCTGGCGTTTTGATTTTATCACTGAAGTAAACAACTACTACCGGTCTACAGATTTCACTGAAAGTTTGATATTGATAGCTTTTGCCGTTTAGCCGCTATCGTGGTGACACACACGGAGGGAGGGCGAGTTTTTTTGAAAACCCAATTTTTCGGTATTAGGAGACTTCAAAATGTGGATATCTGCAAAAATCCCTAGGTCGAAAATTTTCGTCATCACAATACAAGTAAAACGTATGTACGAGTATATTGCCAGACTTGTTATGCTGTCTTTAGCATGCTTGCTGAGTGTAGGTTTTACTGTAGTTTTTCTCCTTTCCATGGCAAATGCGGAGAGGCAGGAATCACAGGCGCCTAAAAATAATAATAACTCACAATGCTGTAATTTAGCTATTAGAAATGTTGAAACATAAATTATTATTATTATTATTATCATGATTAACATCATTTAGTATATTCAATGCCAATGGCAATAGAATTAAATATATTTATCTGTCTATTATTATTACAATAGCCAGATTGTGCAATTTGAAGTCAAAATTAATATTCACACTACGCAAAACTATATACAAGTTAGTTATTTACAATTTTATAGTGAACAAATGTACTTAATACTATTTAAATGACAAGATACTTCAAATTCAGTTGGCTACAAACGATAATTCGTTACAGATCGGTGCGTTTTAATCCAAGTTGGCCCTATTTCAAAAACACCTGAGATACAAAGCGTAACATAGGGGGGACTGATTTATCATCAATTTAAAAAATAAAGAGAGTAGTAGCACAAGAGTTCTCACATTTAAAATATACAATACAATTATTTTATTTGTTTTCCATTTTGATCCCTTCCATCTGATAAAAGGTTGTCTTTATGTGAGCTGAATTTTATGGATCTTTTGCTTTCTTGAAAAAAACAAAAGTATAAAGATAACATATTTTATTGAAAAAGCTTCCAGAATCATTTTAATGCTTCAGCAGGTTTAATGACTGATTGCAAATATTATTTTTACTCATCTCAAGTTAGAGGACTGCAATGTAGATGCAAAATAATGAATGTCAAGTCAAGTATTTTAATTTGCCTGGCAAGCATGTTTGCGCTATGTGTATCTGTATAAACTAAGTATGTACATATTTATCTACTAATACGTCATATGCGGTTAATTATTAGAAGATTTAAACAGGTTGTTATTACGTTGAAGATCAATTAGTTGACGTAGGAACAGGAACACCGAAAATATGTCAATCTCATGCCAATTTAAATAATGTTTTCCATAATACGACTATCGGAATGCGAATCTTGGCCTCAGGATACATAACATTTGGACATTAGTGAACGCACGTTTGAAAATTTTAAAAATAAAAGCGCCGTATTATTGGCACTATCCTGGTTCGAACCATAGTAACAATTCAAATTAGGATAAGCTATTAAATAAGTAATAGCATTTTATACGTATTACAATGCTTGTTGTATGGACTTGCTGTGTGTTGTGAAAACTTATCGATATGATATTACATAGACAGTTAATAGCTACATTAATTTTTTCGCGAATATACTGGAACTACCCTAAACTCGAATCTCCAAGGGAGTGAAAGTGCAATTCGAGTTAGAGAAAAATACGTTTAATTAAATCTTTTTAATTTACATATAATACAGATGTTGTATTGTAAAAACAAACACTAGATTTATATACATAACTAAAAGGAAACTATGCAGAGAGATTATTTAGGTATATAAAAAAGAAGTCATATTTTTTTTTTTGGTTACATTGGATCATTTCTTTTTGTCTACAAATTCTTCCATAAAATTTAAGGAGCTCTTATGTGCTGGATTTTTGGAACATTTTCTCTGGACGAAAAATATGTCTTAGGATTTCACTGGCAGAACACTCTTGGTCAAATGTAGGAATGTCACAATAATTAAATGATTAAAGTGTACAATCATCTGCCTTTATCTCTTAGAAATTTAACCCCGAAACTTTTTAAGCAGCGGTTCCATCGCATATTATCGGAGAATGTTATTTATACAATTAATGACTATTATAATTTGAAATTTTAATATGTTTTAAGATACTTTTATTGTATTGTTTATATACTTTTGTATTTTTTTGACGTGTTCTACGCATTTTATGCACTATACAGAACTAAATAAATTATTTATTATTAACCATTACATATTTTTAGTAAGGCTGTACATTTTATCTGCGTATAAGTACTGAAAGTTCTGCTTTTTTTAATTTCCCCGTTTTATGGTGATAAATGTTATTTGTTAATTATAGCTTGTATATGACATGGGGTAGTGAGAAATTGTTTTGTTCAGTTTGCAGTTTTTACTTGGAAACTTAAAAATAAATAAATAAATTTAATATACTAAAAAAATTCTTTTTTTACTTTACTTGATATTTCTTTCTAAGTAACTAACTTCGATTGTTTTGTACTTTTTCTGGCTCATATTAATTGATTGTATACTGAATTGCTTCTTAAAACATCATGTGATCTCATAATTCATAAATGTTAAAGGTCTGTTTAAGTAAACATCTTAAAGTAGGTGTATAAACAATACTTATTGAGATCTATTCAGCATTGTTTAATAAATGCTCAGAAGTTAACTTGCCCGTGATATTAGCATATATATTGTACATATAAGGATTTAGCAGAGGTCGTTCATAGTCAAACGGTGCCGACAAATGATATACGTTTGGCGGCTAGTAACTTTCATCAAACAGATTACAAGCAAGAATTTTATGTCCGCTAATCGCTAATTAAAAAATATTTATAATTTGTTTCAATAATAAACATCGTTACTTCGAAATGTTCTTCTTTGAAATCCAGTACGAAGACATAAACATCGTTTAACAGAAAGATAACAATTGTATTATATATAGTTGTAAACATGGGTAACATTGTAAATATACGATAATTACACTTACCTATATTATACGTCCGATGGTTCACAATAGAGCAAAATACGATAAAATACCAGTGCATGGTGCATTCAATTTTATAACATTCATACTGCCAAAACTACGAATAACAGCTAACTATTACGAGATATATTTTTTAAATAAGGTATGATATCATTAAAATATATTTACTTTCATATTCTACATACTTGCATCTACTTTTCTACATAATTTCCATTTTTGTTCAAACATTTGTCATACCGTTCAACAAGATTTTGAGTTTTGATGTCAAAGAAATCTGTCTCCAGTGAAGAGTCCAGTCCATGACCGCAGTTTTCACTTCGTCGAACCGTTGCCCACTAAAGAACTCCTAACAAGTGAAAAAGCGTGTGCAAGGTCTATCTAGGCCCTATAAGCTGGATGATGATCAAATTTATTAATTATCAAAAACTGTAAAATTAACAATATTTCTATAGGGTATATTTTAGTACCCGAACTTAACTTGTGTACCTTATTACCTGAGCCAGATATCTTGGTCGAATTTAAAAGTAATTATTACAGGTGAAAGTGCTTACTTTAAAGATTCAAGTGGCATCATTACTTTCTAGGAAGCTGTTTTTATTTCCAGGTAACATCGGTTGCCTATAATCCTATAACAGCTATGTATAATTCAAATTTTAATGAGGGTAACGTTCATTGCTAATGCTTGCAAGTGCGTGAATTTTTCATGAAATGAAAGATTATAGTGTAGGTAATTAAAAAAGTTATTATTTTACCTATGGAGAGGTTCATATATTTTAAAATTGGTAATAAGAATAAAGAATATGTATAAAGAACTATACTTTTATATGTTTTTTTTATTGTATTTCACAGCCTTCATTATGTAAATAAAATGTATCAAATATCTTCAAATTAGAAATAAAAATATTATACCGTCACTGGAACAAAAAAAAAATGATTTCACCGCGTCTTTCGTGGTTGCAAAAGCGGCGTCTGCATCAGTCCAGTAACTGAAGTAAACGATAAATATTGCAGGGACCAGCTGCGTAAACGTCTCAAGACTTTCTTCGTCTGTCACCGATAGTATAACCAATAAAATTTACGCAGTCGAACTAAAGCCAAGTTCCCAAAATTTTGGAAACGCCCTTCCTACTATTTGAGGTAATGTAATAGAAGAATTAACTATTTTAAACGTACGCCTAACTCGAAATTTTATGACAATTATTCGATACAATTCTATATTTACACACGTAGAATGGTGATATGACTCTAGTATGTGACCGTATCTTTTCAACCTCTTCCTCATTATATACACCACTTTAATCCGTTAAAATTGAACGTAGGTCGAGAAGACGGCGACATTTTTCAATTACGAACGTGATACGTATCCACACCAGTGTTTTACTCAATCTTGAAAAATAGCAACTTTAAAAGCATTATTACCGTTTTCTGAAACAAAGAAGATTGCTGTTGTTTTTACCGCAATTACGTGATGTATCTCCATATAAAATGATGATATAATTTGCTGAAGCATGACCTGTACTTGATCCTTTAGGCAAATAGAAATTAATTTTTAATTTTTAAATAAGTATTATTTATTTAGTTTAGAATAATCAATTATTTGACGTAAATTATTTAGTACTTCTACATTCAATTTTTTGTGGGCATGGCTTAGGCCTTTCTTTGTGGAGGAAACTACAGTAACAATTACATTACGACAAAAAAGTGAATAACTGAAGAATAGTAGGTAAGTAGGTATAAAGATGAACAACTCATTTGAGGTAAAGTGGAATGGTTTTGATTTTCGTTAAAACTTTCATTTAGTGTAGGAGCTTCTTTTTACTTTCTTATACGTAGTATAAGGAAGTATTGTGATGATGAAAATTTTCGACATCGAGATTTTTGCGGATGTCCACGTTTCGAAGTCCCCTGATACCGAAAAAGCGTTTTTTAAAAAATGTCTGTGTGTCTATCTGCCTGTCTGTGTGTCTGTCTGTCTGTGACCACGATAGCGATCAAACCGCTGGAGATACCAATTCCAAATTTTGTATTTACGTGTATAATCTACCTCTTGAAACTTGATTAGTTTTTCAGTAAAATCGGTAGACCGGAAGTAGCAGTTTACTTCGGTGAAAAAATCGAATTTTGCCAATATTGCGTCAACTACTAAGTTTAAACAAATTTATAAAGAATTCATATGTACTTAAAATTAAGTTTGAGACAAATTGTCTTAAAAAAGTTTTTCGAAATTCCAACCGGAAGTAGGTCTTTTACTCTTATCGAAAATCAGTTTTTTGCGAATATCTCGGAAGTCATGCTTTTTACACAAGTAAGTTAGGAGTATAAAAGTATTTAAAACATAATTTTCAATATCTTTTGTATAAAAAATATTTCAAAATTCAGACCGGAAGTACCACTTTTACTCTTATCGAATAGCGATTTTTTGCATGAGTTGAACTGAAGCGCTCCCATGGACTTATATTCCTTTATAACTTTAAAAACTGTACGAATGTGGGCAATTTCAGAAACAGAATACAATATTACCTGCTGTGAACACTATATGCGTATGCTTGCATAAATACAAGAACGTCGGAGAAAGCGTGGAAAATATACAACATGCAACCTGTCAAATGACTAGAAATGACTGTCAATTAAATTAAATGAGAGTGTCATTTGTGCACGAAAAGAGCCAATCAAATTGCTCACTTTTAGCGCTAAAATTTAAAGGTAGTCCGCGGAATTAAAATGCAGAGTATAGGTATACATATACTTTTATGGTTGATTCTTTTTTGTCACATGGTATATGATTTGTTTTAGTGTAATACTTAATTAAAAAGCCTACTATATTTTTAGTAACGCATAAATATAATTGCGTGAAAGTCGAAGTTTATTTCAATAATATAAACATCGTGGTCCACCATAGACGGTAGTAATAAAATTGTTAATGAATAAGATTATTTTGACGTCATATTTATGAAACTATCTATAATTCAATAAATGCTGCAGGATAACATGAAGGTGCATTCTACTTGAATAAAGCTAATAATGTATCCCATTGTCATATAAATACTATTGACCTTTGAACTATAACTTGCAAGCAGTGTAACAATTGTTTCGTTAATTAATGCATTTCAATTCTGAGTAAGTTGAACAATTCACATGTGAAGCATTAAATCTTATTCGATCCGAAACAATCTTTCGTTTGTTTTTATTTATCATTATGTCTGTTAAATCATTAAAATATTGCTGAATGATTATCATTCATTTTCGGCACATATAAATCGTCACATCGTAAGTAATGTGCTTTTATCGTTATCAGTCGTAACGCTTTGCGTTCACACAAGATTAAACAGTTCAAAAGAGAGAGATGAATGAGTAGGAATCGGCAGTCAGGGGTACATTGCAGGACTGCATTTCAAAATTGAGCATAGTAATAGTGACTACATCTTGCATATTCTATAAGCAAATATATTTGAAATATTTGTGTTCATTTATAATTTATTGAGAAGAGGCGATTTGGCTAGTTTTCTAATTTTTTTTTGGAATAGTCCGAATATCGCTTTTAGGAAATATATTTGATATATTGTCTTCATTTATAATTTATTGATCAGAGGCGGACCGATTTGGCTAATTTTTAAACAATTTTTTTTAATAGTCCGAATATTGTTTTAGGAAAAGAAAAATTGGGACAGTTGGCCGGAAAATTAGAAAATTCGGGAAAAACTGAATTTCCTTCTTCTTTCTGTAGGATTTTTGTATGAACTCAATACCATATCTCAAACATCATAACTCACGATTCGAACTATTGATATGCGTAATTCTTTTTTTTGTGTTTGTAATGGTCCTTGGAAAATTTTCAGGAAAAAAAAATCGGACAAACTACAAAAATCTTATTTATGGAATGCACTCTGGATAATAACTATAAATCGGACACGAACGGCCGATGACTCATCGCCCACGGGCGCACTATTGAAATTTTGAATTTTTAAAAAGTGTTTTATTTTCTTTATATAATAATTTTTAGAAAGCCCTCACGCTTCTACCTACGCCGATGAAAAAAGGAATTTAACAGTAAGATCGATTTTTTTTGCTGTCTGTTTCCCGGCGACAACAGATGTTGCAATTCACCATATGAATAGTGCTATTCAATAACTGATGTTATACATTATTTCTTTTGTTCGTCGTAATTTACGATATCAACCACCTATTTTGTTGATTCTTTTTTTGTCTTGTTCGTTATGCTTATGAAGGTTCTTAAATGAAATGTTTACAATCTAAAACAGTTGGCAAAAGAAGAAATCCTTAAAGACTTGAAGAAAATTATAGAAGATGTTCAGAGCCAACAACTTTTTGGCCATCTCGACTGGACAGGAGTTGTTACTTTTCGATTAATTAACTTTCTGGTATATCCATGCACTTCGTTAAACCTTCGTCTTTTTGCTCAAAGCATAAGTTTTACATATTTTGCTTTCTAACGGTGGAAAATGCCGTTTTTTTGGCACATTTCTCACTCTCTAAAATCTTTTAAAACGAGCAGCCTTAAGAAACAGATGTTCGAATCTTAACTGCGGCAACATTTTTAATATAATTTAGCTAATTGACACTATCAGTGTGGACTAGAAAGAATATAAAATTCTATAATCCGCAAACATTCGCTTATTGAAGAATATGTCATATTTTAATTGTCTATAAAACATAATTGCTCATATTAATACAATTAAAAATTATGTTTCAACAAAAATTAATACAAAACCCTATTTTTGTATTAAAATCCACAGTAGTTGACTAAACAGGCATACGGTCCGATGTCGCTGGTCTTAGTGCCCGACAAAACGTTTTCCCGAACTATATATATTGTAGTATATACGCAAAAGTAGTTACATTCATAACTAGGGAAACCCAAAATATGCACAAAGATGTTGAAAATGTCCAAATAAATAGTATATTATGCAATGAGCATTTAATGATAGCTATTAAGACACGATTAAGAAAATTACAATACGAGGCGAAGCCGAGTATTATAATGAATACGAGTGTCTTAATAGACATTAAATGCGAGTTGCATACACTATTTTTTCTACGACCCCATAATAAAACATTATTTTTTGAACATTCCATTTCATAAATTGAGGTTAAAATTTTCCATGCACCTTTGCGAATTTAGCTGGTAATAAAATGTTCTTGGTTACCAAGGCTTCTTCCATAATTTCTGGTGGACTCAAATTTTACATTTCACTATCATTATCCCCCATTTTTACCGTTTATATTTTCAAAAAAGCACAAATTTTAAGTACTTGTAAATTGCAGAGAACTGTCACATTTATATAATTTGTATATCTGTCAGATATGCAGTCGCCATATTGAATATTGTTTGAATATTGGAATGTCGCATTCCTATTGGATATAAACTTGTATCGTAATGAAAAATCTGTATTCCTATTGGATATAAACTTGTATCATAATGAAAATCTGTATCGTAATGGACATCATTAAAGTACAGGTTCGGCATATCTAATAATACAATTAAAGTATGGGAGTAGAAAAAAATACTTATAATACATAAATTTATCGATTTTTAAAAATACACATTTTAATTTTTCTACATACTGAACTGATCCTAAATATGCATTTATTACACAAAGCAGGTTGTCGTCAGCTGTAAAACGAGTAAACCACTAAATGTTTTTCGAGGTTCCCAATTAAAAAAAATTGTCTTCTGTCAGAATATATAAGTTCATAAATGGAAAAACACCTTTCCTACATCAACCGATGTGATAAAGGCGTTTTTAAAATTACTTAGTATTTCATGATCTAAATCAATGGATTCAGTAAATTCTCCCTCTAAAATATTAATTACTTGGCTAAGAAATCGAAATCCACAATTTTTTCCCACACCATTTTTGAATTTTTGAAAAATGTTGTTCCCCATTTTGCCTGCGACATTTTGAAAAGCTGCCTCAGATTGTTTTACTAGTTCTACACTTCCAGTTAAAGACAAATTAAGTTCCTCCAGTTGTATTATTGTTTTAGAAACAAATCAATAATTGGTTTTTATAAACGAAAGTTATTGTTTTATTTCTTTTTTTTTCGAATAATTGCTTAACATCAGTGAGGGATTGGGAAGATTCGTCAGACAATTCTGAATTTACAAGGGGAAAATGTTTCCTAATCTCTTCAGCAACCCTTTGTAAAACATGAGCAAGACATAGTACACATGTATCGAGTTCGGATAAAAGATTTTTAAATTTTGCCCGGCCTTAATCATGTATGGAGTTGCTTCCGATAAAGTGATCAAAAAATTATCTCCATAACAGGCGTAGGAAGAAAAAAATTATATATATATTTTTTTAACAAATCTGGTCACTGTCAGTCCATTTGTTTTTTCTAACTCTTTAGAAGCAGTGAAGTAAGATTTTGGCATAATCTCTTCGCTAAGAACGCCAATCAATAAATGAGCAATACAACGTCTTGAATCGGTGGTTTCATCAAAACATACGTAAAAATGTTTGTTTCGAATTTTTATTTTAATTTCAGTATGCTATTTATTAAGGACATAGGTATACAAATATTTTTAAAAAAATGCATATTTTAACATTTTCGGGTTCGCAATAAACAACTCGTGCAATTTATTTATTTAAAACAGTCTGTATATTCATACACGTAAAATTAATTACAATATAAAATATAAAGCTAACGTATCACACTTAAAACTGCTATAAATTGTATTTATTTACCAGTACTATTTATATGACACGGTAATATTTATGTCTTTATTGCACTATAATAAAAACTGCACCGTATTTATTTCTATTACTAATATTTAAGTCCGTATATTTATGTCACTGTTCGGCTACCACTTAAGGAACTATTTATTTATTTCTTGTATTTATTTCTACTTTGGTCTGTTCGGCGCGACGGCTACTTCTTAAGGACTTTCTTATTCCGGAAGTATTCATCCATCGGTGACCCAGCCGCCTCATATACACCTACGAAACATCTGGAAGCATTCGCGTAAACTCCATCTTCCTCTCGATCTTTGTAGAACATTCGATAGACATTCTGTCTCTTTGCAGTACGACGCAAATGGATGATTTATTGCTTTATAATGTTTACCAGTCGCGTCGAGATGATTTACAACCTCTTTTTATTGTCGCTCGAAAGCGTGCCTTTCTTTTGTTGTCGCCCGGATGTCTACTGGTTTCGTTACAATATGGTATGCAAAATATGCGCTTTGCATATTTTGGTTACTTTATCCATAACTGTGCTCGACCTAAATAAAAGCACTGCACTTGCGTACCAAGTATACACAAGATACACTGTTGCACATCAGACATCGAAATTATCGGTGTGGATATTTAGATTTCCCAATGTCAATATTCTGATATTTATCAATGTACGAAAATTCGATATTAGAATCCAATATTACACGCATCTACCCCGCGCTTACCTTGTTAGTTCAGTCGCAATTTTATTAATTAGTTGATCAATGTATTCAGAATAAATATAAACTTAATATTATTCCATAACAACGTTGTCTAAGAACAAAAAACGAAGCACTGGCATCAAAACACTATAAAAAAGCCATATAAACAGAAAAATGCCGGATGTAAGTGAATATATTCAAAACCGGATTCCATGACTGGTGCCTGATAAATACACATGGGACCACTTCTTGGTGTTCTTCAATTGCATATAGACGAGTTTGTTAGCTTGTGTGGTCAATAAAGGCGCCATTTGCTCAAGCGGAAGACCTTAAATGGTGATATGAGTTAGTAATAAAATTCAGAGAAAATCGAACTTTTAAGAGAAAAGATGCATGCATGCCATTTGTAAACTCTAACATTGACGACAAGGAAACTGGGCATACTTTAGCAGGTACTTAGAATTAACGATAATTATTCTACAAATATTTTGAAAACGTTACTTTCATTTGTTATTCTACTCGAAACATTCTATATGTGTTATTACATAACTATAAAAGGTATTTGTTTTGTATACATATATCCATAATTAGATAGTGAAGTATTTCGAATAATACTATTCATTAGCAAGTATACATTTAATTACTTTCTTGCTTATTGCATAATAACTGCTTAAACCAAAACACGTTTCTATTGAATGACACTAGAGGAATATTATTTGTGACATGGAAAGCTTTTAATTTTGAAAATCTAACACCCTCAATATTCTGTAAATAAACGTGCTATTAAATGTACATGAAAAAATATCCATTGCTGTTATTGCGTGACTGTATCTGCCTCAGAAATTCATTATAAGTAATGGTGGAGTTTATGAACAAATATTAATTCGGCTTAATAACAAGTCAAAGTGTATTTTAATCATGGTATTCTTCTTATGCCGTTTGATTATCACGCTAAACCACTAAGAAGTTTATGCAATATGCGATTAGAATAAGTTGGAGGAAATTGAAACACAATTAGAACAGGTAACTCTTATGAACATTGTCAACAAACAGAATATCCAATAATATACAATATTCAAAATTGCTATACATACGCATTTTAATGCGACCATTGATAGGAAGGACCACTATATGTATATAGTGGTCCAAATTTGAATGAATTGAGAAAAACTAGTGTGTGTACTGGGAGGATCTTTGTCAACAAAGAGAATATTCAATACTATCCTATGTATATCTAAAATTACTGTCGGTTATTCTCATAGTCTCATTTAGATGCAACCAGATAGAGAAGCCGACAATTTCGATCAAAATAACATTGTAGAGACAATTTTACAGTCACCTATTCCAATTAAAAATTCCAAGAACGGTTAACAACGACAACAGCTGTATTGTATACATGAAAATCAGTAAGATTACAGAGGCATTAATTGATAAGAAAAAGCTGGTGGCAGGTGTATTCTTAAATCTGTCAAAAGCTTTTACAGCCTTCCAAAAAAAGTTGGGTTTCAGAGGAATAATTCAGAAATTAATTAAATCATAAATCATACTTGACAATTCGAATCCAATGTGCAGCAGCAAAAGATAAAGGGCAAAGAACTGCGATCTGACTAGTTACAAATAAAATATGGAATAGCCCAAGGTTCTGTTTCGGGGTCATATCACTTTCTTCCACTATACAGGGTTTTTCACCTAACCCGTTCGTTAGAAGTTTTCGTGGTTAGAAAAAACTTAGAATTCTGGAATTTTGGGTTCCAGGGTTATTCAAGATTCTCTTTCATTTTAAAATATTTTCAAGATCATACTACTTCCGGTTATACCGGAAGTCGCCATTAACTTCCTTATTTTAAACGGAACACCCTGTATATTATTTCATTTTTGGATTCCTGAGAAAATTTCATAGTGGGTTTACATGAGGTTTCCCTATACCTATTTTCAATTTTTTCTTAGATATCTTGATTTTTTTGAAAATATTGACAGATGTAGCCCTGTTTTGAGCATTGCGCCCTTTAACCAATTTCGATTGGTGGAAAGCGCTTCTGGGGTAGACGGAAGCACAGGAATGATACTTTCGAATGCCATATTGACAATTGATTTATCGCATACAGGGTATCCAAAATTTAATGACCACTTACATCATTTTAAAAGTTGAAAAAGTTCGTTTTTTCAAATGGGACACCCTGTATTTTATTGGATGGTCGGATGCAGAATTTGATTCTGCATAGATTTGCTATAACATTCCCTATACCTATTTCCAGTGGTTTTTCTGTTAATCCAAATTTTTTATTTTAATGTGGTTTTTTGGCAGAAACCGAAACATCGCTTGCCTTTCGAAGCCAAATAAACATCAATGAAACGGTAAAAAAATTACTTTAATTAGAACATGACATTAGTACATAACATTTAGAACGAAATATAAAATAAAAACAAAAAATTGGAACATAATGACAAAAAATAATAAGAGAATGTAAAATTACAATAATTGTTCTATATGACCTCCATTTTGGTTCAAACACTGCATAACTCTGTCATATACTCCTCGCGAAACAGATCTTCGAAGTTCGTCTGGACTTATATTAGTGAACGCATGGTGAACACGGTTCAATAATTCCTCTCTAGTTTGTACCGGCCTAAAGTACACTAGTTCTTTTATACGACCCCATAGGAAAAAATCCAAGGGGGTCAAATCGGGTGATCTGGGTGGCCAGTTCCAAGGTCCCCGCGGGCCAATCCACCGATCCTCGAACATCATTGACAATTGCCGGTGTACAGCTATAGTTGAATGTGCTGGAGCACCATCAAGCTGAAACCAACTGTTTGCTCTATCACGTGAAGGTAGGGCATTTAGAAAATCACTAACAAACCCTCTCAGTATCTCCAGATATCTAGCCGCATTTAAATTTCCATCGTACATTTGATAAGCCACTCTGTTGTCCATAATTAAACAAAAAACATTGAAACTAAAGTGGTCTTGGTGATTATGTTCCCTAATAACATGTGGATTATCTTGTGCCCAGTAGTGAGTATTTCGGCGATTTGTAATTCCTTGCCTGCTGAATTTCGATTCATCAGTCCACATAATCTGATGAAGAAATCTCGGATCTTCGGTCATTTTCAAAATCATAAATTCGCAAAAGTTAACACGTCTTGCCTCATCACCAAGACGTAATCCGTGAACAGTTATCTCACAAAAAGGATGCATTCCATGTTTTTTTAGTATTCTGTGGATTGATGTTTTTGAAATACCCAAATCCAGCGCTGCTGTCGAAATTGAACTCCGCGGATAAACTTGAAGAAACGCCAACACATTCACCACGTTATCTTCATTATCAGTTACGGGCTTTAGGTTATTTTGAGTTGCCCTTACGTTTCCAGTTGCTATAAAGCGAGTTTCGATTCTTGCGAATTTTCCGGGAGTCATTGTTGGTAGGTCCGGATATCGTTCATTAAATAGTCTGCATGTTCGACCACATTCACCGTGCGTGTAAAACAAATTTAATAAATCATTATTGGAATATTCTTCAACATACTCCATTATAAACTGTACTTAAGCAAGTTAACAAAATCCCTAGAACTGTAAGTAGATACCTCACGAATCTGTACGATGATACTACTTTGACATTAAATCAACATTGTTTCAATTCCTGTCAAAATCAAGGCTTACTAGGTAGAACTTTTGGAGTTTGATCACCTTTTGATAAAAATATGGATTAACAAGAAAACCACTGGAAATAGGTATAGGGAATGTTATAGCAAATTTTGGATACCCTGTATGCGATAAATCAGTTGTCAATATGGCATTCGAAAGTATCATTCCTGTGCTTCCGTCTACCCCAGAAGCGCTTTCCATCAATCGAAATTGGTTAAAGGGCGCAATGCTCAAAACAGGGCTACATCTGTCCAAATTTTCAAAGAAATCAAGATATCTAAGAAAAAATTGAAAATAGGTATAGGGAAACGTGATGAAAACCCACTATGAAATTTCTCAGGAATCCAAAAATGAAATAATATACTGGGTGTTCTATTTAAAATAAGGAAGATAATGGCGACATCCGGTATAACCGGAAGTAGTATGATCTTGAAAATATTTTAAAATGAAAGAGAATCTTGAATAACCCTGGAACCCAAAATTTCAGAATTCTGGTTTTTTCTAACCACGAAAACTTCTAACGAACGGGTTAGGTGAAAAACCCTGTATACTAATGATCTACCAAAAGTTAAAGTTGATGACAACGTTTATCATACAAAAAAACTGAAAACATAGAAGTTACTTATAACAACACTAACTTAAAATCTGCCCAACATATGACATTTCTGAGATTGGGAACTGGGTAGCCATTAAACTAGAAAGAGCAAATTAATATTTTTTCAAAATAACAGCACTGCGTGCGAACTATCATTACTTCAAGAGTATTGTTTACGAAGCATATTTAACATGATAAAGAAAAAAACGTGCAGTGAAAGTGTAAAATTACAAACTACTTACCTTGCCTGGGATTTACATCTATGAGTAGATATGTGTGTTTTGCTAAGAATCATTGTAAAGATCTTTTGTTTCAACACGAAAGCAAAGACCATCAAGATGACAGGAGCTGGAAATGTCATCCTGATGTTCTTCCGTTTATTGCTTCTATCACAAAGGATGTTCCATCTTATTCCTTGGCTACACGGTACTGACGATAACCAACGAGTCGGAAACACGTGTCTGCGGTTGCTCTACAGCGGAATTCCCCATTGACCCTTTTTCTTGTATATACGTATATATTCATATGAATCAACATACAAAAATATATATATATATAACCTAACAAAATCATAAAAACGGGAATATTTGTAGTACTACACCATTTGGTTTTGTGATGTGTAGGGAAGAACTGCATTAAAAATCCAAATCTTGTTAGAATTTTCTTTGATAACTTACATTGTTCAGAAAGTTGTGAAAGTTTGTGGGGACTGCCTCTATTACAAGAAAATTGTGATTAACCTATAACCATTCCTTAGTTCCTTAGTTCCTTAGAACTAAAATACATACATAGTTACCTACCAAAACAATTTTTTTTACTGTAAGTGTTGTTAAAGGCGTAAATGAGGAACATTAAATGAAGCTAAATAAAACTAAAGAACAGATTATTATCTTTGCAACGAATACACAACAAATAACATATATGATGTATAATAATTGGACATAATTGGACGATAAAAAGGTAAAATCTACTATAAAAGTACGTCAACACAAATTTAAAAGTTTGAAATGGCGTTTTTCTGCTGACGTCACATGGGACAATCACATAGTAGATGCGCAAGAAGCACCAGTTTACGGTTTTCTGATGAGTATACCTTTTTTAATTCCAGCATGAATAGAAGAAATACGTTCTACGATTGTACTTGGTGGTTGTTTATTACTCAAAAACGATGATGCGAGAGTGGGACGCGGAACATCAAAGGATCCGTATATACTGTCGCTTCTCGTTGTTTTCTGGCAGTAATTTTAACTTGCTTTAACCACTAAGCTACTTGCATATCTTATATCCGCAACATGTTAATATACCCACAACGAAATTATATGCGCTTTCAAGATTTTCGTGTTTCTTAGTCATGTGGGCATGTATCATTTATCATAACATTATACGTAGCCAACCACATATTTTATATTCGGAAATATGTACTATTTAGTTATGCGCATGCAAGTTTTCTATATTCGTATATCGTATATACAAGTAGAAGTATTTATAACGGCTATGTATTTGCGTTTGCGTCTAATATTTACCATCACTCCTAACAAATAGACAATACCTTGACAAGGAGTAGGTATTTTGAAGTCAGGCGTGTAATAAAAATAAATGCTGTATCGAAATACGGCGCCTTCTAGTGATAAATATTTACATGGTGAGGCGCCCGTCTGAAACCATTATGTATCTACATCACTGTTATTTACTATTTATCAGTGCTGTGTAATAGCCATTGTCTTACCACCTTTTATCGCTTATTAATACTAAATTGCTTGAATTGTGTTTCTAAATGTGTAAGTGTATTAGTTAAATATTTTCAATTTGCAGTTCCATAAAAGATTTTATATATATACAGTTCTATATTATTTTCATTTTTCACGGCAACCAATGACACTATTTTTTCTTATATGTATATGTAAAAAAAAAAAAAAAACTTTTAAATTTTTAAAACATACATTGAAAGTTATATTTTTATTTTTGTAATTCGCACAATTTTGGGCATTGCAAAGTTGTATATTAAATTACAAGTTTCATAAGACATGAATTTTGCGCATGCGTTGAAGTTTAGAAATAGAAAAAAGCGGATTGCGGCGGGTTTTTGTAAAGAACGAATGCTAAAAATGTCTTACGAGACGTATATTTTATACTATTTTGTCTATTTCGGGTATCAAAAGTTCAAAACGATTCTAACGACATGTTTTCTAAACATTTTAGAAATCTAACTACTAGAGCATTTTACATATTTTAATATTGGCGACATCGAGAAGTTAAAATTACATTTTGGTTTGCATCGAGTTTTAAACTAAATTTAAGCACTTTAAACTCTAGTTAGTTTAAACTTATCATATCACAATCAGTATAGCTAGAAGATAGTACCACGCGATCATTTAAATTCTAAATTATACCAGGCGGGATTTTTTTTATTAGGTTGTCCAGAATGTCAATTATTGATTAATTAACATTTTGAAACGTCACTTTGACAATTCAAATTGTAAATTAGTACTTATATACCAACTTAATTTAAATTTCACAGCCTGCTCTAATTTAGAATTTAAATGATCGCGCTATATAACTTAATAGTAAAAAGTTTAGACAATTTTTAGCGCCGCCTGCCAACTACAGGCAGTACTAAAATGGATCAAACCAATGAACCGGGAAATTAAAATATTATGTATTTCTATTCCATTTTGTATGTACCTTACTAGTTTTTATTCTTCACTTTAAATGTTCGGAGATAAAATAGTAGATGTATTTTAAAGTAAAATCTGCTACACATATTGCTATATTTTAAGTCATTTAAAGTGAAGGATAAAAACTATTAATGTAAGTAAAGTTAACATATTTAAAAAATGTGCATTATACACATATATAATACTAACTTAGTACTAAATTAGAAACATATCTTTTTAGTAATGCTTTATTTTTATTTGAAAACTTATTTCTATTTCAAAATATTAAGGAGAAAGCATTCTAAATATTCTTACATTTGAACTTATTTATTCCTTAATTGAAAATCGTCGATCTTCTCTTATAACATTGAATAAATTAGGATATCCTGTAGCTTCCAACCACTCATGAAAACGAATTGATTTTGGATGTGGGATTGCATGGAAAACTTTTACATTTTGGTCACAATTTGACACATAACATTTTCTTCTCGGCATAATTACTAGGAAGTCTAGAAAAAAGTGCTAATAAATAAATAAATTACTCGAATTATGCAGAATAAATATTTACGTACATGAAATTTTAAGAAATAAGTTAATATTTTATAATTGTAATTAATAATTTTAAAAACTGTCAACAAAAATATTTAAAAATCTATACCACATATATAGTCCAACCAGGCCTATGTGACCGCTCCAGCAGCACAGTCGTTTAGAAAGGTACACTCCGAGTAAAAATTCTAGAGTTGTTGAAGTTTGACGTTTGTCATGTAACCAATGTCAATGTATTATTTTAACAAGTTTTACTAACCTTAAACTCGGACATCTTTTCATCCGAAACACTAAATGTCACAAACTCATCAATTTATCTGACTGTACTAGCACAGCATATGGGACAGGGAGGTGAGGAGCAAGGTGTTTTTGGTAGTAGTTCACATTTTTTCCGCCGGCCAAATTGGTTTGGTCGTACTCATGATAGAAGGACTAAAAGAGATATGACACTCCCGTGGTTAAAATTCGTTCCTTCTGCGCAATGACGTCATGCGGTGACGACCAACAACGTAATTACACGAGTTTAATACGTAAAATTGTACATTACTGTTGATTGTGGATTAAATGAGGCCTGTTGACACAAAAGTTGGTAAATGAAGTGCAATGTCCTCTAATTGGATGTTATATTATTTTCAAATATGACCTTGGGATTAGCCGCAAATGTGATATTCTCATTTAAAAATCTGGATTTATAATATTGTCAACCATCCACTCCGTCCAACTAAAATGCCAGATATCCATGGCCTACTTTGGTCTAAATAGATAGTTAATAAATAATACAGTTTGCACATAGGATAATAATGGGTTTCATTTAATAAAACAAAAACATGTAATACAATATTAACATTTTAATGTATGATTTTGTCAAGTTTTCTTTTTCTAGATTTTTCTAACTCTTGAAGATTACTATTTAACTGTCTTATTCTAAAATACATTCGACTTCTAAAAAATAATGTTTTTACATCCACATGACAATGTATATGTTCGCTTTCCCTTATCAAATACTGAAGATAATTTTTTGTTATAACTAATGTGTCTTTATTAATATCTTGAAAAATTTTCTCCAATTTTTCCAGTTTTTCCATAATTTCTGGAGATGCTTTTGTCAATCCTCCTTCAGATAATTGATCAGTCCATGTAAAACTGGCTGAAGTAGATGTGGAAGTGGTTTGAGGAAGAGTAACATGTTTTAACCTATGACAAATATAACCACCTAAATTTTCAAGTCCGTCGTAAATTAATTCATCTTCATCAGCGAGTTCCATGTTATGGTCTTGGTCATTGTTCAGGTCACGATCTACAAAAACATTAAATGAACTACATATATTAATTATTAATTTTGAATCAATACTAACCAGTCAATAATTTCGAACATAATTCACTGCTTCTTACGTTTTCGCCTAATTCAAGATTCAAATCTGGAGTATGATCTTCTTCAGTATTACCAAATGACAGCGACCCATCATTTTTTCCCAGGATATATTTTCTTAGGCGATATTTGAATTCCAAAGCTGTAGGGTGATCATGGCCTCCTTTGGCCCTGATTACACCAAAAAAGTTTTCTAGAACATCTTGGTTTAGTCTATACGTCAACAAATATTTAATGTTGAATTTATTTTGCATTTCATGAAAGAGAAGCTTTAAAGATGTATTGGTAATTAGAATTCCTAAAAAATTTATGCCAGCTACAAATTGACATGCATTGATTTATGTAGCATTTATACCCTTTTGGAACGGCAAAAGCTGTTTTTTGTTGGAAATTTTCATAGAAAGTACGGTGTCAGACATCTTATCCAAAATGATATTTTGTTCATTCAAAGCTAAGCCATATGCTTTTGTTCTTGCTCGTGAATCAGTTTCCGGGACTCGTACATTTAACACATCAAACCAGTCGTTCACCTAAAATTATAATTTTTATTGATAACTTACCTAATGTAATTATTTTATAATATTTTACTGTTTTGAAAAATTCTGAACACTGCGCCCAATTTGTTGATGATTTGAAACGACCTAGCATTCCACATCTAGAGATAGCAGTAGCAATTGTATGTGAAAATAACTTCGTTGCAAACTTCACTTTCTGCCTAGCTGCTCCCTTAACATTCAGCATTTCCTTGTTAATTTTGTGTGTAATTTTTAAATCTGAGCAACTGGTTAAATCAATCAATTCCTCAATAATATTTTTGTTTACTTCTTGTCCTTCCAATATAAAACCTTGATCCACAAAGTGATTTCGTATCAACTTTATTAGATGCGGAACGTCAGCAAATACAAATATTTTTTCATCATTAGCAGGATTGAGGAACCACGTTTTTGAAGTATTAATTCCTATCTCTGAATGTAAAGCACGGTTACCGCCTCCTAAATCGCTTGTCATTGCCACCACATGAAAACCTAAATAATAAAGTAATTTAAGTGATTTAACATCATATATAATTACCTGCAGATTCAACATAATTTATTACATCAAATATCTTATCCTTGGTCAGTTTGCAGTCAAAATCAAAAAATATTTGTTGCTTCCAACTTTTAAACAACCCTCTGAGCATGATCACTTGGACATAACTAAACGGTTTTATTGTTTCATCATTTACTTTATCATACAAAAACTGTTTTTTAATTTTCATTTCATCGAACGATAACACGCATACTTTATCCATTTTAGTCATATCTGAAGTTTTAATAATATGAAAAATCTTCTTTAAAATTCCTGGAGATATTAGTATTTTTTTTAGCCATGATCGAAGAGTTGAAACTGCTGGAAATGGAAATCCACGTTTTAACATAAGTCTATAAGCTATTGCTTTTGAAATATCCTCAGCTGACCATGTCAATCGTTTATTAGGAGTTTGTATTTTCCTTATCTGCTGAGGGCTAAATAATTTTTTCAGCTGGTTTTGTTCTTTTTCCATTACTGCTAATTGTGCTTTAAGATCAGCTATTTTTGTATCCCTGTCGTCATACTCCGTATTTACTCTAAAACAAAATGTAAGAATTCAAGAAATAAAATGTAACAATACATATTATAATAATAGTAAGACTTACCCCTTGCTAACACATGTATCCACAAGCTTGTTATTGTTACCATCACCTTCTAGAGCATCTGCATCTGGAGAAGAACCAGGTAGGGCCGGGTGATTATTATGGGTACCACCGCCATCCGAAGAAACAGTATTAACTGCATGTGTAAAAGAACTACAACAACCCAGAAGAATAATGCAGGCATTGTTAGATTTACATAAGTTAATTTATAGTATTATGAATACAAAATAGTACAATATTACCTGTTTACAACCGAATCAACAATTTTCTTGCGTTCTCTGGCTTCTCTCCTTTGCTGCCTAAATTTGTTACATTCTGAAGGCAAGGTTTTTGCCTTCATGATGTTTATACTTGGTACGGCACTCTCCTTCAACTGACGAGTTTTTTGGATTGTAGTTCAGTAATTCGTGTTTCAAATTTCGAACGTAGTCATCGTCTGTGAAATGTGTCGAACAGATTCGAGAATTTTCAACGTTGAAACAGTCGGCACGAGAACAACAGTTCACCCATACACTTCGCGTCGGTTCCTCCTTAGGAAAACGAAAAAATTGTACATTTGGTCCAATACTTTTTAAATTGTTATTGACGGAGCAACCAAACACTGCGCACCGCATTGTACTTAGGTTAATTAATTACCCAATAGAAATAATTTCTAATTTCACAAGTAAAACGATGAGTAAAACGTCAGTCATGTCCGTCATATCACCACAACATGGTCACCACTTGACGTCACCGAGCAATGACCGGTGGGGGAAACATGCGCAATGTCATATCTCTTTTAGTCCTTCTATCATGGGTCGTACTATAGTTACTAATAATAACCAACAACAGACAGTTCTGCGAAATGAAGCGCTGAAGTGTCATATCTGATCCTAAAATTGCGTGAATAAATCTTAACATGCGCCACCTACCAACTACAGAAAGAAGTAAAACGATGTCTACGCAATCTCAATGTAACATCCCCCCCCCCGTATCATATTTCGAAGATTAACGGTCGCTTACATGTCAAAACGATTATTGTTCAGATATTTATATCAGTATACAAATAATAACATTTTCCCACAAAATGGATTTTTGTGATGAAGACACCTATTCATAGTATTGGAATTCTTTTGACTTATAGTCGAGACTCCAAATATGTTATCGGAATCATAGTTATTAGTCAGACCTACTACTGCTTTAGTATTCATAATTGGCAGCAAGACGTCATAAAAGGCTCCTTTTTAATTGTACTTGGCGTAGGTCCTACAGTTTGATATCCTTCTTTTCATCAGCAATAATTTTTCTAATATTATTCTTTTTATTGTCGTAAAATCTATTTAAACATATTACTACTGATTTATTGTAGGCATAGGTAGTATTAAATTCGATGAGAATTTTTTCCCATGCATCCTACTTCTCTTGACATGATACTTGGTCGGTCTTTTCGTTTTCAATAATAATTTTATATTTTTGTATTGTATTAACCAATAAAAACGTACTCATTTACCGTAAAATTAGAACTGCGTTCTCTTTCCCTGTTTATTTTGGTGCTGGTCATCAGCACTTATAAAATAACACTCGCAATTCAGCTTACAATTGCACAGATGTCAAAATGATTATAATTATTGTGACAAATATATATACCTCAACCAACACTAAAACATACAAATTCCCCAACTTTCCCTATTAACCAATTGTTACCTAACTAAGAATTAAAATTTAACGGTGCAATGACACGAAATAATAAGGGCTTAATAGTTGAGCTCTTGTTAATAAATCCGGGATTACATTATTATCGCTGCAAACGGCCCTAAAGCGTTTATATTTTACATTTAAAATATGACATGTTTTCGTATTTTATTTGTTACCAACTTCAAAACAATAAAATTAGCGTGCGATAAAATTAGAGTTTTATACAGTCGAAACTGGTATTATAATATAATGTGAACTTTATAGCACAGAAATAAAAATAAAGCAAATTTACACTATGTTGTTTTCGTGAACATGTTTGGCACTTATTTTTGGACAAATTTATGTTATTAGAGGTTATGTCTACATATATTGTCATTACGCTTTCGGAAGTCATGTAACATTAAATACCGGGTGTCCACAAAATAACGCCCCAACTCGTAACACCTTTATTTTGAAGCCTGATTGTAATGATCGACATGTCAAATTAAACGACTTAGAAATATCAATTTTTATTTTTAACTATCAGTGTTAAACATGTAATAGTATATTATGCAATGAGCATTTAATGATAGCTATTCAGACACGAGTAAGAAAATTACAATACGAGGCGAAGCCGAGTATTGTAATGAATACGAGTGTCTTAATGGCCATTAAATGCGAGTTGCATACACTATTTTTTCTACGACCCCATAATAAAACATTATTTTTTGAATATTCCATTTCATAAATTGAGGTTAAAATTTTCCATACACCTTTGCGAATTTAGCTGGTATGTAATAAATTGTTCGTGGTTATTAAGGCTTGTTCCATAATTTCTGGTGGACTCAAATTTTACATTTCACTGTCATTATCCCTCATTTTTACCGTTTATATTTTCAAAAAAGCACACATTTTCACTACTTACTTGTAAATTGCAGAGAACTATCACATTTATTTAATTTGTATATTTGTCAGATATGCAGTCGCCATATTGAATATTGTTTGAATATTGGAATGTCGCATTCCTATTGGATATAAACTTGTATCGTAATGAAAAATCTGCATTCCTATTGGATATAAACTTGTATCATAATGAAAATCTGTATCGTAATGGACATCATGAAAGTACAGGTTCGACATATCTAATAATACAATTAAAGTATAGGAGTAGAAAAAATACATTTTTAAATGTAATTTTACATACCAGTAAATATGTATACTTAATGGGATTTTTACATAAATAATATGTAATTTTCCATGAACTTCTTTCGGTAATTTAAAAATAAAAAAAAGAATTTTTTCATGAAAATCATACCACACATATTTTAATTTTAATTAATAATTTAACTTTTTTTTTTGCAGAATCGCCGCCCCCTTATTACTGTATAGAAACATTACAACCTGAAGGTGAGTGTCTATATAATAATATATCGCTAATATATGCCTATTTAATATGTATAGTAATTTTAAATTATTAATTATTAATAAATTTATGTAATTTAGTAGGCCTTGTAATAAATAATGCATATGTATATATATTTAAATTAGCAATAATTAGAAAGGAATGTTATACCAGCGTATTATATTTTCTAAAAATAACAAAAAACAACCGGCCTGTTATATCTATATCATTAGAGTTACGTTTTTAAGAATGGAGAAGTTCTATCTATTACTTGTCCATGTCAGGTGTGTCTCGAGTCTCGCAGCCCCCTTGTGCGTTGGCGCCACGTTGTGACGCCACTCTAGGCCCTTCGGAATCACTAGTACGTCCTGTTTTTAACAGACTATTACAAAGAACCCACAATACACATGTACAAATATACAGCTATTATGCGTCTCAAATGGCTCGCATGGACAATTAACTTGTCTTACTGTTAAATATAATATGCGGTGCTTGGTCAAAATATTAGGACCATTATAAAATTTCCACCAGTAAGATTTATTATTTAAAATTAATTTATATCGATAAAATGAAATTAGGAAATATTTATTTAAAACATTTGTATTATTTTCTATATATTACCCCTTATCCTAAGTGCTTGTCGCCTAGCTACCCTTTATTTTTACCTGAAGGGATTTTTGTTATATATTTTGTATATCTGTTGTGCTAGTGCAAAGATATCTTTCATTTCTTTTATAAAATCAAAGCCATTTATTTATTCTTTTAACAATTCGTGCTGCTTTTATAGTGTTGCTAATTTCAATTATTCAATTTAATTGGTTATTGTTGTTTTACAAGCGATCGCACATAATGAGTAAAGCAAAGGACTTCAGAAATTGCACGAATAGAGGGAGCTTTTCGATAAATTTCTTACCAGAAAACGTTCCTGCAACAAGTTGTAAGGAGCCCAATTTGTGGTACGAAGCTGAACACGTCTGCCAGGGCTGTTAGGTGTATGATTGAAGTTGCTAACAAAAAATCGTAGGCTATTCAGTAAAACCAATATTTAAAAGGCCCTTTCTGAAGAAAGAATGAATATATCGAAGTCCACAATTCGTTGAAGGTGGTTTCTAGGCCTCAGGGTTGACTACTAAAATGAGTGGGCCAAGCAAGCGAAGATTACACAATTACTATAAACGACAAATTAGATGGCGAGCGATGGGGATGCGCTGTAGTTCTATTTTAAAAACGCTTTCACCCACTTACTGAATTAGTAGTAGTCAGACTATAGGACTATATTTGTCCCACTATATCTACTGTAACAATTTTATTGGACGAGTGTAAGTGGATTTGATAGAGATATGCCCTTAAAGTTATCCCAAAAAGCTATTCCATTGAATTTGATTTTGTTATAGTATCTCGTATTATAATTATAATCAGCGTAGAAACAGGGATAGAGGCACGTGCTAATGACGAAGAATTTGGTAAAATCCGAAGCTCTTACCGACGGTGATGATATGGTCATGCATAACGTCAGAGGTATCATTGTATTTCATTAATGGAACCATGAAAAGAAAACAATATAAACATGTGCTAGACAACATTTTCATGCCGCGATGATTTAGACTGCTAATAAGGGTCTATAGCAGGGCTGTCCAACCCGCGGCCCGCGGGCCGCATACAGCCCAAGGCAAGTATCAATGCGGCCCGAAAATATTTAAAGTTACTGAAGCTAAAGGTCTTACATCTCAACAAAAGTTTTTTAGCAATGTTACTACTCAAACAGAATCATTTGTGAAGGCTAGTTATGTAGTCGCAAATTTAATCGCCAAAAAATCGAAATCATTTTCTGATGGCGAATTTATTAAGGAATGCATGAAAAGCGTGGCAGATATAATTCGTCCAGACAAGAAAGGTGATATTTCTAAAATCAGTTTATCTCATCAAACTATTGCCAGGAGAATTGACGATATTGGGAAATCTATAGAAATGGATTTGAAAATTAGAGCCTGTGGTTTTAAATGTTTTTTTTTGGCCATGGATGAAAGTACTGATGCTGATACAGCTCATTTTGCCATTTTTATTAGAGGTATTAATGACGAATATAGTGTAACTGAAGAAATGGCTTCTTTAGTTCCATTAAAAGACACGACAAAATCAATAGATTTATATGAGGCAGTGAAAAAAACATTAACGCCGTTTTCTATGTCTCTTTCGAATGTATGTGGGGTAGTTACGGATGGCGCCCCAGCTATAATCGGTAAAAAAGAGGGGCTTGTAAAATTAATAGAAGACAATGCCATTGCTGTCGATAACTGTCGTTTGATGAAGTACCATTTTATAATACACCAAGAAAATTTATGCGGAAAAGCTTTAAAAATGGGTCATGTTATGCAAATCGTCGTCAAGACTGTAAATTTTATAAGAGCCCGAGGATTGAATCATCGCCGATTCAAGGAATTTCTCAAAAATGTTGATGCTGAGTATGGCGATATCGCATACTTTACAGAAGTAAGGTGGCTCAGTAGAGGACAAATGCTAAAAAGATTTTATGACGTACTTAAAGAAATCAAATCTTTATGACATCGAAAACTAAATCTGTGCCAGAACTTAACGATGCCGAGTAGCTTACAGATTTAGCATTTTTGGTAGATTTGACTGCTCATTTAAATGACTTCAACACGCGCTTTCAAGGCAAAAACCAACTTATCAATACGATGTTTCAAACAATAAACGCTTTCCAGGTAAAACTAAAATTATGGCAGGCCCAATTAAATGCATTTCAGCACGTTGACCAAACATATTCCTAAAAATGAGAAAAAATATGCGGGCTTATAAACTAATAAATTTTAAATGACTTAAATATGAAAACTATATATTTTAAGTTTTTTTTTGCTCGTCAGCTATGGTAACATACTTGTGGCCCAAAACACCATGCCCTTTTCCAATGTGGCCCAGGGAAACAAAAAGGTTGGACACCCCTGGTCTATAGGTATCCATGCAAGCTTCATGCAATGCGGCGTTGTTCGTTAAGGCTGCTCTGAAAGTAGCATGCTTTCAGGAAATTTTCCTGATATGAACGCGATTTGCATGAGTAACTAACGAATACTGTAAAAAATGCACCAAGGCAATATGCCCAAAAGAGTCAAAATTGTGCCCACAACAAAAGTGTGGAATCACCAGATATGGAGATGTACCGTCCATTTTAGTTTTATATATTTTCTTATGAATCTTCACATCTAAGCAAAATCTCCGTTTAAATATTTCAGTGTTTTCTTCTTTTTAATATAGAGCGCTCGGGTAAAAGAACAAAATTTTGATGTAAAAAAATTGCTCCTATTTTTAACTATTTTTTGAAATATATGAATACATTGACGGCTTACTGGAATGAAAATCTTCCAACTTAACTGTTTACACAGTATTTTCGAAAAAAAGGCCCAAATCAAAAAAAAAAAACTTATTCTTTAGTAAGTTTGACCGGATCATTTAACAATGTAGTGGTGCATGTGTCATAATTGTTTGATAAATATAACGTAATTATGCAATTAATTATGCAGCAATCAACACTTTGAAGGATCAAGCGTTGTACGCCTCGCCCACTTCTCCAGCGCTGTTCTATCTCACAATTCCCCATACTGGGGTGCGTTCAGAAATGATGGATAGGGTACTAGCATGGTCAGGTCATATTTTATGACGTCATCCACTTGGTAAACTTTGAGCGCTTTACAATTCTGAACGCCGTAGAGTGAGTCGAGTTAGTTTGTGGCAAAAGTCAAAGGTCAAAGCTAAGCATTGCAGAGTTAGAGGTTATGTATGAAAAAAGAAAGTCATCAAAGAAATAAGCAAACTAATTAGAACAATGGATCATAATCGAAAAAAATTTTTGGATCAAATTGAAATTGACCAAAAACAAACTGTTCAAACTCCAAGAAACATACATATGAAATAACATGAAATTATAATTATAACCTTAAAAAACACTCAAAACCGCGCTTTAAATACCTCGACCCGAATGCCCATGAATCCGCTATTAACCATTACAAATAGGTGGTGGGTGATATAAGGAACACTCAGAGCGTCGCACCAATCATTTCTGAACGGAAATGACGTCATAATTTTGGGACATCATTTTGTTTCTGAACGGCAAGTGTGAAATTGGAATGACACTTGGATAAAATTCTTTCCTTTTCTGAACGCACCCTTGTTATGGCAGTCCAGATCTGTATTTACCATATATCATAACTACTTTATTTCCACGTTTATATTAAAAATAATCAGTGTGTATGACTTACAAAATAAGTACATTTGATTATCGTGAAAAATTGTTTACTTCGTGTAGTTCAACTAGATAAGATTAGATAATGTTGATAACCGACGACCTTAAAAAATTATAAAGTACAATCTAGGATTTATAAAACCACACGGTTAATTATAAATACATACGTTAAATGCCAATGAATAATTTAAAATTTATGCTCATTCACTCCCCACTTCTTACGTCCTTACTGGCAAAGTTTAATTTTAATTTTCATATAATTATTATAAATAGGAATAAAACGCTAATAATAATTTTGCACTTATCTTGTTATCGCACAAACCTCAATCAAATTATAATACAGACTTTCCTGCTAATCTATGTATGTTAGAAATAAAGTACCTTGACATTATTTCACACATATTTGCGGTTAAATGGAGTTCGGTTTTCGGATGCTATAACATGTTAAGAATAAATTATCCACCCAATATGTATGTACATACAACATTACATATAATGTACAGTGAAAAAAATGGATGTCTACTTAACGTACTTAATGTATTATTAGGTAACTGTAAAATACTTGCAATATTATTTAAAATTATTTACATAAATATGAGTGCATATAACTTGATTTTACTCTGTCATGAACTACTGGAGCCATCTAGTGTTCCGGTTATATTTTCAAGATGCTTAGGCTATTGTTATTTCCTCGGTACTGCGCTAATGTATGCTGTATAGGAGTGCTGAATTGTTATGTATAGTTGTGTCTGTTTGTTTCCTATATAAGTCAAGTCTATTGGTAATTTTACTATTACATACGAGGTAGGCGCCATGAATTCTCGGCCTGATAGGTATATACAGGTTCAAACGTGTTAAGGCTGGCGTCCCGTACGCTGCACCGGACAGTATTCACGTTGAAAACATGCTCACATTTTTTTGATAAGAAATGGAAACTATTAATTTAATTGTTATAAAAAGTACACAGTTATGTTAAGGAAACTTGATTCGAGGTCGTAGGGGGGTTTTAAATGTCTAATTGGGCTGTTTTTACACTACATACTGTGAATAAAATACCCCTTTTAGAGGTAAAAATAAATATTTTTTATCTGTAATTTTCAAATAAAGTATAGCATTCTTGCTCATTCACTCCCCACTTCTTACGTCCTTACTGGCAAAGTTTAATTTTAATTTTCATATAATTATTATAAATAGGAATAAAACGCTAATAATAATTTTGCACTTATCTTGTTATAGCACAAACCTCAATCAAATTATAATACAGATCACATCTGCAGTAAATTATTACCAAACAAATATAAAATGATGCCATGTGGTTTAGAAATGATATTAAAAAACTTCGGCTTTTAAAGGGTTACTACTCTTTGGATGAGTATCTCAATGACTCCTCCATGTAATCAAACTGTTTTTTATATGTACAACTACTATGCTGTTTTTTATGTATCCCATACCGAAAGGTGACTGTGATAAAATGTTTGTATTATTTAATTTTTATACATACCGTGTGGCCGCCGTTCATAGCGCGATGCATGTATTAGTAACTACTGGTCGACTATAAATGGGCGTGCCAACTTGAATTGCCACACCGACAGCAGGCGTATAAGTTATACGTATAAATGTATTCGTAGGCAAATCAAGTGAAAAGCAGTGTAATAGGTATTGCGTTTCCGTTGTTAGTAATTATTTGTAGTTGTTTGAAGCATCAGATAATCACTGATAATATGTCAGTGAAGTAACTCATCACAGCTTCATAAACAACATAAAAGAGCAAAAATAAATAATAAATAACTCCTAGACTTTAAAACAAAAAAAAAAACTTCTTAACTAAAATAATATTTTTCAACAAATATTATAATCTAAAAACTCAAGTATAATAAAATACTGAAACATAAAATATTTACTTGTTAAAACAGAATTGTAATTCAACATTGCAATTAACCTGTAATTAGCTAAAAAAATGTTATTCTTAAGCAATAATAAAACTCGAACTGACGCCCATATGTGGAAGCGACACGGCGAATGCGACTGCCCGACTACACCGTATAAATGTGGATTTTTTGGACAAATACGAGTGCATGATAGGCATATGCGAAATACTAGCACTGTTGTAATCCAGTATAACACTGCGTCTACTTGTTTACCGTTCTAATACACAGACATCTCTATCTGTTTCGCTTACTCTACAGGTATCGCTATAATGCAGACGCACGCGGTCTTATGGTATATCACTGACTTGTTCTTTACCATGTTTATAGTCACATGAATTACTAAATATTGTTATTATTATTACTTCAAAAAATGTTTTTTTTCCAAACATGAATCGTTTTATTCCTATTTATTTTATAAGGTGTACCTACTTGAAATTTTATAAATTGCTATAAATGAATGCTTGTATTTATTGATGCTTAACTGTTGAGATTATTTCTATATACTCAGGTTCGTAATAAATACTAGCATAAATTTAAAAATACTATGTAAACAAAAACGTGTTGAAAGCGTTTTTTTAATAATTTTTTGTGCGTGTTAGTTTTTTGTCTCTGTCTATGTTCGAGTTCATTTAAAAGCCGAGATATAAATTTGTTGCTGTAATAGCAATCTACATTTCTATTTCTTCATCTCACATCCTCAATTAAGTTCGACTATTTGCCAACATGGACCGCCACATTAGTATTACCGACACCTAATCCTACCCCCTCCCCCCCACATTATATTCTTCATCACCACCAAACTGAAAACTAAACGCCAGCCTTAAAACTCCGTCAGGTCATGCATGCACATACGCGAGGTGTACACTATAAATACGACGGTTCGAAGCTTAGTAGTTTTTAGTAACCAGCCAACCAACGTGACTAGCGCATGACAATGTGTGTGATCTATAAAGTTACTTTCACACAAATTTATAAAACATGTTGGTGCCAGATGGGGTTAACGTTTGGGCCAGCCTATCGGGCATGTTTTAGAATAGAATTCAGCAATAAATAAATATCTTCTCTAGTTTATTCCAAAGTACACAAGTTTATTAATCAAAAATCTTTCTTGTAAAGATATTATTATACATATTTTTAAAAAATACCACTTCTATAATGGATTTTTATTTTATAAAATATGTTTCCCGCATTTATACAAAATTTACGGATTTTTTCAAAAGGATGAACCTTTAATTCAAGGGAATTGGACTAATTTTTTTAAAAAAAAGAAGCCAGTTGTTGATTTGATAATGTGCTTTCAAATACTAAAGCTTTTTTTTGTGTCGTCACGAATTTGTTGTTATTAAATTGTGCAGTAAAATATCAACAAGTTGTTGAAAATTTTTTGTGGTTATGCCCAAATAATGTCACTAATATACCCGATGATAAGTGTTTGTAATACTCTTCCCCTAGACATTGCTGTGGATAAAGTATGTGATAATTCAAATCATTACAGTTGGTCTTATTATAGAAGAGAAATTTTAATGGATTAGGAGTAGACGAATTCTGGTTATCTTTCAAACACTATAAAAAATTATTTCAAGTCGTTAAAATGTGTCTGCTTTTCGCATATGGAAGTGCATCAGTTGAATAATGGGTTTTTCCCTTTTGGGGCAAATTTTAACTCCAGACAAATCGAACATGAATCTACGAACATTGAATAACAAATTACATGTTTGTAGTGGTTTAAAAAGATATAGTAATGAAATTGAATTAGTTCCAATAACACAAGAACTTCTAAATATGGGCTCTAGAGCTTATAATTCATATAAAAGTTATTTAGAGGTTGAAAAATCAAAAAAAAAAACAAGCAGAAGTTAAGATAATCAAAGAAAGCAAGAGCTTGTGAAGAATAGAAAACAAAAATAAAAGAATTTGGAAAACGTATTAAAAAAATCGATGGAAGACAAAATTAAAGGGAAGTCATATGAACAAGTTGTGGCAACGAAGCTAACTGGAGGAAAGCCATAGAAAATTGAAAGAAGGCACTACAAAAGAAAGACGTTGCGGAAGCAGGTGTTGCTCAAGCCTCACTTAACCCTCTAACCGGCAAGACCGTCTCTAGACGGTCTTCGAGTTTTTGGCTCCACTGCTACAATACAATTTTTTTTGTTTCCAAATAGTGAAAACTATTTAGCTTTAAGGCAACACTTTTTTATATTACTGATTGTTTCCAACAATTTCTGGAAAGCCGTTTGTCAGTTGTGATCAATCAAGTGCAAAAAGTCAACAAACAAGCATTGAAAATTATTTCGCAAATTTAGTGTTTCAGAATTATTTGAAAAAACATATTTAGAAGAAAGTGATCGACTTCAAAATTTTACGGTAAGTACATAACATACTATATTCAAGTTCTATTATATATTTGAAGTGAAAAGTTAAAAAAAAAAGTGCCTTTAGAACAAAATAGTGAAGACCGTCTCAAGATGGTCTTACCGGTTTGTGTGTATAAAAATGTCCCGCTCTTTTACATTATTGCTTTGTCTTTTGTTTATGAAAACACAATTTTTTGCTCGTTATTCTGCTATTTGTGACTTTTTATTTTATTATTGTGTTGCAGATGGATCTCAGTAAACGTTCTTACAAGAAAAAAATCAATTTGGAGCAAATGTCAGATGAACAGATGCTCGAATTCATCGATTCTGTAGAGAGTTCTGTAGAAACCACAGACGAAAGTTTTGATAGCGATGAGAGCGTTGCTGATTCCACTTACGTTTTCGATAATATCGAGACCGATACATTGGCGGAGGATGCGAGAGTATAATGCTCACATGGGTGGAGTAAACCTCATGGATGGTCTCATGGGCCGATACCGTATTCAAGCCAAGACTCGCAACATTATTCTGTTTTTTCATTTTATAGACATGGCCTCTACAAATGCATATATATTATACAAACGTTCTCATGCTGAAAAGGTCAATGATCCGGACAATGTTTCCGATGAAGAACTAGTTTTGAAGTTTCCAGATTTCCGTGAGGAAATAGCTGCTGGACTTGTTACTTTTAACAACAAACGATCTGCAGGACGACCATCTGCTCAAAATCTTGCTGAGCCTTTGTCAGCACAAGCTGTTGTATCAAGTATTGGGAAAAGAGCTGTTCACCCAGTTGCTGATATTCGGTTTGATGGTATTGATCATTTTCCAGTTTGGATGGATAGAAAAGTCAAAACGAGATGCAAACACTGTAAAAAATCTGACACACAAGTCGTTTGTTCCAAATGTGAGCTACATTTATGCAGTCAGGTCAATAAAAATTGCTTCTGGGACTACCACCATCAAAAGTAATATTTATTCTAACTTTTTTCTACACCTTTCTCTCAATAAAACTTTTTACAGAAAAAATTACCTGTGGTGTTGTATTACGAACAAACCGGCAAGACCGTCTATAGACGGTTTTCAATATTTTTTACCTCGCGTACGCTCAGTATGTTTTTTCCGCCTGAAAATTAAAATTTACCTTCCGTTTAACTGTATTTACTAAAAAAATATTGGCTTCATCCGATCATTTTTACGGTCTTGCCTGTTAGAGGGTTAAAGGGTTGTTGACGAGGAGAAAAAAGAAGAGAAAGCTAAAGAGGTGGACTTATTAAATAAAGATATTCTCAAAAATTCTGTTTAAGATATATGTAAAAATTATTTAATTATCGGTGTCATTTCATTTTGTTTTGTTTATTTTTGTTAAAAATTTAATTTCTATTTTTAATGTTTTTTGTAAATTATTTTTCAATATAAATGTTTTTACTACAAAAAATGTTAAATTTGTGTTTTATATTTGGAAACAATAAACAAACAAAATGTCACTGTTTAGTTACTTTTTTCTTGAGGTAAGTCACTAAAGTCACTATTATTTGCCATTAAAAGTGCTATGATCCCTGACACTATCAACCAATGACTTCTACTACTACAAGCAGCAAAATCACAATTTTAGAGAATACATATATTTGCTAATGTAGGACAAGTATGCATATAGTGATTTTGCTACTAGGAATGTATTAATTCACCTATAGGTATATATGTAATTTGGACGGAAACTAAAAACAGTAGTATAAATCGGTAAATTAACCCCATGACTGTGGTATTCAACAACTGCATCATTCACATCCATTGTTCAGCCTTCATTTTCTGTGGAGATAGTCGCAATTACCCATTTTGAGAGCAGATTATTTTTATGCAGCCATAGAATTATTAATTAAGAGAGATAAACATATCATATCATCATCGTATGAGGGAGGGTTCTCTCACAGACCTGGAATTTATTTATGCACTCTCATATCTACTTATATTGCACAAAAGCATATTAAGAGGAATTAATTAACTAATATCTCTATTATACAGTGTGACCAGTGAAGTCCGCATCATATGGAATTTTTTTTAATTAATAGATTTATTCTAAATTTGAGTTTGGCATCAATTTCTGCTTCGATCAAGATAAAAATTAACCAAAAAAATAATAGTCACGTGATTCGCATTATCTGTCAAATTTAAATTTTTTTCCAAAAAAAATTCAAAAGTGGGGTTATTTCTCAAAATATCGAAAAAAGTTATTAGAAAAAGTTTTTCTAAAAACAATTTTTAGACCATATGCAAAATTTCAGCTGCATAAGATAATTTAGATTTTTTGCCAATTTTTTTGTAAATTGCACCACTGTTGCGAAATAAGACAACGCAACCTACATAAAACTTCTTAGTTTTAACAATGCTTTATTTCAGACACATTTTCTTTAAGGCAGCGCCATATTCAATGTGTGTTTTTCTACAAAATCCAAATAGGGCTATTAAAATTTGGTCACATGTGATGCAAAGTTTATTTGTTTTTGACCCTGTATAAGGTAACTTCATAAAATAACTATTTTTGAAAATGTAGTTTGTGTCTAAAAGTAATACACATTAATATTATGAAAATAGTTTAATTGAAAAGTCAAATTTTCTAATAAAATAGTCATAATACATTATAAAAATGAAACGCATTTAAAATTCCACCTTTTCAATTAATAACAATATGTATTTTTGGTATTTGAATATTAAATTAAACATAATTTGAAAAACTTAAAAATTAAAATTACATTTCTGTGTGCCTCCCATTGCGTTCAATACAAACAATTGTTCTTCTTGATACATCTTTAATGGAGTTTCTGATACTAAGGGGCCTTATTTCTAAAATACAGTTTCGAATCACCGTTTCCAAATGATCAACATTACGGAAAGGTTTTTCTTTGTAAACTTTTTGTTTTAGGTAACCCCACAAGAAAAAATCAAGTGGGGTTAAATCCGGAGACCTAGCCGGCCAGTATTGCTCCATATTACGCCCAATTACTTTGCCCCTAAATATTTCCAAGAGGCGTTCTTGAACCCGTCTTGTAGTATGGATGGGAGCACCGTCACACTGGTACCACAAATTATGCTTTATTTCAATAGGCATATTGTCCAAAACTTCAATGACCTCGGTGTTAAGGAAGCGTAGGTATTCTTCAGAATTTAAATTGCCTCTAAAAAAATATGGCCCAACAACTTGATCGTTTAAAATACCGCACCACAGATTAGCTTTAAAGGAATACTGGTCCTTGCATTCAATTGTAAAATTTGGATTTTCTTGAGCCCACCATCTACAATTTTGAGAGCTAACAACGCCGTTTGAAGTGAAAGTGGCCTCGTCGGTCCATAAAACGTGAAACGGAAAGGACACATTTTCTTCTTTTCCCCCCTGGTACCAAAAAGAGAATCCCAAACGTATGTCAAAATCTTGTTCCTTAAGAGTATTTATAAATTTAGGTTTATACGGCTTAAATTTATTTTTGTGCAAAATATTCCTTACACTCTCTCTTTGAACATCAGTTCTGCGAGAAACATGTCTAATACTAGTTTGCCCATGTTCCACAATATCTAGGCAAACATTTAATTGGACTTCTTCACTATGTTTTATAGGATTGTGAGGTTTTTTAAATGAACTTTCCACCGATCCAGTTGATTTAAATTTTACCATAATCCTACTCACAGTAGATTGTTGCACATTTTTGCCTGGATGCCTTTCATTAAAAATGTTGGCCGCTACACGATGAGTTGTGTTTTCACCACATATTAATACAATTTCAATTATTTCCTGTACAGCTAACATTTTTTTATTTAATACGCAATATTAATTAAAAGCCACTATGACAAACAGAAAGCGATTTGACTGTCATTAATAAAGCAAGGGCTTGTTGATCTTTTTACTTTCTTATACGTAATATAAGGAAGTATTGTGATGATGAAAATTTTCGACCTCGAGATTTTTGCAGATGTCCACGTTTTGAGGTCCCCTGATACCAAAAAAGTGGTTTTTAAAAAATGTCTGTCTGTGTGTGTGTGCGTGACCACGATAGCGGTCAAACCGCTGTAGATATCATTTCCAAATTTTGTATTTACGAATATAATCTCCCTCTTGAGAACTGATTAGATTTTGAGCAAAATCGGCAGACCGGAAGTAGTAGTTTGCTTCAGTGAAAAAATCGAATTTTGCAAATATTTCGTCAATTACTAAGTTTAAACAAATTTATAAAGAATTCAAATGTACTCAAAATTAAATTTGAGAAAAATTGTTTTAATAAAGTTTTTCGAAATTCCTATCGGAAGTAGGTCTTTTACTCTTATCGAAAATCAGTTTTTTGCGAATATCTCGCAAGTCATGCTTTCTAGGCAGGTACATTACGAGTATAAAAGTATTTAGAACATACTTTTAAATATCTTTTGTATAAAAAAAATTTCAAAATTCAGACCGGAAGTACCACTTTTACTCTTATCGAATAGCTATTTTTTGCAAATATGTCGTAAATTATGCATTCTATATATATTTATGAAGAGTACAAAAGTATTTAGAGTTGGATTTGGAATATTTTTTGTATAAATGAAATTTCAAAATTCGGACCGGAAGTAGCACTTTTACTCTTAGCGAGGAGCACTTTTTTGGTATCTTGCGAAGTATGCATTCTATAGTGATTTATTAAGAGAATGAAAGTTCTTAGAATAGGATTTTGAATAAGTTTTGTATTAAAAAAATTCTTAAAATTGTACAGTTTTGAAACGCTCATACGTATAAGAAAGCCGTGTGGTGGCCACACCTCAATTTTTTATCATTTGTTTTGCGGCCAACTTGTGTTTGGTGCATCATCGTAAGGTACAAAACTAGTTAATTTTGTGGAAACTGAACTTGAATAATAAAAGACTATTTTTACTTTTTATAACATAGCTCCATAACAAATTTTAATAAAGGGGTTTTAAATTAAATCATTGAAACTAGTTAAACTTACGTAAAGTTAAACGAAAATTTATTTTCCACTTAATGCAGACTACTTGTGACGCTGTGTACTTGTCTGTATTAATATTAATGTGTATTACTTTTAGACACAAACAACATTTTCAAAAATAGTTATTTTATGAAGTTACCTTATACAGGGTCAAAAACAAATAAACTTTGCATCACATGTGACCAAATTTTAATAGCCCTATTTGGATTTTGTAGAAAAACACACATTGAATATGGCGCTGTCTTAAAGAAAATGTGTCTGGAATAAAGCATTGTTAAAACTAAGAAGTCTTATGTAGGTTGCGTTGTCTTTTTTGGATAATTTTCATCTTGATCGAAGCAGAAATTGATGCCAAACTCAAATTTAGAATAAATCTATTAATAAAAAAAGAATCCATATGATGCAGACTTCACTGGTCACACTGTATATGTCCAATTTATTATGTGCGTCTTATAAAGTGTGGGAGCGTCAATTCATGCGTGAAGAGTGTGTCTTAAAAAATTTCAGTCGGTATTTTATCAACTTAAACTTTTCTTCGAGTTATTTAAATGGTGTTGACCTTGACGGGCGACAGTAGACACGTGTTGTTTCAGATTGTGAGACGCCTGGTTCGACTGAAAGTCATTTTTACTTTGTTTATATCAAAAAATACCAACAAAAAACGTATTAACATGAAAGGCTCCTGGCTGGCGAGCATATTTATTTATAATAATATGCAATATGTAATAGTTCCTATTTTTCAAAAGGTTATAATTAATTTTCGATGAATTTAAATCGAGTAATGCGCCATAATTTATATTAAAATACCATAATTATATTTTGTATCAAGTGAAAGTGTAAGTCTCCAAGTATATAATTCATTAATAATGAACATCTAGTAGCCAAAAAAAATAAATTTATAACAATCATAGTCTAGATGTAAAACTGTTGGTAATTATTAAATTAAATTTCAACGACACGGAAAATTTGGAAAAGATACATATTCATCACTCATTCTATAGATGATAAAGTCCTGCGTCTCATCAGAAATATACTCTAGATAAATATTGCTGTGTAATTATCAAAATTATATTTTGTTCATGTCATATTGTACTGTTTTATAATTATAATTTAAACACTGCAACGATAAAACTTTCTAGTTTTTAATTTTAACATTACATTCACGCGATATCCGCCAAACAGCGTCAACAGTTGGTACACTTATGGTAGGAAGTAAACAGTTTTTAGTAAATATATAAATAGAACAAGTTGACATGGTGGTCCATCAATTAAACCAGGGTCTGGATAGAAATAGACATTGCTCATCTATGTTTTTAGACTTTACACAAACAATTGGTAAAATCGACTAGAGGATCTCTGGGACACACTTAAAATGTATTTCCGCACCAGATAGTCTTGCTTAACCAATTGATACTACTATTTTGTATAACATCGCAGTGGAATTACAATATTGTCTGGGGTACCCCAAGGTAGTGTCCCTAGGTCCCACTTTATCTTTGATATATGCTGCATGACATGGAAAGTGCAACACGAAGAATGGGTGTGAATTTTTTGACCAAACTTGGTAGAAACGTATAACTAGTCAAAAGCAATAATTGATTAAAAATTTGTTGCGATAGATCAAGTGGTCATGACACATCTGACACTTCATTCAGTTTTCGCTGACATTAATGTGTGATGTATTAATTGTTTGTTTGAAATTAATTTCAACGGTTTTGTCTTATTATACCTTTGTTTAACGTGTTTAAAGAGTTTTATTATGCCTAGAGTGCGGCAACGTGGAAATTATCGCCAATTAAGCGAATTCGACAGAGGTCGAATTGTTGGTTTGCGAGAAGGTGGTTTTTCATACAGGGAAATTGCAAATCGCCTTAACCGGAACCAATCCACCATTATGCGCTGTTATCAATCATGGACTAGGGAAGGTCAGGAAAGACGCCAAAGAGGAACCGGAGGCCGAAGAAGAACTAATGAGATACAGGACCGCCGCCTTCGCTTAATGGCACTAAGAGACAGGTTTTCCAGTACCAGATCAATTGCTGACGTGTGGTTAGGTAATATTGGTCGTCCTGTAACCCTTCGAACCGTTTATCGTCGAATTAGGGGTTTCGGCTTACAATCTTATCGTCCACATCTTGTGTTACCACTTACGGCTCAACACCGACAGCAACGTTTGGAGTGGTGTAGATTGCGACTGCACTGGAACGTGGAGTGGCACAGGGTGGTATTCAGTGATGAATCTCGATTTTGTCTAGGGATGCATGATGGCCGTATGAGGGTCAGACGAAGACGTGGGGAACGTCGTGATATTCAGTTTTCCGTTGAAAGGCATGTGCATCGAGCAGTGGGTGTTATGGTATGGGGTGCTATAGCATATGGGAGTAGGTCTCAATTGGTGTTCATCCAAACCACCATGAACGCCCAGCGTTACATTGATGGGGTGGTAGAACCCCATAATCTACCATATCTTCAAACGCTCGAAGACCCACTTTTCGAGCAGGATAATGCCCCTCCCCACGTAGCGAGAATTTCTATAAATCGCTTGGAAGAGGCTCATGTCAATATCTTGCCATGGCCACCCAAATCCCCCGACCTCTCGCCAATAGAACATGTGTGGGACATTATGGGACGAAAACTTATGAATTTAGCCAATCCCCTGCAGACACTAATAGCTCTCCGGCATGAATTACAGGTTGCTTGGGACACCATACCCCAAGAGGATATCGACCACCTAGTCGAATCAATGCCACGAAGAGTGAGGGAGTGTGATACTAATAGGGGCGGTTCAACACATTATTAATAAAAATTATGTTAAATTGTGTTAGTCTTTTGTTTTTTTTCTTTGAAATTTTAATCAATTATTGCCTTTGACTAGTTATACGTTTCTACCAAGTTTGGTCAAATAATCCGCACCCCTTCTTGGTGTTGCAGTTTACATGTCATACAGTATATACCGCTGACATGCCTATGGTCAACATGACAACTTTAGCTACTTTTGCATTTGATGCAGCGGTATTATCTTCTCATTGCAACCCAGTTACTACCTCAGCACATTTATAAAGATATATTAATGCAATTCAAAAATAGAAGACTGGAGAATAAAAGGTAGTGAAAATGAATCAATTCACGTAGCATTCACAACGAAAAAGAAAGACTGTGCTGAGCTGTCCTGTAACATTAAATGGCCAACAATTGAAACATACTGACGCTGTTTAATACCTTTGCATGCATCTGGGCAGGAAATTAAACTTGCCGAAGCGTATATTTACATAAAGAAAACAATTCAGAATACAACTAAGTAAGTATTACTATTAAAACAAAATGCTACGCGTAATAGTTAATGCACCGTGGTATGTCCCAAACTTAGTTATTTTGAATGAGATACACACAAGTACAAATAGTTTTTTTTTTATCATAGTGTTATAGGATATTTGTCTTTAACAAATAGGAGGAAATCAGTGGAATTGACAAAAATACTTTATGTCTGAATTAGAACAGAATATATGTAAATATAATAATAAAAAATATGTACAAAATGTTGACGCTACAAACTCAGTTAGTGAAACAAATAGCAATTGTAATGAACATCTTCAGAACACTAAGACAAAGGTATTTTTACTTCCTTGTACGTAGTATAAGGAAGTATTGTGATGATGAAAATTTTCGACCTCGAGATTTTTACAGATGTCCACGTTTTGAAGTCCCCTGATACCGAAAAAGTGGTTTTTAAAAAATGTCTGTTTGTCTGTCTGTGTGTCTGTGTGTGACCACGATAGCGGTCAAACCGCTGTAGCTATCAATTCCAAATTTTGCATCTACGAGTATAATCTCCCTCTTGAGATCTGATTAGATTTTCAGTAAAATTGGCAGACCGGATATAGTAGTTTACTTCAGTGAAAAAAATTGGCCAATATTTCGTCAACTACTAAGTTTAAACAAATTTATAAAGAATTCAAATGTACTCAAAATTACATTTGAGAAAAATTGTGTTGAAAAAGTTTTTCGAAATCCCTACCGGAAGTAGGTCTTTTACTCTTATCGAACATCAGTTTCTAGGCAGGTACACTACCAGTACAAAAGTATTTAGAACATAATTTCAAATATCTTTTGTATAAAAAAAATTTAAAATTCGGACCGGAAGTAATACTTTTACTCTTACCGAATAGCGACTTTTTGCAAATATGTCATAAAATATGCATTTTTTATATATTTCTCAAGAGTATAAAAGTATTTAGAGTTAGATTTGCAATGTTTTTTTGTATAAATGAAATTTCAAAATTCGGACCGGAAGTAGCACTTTTAGTCTTAGCGAGAAGCACTTTTACTTTCTTATACGTAGTATAAGGAAGTATTGTGATGATGAAAATTTTCGACCCCGAGATTTTTGCAGATGTCCACGTTTTGAAGTCCCCTGATACGGAAAAAGTGGTTTTTAAAAAATGTCTGTGTGTCTGTCTGTGTGTGTGTCTCTCTCTGTGTGTGTGTGTGACCACGATAGCGGTCACCGCTGTAGATATCAATTCCAAATTTTGTATTTACGTGTATAATCTGCCTCTTGAGAACTGATTAGATTTTGAGCAAAATCGGCGGACCGGAAGTAGTAGTTTACTTCAGTGAAAAAATCGAAATTTGCAAATATTTCGTCAATTACTAAGTTTAAACAAATTTATAAAGAATTCATATGTACTTTGAATTAAGTTTGAAAAAAATTGTCTTAAAAAAGTTTTTTGAAAGTCCAACCGGAAGTAGTTCTTTTACTCTTATCGAAAATCAGTTTTTTGCGAATATCTCGCAAGTCATGCTTTTAAGACAAGTACGTTATGAGTATAAAAGTATTTAAAACATAATTTTCAATATCTTTTATATAAAAAAAATTTCAAAATTCAGACCGGAAGAACCACTTTTACTCTTATCGAATAGCGAGATTTTTTGCAAATATGTCGTAAGTTATGCATTCTATGTATATTTATGAAGAGTACAAAAGTATTTAGAGTTGGATTTGGAATATTTTTTGTATAAATGAAATTTCAAAATTCGGACCGGAAATAACACTTTCATACGTATAAGAAAGTCGTGTGGTGGCCACACCTCATTTTTTACTTTCTTATACGTAGTATAAGGAAGTATTGTGATGATGAAAATTTTCGACCTCGAGATTTTTGCAGATGTCCACGTTTTGAGGTCCCCTGATACCAAAAAAGTGGTTTTTAAAAAAGTCTGTCTCTGTGTGTGCGTGTGTATGTCTCTGTGTGTGTGACCACGATAGCGGTCAAACCGCTGTAGATATCAATTCCAAATTTTGTATTTACGAATATAATCTCCCTCTTGAGAACTGATTAGATTTTGAGCAAAATCGGCAGACCGGAAGTAGTAGTTTACTTCAGTGAAAAAATAGAATTTTGCAAATATTTCGTCAATTACCAAGTTTAAACAAATTTATAAAGAATTCAAATGTACTCAAAATTAAATTTCAGAAAAATTGTATTAATAAAGTTTTTGGAAATTCCTACCGGAAGTAGGTCTTTTACTCTTATCGAAAATCAGTTTTTTGCCAATATTTTGCAAGTCATGCTTTTTAGACAGGTACATTACGAGTATAAAAGTATTTAGAACTTAATTTCCAATATCTTTTGTATAAAAAAAATTTCAAAATTCGGACCGGAAGTATCACTTTTACTCTTACCGAATAACGATTTTTTGCAAATATGTCGTAAATTATGCATTCTATATATATTTATTAAGAGTACAAAAGTATTTAGAATTGGATTTGCAATATTTTTTGTATACATGAAATTTCAAAATTCGGACCGGAAGTAGCACTTTTATTCTTAGCGAGTAGCACTTTTCTTCGAATATCTTGCAAAGTATGCATTCTATAGCGATTTATTAAGAGAATGAAATAACTTAGAATAGGAGTTTGGATAAGTTTTGTTTAAAAAAATTCTTAAAATTGTATAGTTTGAAACGCTCATACGTATAAGAAAATCGTGTGGTGGCTACACCTCATTTTTTTTATATCTTACACAGTATGCATTCTATAGGGATTTATTAAGAGAATAGAAAATAGAAATTTCAATAATTTTTTTTCAAGGAAGGACTAAACAGGCGAATTAAGACGTCCTAAAGAAAACGAATGGAGGCAGAATTTGCTCGAGAATTTGATAAATTTGTCAAAAATGTGAAAATCTAAAAATCAGTTTCTCACATTATGAAATCTGTAATTAAAATTCTTGTTTCTTATATATTTAAATTATTACCGAGAATATTGTATAAATATACTTTTATTTTAGAAAAATGTCGAAGGCACATTAAATTTCGAATACCAGGCGAGATAAAATTTCTGTGGCGCCAATTGACTTTTGTTTAGACTCCTGCATGACTAAACAACGTTTCTATTTTATTATATCAACACTTTGTAGTGTTGTTGATCGTACGTTTCGCCAACATATACACGTGGATATTTATATTGACAATTGTGTACGTATCTGATAAAACTATGTACTTCTTAATTTTTGGACAAGTAGAAAGCTTTTCTTGTAGTATGAGCGTTTTATTTGCAATATTTTTTTCTTTTATCTTATTAAATTATACGAAATATATATGGCATGGTGTCCCAAAGTAGATACATAAATAGTAAGTAATGTGAGCAGTGTTTTCCAATATGAATTCTAAAGGCACAACGCATATATGGATTTTTTTAAATAAAATATAGTTAACTAAATACTTAAAAGGAAGTTCCCTCGTTTTAAGTATTTGGTTAACTATATTTTATTAAAAAAGTCTCTATATATTGCTAGTATTTGAGGTTAAGTTAGGCAAGAAATGAGATATAATTTTCGACTTAGAACTTGCTAATCTCTAAAAATCATGCGATTAAATGTTTCGTGATTAAAATGAATGTAGCAAGACCAATGCAGTTATAATGACTTGTGGGGGAAGCATGGTGCTCAAAATAAAAAAATTCAACTATGTACATTATTATTCATAATAATAATAATAATCTTTATTCAATAAATCCATAATAAATGTGTTGAATACGTGAAATATAAATGCTATGTATATTTAAGAACAATAAAATTAAATTTATAAACCGCAGTTTAAAAATACTTAAAAGCCTTTTATGTAGTAATACTCAATCTGGTCTTCTAAGTCCTAAATTCGTCCTTATTTTTGTTATCAAGCATCAACTTAAACAGACATGCGATTGTGAATTTGTAGAACAATGCAGTATAAACATGCACGTATATAGTACATAAAAATATCCAATAAAATGTTTTGTCTATCAGATACTCATTCAATTTGGTTTTGAGCTTTGTTAAGTGTAGGTTCTTTAAATTGTGCGACAAATGATTGTATATATTTTTATTATGGCATCAAGATTGTGTTCTAATTTCGTATTTCTCAAAAAAGTCTACGTAATGTAGTTTTCCAAAAAGGGCACATTCGAAGATAAATGTACCTGCCAGAATAAGTATACCTTGCGTTCTAAAACCAATATCTTCCCAAAGCTGCAGCTAGCTCCTGAACATGTGGCCCCACTGAAAGTTAAGCATTCATCTTCTAGCCCAAAAAGTTGGTCTCGTGACACTGCATGAGTCGTTTCCCACTATGCACTACTTTTAGATTTTTCTTCCAATTAATTGCCTGAAGTTTGATTTTGTTGATGTTCAATTTAAGATTGTTTGAACAAAACTATCTTCAATCTTTTTCACTAATGCCTTCTGATGACTTTGCACGTGTGACTGAGGAAGAAGCGTCAGCAAACATAACGACGAGGTTTTCGTGTGCGCCCCCCGGAACATCGTCAATATATAAAACAAACAACAGTGGTCCCAGAATTGAGCCCTGGGGAACACCAATTTCTGTTTGTCTCCATTCCGACCTCTTGCCCACTGCTTTCGTGCTTTCGCAGATCATACTGTTTCCTGCCCGATAAATATGACCCAATCCATTCTGTAGCACCAAAAACCCAACTTCTCCAGCTTGGAACATAGTATCCGTGAAAAGACAAGTTTTTTTTTCTTTGTTGTTCACGCCTCGAATTATCTCTTCTATTAATTGGAATATTGCTCTATTTGTAGATTTTAATTTTATGTATCCATTTTGATTTTAATGTAGGATATCTTGTGACTGCATAAAGGTTTGCATTATTCATTTGTGTACAATTTTTTCTAAGATTTTGGATATATTGGCTATTAGAGCAAAATCGGTTGATAGTTCCAAATACAGATTTTTCGTCTTCTTTGTGTATGAGCTTTATAATTGTAAGATTCAAACAAGCCGGAAACCTACAGGTTGTTAAGATGTACGAGTACTTATGAGTTAAAGAGGTCTCACAATACTGCTACAGCAAAACGTGTATAATAACAACCCAAAGCGCACAAATTATTTTGCAGTTAATATACTATTTTTTTGTTTAATACTTTTGACTTTCGTTGATTTAAAGAAAAGATCTCTTTTAGAAGAAGTAATAATAAAGAAAACAGTATTTAATTCCTTTAAATATGTCGGTGTGTTTACAAATACTTATGTAAGAATATTCCACAGTTCAATTATGAAAAATATACAGACATAACATTACTACGAAACCTTAAAATATATTTCATAATATTTATTTCTATACCTATAAAAATAAATGAACTCTATCGTCATCGAGAAACATCTTTTTTTTTTTACATGCGAAGAATCACGGAATGATTCGGAATTTTATTGTATTTCGTTACGAAAGCCACACAGTTCTGAATCAGACAGGTGCACTCTGGGTCATGATTCTGTACTGTAGGAACCACTGAATCGTCTCAGATGAATGACACTGTCCGACTTGTGGTCGAACAAAATACAAACCGTTGCCACACCTAAGAATCAAAGGTAAATACCAAGTACGAACGCTCTGACCACACTATTTACTGTGTGTACCGTAGGACGTTGTTTGTTTCTCACTTGTCGCTTACCTTTCCATTCAGTCGCATGCCACGTAAAACGATAATCTCAAAATTGTAAAATGTGTCAGCCATTCTTTATTATATAAATAAAAACATGTAATAATTACTAATTAAGACTTACGATAACGAAATGAAATAAATAAAATTACTTCGAACAGTATTTTGTAATATCTACAGTTGATATTAAAGTATCCATCCATTAATTTAAACTCCTCCCTGCATTCATAGTTCGGATGAATATTTACTAGACCTTTTCATATCATCTTCACTGATCCAATTTGCGTTTTGCTATGTAAATAATGTTATACACCTGTGGCATTTAAGTATAATGTAAGAAATTATAATTGTTTTCTAACATGCTGCAAGGGGTACGGTAAAACAGTTTTACTCCTCTATCCCAGGTTTTTAGTTTAATTGTGCTCCAACCCAAGACTCAAGTTGATAAAAGTAAGTCATAATAAGAGTTTATATGAATAAAAGTCAATTTGGAATATAACTTGTATAATAGATTTTATCGCCAACCGTCAGTAAAGCGATGCGTTACCATAGCGTTTTTCGGAGGTAAAGAAACACTTTATCGTACTGTACAATAATAGTATATTAAAATACAAGTTTCATAAGACACGATTTTTGCGCACGCGTTCAAGTTTAGAAAACGAGCCGCTAGGCGAGTTTTCTAAAGAACAAGTGCGCAAAATGTCTTATGAAACGTGTATTTTATACTATTTTTTCTATTTCGGTTATTAAAAGTTCAAAAAAGCTTAAAATAAGAGACATGTTTTGTTCGAATATATTAGAAATTTTGCCTTTTTTGAAGTTGGTTACTCTGATTTTTAAGTAGAACGTTTTAAATATTTGAATATCGGTGGTGCTATATATAATTGTGTTTAAAATTCAGACTGATTTATACAATAAATTATTTCAAATTATCAACAAAAAGGACGAAATAAATAACTGTACGCCCCCAGAGATTCGCAAAATAGCAGAAGACAATTTACAAAATCTTTCGTCCACAAACTCTCTACATATTTATCAAAACAAACTTTTATAACAGTTGTACTATTCAACATGGTAAGTAAATGTCAATAGTAGCATCCGAAAACTATCATCCAACTCTGCTTAACAATTTATATTGCTAATTAGTAAGTGAAATGTTAGCATGTGTGCTTTTTATTCTTTGTACAATTTTATTGCACATTTTTGTTACTTTAAATTAAAAATATTTTGACATTTAAATACGATTTGGTTCCATTTTTTTTTGTTACCAACTTCAAAAACATAAAATTAACGTGCGATAAAGTAACACTTTATGCAACCAAAACGGGTGAACTTTAAAAAGTAAAGTAAAAGTGAACTTTATAGCACCGGAATAGAAAAAGTACTTTACCTGCCGCTAATATCTGTCAGCCTAGCCATGACTGATGACTTTAAAAATAAATCGTTTGTCACTGTCATAAACTGTCATAAGTTATTATATCTTTATTTCTTAAATTAACAATTTTCACGGTTGGCGATAAAATTTTGTATGCACCACGTCAGTAAAGTACCTTTACCGAACTCGTCTGTTACTCGCCGCGCTCGCTTCACTCGCTTGGCTCGTAAATCAGACTCGTTCGATAAAGTATCACTGTACTGACTTGTTACATAAATAACTATTATCGCCAACCGTCAGTAAAGCGATGCGTTACCATAGCGTTTTACGGAGGTAAAGAAACACTTTATCGTGCTGTACAATAAAGTACTTTACCTGCCGCTAATATCTGTCAGCGTAGCCATGACTGATGACTTTAAATATAAATCATTTGTCACTGTCATAAACTGTCATAAGTTATTATATATTTATTTCTTAAATTAACAATTTTCACGGTTGGCGATAAAATTTTGTATGCACCACGTCAGTAAAGTACCTTTACCGAACTCGTCTGTTACTCGCCGCGCTCGCTTCACTCGCTTGGCTCGTAAATCAGACTCGTTCGATAAAGTATCACTTTACTGACTTGGTACATAAATAACTATTATTGCACATTGTTTTACTCACCGAAAATTTACTTTTCATTGAAGTGACACAGCAGTAATTTACTCGTCTGCTAACCTCAAAATATCTATGCTTAAGTAACGCCATCTATCCAAAGCATTATATTATTAACTACTTTGTAATCGCCAAGTATTTTTATAACTACTTGCTAAATATTATGCAATATGATTGGATTATATCGAACCTGCTGTATTGACATTTGACTAATTTTACATTTATTTTGTCCACTCTTTTTATTAACATTTTTCTAATAATACCGTTTCATTTAATCTGTGCTACATATTTACTATAATATATTCCGGAAGTAACGGCTAGTACCAATAGAGAAACTACATCTAGTTTTTCCACGGAAAAAACTAGGCTATTGGGGGACATTTAGTTCTTACCAAAATAGTTATGCTGAAAGGTAATTCCCAAGGTAGGTACTTCGTAAAATGAGAACTGATTACCCGAACTGTAGTATAAGGAAAATTCTTGGTAAATAGCTATTTTTTTGCATTACATTGACAGTAAGTCAATATGTGAACTCTCAAGTATTTGAGGTGTGATTTAGCATAATTTTAAAAAGGATAGAAGTAGGTTTATTCTAAATATTTCAACATTGTCAATTTTTGTTCTGTAATTAGACTTGTATCTGTTGGATAAATAAGGATGCTATAGTAATTATTAAAATGCTGTAATTATTTCAAATAATGCACCTTGTAATCGTCGTAAAGTTGAAAAGTGCCAACTAGAATGTGATTAGTGTTAAAGCAAATTTTGGTCTGTCTTGAAACGTGTGCATAGAAATACAATAGAATTTGTATAGGCAGCACAAAAGAGTACGTCACTGTAACTAACTAAATTAGCAAATTGTAATAGTGCCAACCTGGAAAAAAGTACATCAAATAAAGAAAAAATGTCAAACTTTTTTCCCGTCACAAAAAATTGTTATTCTTGAAACTGCCCAACAAACTTAATTTTCAGCAAACCTTTTTACTTTCTTATACGTAGTATAAGGAAGTATTGTGATCTCGATCTCGAGATTTTTGCAGATGTCCACGTTTTGAAGTCTCCTGATACCAAAGAAGAGGTTTTTAAAAATGTCTGTGTGTCTCTCTCTGTGTGTGTGTGACCACGATAGCGGTCAAACCGCTGTAGATATCAATTGCAAATTTTGTATTTACGTGTATAATCTCCCTCTTGACATCTGATTAGTTTTTCAGTAAAATCGGTAGACCGGAAGTAGTAGTTTACATCAGTAAAAAAATCGAATTTTGCAAATATTGCGTCAACTACTAAGTTTAAACAAATTTACAAATAATTCATATGTACTTAAAATTAAAATTAAGAATAACTTTATTTAAAAAGTTTTTTGAAATCCCTCCCGGAAGTAGGTCTTTTACTCTTATCAAAAATCAGTTTTTTGCGAATATTTCGCATGTCATGCTTTTTAGACAAGTACGTTACGGGTATAAAAGTATTTAGAACTTAATTTCAACACCTTTTCTATAAAAAAATTTTCAAAATTCAGGCCGGAAGTAACACTTTTGCTCTTAGGGAGCAGCACTTTTTTCGAATATCTTGCATTCTATAGCGACTTATTAAGAAAGTCGAAGTACTTAGAATAGGATTCTGAATAATTTTGTATAAAAATATTCTTTAAATTGTGTAGTTTGAAACGCTCATACGTATAAGAAAGTCGTGTGGTTGCCACACCTCATTTTTGAATTTTATTTCGTTCCATTTCATTATTTTAAATTATTAATATTAACTATTGTTAAGATAACGTTTAAAGTGTTTTTATTTTAATAAAAATTGAGAAGTCATCCTTTTTGGGTTTATTATTCTATTACTAGATGGCGTTACTTAAGAATCAATATATTGAGGTTAGCAGAATTAATTTCAACATAGTAAATCGAAGTCAAAAAAAATCTACTGTACCCCCCCCCCCCCGTTTCCCTGTGTATTTTCAGTCGTCAGAAAAGTCTTTTGTAACCAACTAAAATTTTCCACTGACTGAAGTTAGGTAATATTAATGGCGATATAAATTCTGTATTAGCAGAAACTAATAACTAACAACATTTAGGGAAAAAATAGTTATAATGTTACAATGTGGAGTGAGCAGAATAGAATTGCAGAATAAGGGTCTAGTGTAATATGAAATACAATTTGATAATCTCGATATATCAAAGATTAATCTAATATTTATTATATTAATCTTGTTGTAGATATACAATTGTCATCCCAAGTAAGCATTTCCTAACAAATCTTTTAATACCGAAAATATCTTTTCTTCATCGAATAGCGGTCAATTTTATATTTGATGGGTACATCATATTCCCTCTCACTACTAATCAATTATTCTTTATGCAAAATTGAGAAATAATAATGAATAAGTATATATATTATCACTTGCAGATTTATTTATTTACTATGAGGCATAAAATTTATCTTAAAACAGGTTTCTATGTTGTTTCAATTTGTCTAAAAAGTTTTATATGTTCTACAAGGTACTACTCACTCTACAAACAATAAACGAAAGAAATGTCAAGCATTCAAGTTTAAACCAAGGAACGATTCAACTGACCGCTTAGTGCGGAGAAACCTGAATCTGACTACGGCCTTGATGACAGGTTATAATGAAGTCGAAAGGAGGCAAAATCCTAACACACAGCACAGCACATGTAGACATTGTACGCATATACAACAACATATCGAGTACACACACCTCATTTTCTACTCTAAAGATTTTAATTTCATTTAAAAATCATTTTATAGAAGAATGATGACTCTTTTCTGTTTTGTGTGTAATAAGGACACACTGCAAAATTTTATGTTATATACGTGTACGAATGTAAATAAGATAACGTGATTTAAATTATAACACACCATATTTTGGTATTTATGTTTCTGTATGTACGAAGTGTGTGTGATAACAGTTAAATTCTTCCTGTACTGCCGCGCTCCAATACCGATCAGCCCGCGGGGTTCGGCATTTCTCAGAAGCCTTTTATTACTTTATAGTTGGAAACTTGTTAATTTTGATTGCGCTGTGTCGGCACTCGCTCTTTGTCATGCAAATTTTATACAACAGTACACTTGTGCCATAGAAGAGATTATTATTTCGTATTAAACGTCCATATATGCAGACCATAATAATTATCATTTGAAGAGAATAATATTCTTTGCAATTATCGTCTTCTAAACAAATAAATAAAGCAGCGCTTCACCCTGAGGCTTTCATTAATCGTCATTAAAAATTTTATAACTTGGAAGATACGTCTTTATTCTGCACAAAAGACAGAAAGCAAGAGCAAAACGTGTATTATCGTAATTTTATAGATCAGTGCTATTAAGAGTGCATATATACATTTATCTTCTTTGTGTTATAGAAAGTTACAGTTTCTTGATATCTTCATTATTCGCCATACTCTTTGACCGATCAGATCAACTGCTGTCGTACTACCCATCTCTAAGAAAGACTATTAGATGGCCCAGAAAGGTTTCACTACATATTATAGAGATGTGTATACACAATGCGCACAAATTTTTTCAAAAAGTAACTTCTTCTAGAATAAAACTGATAAAGTTTAGAGAAGAATTCGTCGTCGCGTTGATTGGAAAACAGATTCAACAAGTTTCGAAAAAAATTAGATTACAAGAGCTTCATTATTTAGAGAGTCTGACACCTACCGAAAAAAAAACAGCGTCCGACAAAGCCATGTCGTATATGTACCCAAGCAAAAAAATTTGCGTTATTTTTGTCCGACCTGTGAAGAGAACCAGCCCTTTCTGTGGAAGATTGTTTTAAAAAGTTTCACAAACAATAAAAATATTCTTTTACTTCTTGATTTTGAATAAATTTTTTATATAATTATATTGTCTGTTCATTTATTAATACATTTTCTGTTCATGTAAGCCAGCCTTGATTTTTTGTTCTCTTCCCAGAAGCCATCTATCCATATTAGCACTGATATACTACGAGTGTATTCGTAGCTCCACGAATATGGCAAGTAAACACAGTACGAGATAAGTCGTAGTCGGCGTCCTAGCAAAGAACGCAATCTAGGAGTTATCTCGTAGTTGGCAGTCAACGTGTTAAGTTTGTAAAATGTCATATTCTAACCGAAGTTTTATCACATGATCAGAATATATTTTCAATGCTTTGAAAATGCAGTTCTTGCTTCCCGGCAATATTCCCTAATTTATCCCGAAAGAAGACATTATTGAGATTTTATTGACCTTGCGAGATGTTCTTGAGTTTTATTTATGGGGCACAATAAAAGACATAGGTTATCACAAAAAGCCGATTACAACAATTGCTGCCTCCGAGATTGAAGTAACTCTGCTCTCTACTAATCGACAAGTAAACAGGTGTATTGAAAATAATGGTGAACACTTTGACCATTTGTTAAGTTGAAGGTTTTTCTGTTTTATTTTTGTACTTTCCGATTTAAATATATTTGTTTCTTTCGTTTATATTCCTTGGCCAATATATTTTCTTATGTATGTTTAGGTATAATTATAGGTTCTTTTACTTACTTTCATGTTATATGCGAGGATGAATTATATACAGGGTGAGTCATCTAAGCGGGTAAGGCCGATTATGCCTTTATGAGTAAAGATATTTCGAAGCGGTTTCTTCCTTGTGATAGCTGTTCATTAGGAGCACATTTTAAAAATATTTTGTATTATACAGAGTGTTCCATAACTTGGTGGCTAACCATAGTTATAGTTTTTTAAATGGAACACCCTATATATTATTGCATTTTTGTATTCCCCGTTTAATTTTTAGTCAAAAAGTAATAAGATAGTATAGGCCTAAAGTGAAAAGTTTTTGACTTATTCCCATTTTTCTGAAAAATTCAATGTTTGTATAAAATTATATTTCTCGAAAACGACGTAATACAGTGTGTTTCACTTTGATACTTGAAAAATCAGTATTTTTTAATGGAACATCCGATTTAATTTTTTCTTTTTTAAAATATATTGCACTTAAAAAGCTCTACACAGTGATGTGCATTTTGTTGATTTAGGCCCTTTGCATGGCCTGCTGTGGTATTAAATGTAACCCCAAAAATGGCAAAATCGTATTAGGCATTTTTTTAACAAAAAAACTATTTATGCAATCGATTTAGCCATGCTTCGAAACCCTTAGTACCAAGTTTCAAAGTCGCATCTTATACAGAGTGTTTATAATTTAGGTGCAAACTTCGAAAAATACCAATGTTTGGGAGCACCCTGTATTAACAGAATAAAATATTTTCGAGATTTTCTTCTTTCGATGGAGGTGTAAGTACTATGGCTTTGAAATTATACTCTTTTTATTGGCCTAGTTAATACAGGGTATTCGTAATAAAAAATCAAATTTAAGGAAAAATCGATTTTTTTCATTTTTATTTACTGAACATAACAAACTACAAAATAACCAAATATCTTTAAATTTTCGAGTTTTCTATTACCCCTCCTTCAACTTGAATAGATTTTTCTAACCTTCTTTGGCAATGATTCATTACTTTCGCGAGTTCCTGATGAGAAATTAACTCGCACTCTTCTGTTATCCCCCGCTTAAGTTCTTCCACATTATTGGGTCTTGTACGGTAAACATTTTCTTTAAGTTTCCCCCAAAGATAAAAATCGAGTGGCGTCAAATCTGGCGATCTCGGAGGCCACTTAATTTCTTGACTATAGCGCCCAATCCACTTTCTGGGAAATTTTTGATCAAGCCAGTTATTAATTATTGCTGCAGTATGGACGGGTGCACCGTCCATTTGAAATATCATGTCGGCACGTCTAGCAATTGGCAGTTCTTCTAAGGCATCCCAGAAATTCGTATTTAGAAAATTCAAAAAATTTTGGGCCTTCAAGTTATGTTGAAAAAAAAGGACCAATTATTTGTTTATCAAAAATTCCGCACCATACATTAATTTTCTCAGAATATTGCCTTTTACAGTGAATAACCCAGTGAGGGTTTACTTCCGACCAGAATCTACAATTTTGTGAAGATACAACCCCGTTTGTGGTGAAGGTTGCCTCATCCGAAAATAAAATTTTATTTAGGAAATTGTGGTCATTTAGATAATGTCCTTGACACCACAGAGCGTATTCCATTCGAGAATTTTCATCACCATTTTCTAAAGTGTGTAGTGATTTTGGTTTGTAAGCAACCTTTTTATTTTTCTTAAGACATCGCCAAACTTTGCTGGAAGGTATATTAGTGTTTCGCGAAATTTGTCTAACGCTAGTTTTAGGGTTGTGCCGAATTTGATTTAAAACAATGTTTTCTCTTTTCTCAATTAAATTGTTTCCCCTTTTATTTGTGGAAACAACATTATCAGTTCTATCGAAGGTTGCCTCATCCGAAAATAAAATTTTATTTAGGAAATTGTGGTCATTTAGATAATGTCCTTGACACCACAGAGCGTATTCCATTCGAGAATTTTCATCACCATTTTCTAAAGTGTGTAGTGATTTTGGTTTGTAAGCAACCTTTTTATTTTTCTTAAGACATCGCCAAACTTTGCTGGAAGGTATATTAGTGTTTCGCGAAATTTGTCTAACGCTAGTTTTAGGGTTGTGCCGAATTTGATTTAAAACAATGTTTTCTCTGTTCTCAATTAAATTGTTTCCCCTTTTATTTGTGGAAATAACATTACCAGTTCTATCGAAAAGAGAATTAATATTTGCTACAGTTTGAAAACTCACTGGTTCTAGTTCTTGATGTCTCCTGTTAAATTCTTCTGCAGCTTGTTTATAAGTTTTTGCATTGTCACCAACTAGTCTTATTATTTCAACTTTTTGCTGTAAAGTTAGTTTATTTCTAACCATTTTTACACAACTTTAATGGTACACACAATAACGTTTTATGCAATATAACAGCAAGTGTCAAATTGTTTGAAGTTTGATACATTTTTGTTTTCAAGGCCTGCTTCACTAGCGTTAGACAAATTTAGCGAAATACCTTCCACCAAAGTTTGTCGATGTCTCAACAAAAAATTCTGTTCGGATGTAAACCCTAACTGGATTATTCATTTTAAAAAACAATATTATGAGTAAATTAATGTAAGGTGCGGAATTTATGATAACCAAATCACTTGTCATTTTTTCTTCCAACATAATTAAATAATTAATGTCCTCAACTTAAGCAGAGAATAACAGAAGAATGCATGACTAGCACTAAAATATTTTATCTTATTTATTTTTACTTGTTTTGTAGTTTTTTGTTATGTTCAGTTAAATTTCTTTTACTAAAAATAAAAACGAAAAAAATCGATTTTTCCTTAAATTTGATTTTTTATTACGAATACCCTGTATTAACTAGGCCAATAAAAAGAGTATAATTTCAAAGCCATAGTACTTACACCTCCATCGAAAGAAGAAAATCTCGAAAATATTTTATTCTGTTAATACAGGGTGCTCCCAAACATTGGTATTTTTCAAAGTTTGCACCTAAATTATAAACACTCTGTATAAGATGCGACTTTGAAACTTGGTACTAAGGGTTTCGAAGCATGGCTAAATCGATTGCATAAATAGTTTTTTTGTTAAAAAAATGCCTAATACGATTTTGCCATTTTTGGGGTTACATTTAATACCACAGCAGGCCATGCAATGGGCCTAAATCAAAAAAATGCACATCACTGTGTAGAGCTTTTTAAGTGCAATATATTTTAAAAAAGAAAAAATTAAATCGGATGTTCCATTAAAAAATACTGATTTTTCAAGTATCAAAGTGAAACACACTGTAGATGGACAAACTTTTTTGAAGTATTGTTTACAATAAAAGGTCCTAATAGAAGCATGTTTTATTTTTTTACAGTTACTAACTGCATGTGCAGGAAACTGGATTAAAATTAGATGACACGTTTTTGTATAAAAATCAATTTTTTTAAATGGAACACTCTGTATATCAGTTCATTTTTGAATTTTTTATTAAATTTCAAATCAAAAACATGTAAGACGTTAATACTTTAAATGTGACTATTACTGAGCTACTGTCGTTTTTTGATATGCTTTTGTTAGTTTTTGCAAAAAAGTCAATTTTTTCAAATGGAACACCCTGTATATTATTTCATTTTTGAATTTCTTATTAAGTTTCACATCAAAAACATATAAGACGTTAATACTTTAAAAGTGACTATTACTGAGCTATTGTCTCTTTTTAATATAATTTTGTGGTTTAATTAATATAGTATAGTACTGACAAAATTATATCAAGAGGAAACAATAGCTCAGTAATAGTCACTTTTAAAGTATTAACGTCTTACATATTTTTGATGTGAAATTTAATAAGAAATTCAAAAATGAAATAATATCCATTTGAAAAAATTGACTTTTTTGCAAAAACTAACAAAAGCATATCAAAAAATGACAATAACTCTGTAATAGTCACTTTTAAAGTATTAACGTCTTACATGCTTCTGACATGAAATTTAATAAACAATTCAAAAATGAACTGATATATAGGCTGTTCCATTTAAAAAAATTGACTTTTATACAAGAACGTGTCATCTAATTTTAATCCAATTTCCTGCACATGCAGTTAGTAACTGTAAAAAAATAAAACATGCTTCTATTAGGACCTCTTATTGTAAACAATACTGCAAAAAATTTTGTTCATCTAATACGTCGTTTTCGAGAAATATAATTTTATACAAACAATGAATTTTTCAGAAAAATGGGAATAATTCAAAAACTTTACACTTTAGGCCTATACTATCCAACTTTTTGTCTAAAAATTATACGGGGAATTCAAAAATGCAATAATATATAGTGTGTTCCATTTAAAAAACTATAACTATGGTTAGCCACCAAGTTCTGGAACACTCTGTATAATACAAAATATTTTTAAAATGTGCTTCTAATGAACAGCTGTCATAAGGAAAAAACCGCTTTGAAATATCTTCACTCATAAAGGCATAATCGGCCTTACCCGCTTAGATGACTCACCCTGTATATCAATTTCCTATAATTAGATGTATATCTGTTGGGTAATAAAGTTATATAATTGTTATTATTGTATTTCAATGTCTGAAAAGACAAGCCATGAAATTTAAAAATTGCTAGAGCATTTCAAAACATTTAAAAGGAGAACCTAACGTAACATAAAATATGCAATGAATTAAAAAATCGGTGAGAAGATTGAAATTAATACATTTATGGAAGAGTATGATGAAAATTCAAGTGAATGTGAACTATACACTGCCTAGTGACCCTCTTAAAATTAAAATAAAATTATTACTCCCAATAAATAAAGGAATTTATATTTAAATTTTTTTATTTTTCTGGATTATCTTCGTCAAGAAAAAAGGTATCAGCTTCCGGTTTTCATCATTCTCTTCAGTTTTTTATGTTCTTCAATATTACGATACTAAAAATATACCCTTCCATTTAAAATTTTAAAGAAAAAAACAAGTAATATACATAAATTGAGAACAGTGCCCCCTGTTATTATTTTGACAACCACGTAATTTCGTACTACATATCCTTCAATGCTTTGCAAAATTATCTATCTAATGGAGCCCACAAACATTAAAAGCCGTTGAGGCATACCGAAATTATACCTACTTTTGTACGCAGACATACCCCCTCTACCCACCCCTTCGTATGGGACTTAGATCAAAATGAAAATTGTATAAAAACGTGTGAAATGGTGCTAGTAAAAATTTTAATCTATCTTAACCTAGAACTTAATGAAAAATCGTCGAATTTTTAATTGATTTTGAGAATTGCGCCCCCCCCTTGCGATCATTTTGGAAACTTAAAAACATTTTTGTTAAAATTCCCGTGGTTCATTTTACTATCAAGATTTCTCCGCCAGGTTCTACGACAAACGGTTGCCGAGATATGGCCGATAGCCGAGCTTAAACAGACACTCGGTATATATACTTAAACAGTTTATCTTAAAAGTATAATAATACTACATTTATCGATTATATTTACCAGTTTACCACGTTTGGTATGATATTTTTTGAAGGCAATGCTGCGGCACCGTGCAAGGCCGGTTACTCTGAAACATTTCTTCCTTTACCAGTAATAGTTGGATTTTAGTTCATTCTCTCTCTCTCTCTCACTTGATTACATGGCCTTTAAAATTCATTTCCTGGCGCCTGTGAAATATTCGCTTAATTCAACAATAACAATAGATAGTTTTCACAGTATATAGACAGGCGCCTAAATGTATTGTTTCGTATAAATCTGTGTTTTTTCATATTGTATAATTATGCGTATACTGGAGGATTTTGTCTTGCTATTTTTGAAATGACGCGGATTATTTTAAGAATCCTTCCTAGAAGAAATAAAACGTCTAAATTTAACTCGACAAACATATGTAGTTAAATGAGATACTTCAACAATAGTTCATAAGTTAGAGGAATTTCTAAAATATTTTCTGGGAGTGGAATAGTGTAGGTATTCCTTTGAGGAAGCCGCCGTTCATGAAAAAAAGTAATTTTTCCAATTATGTTTATTTCTCTAATTTTGCTCTCTCTCTTTTTCTGATTTAGTTTTGAGACAAATCGATAAACTGTAAAGTTTTGCTCCACGAGTTACAAAAACATACAGAAGTTAATTCAGAAATAGCTTTTATAGACAAAAGTATCACTTTTACTCTTATCAATAATAAACATTTCTTTGTGATATCTTTCAAATTATTTATACTACAATATCTTAGAAATAGTAATCAGATTCTAACAACTCTTCATATCAAAAAATTAAATTTTTCACAAGAAATTATGTATGTAGTGACATTTTTACTCTAATTGATAATCAGATGTTTTGCGAATATTTCTCAATTTATGAAATCTTATCAAGTTTTGAGAAATCGAAGCATATTGAATCTTAAAACTTGGAAATATTTTTCTATTTTAAATACATCAAGTTCTATTATAAAAACTATTTTGAAGTACGACATATATTTATTTCGTTTTTTCCTACATACAGTTTAAGAATAATGTAGGTACATACAGTACAATCGCGATAGTGTGAACACAAAAATACAGTAAGTCGTTCAAACTAACGGGGGTGTTTATAGAAACGAGGGTGTAATTAAACAAATTAACTTTATTACTTAATCTTAAATGGATTATACATGAACATCCCTAAGATGTAAAAAAATCTGTTATTTTTTTCTGAACATTATTTTGAGCAATTTTAGCCATAACTGCTTTTTCTTGAATTGCTTTCAAAGTGATGATGTCACTCATATATAAGGAATTTTGATTGGACCATTCTACAGCTACATTAAATGCTTTAATTGCATCGGAATGGCAAATTTTTCGTTCAATGGACTCACTTTCATCCTCATCTGAAGAAGATATTTCCACAACATCTGCCGCCTCACCCTTGTCCAAATCTTCCACATCTGCAGTAGTGTAGTCAGCCTAAAATTTGCAGTTTTGATTATGCTATTGACTTCTAAAACCACTTATGCATTAACTTACTGGTGCAAGTTCCTGTAGTAAATTTATTGTATCCCTAATAGCATCAGGAACCAAAGTTTTTTCACATCTTAATTTTTTCCGTAATGTACTTAATGGAATGTTATCTTCGTCTGCATCCTCATTATGTTCATTAAAATCTGGCAGGATATTTCTCCAACACTTTTCGATTATTGTTGAGCTAAGTTTCTCCCACGCCGCAGCTAAGTGTATTATTGCATCTTTTAGCGAAATCTTACCGAGTGCTGCAGCTATTTCTTCTTCCGTTGATACAACAGAACTCAGCAAACTATTTCTATAGTATAGTTTGGTGACCCTTAAAATATTTTGGTCCATGGGTTGGATCAAATATGTAACATTAGGAGGTAAGAATTTTACAAAAATCATCCCATCTTTAGTCCTCAGTTCTGTTGCTGATGGATGGGACGGGGCATTATCCACAAGGAGAATTGCTTTCTGAGGTAACTGCTGATTACGCAGAAAACATCTTACCTACGAATTAATAATTTTGAAATAATCAGGCGTATGAAACACACCGTAGATAATTTTAACTCTCACCTCATGTACAAAATGTCGAAAAAGCCATTCCTTAAAGAGTTCCCCGGTCATCCACGCATTTTTAGTGTTTTTGTACAGCAATGGATTGTTAAAGTTCTTAAAACACCTTGGATTTTTTGATTTTCCTATCACTAGGGGTTTCAACTTATGTACTCCTGAAGCATTTACACAACCCATAAACGTCAGTCGTTGCTTAGAAATTTTGAATCCAGGAGCAGTTTTTTCAGCTTTTATCAGGCAATAAGCGCTAATACAATCCTGTCTCATCAGCATTATAAATCTGGTGCAACTTTAGGTCATGCTCTTGAATAATATGGTTTAGATCCTCTTTAAAAGGGTCTACTGCATCTGGCTTGGCTGATAATTTCTCCCCTGTGATTTTCAAAAACCTTATGCCACGACGATGTTTAAATCTTTGTAGCCAACTATCACTGGCTGTGAAAGTATCAATATTCAATTGTTTTGATAGTGACAATGCCTTCTGTTTCAGCATAATCCCTGAAACTGGAAAATTCTTGCCTCTTTGTTTAAGAAACCAGTTGTACAATTTCTCTTCTAAAAGCGGAAATGCTGACTTTTTCAATGTGCATTTTTTCGATGGTTTTAGCGTGTGAGTTAACGTATCGACAATAAGTTTTTCATTTTTTTTTAATAGCACAAATGGTTGATTTTGAAACTCCGTATTTTTTAGATAACACTGTGACTGACATTCCTTTTTTACGTTCTTCGATTATATTGGCTTTTACTGTTAAACTCAAAAATTTCTTTAATTTCCCCATCTTGCTCTAAGCATTTACACTATGTATTTACACTGGAGGCACATTCACAACTATACCTTTATACACGGCGACGGCGCATTTAGTATACATGCTTCAATGTATAAAATAAGGGACTTCTCCGAGCGGTAAATAAATAAAACTCCGACATAAACATATAATGCATTTGTTCGCACCATCGAGGGTCCACGCTATTCATACTACTCGGCGTTCAATGTAAATAATTTCGTGTTCACACCACCGACAGTTTTTCAGTACCGCATGTTCACACCATCGCGATTGTACTGTATCTTAAAAATAGAATTCAAGCTATTAAGTCGGGAATAAATCTCTCACCAAATTCCATGAAATTAATGTTGGATTGCATTTCTTTTACATATAAGGTGTCCCAGCTAAGACTTTCGGGTCATATATCTCCATTATTATTGAACGAATTATTATAAAATTTGGAATATAGACAATTTATTAAGTGAAGAACCGTTGATTAATACTGAAACAACCATAGTCTTTAAAACGTGAATTCAACTAGCTTTTATTTCCTGTTATTCAGGCGAGTTAAAGGCTGCATACTTTATTAAATGCAAGATACTGGTTTCAGACTTTCCAGGTTTCAGTGAATCTTATTGTTAATGTCTTTACAGTGTGCAAACAATTAAACTCACAGAACACCCATAGATACTCCACTAAAGATATTTTTCTCCAACCGTAAAAAAGTATGACATACTTTGACTGTCAGGGGTATCTAAGGTTGTCATTTTCCATACTGATCCAAGAAAGTGGTATCTAAGCAACAAAAATATTCACTTTTAATCCTTAAGGGTCCTTGGTAGTGAATGGGAAATGTAATATTGGTTGCATAGCACATAATTTAATAAGCCAAGGATGTCCGAGTACTTTTACACATAGGGAACATATAATAAATATTTGAAATAATAACTCAATATCTAAGCGAATAAAAATTCATTTATGACCAACTATTTACATATTTGTAACTGCGGGAAATATTTATAGCAGAATAACAATTCATTGTAATGTGGGTTGCCTAATTTTAATTTATTTTATATTCATTTTAAACAAAGTAAAGAATAGTTGAACGAAAAATAAGTGCACAGCCGGGTAGCTTTCAAACAAGCAAACAAATCTCCTCCGAAGGATTTTTGAGAAAACTGGTTTTTAATATTTTGACATATTAATTAATTTTCTGTAATCCGATAATTTTTTTCTAAATTTGCTTTTTCAGTCGGGTAAATTATATAATTCTTCATAAGTTGACGTTGAAAGTTTTTCGACATCTTTAAAATGAACAAAAATATCTGGATTCTAAAATCTGCTATTTTGCCATTGTTGACAGATCCACTAGAAGACCCTTAAGTAAAAGTGGTTATTTTTAATCCTAGGATAAAAAAGTATTCATAGTTTTAATTTATTATTTAACGATTTTTATTTATTCACATTAATATTGAATGTGCAATTTAAACACTTGTTAAAATTAAATAAACCACTGCCATCAGTAGCCCCATTCTTAGAGCGATCTAAGCGGTCCAACACGTTTTCTGCAATAGTGATATTATTTTCAGATGTGATATCAGAAATGATATCGGCGCGTGGTCCAGTACTACCACTATCATCTACATCTCCCAATATTCTTTTCGCAGTGTTTTCTTTGTTCAAACGTGACTCTTCAATGTAGGATTCCGCCACAGTGCTTAATCTCCAACCTCCGTGTCTTTTAAGACATGTGAAGTCACCACCGCCGTCAACCAAAAGAGTAGCAGACGTTCGTCGTAATGCGTGTCCGGTATACTCTTACCAGTTGTCCAGCTTCAAAAATTTTGCTACTTCTTGCGCGACGGCACTGATTTTATGAATACCAACCACTTTCCATTAACGTATCTGAGAAATAGTCGACGTCCTTCCAATCTGGGTGGACGTAAAGCAATATATTTTCGTTAAACACTTAAATAATTTTCTCCCAACACAGTAATGGAACGTGACCTCTTCGATTTGGTTTCGGGAATTTTTATAATTAAGGCGGATTTCACATCTTCAACATTATCAATTCTTAATTTCACGATTTCATCACACCTCATTGCTCCTGCAACCCCCAATACTAAGACAACCTATAAAGAAACTCTTTAGAAATGTTATTCTTTTATTTTGAAAGAACCTACCTTCTGCATCAAATATAAATTATCAAGTGCATTGTTCAAAAAGTTATCCACTTGCTCCTTTGTAAATACTCGCGACTTTTTTGGTAAATATCCCTCACTCTGTCTCTTGAGAAAAGCACGCAACTTTGAATATTTACTCATATCGATACCCTTCTTTATATCCAACGTTGACCGCAACATGGAACATTGTGACTAAAGCGTAAACGGCTTCATTTTATTTGCTAAGTTTAAGAAATACAGTATAACTACATCTTCTCGTACAATTTTACATTCGCTCGGCTACGCTACGCTCCGCCTCGCAAATGTAAAATTGTACTCGTCGAAAAAAGAGACATTTTTAATCCTAATACAACAATCTACTATTTCGTGGAATTTGAAAAAAAAAACGATGAGCGAAAATTACATTTTTTAACTTCCACTAATTTCAAAAGTAACAGAACAATCCTCATTCAATAAAGTATCTACATTTTAAATTCCAAAAAATTCCTTCAATAATAATGGCGATATATGACCCGAAAGTCTTAGCTGGGACACCTACAGGGCTCCCGCCAGGTTACTTTTATAGTAAAAAGTTACTTTTTTACTGATACGGTTACTACTGGTTACTTTTTAAAAAAAAAGGTTACTTAAGTTACTAATAATTCAATTATTAATTAAATTGATATTTATATTATATTTAATTCAAATTATGCTGTGGCACCTGTTTCACATTTTTTAACGTGGCGCCACTTGCTGATGTGGGATGTCATGTGATGTGCCCCGTCCGCCTGTTGGCTGTTAATCGCGAACTTTCTGTTTTAACACGACTAGAACGTCACTAGTATTTTGTCGATCGGGTCTTTATGTGCGACGACACGGAAATTGCCGAATGTGTATGGTTACACCATGCTATTGTTTGTGTGTAATGGCAATGGTAACCTCAAATTGGAAATGTGCTAAGCTAAGTAATTTTCATTAAAACGTAAGTAAAAGTGTAGCGATTTGAGTTTAATTAAATCAAAATCTAGATTTTTTAGCTTAAAAAATGGGGAAGTGCAAGTTTCGAGCAAAATGGTTAGAAGAAGAGGACGAAACTGGTCATAAAATTGGATCTTGGGGAAGAGCAGGCGACAATGAGGGAAATATAGTTTGTTTTATATGCAACCGATCTCTTGCTGTTACAAAAGGGCTGCAGAGCATCAATCAACATGCGAAAACAGCTTTGCATGTACAAAATGCAAAAACAAAGTTAAATGTTCGGCAGCTTACCTTCACTGGTACGTCTTCATCACATAGTCTTTACCAGATTAAAAACTATTCTTTTTTTTGTATATACATATAATATTAATATAACATCACCTTGTTATTTTCAGCCAATTTCACATCAAACGAAAGTATGGGAAATTTAACATCAAGGATGATTTGCAAAGCTGATAATGCCATACGTGCGGAAATTATTTGGTGTCTGAAAAATATTCAAAGCAACATGTCAGCTGCATCAACTCAGGGTATAACTGAAGTATTCAAGGCTATGTTTGGAAGTCTGCCAGAAGGATTTTCTTTATCATACACAAAATTGAGTTACTATATTACAGAAGCTTTAGGACCTTTTTGTAGGCAGAAATATGTCATCAGTGATATTGGTGAAAACTTCTACAGCATCCAGTATGATGAAACAACAAATAATAAAGGTTTGAAAGAACTGCAGGTGGCTATTCGGTACTGGTCGAAAGAGCAAAACCAAGTTGTAGTGAAACATTTGGAAACTTTTTTTTTGGGCAGTGCAACTGCAGAAATTTTGAAACAGCATATACAAGAAAGTTTGGATCATGCAAACCTCCCTATTAAAAATCTTTTGATGTTGGGAAGTGATGGTCCCAATGTCAATAAAAAAGTGTTCAGTTTGTTTAATGAGGAACTAAAAGCATTAAATCGAAAACGACTTATTGATATTGGTACATGCAGTATACATTTGATACATAATTCTTTTTTAAAAGGCCTACAAGTATTTGAGTCTCGTGTTAGTGACTTCATTGTTTCGGTTTATTATTTTTTTGATGGATGGCCCCTAAGAATTCAAGATTTTGAAACTATTCAAAATGGTGTTATGTTGCCAAACCATCGTTTTCTGAAACATGTGTCTTCAAGGTGGCTTACTGTGGGCCCTGCTATATCTAGAATATTAGAGCAATATCAAGCAATAACTGAATATTTTCTAAAATTTGTGCCTGTTCACAGAAAAAGTTTAATCTCAACAAAACACTATAAAGATGTAACGAAGTACTTAACTAAAAAGTCATTCAAGGCAGAGCTCATTTTTGTAAAAAATGCTTCCGAATTGTTTTCAAAATACACTGCTTTTTTCCAAAAGACTGAACCTCTCATTCATATTTTATACGATGAACTGAAATATTTTGCAGTGAATCTAATTTCCAAGATATTGAAATCTACTGTTACTATAGATTTTAAAAACACTGCAAAATCAGCTGAAGAATTGTTTAAGTTTGATAATCTGTTACCAATAAAAGACATACATTGCGGAGAGAGTGTAAAAACTGAAATCTCAAAATTGACTGAAATTGACAAGTTACATTTTTTGAAACAATGTCAAAAATTTTTCATTGAGTCTTCAAAACACATTTTAAAGAAATCGCCTTTGATTTTGAAAGTTTTGAAGTACTTTTGTTGGTTGAATCCCTCCAAAATTGCTGATGTACCTGAATACTATTTAACTCGAGTATGTGATATATTGCCCACGCCAGTTGACAAAGACTTGATTAAAGATGAATTAAAGATGTTCAAACTTTTGAAAGAAAACTATGGCAATAATGCTAATGGTGAACGTATAGATATTTTTTGGGCTTCTGTGGATAATAGTAAATATCCCACCCTAACCAAAGTGGCTAAAATATGCCTCAGCTTGGTACACGGAAGTGCTGATGTAGAGCGTGGTTTCTCACTTTCTGGTCGAGTAATGCCCGAGGACCGTTCATCAATGTCATTAAAAATGCTCAATAACAAACTTTACGTACACAACGCTCTTGAATTGTATGGTAATCGGCCAGAGAATTTTCCAATTACTAAAGATCTAATCGGTATGGCACGTTCGGCTTGTGCATCATATAAAGCATTTTTAAAGCAACAAGAAATTAATACAAAATTGAAAGAAGATGAATTACGAAGAATTGAAGAAGAAAAGGAAAGAGAAAAGCAGGCTCTTGTGGAATTGCAACAGACACAAAAAAGAATAGAGGAATTGGAAAAAGAATTGCAAACTGTTAGTAAAGCAAAACTGGAGTCACAAATTACTGTGGATAAATTATTGAATGAAACCTATAATAAAATTGAACGTGCAATAAAATCCAAAGACATAGTTGAAGTTAAAGTAGCCCAAGCAATGCTTTCTTCGGCATTGAACCAAAGAGCAGATGAAAATAAATTACAGAAAGAAGCAGATAAAATGACTAAGACAATATGTAAGAGACAAACTTCTGCCATTGATGCAATTAAAAACAAAAAACTGAAAAAATAATTAGTTTTTGAAATAGCTTTTTGTTGATTTGGTGTACTGTTACCATAGATATAGTATAGATCTTTATTTGTTGTGTTTCTTGTGTTCTACTTTGAGAATCAATATAGATGCTACATTTTCCTGAATTTAGTTTCAATGTGTTACTATCAGTAACTATTGGTTACTTTTCAAAATAATATTAGGTTACTTTGTTACTATTTTAAACAAAAAAATTGGCGGGCGCCCTGCACCTAGTATATGGGTCAAATTTTTATAAAATGCGCATGCGCTGACGAATGTGCACTTCGTTTTTACATTTCTCTTTTACACTATAGTCTCGCTTTAAACAATTGCTTTAATAAAGTAAAAGTAACACTACTTGACATAACATATTTTCCTATCATTATTTCGCAATTCTTCAGTCCGAAACGTCAGATTTTCACGTGAAGATGTATATTACATGGATTTATAAAAGCCATACATAATAAGTTCAGTATTATTGATGATTTTGAACTAAATATCTGCACTCTTGTCGTTATAGGATGATAGAAACTTGTTGAAGTAAACCTATGCACCTATACATCAGTAGCACAGAGGTAAACCGTCGCATCTCCATTATAGAGAGTTTTGAGAAATTAACGAAAACAGTTTTTATTTCGTCTATTAAAAAAATTGCCGAAAATTGAAAAATAGCAGGAATTCATACTCATGCACTCCGTATCAATACGCTCTGCATGACAAAAAGAAGTATTCATTGTTTCCATAACTCATACCTGAACATGATTTTGTGGACTTACGACTATTTACTTCAACGTCAAATAGCAGGTAAAGGGTCGTTACTACTCCTCATTAAATTTAAAAGATCATTATTTTTATTTTTTAAACTCAAATTTTATTCAAATACACAAAAAAAGAAAAATAAACTGAATGCCAAGCTTAAAAGAAAACAGTTAAGTTTATTCGTCATCGTCTTGCCCATCTTTTGATGCTACCGGTATATTTCTGTAGTAGTCGTGAAAGGTGGTCGGGACCCACTTGAGAAGTGTAATTAAGTGATCTTTCTTCTTTTTGTTGACCCCCTTTGGACTATTTCTTATGGCAGGTAAGTTGTCCGGTAGTTTCATCGTCTGTCTAACAGATCTTGCAATATTAAGAGTTTTGAAGGTTTCTTGGTCGAATTCTGTTTTATAATAAATAATGGATGGTGACTCAACACGTGCCTCCAACCAAACAACTGCAGATATTGAAAATTTTCTTTGTCCGTATTTTGTTTCCTGCTTGTGAAAGGTGCTCCGCGGGAGCTATACAAAACTTCTAAATTTTTAAAATCTTCTATTTCCATACTAAAAACTGTTGCACCAGAAGTTCGTATAGGTTGCTCCCAGTCCCAGGGAGTTACAATTTGCATCGTGGGTTGTTTCTTTACTGTTCTCTCAATCAAACCATGGATATGGTCAGCTTCCATGTGAGTATGCCCACGTAAAAGAAATTTGTGAACAACAGTTTTCAGAGAAGGACATACATTTAAGAGCCAAAAGTAACTTGTTAACATCATAATGTTTCTATTTTGGCTAGGACAGTTATCGGACCATATTATTAAATTTTCGGTTCCACTTTGAGCAATAACATTGTTTGCCCATTTTAACAGCGCCGAAGCAACTTCATTCCCTCCTCTTCCAGCTTTGGACTCGTCCCAAGTTATACAGTAGGATTTCTTATCGGTAGCATCGTAAATCGTGAGATTGAGTGTCCACAATTTTAGCAAATAGAAGCTTTGGCAATTCGATAGATATGGAGCAGGTAAACATTTTTGAAGGTCTAACATTATTAGGTACCTTAGTTTTTTCAACGCCCCTACTCATTTTTTTATCTCGCCTTTTTTCTTGGTAGCGTCTTTCGGCTTCGTCAAGGTGAGCACGGTAAGCCTGTTGAGCTTCTTGCTTATCTTTTTAGTCAAGGGAGTTGTCTTTAAGTTTCAAAACAAAACTGTCACAAGCATCACAGCTGTCACTGGAAGGTTTCTTAAATCCTAGATTGAATTCATTATCAAAGACACGCTTGTAAGCCCAATGCTTCACGACTTCATTCTGTGGAACATTATCTTCTACACACTTTTGTTTGTACAATTGGTAAAGCCTCTCTGTATTTAGGTCACTTCCCAAATAGTTTTTAGCACTTTTCTCGCGGCTGTAGTGACTCTGATACAAAGGAAATGACCTGATATGAGATCTAACTTTGTTGAGGACATTTTCCTGAAGTTTGTTTGAAGGTACGTGCCGACCTCTCATATCACGTGCAGTAAAACCCCCCACATTTCCCTTTTTCAATGATGTTCTTACTACAGTTTCTGAGATTCCTAATGTATTTAGGAAAAACACTTTGCAGACTTCTATTCGTGACCCATTTACATCAAAGTAGTAGGAAATTGTTTGCTTCCTTTGACCATTTCTGCTGCCGTCTTTAGATCTTACTCGATTCGGGGGCTTACTGCTCACATGTGATATTATAAATTGCCGCTATACGTCCCAATTTTTTGATGCGTCCCAATAACAGTGGAATATTTCGTTTCGTACATCTTGTTTAATTTTTTCTGAACACTTTTTCTTGCAGGGCCCGCATGCTTGTTTCATGGATTTCGCACGTATTAACTTGTCTGTTTTAGAAATATGCTCTTTTCCAGATAACGTCTTCACAGTTCTCTTGGATGCTTTCCATTGGTCCATATTTCTTAGTTGTTTCCTAATCTCCTTTTTTGCAGTCGGGTTTGCACCAAGTAGATTTGTGACATTCTCTTGTTCACTTTCCAAATTTTCGACTGAAGCTTGTTCTGGTTCAGATTCTGAACTTGGAACGTAGTTAGGATCCGCGTCGCTGTCATCACCATAATAAGCTTCTCCAATCTCATCGTAATCATCAATAGCTCCTGCAGTTGTTTTACTTATATTTTCTTCCATTTGTTTGGGGTGTGGGCCAGTAAAACTTCTAGAAGAATGGCCAAGTTCTGCAGCCATGCTTGAGAGAGGCAAATTCTCCTCAGAATCGGTTTCGGAGATGGACATAACTTCTGGGTTGCATAATTCTGTACAGTTATTTCTAAAGTTGGAAGCCACTGCTCCTATATTCTTCTACATTTCAAACTCAGTTTGAGATTCCCCTTGTTCCAAATTGCCTTCGATTACTACTTCTCTATTTTGCGTTTGTTCTAAGGGAAAAGATTCGAGTTGAATTTCAAGGCGAGAATTAAGCATAAAATCATATTTTCCGGCTTCAGATACAGTGTCAAACATTTCTACAATTTTCGTGACGTTTTCTACAATAGGTTCATCTGATGTGTTTTCTGAAACAAAGTTTACATATACCTAAATAGCCGTATCTTCAAAGTACATAATCAATGAGAGAATTATTTCTCTTTTATTCGTAAGTTTATATGAAAATGTGACTTACCGTATGTGATATTATCTTTCCTTGCATTGTCGACAATTTTTGCTATGTTTTTTCTAACAGGAACAGACTCATTAGTTGTGTTTTCTGAAATGAAGCTTACAGGTAAACAGTCGTATCTCCAAAGTGATCAGTGAGGGCATCATTTTTTCTTGTAATAGCACAGACAATTAAAAAAATGTGCTTTTGTATAATGTTCACATTTGTCAAAAGCGTTCATTTTAGTGTTAGAATATAACAATACATTACTTTGCCCAGGATTTTTTAAATTATAACCTCAAAATGTACCATGTTTTCATGTTTGTTTAAGCTATCAGTGAAAATTTTACATACCGTATCTGTCATTACCTTTTCTAACATTTTCCAAAGCCAGCTGCACAAGGTTTCTGCTTCTGCTCGTCATTATTACTAGTTCCAAACAGGTGGAGAACATTGAAGAATGGAGATACGATCATTTACCACTACTGAAATCTAGCTTCACATTCATGCGCAGTATCGCTCGGTGGAGTTACTATTATTTACTTCCGTGGGTACAGGAGATACTACAGTTCTAACTCGAATATCTCATATACTAATGCATTGACACTTACGATCTTTTGCCGTTCGAAAAAAGAAAGTTTTGTTTGCGGTAAAGTGTATAGTGAACTCAAATGTGGCCAAACGTGGAGTTACGACAGTTTACCTCTGTGCTACTGACATGCATATAGACTTTAATTTTAATTAGTATCGCAGTATTTCAAGTACCTTATTATTAATTGAATGGTTAAAAGATTGTTTTAATTATTTATCATCTACCTGACATTTTGAGTGGTACATTTCCTGTAACTTCTGTATATTAAGTTGCTGATATAAATCATATGTAAGCAGACATGATATCCAACTATTAAAGATAATCTAAAGAGTCTAGCACTATTTCCGGTTACCGTAGCGAAGATAGATAAAATAATATGAAAATTGCGTAACAACTCTGCGCCTGGCCCGGATGACGTTCTGACAAAAGTAATTAAAAATGTTCGTCACTCTCTGGCGCGAGATGATGCTAATGCTACCTTTTTCCGGACATTCCATAATCAGGTCTCGTATTATATATACCATAGCGACAGAAAGAGTATTTCTTCTGCAAAAGCGACTGATTTGAGACTTGTCTTATATGACATTTAATATAAAATCAGATCTCTTAACGTGCGTTACGTAATTAGGGGAATTACTTCGGTAGTATACACTTTTAAACACTGATTACGTAAGTGCCATCTCTTTTAATCAGTGGTACAACTACAGTAAACGTCAAATTAGATGGCAAGCGGTGGAGATTCGCTGTAGTCGTTTTTAAAAACGCGTACGCCAACTTACTGAATTAGTTATCAGACTATCCAATAATTTCAGACTATATTTGTCCCACTATTTTTAATGATGCGCTCGCCATCTAATTCGGCGTTTACAGTATAATGGTTACAGAAATAGATTTCAACAAGATCGGCATTAACTTCGGGGAAAACGAGACCAATTCTACAGTATTTAAAATTAAATAAATTAATCAAGCAGGAATTTGAGTTAGTTATACAATTTAATGTTTATTGTAATACCAATGTTTAAAATGAACATCTCATCTGGTAAGTACTTTAATCCGGACAAAATTAAGTGTATTAGTGGCAGTGAAGAACCAGTGCGGGAGTGACAAAAAAAAACTAAATCAACATTGCCAAGAGCGTTGGGAAAGTTTATCCAAATTTAAGAGTTTGCTAAATAAAAGCCGTAAGGGTCAAGATTTTGGTAAATGCAGAGCATGAAACAATTTTATTATATTTTCAAACACTTTTTAAAATCATCATCAAAACAGGCCTTTGTTGATTATTAAAAACAATACAATCTACTATCTTTATCTACTACTACCATGTCAAAAGATTAAATCTACCGATTTTTTAGGGAATCTACAGAAAAGTTACGAACCAATATAGCGAAATTGGAAGTAACCGTTCTGGCAACACTGCACGTACAGAATCGCAGTTTCTCTTCATAGCTTATAGTACCACCAATAAGGAAAAAGACGATTTGCACTTGCCTTATTTCCTTGTGAAACTAAACTTCATCCTCTGTTGATTGGGCGGAAATCAAGTACAATGATTATATACCTGCAGATATACAAAACGCTGAAGAATAAAATAAAACAAATTGTCTTTATATCAGCATCAACATACATATATTCGTGCAGCAGATATATCTGTTATGATTTTTTTTAAATACTTGTTTTTTATTTGCATTCCTTGTACTCCTGTAATTGACTGGTAATTCTCCACATATTTGTATATCGCGAGCTGAGTACTAGAGTGTTCTATGTGCAAGTTTGCAAAATTTACAGCAGAGCCATTTAAAAAAAAGCAGCTATCTAAAAGACGAAATTTTTGCTTAATTTTTGTGCAAGGTGGCTTAAAAAAAGGCAAAAATAACAATTAACTTAATTTGGACAAATTGGTTTTAAAAAGGAAGATATTGATATTCCAGAATTTTTCAAAAAAAAATTAAAATGCAGTTAGAACAATTTAAATCTGAAATAGTTTGATTGTTCGATAATTATTCTTCTATCTGCTCGATAATAATGAGTGATTGATGGAAATAAGAAATAAACTTTATTATTAACAAACAACATCACTCTTTTAAGTATAAAAAATAAATTCATCATTCATTATTGTTAACTCTTGCCAACTTTTCCTTTTTTCCAGCGTTCTATCTAGTTTTCTTTATTTTTGCTGTATTATTATCTTTATTTCTCTCACACTTTTTTCTTTTTGGCCAATTTCTTGATGATTTTTTCATCTTTATATTCGTAAAACAAACATGTTCTGTCCATTTCTGGTATGAACTTGAACAATTTGTACAGATGATACACCTTATCCTCAGTGAGAAGGCACTTGGTTGGTTTTGGAACTGTATTGATTTTGGGCAATTCAGCGTTAGTTGGATGGCTTCTGGTTTTAGGTCTGATCCGAACTGCTTTAAATTCTATGCTGTCATCTGAGTAGTCCAATTTGTAATAAATTCTGAACGGCTCAGCTTGTTTGTATTTCAGTTGTTTAACTGAACAATAAGGTATTTCAATAAAATTGAATACTTTTTAACCTTTCTCATAATCTTTGAAGTCCATAAGTTGTAATTGAATCACTTTGAATGGGTTCTTGCAGTTCACAGTTTTCAAGGCCCTTAAAAGACCCAACGGACAGTAAATTTCAAGGTGTTGCAATATTCTCTCAATTTGTGAATGAATGTTGTCACCTTCTTGTACTTGCCCATGACCTGGTTCTGAAAATTTTTGAACTATTTCATTAACACTGGGGTGCTCTTCAAGAAACTTTAATAAAGCTAAACTCATTATCGAGTTGCGATTATGTGGCACGCATGAGTCTGACCATAATATTATTTTATTGACTTCCGGAAAGTTTTGGCACACAACGTTTAATATCTTTATTAATGCAGATGCCAGATTAGATCCTTTTCGTCCGCGCATGCCTTCGGACCAGACAGAACAATCAGCCTTTCTATTTAAATTGCAGTGGGCGGTCATGTTGTAAAAGTTTAATTTTTTGCTATAGAAAAAGCAGGAAATTCCTGCTTTTGGCAGTGCGAAGACATTTTCCATATCAAAACAGATTATGGCGGTGGTTTTGTCTTGGCTCTTCTTATTAACCTTTTCACTGTTATCATAAGCATGATCTCCTTCTTTTTCAATTCCTTGATCCTTTTGTCGATTTTCATAACAGGCCTTTTTCAGTTGCAATTGTTTCTCAAAGTTCTCATTTTCGTCTTCATCGTTACTTTCACGTTTTTTAACTCTAAACTCTTCGCATATGTTGCATCTGTCAGCTTTTGGTTTCCAGAATGATATGTTAAATTCAAAATTGAATATTTGCCTGTAATAGCTCTTTTTCATAGGTATGACATATCGTTCCTGACACCATTCTTGGTATAGCCCATAAAGCTTGTTAAGATTTAAGCCAGACTCAAAGTATTCTTTCTTAGTTCGTGAAATGCTGTTTATGTGATCTATTCCACTCTGTCTTCTTTCTTCTGCAACTTTCTTCTTGATATGCTTTCCCTTTTTAATTGTTATTGGATTGCCTGTCATTTCCTCACGCTTATTTGAATGAAAATAAGATATTCTTCTCTGACTTATATCTAATGTACTTAGAAAAAATGACTTGGAAACTTTAAGTGGTTCGTCCTTCAAATGAAAGTAGTAAGTAAATGTATATTCCCGCCGAGACTTTCCAGATTTGGTAGTGGTTCTCTTCTTAGGTATGCGCTGGATATTTTTATTATAGAAATGTTAACCAATTAACCAACGACTGGATGATCCCAGAGATCCTGATTTTTGATGATGAAATGTTCTAACTGGAGAATCACTGCATTCCTATTGGTTGTTCAGATACACCACTCAAGCACGTAAGTTTAATTTTTCATGCAGGTAGAACAAATTTGAACTAACTTTTGAAACAGAAACTTCGATTGTAATTATATTTTGAGAATGCAGATAGAACAGTGCGTGGAAAAAATCCATGTTTGTCAACAAAATACATTTTTTAAAAAAAATGCAGTTAGAACACTTTAGTACTCAGCTCGCGATATGTTAACAGAATAAAGGCTTTATTGTTCTTTTTCTTATTATTATTATATGTATCTGCCTCTGAAGCTATTTTTGTGAATATGCTTGGCAATTACGCCTGACGAAGTAAGATATGGATAGATGTAAACTACCAATTGCTATAATAATGAAAAATTAAATAAATGCATTTTCTTTCTTTCAGACCGTGCTCCTAGTGAAGCAGCTCTGGTTTTTAGAGACGTTTACCAATCTTCACTGACTACATATGGAGAAGGTATGTTTTTTCTTTTACATTCAGCAATAAATTATTCTCAGGCGTGTTTTTGTAAATTATAAAACCAACAAAATTAACTGGTTGATAGAAAATGCCGGATAAACTAACTGCACACATGACATCATAGACCGCTCTCTCTTTTAGCAGTTACCAATATAAATATATATACGCGCGATTCAAGGTAATTCTGAGGGGTCCCCTAGTTGAGCCCCCTCTGCTGCTGGTTTACGGCCTCCGGAGAGTCTCGTCTTAGGGCGTGTGTGTATAAAATATGTTGTCATCGGCTCCGGTTCTTTGCCAGCACGATAAAAATTTACATTTTCGTGGACGATTTGCGTTGATTTCTAATATGCATGGTGCCAATATTATAACCTAAAGATATGTTACAATGAATTAAAATTCACAGCATCTCACATGGTACCATTTTTCGAATTAATATAAATGTAATGTTATCAATAAATGTTTCTGCATCTATTTTGACCAATCTTCTGCTTGGGTACGAGATGTTTCTAGTAATTTCGCAATAACATGTGAATTAGCCTACCTGTATTCTATTCGATTGTCTTCGTAGCCAACTTAAAACACCCGGGAAATTCGAAAAATCTTACATGGGATACTACATCACATTAGATAATATTAAATCGTTTTGAACTGTCAGAAAAGCAATTTTTTAACGTATGAAATGTTCTGTACTACTTATTCTTTTATGATAGGTAAAGACAATTCTGCTGTTAACATTCCAAGAGAGTTTACGATTTTTTCCAAACTAAAATAAGAATAATAATTGAAAGTAACTTTTAATTTATAAATTGTTTATAATACATACATGTGACTGGAATTATTAGTCTACATGATATTTTAATCGGTTAAATTATTAATAATTTATAATAATAATAAAAATCTTTAAATAAGCGTCCATTTTTATGAAACGCTGTGGCTAAATAATATTTTGCATAGACTTTACGAATTGTCAAAATTGTTTAGGATTAGTTTTGAGGGAAAACCACTTAATATTTAATAATAAATAATAAAATGTAATTGTTTAGTAGCAGTGTTTTGGAATTAATTTGGATAAGTTTCCACAGATCTTTAAACTGATTGAGATATTCTGCATTGTTTTTTTTTTTTCATTTTAAAAGACTAATCGATATTGAGATTGACCATATCAACCTTCAACCTTACTAAAATTAAAATTATTTTCTTCAGTATCACCACTGACATTTGTGATAAGATTATCATAAAAATCAACGTGAAATTTAAAGCTGGGGGATCGAAGTCCTCTCTGACCAATGGAACCTTCATGTACCACAGATACTGCATCAAAATTAGTATCACGTCCAACAAGCATCCTGTATAATTCAATATATTTACTTGAGATTAACAAAGTTAAAAGTATGTTATTCAATACTCTTGATTTATTGTCACCGATTGGATCATTGTTCGTTAAAATCCGTCAAGATGACGGCTTATCATCAATGTAACCCATAATCTCCTCGAACAGACTTCGAAACAGTGAATAGGTAATAGGAGGTAATAGAATATACTAAAGCATAGCACTATATCATCACCAGAAAGCTCGCAATTAATATAGATTAATCTAAACCATAATTGAAAACTAACTAAATGCTTCTTGCTTTCAATTATCAATTGGACAAATACGGAAGTTTTAAATTCTCTTTTAATCGGTTATGGTATTTATTGTTGTTTAGTATTTCACGATTAGTAAGTATAGTCGACGGCAAAGGTATATCAGGTAAAAAACGAAATGCAAAACATATGCACGTAGGCATTAATTGTCGTTTTATTACAAATAACTGGCGCCAATACTTAAGTAAACAAACGTGTAATACAGAGAAATAGTAGCACATTTTATTAAATAAATGTATTACTTATTGAACAAAACATAAGATAACAATAACTGGAATTTGCCGTTCGGTTATTTAAGGCGTCATACATTGATGAATTTTGCTGCACTGTTTTTTCCCAAATAGACTGTTGTTGTTTTTTATTGTACATGCGTACTGTCTGTTTGCAGACAAAAAAGCATTACGTATTACTTTTGAATAATCACACGCCTGTGTATAATTGAAAATTCCTTGTATGTGTATATGTTTTGGAATCGTGTCCTTTCAATATAATAGCCCTTAAACGCTGTTTTGTCAGCAGCAATCTCTTTCATAGCTACTTAAATTTTGCACGCAGAAAAATTGTTCCTTCATTTTATAATGAAATAGGGTTATTTTTAAAATAGATATATTTTTGTTGTATTTAAGAGGGACCTCTACTAGACGGGCCAGTCCATTTGACAACGTACAAAAATCATAAACATTATCACTGCAGGGGTTTCGATTTTCCCTTAAATTTAAGATCAAATTTCAACCAATGCTATAAATAATTACATCAATTTGTAGAGAAAACTCAAATTTACGTACGCATAGTAGTAAAATTTTGAATTTCTTTTTATTTATTTCAAAATAAATTCGATTCTGCTACTAATTATGACAATTTCTAAAGTATTTTTAGAAAAAATATACTAGGCGTACATAGATATTCGAATTCTCTTTCAGTTGGTATAAAAAAATTAAAAATTGATTAATATTTACGGTTAATTTTATGGGGAAATCAAACTGTCTACGGTGGCTTAAATATTACTTTTGGGGATTTTCTTTCGTTGTCAAAATCATTTTGTAGGATATCCAGATGGTGTTTTTGGAGTTAATGAAGAATGCTTTATTTGGTCATTATTTATAGATAACAAAGCTATATAATACGCAAATTGTGCTATTCTTGTGTTACTTATTCTTGGTAAATCTATAGTATAATCTATACGAACTAACATGTGTTATTGTACAAATAAACTCGAATTCAACAAATGTGTGCCTAGGTTACATAATGTGCAACTAATATAGCAATTGCTGATATAACAACTTGATGACATGAAAAGCAAGGCATTGTTTATTTACATCCAGGAATAAGCATAACACATCTGACTGTATCGACCCTCTTGCTAAGCAAGTTAAATAGGTTAAAGTCAATCAAATAATATAAATGGGTACCTAGATAATCTTTCAGTCAAAAATGGTTGTATTAATCCCACCCTTTATTTGGACCACGTAAAAGATAGTCATCCATAATGATAATCGCGTTTATTATTTACATTTTGTTTGCCTTACGTTTTAAATATCTCAAAAGTGTCTGTGAAAATCGAAGTGCAAAGTATGTTAAATAAAAAGGGGCAACAAGTTGTTAATTTTGGAAACTGAAAGCACGTGTATATATATGTCCAAGTGGGGCATAATACGTTGGCGCTGTTTTATTAGAAGTTGCAGGTTTAAAATTAAACAAGTAGTGACGAAAAAACCATCATTGAATCAAGTGTTCATCACAACCACGAAACAGCTAATACGTTAAACCTGCAGATTGTCAGTAACGGACTCAAAAGGAAGGCTGTCGGAAGATTTATATGACAGAACGTCAAAATTTCCTTATAAAGAATTTTAAAGATAAGAATGCTAATATCAAACATACATATACAACCTAAAAAATAATAGATAGGGTTAATAAAGTGTATTATTTCGCCACAGAACAACGACTTAACTCAGCAAATAGAATATAAAGATTAGAACGAAAATGAATAGTGTAAACACATGGATGTAAAAACTAACATCATGCAGTAAATAAATACTGTGACTTACATATACACATTTATACGTAAAACGTATATGCATGTGTTTGATTAGACTGCATCTGCAGGAATATACATGTTGCTCGAAGAAAAATTCTTCCAACTCTGCCGAAAAAACAAAAAGAAGTGGTCCAAACTCCAATCCAACACCAATAAAGATTTAAATTCGTGAATAGTTTGGACACTGAAAGTTGTATAATAACATTTCATGTTAGACAAATATGCATTTTCGTGCTCAACCGACACCATTTACATGGATGAAGTGTTCCAGTTGTGCACAAAGTTTTTCTGGCAGATGTACACCATTCAGCCCTTTAAAAATGGATATTACTACCTGCAGTGTTTTGCTTGTTACCTGATAAGGCAGATAAAACGTATACCAAAGCATTTGAAAATACGTATTTTGCATAAACGTGAATTTGAAATATTTGCACTTTAGACCTCAAAACATCGTACTTGATTTCGAAAAAGCAAAATTGCCGCATTCGCTACTAATAGTCGTCAAACAGTCGTAATTACGAATTCCATAAAGCCAGATTCTTAATAAAACCTTAATTCTGGCTGTTAAAAAATAAAATATATTTTGAATGGAGAAGAATATTGACGAACAGCAAAAACAATACATGGGAAGAAAGTAGACCCATTAGTATTATTAACATCTAATGTATAATATATACCACAAGTATTTTCTTTTACAAACCTGTTTAAATAGGGTGTCTGTAACCGGCCGCTATCCAATAGTCGGCCACTGGTGACTTTTTTCTAGAATAACTTAAAATTTGGGCAAATATTAAGCTACTACACATCTGAAATCTTATGTCTTCATACAGTGCGAATATGAATTTCTCATTCCCGTATGTAAATATTTTATTCCTATAATTTGCGCCAAAATATAACTGATTTGTGCTGATATTTGAGTGTGGAAGGTGTGGATTGAAACTAGAGAAAATAACTAAAAAAAAAATTGGAGGAAGAAAATTTAGAAGAAAAATTAGAGGAAGAAAATTTGGAAAACGAACAATTAGATGAAGAAAAAGTGGACGAGTAAAATTAGATGAGGGAAAAACTTAGCTCAAGCCAAGCATCCGTAGATAGTCAATCATTTGAAGTATCCCAAAATAGTAGAATAATCTAAGAAACCCAAGTTGGAACCATCCACGAGCGCCATATCTGCCAAACTATGGCGAGCTTATTATATCGACGGAGAAAGATAGAAAGAGGTGAAAGAAAAATGAAAAAAACAGAAAGGAAATGAATCTGAAACCAAAGAGAACACAATATCGAAGAAAAAAGTTCTTACCAAAATAAAAAGAGACCAAGAACCAACCCTGCAACTAGCAGAAGCGAAGCAGAAGTGGTGTCTACGAAGAAAATTGTACAGTGATGCCGAAGAAGAAGGTGGTAGTTTCATTTAAATTGTACTAAGCTTGTGGGACAAGTCATATGAAGATGTTAAAAAACATGATTTCTCCTGCGATTTCTACTGACGATGAATAATTTGAAAAGCATTTATTATTGAATGTTTGTATTTACAACTACCATGACAGATTTAGATATAGAGTTATTCATTTTTTTCCTCAAGAGTTCATTTCTGTTTCTTGTGAATCAGAAAATAATGCTATTTTTTTTATTTATATGGGGTGAATGCGCCGGTTAACCGGCCGCCACCTATTGTCGGCCACTTTTATATTAGAATGCCGAAAATAGTGTTCATTTCTATACTCTGATCGAATAAATTATAGGCCCTTGTTCGGCCACCTTTTTCCTACAGTCATGCCAATTCTGAAGCAGTGGGAGCACAAAGAGGAACTAACATTCAGTTTTACAATATGGTCGCCAACGAAATGCTGTGAGTGCTTTTGGTTCACTACAAAAATTGTAGTGGGGACATCACTGGAAAATAGTAAGTAAATTATTACTTATTGTGACTATGGACTGTTTATATTCATTTAGTTTGAGTTTACATGATTTTGTTTTAATTGAGCAAAATATATTGTTATCGGTAAATATATTTTATAAATAAGTGGCCGGTGAACTGGACACAAAAAAAGTTATGTATCCCTTTTTCGGCCAGGGTGGTCGAAAACCACTTGGAGTACCACGTACAACAATACAAGACAAATTAAAAGGAAAGACCCCAGAAAATATTGTAAGAAGAACCTCCAATAATGACAAGAGAAGGTGGGCAGAAAATTGCTGTCTGGTTGCTAAACATTGCAAAATGTGGTTTCCCAATAAAGAAATGCGATCTCATTGAGACAGTTACTAAAATTGTGAGGGATTCTGAAAAGCTCCATTTATTTAAAAACGAACAACCTGGTCAGAAATGGTATCTAAACTTTCTCAAGAGACATCCAGAAATTTCTCTAAGGGAAAAATTGAGAGGACATCTATTCTGCATATACCTAATGATGAAATGATGGGAGAAAAAGGACACTACGGATAAGATGAACGGAAAAGTAACCATAAAGACGAGGAAAGATCTGAAAGTCTCGTTGAAGATAGAGTGGTAACCGAAGGAAGATCTGAAAGCTTCGCTGAAGATACAGTGAAGTACTTGGAAGCTCACTTGTGCTTTCCAGAGCCTACGAAAGAGTCAGAAAACAAAACACCAAAAGCAAAGTTACCTAGTGCGATATCATCTCAGGCTTGGCGAAATCACTATTTGAGAAAAGAACCAGAAAAGCTTGACAAAATTAACAACGTGAAATTGAGAAAAGAGCGAAGAGAACCCAAGAAACGCCAGAAGCAAATTATGACAAATAGTAAAAAAAAAAGGTGTTTGTGAGGAAGGCTAAAGGAAAATTGTTTAAGAATAAGGAAGATACTGAAAAGACAATAGAAGGTAAAATGTGCCTTGTTCGAAGAGGACCTTATTAGTGACATAGAAGATGATCTTGAGAAAAATATCGGTTGTGATTATTGCACCAAGTGGTATCACTACAAATTTACAGATTTCCTCGATTTAACATATGAAGTTGCCGCGTCCAAGGATTATAATTGCAATATGTGCACATAAACGTTCTGATATATTTTATATTCTTAACCGAAGAATGATATTTGTTATTTTTTTATAAACCAAAGAAAAAGCTTTAATTTAGTTTGTATTTTATGTTTTTATAATTAATATAAGTTTTGTTACGTCTTTTAACTTGACAAATTTCATTATCCACTGGTCCAAACATCCCAGAAATAGCTTCCAAAATAATGTGATACAAGACTGGCCGCATATCCGGATTTGTTCGGCCTATCGGTCGAAAACCGGATCCCATTTGGCCGGTAATTGGCACCATGGGGCCGAAAATAGGTAAAAATTACACTTTCATAAAGTTTATTTTATTTAATTACTAGAACTCGTTTTGAAAGATTATAATATTTTTTTTTAAAAAACTTGGACTTCCAAATTTCTCAATGATTGTATGTTCCAATCAGAGTACGAGAATTTTATTTAATAGCTAGCGAAGTAGTAGTAGTTGCTTAAGTGGACGACAACCGACCCAAGTCACCCTGCATATTAAAGATTTAGTGTTTTTTTGTTACCTGATTTATACAGGATTGTTTTTGGTTTTCTACACTTATTTATTTAGCTCACTTACTTATACCGTAATTAAATATATTTGTTTCACTCTGAAGAATAAATTTTTAATATAATATGGAACGCCTAAATGATATTAAAGCTTGAAAGTTGACGTTCATCAAAAAAGGCCGACTACTGGCGAATTCACCCCAATAAAACTTGCTGTTTATTGGGTGTTAAATTTCGGTATACCTACGCTGTATGTCGTTGGTCCTTAGTTACTACAGAGATTGCGTAACAAGCCAGCTGAATTTTAAGCCCGCCCGTCCAGCATATTCCAAATATTTTAGACAACCCCACATAAGCGTTCGATAATTTTCGTTAAGTAAAACCTCTCTTACGACGATTTTTGCATTTAAAGAGTGAATTTGATTAGCTACCAAATGACTGGGAAGCCAAGTAAATATGAATAATGATATTAATGGGGAATTTATAGATAACTTTGGTAGACGATATTTTAATTATTATTGTTCGACAAAGATGAAATTTAATAAATGCACAGATAAACATGAGAATAATATAAATATTTTATCCTTTAATGTGTTGCCTTTTTTTATGTTTTGATAAAATCGGATCATATCTAAAAATAAGAGACGCCAGCGATAAGACTAGTTTGTTGTATATACTTGTCTTAAATACCGTAGTAAATACATGCATTGGAATACGCCAGGAATGTTACATCACCAGGCGCCACATTATCCACATATATACATATATATATCGCACATGCTCCTATGTCTGAACAAACTTTTACTACATCTTAACATATATATTTGTGTCATACAGTCGCCGGCTGGACGAAAATCCACGTGAATTTCCAGTGCCGCGCCATATTTTAACAATCTCGAGCGAAGCCAAGACCACTCTTAAGAGTGAAGTAAGAATTGGCGCAAGAAAGAGAAAACAACACGTACTTACGTACGCATACATGCGTAAAGAAAATAGTTTGGTTGACAAATGCGAAAAAAAAAACACCGAACCACCACAGATTAGAATCAATATTTGAGGTTAAATCAGGTAGGCGACTGTTTTAATAGCGGCTGGAACGGTCTACGACGTGTGGCACTTGTATGGCGCCAGTCTACAGACGAGGACAAATGCACCGTGTGCTCCTATGTTGAACAAGGATATCCGGATGAACCAGATGTCGAAGGACATTGTTGCGGTTCATGAATTCTTTTTATTTGAAAAATCGTATCACATGGGATTACTCACTATTTTTTTTAATTAAAATGTCTACCTCGTCTTTATAAATCGATTTAACGGAAGGCTAAACTATCACGTGAACATATAAAACATATAAAAAGAAAATTATTGCTGTAATAAGCTGTCTGTTTCAAAAATATTTTCCCGTATTTTGCATACCATCGCGCCCTCTGTCGCAATTTGTTGGCGGTATTACTTCCACAAATTGTTTAGTTATGCCGGCGTGGACATTATCACGTATTCCCTTCTCATAACAGTGAACGTTTACGTATTTTGTTTTTACAGATCAACATTTAAATAACCCTTCCACTGTATTATGTATGTATGTATTGAGAGTATAATTTAAATATTATCTTTGTGCATTATCAATATTATTTTTAAAAGACCCGTTAGTTGCAAAATGTGATCTGCGTTCACATGTTTTAATAAAGTAGTAGGTACTTCAAGTTTCAATATAACTTCATTACTACAGCAGTAATACATACATATTTAATAGAATGAGAGATACGTTATATACAGATTTATCATTAGTCGGCCAATCTCTTTTTAAAATACCATATGTCAGCATATTATTACCTCATATCGGGAGAAGGGACATGTCGAATTAATAATGCCTTTTTATTACGAGCAATTCACATATTTTAATATTTAACATAGTAATATAATTACTTAATTCATGTAAAATTTACTGTGTTGTTTCTGTACATTGCTTCCATGTAGATAATTCTGGAATACAAGAACACCAGGCTATCTACTTTATTATTATTATTATTATTACATGTCTTATGAATGTATTACCTACATATATCATAAATTGAGTTAACACTTAAAAACACACTGATCATATCCTGAAGGTGATGTTAATATATAATATGTGTATATCTACCTGGATATTCCATTGAAGAATGAATTTTAATTGTTGCATGCTGGGTTGATTAATTTTGGTGTTGTTATTATATCACAAATTATTGTACATTACCTACCTATATATATATTACGCAGTTGGTTTTCTTTCAGTTCACAATATCCCACTAGAATATCTTCAGAGTAACACAAACATAACCATAGTTTGTAGAACAACACGGCATTTTCGTATTTTGACAAATATTACAAATATGTAGCTTGTTTTGTATTTCAGTGCTATAAAGTTCATTTTAGGACATCCGTTTGTTTGTATAAAGTCTTGCTTTATTTTATGCTAATTAAAAAAAAATTGAGGTTAGTAACGAAAAATAGAGAACCCAACCATATTTAAATGTCAAATATAGTCGTTTTAATGTAATAAACATGTGCAGTTGTACAAATAACAAAAATGACATAGGTATGCAATGATTTTATTTATAATAATCATATTAATCCTATAGATAGATATAATTTCTTAAACAGAGTTGGATGGTCAAATTTCTACTACTGTTATTGAAATTAACTTCTCAAACACCGCCGATATTAAAATATTTAAAATGGTGTCTTGAAAATCAGAGTAACCAACTTCAAAAAAAAATATGTTCGAACAAAACATGCCTTTTATTTTAAGTTTTGTTTGAACTTTTAATACCCAAAAATAAAAAAAAAACTGTAGGAAAAGTTGGCAACATTGACTATAAGTGTGTAATATTGAGAAACACTATTGTACATAGGCAATGTGAATAGCTGTAACAATATGCACCTATCGTTTTGACAGTTAGGTTATGTTATATTTATATCAGTAAAGAGAATGAAAAGAAATGACACTTCTGACTTTGCCATATTCCATAAAAAATCAGATTTCCAATAACCTTCTTTAGAACGATAACTGTGCAAGCTGTCCTTATAATATCATTTTCATTCATTATAATCTTCTCCATGTCGCTACCCAGGCTTTGTATTTCATATAATTTTCGAACTTTAGCGGCTACTTTAAAAATATATTCCATCCCTTCCAAATTTTGTTCAGGTGTTAATTAAATCTTTTCCCAGTTTGGTACAGTTTAAAATATTGGCTGCAAAATGTAATGGTGAAAGGGCCATTTCTTTTCTCTGTTTGAATGACTGCATCAGCTGTTTTTCTTCTGCTTTTGTTAAAGGTGAATCAGGTAAGCAGTTCAAAAAGTGGGTTTCAATTTCTTTTAAAGCTTCTGATACAAAACTGATTTTAGGGCGATCTGACTCCAAAATTGTAATAAACCGGGTAATAACTTGAAATATTTCTACAAACTTTTCTATTCGTACCCAGTATAGTTCGTCAGTCAAAATTCTAGTTTTGATGTCTTTGCTTAAAATATCTGCTACATTTTGGGAAATGGCTAGTTCCTGTAGATATTGCTTGTTTTGTAAAATAGATTCGAAACAATGAAGAGTTGAACCCCATCTTGTACGTACAGGGAGTTTTAAAGATACTTTTGAACCTTTTTCCTTTAATGTTGCCGCTAACACCTGGCTGTATTTAATATGTTTAACCATGGCCTTTGACTGGCTTTCGACAGTTTGTAATTTTATTATGTCGCCGCATAACAAATTTAAAATGTGTGCAATACACCCAAACGTAGTTATCAGCTCTTCTGAAAAATCAATTTTTAAGTATTCCCACGCTTTTTTCATATTGGCTGCGTTGTCTGTAACCACTGCCAAAAATTTATGTGGTCCTATTTTATCCATAACTTTTTTTATTTCAGAATAAATATACTTATCGTCATGCTTTTCAGCTTTGGTATCTAAACATCTATAAACTACAAGAGTTGGTGTATTAATTACGAAATTTATTATTCCCTCATGCCTTAAAAATTCGGAATACAACAGTCTATTTAACAGAACGTACCTTGTTGGCCGTTCCAAAGATGGTCTAATGCGTTTAAAAGCCTCTACAAATCCTTCTTCTTCAAGTATGCCTAGGCTTATGGTACCAGAAGAAAACACAGCTCTTGCAAGAGGCTCCCAGATTTTTTGCTAAAGCAAAATATTATGTGTTTTCGAATGGGTGTTATAATTAGCTACAATAATTTTATTAATACTGCAATAGTAATATAATAATCGTAATATTATCCCACCAAGAATTCAACCAAAACATTCAAACTTTTATTTTGCAAAATTACAAACAACTAGAAGTACTAACTTTTTCTTCTTCTGAAGGTCTAACATCAACGAAGCTAAGTAAGAGGCCGTAGGAACCTTCATTTTGAATTTTTCGCTTTTTTGCATCAGTATCAAATTCAGATGGGAGTGTTAGTGTACTGCCTATACTTGTTCTCCCGGTTTTGGCTAATAAACCAGACGATGAAGTCGATTCAGAAGCAAAAAAAAAATCATTTTCATTTCTTGAGGTTCCAACACTCGATTGTTCTTTTATTTGGAACGTTTTATTTTCCTTTACTTTTACGCTGTCTGGAGTATTTCTGCACTTATTTATATGCTTTTGCGTTCTTGTTAAATTTAGATTGTAACACTGCCCAGAAAATTTGCAAGCATATTTAGTAGTATTAGGGTGATCGGACCTGTTAACCGGACAGCACCACTTTTCGGACAATTCCCGACAAAAACTAGTAAAATAAGAAAATCTTAACACTTGCCATCTATCGGAACTTATGTACGACTTCGTACATTATTTCTCTCTTGCTCACACATTTACAGCATCCTCTAATGATAGCAATAGAAAAAAAGAGCTTGTAGAATGACTGAGGTCTGAACGACGTGTGTGTGCGACTGCATCTCAACAAAAAACGTAGTACAAGTACTTCAGGAAAATAGTTAATAAATATGCCAGGATCCATCTACTATTGTCATCTTTACTTTTTTTTAGTAAACGAGCATGTCAACTTCATTTTTAAGCATGAAATTCTTGTAGAAATTGATTGTTCATCTTAAAATTAGTTGTCCGGGTAACCGGTAGCACAAAATGTCCTTAAACCGATTTTCGGACACAGCGTCCGAGAACAGGTACTAGACGAAAAAATTTGTTTGTCATTTTCTAGCAAATGAAATACATATTATCCTTTTCGCACTTGCTCTCATTGCTCACTTATAAATGAAGGATATAATGACCAGTTTTCGGACACCTTTTCAAACAATATGAGAGAGAAACAAAATAGTCTTCAAACTGTCCGAGAAACGGTTCATTTTCGGACTTGTGTGTTTCTTGCATCTATTTCCTATGTCCGACAACTGGTATTTTTCACCGAAAGAGATTTTAAAACATACAAATCGATTTTCATATGGCGGAAATCAATCAAAAATTGGAAAAACAGAGATACAAAAGAGAAAACAATGTTGAAAATATTTTTGAAGACCCTACAACCCAGTGTTACTGCAAAGGAAAGTAATGAAACGAAGAAAGTTCTCTGTACACTATGTGAAGAAGAGCTCATCAGTGATACCGAAGATGATGAAAATAAAAACATCGGCTGTGATGAAGGCCCAAAATGGTACCATCTTAAATGTACCGACATGACGGATTTAACCTACAATGAAGCGGCCCAAAAAAATTATATCTGTGATATGTGCAGATAGGTTTTTGTCATACCTAGGTATACGGTAATGCCTATACCTATCTAAGTTTTGTAGATTATAAAAATCAATATATGTATGTAGATAAAGTAAAACAAGTTTTTGTAGTATGCATAACCAAATTCGCCTACATTTCCACATACTGGTTCTCATAAATAACTTCCTATATTATTTTACTAAACAGCCTATTTTGAAAATATTTTTTAACATTCATTTATGTTTGGGGTCGAAAAGACTACTTTTCGGCCGGGTGTCCGAAAAGAGGGTCAGTGGTGTCCGGTAATTTGTCCGGGGTGTCCGAAAACTAGTAAAATGCACCTTTCTCGACTATTTCTTAACTAAGTTGGGAAAAGGTAGAAATATTCAGCAATCGATTGCCTCTGGCTGATCTAATACCCCCAGACCTCCGTTTGTCTTGATAGAAGCGAAATTCCCATAAAAAATAATTAAGTTATGAATAATCTGCCGGGAAAATTCGCTTAAGTGTCCGATAACCGGTTCAGTCACTATTTACTTTTTTGGCATTTTATTAAGATTCAACAATAAACTACCATACACTGTATTCTATAAAAATAAATCAAATAAAACGTTAACGGGGAATTACCTACTAATCCCACTATCACTGCCATCTGCTAAAAAAACAATGCAACTCTTTGTAAAAAATTAATTAACCAAGAGAGTTATAGATTCAGGGCTATAGATGGCGAATAATACATAAAAAGGATGGTCGCCGTCGTTTAAATGTGATTTTATTAGATTTTTTGAAAATTATCGGTAAAGAAATTTGTCGGGTTAAATTACCAAAATTACCGTTACCGCACTTTAATCTCTATGTATACCTATACCGGTAATATTTAAATTGATTTACTACTCGGCCATTTGCATTTTAGCGAATTTTACGTTATACAGTTTCTGCTCCTGTTTGAATCCAAATTACCAATTATTAATTTCCAATCCTGCCATAAGAAATAAAAAATATACTACATATTTACTAACTTTCTCTATGGTACGAACATTATTCACGTTATGGAATCGATAAACAAATTTCCAGCACACCTTTATATGCAATTATATATGCAACTATATAGTTAGTGTTGCATACGTAAGTGTAATAAAAGGTAACCGTCGTTGCGTTTTATGACTCGCGTCATAGCCGATACAATAAAAAGACAAACAAACAATGTAATAATCAAACAATCCCCTGGCGCCCGGCGCTATCTCGCTGCGAGACTGTCGCTTATCTGCCTCGGGCACTAGCCGAAGGCCACGGAAGGCCGTAGGAAGGACATGTGACAACGTCGCGGTTCGCGGCGACACACCTTACCCATACTGTACCGAATAGAAGGTGCTTGTAGGTTACGTTCGCGGCGGAGTAAAATCACCCACTCAAACGCATACTTAATAGCTTTTATTTAAGATGGTACACGTCTACCGCATGCCGTCGACATAGGGCACACAAACCGTGTATTTCTCATTTAAAGTGCGCATTTTAGTTGCATTATTACTTGTTTGAAATTCAAACGCTTTATGGAAATTTTAAAATTTCGGTTCTGAAGAGAATTGACTGTCAGCTCACTTTGCGGATTGCATAAATCTCGTTGTGTACCTAATTGCAAACGTCTATTAATTTTAAGTATATTTGCCTAAAGTTACCTTTAAAGTATGTTTCATGATGAAAGTTTCCCATACGCTCTTTCTTTAATCACTGACCTGAGATAACTTACACATATGTAGTGGATGTATACAGGATGTCCCAGGAATAAAAAGACGGTGTAGCAGGTATGTAAAGTCCGAACAGAAAGAGGCCCAAATATACCGCAATAACGAAGATATTAAAAATTTAGTTTTCTATGTTGTTTTTAGATAAAAAAATTACATTACGGACCTGGCACAGAATGTATGTTTATAAATACACGTAAGAATGCTCATTTGTAAATAGAAACAAACACGCATTCATAGAAAAATCCGCGTTTATTTGTATAAAACGGGAAAAAAACTTTAAATCGTACTCATTCATATAACACATTTTTTGCCCGGTGCGTCAGCTTAGTCGGTTGTTGACCCAGATGGGCGACATACTTTATTGCAGACAATAATAGATTGTTTTTATTTTTAAAATAGGAAGGTTGTTGCTTTTTAATGTTTGTAGTCGGAAACAGCTAATTATTATTATTTTAGAATATTCAATAAATCGTAGTAAATATTAATAATGCAATTATGTTTTTCTAGCAGGTGTAAAATTAAAGTAATTAATGGTTTGATATTTATTATGAAGTATCTATTCCTCCTACACAAGTAATATAGTGGTCCTGAAAAGGACCGATGGTGAAAGTGAACCAGGTGGATATTTAGTCCAGGGTCGGCGTAAGGCCAATTTAATTCTTTATTATTTTTTTTCTGGCGTGTGCGCACGAATAAAGGCTTGATATTTTGAGGGGTACGTTTTTACAAAATCTAGCTGCCGATTTCTGCTACTCCGTCTTTTTATTTCTGGGACAGCCTGTATACATACTGTATTATAACAGTATCAGACTCATCTCTTGTAGTTTTCAGGTACTAAATTAAATGCCGAACAAATTTTTAAATTATTTGACATACTTAGTTGAAATGAATGTCTCTTTCTGATGGTTTATGAACAAAACTAAATATATAAATATTTTAGTAATTAACTTTTGTTTATCTAAAATGATTTTAAAGTAAATTCAATATAATCATAAAAAAGTTATTTGCTAACAAACTGTCAAAATAGAGACTTTTGTTATTAGTTGTTAGAAATGCATCATGGGCATTTCCTATACAAAAATATAAATCACAAATATATGTGTGGTGTTTTACCGCTCGAGAATTGTGTGTATATGTTATACTAATTAAAATGCCAGCACTCTATTATGTAACTGTATATTTTTGTATATAAGATGCAGCTGGGCTGGAGAAATGCGATATATGTACGATATTATTTTTCTCTTGAGTTAGTTCTACAGATACGTTAATATTGAATACACACATATTCAAGTATACTGTGTTTTATTTTAATACCTATTCCCGATAGGTTATGGGCCCAGTAACAAGCATTGCATCTTTTAGATTCTTCATAGCTGTTGCTAATCAATCTAATTTGTTAGTTTATCATATGCATGTAAAAACTTCATTTTTAAAAGGTAGGATATTAAATGAGAAATTTATATGAAAGTAACTGAAGGAGTAAAAGACAAAAATGACGAAGTATGTAAACTACGTAAGTCATTATATGGTTCAAAATAATCCGTTTTGACAAAATGATAAAACAGTATGTATTGTAGAAGATAAAAACACTAACTTGCTAATATTTCGAAAACTACCAATTTTTATACTAGACATATTTAAACAAAGTGATCCTTATAATAAGATAAAATTATAAAAGTTGCCGCTTCTCATTTAAAAAAATTGTCATTTGGCAATTTTTCCAAATTCGTTTTCAGGCGTATAATTCGCACACTCTGTATTAATAATTGTAACAATTTTATACGAATAGTATTTAATTGGACCATCTATTTGAGAGAATTTACTTCAAATTAAATAATAAATTCATCTTTATATGGAAAAAGTGCTATTGATTTTCTGCCTGCAAACGTCTAATTTATCATAAGAATTTCAATAAGACCAAAAGGGTTACACTTAGATATATGACATTATACATGAAATATACTTAGAATTTCACGTAGAATCTAAAAACCTGACAATATATAAGGTATTCTATTTAAAATTAGGAAGCGGGTGCCTACTTCCGGCATAGCCCGAAGAGCCGCCATCTTGAAAATATTTTAGGAGAATGGCCCCCCATAGACTTTAGTATAGTGTCAAAATTTTCAGATCATTCCTAGCTACAGTTTTTCCGCAATCGATCGAATCAGTTCCCGGTGAACCACCCTGTAGTTTAACAAATATCCAATGTAATACCAAAATATGTGGAATTTTAAATATGTAGGTATATCTGTAACTTAGTGTCGTTAGATTAAGATGTGTTAAATTTTGAAAATTCTATTTCCACAAGAATTCATTACGTGTATTCGTCAGTGGAAATTGACCGTAAATTACTGAATTAAATACGTGCCTATTAAAATGTAACAACGTCTATACTTGGAGGTAAAGTTTTGTATTCGGAAATTCACAAACGGTTTTTCCATTTCAGAAAAGATCGCAGTCGCCTGTGTGTGTGTGTGTATTCTGACAACGGAGACGTGGAACAATTTTTAATTCGGCACATTGTCGCACGACAGGGCTTAGGCGCCAATGTGTTGTGACTGGAAGGATTGCAATGACCTAACCGGCTAAATTTAACATAAAGCGAGCGCAATTCACATGCGTTATTTATTAGTCGAGTGTACGATCGGATTTTTAACTATGTCTGTCGTTTCTCTTTTTCACTACCGCACTTCTCTACTCTCAAAAGATTCGGACGCGCGGCCGTTCGTGGAATTGAAAAGAAACGTAAAAGACAGAACAAAAAAATAGGTAGGAACGAAACTGTCGGGTTAGAATGAACGGCCATTAAAATAAGAAGAATGCGGGATTCCTAACGCATATTTCGAATAGACTATTATGTCTCTACTAGTAGATGTCAGCTAGAATCTTGGGGAAAATAAAGGAGAAGAAAAAACGCGAACATGTCATGATGACAATTATTTTAAATATGTCACGCTGGGCTAGATCCTCCATATTTATTAACATATTTGAAATAGATTTGCTTTATTTTGTTTAACATTCGTTCGACTAATGCGAGAGAACTAACGATAATTTTCGTTTTCTTCAAAGAAATTAAAGATCAGAAGGACAATGGTGGTGTTCATATTATTATCCTTTATGACATTTGCTTATTTCAATAATAGCACTATTGGAAGTAGGTAGTCTTATCATGTTGTACTGACCATACGGCCAATATTCAGTGACATTGTGACTATATGATTCCCATCCAACTAGCAAAATTTTAAAAAAACTTGCAGTATGGATTGAGTGGTCTATGAGGAGGACGTTAACAAATGGTACAACTAATTCGACTAAGTAGATAAATCAATAGATATTTATTTCGTTGCCATTGACATTCCATTGGTCATTGGCAATTCATCTCCCAGCATTATATAAAAATTACGCCTGTGGTAGCTTTTTTTATCCATTAACACAGAAGGCATTAATGTAGTTATATTACAGCCTATGTAATAAGAGTAATGAATTAACAAAAATAAGGATACATGTTTATCCTGAATAACCATATATGGATCAAATGGCTTGAAATGTTAAGAACAACAATTCTCTTCCCTGCTTATAAATATCAGCTACAAAATAATAATAAATTAATAATAGTTTCAAATAAAATGCTAAAAAGCAAAGAGGGGAAAAGTATAATAATAAGAACAATAATATAAGTATACCTAAAACGTATACGTGTATAACATGTTAGAAAATGCTGAAATTAAGAATATTGTTTTGTTCTGAAAAGATTTGTTGGTACATCATCTTTTATTTCTTTGCACCGAAGGGCCAATATGTTCTTATCAAAGCATACACCGATGCTGTACCATATGCTAGTAAGTACATAACTGTTATACTGTTGGTCACAAAGGAAGAATGGTAATCTTTAATATTTCTAACAAAAGCAGACAACAGTATAAAAGTTCTTGGAGATGCGGTTCTTTCATACTTAATGAGTCTTAAAAAGATGCACGGTATTAGGACATACCAGAATTAACTATGTCTATGCAATTAAAAAAGCTGACCTTACTGTAAAACTAATAATTGTTTGGGAATTTATTCTGATATAAACATAAAATTGTTCTAAATGCTATAGCGTGTATGTACTATAGAAAACAACTTAAATCTACAGCTTAACAAATATTATGTCCAAGTATATTTGTTGAAAAGAAAGTGCTGCAATATTTTTGGCCCTCACAACACTGCATGCACTATTTGGTTTCACGATGCAGGGAAACACTCGTTAAAAATACCTCATCAGAGGCTACCAAATTTTCAAATCCGCTCAACAGCCTATGTAGTTCGAATATGCAATTATTATTCCTTCTTGATCCGTTTTACTATTTTTACATTCTCATACGTACCTATAGGAAAGAAAAGACGTAAGAGGAAGTATTGTGATGACGAAAATATTCGATCTCCATATTTTTACGCGTATTGAAGTCAGTGGCGCTCGGGGTGGTTCACATAGGGAGTGCATAATTTCAAAATTAAAAAGTATAATACAAGAACGCTTACTCACCCAATCTTAATAAGTTTCACCGACATACTGTTCCAGACAGGTACTGTTCATTGTACAGTTTGTTTTCGAAGCACCCCTACATATATTTTATTTAGCCAATAGTATATTTTATTTAAAATTCTTCTCGAACTGTTTTTTACACTAACTGGTACAAACTCAAGAGCGAGAAAGGTAATACTATTCTGATGTTTTCAAATCTACTATCGTTAAGAAAAAATGAAGTATTAAATTTAAGACCTGTTCAATCACGCTTCGAAGAATCGCCACATTGAAGACGTAATAAGCAACCACAAACACTCCCGTATCCAAAATTTCACATTCATACGTCAATTTTAAAAAAACTGTTCCGCCATTTTGTTTTTTTTGACATTTTCATTTTGGATATGTGATCGGCGACCTAACACACCCCCGTATCTAAAATTTCACATTTATACGTCAATTTTCAAAAAATCTTCCGCCATTTTGTTTTTTTTGACATTTTGATTATGGATTCGTGATCGGTGACCTAAGACACCTCCGTATTTAAAATTTCACATTCATACGTCAATTTTCAAAAAAATCTTTCGCCATTTTGTTTTTTTTGACATTTTGATTTTGGATTTGTGATCGGCGACCTAAGACACCCCCGTATATAAAATTTCACATTTATACGTCAATTTTCAAAAAATCTTCCGCCATTTTGTTTTTTTTGACATTTTGATTATGGATTCGTGATCGGTGACCTAAGACACCCCCGTATCTAAAATTACACATTTATACGTCAATTTTCAAAAAATCTTCCGCTATTTTGTTTTTTTTTTGACATTTTGATTATGGATTCGTGATCGGTGACCTAAGACACCCCCGTATCTAAAATTTCACATTCATACGTCAATTTTCAAAAAAATCTGCCGCCATTTTGTTTTTTTGACATTTTGATTTTGGATTTGTGATCGGCGACCTAATTCGGCCATTTTGTTTTTTTTTTGACATTTCGACGTTGGATACGTGATCAATGACACCACAAAAACCCTAAGTGCCGAATTTTACTTTAATCAGAAGAGAGAAATTAATTTCAGCTAGCTCCGCCCACTCTGCATGTATGCGTAATTGTTTAAATAAAATTATTACATAAGGGCACATCAATGTTAAAAACAATCCTTTTCCCCATTAAGGAAACGGGGCATACGCGTTCTGGAATTATCGTATTTTAATTCAAATCATTATTAAAATATTAATCGACCCCTGTACATACATAAAAATATTAAATCAAGCGGGACCGTTACGTATTATGTGGAGATGCAGAACCAACAGCGGTGCAGGGTTGCGAGATGATTTTTTTTTATTTCCCTAGATTTCTTGTTAAAATTTCCCTAGATTTCCCTAAATTTCCTTGAACTGCCTTGAAGTGCATAATTTTAAAAATATATAAATTGAAGTTGGTATTCGTTATATTAAACTATTAGAAAGCTTAATTCGATTCAGAATACAGAAACTGAAAGGCACGAATTATGGGTTATATTTTCTCTGTTCTGTATGAACTTGTGTGCACTATATTTTAGATTTCTATTTATTGAATTATATAGCCTATTTTTAATCTTTTCCATCTTCGTTTCAAAGACACTACATAATATATTGAGCAAAATAAAAATATAGATGATATTTTTTAGTATTGAACGATTACAAAATTCATTTCAAATCTCGTCATCTATTTTTCATTCAAAAAAAAATCCTTAATAAATAAGAAACAGCCGAAAACTGAAAGTAAGATTCAGATAAGCTAAACTTCGGCAATAAAAAAAAGTAATTTTGTATCTATATATGCTTACACTTACTATATAAGTTGTAGTTAGAAAGGTACAACTTATTAAACGAACCGATAAATCTAAGGGATTTACCTTATTTTTTTATACTGTAGGCATTTAATCGATTTGCAAAAAGCGATAGAAAAATCAAGTAATCAGTGGTTTAAGTTTAAAACGTTTTAAAATGAATTGTGACAAATACAGACGGTCGTAATAAATTTTCCGGTGATTAATAATTTTAAAATAAAAACGTAGATTTCCCTAGATTTTTATTAAAATTCCCTTTTCCCTAAATGAACATAAAATTCCGTAGATCTAGGGAAATTTCCCTAGATATCGCAACACTGCAGCGGTGAGCAGACTGGGAATCTTGCTCACAGGCTATGTATTATACGATATGGAAGTAGAACAAAATACAGTTATCCCCACCTTCAATGTAATGTTAATGGCTTAACGGAGCAACGGTGGAGCTTAGCTCATGGGTATGTTTCTCTCGGTGGAAGGGGTAAACATTCGAATAGTTTACATCCGTGCGCTGTTAGTCGTCATTATATCTGTGACGACGATCGGTGCATGTAGGTTGTTACGCATGCCGCACATGCCACGTTCCTGTTCAATAACTATGAATACGTAATAAATAAATACTTTCACAGTTAGTCGCCGCTTGGTTTGTTTTGTTTCAAAATTCCAGGGGGTGCAATTGCTCACTTGCTCTCATTAAAGAGCCGCCACTGATTGAAGTCCCTTGATAATGAAAAAGTGGTTTTTAAAAAATGTCTCTCTCTCTCTGTGCCATTGTGTGTGAGCACGATAGCGGTCAAACGACTACAGCTATAAATTCCAAATTCTATATTTACGCGTATGATCTCCCTCTTGAGATCTGATTAGATTTTCAGTAAAATCTATAGACCGGAAGTAATAGTTTACTTCAGTGAATAAATCGATTTTTACCAGTAGACAGGTACCTTACTAGTATAAAAGTATTTAAAGCTTGATTTTCAATACCTTTTGTAACGCTTTTACTCTTATCGAATAGAGATTTTTTGCAAATATGTCGTAAATTATGCGTTCTATATATATATATATTTTTAAATGTCAAAGAAAATATAAAATAATTCAGAAGTTAATAAATTCCCAAGAATTAAGGGAAAATTGAATAATAATAACGTTTAAACAATACTAGAAAAACATTTTTTATTAGTTACTCAAAATTAGACAACTTAATCTACAAGTCAAATTTTAAATAAAAAAATCAACTTAGCCATTACAATTGGATTATAAAATAATTTTTTTACACAGATAAGAGACGCCGAAAAGGATGCTCTTAAAAATTAAGTTAAAAAGATATTATTAAAGAAAATTTAAATACCTGTGTGAGTGTATACAAATTAATTACTATTTCTACGAGAAAGATATACACAAAAATACAAAATAGTGAAAGTATTTACAGTTGGAGGGTTTCATCGACTGATTTGTATTCCAATATCTAAAAGTATTCAAATAAAATTAAGTATTTCGAATCAAAGTGATAAATTAATAATTACCTGAGGAAAGAAGAATTAAACGTAGTGTTCGAGGTATAGGCAGCTCAAGTTTTGAAATTTTACACCAAGATACCGATTCCCGTAAGAAGAAGACCACCAGAATATAAGAAGAGACCAGATATGCTACTTGGAGATAATTGTCCGCTAAAACAAACCAATTAAAGTATCAAACTCGAGTTAAGTACTTAAATTTTATTAAAATTGAGATCTTAAAAAAATCAGAATTAGTACAAAAATATAATTGCCATACAATTAATATAGTTAATTTAGTATTAAGTATGTACTTTTATTGTAAGAATTATTCTATTCTAATTTTCATCACAATTTAATATAATATAATAGTAGTTGCATATAGAATTTTCACAAATAGATTATAAAGAATTTTTCGATTAATATTAATTTTTTTCAACTGAATTTGTACAATTTCGTAAAACTTATATACATACCGTTTGTATTTATTGAATCCTGTTGTTTTTGTTTATAATAATTCCAATGTTAACAGTTCACTAACAAGTTTTTTGTTGCATAATAAGGTTTGATTATATCCTAATTTTTATGAAGTTCATGTATTTTACTTTTCAATATATTTTTTCTTATGATTGTTCTATGTTGTTTTCTTTATACGAAGGTAATCTTCTACAATAAGAACTATAACACACTGAGATACTTTATAAGAGTCTTATAAATAAATTTAAACTGAGCTAATAATATTTTAAGTAAATTTATGCCGGTAAAAATAAACATAACCAAATTTTAGTTGCGTACAAGCATAAGTTTCCCACGTATTCGTTTCAAATACTATGAATTTAGGTAGAATCATATTCATGATAATTTTAGATACAGTGAGGTAAAATAAATATTGTACAACTCAGAATTTAAACTCATTGTAAAATTAAAATCATACATTTTTAGAATAATAAAGTAGTAATTAACTATCGAATATCCTATTTAAAATACACGGCTAATATAATATATTTATCCAAGAGTACTTAGAATATGATTTTGAATAATTTTTGTCTAAAAAAATTCTTAAAATTTGGTCTTGAAGTAACACACTTACTGACAGGTTTTTTTTTAAAGATAACAGTAGTTGAAACTTAATTTAAAACATCTTTTGTATAGTTTGAAACGTTCATACATATAAGAAAGTTGTGTGGTGGCCGCACAGCATTTTTTCTTATGCTATTCTATAGTCGTTAAGTAATGATAGTAGCGCATGCGCAACCTAAAAACTCTTAACAGAAAGTATATGAAATAGGAGAATACTTATGCTGATTTTAAATTGGTTTTCACCTTCGCTATTTATCTCAGTGTAAGAAATTTCAAATATGAGTTATGTACAAGTACGTATACGCACATTAATCCTCGGATACTGTATTTCATACAATAAATACACTTTTCTTACTAAAATGAAATTTCTAATTTTACAGAATATAATTTAATAAATAAATAAAATAAAGGCAAATTCGAATGTAGAAAATGGCGTTAATTTTATTAGAACAAAATGCATTAATTTAGATCAAATGCTTGCTAGTGCATTTGATCTAAGTTGCCAACTTTCTATAATAAATCCTTTTATTACGGTTTAGTTCTTCGCTTTGAAAAACTCCGGTTAGAGATAATTAATGATTAAGCTTAATGAATGATTAGTTAGTATTTTAATCAGAAGAAAAACGGACCAGAGACAGTAAACGATAACAAATTGTATTATCAAAAAACAAAAAAATTGATGTATTAAGACAAAGTTATAATGTTAAATGCTAATATTATCATTAATACAGTTGTTATTTTGTTTTATGATAATGTAAATAGATAATTTAGAAAAACATATAATTTTATTTCCATTTCTCTTTTCCATGCAGAATATAAAATTTTATATTATTATCCTTCAAATCAAATCTACATATTACTTTCGTCTGTGGTGGTCCATCGGTAATCCATTTTTGTTATATCCATAGTTGGATATGTTCGCGTCAGCAACAATGTTTTCACAAGCACCAAGGATGAAGCAAATAATCTAAAAAAAATGTATCTCTCTGGGCGATCTTCATAAATAGCAAATCTTTCCTCGATTTGCATATATCAGCAGATAAAAAGCCAATAATATATCTATGTCATTTTTGCATTTTGGTCTAGGCAGTCCGAATTTCTAGTGTGGGCATTGTACAAATATCTGTATATCGTTAGGACGGGGAAGTACAATACATTTGTCGTATTTCATTAATGAAACACGAAATATACAAACATATATATCACACATATAAACATATAAATTTGATAAAAGTTGTTACACCGATTCAAATGTTATAATTATCCATAAACCACAGCTGGACACATTCGGTGTAAAAATAGATACAGACATTGTCTACGTTCTTCGAGGATGGTGATCACAACACAACACACATCGATGGGTGTGTTAAATGTAGAAGTGTCCGATGTCGTCCGCAGCGCGAATAATTCGAGTAGTGTTTTGTTTTGTAGTATGTGTGTTTGTTGTTTTGATCCAAGTGAGGAGAAAGAGAATAAATATATATTGTAGCTGTGTTGTATATGTATGTATCTATGTGTATGTGTGTGTTTTTGGATGTATACTGTGTACATGCACATGCCGCTGCCTGCATCTGTTTGTGTGTGTGTAGATAGAAGTGGCCCCGCATTTAAAAATAGGTATTACAAGTTCAGCGCTGGCGCCAAGATTACGGACTATCGCGGGCGGTTACGTCACACGTTCGAAATGTAACCGTGCGAGGTTTGTACAACGTTCGACCTCCTGTACCGCTATTCGTCTTTCCCCTCGAAAGATCCGACTCCATGGCTAAAAGCACCGAAATGCGGTGAACGGGCGGCGCGTCAGATCCACAAGACGAACGCGGCGGATATTCAAAAGACCTCATTCAAGCCGCATTAGTGATTTATCGTAAATGTACGGCACGTACCTATACAGATACAGAGACAAATTTATTCTGAGGAAATTCATTGTATACTAAGAATTATCCTAATGGCAAATCTAATTAGCCGATCTTAAAAGCGTTTATGAACAGTTACGAATCTTGAATAGATTCTCTGTGTTTCAAATTAGAAAGACATTATTGAGAGGATTAAATAATTAATTTATTGGGGTTAGGTAAAATAAATGTTGTCGTTCTGCAAGGTGTCAATGAATGATCTTTCGCCTCCTGAATAAAAGCCATACAATGTAACTTATTAATTTATTTGAAGAAAGAATTGCCAAAAATATTTTATGATCCTGGAAAGAATTACTTTTTATTGATTTACTAGCTGCTACTACTTCATTGTTTTGTCCTTTCTGGAAGGTGGTGCGAAGAATTTGACTTGTTGAGTTGATGAACGTAATAACATAGACTAATGATACTTCTATGCAGTGTTGCCAACAATACATTGGGTGATTCTACCAAAACAGTGTTAAAAAGTTACCAGAATTTTACCAAATCGAGTCACTTGAATTTTACCAGCAATTATTTTTTTGGAAAAAAATTACTGTTTACCACTGTTGCTTTTTTTTGCGTCATTTCATCAGCCATGAATAGTATGGGGAATGGAATGCGAACGTTAACAAAAGAAACAAAATATTGGTTGGCAATTGGCCACAACCACAGAACCCCCTGGTTAACCATAACATTACGTGTTAAATAAGATGCAAAAGGAAAAAAATCCCTTACCACAAAAAATATATAAAAAAACAAACAAAAGGATATTTTGTGATAAATTAATTTTAATTAAAATAGTAACAAAAATAAAAATAAAAACACAGACACACAAGAAAGGAGCAAAGAGAAAAAAATATACACTATTATTAAAAACAATTTTAATTTAAAAAGAAACAAGCAAAAACAAATAATAACAGAAAAACTTCTCAATAAATATAAAAAAAATAATATATTTTAAGCTTCGTTATAGATAGAGATCAAAACTATCTATATCAGGAACCAGATCAGTCTTATACGTTTCATTTGTGTTTATTTTCTGGAAAATTCCATCAGGAATATCGTAATTATGACATTTGTTTAATCTACTTAACCTATACTTTGTATACAACAGAGCAGTGTCTGATTTTAATTCATTTCTGACTTTATTTTTTATATAATTTAATTTGCTAAGCCTTTCCACCTCAGCATTTGAATAGGGCAAGACTGGGCATTTCTAGTGCAAAATTTGCAAGTTTTTCGAATGGTTTTGCATTTTTATATTTGACCAGAATTCCTTTGTACTGCTGGTTTCATACCATTTTCATAAATGGATTTTTTTGTCATCAATATCCAATTCATTTTTGGCAAAAAAAATTAATTAAGCCACAAATGAAGGTTTGTCTTGCCTTAGTGTATTTTGTAGACTGTAAGACTGTCTAAAAGATTATAAGTTTTGAATACAATATCGTTGGATCTGCATTACTACTTTCAAACAATTTATTAACTATCTGTACTTTTATCAAAATATTTCTTAAACATGAAATTAAAGCACAGTTTTTATTATCACAGTACATTGTATATAAAGTTGTTGCCATATGACACCTTTCTTTATTTCTAACTATGCCAAAAAAATCTTCAGTTCTAACCATTGCTCCAATATTCTAGAATTTGCTGATTTTATCCTAAAAAATTTCTACCAAAATTTTACCAGGCAGCGAATTAGTTTTACAATTTTTTTAACCAACAACATTCTTTGATAGCCTTTATTACCAAACTTACATTTATTTTACCAGATCTGGTACAGAATTGACCAAGATGGCAACACTGTTCTATGTTGAAATCCAAAATTCTATTTTACCAAAAAAAAATAGCGTCATCTATCGGACGGCAGAATATATCAAATCCAATTTATTGAGCACGCGGACATATTGACTTCATAGAAATCGTTTCGGTTCATAAATATAAAATTTGTTAGTTACTCGACTACAGTGCCATCTATCAGTAGTATGCCTTGACTAGAACGCCACCTATCGAATCCCCTAACATAGCTATGGGCTATCGTCTCTCGGCCAAACAAATATAATTTGTGCATATGAGGAGCTCAATCGGTCAAGTAGTTCAGATGTTACACGATCACTAACAGACGCACCAACGATTATATACATATATTGGCCGAGTTTTCTGATTTTACTTTGTAATTGTCCAGAATTTTTTTCTTGAACACTTTTCTAGGAGCATAACGAACAAAACAAAAAAAAGAATTGCGTATATCCATCGTTCCAATCGCGAGTTATGGTGGTGAGTTCATACGTAAATCCTTAAGAATCCTTTATGTTTTTCTCGAATTTTCCAATTATCCGGTCAACTTTTACAATTTTTCTTTCGCTAAAAACCTTATTTCTATTACGAACATATATTTAAAAAAATTAGCCAAATCGGTTTAGTCGTTCTCAAGTGATGCGCTCACCAATGAAGAGCATTTACTTTTTATTTATATAGATAAAAACATTATTATCCATCTCTGATGTGACAGCGATAGTGGCCAAACGACTAGAGCGTCGTTTACGACTTGATTTAAAATTTCAACCGTATAAGATAGCAATTGTCCAAGATGTGGTGGATGAACGTGACTATCATCATCGTTCACAATTTGCGAAAAATATGCTCAATAGTTTTAGAGATAACGACATTGTGTTAATCATGAGTAGATATGAGGCTCACGTCCACTTGAACGGCTCGGTTAATAAACAGAACTGCCGATATTGGGCTGCGGATAATCCACAACAGTTGTATCGACACCTGCTAAATGTGGCGTAATCGGCCAAGTACATTTTTGACGAACATGTACCATGTTCCTGCTTCTTTGAATTTCTTTAGAATTTGGAAGGAAATGTTTAAATCTGGATCTAAAAACTTTACCCTAAGGTGGGAGTGTCAAATTTCTAAAACAACTACTTACAGCACCTTTCATTATTGCATCATGTGACAACAGTGCGTTTCGTGGATACAATTCTGTGATTCCCCGGTTTTTCTTTACTGCTTTTTAGGTACATCTTAAACAACTCGTGAAATTATATTATTCGTTGGCTGATATGATACAAACTTTATTAAAAATGCAATGGATATTATGAATAAACTTAATTTCGTTGCTTTTGCATTAGATCGCAATCAACGTGATCAAACGACAATTGGAGTTGCAGTAGAAATATGGCTTCAATTGGAAAAAGATTTGAAAGTGAAAGATCAACCAAGTATGGTAAAAAAAACGTTTGTCAAAAGAAAGGATATGACATTGGGATCACTTCACTATTTGGCGAATATTCTCGATGATAGATTCTTAGGACAAAATTTAACTCGGGTTCAAAAACAGGCTTTTGATCTTCTGCATTCAAAAAAACCCAGAATTTGTTTCGCTTGTTATGGCCCTTACAATAAAGTCTTCTCCATTTCCAAGGTATTTATTTTCCGCACAATTCCAAACAACAAATCCAATAATTTGGCGGAAATCAGATATCACAAATATGTGAGAGCAGTGCAGTAGCGGCAACAGTTGGCTTAGAATGAACATTTTCGGGCTTCGGGATAATTCAATCTAAATTAAGAAATCGTTTGGGCAACCAAAAAGCGAGTAAAATTCTATTTATTCTAAATGTTTAAAACAAAATACTGATAAAATGGCTAAACACTTGGACTGGATCTTGTCAAATGATGAACTATTTGCCTTAAGTGAATTGTCTCAGGATGTTACCATAAGAAAGTTTTTTTTATGTATTTTCTTTTTCATTTTAGCCTAGGCAAAAATATTAAAATTTCGTATATATATCGGATATATGTATATCCGAATATACTGGGGTGTCTCTAAAAGGTGCGGAAAAAACGCTACCACACATTTCTGAGGGCAAAATATGACGATCTAACCCAACTTACCTCAGTCCAAAAGTGGATACTTTCGGAGATACAGAGTGTCAAAAGTTCAATTTGGTTTTAGTTTTTTATAAATAATTTCTGTAATAATTGGTATATTGTCACAATATTTGGGTAGGGGGGTTTCATGGGGTAAAAATTTAAATCTGCTCTCATTTTCATTGCAAAATGTAGAGGGCGCCACCTGCGGCATATTGTATCCATTTAAAACGTAATAACTTTTTTGAGACACACTGTATTTAACTTTTAAATAAAAATTCTTATTCTCCAATGTTTTTTACCTAGAAAAGGTATACCTGGTAGGAGTTGATTGGAGCAGCCGTTTATGAGTAATCTGGATATAAAAAATTCATTCCGTATATGGACACATATGCTTCTGTAATTTGGGTGTTATTCTTGTGGCAATTCAATGCAATGGTGCATCCACTTTTGGACTGAGGTAAGTTGGGTTAGATCGCCCTCAGAAATGTGTGGTAGCGTTTTTTCCGCACCTTTTAGAGACAGCCTGTATATCTGATATTATGATATTTTGATATTTACATAAATATCATGATATTTGGATATTTGCCAACCCTGCATACTTTATCATAAGCCTTTTTTTGGATTAACGAAACCCTAAAGTAGTTAAACAAAAATAATTTCCTAGAAGACAGTGCGAATTGAAGTAATTTGATTTTATGGAATACTTCCAGTGTCTCAAGCGGAACACTGAATTATTTATTAACAAATTGGTTGGTAAACTAATTTAAAAAAGATTTAATATCTTAGTTATATGTTTTATTTTATAATTATATAGTTTTCAACAGCGAATCATCAATTTAATTGTTGATACTTATTTGATGAAGCTCTTTTATTATTTATTATTGTATTTAATTCATTCATATCTATTATTAAATCAATACTTTTATTTTCAACTTTCTAATGTCACATTTGAATTGTAACTTAATTAAAATATTCCCCTGCCTTATTCCGTCGTACTAGGGTCATTTCATTGATATGTTGCTGTACCTTATTGCACGTTACCTGTTGTATATGTGGCTCCTTTCGTATGGAGCCACTATTGTAGTAGGTATATACAATTTTAGCAGGTGTTCGACAGCTGGACGATTGTCTTGTTGACTGGCGCCTGTCGGCAACCGACTTATTTGCTTGATAATGCTCAACAACTGGCGGTCGGACACAGGGGCCATTAAACTTGAACAGCGCCAGGGACATGGCACCGACGAAAATGAAATTAAATGAAAACTCTGGTAAAAAGTACCAGACTTATCCGTTGCGTAATTTACATCAAACAGTAAAAGCCACAGAATGTGTCCATCGCATAATTCATAATATTTGTAAGTAAAATTACATGCGTGTTATATATTTTAATATTATTAATTAATAATAATTGACAGTATATTCTTCTGAGCAATATTTATGTAAATATTCATGTATATGTTAATAATTTGCATCTTTATGTATATAGGTAATCTATGTATTTATAATTATGATCGTGCTTACCTATATCAGTGCATATACATACATATCTGAGGATTTTCCTCTCACTTATTTGCAATAGTAATAATTACGTAATCAGATGGAATCTTTTTGAATTTGTGTATAAAATTTCAGATTTGAATACTAGGGCAACTTTTAAGTTTTTATAATGACTAGGATAGAAGACAAATCTTTAAGGAATAATAATATTTTGAACAGCCAAAAAATTTGCTTTTAAAAATTTCCACCCGTAAAGGCGCAATTCCAATAAGACAACACGACCTGAAGCGTGCTACATGTCTTCCAGTGTTGCCTGTTCGGAATTGTGTGGTATATACAAATCACTGTTGCCAATCCACTGCAGACAGTTCCCCCTGAATGCTCTGAATACTGCCCAAAAAAACCCCTTAAATTCGTGTTTTTACAGTAATAATATGACAGCAGTCAAACGGCCATTTTGTCTCTAAAATATCTCTCTCTCTCTCTCTTACTCATGGTCCTTACCAATTGCGGTACTTTGTTAGATATAGTGACTTTAGGCACATGCCATCTATAGAGGTTTTCCCCAACTGTAACTTAAAGTTGTGTCTATGGACTTTCATTAAAGAGAATAACCCCTGAACTTGCTTCGAAGGAAAAACTCAACAATTTTTATTTCTACTCGCAGCAAAATCACTATATGCACACTTGTCCTACATTAACAAATATATATTTTAATCTTCCTCTAAAATTGTGATTTTACTGCTTGGCATATTGTGCTAAATATAAATAATAACAGGAGAGTCTTAAAAAACTATAAAATAAATATCAATTGTTACACACACAGTTCAGGTTAAATATGGGTTCTGTGTAATAATCCAGTCATATTGCTTATTTTTAACACGTGATTTTGAAGGTCCTTCGCCGAATTAAAAAAAACAGACGAAATGTGGATTTAAATTCGACATGTATAGACGCTTTCGAAATAATAAATAGTCAGAAATACGTGAATACGTGAGAACTATATACACACCTAAACCTACAAATTCAATTGGCACCACCTTTTGTATCTTATGTGGCGTCGGCGACATGTTAAATTCACCTAATTTACTTACCACATAAATAATTTAAATTTATTTACATTTGCATATTTATATACATATACGCAAGCCTGTAAATGGTACTTTTGCTAACCAAGATCGTTTAGTACTGTAATTTAGCATATTGTTAACGTGTGCGCGCATTTGTGTGTGTGCGGCGATATTTTGCACGGTCTGGCGCCAGGCAATTGTTTTTATATAAGACAATACGTTTTATATCCATATGTTTATTTTTAACGTAGCGCCGCTTCGCGCATTCGTACTTCTAATTATAAAACTTTGTCCATACGGATTTGCAATATAGCAGAACGCTTCATTTAAAAAGCTTGTTCTAAAAGCACAGTTTTGAAATTGGACATTCTTAAGCAAGTGCGCATATAGAGTATGTTTCTTCATATGCAGTGTATAACGTAGGTATTTACAGTTTGGGTGTAGAGATATTTAAGTGTCGGTTTTACATAGGCGAGAAATTTAGTTATTTACAACAACTATCTACCTACATAGTGCTACAAATAAGTTTCGAAACTGGCTGTTGGAAAAATCATTGAAACAAGAAATTTGAATGAATATTTAGACATTTTTTTATTCAAATATTCTCCTCCAGTTTCAACACATTTTGTACAGCGATGCAACAGTGATTCAAATGCGTGTTCTTGCTTATTTGGTGGAATTGCATCTGGTGCTTGTGTTGTAGCTGTTTTGATGGCCGAAATGTCATTCAAAAAACATCCTTTCATCTTTAATTTTAATTTTGGGAATAGAGAGAAGTCGCACGGGGCAAAATCAGGTGTATAGGGCGGATGATCCAACACACAGACTTAATTTCGAGTTAAAAATTGACGAACAGTAAGTGAGTTGTGACACCAGGTCTTTTGGATCACGTATTTTCGGCCGAATGCGACGGATTCTGGTCATTAGACGTTTCAAAACTTTGAGATAATATGCGCCAGTGATTGTTTCTCCAGTTGGAACAAATTCCCTTTGGACAATTCCTTTGCCATCGAAGTATGTAATGAGCATTGTTTTGATTTTTGATGGAAGTTTCCGTGTTTTTTTTTGGGGGGTCATGGTGAGTTTGTCGACTTCCATTCTGCACTTTGACGCTTGGTTTTCGGGTCGTACTAAAAGCTCCATGCTTCGTCACCTGTAACAATTTATTTCAAGAAGTTTGGATCATTTCTGGCGGCTGCAAAGACTTCGTTGGAATGATTAACACGCGTCGATTTTTGCGCATCTGTCAAAGTGTGTGGTACAAATTTTGCACAAACCTTTGTTTTGCCCAAATCCTCGTGAATAATGGTTCGGATTGTTTCTCTGCTGATGTTTAAACCCCCTTCCATAATTTCCAGCGAAGCATTGCCATTATTTGCAATAAAATCACCTACTTCTTTGATCATTTCTGGTTCCTTCACGATTATCATTTTCTAACCTTTATCTGCATTCCAAAAAACGTTTATGCCACAGAAAAACATTTGCTCTGCTCAAGCAATCATCGCCGTATACTTACTGCATCAATCGGAATGTTTCTCATGGATTTTTGCCAAGTTTTGCGTGAAATTTAACAACTGCTCTTTGTTCCATTTTAATATTTCAATATCGACATCTAAAGTTGTTTTGGGGCAAACTGTCATAACTTTGCTATTTATCAGCCGATTGAAGCAAATTTGATATTACCGGCAATAGGAATGTCACAGTTTCCGAACGCAACTGAACGCACTGAACTCATAGATGGCGCTTCTAGTTACTCATTATTAACTCATTATCAAGGCCAACTGTATCTGACATCCCTGCGCGATATAAAGCCGTCACATTATGTGAAGTTATGTGACTCACGTAACTTCGATTTACATTGATAATTTTGATTCTCTTAACCTCAAAATATTTATCAGTATGTGGCGCCATCTAGTAGTAGTAGTAGTAGTAGTAAAGGAAATAATTGCTGAATTTTTATTGATAGGTTAAATAATAACAAACATTGTGTTTTATAATAAACATTATAATAGGAGTTTATGTACTTTAAACATAAATTTTACAATAATTAATATTAACAATATTAAAATAAACAAACAGAACAAAATGAAATTAAAAAAGTACGCTGTGATTTTTATAATTTCAGTATTTTTCTACTTACTGGTTTGTTTCGTACGTATCTGTTTTTTCCAGACAATTATTGTACAGAGTTGGTTTCATCATTAATTTGATAATTACCTACTCTACAAACTTTGTCTTTATGTTCAGTGAAATTAAAAATGGTGTTTTGTATTATATGTGAACTTACTAACTGCTGACAAAGGTTTTCTGACTCCAAATATGGTAACATTTGGGCAACAATATTTGCTAACTCTTTTAGGAGACCTACAAATTTATAGTTCGGATATGTCAGGCCACCACGGTCTTGAAGATCAATTAACCGTACCAAAGGTCCAGGAATTTCTGTAGATAGTAGAGGACACAGGCAGTAATCACACTGAATAATTTCGTTTAGTGCAACAGAGTAATTATATCGATTAACAGAGGAGGTTATTAAAAAGCTTCTGTAGATGTGTATTTGTTTATATTACGTTAACTTTTCATGAGATTTATGCATGACCTCCTAGCAATTCCTTACTAATATTGTTACTGACCCAGTAAAAACATACATTACTAGAATAAGAAGTGATTTGTAATTTTCATGATCATAGATAAATTATGTTTTTGATTCAAATTTTCTATTGTTTAATTATATATTGAGTAATTAAATAAATAAAGTGGCATTGCTGGTTGGTAATAATAAAAAAGAAACTAGTAAAACATATTAACGAACTGTTTTCAATATCAAAGTTCATAAGGTCGTTTTTTCCCTCTTTAATTTGTTTTATTAATTATTATTATTATTATTATTAAATTAGAAGTAAGATCATGAATTTTGTGTTACATTATATTTCCAAGTCTTTTTTAATTTTAGAAATGACGTCAGAAATTCGTCGCTATATTACAAGAAGAACTGGAAATTGTTTAAAAACAAAATTTATAATTTATGAAGAAGAACGATAACTTGCTTATACGAGTATATACAATACATGATATCTAATTAGTCTAATAATATTCAAATAGTACATATTCAGACGTGGTTTCCAATGTGAATAATTTCTGATTACAATTATGAAATCGAATGTTTGACATTCTTTTACCTTACTGATAGTAAAGAGTAATATTAGCATTCCTCATACTTATTAAACCCAGATATTGGCATACCAACGTCTGGCTAAGTTAGTATTTAATTTAGAAGTGGAATTTTTGTAGACTGAATTCCAACTATTGAATACATATTTTATAATCTATAGTGAAATAATCTTTTTAATTTTTAATTTTTTTACTATTGGTACATACATTACTGGAGACTATTATATATTTTATTAAACTAAATAAGTAGTAAGTCTCCAAAGCGTCTGGGGGTGGGTATTGGTATTAAAATATTGCTAACATAAATTTACTAGGTACATACAGTAAAAACTGGTGGATTCACATCTGATATCAGACTGAAAAAAAACTTTATAAATTAACACTTGAACATTTGTTACAATTATTTTAAAAAGTACTATTTGTCACACAACTTTTTGTGATTCTGTACATTATTACACTTTCCCATACAATTGATGGTTTATAAGAATATATACTTGCACAAAACTATATGCACACTATTTTTAATATAAATAATTTTAAACGTAACATTTACTTGTACCACCTTTAATTTCCTCAAATGAAGTTTTCACATACCGTAGTCAACATATTTTAATTTCTGATACGAAAGTAGAAAGAGGAAAAGAGCGCGACGAAATAAACTAAAGATAAACATAAGCGAGGCTGCCAAGATAGTACACTCGACAAACGTTTCCTATGAAATGTAAGGCGTGAGGGTCCCCCGACTCTACGTTGCTCTCCCACCACTGTTAGCAAGCAGGCATCGCTGCATATTATAAGGTCATCTTCTGCATGGTATAGAAGTATAAACCGAAATTATAATTTGACGACTACGGTATATGGATAGATCAGAAGTAGTAGTTTACTTCAGTGTTTACACAAATTTATTGAGAAAGAATTATAAAAAAAATATTTTAGAACGCAAGTAGATCTCTGACACTTTTTTTGCTAATAACTGGCAAGTCATGTAGATTATATGTATTTAAAGCTTAATTTTTAATATTTTTTGTATAAAAAGAGACCAGACATTTTTACTCTTATCTAAATGGGGGATATTTTAAATATCTGGCAAATTATGCAGTCTATATTTTTGTGTAAGTGCAAAACTATTTAGAACTGGATTTGGTACAATTTTTGGATGAGAGAAAAATTAAAATTTAAATCCGACGTAACACTAATATAAAAGTACATATTTAAAATTAATTAGAAACATATTTTGGAACTCACGTATGTATAAGAAAAAGTCGTGTGCTGCTCACACCTTTTTTTCTAACTAATATTACTAATTAATTAAAAACAAACTTCAAAGGCAATCTTACTGTAAATTTTTAGAAACAAGTATCATATAAACAAAAGAAATTTGATTTCATGAGAAGAAAACAACTGTAGTATTGGAAATGTAATAAAAATTTCAAATTTCAAATTTTTACCTTACTTGTCAAGTAATATAACCTAGAAAATCAATTTCGTGACTGTCATAAATAATAACATTCATACAGTCACAATTTGACATTTGTCCCAATTATCTCTTGACGTTTGTAATAGTCGTTATTTAAACAATTTAAATTCGTCAACAATGCTTGCCCACTAAACACAAGAGCCAGCTTATAAATAAAATATAGGTACCGATAGAAAAATAATATATAATAACATTAATTATAATATTTAGTTTATAACTGGTTTTTATGTAACAGTATTTTAGTAGCGGAAGCTATATAGTACTATGAAATATTAATTAGTTTAATTTTATTGTTCGGAAATTGTTGCAGCGGATGAGAATTTGTAGTGACATTGAATTGTCGTCTTTAGTTTGTACTGCGCTGGTGTCGGTTGCCAAAACGATTCATCCATGTAAACTGAAATTGATGATTCTATGAGGCATAGTTTATAAAACAACTCGTAAGGACTTTTTTAATGTTGGACATTTTTGCCCCGTATGTAATCTAGGATTTATATATTTATTTAACTAGATTTCTTTTCCACTTGTTTTTCCTTTTATTCTTTGTTGTTAAAGTGAAGATAAGGCTTCAATGAACAAGATATGCTGCCTTTTTTTAAATTCATGAAGTAGTATTTGTGTGGGTTTTTTAAATTTATTTTATTTACTTCAAAATTGTGCGTTACGTTGGTGTTGGAATGCTTTAATGGCGCATGCGGACAAAATACGCTCACAAAGTGAGCGTGGAATTTTTCCTCTCGCAAGAATGGCGACCGCTTCACAACATGATCAGAGTGAGCGTACATCATCTGTTGCGGAACTCTTGTGTCTGCTGAATGTGACCATTTTGCTTTAATAATAAATTGTTTCACATTTATTTTGTGTATTATATTTATCTCGCCCAGTAAGAAGGATTTCCTCTTCCATCGTTGCTTTTTGTCTCATAAAAATATGTTCCCTTTATGTAATAAATAAAAATTAATTTTATTTTAATGCAGTTTATGTCTTATGAACTGAAGAAAAACCGTACTTCTTCAAATATCATTTTATTACATGATGCCTTTTTTTACAAAATACTTAGTATGTAGTATACCTACGTCAAGTCGTCCTCCATATTCAATCGTTCATTTGTTATTCAGACTTATTGTCTTGTGATTTACGACTACTTCTGTGCTTGTTTAATATTATTAATGTTTGACAGATGCATAAATACGAGTGTATATATATATGCCGTGTATACTTATCAGCTATGTGTGTGTTGTACACATGTACAGTTTTTGTAGTTGAAACATTATCGCAACGTATTCAAATACATCGATTGTTTATGCCCGAACATGCATGATGTGTCACTCTTTTAAGTGAATAAAGGATTACAGGAATAAATAATTATTTGAAAATTATAATTGAATGTGTTAGCAAGTATGGTCATGCACTTATAATTGCGGTTTTGCAGATTTAATGTAATTGTTAAGAATGACTTTTTACTTTTAGTTTTGTTTGATCTAAATTAATTTTTTTGTCAAAGGAGAGAAAAGAAAATAATTACCTTCAGGAAAGATACATGGAGGGGTCGTTTATATATTGCCCGGATTAGGCATGAAAAAAAAAGTTTCAAACAGCAATAAAAATTTATTTTTTCTACTCCCTAATGGTATTATTAGATATGCTGACCTGTACTTTAATTATGTTCATTACGATACAGATTTTCATTATGATACAAGTTTATATCCAATAGGAATACAGATTTTTCATTACGATACAAGTTTATATCCAATAGGAATGTGACATTCCAATATTCAAACAATATTCAATATGGCGACTGCATATCTGACAGATATAAAAATTAATTAAATGTGACCGTTCTCTGCAATTTACAAGTATGTACTTAAAATTTGTGCTTTTTTGAAAATATAAACGGTAAAAATGAGGAATAATGACAGTGAAATGTAAGCCTTAGTAGCCACAATAATTTATTACCAGCTAAATTCGCTAAAACGTACGGAAAATTTACGCTCAATTTATGAAATGGAATGTTCAAAAAATAATGTTTTATTATGGGGTCGTAAAAAAAATAGTGTATGCAACTCGTATTTAATGGCTATTAAGACACTCGAATTCATTACAATACTCGCCTTCGGCTCGTATTGTAATTTTCATTCTCGTGTCTTAATAGCTATCATTAAATGCTCGTTGCATAATATACTATTTCAATATAGCCTCTTGCTTTTGGATGCAAATATTACATCGTTTTAATAACATATTTAATCCATTATAAAAAAAAAAATTCCTTAGATTTGTCTGCAAAATACCTTTCAACAGACCTATAAGTTCGTCATCGTCTATAAATTTTGTTCCCCTTAGAGTTCTTTGGAGATTAGGAAACAAAAAATGTCGCACTTAGCGAGATCTGGACTATAAGATAGATTGGAAATTACCGCCCTATTTCTATTATATCGAGCCCTATTTCTATTATATCGAACGTGTCTAAGGTCTTTGAATTTGTGCTGTTCAAACGTATTTACAACAACGTATGGCATTATTTAACAACGGATCAGCATGGATTTATTAAAGGAAAATCTACGTCCATCAATTTGTGCTCATTTGTACTTACATTATGTGTCCGGGTGTCTGAACGTGCGCGATCAAGTGGGCTCGATATATACTGACTTTTCCCAAGCTATTGGGGGGGCGTCAGGTCCTTTGATTACATTTCTAGTAGTGGAGTACCTCAGGGTTCGATATTGGGACCACTCCTATTTCTTGTATTTATCAATGACATCGTCGATGGTATCACTTCAAAATGCTTGCTGTATGCAGATGATCTAAAAAAAATTTCGTTGCATTAAATCCACGGAGTATTGCGAATTTCTACAAAGAGATTTGGATGTCATTTGTGACTGGTGTGGTAAAAACCAATTACATTTAAATATAGACAAATGTAGAGTTGTGTTATACAGTAGAAAGCATTCTTCGACTGTATACAGATACTTGATAAACAACGTCGAACTACCACATTGCGAAACAGTAGAGGACCTGGGAATAACCTTTGATACCGAGATGACATTTAATGCTCATATGGTCAACATAAAAATTAAGCGTTGAAGTTACTTGGTTTGCTGGCACGTAATACTAGGGATGTCAGTAATAATGACGCACTTATTTCCTTTTACCATTCCTTCATTAGGTCGAAATTAAAATACTGCTCTATTGTTTGGAGTCCATGTTATAAGAGGTATATTGACCTAGTCGAGAATGTACAGCGCAAGTTATTGAAGATACTATTTTATAGAAAACATAGGAGTTACCTTGACCATGGATTCTGCTACGATTTTTTGTGTACGGAATTTCGCTTCATGTCCTTGCAGTCGAGAAGGACTATTTCTGGTATTATTTTCTTGCACAAGCTAGTGAGTGGTGACGTAATGGACTCTGTCTTGTCGAAATTGTTGTGCTTCTGCGTACCGCAAGCTAGAACTAAAAACTGGCCTACATTCTATGTACCCTCAGCCAACACCAATCATTACAAAAAGTCGTTGCCATTATTTGTCCTGCAAAAGGGGTGACCTCTTGGGAGGGCTAGAACCCTTAACATGCAACTGCATTGATCTTGTTTTCACTCAGTGTCAAAATGATGGACCTTGGCCTCATCCTTGGTGACAAGGATCCATACTTAAACCTGGTTCGTCTCCACAAAGCGCCAAAAATTGTTCGTCCACACGTGTCCATCCGCACACGCATTTGGAATGGCGAAAGCATTCCCGGAAACCATCTGGTACTAATTTTTGTCATTGGTAGGTAGTTGTGTAGAATTCAGAAAACCGTAATTTCTGAAACTCCTAATTAAGCTGCTAATTGTCGCTTCTTTAATCTTGCATCCTCCAGTACCAAACACTTGGTGTTTTTAATAACATCGGCGGTGACCACATCATCTGACCTGGAGGGGGACCATCATCCAGTGATTCTCGGCCATGTTTAAACAATTTTGACCATTCGCAAATAGTCGACTTCGAAGGACAATCATCCCCAAATACAGTAAACATTTCTACACGAATAAATTTTGGGGATTTTCCTTGTTTGGTCAAGATTTTAGAACTGCTCGATATTCAAGTTTGTGCATTTTGAACGTTATTAATACTAATACTGCTGCAATTGTTTTGTAAATTGTCAAAGTCGTTACCAAGGCATGTATGATTATAAAACACTATAACGAAAAATTATATTAAAATTGAAAAATGTCTAGTGCGGGAATATAAAAACGACCCCTTGTACTTCAAGGATCAGCAGTCAGGGATTCATTACAGTATTAGATTTAAACGAATAATGTAATTCGTGGTTGAACATAGCTGTAGTGATGATATCACTACTATTGTGCCCAATTTCGATTTACATTACCCTGTTAACATAATTTCAGCTATTTTAAATATTTTGGACAATCTTCAAAGCAGCATTGAGGATACAGGTAAACCTAACAGTGCACAGGTGATATTTGTTGTTGTTCAATCGGTAAGTTTCAAACGGTTAACTTGTAATTTGAAAAGAAATAAAAATGCCGAAGTTTAATGCATTTCACCAACTCGCCATGTATAATCAAAAAAACTTCCTGACAAAAAATAACAATTTCGCAAAGCAACTGACGCGGTTCGAGTGTGGGGGAAACTGCTAATGATTTACAATCATCAGTCGGGCATACATCTTATTTAAAAACTCTAAAAATACAAACTATCGACGTTATTTGTCATGACTAAAATTAAAATCAACTGCCATTGCTCTCTCTCCCTGATTTATACTGAAAACTTGTTTTAATTTTAAACGTGTGAAAAAAATAAGGAACCTGTTGCATTTGGCCGCTAGATATATTTATACTGGCCAAGAACTTACTTGCAAGGCGAACAGAAAAATAAATTTACTTGTTAACATACGTAAGTGGAATCGACTAGACTGCAATAAGGTGTTAAACATCTAGTTAGTTCAGAAATTTGCATCATGTCATTATAAATATGTATAATGAAGATATCAATCATATTTAACTTCATAAAAACCAATTAGGTTCCTATGTATCAATTCAAAACGTTTTGGAAAGCTTCTGTTGTAAAAATATCCTGTCCTAAATGAAATTCTAAAATAACAGTGCGGTTCTTCTAATTCATTTTGTAACAAAGCATTTATCTCTTTGAAAATGAAAGGGTCAATTAAATAAACTGTCGCATACCACACCACACGGTTGCCGCAAAAACTTGTGCCTAAAATACATTTGTGGCAGTTTTCGTCCAATAAATGTTGCTTTATTGGAAAAAATAATCACTATTATAGCAGACAGTTTTAATTTTTTTTTTAAATAGCTATTGTAAAAATGTGTGTATAGTTCTTATAGTCTTCAACTGAAGTCATAACCAATAACAAAATCTTTTCACCACGTCTAGTTTTGTTATAATCATACTCCTCTAGTAGATAAACAATAATATTTATTGTATCTGGAAAATTTCTTATACAGAAGTTATAAAAAGAAATAGATAAGTACAAAAATCTTGACATAATGAAATACTTGAATGTTTAATTAGTATCAAGAATACAAGAGTTACTTATCTAAACCAGGTTAAATAAGTAACTCTTCGATAATGGCATAACAGCCGAAACATATTGCTGTGTGTTGTACCAGCAACATAATTTATTAAAGTAATGATAATTTTTTATTATATTCGATGTATTAACATATTTCTTAACAGCACGTACTTTGTGAGTACGCGTGAGTTCTAGCAGTGTATTCTGCCCCTCTTGCTCCTGGTAAATATCTTGCTTAGTATTATTCTGGGATAAGGTTATAATTTGTTGTTAAAGAAAAGTCTAAGTTTATATAAAAAAAATCATATCTGTATATTTTTATTCAAATATCAACTATAGATAGCATCGCTATACTATATCCACATTAAAATTTACAATACACGTAATAGAAAGAAAACATTTCTACCATCTTTCGGTTAGAATGTTTTATAGAATATTTATTTATAATTGTAGTCATAAGAAAATTATCCTGTTATAAATGATGAAAAACTCGATTCTCAATAGGTAGTCTATTAATATTGAGCTAATTCTATTTTACCAGAAACATTATATTTGCACGTAACGCCCTGATAATCTAGAAGTTCGCAATGGTTAATGTTCAAAGATGAGCATCAATTGATCACTAGCCGCAACCATTCGCACGTATTGTTGCTAGCGCTTCAATATCTGCCACACAGAAACATTCCCCTGTTTAAATATATAATTACATTTTTGAAATTTTAAATTAATGATAAAATGCGAAAAATTAATGATGTCCGATAATGTATTCGAGAATAAACATTCGCACGTTGTATTCTTCCAAACACCCAACACCATTAATGATCCTTTCTGTATTATAAATAAAACTAATGAACTATTATTTAACAGGATAATATCTATTTAATTCATACTGCTCAACGTTATACTAGAATAAACATTTTCACGTTGTATTCTAAGAAACACATTGCAGCATTAATAATTCTTTACAAATTGAACGACTTACTTTGTTTCATCAAACATCGATTCAAACTCTGTCTTAGGCATCTCCATATTTAAATATAAAATTATCAAAAAGAAAATTATTCTAAGTAAAAATGAAACTGAAAATTGAAATTATATTCTAATACAAACTAAATGCTTATACGTTGAATCGTAGTGTATTCAACCCTACGTTATAATTCTTTATTCGCTTTCAAAAAATTGTCTTTTTCCTTTGAAGTCGAAATAAGAATTCATTCTTGTTCATTAATGTTCTTTGAATTTATACCCGAAACAAAAGAATAACGCCTGTTGATTACGCCCTCCTTTGAACTAAACTTTAGGTTGGCATTATGCATCATCGGTGAAATGTTTGCCCTTCATTTTCTGCAAGTTGTCGTTGTCACACTAACACACACGCACATATTGTCTTTGACAGTTCATTCACTAAACGTCAACACTTTAAACCGTTTTCTTATTTAAACGTCTTTCCCTAAATTGTTCTGTATCTCCAACGGTAGGTATATTTTTCTTAATACAGTCCCTCCTTGTATTTGTTTATAAACTTGTTGCCTTTCTCATTATTTGTTAGCCACTTTCTTCTCCCATTCGCTAACATAATCCTTGTTTTTCTTTTAGAAATGTCTGGACCTGGTAAACTCGAAAACACATTGCAGATGACAAGAATTCTTCTTCCCATATCACTTATATTACCACGATTAGTGAATTCCACCACGTCAGTTCCATTTCTACCTAGGACTTTTCCTACAGTAATACATTTATCTGCAAGAAACTATAAACAAATTTTATACTATATTTCTCTTTGTAGGTCTCCAAACCATACAAGTCTTCCACAGTCTATGAAAGTTCTGTGTTTACACGTACAAGTCCATGAATGTAGATTTTTATTCATTCAGCTGTTGTTTATATAAAACATTATTGCTGACCATATCGTGTTAGAATATTTTAACTTATATCCTTTTTTATTTATAGTCATAAGTTTGAGGTAACTTTTATAATTTTTAAGCATAATTTATAAAAATCCCTCTTAAAAAATTTATTACATTATGCACGTTTTAAATTCATTATTTATTCTGCAATATTTTCGTCTCGTGTAAGACGAATGTGAACTCATTCATACAGTTTTATAGTGTTTAAATGACTCACTCTCTTTTATTAGGTTTAAGTACCTTTTTATCTTTATTTTGTATTTATATAATACTTAATTTTAATACTTATCTAACCTATAATGTAATAATACAATTATTTTGTATTTGAATTCTTCATATTTAAATATATGCAACCCATCATATACTTAGTTAGTATTGCATAATGTCGAAATTTTTAGTAGACATTCTTTAAACTTAATTAAACTTAATATTTTCTTTAACACTTAAACTAGTTCTTAATACTATTCTTATTTTTAAATATGCAAGGGACCACGGCAATATGTTAGATAAATCTAATAAAAAAACTGTGTGAAATATAGCCAAGTGTATTATTCTCGACAATTAAATTAATTTATTAAAATGTTTCACCAAGAAGTGTCTCCAACATCAATTAAGAAAATGTAATAAAATAATGGTTATGGGCGGGCTTAATTATTTTATGGCGGTCGCGTCGAAAGAGACCTAACTATTGTATCTTTATAATGATTGGCAATAACATAATTGTTTACATACATTTCCTCACAATAGAAGAGAAATCTGTATCTGTAATATTTAAAATTAACGTATTTCACATAAATATATAAAACAATTGTCTTTCTTATACAATGTTATTTATCGTCCTGAACAATAGTTTTCTAACAAATTAGCTACGATGTCTTGGTAGTTTTCACTCTTTTGATTTCCCAGAAAATGTTTACAAACATTTTTAAGAGAAGTCCATGCTGCCAGCTCGATATTATTTATGGTACGTTCAAAATTTTCATCTTTTGAACAGGAAACTTATCTCTTAAGTATTTAAAGCAGTTGCCTTCTTTTTCTAGTGCTTTACCAACCTCTTTAATCAATCCTAATTTAATGTGTAGAGGGTTTAGAATCACCAAATCATAATCCACTAACGACTAAAATTTGATATTAAATTCTCCAGGAGCAATGTTGGTCCGTGGTTGGTCCGCTGCCCTTCAGGGTATAGCCGCGAACATACTCGAGCTTGTTACAATATATTCTTAATTTTAAATTTTACATTATCTTATTGAAAACAATTTATTTAGAAATTTAACGTGATATCATGGTAGATACAGTTTTTATGTTTAAAACGATGCAAAATACTAAAAGTTATAGAAATCTTGTCGACTAGTGTAATTTATCCAATGGCAAAATTGCATGTGGCTTTCAGCTTTTAAAACATATTAACAATAATTATAAATCACGAAAGTCTCAGGGTACTATGAGACTATCAGGTTATAACAATATTTATGAGGAAGAGAATTGATCGTGTGGACATTGTGGTGGTCCTTTCCTCTCCTGTGACTAAATATAGAGAAAACCACCTATTTTATATTTTACTTCAGTGAATGCATAACTATAAATAAAGAAAACATAAATAAGTTAAACATATACATAATTAATTAGTATTAAAAAATAGCAATGTTAAAACTGAGTTTTTAAAATAACAGTTTTGAAAAATGTATAGTAATAATTTGAAGAAAAAGAAGTTTTAGTAGTCGTCTTCAAAAGTAATAAAATATTTCGAGAATATCTTAAAAATACATTCTTGAGGGCTGATTTTCCAAGATAAGAGCTGTTCAAAGAAACACAAATTTCTGATTTTCCTGTATCCGGCAAGAAGCCCCTCCCTATCTATGATAGTGTACTAAACTGCAAATTTCTCTGACTAGTTTCCGATTTAGAAACTCGTAAATTGTAATTTTGTATTGTTACATGTAAAAACACTGGGATAACAAAATCGTTAAACTCTCATAAACCTTTATTCAAAGGATATAGAATGAAGTTCAACTTAATAATTCAGTGGACAAAATTCTCTTAATATAATTGTCTTATTGCTATGAAAAAAAGAAGATGATATATAATGGATTTACATTTAAAAATGAAATGAATGAATGCATTGCAACTAGTGAATTAAAGCAGAACTTTAATAATAATAATAATAAAGAAGAATCCCAACCCTGTAGAGAGATTAAATAAGCGGATCTATAAAGTATCATTTTTATTATAAAAAGAATAAAGTGTGTGGGGGGGGGGGGGTTACAGCAGTGATATACCCCCCAAGTATGTTGGTATACAAAAATTTAAAAGATTAGAATTACCAAAGTTTATTGATTTAATATATTATTAAACAGAATTGTTTATAGAAGCCCACACTATCACCTCAAATTGCAGGATTTGATATTTTATTTTTTGACGACCTATATTGCCCCAAACAATTTGTTTAAAGTAAATAATTATCTTGTCCTAATATACCATTTAATATATTTGGAGGTTATTATATTGCACACTAATTTTTGGAGTACACTGTTGCTCTATGCAAAATTTACCAAAAATAAGGTAAAACAAAAGGTGAAAAAATCAGATAGAAAATGCAAAAACACAAGGTATGTGGTTGAATCCTTTGGATAATCGAAATACAAAATAAAGACAACGAACGACTCAATGCCTCTACAAATTCTCATCAACCGGAACAATTTCAGAACAATAAAATTAAACTAATTAATTAATATTTGAGGAGCTATAGTTGCCACTACTAAAATATTACTTCTCTATGCCAATATTATATTGAAACTACAATCATTGTTGACAAATTTATATTGTTTGGATGATAATAATAAGAAACGTCAAAAGGTGATGTATGAATATTATTATTTATGACAGTTCTGAAATAGGTTTTATTATTACTCGAGTAATAATTAGGGAGCGGAATCGAGCGAGCTAAACTACCACGGAGCTACAACCGTGAAAAGAAATAATGTAAACAACTGCTTATATCTGAATAGCACTAATTCATAGGGCGAACTGCAACATCTGTTTACGCTCGACAAGAGACCGAGAATCAGAGAAAAAAGGGCAATAAAATAAGGAATTTATGAGGTAAAATTCTTTATACACGGTCGTAGATAACGGCGTCAGGAGTGTTTAAAATTTATTATATTTACGTTATATTTCCATGAGAAATAAAATTTTCGTTTATACCTTACGTTAGTTTCCTTCTTTCATTGTTTTAACTGTTAATTACGTACTTCGTAATTTTTGTAATAGTTCCTGCCGGTTCATTTAATCTACTTCTTCCATTTATATCGACGTAAGTGTTAATTGGATTTTGTTAAGATTAAGATTAAAATTTTTAGTTATCGTTTATTTAGATCTAGAACATTGTTTATGTTACTTTTTCAGATATAATATGGAAGAACGTCGAGAAATACATCGTGAAACAATGGCGAGTTGGATTGAGGGTCATACTGATTGTATGTCCATTGTCAGTGATTCCGATATTTATTGCAAAGTCTGTAAAATATCGTTACAGAACGTCAAAAAATCGAACGTACAACGTCACTTAGCATCGCTAAAACATACACAGAAATAGTTTTTATGCAGAGAATTTCGATAGTTTACAAAATTTCGTTACATGTTTAAATGACGATGCTCGAAGTATTTCTGAGTGCAAGGAACTAACACAAATCCCAAATTTAAAAAATCAGCTGTTATTCCTTCAGGAACACTTTGGAAATTTGCCTAAACTAATCACATATTTTGAAAATCGAAATCTCAAACTAAAAGATGGATTAACCACACTAGATGCGGCTATTAATAATTTCAAAAGTATTCCAAGTGACTTCGGATGTGGCCTTCGGCAAAAGTTAGACGCAGTTTTTAATAGAAATCCAGATTTAATAACATTGTGGCAATTGTGTATGGGGACAATGACACAAAATCAAACTGCTAAATACGCTGAAATAAAAGAATATTTTCAGTACGCACCTATAACCAGTTGCGATGTAGAAAGGACGTTTTCTATCTACAAGGATGTACTTCATTCAAAAAGAACAAATCTTACAGAAGAGAACCTTGAGAAAGTATTGCTGGTGAATATTAATACTCCTTTACTCGACTTGAACAACAAAATCAACAAATAATAATGTATTTTGTATTTTATGAGTTGTTATTCAATTATATAAATAAAATTAAAACCTCTTTAAAAATACAACATTTCAATAGTGCGCCCATGAGCGATGAGTCATGGCTCGCTCGATTCCGCTCCCTAGTAATAATACAACCTACGCCATTTTAATTTAGTGGCGTATGTCGATTACCAAAGCGATTCAACCATACACTAATTTTTACTTAAGTCTGGGGTCAATAGATCAAAAGTATGATTAAAAGTTTAGATTTTTATGTCAATTTAACCCCCTATCGATACTAACTATTATTTATACGATTTTTAACACTCTCACATTTCTTCATATTGTAGGAATTCTGACATAAAAAAAATACTAATTGGAAAAAGGGGGACTTTGAGGATGTTGTAGAAAGTGTTTTAAAACCGAAAATTTATTAAGCACTAATGTGTTAAAACCACCAACTCGTTTTCAAAACATCACGCGACGATTGATTACATCAGTTACCGCAGTCATTCATATCCATGAATTATAACTTTTCTAACTTTTCTTCGGAAAGATTGGTGCCAGGCCAAAATAAATGGTCGACAACGTCCGCACATGTTTCCCGCGAGATGATTTGCTCCCATCCAATTTATTTGTGTAAATAATAATGTATTCAGATAGGTGTTTAGTGGTTTTCGGAAAGAACTTGTAAATGTATTTAATACAACAGTCTTGGATATAAATTAAATTGTCTTTTTTTTATGCAAATACAAGGGAAGTAATACATGTATGTAAATGAAAGTAGTGAGTGTTTGATGAATAAACGTAGTTATCTATAAGTATACCTGGAATAGAAATCCTAACTTTAAAATATAATTATAATTAAAATATAATAATGGGTTTGAATTAGAACATTTTAATGATATGTAAAACTTTAAATGTTTCTGCTTCTTGGCAAAGGAACACACTGTTTCAGGGAAGAGCTAATTAAGACAATTCTTAGAAACAAATTGAATTTGCAAACAAGAAGACTTTAAATATAGTAGTGACATCCTACATTTTGTAATGCGTATACGAGGGTCGATCTAATGTTAGACTAACGCTACAAACTTACGAGTCTGAACCTGTTACAGCCTGTCTCTACAGTAGACGTCCGAGGTTGAGAGGTTCACACACATATATATATATATATATATATATATATATATATATATATATTGTAAATCCATGTGCGACCTACGAGATCTCATACGTCCCCATATTTTATAACGCCTACCTACCAAGAGTATCAAAATGGATCGTGTCGAGCAACGAGCGGTGATTAAATACTTACGTTTAAAAGATTCATCAATATTTGTTGGATCCATTAGGGTAATCTGCACTATCATATGGCATAGATAAAAGGTGGTGTCGTGATTTAAATGTGGTAGACAGTCGTATACATACCAGGGAAATTTCCCTAGATCTACGGAATTTTAACAGAAATCTAGGGAAATCTACGTTTTTATTTTAAAATTATTAATCACCGGAAAATTTAGTACAACCGTCTGTATTTAAGCTGCCTATATTGTCACAATTCATTTTAAAACGTTTTAAAACTTAACCACTGGTTACTTGATTTTTTTTAAAGAGTAGTGTGCGATCTTATAGCAAGTAGAAAATTTAAGGGTTAACGACATCTGCACACATTCCGAATCGGTGCTCTATCGCTTTTTGCAAATCGATCAAGTGACTACAGTATAATAAAATAAGGTCCCTTGGAAAAAGTTTCTGCTCTGATGTTAAAACAGCTTTTTTATATTATTTTTCACATTTGAAATCAAGTTTTCGTGGAGTTAATCGTTGCGAACGTATAATATGTATATATGTAGGACGTAAATATTTGAATTTTGTAATTCATTAATAAGTTTAGATTTATCGGTTCGTTTAATAAGTTGCACCTTTCTAACTACAGCTTAGTTATATCTATTTATTGTATGCATATATAGATACAAAATTACTGTTTTTTTATTGCCGAGGTTTAGCGTATCTTATTCTTACTTCCAGTTTTCGACTGTTCCTTATTTATTAAGGATTTTTTTTTGAATGAAAAATAGATGACGAGATTTGAAGTGAATTTTGTAATTGTTCGATACTAAAAAAATATCTATATTTTGTATTTTGCTCAATATATTAGGTGTCTTTGAAACTAAGATGAAAAATATTAAAAATAGGCTATTATAATTCAATAAATACAAATCTAAAATATAGTGCACGCAAGTTCATGCAGAACAGAGAAAACATAACCCCATAATTCGTGCCTTTCAGTTTCTGTATTTTTATTTTTCAGTTAATAATTAATGTTTTTGAATAAAAAAAAATTAGGGGAATGCATCGCCATCTAATGGGAGTACTTTGAAGGTGACTGAAGGAATTTTGTAAAAATAATTTTTTTATAAAAAAAATCCTCGTACATTTTGAACTACTACATTTAACAATAAATGTTAATTATGCTTAAGGCCTACGATTGAGGTCTTAAGTATAATTATGATATTTTACCCTTAGAGGTGTGAGGTCGTTTGAATTATCTACACATTACTATAACTCTAAATACATTTTCAAATATATGCATGGAATTTTATAAAAAAAAAATATATCCACTTGTTAATAATTTGTGTACATCAAATAAAATAACATACATACATGTGCTAATATAAATTATTACATTAGAAAAGTACGTGTCAGTATGCAGAAATATATTGCATCAAAATATTTCCAGACATTTGGCAAATTTATGTTTCCAATTCATTTTCAGTGAAATCGGTAGACTGGAAATAGTTTCTTTCAGTTAGAAACCGTTTAAATGCTTTTTTGAAGAATGCAAATTTGAAAAAACAACAATCTGGAAAATGCTTCTCTAGAGATTTATTGGGAGTTTGAGAATATTTAAAACTTAATTTGGACCAACTTTTGTATAAAAAATTCGGATAAGAAGTCGTGTGGTGTTCACACGACAATCATATTTTATTTTCTATATTACTAATTGCATGTGGAGAAAACTGGATTAAAATTGCACAACATTTTTGCCAAAATATATTTTTTTCTTCAGAAGAAATATACTGTATCGGTCAGACTGGTTACAAAGTTTTAATATTCGCGTTAAAGAACATGTAATAAAAAACAAGTTACGAACAATTTTGTAAATAATTTACATTTTACCGACAAGAGTAAGAAATTAAACATCCTAGATACCCCCAAAATATTCACATCCCCTCATAATCCAGAAATAAATAACACTCGTTAATGATCAGACTGATTTGATATATACATACTTAGTTTTATATTATTGTACTCAATTATCGGTTTTCTCTGGTTTTTTCCATTAATGATTATAATTGCTGCCTACGGTTTCTCTACATACTTATTATTTCATATTGGTGTACCCCTTTTCTTGAATGCTTTATGCTGGTTGTCCCAATTATTACATATTTACCGCATTTGCTAAGTTGTAACATCTAGATATAAGTATAAATAATTTTATGTCTAATTTGTTGTTCGTTAATGACCAAGTTTGAAACGATTAATTTTATCGATTTGTCCATTAATCGGCTAATAGTGACTAACCGGATTAATCCAGAAAAATCGATTTGAATGACTATTCGATTATTCCATTTTGCTATCGCTTGTTGGATCATTGTATAAAGTACTACATATGGCAAACAAATAATAACATTCCTTTCATGACATGCTAAATTATATTTTTCTTTTACATATATCTATTATTTATTTATGCCTTTGTTTCACTATTTCCTGAATCGTTATTGTTCTAAATATGACATTCACTAAACTAGAAGCACGGAGAAAGAATACTTTTCGGCGTATGGAATTTTGTTTTTTTTTGTTGAAATTCTGAAAGTTCTTTGGCTTTTTGTAATAAATTGCAAACGTGGACTCACCGAACAGTATATCTTTTTAATATGATACTTTGTCACATTACTAGTATAAATAAATATATGGAGAAAATCGTCTGTCTCCTGTAGTATAAATATCGGCATCCTTTGATATTTTAAACGTCGAGTTTTTTCTGCAAAAAAATAGTTTTTCGCAATTACTTATCTTGTAGATGGTGTATTAAAAAAAATATTCAGGCATGCCCACATATTTTTTACTTGGATTTGTGAGTAATAATAATAAATACGTATTATATGCCAGTGTGTATTTTGTACGCACATTAAAAGTGAATGAAATTGTCTCTGTTAAAGGCGAATTATCCGCAGACTGACCCACATACGAGGTAAACTTAAATTTTCATCGTTTAGTCCGTCCGACTGGCGCCGTAGACATTGTTGCTAGTCATTTTCGGATGATGCCGCGCCGGTAGAATGGCGATACGTCTTTGGCGTAGCGACACGGCAATCGTCTGGGATGCTTGCATGTCAGAAGGAATGTTTTTACAAGGAACAGACCACCTGGGTTGCCGTTTCAATTGACCTGTAGCCATACAATTTGGATTTGGCTTTTCTTTTTATAATAAACACTACAATTAATGTGAATATATAACTTATCTGTATAATATATACATATATAAACATATTAAATTTTTACAGTGTCCCGTATCACACAACGGAGAATATTTATCTATCTATTTATTAAGTAATTAGAAATAATATGGGTTCGGCATTGTAAATTTCACATATTATTAGCTATACACAATCATTTATTAGGAAATATATGACTAGGTTGAGTGATATCTCTTACTATATAATGTTATTACTAGGGGGCGGACATGACCGGTTTAAACTACGACGAAGTTACAACGGAGCAAAGAAATAATGTAAACAACACCCACTTACTGAATAGCACTAATTCATATGGTGAAGTGCAACATCTGTTTACGGCCGAGAAGTGCCCGAGAATGAGAGCAAAAAATACCCATAAAATAAGGAATTTATGAGTAAAATCCTTTCTACATCGGCGTAGATAGGAACGTGAGGGGTTTTTAAAATTTATTATATTTACCTTATATTTCGCAAGAGAAATAATGTAAATATGTATATACTTACTGTTATTTAGTTTCAATAACATTAAATGAAGATGCTCGAAGTATTTCTGAGTGCAAGGAACTAACACAAATCCCAAATTTAAAAAATCAGTTGTTATTCTTTCAGGAACACTTTGGAAATTTGCCTAAACTAATTAAATATTTTGAAAATCAAAATCTCAAATTAAAAGATGGATTAACCGCATTAGATTAATAATTTCAAAAGTATTCCAAGTGACTTCGGATGTGGTCTTCGGCAAAAGTCAGATGCAGTTTTTAATAGAAATCCAGATTTAATAACATTGCGGCAATTGTGTATGCTAAATACGCTGAAATAAAAGAATATTTCCAGTACGCACCTGTAACCAGTTGCGATGTAGAAAGGACGTTTTCTATCTACAAGGATGTACTTAATTCAAAGAGAACAAGTCTTATAGAAGAGAAAATTAATAAATAATAAGGTTTTTGTATTTTATAGATCACCAGCCAATTGTTATCCAATTATATAAATAAAATTAAAACCTCTTTAAAAATACAACAATTCAATAGGGCGCCCATGGGCGATGAGTCATCAACCGTTCGTGTCCGCGCCCTAGTTATTACGTCGATTGGGGTAATGCATATCAGGAATAGCAACATCTGCTCATGCAACCCATCATACATCTATCGTTAAGTAAACAAAAACACTAAAGCACAAAATACTAAATATTTCGACAACTATTTTGTCATCTTCAGTAGCACTGATTAAAAACCGACATAGTTGTCGAAATACGTGCTTAGTGTTTTGCGCTTTAGTATGGCGAAGGAGTTTTAGTGTTTTTGTTTCGTTTGAGGCCACAGACTCAAAGTTTAGTTTCTCATCGTTAAGTAATTGATACGCTTTAAAACTTTTGATTTTATTCAATAGATCAGTCAGACCAAATTATTTCAAAGAAAAAATATAAATCAGTTGAGAAAATGGGGCAAAACGAAAGCTAAGAGTATGAAGTCATACCTCGTATTTACAAAAATTATAATTTCTACGATTGTTCCAGGTTGTTCTATGTTTGTTCTAATACATTAAAACCGTATCTTTCATATTTTAAAGGATATTACAAAAAAAAAGCGAAATCAATGAGAAGTTAGTGTGTGGACATTTCCTGGCCTGATTTTGATTTTTTCTTTGAAATAATTTGGAATAATTTAGATCAAACCTAGAACTGCCTAGAAACAAAATGCAATGGAAAAATCCCTTACCACAAAAATTAAAACGATCTATATACGTATTTCGGCATCATCTGCAGAAACATGGGGTGCGTTCAGAAAAGGAAAGAATGTTATCCAAGTGTCATTCCAATTTCACACTTGCCGTTCAGAAACAAAAAGATGTCCCAAAATTATGACGTCATTGCCGTTCAGAAATGATTGGTGCGACGCTCGGAGTGTTCCTTCCATCACCCACCTATTTGTGATAGTTAATAGCGGGCGATTCATGGGCAATTCGGGCCGGGGTATTTAAAGCGTGGTTTTGACTGTTTTTTTAAGGTTATAATTATAATTTCATGTTATTTCACATCATATGGTCATATGTGTGTTTCTTGGAGTTTGAACAGCTTGTTTTTGGACAATTTTAATTTGATCCCAAATTTTTTTTTGATTATGATCCATTGTTCAGTTTACTTATTTCTTTGATGACTTTATTTTTTCATACATAACCTCTAACTCTGCAATGCTTAGCTTTGACCTTTGACTTTTGCCACAAACTAACTCGACTCACTCTATGGCGTTCAGAATTGTAAAGCGCTCCAAGTTTACCAAGTGGATGACGTCATAAAATATGACCTGACCATTCCAGTATCCTATCCAACATTTCTGAACGCACCCCTGTAGAAAAACAGGAAAGAGTGTTAAACGTAGTGTTTTTGGCTAAGGTGTAACCTTAGAAGATACGCTGTTATTCCCACTGGTGATTTGGTGAAGAGCATATCTTCTAAGGTTGAACTTTAGCCAAAAACACTACGTTTAACGCGTTTTTCTGTTTTTCTATAGGTTTCTGCTGAAGATAGCAACTTACTTGCCGAAATACGTATTTAGATTGTTTATATCTTCTTAATTTTTGTGGTACAGGATCTTTCCTTTGCATTTTGTTTCAGATTTTTAACCACAGTTCTCCACCCATTATTGGAATTACCTAGAAAAATATTGAATTTTCTTCGAAATTCTTTTGAACAACGTTAAGAACAACTAAACCAGTATTCAAAACAACCTTCCGAATTTCAATTTTAGAAAAAAGGGGGGCTGGGTGAAAAAGTCGTTTTTCTCAATTATTTCGACCAATTTTGCCTTTTTTTTTTTTTGAAATACCTACACAATTTAGAATTTCAAGTAATTAAATCTGTTCAGTTTCCCAGAAGAAAGAATTTATTTATTTTTTGTGACGTTATATTACTATTATTATTATCATCATTAATTTATTAACGTAATTTGTTGTGAATTAATTATCAGCTCGATTGAAAATTGAAATTATCCAGCTTTAAATAAAAACCATTAAATATATTGGCTGGAAGTGTTTTGAGTTACTTCGCTGGCGCCAGTGTACGATCTTTTTTTAGTTTACTCGTAAAGTAATCAGTGATTCCAAACAATTTACGAGGCGGCACGATTTTGTTTATTAAATGCGCGGCCTTCTAGATCGACCCAACGTCCATATATCAATTTTGTGTATTTTTACAGCCGAATAATATGTATACACAAATAAATATATATGGATATAAATATGAAACCAGATTTGAGATTCACTGTGTGTGTGTGTGTGTGATCTACTCTGCGTTTATTTGTGGAACCAACCGTGCCAAAAGCTGATCCTGACTTGTTGAAAACCAACGGTGTCTACACTAGCACATGTATAGCGTTTAAAGTTCTCTTATATGTTAAAATACAGCAAACTAAAATAAGGAAGACATATTAACTGGTTACAGCTGCGCATTCTCTAGATTTATTTATGCGTATGATTAAGAATGAAGAAAATGCATGTCTTTTTTTTAAAAATGTATAAACTTTGCGTTAGCCCCGTGCTTAAGAATAAATGAACTATTGGGCTTTTATCTATTTCTAAAACTTAATTTATAGTTTATAAAGTTAGAGAACATAAAATAAATACTAAATAAAATTGATTTAATGTTGGACAGTTGGAATTTATCATCATAGAAATGCTTTGTTAAAATTAATGTGAGTTTTTACAATTTAAGACTAGTTTTCAAAATGATATGAAGATTTATTCTAATATGGAACCTGGACAACAATTTTACAAAAAGAATATTTGTCTTAAATTATTATTTTGCCCGCATTGCTGAATTTTTGGCCCTTTATTTTTCACTGCTTTTATCAATGTAGTAAGGTCAATCTGTAATTTTTTTTTTGTTGGAAAAAATACGCGCGAGTCTACTTTATTTGATAAATCGTTAGTGCATGCGATGAGTCTAGTCTAAACCCAAGAAGGTGTGACCCCCCCCTCCCTCATTTTTGGAAACTTTGGAATGAATTTTGTTGTTTTTTTCATTTTCTACAACTTTTACATTTGCATCAAAACGCTAGGAATTTTTTTTTCGCCTCCGAAAATAGTAAGGCGCCCTCTGTTTTAAGGATACTTCCTATTTTGAAAGTACCGTAATATATAAAAAAATATAATACATAAAAATAAAGAAAAACATTCATATATAAAGCAAGAAATAATAATATAAAATAAAATAAAAGATGTTAAGTTCTTAACAGTCTGCTTTTTGCGCTTTTGGCAGCAGTGCAGCGAGTACATGAGATAATTTGTAGAGAATATTGTCCTCTGCAATTTTTTATATAAGAATTTTTTGTCAGACCAACCATTTACGCCCAAAATCCATTTAATTTTCTTTTTGGGATTACCAAAAACCCTCAAGGCGGGGAGGGGTCCCAACTTTTTGGTTTTAGACTAACGATTTATCAAATAAAATAGCCTCGCGTATTTTTTCCAAAAAAGTCACATTTTCGTGACAGATTGACCGTACTAATGGCTTACTTACTATTTCATGTATTTTTTTGATGGCTTCCCTTCCATTGCTAATCGCTTAGTTTTCTTTCACTTTTTGCTCCTACCTGTTCCCAAAATTCTGCTTATGAGTCTTATTGGAAACTAGTTCAGCACTCTCTTTCCTAGTTTTAATATTACTGATTCCAGTTTAGTTATTTTCCTTTTTTCTTGTTTCTTACTCAGTTGAGCGAGTATACCATTACAGATTTTTCATTTGTCTTCGTTTGAATTCGCCTTTCCTCTGTAATTTATACACTAATACTGTTTTGCTCTCTTTTGGCAGTTTCACTAATTTTTCATTATTATTTTGTTATAGTGGAAAAACTGAGTTACGTTCTAATAATTCGAATTAAGGTGCAAAAAAGTTGAAGTGAAATTATCAAGTCATTAGGATTATTACAACAGAAGCATAACAGGTCAAAGTGCGTATAAATGACAAATTTTATTATTCATTCAGGTATGTATTTGTTCTTGTATTCTGTCTATTAGCCCTGATGAAGCTTAGAGTAAATCGTCGAAAGCTTGGAATAATTTAAAAGAATTTCACTCCTTCTATGTACTCTCATCTATGTATACCAAGTGTTATAAATTATCGAAGTCGTAATTTTCAAGCTATGAAATTAATTAAGGGTCGTTTCACGTCACGGGTCAGAAAAAAAAAATGAATTGTCACCAACCACATCAGATTTTTTGAATTTTTTTTTACAAGTTGCTGTGACCAAGTAATGAAATCATACAAATTTGTTTCAGTCAAGATTGGGTGTAAAAGTGTTCATAATTTACTGATTTATGAATTCTTTTCTGGCTAGCTAAACGACTGCCGCGAAGTCTGAAGAACGGCCAAACTTTTGCCATTAACTCTTGAAAAGGAATTGTATTGTTTTAACGTGGTCATAACAACTTCTAAAAAGTAATTCATAAAAATTTGGACTGATGGAGAGACATGGCCTGGGTGAACTTATGTCGATTGACCCTTAAATTAAAGAAAGTGCTTCATTAATTTCATCAAAAATCATGATTTGTTGACAGTTGAATTTACTATGTAAATGGAATAGTCTTGTCTATTAATGAATTTTGGTAGAATACTGGATTACAATTTGAAAAGGTTAAACGTTTGCCATAAAGTTTAAACCCCAACATCTTGGAAAGTACTTGACTTAGCCCAAAAAAGATGTAGTTTTTCAACTTAGTGATAACAACTTGTAAAAAGAAATTCATAAAAATCTGAACTGGTGGGTAAAATTACATTTTAATTTTTTAAAGTATAGATAATAATTTACATAAAAAATACTAGACGCTTTGCTAATTTAACCGATTTAGTAGCTCCATATATGACGAAGTTTGAATATCAGTAGTGCTCTGATAATTTAGAACACCCGCTATATATCACAGATTCCCTTATGGGATTGTGTTCATATAAAATGATGCGTTTACTGTGTTCTTGGATTAAGTTACTGCATTGTCTTTACTGCTTATTTTGAAGTTACCGAAAATACATGAATTAAAGATAGATTTCACCAAGACTTTGGCATTTCTCAAATCCAACATATGTGGAAATGACGCCGAAATAAACAAAATAAATTTAGATTTCTAAATTTTATACTTTTTTCCAAGCAAATTTCGACAGAGCCAGATATTTTTCCTTCAAAATTTTTGTTAAACATACATAATGTATGAACTGAACGAACAGATTATAAATATACTGTTATCCTTTAATGCACACCATGGTCTTTTGTAATACATATGTAATAGTTATTACAAAGTTTCTTGCGTTAAATAATACTTACATCAACATGGCATGCTTTGCGTAGTACGTAGAACAAAGTGGGACCTCGTAAACTTGTCCCTAGCAGAAATAAACCGATATAAATCAGGTTTACGTACGATCTGCATGAAAGAGAAATTGAATTTTTTAAACGGCGCCAATAATTTTGTCATTTAGAGCGACTTAGGCACAGTGTAAGTTCGGAAAATTAATGGATTTCCAAGCAATAAATTATATGAGTTTATTTTTATTGGAAATGGTTTATGTATGTAAACATTTTGGATTTATAGGTAGTTGTTATTGCTAAAACAAAATTAAATTTTATATATACAAGGAAGCGTGTGCACTATGTACATATTTAGTTCGGTATATAGTATACCAGATATTAATATAAACAAATTATCGATGATATGTTGGAAATTATGAAGTTTATTTAATGCTTTATTAAACTAAAAGTGAAACAAGATGATTGGAACTTGGTCAAAAACATTTATTAAAAATTTCGACCCGATTCTTCCAACATAAAGAGATCAATTGATATATGTGGATTCAAAAAACAGTAAATCTAAAGCAAGATCGACATATAAGGCCCTTGACGTGTCACATATAAGACCATCAGACGTTAAAGTATTGAGAGGAGCAGTATTCGGAAAGGACCATAGAAATAAAATACCATACCATAGGGTGCGAACAAGAGGAACATAAAGCAAGCCTACAACCCGGGAAGCTTGAAAATAAATCCACTAGCTTTCTCTACAAAAGAAGACTAGCACAACAAATAGAAGAGGATATAATGGGTACTCCAGAAGAAAAATTACTTAAGACAGCGAAGGAAGACCTATAAATTAGGATAATAAGACCAGCAAAAAACATCTGGTGGACAGATGAACTAACAGAAATCGCAGAGGAAAAGAACAAGTTGTACGTCAAGTATCTTAACAACAAAAGACGAAGAAATCAGGAAGCAAAATAACAGATATAGGTATATAGTCAAAACAGAAATAAAGAAGGCAAAAAACTTGGAATGGTACAATAAATGCGCACAAATAAACTAAATGATAGGAGGATGTAGATCCAGTGAAGCTTGGAAAACAAACAGCCAAAGAGAAAATTTAAATGACGCAAAAAAGATTAATCTGGAAACTTGGACAGGCTACTATAGCGACCTTCAGACACAGAAACGAACAGAATATTTGGACACACGATATATGCAGAGTAAGTAGAGGAAAATGAAATAGAACAGACTATGATAGAAGAGGTAAAGAAAGCTCTACAGAAAATGAAACATGATCAAGCACCATCTGATCTACCTACCTATCGAGGTAATCAGCAATATATTTAATAAATGCCTAAGGGAGGAAGACATAGCTCCGGATTGGAAAATTTCTCGTATATATCGATTTACAATAAAGGGTTTTGCAATGGCTGCAAGAATGTATGAAGGCATAAGCGTTACATCATCGGTGGGAAGAACAAAGTGGCTTTAGATCGGGAGTCTTCTGTACATAATCTGTTTGCACCAAGGCACCTATACTAGAATCGCCGAAGAGATTCAGTAATAAAAGAGCGTGATCACAACGTGAAGACAACGTGATCAAGGCATCCTATGTATAAAAACGTTCGGCGGCAAAAATCGTAATAGTATCACAGGTCCCAGGTGTTTATTTACTTTTTTCTACTCCCATACTTTAATTGTATTATTAGATATGCCGAACCTGTACTTTAATGATGTCCATTAAGATACAGATTTTCATTAAGATACAAGTTTATATTAAATAGGAATGCGACATTCCAATATTCATCAATATTCAATATGGCCACTTCATATCTGACAGATATAAAAATTAATTAAAATTGACAGTTCTCTGCAATTTACTAGTAAGTAGTTAAAATTCGTGTTTTTTGAAAATATAAACGGTAAAAATGAGGGATAATGAGTGAAATGTAAAATTTGACTCCACCAGAAATTATGGAACAAGCTTTAGTAGCCACTAACAATTTATTACCAGCTAAATTCGCAAAGATGTACGGCAAATTTTACTCTCACTTTATGAAATGGAATGTTCAAAAAATAATGTTTTATTATGGGGTCTTAGTAATAATCGTGTATGCAACTGGCATTTAATGATTGCTATTAAGACACTCGTATTCATTACAATACTCGCCTTCGGCTCGTATTGTAATTTTCTTACTCGTGTCTTAATAGCTATCATTAAATGCTCATTGGATAATATACTATTACGTTTCTGTTTCCGTTAAATCTGTTTTGGTTGCACTTATTCTGTTTTCTTTTGAATATGCACAATTTCTTATGTCAAATACTACGGCGATATCTATTTTACAAACATTGATCCTTGAATGTTTTTATGTGCCTGTGTGCATACGACTTTCCTATGATCACGTGAACCCAACGTGACCACTGAATCTGTTCAGCGATTTGAGTATAGCAGAGGAAAAATCTGACTAAAGGCTACATGTTGCGTTTATAGATCTAAACAAAGAAGTCGATTCCGTTTCCTTTCAAAGTCTATAGTCTTTATAGCACAAGTTGGTATAAGTAAAACGTACATATACGCAGTAAAATCACTGTACAAGGAAATCAAGCTGTCATGAAAGCGGAAAACCAAATCTCTTCACCATTCATGCCTTCGACGGGAGTAAAACAAGGCTGCTGCTTTTCTTCTACCCTTTTTAAAATTTACCTAGATGCGCACTTAAAACATTGGACTAGGAAATATTACCTGATAGCAATATGGCTAAGTGAGAATCCAATATGCAGAAGATCAAATAGTGGTTGCAGAAGATCAGCAAGACACATAACATATATGTTGAATAAACTTACTTATAGAGGAATGCAATAAGTGGGGCTTAGAGGTAAATACAGACAAAATACAGTATAAGATTATTGGAGGAAAAAGACTAATATAGAGCTAGACAGCGGAACCATAAAAAACGTTATGAATATATGGGGGTCGGCATATGCGAAGATGGAAGAGACAATAAGGATATAATAAAGAAAACAGGCAGACAGCATCATCCAACACTGTGGAATAAAAGTCTGGCAAAAAAACAAAGAAAATAAACGCTTATGGACATACGAGTCGACAATATGGGTAATCGACAAAAAAGAGAAAACAGATTATGTACTTTCCACGGGGAAGGATATGTTGGTGAAGATATTTCGGCATAGCCATGCAATTGTTCAAGTGAAGACCATAGAGATAAAATGGAAGTGAAAAACACTATTATGGATACTATAAGTGAGAGCCATCTGGAATGGTATGGGCTTTTTCGTAAAATGAGGATAAACAGAATACAACAAGGAAGTATGGGATTGGATTCCAGCACAAAGAAATAAACACGGAAGACCTCGAAAGAAATGGATAAACAACATAGTCAGTACACAAAAACACTAAAACACCTTACCACACTAAAGCACAAAAATGGCTAAATATGTATTTCAACAACTAAGTTGTCATCATCAGTGTTGTTCTGTACGCTACGGTGTGTAGACAGCGCGATTTTTAATCAGTGCTACTGATGATGACAACTTAGTTGTTGAAATACATATTTAGCCATTTTTGTGCTTTAGTGTGGTAAGGTGTTTTAGTGTTTTTGTGTAGTTTCAAGCCACAGACTCCAAGTTTAGTTTCTTAAACATGTCAGTGAAATGAGAAAGAGAGGTTCACGAGAGGGCGACTGGAACGGCAAGAATAAATGACGTTTAGGATGCGAGCAACGACAATAGCTGCAAAAACTCATTATATATAATAATATATAAATAAAAAAAAGCGACGAACATATAGAAAAAACCGTTATTTTATGATACCTCCCTCAGTGCATATAGAAGTTGCTTCTGTGTTGTGAACTAAGCAGTTTATTTATTTGTTTGTGATTTTTGTTCTGTGGAGGAAAGTAAAAAGTAATTGAAAATGGCTACAACAACCTCCTATAAACCCTGTAAAATGAACGATTCTAAACTGAGATTACGATTCTTCCGTTTCAAAACATCGTGGCGCGATCTAAAAATATTCTGTATTGAATTTTTGGCATCAGTATAAAAATTGTACTTATTACTGATCGTAGATTGTCCATATTCAACGAATACATTCGCATTAATGTTAATAATCACATAATAAAATGCCCACCCACAAGCTTTGAGTTTCTTTGTAAGAATGCCAAATTATTCAGACCATTATTCATTCGACTTGATGTCTCGGCGATAAAAACAGACAGTACAGTGGAATTAATTAACTCGACGTGGCACCAAGTCATATTCACTGTCTATGGGAATTTTTTTAAATTGAATTCTTTAATTCTGTTTACTTGTTTTCTCACATATTCTCGATGCTGTTACTTTTTTGTTCTATTAGAAATTATTCCATCAGACACTGGTTGATATAAATAAAATGGCAATCGACAAAACTCTTCTATTATTATTGAATAAAGTTGTTTTAAATACCATTAAATTCGGATTGAATTTATGAGTAATAACAGTGGACGTTTATGAAAATGGACAGTTGATAAGGGTGTCTACATGTGCCATGTTTATATATATACAGAGTGATTAAAATTTATCCTCTTTTTAAGGTGACTCATACTATCTAAGAGAAGAATTTAGCTTTTGTAAAATCTCATTTTCTAAATACGCAATGCCGTTTTAATTTTGAATTGTTCTTGATTGATTAAAAATAATAGCTTCTCAATGTCGTCAAGTTTAATACTTTTACTATTTAGCATAAGTTAATGAACGTAATAGCCAAAATCATCATTTTATTTGCAGTAATTTTAATTTAGTATCTTACATAAATGGGTGTCTGTAATTTATTTACATCGGCAACTTGGAAACATTTTGCTTCGTTTCTGCTACTACCAGAGTCGTGCCTAAATATTTAGTTTACAATATAAACATCTGATCATGCTTGTATGCATCTACAACATTTCCAATGTGATTAAATAGCATGAATAACATGTAATTTTAATTTCATATCATATTCAAGTTGAGTTTGTCGATAATTTTCGAAATCAGTCTTAGAATCCTAAAAATATGCAAACATGGAAATGGCCGATCAGTAAATTAATTATAGACATCAGTTATCGAAATTCTTATACCAAAGGTATCGAGTTGATATATCATAACATGAAATTCCTTAACTAGAGGCAAGGTTTTACCTCATTGTCTTTTAAATGTATGTGCAATAGAAAATTACTTCATCACTTATTTTCAGTTACAATGTTGGTAATTACTACAGAAATAGAATTTAAATTGTTCTTTCTTACTTGAAAAGTTCACCTATAGAATGTTATTTACCCATAGGAAGTTTTTTTAAGATGTTGTTTGGGTTAAGATGACTTAATCATCTCAAGTATGGGTAGTAGAAATGAATTTTTGCAGTAGAACTTAAAAATTGTAATGTGGAGAATGCTTGACATGTTTAAAATTAATGTGGAAAATGTTGGTGTGATTACAAAATCAACATATATGTTATGTAGTTTACAGTCATCTGATAACATTGTTACATTGTTGATATATGGTTGCTAGTTACCTTACCTGGTATTTTAAATTTGCCTTTTTTAAATATATTTATACTAAATTACTTTTTTATATAATCCTTCTTTTAGGTATTTTGTAATGGAAGACTGTCAAATTATTAATTGTTTAGTTGTTTTCAACACAAAGCATGCCAAAAATTCCTATTAGCCAGATATTAAAACAACTCAAGTGATTAAAAAAAAATAATGAATTGATTCTTGTTTATACAGTAATTGACATACTTGTTACTAAGTATGCCTACTAAATAAATCGGGTAAATAGAAAAATAAATTTAAAAAAAACATGCTTCAATTATAATCCTATAGTAATGATATCTGCACATGATATCACGTGTTTATTTATTTGATATACTTAGTGACATGTGATTTATTAGAAAAATTGCTTTTACAAAAAATTTTCACATGTTTAGAAAAGAATATTGGCGAATTTTCTTTGGACTTTTATTATCTAAATAACATCTGATTCATTCACTTGGGTCATATTTATCAGATATTTTTGAATTGATTCCTTTGTACTTCATACAACTCATTCAAAATCAAACAAATGCCAACACATTGGTATTTTAATTAATTTTGATATCATAAATCATACACCAATTTGTATTAGCATCGTTTTTGGTACATTAAATATGTAATACGTTTCTAAATTGGGTGTTAGTGTTTGTTGTCCAAATCTGCAAACTAGCTTCTCGATTGATATAGCTAGTAATGTGCATTAAAAGTTGACTCTTTAATATATGTATTTTATCATATTTCTCATTTTTTATTTTTAAAGATTTACATCAATTACTTTCTCCTGCTTTTGATTGAGACACTGTCACTCAATATTCCCTCTCATTGGTTAACTAATCCGTGTTTTCCTTACATGTTGCCAGTCAGTTAGAAACTCATATTTTGGAAAGGTTATCCGACAATATTTTATACTTATTTAATTATCATTTGCCTCTCTTACAATCCCAGCGCATACTTTTCCTCCTGTCCTTAATCCAATTTGTTTTTCTAGTTTCTAGATCTTGCAAGTCTTTTACATCCATCATCCATCAATTTTTTCCGAAGTCGATTTTTGGCTTTCTCTCTTTCTAGTTTTACACATTATACCTTTTGTGAGCTTTTCTCGCAATAATTAAATGTATAGACCTGCCGAGGTCTCCTACTTCTGATCTGACAGATTGTGCTTGGATATTTGAACAGTTAATTTGAACAGTTTGAATCATTAATGTTTACTGGTACAAAAATATTTAGAGTAACTTTATCTGCTACATTTACAATCTCTATTCTTCTCTCTTTGTAAGACTCCAGGTTTCAATTATTGCTAGGCCCCACTTAGTCTTTTATATGATTTTAGTTTCGATATCTTTAATATGACTTTTCATTTTAGCGGTCTTTTTAGGGCAGAGCTATAATGTATAACTGAGACTACATGTTTTTTTTTTGTGTTGTTTAGGACTTCAAAGCATTTAAACTACTTATTTTGTCGTTTTCGTTCCCCAATATTTATGTGGTTGATGGTTTTATACATTTTTATGTCTCCTGATGTCATCGCAGGTTTTGTCTTTTCATTCTCTATTTTGTTATCTTCAAATTTACACGTGAGTAACTTCTCTTTGAAATCGTATATACACCTAACCCATAACTTTTTGTTCAGTAAGTGGGGAATAATGATCCGTGTATTGTTGGTTGCATAGATACAGTATAAATACATGGTTTTAATTTTACTTTTCAGTTAAATTTAAGGGAAGGTTTTACTTGAGAAATATTATCGAACGCCGTATATCAGGTTGCCTGAAATATATTGAATATATTTGGTGATAAAATTTAGTTCGTATGTTATCTGCGACAAAATGGTTATAATTTAATTTCGCTAATCAACACTATCACTGTCGATTGGGAAGAATAAAATATTCAATAATCCAAAACATCTGCTTTTTAGAGAATATAAATATTTTGACATTTTATAAAAAAACAGACACTGTTACTGTTACAACACAGATTTATTATTTTAGTTGACTACGACATTGTTCATATTACTAAATTTATTAAAAATCTTCAACATCTAAAGTAAATACAAATCACCGGGCGAAATAATAAGTAACAAATATAATTTCATAATAATAATAATAACAACATATATTTATTCCAGAGGAAGAATTAATATTTAATACATTCTCGCAAATATCATCAAAATAATTACAAAATAAAGCCGATATCTGAATGAAACAATTGTTCACCTGATCAAAACCGCAAAAAGATTTTTCTAATAATAATAATAATAATAATAATATATAATTGAATACAATCTCAATTTATTTGGTGTTCTGCTTATTACTGTTGACTAGGTATGCCTTCTATATCGCTGGTTTTAGACATTAAAAACTGTGAATAAAGGTTCTAATTGTGTGTTGCCTATCTGGCACATATCAGTACGCAATTTGCGATTAATCTCGTTACTTTCAAAGTAATTTTTTGTAGAGTAGGGTTACTTTGAAGGTAAAGTAAGTACATTGTCATGTTCAAAATGAAAATATCTATCGTGTCACGATTTAAAAAAGTACTTTATCAGCACAGTAAGATTTATATCGATGAAAAACGAAAAAGAAAAACTAAGTGCTGTATTTTAACTATTTTTTAATATAATTGAAAATTTTAATCGAGAGTTACTAGAACAAATATTGGTTATTTGGTTCATGTAGTGGCAATTTTTTCAAGTGCTTTAATTTTAGCGACTTTTTGCGTGGAAATTGGCCATTTTGTGGCATAGACCGATCAAGTAACCCCCCTTCCCTCTTAATATTGGGTTATAGTGATAAGAACGTTGTATAATAGGAGTAGGTTTTAGTAAAAACTATTCACTATATTTTCTTTATCTCATATATTTTTTTAATGTCTCTGATTAACTATTTTATATTATAAATTATATTTAGTCAATTCTTTGTTTTTCTTTTTTTTTGTGATAAACTTACTTGCCTAGATTTCACGTCAGCGAAACTATTCGAGGCATGTGACGGTATTTTCTCACGGCGAATGCCTAAGTATGTGTTTAATTGTCCATTAGAAACTCTCGGTGACTCGAGTACTAGCGTTAATACCGAATAAGGAAGTACGAAGGAGCACCCGCTAAACCCGCCACCAATTAGGAAATAACTTAAGCAAAACGCGGCCTTAGTATCGTCATGTTAATTCATATTCATTATATGTGTACGTTATATGAATAAAATCCAGTTAACTGGAACCATCTAATTAAGTTTTCGCACGAGTTAATTTGCCGTAAATCAAAAAATTCCATCCGCTGCGCGCACATAGCCATACTACTACACTAACGTTCCAACTTTCCTAGTGTACGTATGCTAAATATGTATGTACCTATTAGACCGGTTGCTTGATGAGCGGAGAAATGTAAGTTTTAATCTTGCTGGCGAGATGCTGCAATTAACATAGGAAGTGATGTAGTGATTTCCTGTTAATTAGTAATTGACGGGATTGTATACGGTCTTTTAAACTTTATATTGAACTGACATTTTTTTACAATACCTTTTACCTATATAACTATAATAACGTTGTACTCTGTCTGTAAGGACAGAGCAGTTGGAGGGATGTAGTGGGATATGTGAAGATTAACAATGGGTTAATTGCCTTGTTATTCCACGTACTAGTGATATATATTGCACACTTAGAAAAATAAAATAGGCACTATACGTAAATATGAACCATATTCATTGCGCGAATGTTAAATTCTACTAAATTATTTACAATTTATATTCTACTAAAAATACTATATCTTAAAAAATTATGCTACCCAACATTTTTTTTATAAAATATTTAGCATGAATAGTCCAGCTATCATGGTTTTAAGATGATTTATCTAGATTAAATTAAATAATAATCCTGGTCCAGGTGTTACTACAGTTATCCATGATATTTTCACAGTCACGGATAACTGTCTTCATTTCTGGGTCAAGTACGCAAGTTAATCAGACATTCACCCTCTGGAATCTTTTATGAAACCAGTGCGTACAGATCTAATTCATACAACCCCTTGCTAGAATTATAGACAAATCTGTGACTATTTTCGTGTACTTAATATATAATATAATTGTGTTTTCAAGCTCAATAGTACCAATCTTCAGTGTACACTAAAACGTTTGTTGCTTGCACAGACGCTTATATTATGAACAATTAATTAAATCTTGGGACATGAATTATTATTACTGTTATATATTAATATCTGATATCTGTTTTTTAATACAATTTAAGGTGTTGAAATGAATCGTGCACAAATCTCGTCTGAGCGCAGTTGGCAGCGCCCAGTCCGGAAAATTTTGAGGCGTTCGAATCTTAACGGTGCAATTTTTAAAATTTAATTTTAAATCATTCTTTTGCACTGAGTGTTTCATTTGATGAAAGATGTGATATATTACGAAAATAGTTATTTCCGCGATTCAAACTTTCAAAGCATGACTTTATGTATTTACATAACAACTTCCCTGATTTATCTATTAAAATGATGGTTATGCATGGGATCCAAAGAATACATTCACTTCCATGTTTATGTATTTCGACTCATACTACCGTGTTCCGCAATGTGAATAACTCGAAACAAAGTAAAACTTCCTACCTATGTGTTTATTAATATTTATTTCGAACATGCATTTTATACGATGTTAATTATATAAACTGTAGCAATTAGGTTGCCTCTAAATACGTGAATCTAATTGATTCTATTTCAAGTTTCTATGGAATGAAAGACGACGTCGTTACAAGAATATATATGTATACACATACGTGCGAGAAAGGAAGCAAGCCATCGACCTCTGACCATATAGGCAAGCCTCCGCAACGCACACGTAGAATTCTGAGCGTATAACTCGGACTTAACATGAAAGCTTTCATACAAAAATAATACGACCGTCCTCCTGTGTATCGTGCATCTCAAAACAAAACCGAAATAAAAGAACACTTAATGGCATTTATAAAAAAGTGCTCTAACTTTAGGAATTAATTACTTCTAGCAACATTATTTATATTGAAATGTTTTTTTTTCTGTCTTTCACAAAATATACAAATAGGTGGTGTACTGCATATGGGTAAATAGTTGTATATCAAAATGAGCAAACCATTTTCAAGATTTTAATTGCGATATAATATCATGGTATTCGTATTTAGCACAAGTAAATGCTTTTATTGAAAATGTAGACTAACTTGTACAAACTATTAATCTGCAATATCAAAATGTGCACCACTACAAAGAGAAAGATCTTAAAAAAAACTAGAATTAAGGCTATACGCCCGGCCTCGAAATCGTTTTTTCCATTGCCTAATCGTATTTTTCATGAAAACCTTACCGAATTTATACGCTAATTTAAGAAAAAAATGCCTTTCAATGGATAAATCGTAATTTCTTCGAAATTGTCCAAAGGGCCCTAAATAAAAATAAAAATGTAAGAAATTTCAAAAAACAAGCCTTTATTTAAAATTATGTAACACTCAACAGCAATACATAAATTTTATTTTTCCTTAATTTTTAAAAATAAGGTCACGAAACGGAAAACAAAATTTTGAAATTTGGGCGAAATTCTCTGAAATCAAATAGAGTATGTGGTACGCTCGCACATTGTGTCGAGAGGTAGCTCCGCCTACCATTTCGGGCAGTTTCTACGCAGTTTGTAAAATACTTCTGAGATCGGTGTATGTTAAGAAAGTAATCGTTACTCGGACATTATTTTATCGAAACCGTTGATATTTTCTTTACAATATAGTGTACATACACAGTGTCAGCGTCACAATACTTCCTTATACTACGTATCAGAAAGTAAAAGCAATATCTCTTCCCGTCCCTAACGCTATACCTGCTAGAAGCGCATGCTAGGACTCACACGGCTTGCGGGCAGGGAGTATAATTATTATATTTGACTCGCAATAATTTGCTTCTGAAACGATCTAGAAATTTATTTCTTGCACAAAAAATAATTTTGGAATGTTGGCTTTATTTTGTTTCACATATATATGGGTAAATTCTGAAAAATAAGATTAGTTACTCGATAGCTGAAAAATATCTTACACAAATTGGTGGTCTACTAAAACTTTTTTTTTTTATAAAATTTACACACCATAAAGAAAAATCGAAAACTCTAGTATCATCCAAATACTTTAGGGTATAACCTTAAAAAAAACAGATCCCTAGCTCTCTGCATTGCTGACATATCACGAGATAAGTATTAATAATTGAAGAAAATGAAAATTTTAAAATTTACACAAAAAAACGATTTTTCGACCTTTTTGCGATTTCGATTTTATTTTCCAACTCAAAATTTGAATCCGGCAGGTGATTTTACATATCCAGCTTCACTTTTTTTGTGTGTTTGAGAAAATATAGATTGTATAATTTAGGGGCGGTTGCTTCCCGACTGCCAAACATGTGCGCCAACCGGCGATTATCTGAGACCATAACGCAGCCATAAATTACAGGCAGATTAGATTAGGTGACAAGTTCTTTTCTCTATCTTTTTCCTCAGCATAAGACAGAGCACGCGGACCCTTAAACATTTGTCTTTTATTTACATTTGCACGAAAAGCAGTGGTACGCCTATTTCAAATCGAACTCAGCTTGAAGCGGGCGTCCAGCCTTAAGTCTGGGTGGATGGCTCACTGTTATCATGGATGTCTCATAATGATTCATATTGGCGACCTTTTTTCCTTCTTATACGTAGTATGGGGAAGTATTGTTATGACGAAAATGTTCGACCTTCAGATTTTTGCAGATGTCTCTCTCCATCTCTCTCTCTGTGTGTGAATATGATAGCGGCCAAACGGCTTCACCAATCAGTACCAATACAAAAGTATTAAAAAGCGAATTTTAGAAAGATTTTATAAAGTTCTTCTAAATTACTACCGGAGAAATAGGCCTTTTTGTCTTAGCGAAAAACAGTTTTTTTTTCAAATATCTCGCAAATTATACCTTTTTACAGATTTATCTGAAATGCAAAAGTATTTAGAGCTCCAGTTGGAACAATTTCTGTTTATTAACAAAAATACAAAATTAGGACCGGAGGAAGTAACACTTCTACTTGTATCGAATAATTAATACATACCATATAGATTTATTATATGTGCAAAAGTATTTAGAGATATATTTGGATCAATTTTTGTATAAAAGAGATTTTAAAATTTGGAGCAATTTTAAAAGGTTATGGACTAAGAATTTATACTTTCCCCTAAAGTAGAGTAAGGAAGTACACTAGAGCGTCGATAATCCGGATTAATTTTGACCGGACCCTGTCCGGATTATCAAAATATTCGCAAAGAACCAAAAAAAAAAAAACGGCCGTTAAATATGCTAAAACCGTTAATACATAATTCACTTTAGTGGTTAAATAATTTGAGCGGATAAATAAAATCATTAATCAATATGAACTTATAAGTACGCATATGTATTTTAATCAAATACTATATGTATGTTATGTGTAGATATGTATGTAACATTTTTTAAAATATGTAAAGAATACATATGTGTACTTGTACAGTTTATACCTACAGAGCTCTTAAAGAATCTGTTATTGATTTTTGAACTGCAGTAGTGATTCGCTTTTTTGCAGCCAAGTCTTTGATCCGTTTTAGTAGAATGAGTTGGGTTGATGTATTCTCCCTCTGTTGCTCAAGCCATGACATCGGATTTTCTGCTGCCATAAAAGCTTCCGAATGTGTCGGGCCTACCTTTTCAATTTCGTCTTCAATTTCCCCAATGGAAGCTTTTTCTTGGTCGCTGAAAATCTGATATCCAGGATCGTTTTTGTCAACAGCCAAGCATCTGGCATCATTTTCATCGCATTGCTCGAATCATGGTGCAAATTTCTGCCGCTTAGTTTACACCGCAGTATTCGTTATCTTTTGCAATTTCTTCTTCTGGCAATAATTTATTCCAGGCTCTTTGCAAATTGCTTTTGGTGAGAGGATCTGCAAGCATATAAATGCTATTTTTAATGTTAATTATTTTAATGAATTCCACCACACTCTCTTAGTCCTTTCCTGTCAATTTAAAGGCTACGCAGGAGCTGCTTCCTATAGATTTTTTTTTTCATTTTTCAATCACTCTCTGATCCATTGGCTTCAAAGTAGCTGTGACGTCGGGTGGGAGGAATTGAAGTTCATAATTATTATTCATTGCGTTCAATACTTCGAGAGAGGGATGTGTGGGCGCGTTATCAATGATAAGCAAAACTTTCTTTATTCTTCTCCTCGCGGTATTATTTTTTTATTGTGATGATGTCGAGATTTTTGAAATGTCCGCGTTTTGAAGTTCCAGATAACGAAAAAGTGACTTTTGTCTCTCTCTGTGTGTGTGAATGTGTATATATCTGTGACCATGATAGCCGCCAAAGGGTTAAAGCTCTCATTCTTCTTCTTCTTCAATCAGAGTTCATCCAATATTGTTCTGTTCGGAGTGATTGTTTCTTCCAGGTAAATACTTGTCAACCAGTTCTTCATTTTGTAGGTTCGTTGATTTTATCATTATACGAATCTTCTGCATTTTTGTTTTGAGTTTGTAGATAGTCAGTAGTGCTGAATTGTTTTCACACCTTGTGTAATAAATAATACCTTCTTTCCACATAAGGAACAACATAAATACACATTCTGCAATTCCAAAGGACAATGCTCCATGATAGATTTCATAATAACAAACAGAATAGTTACCCCTCACAAATATTAGACGTGAGAGCCCTAACATCAGCTAACTTAGGAAGACCATCACAACCTTATCCTATGCAAAATAATAATGGAACAACCTACAAAGTCTAAGAAGGTGCCGATATATGTGGAGAAATACAACTTACAATCACTGTCACTGGATGCCACTCGAAAACTATATGAGACCAGGCTAGAACATAAACTGCAAAACGCTAATATAATAGGCCAAACTGATGTGGAGAGCTGCTGGCAACAAATTACAAGCCGCCTATGAGGCTATAGGTAAACGTATAGAATCAATATAAACGCCACAAACCATACCAAACCGTGGTTTTGTGAAGAAGATAGAAAAAGGAAAAGTTATTTAACCTACAAAAGCTCACCAACAGAAGTTGAACTCACCGAATATTTGGAAATCAGGAACAGCATAAACTCAAGAATCAGGACCATTAAAAGAGACCACTGGAGAAGATTTACCAGCGACATGGATCATGACCTGTACGGAGCACAAAGAAAAATATTGAAAATGCTTAAAAACAGGAAAAACCCGTAAATGAATACGTGCAAACAAATGGAATCCCAACCAGAAACATAGGAGGAATACTTCCGACAACTATACAGAGCGGAGGAAGCATTGGAATAGGAGGTATATGACACAACAGCGAAAAAGAGCTGGATGGAAAACTGAAAAACTAAAAAACAGAAAAGCAGCGGGAGTTGACAACATACCTAACGAGTTATTGAAATACTGAGGCTTTTCCAACCTAATTCTGAGCTCACAACAAATACCAGAGGAATGGCACAACAGCATTACAATACCTATTTTTAAAAAGGGACAAAGGACCTGCCCCGGAAACTATAGGGGAATAACGCTCCTAAATACAACAATTAAATTATTCACAAGTGTCCTCAAGGAGAAACCAGAGAAGAACAACAAGGATATAGAAAAAATAGATTCATCATCAAGCAGCTAAAAGAAAAGTCAATGGAATTCAACAAACCCCTCTACATCTGCTTCGTCGATTTGTCAAAAGCCTTTGACAAAGTACGCTTGGAATATATAGTTAGTTTACTAATTAACAAGCGAACGCCATCCAATATCGTAAAAATAATCCGACTACTAAACACGGGCAACATAACAAAAATTAAAGCAGGCGAGCACACAACTGCCAATACCCCAACGCCGGGCGGAATCAGACAGGGGAACAGCCTGAGCCCATTCTTGTTTAACCTGTTAATGGACGAAATTATACGGGACGTCGCGTCGTTGAATTTGGGTTATAGAATGAGCAGGAACAGAGTCAGTATGGTGTGCTACGCGGACGATGCAGCAATCCTAGCGGAAACAGAAGACGTTCTACACGAACAGCTCTTAAAATTTTATCAAACAAGCCAACAGCTAAACCTGAATATATCCACTGACAAAAGAAAAGCCATGACAATCGCTAAAGAACCTAATAGATGTAAACTTGTGGTGGGAGATAGACCCATCGAGCAAGTCAACCAGTTCAGGTACCTCGGACTTGACATTTCCAGTGGTCATGAGCCAGCCAAAGACCTAAGGAACCAGATTAATAAAGCGACATCGCTATCAGGATGTTTAAGAAGAAACAAGCAAAACCAAGAACATGCTAAGAGTTGCTGAAATGAGAACACTACGAACTATCCTTGGCAAAACCAGAAAATACCGTATAAGAAACACCGATATCAGAGAACAGTGCGAGATAGTACACGTGGTGAGAGACAGAAGAAGATGATGGTAAAATCACGTTAGGAGAATGGACGAGAGCAGATTGCCACGCGTAGCACTAGAGGTAAAGCCGGCAGAGGGGATCGAGCACCGGGAAGGCCATGGAAAGACAGCTGGAAATCAACATCACAAGACAAACCATAGCTATAAATTCAGAAATTAACAGACCAATAGGTCTAAAACAAGAAGAAGAAGAAGTGTAATCAGGAGGCTATTAGAATCGAATTGCCCGGAATATTAGGGACTTTACGTTTAACAGTATAATCTTCAACTTAAGATCTGATTATATATTCAATCAAATCGGTATACCAGATATACTATTTTATTACAAAGTAAAAATCAAATTATACTAATAATCACATTTGTCTACACTACAAAAACGAATTTCACAAACTTTACAAATTAAGACATCATGCTGTCCACAGTAAAAATAGTTTTATCTACAACTGTTCCCTGTATGTGCATCTATTTCAAGGCCTTTTAAAAGAAGACAACTTTAAACTTAACATATTATTACTAGGTGTATTTTTTTACACCAGTCATTATTAATTTCCCAACAATTTCAATGATTACTACAAACATTAATATACGAAATTTTGAATGTACAGATCACGCATTTCAATGTACACAACCGAAAAAGGCAAAAAGGCAAAAACGACGTGGGTATACCAACAATGTAATGTGCAGTAAGTTTGTCAATGGAGCACACATGAAATAACTCTCTCCTCTACACACTTGTTCGCTATTTTTTATTCTCTTTTCCGGCGTATGTCGTGGGAGGGAAAGTGGCCGACAAAGCGGGTTAAAGTGGGGACAGAGACAGGTGTTCTGATCGATAAACGTGCACCTAAAGGTGGCGCCGGTGGAGGGATGCCTGGCGCCACGTCGGTGACGTCACAGCCCGCACTGTGATGTTACACCTTTTCCTTTTGCACCTGTGCGCTTTTTGCGCGAATATTGCGTGATTTTTTTGTATTGTACGAGAACAATTACTATTTTTTATTGATGTTTTTATTTAAATATTATGAAAGACTAAACTAGGAAATTCTTCAACTTATACTTACTGAATATCTGCTATTATCCTTGGTTATTTTGTTGGTAAAGTCGTTAAAGTTATTGTTATTAATAATAAACAATAATAACTCTTCTATTTATACAGAGTAAGCACTCATAATAAACGTACAAGATAATTCATATTCTAGAAATGTGCGATATGTATGTAATGATATTAAAACGCAATCGGTTCAGGGGTTTCAATAATGACATTCACATTTTTAATGAAAACTTGCCAAGTTTGATATGAAGGTTTATCAGTTTGCAGAAAATTTTACTTATCAATAACTTAACTTGGCGTAGTTTTTATATTTTCATTATTTTTTTTTAAAAATAACAACACAGATGCCTAGGAGAAGTTTACTTGCTTTTTTACATGTATGTTTTTGATGAAATTCAATAACTTTTTGTTTAGTTAATATACAGGGTTAGTTTTAAATAGCGCGTTAAGTTTCAAAATAATATACGTTACTTCTATTTAACGAAAAAAACATGGTTATGCACCGAGGTTTGTCTTTTCCACATGAAGGCGTGCTATTCACAAAAAGAACATCGCCATAGAAAATCTTTTCAATTGCCAATTATTCTCTAACAAATGTTGTAACTCTTTGCATTTGGTCGTTTTTTTCGAAGAACCTTTAACGGGAATTACTGAAGGTATTTAGGTAAATGCGTTTAGGATAAACAAAGTTATGGATCGACTTTAACTACATTTTGGCCCAAAAAATTTAAATATTTTTGTTGAGTTACAAATAAATTTCTTTTTTGTTTCCAGTTGGACATTTATATTCTTCAGATTTGCATAGACTGGTACCTATTTAGCGGTGACCCTGTATATACATTTAAGTTTCTTTCTTTTACTTTTTTTATTCCATTTAGCAGCAAGTGATTTTTATTTTGTATAAAGAGTAAACATATATATCACTAAATAATGTATTTAATCTAGTTATTAAAACGAACTAAAATGGGAATAAACAAAATATTGAAATCATTAAAATAGGCAGCAAAAAAACTTGCGACTTCTTCCTTTGGGGTCGGATCCAGAGCAAGGTGTACGTTGAGCAACCGCAAACGTTATAATAAGTAAAAAAAATCAAGAAGAAGATGCACGTATTATACCGGAAATGTTACGGCGAGCAATGGACCATCTTCGAATAAGACTACAAGAATGCGTAGATCGTAATAATAGTGCCCACCTGTCAAGTATTGTTTTTAAAAAATAAAATGGCAAGTCTAACTTAACAGAAAACTGTAAAAACATTTCTGTTAAAATAAATACTTCTGTAGATATAGTAGTTTTAAATTTTCCCGCTTCAATCACGAACCCTGTATTATTGATAGACCAGCAAACTAGTTCTACATTTGATTTATTCATATCCAGAGAGGAATAAATTCTAACTAATTTATTGTCTCAAAGAATGCAAAGAAACCTCTGATTTAGAGGGGCGATCATATTATTTTGACACCCAACGTGGTGGGTAGTAAAAGAACATAGTATTATTTTGACATTCAACGAGGTTATTGTAATAATAACAATAAATAATAAAATAACATATTAACGTTACATTTTGTAATTAAGGTTTGCTATATATAATCTTTTGACGAATTACTGGACGTACGCAGTCTATATTGCTTTTAGGATGCTACTGAGATCTGTTATAGACATGTGTCGCAAGGCGACATAATTCGGGCGGTCTAAGTTTAACAGTCATGGTTGACAATACGTCGCAGGTCTATAGAGGCTGAAACACGTGTGTGTATGTTGTTAAACACCATAGATCCATCCGTGTATATATTACCAATTAAATTAATTTCGTATATGTATGCTTTTTGGTTTGATACACTTGTTGCTTACCTCAAATAATCACCCATAGTTACATTTTGGTACTTGGGCTAAACCATATTTATGGTTCATAGCAGTATATTATTAATTAATTTTGAAAAATTATTATGTAAAATAATGTTTGTCAAAACTAGTTTAGATTTTACTTTCCTTTAAATGTCTTTTTTTTCTAATCTTCTATTTAAGTTGTGTACGATTTACACCAGTTTACACCATGCGTGTTTGCAACATTGTTTTGAATTTTGCACTGTATAATAGGAAGTGTCCTCAATTAGATCATACAAATTGCAAAATAAATTTCCTTTTCCTTGCAATACACACACAACATAATTCCTTTTCGACGAACGAATACAACAGGCATTTAATTAATCAGAAAAAAACAAATACTTAACTGATATTATTATTTGCTAAATGAATCTAGATGTCTGCACATATAAATATTAAAATTTACTACTTATGACATTCATATATTCCAGCGTTTATGAAATTATCGTTCCATTATAATTATTTTATTCGATAAAATAGTTCAAAGGCTATGATTATAATAACATTTTTATCTTTTATTTATAGCTTTACTTCGTTTTCAGTTGTACACTTGGTACACAGTGGTTTCCATTTCGAACGAGTTTATATTAAGTATATTATTACTTGATGAATTTAATTAAATATTTGCTATTTATTGCTTATTTCTGGAATTATGTAAATATATGACGCAATCCTTATAATATGTATTTAATACAGCCTAGACATTTGCGCGCTTGTATTTAGGCAACATTGTGCATAATAGAATTAACGTCTGCGAATTTAAAGAAACGTTTTTTAAAATTTATTTTCTAAGCCACAGGATCGACGTTAATTGCGACTATGTTTATAATTATACACAGGACGTCTCAGGTTTAAATTACGAGGGAGCAAAGAAATAATGTAAGCTACACGCACTTATTGAATACCACTATTCTTATGGTGAACTGCAACATCTGTTTGCGTCGCGAAAACGACAGCAAAAAAATCCGATTAAGAAAGGAATTTATCAGTAAAATCCCTTCTTCATCGGCGTAGGTAGAAGCGTGAGGAGTTTTTAAAATTTATTATATTTACCTTATATTTCATAAAATAAATAAAGTTTTATATGTATATACCTATTCATACTTACGTTAGTTTTGTTTTTTCATTGTTTTGACTGTAAAGGTAATTTTTGTAACAGGGAAACATATCTTTATATGCTGCATATTACTTGTATAGCACATGCTCTCCACAGAATCTGTGAATATATCAGAGACAACTATCCGGAAGTTGATAGACTTGTATCCGCTTTTAAAAAAGTTTTCAGAAAAGCACCATCGAGAGTAGCTCTTTACAGGGAAAAACTTCCATCTTTGTCACTGCCTCCCTCGCCAGTAATAACTAGATGGGGAACATGGTTGGAAGCTACTTCATTCAAAGAGAACAAATCTTACAGAAGAGAACCTTGAGAAAGTATTGCTAGTAAATATTAATACTCCTTTACTCGACTTGAACTACAAAATGAACATATAATAAGGTAATTTCTATTTTATAGATCACCACCCACTTGTCATCTAATTATATAAATAAAATTAAAATCTCTTTAAAAATACAACATTTCAATAGTGCGCCCATGGGCGATAAGCCATCAACCTTTCGTGTCCGGTCTGTATTTATAATTTTTTCTTGTATGGGACTATTTATATTTCTTATTATGCAGCATTATTTTTTTCTTAAAAGCAACTTCTTTTTGATTAATAAAAAACTTAAACATGAAATCCAGGATGTGGAGTAAGCCTACTTTTAATTTTCCAAAAAATATTTGTGGTATATTTTGGGCTATGCACTTCAAAATGGTTGTAGTTTGCTAGAAATAGAAGGAAATTAAAAAGATGAGCAAGACTTGGGAGTGCGCATCCAGTTTATAGAAGACTCAACTGGTAGCGGCTATTTTGACCCCGTGTTTTGACATCAAATGTGGATTTTTTATGATTGCCCAGGTTATGTTCCTTTTCCTGGTTTGTGCATATACCATTCTTAAAATATCGCATTTTTTGTTCCTGAGCTTTAAATGCAGTTTTAAGATAGACTTGTTCCATTTGTGTTCCTTTACTTTGTCTGTTAATTTATTCTAATCCTATGGCTTATTCATTCTACAAAAGGTGTAGAAATGGCGCTACAATTTGAACACATTTTACAGATGGTAATTTTGGTATTTTGATAGCAAGTATAGAACACATATTCTGCCATCACAGGGATGTCTTTGTTACGATATATTATACATATTTAGGAAAACAATTATTTCTCAACTTCTTCTTAACTGTGCTTATCAACATGACTTATTAAACTTAAAGCTTAGATTGTGCTTTAACTTTTAATCTTAACTACACATTTTAAAAGTATGTATAACAATTTTATACTATTTTTTATTTGAACAAACACACCAATACTAATATTGGAATTGATTTATTATTGACAGCAACATTAAACTTAATAGAGTTTGATCGGGTTTACTTTTTGTCGTCTCTGATTAAATATTCTCTATTTTGACATATCAGTGACTTCTTAGATCAAAGAGAAAAAATATGGCGTAAGAAATAGTCCTGTTTATCTTAATTATAAATTTTTCTTAGTATTTTTTTAAAAAACCAAGGAATATTTGGTGAGTTATTGTCTGTGGGCCTAACTTTTTTCTGTATACATTTCTAATTGGTTAAGTGAAGACCAGTAATAAAATATAATTGCTGGTAAATAAGTATTCAAACCTGTCAGATGAAATTTATATTATATATAGATCTTTTTGTGTATTTACTATTTACCCAGTCAGTAATAAATATCAAGAGTGAGTGCATATTTCAAATACTCCTTTTATTAAATTTTAAAAATGTTTTTGTCTGGAATTTTCAGATGCTTGTATTAAAGCAAACATATATTTTTTTATACGTTTCCAATGCTGTAGATGATATATATTCCTGGAATACAAGCAATTCCTTCCATCACAATAAATTTTATTTTATTTCCTGATACTCAATTATTTTTTCCGGTTTTATTTTATCTTAAAATTATTGTACAAAAAAGTGTTCTTGTTTCTGGCTGCCTGGAAGTATTTTACGTGGTTAAGAGGGGATACCAATAATAAAATAAACTTCCTAGTAAATAGGAGTTCAACCAATGACATTAATTTATATTACACATATACAGGTGTCCCAGAAATAAAAAGACGGAGTAGCAGATATGTAACGTCCGAACAGAAAACGGCCCAAATATACCACAATAACGAAGAAATTAAAATTTTAATTTTCTATGTTGTTTTTTAGATAAAAAAAAATACATTACGGACCTGGCACAGAATGTATGTTTAAAATTCACATAAGAATATTCATTTGTAAATAGAAACGAAGACGCATTCATAGAGAAAAATACGCTTTTATTTGCATAAAACGGGAAAAAAACGTTAAATCGTAAAAACATATTTTTTGCGGGATGTGTCTCAATAACGCAGCTATGTAGTCGGTTATTGACCCAGATGGGTGACCTACTTTTTTGCAGGCAATAAAAGGTTGTTTTTATTTTTAAAATAGGAAGGTTGTTGCTCTTTAATGTGTTCGTAGTTGGAAACAGCTGATTATTAGAATATTCAATAAATCGTATTTTTCTAGCATGTTTAAAATTAAAGTAATTAATGGTTTGATATTTATTATGAAGTATCTGTTCCTCCTCCTTTTTTTTAACACAAGTAATATGGTGGTTCTGAAAAGCACCGATTGTGAAAGTGAAGCAGGTGGATATTTAGTGCAGGGTCGGCGTAAGCCCAATTGAATTCTTTATTATTTTTTTTCTGTCGTCTGCGCACGAATAAAGACTTGATATTTTGAGGGTACGTTTTTACACAATCTAGCTTCCGATTTCTGCTACTCCGTCTTTTTATTTCTGGGACACCCTGTATAATACGTTCCCAAACGATTGGTTGTACGTTAAAATTGAATTTATTAAGGGCGGTTCCCAAATTTCCCAAGATTTTTTTTTATGGAAGACAGATTTAAAGAATTTTTTGTTTTGTGTTTTAAAGTCGTTTTTAGGAATCGCATCTTATCAAAAACGTAATTGTTTCTTTAGATTAACATATTACTATATAGATTTACATCTCTCTGAAATACTTGATAATATATACATTAATCACAATTGCCACTGTTTTTTGTACTTTTCCTAGCTATACACTATTATTATTCATTATATTGACGATGTAGTAGTTGTGTGTAGAAGTGAACATATGATTATAAATAGCTGTTTAGTTTCTAAATTAAAAGTTAATCCACTGCTCTTGGGGTAGAACAAATGAAGGAAGGAATATGTTTCCACGTTAACGGCTTAATATTGTAACGAAACCAGCAGACGAATTGAGTTACATTAAATAAAAGAATCAGATCTCTCGGCGCGATAAAAACGAAATTGTCACACGCAAAAAAAGGCAGACCGGGCGAGCCATAAATCATCTCTCTCTCGGCTGGTAAATATCGTAAATGCAGTGAGTCATCTAATTTAAATGTACGGCATAAGCAAAGAAAAGTCTAGATTTCCCCTGGTATATTACGGAATTTACTGGTACTTTTCGAGAACTTTTTATGCAGATATATATATAGGGATTCATCGCGGAATTCATTCATTACGGGATTCATTGATTGCGGAGAAGTAATCGCGGAGTAATTCGGTAGTCTCGAGTGGTCTCGTGGGAACAGTGGAAATAAATAGTGGTAGCCAAATAAATAAATATAGTAGTGCCGTCTTATATAAATAGAACTGTGATATAAATAAATACGGACATATTAGTAGTAAATAAATATAAGTGTTTAATTTTAATTTATTAATAGTAGTTTAAGTGTGATAAGTTAGTTTTATATTTTTATATTGTTATATAATTTTAAGTATATAAATATACAGACTGTTTTAAATAAATAATTGCACGAGTTGTTTATTGGAACCCGAAAACGCAACAATATTTTAGAAAATTTCTAAATCCGAACTCGTATATGAATTACAGACACCAGTTTTTATTAGTATCGATATTTTCTTTTCTATTAAGAAAATGATTGCATGCTTGCTGAATATATAAAAAAGAAAATATACTTATTACACATTTTGTCAGTGGAAATAAAAAAAATACTTCTACATTAATTTGCCCTTCATTCTACCTTAATATAAATACAAAAACTCAAGTCATACTTATTACGTGAACATTTTTCTCTAATAATACAAAAAATTAAATTTGTTAACATCTTTCTCTTTATTTCTATATCTGATTTTAGATTTTCTAGTGTTAGGCTGTTTACTTCAGCATTTTGCACTTAATTTGTTTTTTTAATATCTTTCTTCATACCTTCATACTTTGCTCGTATAGAATTTCTATTTAAACCAATAATAGCTATAAATTCATCAATGATTTTTCCACAATTTTCCTGCTTTTGGTTCCAAGTTGTAGTATTTTTCAAATAATATACTCATTTGATCAACACGAAAATGTTTTTTCTGTGTCATCTTTTGGGTATTAGATGTCGCTGTGATACTCTCACTGCATTTAACACGCAAAAATGACATAAGCAGCTTTTTAAGTCTTGAAGCCATTGTCGACAGTCTCCACGTACACTGACGAGACCTCAAAGGTCGAAACACCGGTGTCTGTGCGTTCGATTGTCGGCAATGGCACTTAATGTATGTGTGTATCTCAAACACATGCATATACCTATGCATATACGTTTTACGTATAAATGTATATATGTAAGTCACAGTAAATACTCATTTGGTACTTTCCTCCATTAATTCAATCAGAATAAAAATGTTAATCACATATGATTATAATAATTTCTTTTTGTGCTTTTCGGCGGTAATGTTATTTAAATTAGAATCTGTCAATTATCAGCATTAATCTGATGATTTGCTTACATTTATTTTTGAAATGTTGTTACAGATATACCGGTTGTGTCAACTACCATTAGGCATAAGAAATCAATGTATACGTATATACTATATGTACTTGTCGCCGGTATTGGGACGGCAGTAGGTACCGGGTTGGCATACATATACATACGTATACATCGTACATACGTATGCATGAGAGTCCCTATGTCTAATGCTATTTGACAAAACCGGTATATATCTTGGTAATAGTGCTCTTGTAGTTAGTAATATTAGGAAGAAATGTGTATTTTGCCTATCTGTCAGATATCAATGGTCTTGTAGATACGTATACAGGACTTTTCTATTGAGTGTCAAAAAATCGGCTCTTAGACTAAATGAAGTATTTATTATACCATCGTTACGGTTTTTCTGGTATTCGTTGGAGGGGAGGATTAGTGCCATATTTAATTCTGCAATTGTGAATCGTATTTTTTTATTCCTTTCATAACATTTCAAATATATTTTTTCAATAGATATTAACCACTAGTCGTTATATATAATTTTACTTACCCTTGATAAAATATATTTAAATTTTTGATTTTGTTATTTTAATACTTAGTGATTGATGTAGAAGCATGTAAACCTAACACATGTTAATATAAACATATGGTTAATCTTATCTTTTCCAGCAGTGCTCTTACTGCATTATAAATAATACGTCTGAATAAATAAACTTATCTATTAGCGTAACAAACTTATTTTATAAATACACACATTGTAATATTATATTTTCGTGCCAAATTTCTCTCTGTTGCTTATTTATCGGTTAGGCTCAATTTTTCACTACTTGTAACGAACGTTTCGAACAAACTATAAAAAACTCAAGATTATTTTCTATATATCTCAGTAATGCAGTAGTAATAAAATCATTATACTTGCAAACTCTCATAAAGTTATAATTAACAACAAATTTTATCAAAAATGTAACCAATAGATACATCACTCAATAAATATATAGGTTAAAACAGTTTACATACTAAATAAAATTTTACGACATAATGCATAATTGGATATGACTAATTTGTACAAATAAGTTATACATATACAATGTCAAAGGTTTTTTAAAATCGCTAAGCGTTCTTAGAATTACCAACTGATTATATGACATTAAAACATTGTAAAGGCAGAGTTATTGACACCCTTAATGACATAAAAAAAAAACTCATGAGACTCGTGAAAACGACATTGACACACTCACAAGCAGCGATTATGACGCAAGAAGGAACATCAGACAATTTTGAAATAAACAAAGGAGTTAGGCAGGGGGATGCACTTTCAACCACCCTATTTAATATTGCCTTAGACGGAATAATTAAACAAACAGGGGTAGAAGGGAATATTAGAAATAAATTGGTACAAATTATAGCATATGCGGATGACCTGGACATAATATGTAGAGACGAAAGAAGCCTGGAAGAGACATTCGGAAGACTCGTACAAGCGGCGGCGGACAGAGGTCTACATATCAACGAAAAGAAAACAAAGTATATGGTAAGCAACCGAACGGCGTACGCCGGAAGGAAGAGCAAAGAGATGGGGAGCTACGAATTCGAGAAAGTACACACTATCAAATACCTCGGAACAATAATCAATATAGACAATAATAGAACTGCCGAAACAACTCACAGAATACAATCAGGTAATAAAGCGTATTACGGGCACAAGAAACTACTAAAAAACAGAAACATCGGCTTCGATACAAAAATGAAAATCTATAGGGCAACAATAAGACCAATAGCGACGTACGCGGCAGAAACAATGGTACTAACGAAAAGAGACGAGAAAAACTTCAGAATATTCGAAAGGAATGTAATAAGAACAATGTATGGCCCAAAGAGAGAAACAGAAGGAATGCGAATACTGATGAACCATGAAATCGACCGACTAGTGAAAGGAAAAGATATAGTTAGATTTATAAAGGCCCAAAGAATAAGATGGTATGGACACATCAACAGAGCAGGCACAGGAGCAACAGTGCGCAGCATTGCCCAGTGGACACCAGCGAGCAAGAGAACGAGAGGAAGACCAAGAATCAGATGGGAACAACAAGTGAAAGAGGACTTGAACAAAATGGGAACAAACTGGAGAATGCAAACAAAGAACAGAAAAGAATGGAGGCTAATAGTAGAAAAGGCAACATCACACAAAAACTTATAGAGGGAATAGGTGGAAATGTGGAGTGATCCCCCACAAGAAAAGGATCGGAGGGCCCAGAAGGGCGGCTATACTACTCCGCAGGAGTGTACAGCCTATTATATATAATGACATAAATATTCTTCCTTTTTTGAGAATGATCCATATCTTAGAGCGGCAAAGGTCTTCAAAGCACTACACCACAATTGAATGTGTTTACTTAGTGATCGGAAGCAGTGTTGCCAACCCTACACCGATTTATCGGTAGACCGGATTTAGAAGGTAATCTTCCAATATACCGATTTGACACTTCATCTACCGATTTTTGGGATATCCTAAATTTCAGTCAGATATTTAAGAATAAAAGAGATCGGGGAGGTATTTTTTTGTAAAATAGTAAATTGAGAAATTTTTCCATATTTAAAAAATTATTAATGATAAGATTTCGCTTTACATATTGTTATCTTAGTGTGGAAGATTTTGTTTAGATTTTTATATAGAAACGTGTAGGCAAATTATTTAAAGATTTCCATTAAAAGAAAATATAATAAAATTACTTAATTAATTAATCCTAGAATTGTAAAACATGGTTCAATAAGTTCTATTACTCAAGTAGTCCCTTTGTATCCTAACTTAAAATATGATAATTACAAGCACTTGACTTTACCAGTAAGTAATCAGAATTCCTATTGATTTAGAACGGCTTCCAATTTGTTTTGGACATTATCATCAGCAACTCCAAATAATTGAGAAAGGAATTGCCGCGGATCATATACAATATTCATGGCGTTATAGAATATCGTAGGTTGATCGGAGGAGGTTCTATATGGCGGACGGCTGGCTACATGCAGATATTCTGGAATAATGTTCATGGAAATTGGCTAAATCTACCCGAATAGTTGGTTGGGTTCATAAGTGCTTGTTGAGCTTGAATGTAAACAGCATCATTTGGATTTATTTTTATTTTTTTTTTTTTGGAAAATTGTCATTTCTTAATTGCTGAACACGAAAATGACTAAGAAAAAGCTGAATTGGCTACGGGTTTTCTGTAATATGTACGCATATTTCAGAAAAAGTGTACTTATGTCAATATTATAGTACATGGTAAGAAAACATTTACGCATATTTCAGAAAAAGTGTACTTATGTCAATATTATAATACATGGTAAGAAAACATTAGTCTGCTTCCGGCTTTCGACTTCTTTTGGCCTGCCGTTTGTAGTGGACTTGTGGAGCATCTCTACTGATTGTCCAACAATAGTCAGCTAGCATTGACGTAGACCATTTGCCTTGGTACCGTTGCTCCATGGTGGCAATGTCCTGAAGAAAGCGTTCGACGTGCTCATCGCTGACCTGCCCGCAGTTATCAGGAAAGAAATCTAAGTGGGAATCAAGAAAGTGGATCTTTAAGGACATATTGCAGCCGAATTCATGAAACAAAGCCAACATATCCTCAACCAGACACTTGTAATTTTCTGCCTTGTCATTCTCCAGGAAGTTTGCTGCCACTTGATAGAATGCATCCCAAACCTGTTTTTCTTTACCTTGAAGAAGTTCCTCAAACTTGGGGTCTCGGAAGAGCTGTCTAATTTGAGGCCCCACAAAGATGCCCTCTTTAATTTTGGCTTCACTGAGTCGAGGGAATTTGTCATGCAGGTACTTGAATGCTGGTCCATTCTTATCCATGGCTTCTACCAAGTTTTTGACAAGACCGAGTTTGATGTGTAAAGGAGGAATGATGATTTTGTGTGGCTGTGCCAATGGTGGGTGCTGTACATTCGTTTCTCCAGGCTTAAAAAATGCTCTCGGAGGCCAGTCTTTCTTGATGTAGTGCAAATCGATTGCTCTGCTGTCCCACAGACAAAGAAAACAGCAGTACTTTGTATATCCCTGCTGCAAACCCATCAACAGAGATACTACCTTCAGGTCAGAACATATCTGCCAGCCATACTTGCTGTAGTTAATCGTCTCCAGTAGCTGCTTTAGATTGCCGTAAGTCTCCTTCATGTAGACCGCATGTGCAATAGGTATGGATGGAAGCTGGTTCCCATTATTCAACAAAACCGCCTTTAGGCTCAGTTTTGAAGCGTCTATAAACAGCCGTCATTCGTGGGGATCATGTGCAATACCGAGAGCTTGTAGTAGACCATCAATATCGCAGCAGAACACAAGGCTTTCTTCTTTCTTAAAGAAAGATTCGAAGAGCTGATGGCGAGTGCGAAATGAAGTCACTCGGACATTCTGTTCCAGAAGATTCCACTGTCGAAGTCTTGAGGCCAGCATCTCCGCTTTGCTTTTCGACAGATCCAAATCGCGAACAAGATCGTTCACTTCATCCTGGGTAATTTTATGTGGTGCAAATGTTTCGTCAAAGCACGAAAAGTCATCATCCTTACTGCCACGTTGAGGAGAACTCGCCGACGCATGGCCATCCTCATCGTCTGAACTGATAGAAAAATCTGTAGGAGGTTCTGGAATTGGGAGTCCTTCGCCATGAGAGACAGGTCGCAGAGCAGATGGTATGTTAGGGTATTCAACTCTCCACTTCTTCTTCTTGGTGATGCCTCCAGAAGCTGGTCGTACCATACAGAAATAACAGTCGTCAACGTGATTGGTGGGCTCCCTCCAAATCATGGGCACAGCAAATGGCATTGCCTTTCTTTTGCCATTAAGCCACTGTGAAAGATTTACGGCACAAGTGCGGCAGCATACGTGTGGGGCCCAGTCTTTGTCCTGGTCGCCTATCTTGCAACCAAAATACAAATGATACGCTTTCTTAACTGTTGCACTGATGTTCTTTTTCTGTGCAGCAAATGTCACTTCTCCGCAAATATAACAGAAGTTATTTGCACTATTAACACAGTTACGAGGCATTGCTACTGTTTAGTTACTTTACACTATAGCAATCACTTACATATGTATGCTAGAGCTTCGAAAAATATGCGCGAATGAACGGACATTGCACGAGTTAACTGTCACGTCGGCCATTTATAAATAAACTATAATTAGCTATTGCTTGATATTGCGCAATCAATTTCGTAACACTCTCAATGGAAACTTACAGTAAATGCTGCATTAACTTCTTTGCATGAAGGGGTGATGCAATATGACGCAAAATTTCGTAATTTCTCACTAAATTGCATTACATTATGCAATAGCATCTATACAATGGACAAAACGTCAATATCTCTTGAACGTGAGCCAATCAACTTTTTTCAATGTGATATTCGTGTTCAGCACGTTGAATTCATTCAGGATTGGGTACTTTCACCTAAGAAGCAATTTCACTGTTGACCAGTGTTATGGGTCCTTGAACACCAGTAGTTTCATTCATTTATGACACCCAAATATGTTTTTTCGTTTATTTAATTGACAATTGAGGTCTTAACTTCTTCGTGCATCGAGGACAAATAATAAATTCCTTTAAGGCAACATGGCCTTACATAAATATATGCACATTAATTGATGGTTTCAATCATGTGATGCTTTTTTGAAGAAGCATCATTAGGAGGAGGTTTTGCTATACACTCGATCTTTTACGTTTTTCTTTTTAATAGCAGTACTACTTCATGTTTCGGACTGGCATTCTGCAAGGGTCTCACTTAGGTCCATTGCTATTTGTAATATTATTTACGAATAAGTTTTACATACCCTTCAACTGTTTTATTTGATGAATGAGTAAAAGAATTTTTTTGACACACTACATGGCGTTGTTGCTTTGTAGACAACTTAAGCTGAGCATCTTATTCATAAATTAAGTTTTAAGATGATATTGATATTTGCATGAAAGCATTCCATAGTTTACTTAGTTTTATGACATTTATAATTGTACTTGTTGTTTTTACCTCAGTGTTAAACAAGTTGAACAAATACATGTTAATTATTAATATTTGGTGGTGGTTAATAATAATTAAATTGTTGCTGTAAATATAGAAAAAAAAGTAAATAAATCTTTGTAATCTATTTAATGACAATACATTATTCACTATAGATACAAGTTTTTCTATTTTAAGACTAAAGTGTCACTGTACTGGTATTGACTAAAGCGAATAGTTCTAGGAAATTCATTCATGTCTTACATGTTTTTTTCCCCTCTTATTGGCGTTCAATGAATTCCAAATTAGTAAGCCATCGTCTTTGGAATTAAATCGAAAAGCATTCGGATTGTTTCTCTTACATTGTATTTTTTTGCTCTTTCTTTGGATGGAAGTTTTCTTTTAAGAATTGCGTAACCATGTTTTATTTATATAGCGTACCCTTCCAGAGACCTACTTTTAGAATACTAATTGTCGCGAGCGGTTGATTTGTCGCTAAAATGTAATAATAATAAACGCCGGCACCTGTACAACAACACGGACGTTAAAAATTGCCTAACGGTTAATTTTTTCTTTTTGTTTTAGATTCGTCGATGTCGAGGTGGTGGTGCAAGCTAGCGTATTGGGAAATGAAGATGCGGGTAGGGCGGCAGTTTCCGGTTGAAAAATCGTATATAAATATTTTTTGGGATATTCCATACGGCGATGGATTATCGGTGAAAGAACTGTCACGTTGCTGTAATTCCTGTCCTGAAGAAGTACTGAAAGCGAGAGGGAAAATAGGATTAGGTAGGTTAATAAACATATTTGTATTTTTGAATAATAATCATAATAATAATAAAACAAAACAAATTCTTAACTTATGAAGTCAACTTCCGGCTTCTTGACATGTGTTCTTTTACTTAATTATTGTACAATTATGATAGATTAAGTCTTTACAGTCCAGGCAGTCAATGTTTGTTCTTGAAGAAATGTTTTTAGAATAATTTTCGCTGCTGACGATGAAATAAAATTATTTCGAAAGCTTACGAAATTTAACAAGAGTTTTTTGACTGATTTCTCTGTTCGTGTTTTTTTTAACCCTATTGAGTAATTTAATTTTTTTACCAGAATGTTGTTAAATTCTACACCCAGCACGAAACATACAGGGCCGATCTTACTGCACAACATTTTTATGTGCTCTTTCCAATTGGATGCATAGTCAACAGTTAAACCCAAGAACCTAGTGTTGTCTACCTTAGCTATAGTTGCAATAGGTCTTCTAACTATCTATTGATCTCGATCGGGCGAGCGATGTTGCCTTAAATTCAATAAATACAGTATTTTCATTATTTAGCAGAAGCTTGTTGTCCAGAAAATAGTTATTTAAGACACCCAAAGTCCTTAATCTTCTCAGTGGGAACCAAAAGTGAAACGTTACATGATGACGTTATCTGATGGAATATCAGTCGTCTATATGATGTACAGTAGGGGCCCTAGCACGCTCCCCTGTGGCACCCCACTCCTGAGAGTGTACTACCCCGAAATAGCAGTACCAGTTTGAACGTATTGACTGCAGTCCTCTAGATAACTCTGAAACCATTTTAAGGGCGTACCCCTAATACCATACCTAAATAATATTTGTAGCAACAGCCTGTGATCAACTAGATCTAATGCCTTATACTTAAGTCTACAAAAATGCCGGCACATGCCTTTCCCTCATCTATGTTTTTATATGTCTTTGCTATTTTCAATCACGCTGGGAAAAAAACTTCCAAAAACGATTCATTGATTAATGACATTAAGGGAAATATAACCTCATCAATGCAGTGCATAAGTAGCCCGAGGAAAATTTACTTTTTAAACTTAGGATTACGTTACACACTTCGTGTTCATCGGCTTTTTTAATAACTCTATTCAATTAGCGTTTTGTTTTTTGGAAAAAGTGCATGGCTTACTACAGATATCGTAAACATGATTTTTTTGTTATATACTTCGGATGCTGTGCCTCTGTTATTATTGACTTTAGAAGAAATGTGTAAAGGAAAAAGTTGTTGGAATTATATGCTTAATAATACAGTTTAACCTATTTCTTCATTTTAAAATTATGTTTTAAATACTTTTATACTCCTAACTTACTTGTGTAAAAAGCATGACTTCCGAGATATTCGCAAAAAACTGATTTTCGATAAGAGTAAAAGACCTACTTCCGGTAGGAATTTCGAAAAACTTTTTAAATAAAATTATTCTCAATTTTAATTTTAAGTATATATGAATTCTTTAGAAATTTGTTTAAATTTAGTAGTTGACGAAATATTGGCAAAATTCGATTTTTTCGCTGAAGTAAACTGCTACTTCCGGTCTACCGATTTTACTGAAAAACTAATCAATTCTCAAGAGGCAGATTATACACGTAAATACAAAATTTGGAATTGATATCTACAGCGGTTTGACCGCTATCGTGGTCACACACAGACACACAGACAGACACACACAGAGACATTTTTTAAAACCCACTTTTTTGGTATCAGGGGACCTCAAAACGTGGACATCTGCAAAAATATCGAGGTCGAAAATTTTCATCATCACAATACTTCCTTATACTACGTATAAGAAAGTAAAACGAAACGCAAATTAAATAGAGCGATTGAAACTGCATTTTTCCCCATTTAACGGAATCTGTATCTATTCTAGTTTCAGAGATATCCATACTAAACATAGGATAAAAATAAAAAAGTCTTTATTTTCAAATTTTAATATTCTCTCACGATTTTAAGAATTGTAATAAATTTTCAAAGAGTGGCCGAATCTAAATATTGCCGACGTGCCGCGTCTTGAAAATGCACGCAAAAGGATTTACAACGGTTTATAAATTAACCGTAAGTACATTCAATTTCACAATAAAAATTCTTTACCAGGAGGTTATTCTTGCGACAGCTAATGCAACATTGAATTAATCCCGTTTGAAAGGGACCACCGTATTGTTAGCTATCGATTAATGTGTCTACAACGTCCGCAATAACGTAATGATTTCGTTTTTAAAGAACTGTTTTAAATGTATTTGTTTACCTGTTTCTTATAGTGAGGATATTACATAAACTTAAGAGAATAATATATAAACAATTACCTGCAATGTTGATAGTCCTAAAATGAGCTTTTTTTTTCGTAGTATTCGAAATAATAGAAAAAATGAGGTGTGGCCACCACACGACTTTCTTATACGTATGAGCATTTCAAACTATACAATTTTTAGAATTTTTTTATACAAAAATTATTCAAAATCCTATTCTAAGTACTTTCATTCTCTTAATAAATCGCTATAGAATGCACCCTTTGCAAGATATTCGAAAAAAAGTGCTACTCGCTAATAGTAAAAGTGCTACTTCCGGTCCGAATTTTGAAATTTCATGTATACAAAAAATATTGCAAATTCAACTCTAAATACTTTTGTACTCTTAATAAATATATAGAATGCATAATTTACGACATATTTGCAAAAAACCGCTATTCGGTAAGAGTAAAAGTGGTACTTCCGGTCCGAATTTTGAAATTTTTTTTATACAAAAGATATTTAAAATTTTCATGTAAATACTTTTATACTCGTAATGTACCTGCCTAGAAAGCATGACTTGCGAGATATTCGCAAAAAACCGATTTTCGATAAGAGTAAAAGACCTACTTCCGGTAGGAATTTCGAAAAACTTTTTAAATAAAATTGTTCTCAATTTTAATTTTAGGTACATATGAATTCTTTATAAATTTGTATAAACTTAGTATTTGACGAAATATTGGCAAAATTCGATTTTTATACTGAAGTAAACTGCTACTTCCGGTCTACCGATTTTACTGAAAAACTAATCAGATCTCAAGAGGGAGATTATACACGTAAATACAAAATTTGGAATTGATATCTCCAGTGGTTTGACCGCTATCGTGGTCACACACAGACAGACAGACAGACAGACAGACAGACACACAGACATTTTTTAAAAACCACCTTTTTGGTATCAGGGGACCTCAAAACGTGGACATCTGCAAAAATCTCGAGGTCGAAAATTTTCATCATCACAATACTTCCTTATACTACGTATAAGAAAGTAAAAAAATGAGGTGTGGCCACCACACGACTTTCTTATACGTATGAGCGTTTCAAACTATACAATCTTAAGAATTTTTTTATACAAAACTTATTCAAAATCCTATTCTAAGTACTTTTATTCTCTTAATAAATCGCTATAGAATGCATACTTTGCAAGATATTCGAAAAAAAGTGCTACTCGCTAAGAGTAAAAGTGCTACTTCCGGTCCGAATTTTGAAATTTCATGTATACAAAAAATATTGCAAATATAACTCTAAATACTTTTGTACTCTTAATAAATATATATAGAATGCATAATTTACGACATATTTGCCAAAAATCGCTATTCGGTAAGAGTAAAAGTGTTACTTCCGGTCCGAATTTTGAAATCTTTTTTATACAAAAGATATTGAAAACTATGTTTTAAATACTTTTATACACGTAACGTACCTGTCTAAAAAGCTTGACTTGCGAAATATTCGCAAAAAACCGATCTTCCATAAGAGTAAAAGACCTACTTCCGGTAGGAATTTCGAAAAACTTTTTAAATAAAATTGTTCTCAATTTTAATTTTAAGTACATATGAATTCTTTATAAATTTGTATAAACTTAGTATTTGACGAAATATTGGCAAAATTCGATTTTTTCACTGAAGTAAACTGCTACTTCCGGTCTACCGATTTTACTGAAAAACTAATCAGATCTCAAGAGGGAGATTATACACGTAAATACAAAATTTGGAATTGATATCTCCAGCGGTTTGACCGCTATCGTGGTCACACACAGACAGACAGACAGACAGACAGACAGACACACACACACACACACAGACATTTTTTAAAAACCACTTTTTTGGTATCAGGGGACCTCAAAACGTGGACATCTGCAAAAATCTCGAGGTCGAAAATTTTCATCATCACAATACTTCCTTATACTACGTATAAGAAAGTAAAACGTAGTAGAAAAACATGGAAAAATATGCATGCATACAAATAAATGTGAATTGTCGATAATGTGACCGATTATTCACATTGCTGATTTTTAGCATGCGATTTTAAAGGTGCTAGGAAACGTTTTCATAGAAATCATGACAATCTGCAATCATTTATGCACTCAATAATATGTTGAGATATGCGTACATGCGAACCAAATTAAAGGAATTTCTTTCTGCATATAAATAATCGCCACATTTACACGTTATGTAAGAAATGCCATCACCATAGATGCAAACACACTGACGAGCTATAATGCATTTGTGTATGGTAGACGAGGCTGACTTTACAGCTTTCATTTATTCCTCGCTGTAATGTATGCCGGCAGTCGTAACTGCTATACTGCTCTTAAAATAGGAACAAGATTTGTGAATGAAATGAAGTAATTTTAATAGCAAACAGTGATATCCATATTTCTATTTGCTTTGACATATATATTCATCTTAGTATTGATAAATGCCAAAGTATCCATAAAAACGAACGAGCCGTTATCAGCGAAGTAGTACGTTTGTGTATATGATAGATGAGGGTGATGTTTATATAATATTTGTTATGTATAGGTGTTCTTTTGAATCATTGAGAATTTGTTTGGAGATGTTAATAATTGCATGAAGGGGGTCTTATTTGCTGGACAAATTGTACCAATATCTATCTTTTGTCACTCAAATATAGTATGATCAAAGTGAAGCTTAAAGAATTACATGAATAATTAGTTATATTGATAGTAATAATAATAATAATGTTCTCTTGATAACATGTAAAGTAACTCATCTAAAATCGAAAGTTTTGTATGGAAAACGTCTCAGATTTTTGACAGAAAAGAAAAATTCGAAAATAGCCATTGGGATGATTCAAATCAAAAATATTTGACTTTTGTGACAGGCTCAAAGTCTGGTACATTGTCACATGCTGTAATATAACCAAAAATGATTGCAACAAAGAATGTGAGAACAGAGGAAATAATGATCATAGTTACTGGACAATTGCCCCATGTCGATGTGTGCATCCACTAGGATTACGAGTCAACGTGTCTCTCTGTGGAATATATAGGGTTATTCTAAAGTAAGTTTCCAATTTGAAATGTCCATAAGGTTCTATTATAACAAAAAGTGTCACTTTTAAGTTTCTATTTTCCTAGTTATTTTTATGTTTTAATCTACATTTCTTTAATTTAATTTGATTTTGGTTGATGGTAACCATCTTTACGATTGTCCAAAATGGAGAATATAATGTTGTCCATAATAACCATCACTTGGAAGACCGTACAAGATCCCCAATGTCCTCACGGTCATATGACAGGTATAATTTTTCAAGTTTGAATTCATATTGTGTTCCTTTTAGGAATATTGGTCCAGTTGTTAAGATTCTTCAACTTAATATCGAAGGTATATCCAAAGACAAATGTAACTACTTAGAGAGATTGGCGAAGGAAAGGGAATTTATTCAAGTGGAATGTGATTGCGAGTCCAGCTAGTGATTGCGGAGCTGAGATTGAAACAGTTAAACATATTGTTGAAGAATGTCCTCTAGCTCAATTTGAATTTGGATATATAGATTTACATAATTTAACTCCAGAGGCTGTTTCTTCGATATTAACAACTAAAGACCTTTAGTTTTGTGGCGCTGTGATATAGGTTTTTATGCTGTAGGTTTTTTCCTACATCCTAGACCAAATGGAGCAGTGTTTCAAAGGGCCGTTGCAGTTATGGCCCTTCTAAATATATTTCTACTCTTGTAATATAACTTATACATGTTTCTTTTGTTGTACATGTCATGTAGTTTTATACGAATATATATATATATATATATAACAAGAAGACATAGGAAAAAGTTAAATATGACCACCAATAAGTATTACTCGTTTTTCTATGGTATAAACGGCATTAGAAAGTGTATTCCTTGATATGTTTTCAATGACATCTGATTTCGATTGTTTAAGGTCCCGGTCTTCTAAGAAATAGCCTATCTTTGAGGTAACCTCATAACCAGTTTATGACTGGTGACCTAGCAGACCAGCTGTTTGGAAAAGGTTTACTAATTACTCGATCGATTTTTTGTACTCACCGCCTGTAAAGTGACATTTGGCGCATGTGTAGCTGAGACTAGGAAAGAGGTTTTCCCAGTCGAGGCGACTGTAAAAATTGAAAAAAACATTGGTTCTTTGGGCCATTTAAAAAAAACTAACTTGATGGTAATAAAATTTAGTCTGTAAAATACTACTTCCCTCGACTATTCTTCACTAAAAGTTGGGGAAACAGGAGTAATAATTAAAAATTCTTCCAATAAATTTGTGGCGCCATCTATTTGACAACATTTCAGAATTTTTTGTATTTAAACTAAAAAACGCAATAAATGTACTATAAATTTATAAATATAAGAATAAATACCTCATGTTTGCCATGTGTCAGAATATAATAACTTAATTTTAGGGAAAGGTGAGTATGTAATAGTTACGTACATGAAATGCTTAAATTAATTAGGTGATCTATCTTAGGTTAAGGTATGATACTAATGACATTAATCAATAATATTTTTTTAATTTAATGTTCGTACAAAAAATATTGTACAAACCAGTTGCGTGAAGACATCTTCCACGCATTCGCGCAATTAAAAGCACTCGCTTCCTGCGGTCGCTCGTGCTTACAAAGTGCTCTCTCGTCTTGCATATAAATAATGTTTCTAATATAATGATTCTGTAATGCTGGTATTACGAAGTCTTGCAACATTCTGTTACTGTTTTCATTTGTCCATTTCTTCATAGAAATATGATCCTATTATAAAATTGACGTAAAACCACTCCAGAGAAGAGTAACCTTGACAACATGTAATCCTTGTCGAACAATCGTAATTGGATTATTATTCGACCATATCCTGCAATTGTGTCTGTTAACACTCCATTATACCATAGAAGAACGATTAATACTTGTTGAATAACACAACACGGTGGTAGTCATATTTAACTTTTTCCTATGTCTTCTTATTATAATAAAATCCCGCTTCTGTATGACAAATTAGCGCTTTTTTTTTGTACATATTAAAAATTTTCCATCCTTATGGCCATTGCAAACTGAGAACTTACTGTAGAATAACCTTATATGTATATAGAGGAAAGGAAATATATAGGAAACCACTTGATTTTATCAACTCCTACTTAACTGACAGAGTGTAATTAGTGAATGGATTGGAGAGATGTCGGAATTGCATCCAGTACACTGTAGATTACCGCAAGGCTCAATCCTGGGACCATTATTATTCTTCATTTTTTTATATCAGAATACCTTGGTGCTGAAATATGTCTTTACGTAGATGACACATTTTAGTAATAAGAACGTCAAACGAATCGTTCACTGCGAACAAAATTAAACTAACTCAGACAAAAACTTAGGAGCGAGCTTGTCTTCACAACTAAACCAAACAGTGAAGCCCATTTGGCAAAATTCCTTGGACTCACCTTACTGGATGATTGCTTGAAAGGGACACAGCACAACGACCAATTATCAAAAAGACTAACATCGGACATTTTGCTATTAAACGAATAAAGTCTATTGCAACTTACCATGGAGCCTTCCATTCCAATTTGGCCTATCGAATTCTTTTCTGAAAAAGATCAACATATGCAACTATAGTCTTCCATCTTCAAAAGCGTGCTTTAAGATTTCCATGAAATCTGAAACAGGGGAAATCTTTTAAGGGATATTTTAGGAGAGAGAGAAGGGTATACTTGGCACGGTGTCTGTTGTTGAAATATTTTCACACAAATCGACATCAATTTCCTGGTAATGGCGACTATCCATAATATAGCACTCGATACAAGGACGAATTTAGTATTCCTCAGCACCCTTTAACGTCAGCATAGCAAAATGTAGGTCATTCAGGGACAAAACTATCCCATCGTCTTCGTCTTCCATCTGACTAGAAAAGATTGGACGTGGAAAATATTAACGTTAATAATGAATAGTTATACTGATAATAATAATAATAATGCTGGCACCATGTGATAGAACTCATTTTATTTATGAAATCGAAGCATATTGACACATATATATCAAAAATATTGATCAGTACGAATTCAAACAAAAAATATTTACATTTGTAAGTCTTAAATTTACTTAGATGATGTAATATTAAAACTATCAATAGATAGCAGTCTAATACATACTAGGAATAAAGATATAAGAAAGATAATTACATCCAACATAGATTTCTTGTTAAGTAACCAAATATTTGGAGGTTGGAATTTAACATCTTATTCATATAATACTTACAGACACAGAGCAGACGTGAACTGTATTGTAAGCCACTTTAATGTTTTATTTTTGTTTTTTTTATTAATATTTTATGATTTGCCGTAAACATTCTTATGGTTTCATAAAAAAATAATTCATTTAAAGAAGTCGTAACGTATAATACAATATTCAGTTTTATGGAAACCCGATAGTACGCTGAAATGATGTTTTAACTTTCTTTTCTTAAAAAAAGCAATGCAAACTCTTGAAGATATTTCTTTCATTATAACTTACTAAATCAACACTATTTATCTAAGTCTATTGCGCATTCTTAACGCATTAGTTTCTACTAAAACATAAATAAATACTTAGTGAACTGACTGCTTATGAATGTTGTTTCTCTTTGATACAGTGTATTTCGCTGTATACTTGTAAATATGTACACACATTTCGTATGTGCATATTTCAGACATTAATAATGTTGAGTGTTGAGACTAGTTTTTTGCCGACACTTGCATATTTAATTGAAAATAAATACAAAACAAACACTACCGCTATTTAATCATGGCAATTATTCCTGAAAGTGATATTTAAATTAGCAAATTTCTTGCATTTGAAAATCTACTGCATTACAATAATGGTGACTTAACGAGCTGTTTTATTTCTAAGTTTTTCCCATACGTGCAATGCAGGTATAAATAATGTGAAACACAACATTTTCATGTTTTATTTTGTCCTAGAGAAAACAACAGTTGCGTTTTAGTTACGATGCCAGAATATACTGATGAAATTATAAAAAAAAGATGTAATACCATTATAAAAGGATCAGATTTTTTTTGTTTGAATGTCAAAAATATAAAATTTTGTATGTTTAAATCAAATTTTCATCAGTCATTTGATGACAATGTCACATTTGACGAATCCATAGTCACTTTAATTTTTTAAAGAGCCGCGATTATCAGAATTGTAAAAATCTGTTATCAAAACTAGATTGAGGGATGCAATGAGCATAAGGACCATATCAGAAGAAATAAATGTAGACAAAAAACCGCATTATTAGTAAAACGTAAGTTCCAGGAATCTGTGTTCATTAGAAGGAAATCAATCACCAGACACCGGGAGACGCAAAATTTCAAATAATAATGGAGAATGAAAATCCATTTGCGACTGCAGTGCAAGCAAAAATTGCCACCAATTTTCGAAGTTCTGCAAGAACCGCACGCAAAAGGATTATTAAAACTGAACTAAGAAGATATAGAGCTGCTGGTAATAAGATTTTTTTAACTGAGGAAAAAAAATGCACAGACTACGTATTGCTCAACAATATGTGTGATTTTTTCTAAGGAGGATAAAGGTAATACTTTAGTTATTCTTAATAAATTGAATTATAAAACAAAAGTGAATGAAATTTTATCTGACCAGATGTTTGTAAAGTTAGAAAAAGATCCATCCCAGAGTTATCAAAAAGATATTCGATCTTTGATTAAGAAAAAGAACTTTATAGAAGAAGAACAAAAATTCAAATTTAGTATCATGAACCCATTAGCCCCAAAGCTATATGGGCTACCTAAAATTCACAAAGAAGAAATACCTTTACGCCCGGTGGTTAGTTATGTCCAAGCTCCGTCTTATAATATTTGTAAATTGGTTAATGAAATTTTACCCGAACTAATTGAATTTAAACCTAAATATACCGTTAAAAATAGCCTAGACTTAATAGATAAACTTCAAAATACTAGTGTAAGTCACGTTACTAAACTTGTTTCATTTGATGTAAAATGTTTATTTACTTCCATTCCCATCCCGCAAGTAAAATATATTTTATATTCTAGAATTAAGAAACATTGCCCGGATAAATCTTTAGAAATAGAGGAAATGCTGAATTTATGTTTGGATCAAAATTATTTCCAGTTTGGTGACAACTTTTATAAACAGAACAATGGCCTTCCGATGGGCTCCCCCTTGTCACCATTACTAGCAGACATTTTCATGGACCATTTCGAAGTGAACTTGTTTGATAAATACAGGACAAATACGTCACCGGTATCAGCATGGTTTAGATATGTGGATGATATTCTCTGTTTGTGGTCAGGTTCAGATAGACAGCTAGATAACTTTTTAGTACAACTTAATAAAATTAATAATAACATTCAATTCACTATAGAGAAAGAAGAGCCTGATCGATCTTTAAATTTCCTTGATTTAATAATCCAGATTAGTAACAACAAGTTAGATTACAGTATTTTTAGAAAACCCACCTTTTGCGATACGTTGATACCAAATACCTCCGATCATCCCACCAACGTCAAACATGCTGCGTTTAATTCAATGATTTATAGACTATTGAAAGTACCGATGAACACATTTAACTTTACTAAAGAATTACAAACTATTAAAATAATTGCACAAAATAATGGTTATAACTCGTCTCTAATAGATAAATTAGTCAATAGAATGAATAAATCAATTACATTAAAATCAGCATTTCCCCCGTCCCAGGACTTGACATTAAAACAATGGGTTAAAATTCCATATTTAGGTAGTATAAGTATGAAAATTAGTAATGTTTTAAAGAAGCTGGATTTTAAAATAGCCTTCTATAATAATAACACTTTAAAAAGTCAATTAACGAATAATAAAACAGCGAATCCTAAGCTAAACAAATCAGGAAGTTATAGAATTAATTGTAGTGATTGTAGTAAATTTTATATAGGTGAAACGGGGCGAAATTTCAAATTAAGATTCTCAGAACATATGCGAGCCGTTAAATTAAATTATGAAAATTCAAGTGTTGCTAACCATGTTTTATACACGGGACATCATTTCTCAATAGACAATTTAGAAGTACTGTATAGTTTAAATAAAAGTAAAAAAATGAATGTTCTAGAAGGTTATTTTATAAAAGAAAGTTTACTTTTACAACCAGGCAATGTTCTTAATGAACAAACCGAACTCATAAATTCACCGCTAATAAACCCTAGCATTGTAAAAACGGTCTTTCCAGATAAGTCATGACCTTTTCATAATTTTCTATTTTTGTATATTTTTTCTATTTACATTTTTGTTTGAAGTAGGTAGTTACAGTATATTAAATTTTACTTTAGTTTCTCGAGAACTCCTGACGATGCCGCAAGGCGAAATGTACATCGAGTATTTAATTATATATATTTGTGAAACAATATCAAGTGTGTTATTTGTTATTACTTGCTTATAATATGTAAGCAGTTACAATAACTTTTGGGAAAACGTTGTTTTTTCGGTCTTTTAATAAGGTAGCAATGCTCGTGTTCGAGTATATATAGACCAATAGGCGAAATGTATACAGAACAATACGTTCTCAAATGCAAGTGCAGTGCACGATTTTCAGTCAATCTTTGGGGGTGGATAACTGAACGAGGTTTAGGAATATGTGTTGTCATTATGAAAAGACTCGTAGCTGTTGTATACGGAAATATTCATGAACAGTACATGTTGCCGTCAGTAATTCTCGTTTTTGGCAAGAATTTCATTCTTCAACATGATAACTGTAGAATTTATACGGCACATGTTGGACATTGTTTTGAAGCTAGCGAAGTGCAGACATTGCCTTCGCCGTGAGGAGCCAGGATCTAAATCCCATACAGATCATTTGGGGGATTATGGTCTTGGAAGAATTGATTTAGACCAAACCATTTCAAATAACTGGCATGAAATCCTGTTAGAAAGTGTGCAAAGCCACGGTATCGTCAATGCCAAGACACCTCCAAAGTCTTATAGATACCGGTGGTGCTACAATAAAATATTGACCTCTCTTAACATCTAGGTTTTCTAGTTCTTTCTTAAATACAATTTTGATGTAAAGTAAATATTTTTGAGGTTTATGTAGAGCAGGACACTATCCGCAGTTCGCTTAATTATTTTTTTTTTAATTTACTAATTTTACAATACATTTTGCATTCGACGGCAATCGATCATTGGTTTGAGTAACGTTTTAGTGAGTAATGTCTTAGATAATTTCATTATAAATACATCCTTAAATCATAATATAAAAAGGTATATTATATTGATTGCTTGGATACTCATAAAAAATTACCATGATTTTTCTAAAATATAAAAGGCGAGCATATTCAGCATCACCTAGGTAAGATTAGATACATTCTTAGCAGAAGGCAGTTTGACAGAATTTATTTTGAATATACATATTAATTTACTTCAATTTTAAGTAAGTCGACACTAGAGAGAGATCTTGCAGAAATTATTAGAGATAAGCTTCTTGAATGCGAATGTCTTTACAGGATGTCAGACCAATTTGATGACATCTCTGGCGGTGAAACATCATACCGTTCTCAATGCCTAAAATATTATAAACTGTAAATCGTAGTTATTTGGCACAGTTATAGGTACGATACAATTGACAAACGACTGTTCTTAACATTTTAGAAATCCGATTTAAATCATTACTGCTTACCACAGAATGTAGAGAAACTTTTAAGTCTTGTCGATGAATATCATGCAGTCATTTATTATTTGGGAGATTATTGTTTTTGGGGAATTGTCTTTGTTTCAATATTTGTAATTACTGGTATGCAACATTTCATTTCTATAAAATCAAGAAGCCACAAACGCAAACTATTCGTTGACTGATGGTAGATGATAACAGGCTGACAGACAGTGTTGCCAGGTGTAAAATTGAGAACGCGGTTGACAGGCATTACAAAAGCGGTAGATTTATTTTAAATCTTTCTTAGATATAAAACAGGTTTACATGATCTTTGTAAGAGTTTTGTACAAAAGAGAAAAAAATTATTTAAGAAGAGTTCTTATACAGAAGATAAGAAAGACAACGTGCAAAAAGAATAAACAATATTTGTTCTACGAGTTTTATACTAGAAATTAAGATTAACATAGTATAATATATGGATAGACACATGGAATATTTATTCTGAGTCACTAAAGTCTGTTGAAGTGCTTGCATACTATTGTTATGTCGACTTAGTAAACTATTTGATAGATTTATAGATTAAAACAAGAGTCGTATTGTTATGAATGAAATGCGTCAATTATTGTCCTCTTGTGAACAATGAAATTCTTTGTTTATTTTTTAAAATATTTATTTTCGAAAATATTTTTTCTACATTCTACATTCGGTCATGAGAGAGGGAGGGGGTACATAAACGAACCGCCTGCATACATTTCTCAACATTATTCCAGAATTCTTTTATGGAATAGAATTGCAAGGCTTTGATGACAAATGAGAATTCCTTAGAAGTCGCCATTCATTATATAAATTTTGTAAATTCTCATTTTTTTTAATTAAATTTGGAAAATGAATTGTTAATGGCACATCTGTTTCATTTTTGCCTTAAAATATAATTTCCCGGTCAGTTATATTAAATTCAATTCATAGAGTTCAGGAGTTCACTTTTAAAATTAAATCCTTTCCTAATTTTTTAATGCATCCTCTACATACAAATCTAAACGTCTTCTAAAATTGCATATTTTTTGCTTTTTCAGACGAGATTACATTTTGAATTAAATTAGTTTCAACTTTTGCATCATCATAATAAGTTTTCAAAGGTCTATTATAATGAGGATTTTTTACATCTATCCAATCAAAGGAGGTATTCATAATTATGGATCTTTTGATTAAATAATCTAAAAATGTTCTGTATAAGCTTAAAACATAATCTAAAAGTGTATATAATTGATAAACACACACTGACTTAAGCCCATGTTTACTACCACCATTTAGAAAATCTTGTATTACATAAATGATGAACATAAAATAAGGCAACATAAATAAAAATATGAATACATAAGTTACCTAACAAATTTAGTAGACGTCTTTTCATCAATACATAATTAAAAGAGTGACAATTTGGGCTTAAAAACTAAATACTGTTAATTACATGGCTATAGAAGAAAACAAAAAAATTAAATCTGCAATAACTAACACCAAATTGATTAATTTGTTGTTGTCGTGAAACAAACAAGACTTCCAATGACATAGGTGCCTTAGGCTCCGTGGGTGGCCTCATGGGATGGAGTGTTGGCACTGCATTTTTGTTGAGGCGTACAGATTGAGGGTGTGTATAGCAGGTTGTGTCAAAATGTAGGCTGCAAAGTTTCTTATTACACATTATACTGGCATCTAGCACATGTTTAATGCCCATTTGCATTTGAGCCAAGTTTCGCTCCTAAATAATAAAATATAATAATTACAACTGTATACTAAGAAATATCAACGATAATATAAAAGCACATTTTCATTATAGGAAACTGCCTAGGAAAAACGAAAAACCATAAATGCTTCTGTACCAAAAAATTTGAAGTTTGTATTAACACTGCTAAACATGATTGATTGCTTGTGAAAAAAACGTAATATAGAAATTTAAAAACAAGTAGTAACTTTTTCGTGTACTTTAAAGGCTTTCTTATATTATACTCCTAATAATTATACTATTAATTGCCAATTACTTACTTATTTGTTATTTAAACCTTAATTGGTGTAATCGGGAACCAACAAAATCCTTCCTACAACCACGTGGTCCTTATTATTGCATTTGGAATCAGAACTACAAACAACAAGAAGAATGAGTGTGCTTAAAACCACACGGCAGAAGTGAAAACTTCATCAAGGCGAGGTTAATAATACGAAATACACGCGTATAATATTCAGTAACGTATTAAATAAAACGTATTCGCACATTTATTACATTTGCACATGTACACACGCGTATAATATTCAGTAACGTATTAAATAAAACGTAAACCTCAATCATCCCCGTATCTAAAACTTCACATTCATACGTCAATTTTCAAAAAATTCTTCCGCCATTTTTTTTTTTGACATTTTGACTTTGGATTCGTGATCGGCGATCTAAGACACCCCCGTATCTAAAATTTCACATTCATACGTCAATTTTCAAAAAACTCGTACGCCATTTTTTTTTTTTTGACATTTTGACTTTAGATTCGTGATCGGCGACCTAAGACACCCCCGTATCTAAAATTTCACATTCATACGTCAATTTTCAAAAAATTCTTCCGCCATTTTGTTTTTTTGACATTTTGACTTTGGAATTGTGATCGGCGACCCCCAAAACCCCCGTATCTAAAATTTCACATCCATACGTCAATTTTCAAAAAACTCGTCCGCCATTTTGTTTTTTTTTTGACATTTTGACTTTGGAATCGCGATCGGCGACCTAAGACACCCCCGTATCTAAAATTTCACTTTCATACGTCAATTTTCAATAATACGAAATACACGCGTATAATATTCAGTAACGTATTAAATAAAACATATTCGCACATTTATTACATTTACGCGAGCGGCCATTTGGTTTGGTCGGTTCGGACGTATGTGTATGTATAAATAGACGATATAAATACTCGCTTACGGTCCCGCGCTTGGTCTGATGGTAACGTGTCGTCTTCATACCCGTGCGGCTCGGGATCGAATCTGTTCTGGAACATGAATTTATTTATTCATTTAAATTTCAATTTAATTGAAATTAAATACCTCTACATATATGATATATTTATTTATCTTGTTCCCTTAGCCGACTTTACCCGAACGAGCGTTACACGTTTCCGAGCGTTACATATCCGAGCGTTGCAGACAGTCTTGTTCAGTGCCTACAATCAGCGCAACGCGCCTAAAGAAGTTTACACTTCAAAAATCTCCAGCTCACCTCCGGGTTATAATCAACTATTAGTGCCGCATTAGTGTTCGCATTCTCGGAAAATATGCATCGCTCTTGCTTCTTGCTTGTACGCCCCACACACAATGCACCAGCTTCTATCCATCCCTCAAGTCTAAAAATGCCTTATGTCAACTTAATAAAATTATCATATTAATCTTTACAGAACTTACGGTACGATTATAAACACCATTAAGTACTAGTAATCCAAAAAAAAAATTTTAACTGAGTTTAAACACACAAATTAAAATTTGTTGACTTGCCTAAAAAGTGACAGCGTTAGAGTAGCGACATCTGAAGTTATTCGGTTAAAGTCATGATTCAAATTTACTTATAGGTTTCTGTTTGTAAAACCGTGACGCCATCTAACAACGCCTTTTTAATTAGAATTAGTCGGATAAAACCACCCATTTAACTGAACAATTTCATTATAATATGTGCACAAGAAACTAAGTTTCCTTTTTATTTACAGGTATAACATTATCACGTGAAGAAAACGGCATTTGGGTGTACAATCGTTCGAGCGTACCAATCTTCGTGAATTCACTCACCCTCGAAAACAACATGAATTCTTCTCTGCCTACTCGAGTACCTATGGAGCATTGTTTGTGTGTATTTGATCCGCTCAAACTCGCCCATAAAGACTACAACACATACAACTACGAAAATTCCAGGGGACCCATCGACATAAATTCAGTAACGATCAGCTTCGGGAAGGGCTGGGGCCGCGGTTATTCAAGAATGGAGATCTCCTCGTGCCCGTGTTGGATAGAAATTTTGCTGGCACCATGTAGGTGATTGACACTTACCGGGACAGTTATTGTGGTTGAACGTATAATAATAACAAAGAATGGAACGAGTTGGGAACTGATTAATAATAATGATTGTGATCGCCACAATATCACAATTGTAACGTTTCGTGGGGCAAGTTTTCGCACCGCCACTACAAAAAACGATATCGTCGCAGAGGAGTTCTTCAACGAGGAAAGGGAAAATCGCATAGACAAACATACAATAGTTTCCGTCCTGTTATTGTTTCATCGCTGATTATTTTCTTGGCAAATACATATACGATATGTACGTACAGTATGGTTCGAAAGTCTTGTCACGTTACATCAAAGAAATGAATTATTGTAAAATAAAGAAAGCTTATCTATGTACATAAATACATACATACTACACCTAACATACTGTATATACATACTTCCTTAGGTAAATTCTTCAAAAACAATTGTGTTATATAGTATTGTCGCCAAAAGAATGGTCACTTAAATAACAATAAAGCCTGGGAACAGGGTAAATACAAAGACAAAAAACGCTTCGGATTAATAAATGTACAGTGTATAAATATTTAAAGTAAAAAAGGACAGTAACAAATTCTTCTTTTATATATATATAAATGTATATGTATAAATATCTGTGTATATAAAAGTGTAATCTTATTTTGTAAAAAAAATAATGTCATCTTTCGTTGTAGTTTTGCGTTCGTTACTGATTAGTTTGTTGATTGACGGACGGTGTTAAGATAAATATTCGTAATACACACTTTATATATATTACGTATTATTTGATTTGAGATGCATTTATTTAAAACGACCTCGAATATTTCAGAGCTGGCTTGATGTTTTCCCCTGCTGTTGTTAGTAGTTTGTGTTATGTAGGTAAAGTAAGTTAATTCTCGTAAATTATTTTAAGTCACGACTATAATACATACAGTTATTAGTGGTAACTTTCATGGAAATTATTAACAAAAATGATCAATACGTAGGCATATCTTTCAAACTGTTATTTTTTTTATATATCTAATTGAACGGGATGTTACTTGTTGAAACTACTCATATTAGAATAAATAATAATCGTAAAAATAGTTTCAAATAATTATTATTGTTCACTACAATATTGTTTCGCCAAACTTTGGCTTCATCAGGTGATGGCAGAGTAATGCTTCCACCTCCACTGTCTTTCTAAATTTGTAAAAACACCCCTTTTTTGAACCCCGACACTTATGTAATATATATAACGCTGTAATCATTTTGTAAGCATTACTCTGTCATCACCTGATGAAGCCAAAGTTTGGCGAAACAATATTGTAGTAAACAATAAAAATTATTTGAAACTATTTTTATTTATTCTATTTTTGTATGCATTGCAGTTTATGTCAGATAGTATGTTATAGCCGAAAAATTCAGTTGTGAATGTCAAACGGGGCGTAGCACTGGACCCGTACCACCCTCTTGAATAATATACTCAGCAATCGAATTGTAATGGAAATAAATTGTTACACTCCTTTTGATGTTCCATGGTGACTGTTACGTGGACCCGTTCTTATTTATTACATTGTTTTAGGACTATATCCTCTGTATACTGACTTTTTCTTTTAGTAAAGTTCAGTCTATGCCAGAAACCTATTGGCCAATACACAAAACTATGGCCTAACAATCGTGCTATTAACCAACCCCACAGTATGGTTTTGAACATAAGTTATATTTTTCAGAAACCATCCAATTCAATAGTCTTACGCAAAATGGTTGGTGTGGGTTGGTAGCTTTGTGTAGTATGTTTATCAAAATAACTATAATTTTATATATTTATTTAGTGTCATGACGTGTGCAGCACAATTTAATAAGAATTAAATTGCCCATCCACTATTTTAACAAAGTTATACAATGTTCAGTGCTCTTGCAGCCAAAATATTGGATAACCTGGATTTTGAATTTGAGAATGGTTAATGCCAGTATTAGTTTTATACACCAGTTTTAATTAACTTTCGTTTTTCTAGTAAAAATAAATTTGTAAAAAAACGCACTGATTTTACAATTTGCAGAATTCATCCAACCCACAAAAAAATTAAGAAAAAGGAAAATGTATAGACAGGGTAACTCTATCCACTAAAATTAAAACCAAATCGGTATTAATTTAAATTTAAATTTCAAACTGTACTTTGTATCTCTTGTGTCTCTTTAGACTACATTCTGAAGCTTTTAATTAGACTTAATAGCTTTGAGTGTAAGTTTTCTGCATGTAATTCCGCTCATATTGACAGAATAAGTGAATTTTTGTGTCCTCTTCTGTTTGAGAGATGTATAATGTTTAGTTAATCAAGCTTATACATACTGTTCACATGCTTGCAATAATCACTATTGCTTTCTCAGGATTTTCCTCATTTTATTCTTTTTTTGATTTTGCCTTAGCATTTGTTTGCTTCCATTCAATTTTCTTCATTCAGTATTTCTGCGCCGTTTATATTTTTTAATTTTACATTTGCCGAACATAAATAAACAGTTCATATTAGATTTTTCAACACAAACCATATAGATTCTAGTGAGAACCCATAAAATAATGCGATAATCAGTGAGAAGCAACAGCAACATTCAATTTCCTTTGACCTCATCAGTAGCATCTGACCAGTTCCCCCTTTTTGTTGGTACACATCTATTATGGTGAGACTTATTTTAAATTATTCTAATAAAAGGTGTCTACAATTGATTTACGCATTTCTATTTAGTAATTTTCATCTTACTAAATTGGTCACTTGGAAACGTTTTTCCTCAATTTGTTCTTCAGCCAGAGTCGCGCCAATAAATATATTTGATGTTCATATGCTTATGCTTATATGCAACTACAATATTGCTAATTTGATGATATAGCACAAGAGCCTGTAATTTCGAATTCATATTCTCTTTAAAGTTTATTAATAGTTTATGTCGATAATTTTCAAAATCATGGCTAAAAGATTCTTTAAAACACTTTTGTGAGTGGGGTTATAGTGTTAAATTTGACAGTGATATTAAATCAAGTAGGAATAGAATTACAGACACATATATTTTTGGAAGTAGAAAAATACAAAATAAACTCTGATTTACCGATTTCTGACCTTTCGTTTGGTATGTTTTGTAGTGAGCAGGAATTTTGCATTCTCCCACGATTTCTATATTGGATCAGTTATTATTTTCAGAGTCGTAGGGTAAAATGAGTAACTAATATAGTTTTTTTAACGTTAAATTTTCGATTTTTTTTTAAAATCGCTACCCATATCACCCTTGAAACAGAATTATGGCCGAATAGTCGCTTTGGCAACCGACATCCGCCATTAAAATAGAATGGCATCAAATTTGAGATGTTTCAAACTTTTACCTGTCAAGTAATTATAACCTACAAAAGTCATTCCAGGACTGTCATAAATAATAATAATAATAATAAACCTTTTGACGTTCTTCTGTAATTGTCATTAAAACAATACAAATTTGTCAACAATGCTTGCCAAATATACAGAATAGAATAAGTAAAAGTATAGATGTAGAAAAGTATTTTTTAATAACTACATCTATAATATTGAATTTGTGAACTGGCTTTTGTGCAGTAGTCTTTACTATCGGTAACTATATATCCAGAAATGAACTTTTATAGTCTCCAGACTAACTAATGTAGTTTTTTTAGCATATCGAAAAGTTTTGTTACACATGTAACATTTTCCGAATTTCGCGGGTGTTTTTTTAGTTTGCACTGGACGACATAAAATAACATTCAGTAGTGCTACTGGCTTATATTTTCCTTGCAAAACTAGTGAATATAAATGTAATTTTATCTATTTTTTGGCTTTTGCTTGGGTACACGGTTTGTCTAGTAATTTCGCAATAAAATATGGATTAAATAAATGGATATGAAATACTTGAATGTGTAACGTACATTAACGGATAATAATTATCACAAAAATGTGATAAAATATGGATTAGCCTCCCTGTATTCTATTCGATTGTCTTCGTAGCCAACTTAAAACACCCGCGAAATTCGAAAAACACATGGATCTCATACAAAGGAGAATCCGTGTGGCGAATTTCTTAATTCTTTCTTTTATTAATACATTAATATAATTGATTATTTGCATACACAGAGTAAATTATTCCAAATTACTCATTTATATACTATTTTAATTCTGGAATTTATTATAGGAAAAATATAAGATACAAAACCTAAAAAAGGTGCATTAAATTTTTAAAAATATGTCTTAACGGTATCTGGCTAAAATATTTGAAATATTTTACCTGAAAATATCAATATTTTGCCCGAGTACTGTAAAAGATGCCCGCGAGGCGAAGCGAAGCGAAGAGAAGCGCATTTATTACGCCTGATAAAAATGCACGTAATTAAATGGGTGCCCACACACTGGGGCGTCGCGTGCACGTACATTTCTATCAGATGTAATAAATGCGCTTTTCTTCGCTTCGCTTCGCCTCGCCTCGCGTCAGTGTGCGGGCACCTTAAGATTTGTATGGAAAAAAAACACCAAATTTCCAAATTAAACTTAAGTATAGGCTAAGGTTTTCAGGGTTTTTCGATTAATCAAGGTGTTATCCGGTGATTTGGTGAAGGGCATATCTTCTAAGGTTACACCTTAGCCAAAAACACTACTTTAACACTCTCTTCTGTTTCTCTGCAGATTTCTACTGAAGATGGCATCTTATTTGCCGAAATACGTATATAGATCTTTTTCTTTTTTGTGGTAAGAAGGGATATTTCCTTCCACCTCATTAGGATATAGAGTCATACATTTCTGTGAAAGATGCATATGTGATTTCGACATTTTTCACAACACATATTTTTTTGGCAGCTTGTCTTGGGCATAGGTGTCATCCTAATTTTCATACCTGTACAAGTTCAGCAGAGAGTAACCTCAAATTCACTTATTCATTCTTACTTACTTGTTCTAAGTAATATATCATAAAATTATATCAAGAAAAGAAAATAGAAGTGAATAAAAAGCTTACATAAACGGTATATGGGGGTTTTCCAGTTTTTTCCTTGCTCGTATTTTTAAAACTGAAACTTATTTCAACACGCGTTGTATATCAAACCCTAAAAATACTATTAATAGAAGATTAGTTGAAATCGTAGTGCCATCTATTAATTGATAGCAAAACTACAATAAAAGTTTTATGTGCTGGGGTCCGCTGGGACCCCACAACACCACATAGGGGTTAAAAACGCATCTTCCTCATATATTACTTCTCCTTTATTTCAACAAGTCATAAACAAAAACAGATATTACGTACCTATCTAATATATATAATACTAGCTGGCTGGGCAGACGTTGTTCTGCTCTTTGCGGTAGGTGGCGCCATAAGTGTCCTTTGGTTAATGTCATAAAATGTCTTTTTTAACATACCAACGATTATGTAAAGAATCGCTAAAAGGCCTTAGATTTGCGAATTATATTATCTTTTTCTAATTTAATATAAATCATTGCTTTTCCTCTTACGACTATGTTTCATTGTTTATTAGACTTTATAATTTTTAGCACAGATTTTTGCTAAATTTGTGTTTAGAATGAAATTATCGGGTGACTGTTGACATTGTTTGTGTATTCTGTACATTATAATCTATTTATAAAGTATAGAATATATAATCATATATCATATATATTTGTGAGTGAAAAATATGTCTATATTTATTTATTTTGTAATATTATGTTAAACTGTTTGTTATTTTTCAAATGTTTTTTTTTTACATTAATAATGTGTATGTGTTATAGTTATTTGATAACGTGGTCTGATTTTTCTTAGTTATAATAACTTCTGATGATAATAAGCAATAATATCTCATATGCTATATACTATATGTAGATGATATTTCTGGTGTTAAACTATAAGTAACGTACGCAAAACTAAGATTTAAGTATATCTTTTTTAAGAATAAAAAGGGAAAAATACGTGAAATTAATCTGAGAAATTAGAGGTACTGATGTATTTATAGATTTTTTTAAAAAAAAGAAATGTTAACGAAAAGTCCAATATGAATTATTTCAAATTAATCGATGCTTTTTTTATGGAGCAAGGTGAAGCAAACCAACCACGAAAATTGAATGTTAAAAAATAGAAAATATATACTCATTTTTTTCACATGGTGCTTCAAAGATTTGTAAAATCTACATTATGGGGACCATATACGTAAAAGTAAAAATATTTTTAAAAGGTTTTTTTTTTAGTCAGATTTTTGTTTTATTCTGTTCTTGTTTTATTTTATACAGATGCAATCACAAAAAGGTTATCAATATAAACACATAAATATAAAATATTTGTATGATTTGTACGAGTTTAATAAAAACAATTACATTATAGGTATTATGTACTATGTATTATGTACTTCATTTTATTATGTTATGTAAACTCTATCACATATCAATTAATTCTTAATAATATATTTCGTGTCATCCAATTGTTCGAGAATCAAATTTTCTAAAATGTATAAAATATTTTTTTAATTTCCTAATTGTTTTCGTAACTTTTGTGTTAACAGCGCTAACTGGCTACTTGCAAAAAAAGAAAACAGATACCACACAATTTGTTTGTTATTCCTTGTATAATGCTTAGAACCCATCTCATGCACATTTAAATTATATTAATTTGAAATATGAACTTCTTATTGCACTAATTATTGCTCATATAAAATATTTTAAGAATTAGCACAGCATTCACCATTTATGTCGTCGAAAATACCAACACCCTCATTGGATAAAATTAAAGTACAGTTTTGTTATTTTTTAAAAATTAATTAACGTTAAATTTTCGATTTTTTTTTAAATCGCTACTCTTGTCACCCTTGAAACAGAAGTATGGTCGAATAGTCGTTTTGGCAACCGACATCCGCCTTAAAATTAAAATGGCATCAAATTTGAGATGTTTCAAACTTTCACCTGTCAAGTAATTATAACCTACAAAAGTCATTCCAGGACTGTCATAAATAATAATAATAATAAACCTTTTGACGTTCGTCTGTAATTGTCATTAAAACAATACAAATTTGTCAACAATGCTTGCCAAATATACAGAATAGAATAAGTAATGTATAGATGTAGAAAAGTATTTTTTAATAACTACATCTGTAATATTGAATTTGTAACTGGCTTTTGTGCAGTAGTCTTTACTATCGGCAGCTATATATCCAGAAATATTAATTCATTAGTTTAATTTTATTGTTATGAAATTGTTCCGGTGATGGAAACTTGTAATGGTATTAAATCGCCGTCTTTAGTTCGTACTTTCGCCATGCCGTTTGCCAAAACGGTTCCACAATAGTCATTTTTAAAAAAAAAAAGTTATTAAAAAATAACTGAAAATTGATTAATTTTCTAACTTGCAATTTCATATCGAAAATCAATTGAAATTTATTGTTTATTGAGACATTGTTCAACTTGTCCATTATTTGGCATTGCTATTCTTGCTGCATGCACTCTAACCTAATATCTATATTATTATTATTTTGAAGTTTGTCCAACACCATCATATTTTATTAAGGTATGAAGTGATGCTATTGTATTAGGTCTTTAAATACAAAAAAATCAATATAAGTTATAAAAAGCCATAAATTTCAATTTTAATAGTAGTAAGTATATATAACATTTAAGAAAACATGTATGTATTTCATTAAAATTTAAAATAAGCAAGTAAACATGTTTTTTACCTGTCAACCAAAAAAAGTGATTCATCAAGAAATAGCACTTTGTAAAAACCATCCTAAAATTAAATCTGACAGCTCAGGTTGATAACCTTTTAATGATTTCATCTGTACATCGCCTAATTTATATTATATATCGCCGTTATCCGAATTTTTTCCTTCAAATTTTATCTAATTTATTATTTGCGTTAATTTTTTTTTCACACCTTCGTACTTATTCGACTCTTATTTCCAATTGTTTCAAAAAACAATCTTATTATTAACTAGTACTGCATTTTAACTATTAGAGTACAAGTTAGTGATTCTTCCAGTATGTAAATTTGGATGCCTATAGAGTTCGTATAGGAGATAAAAAAAGAAGAATATAAAATGTCGTATATTAAACCTAACTAGTCATTAAGAATTTGAGTTTATTGTTGTAATTAATGATGATTGATAGAAAAGTTTCACCATATTTTAATGGTTAAGTTGTAAATATATATTATTATTATTATAAAACAACAGTGCCTTTATAGCAATTGAGACAGCTTATTTATTTGTATGTATTGTTAAAAAGTTGTCTATTATTTATTTAATATTTTTGTACCAGTTATCAGAAAAATTGTGTTCTGGATATTATGAATAAAGTAATATTAACAATGAAAATGAATCTTTTGTTTGGATTACAGTATTTTTCTTTTCTTCTTAAATCTTGACGAAGATTTCTATACAGCATGGATATACCTACTCTAATCATATTTCTCAGAAAAAAGAAAAAAAAAGCTAAATTTGTTATTAGATTCATGACGACCGATGGCCTCAAATTCACTCATATAATACTTGTAATGCTTTCCAACAAAGTTGACATTTCATCTTATTTATAATAAAGAAAATATTATGTCTTATACATATGTTTTTATTTATTAATTGTTGATGATCAAAGAACCTAAACATGTGCCAATGAAAAATATTCAATATTTTATGATATTGTATAGTGAAATCTTCAATAATACAATCTGTTAAAAATTGTGATAACCAATTTCTCAAGAAAATGATTACGTGGAAACAATATTTATAATATGTGGCTCAGTGGGATAAGTATAGAATCACTCTGTGAAAGTATATATTTTTTTCACAACCAATACAAAGATTCTTTGTTGTCCTATAACTTTTTTTTAATCATTTATTATTTTCAACACAGTAAATATTATTACAAAGCAGGTTCAACATATATACTTTTACTGGGTGATTAATAAATTTTGGCATGGCTAACTTGCAAGGAAGTCCCAATTCTTGACGATCTTTTAATTTAGTTAACTGAAGCAGGTAAGTATAATAATAAAATACACAAATAATTTGAAATACAAGCGGGTGTTCAAATGTGCATATATAAGTATATCGATATTATATAAATTCACACCCGAATTACCCGAAAGGAGGCCATCTAAGCTATAGTCTACGGTCATGCAACCGAAAGAGCGATCGCACGATATCGCTTCTGTGATGGATTAGGCCGGGTGTCCACCGGATCGGACCGACCACAATCGGAACGATTTGCGTCGGCCGATAAAGATTGTGCAAATATATTTCTATTGAAACCTGTCCACTAACACAATTCACGTCGTACGCGATCGTACCCGACTACTGTCGGACCTGAGCAGTCGGATAAGACGCTGCATGCAAGATCATTATCACTGGCGTCACTGGTTTGTCGCGACTCATAACCGTACATAACCTACAATTTTTATAATTTCAAAATATATAGGATGGCAGACGATGAATTAAAAGACGAGTTAAAGTTAAACATTGATTTGTGCGTCGAAGTAGAAAAACACCCGTGCTTATACGATATAACACGAGATGATCATTCGAAGCGACAAATTTTGGAGAAAGCCTGGGCCGGAATTAGTTGAAAAGTGGGATTATCAGGTAAACAATGCATCTTATTTTTATTATGTATTTATATACACATTGACATTATTTATTGAACTTTGAGGTAAAATTTTAAAGAGTAAATACTAGTCTTCTCGGTCCACACAGTATTTCCATTGCCAGCCGATAGCCCCTTCTTCACTTACAAAATAGTGAGCAAGGTAATCACGGTACGAAACTGGCCGTTGACTATCTAAATAAAAATCTCTTGGTTCCATGTATGCTGGCCTCGTATTTTCTGCTTCTTCTCGATTTTCTTCTTCTACGTAAGCACGACCTTCTCTTTTCCGTACAAAATTATGCAGAATGCAACACGCTTTTATAATGTTTTCTATGTTTTCTCTACTGGGAGTCACAATGCAAGATTTCAAGATTTGGAACTTCTGGCTCATCATACCGAAAGCACACTCCACAACTTTACGAGCACGGCTCAGTCGGTAATTGAATATTCGCCTTATGTTAGTCAATGCTCGTTGTTTATATGGCGTCATAAGCCTAGTTTTCAGTGGAAACGCTTCGTCACCGATGAAATAGAATGGACACTGTGTGGTGTTTTTATCTTTTGGTAAGGTTTTATTATTAGGTATTTCCAAGCCTTCTTTATCTATCCAATTTCCAAGCCTAGACTGACGGAAAATTCCCCCATCACTCATCCTTCCATAGAATCCAGTTTCAACAGAAATAAAGTTTCCATCCGCATCTGCACATGCCAACAGAACAATAGAATGATAATTCTTATAGTTGTAATCTAGCGAACCGGCATGTGGGAGTTTCTGAATTCGGATATGTTTCCCATCTATACTGCCAACGCAGTTGGGAAGATCCCAAAGAATCTGAAATTTATCCGCAATATTTTGCCACAAATTTTTATCAGGTGTAGGCATGTACTTGGCGTAAAGGATATCCCATATCCATATAGCCTTCACAGTTGATGAAATTATGCTAGATACGGTTTTGTGTCCTCGAACGAAGTATAAAGCTAGAGAGGACATAGATGCTCCTGTCCCCAGCTACCTTAAAATAACAGAAATTTATGTAAAAAAGTAGAAAATAAACTGAATTGATGTTTAAGACATGTTTTTTTTACTTTTAGCCGAAGCCTGCAAAAAACGTTGGGCGAATTTGAGAACTGTGTTCGTTCGAAGGAGATCAAAGCCTCCAAAAAGCGGTTCAGGTTTTAAAAAGGAGTATTACTTGAACAGGTATATGCAGTTTATTATACCACACACTAAGCTAGCTGTCGAATCTACTGGAAGTAACTTGCCGCTTGTTCCTAGAGAACACTCTGACCGCAAAAAGCAGCCATCGACACTAGAAGAAGGACAGTCATCTGAAAGTCAAGACACCAACAGGGATGTAGATGGAGATGATGATTTGGTCAGTTTAGACGTACAAGAGTCTCAGAATGACGAGACAGATCACAACCGACCAACAATTAATCCAGAATCTCGTCAATATTCTAGTAAAAGAGAAAAACCTTTAGCAACCTTTTTAGAGTACTTCCACTCCAGACGACAAAAACGGAATCTTGATTCAGAAAATCCGCGAAAGTGTTTTTTGTTGAGTTTACAGCCAGAACTCGATCAACTGCCTGAATATCAATTTAAAGTGTTCAAAAGGCGCGTTCTTGCACTTCTGGATGAGCTTGATATGTCACGTCCTAATTCATCTTCGAGCATGGCATCCATGACGAATGGGGAGACCGCTGTCTAGCTATGACTCCTAATATCCCGTCCAGATTGGACAATACACATGAGAGTACTCATTCACCGGTGGAACAGATGCAGCATGATGCAGGGAGTGAACCGGAAAAGGGTCATGACCTCGAAACGCTAGTATATAGGTTTTGGCCTTAATGTCATTACTTAATGTAAACTTTGAATATTTTACTTTAAATAAAACTATTTAAATATGTTTACCTTAATGTAAGAAGCCTTTCTTCAACAGTAATACATTTCCTGTAGTTAGTATCTCTTTTGCAAATTTTTGGACGCACAAGTTCCGACAAAAGCCGAAAGCTGGCTTTGGACATGCGATACATAGATTTAAACTTGCTTTCGTGATTTGCAAGTTCACGAGCACATATGAAAGCACCTTTATTTTCATTATTTTTTATGTAGGGATGTACCCAAAACTTGTGACGACGTTTTCTTCTTCGCCTGTAGTACGCAAACATAATAATTCTTTCGTCTTCACTAGACGACATATTACACGAGACTGAACAGAAGAATCCGACCCGAACTAGTGGACATGTACACGCAATTTCGGTCTGCACGATCAATTTTTTGCACGACTATTGATCTGGCCGATTACAGTCGGTCCGATCCGGTGGACACCCGGCCTTACATTGAAAAGTATAAAATAAATAATATATACGATATAACCCTCGAACAGGCCTGGATTAACACTGAAGACTACGAAGCCCAGGCTTCAGGCGCCACATTTTTGGGGGCGTCAAAATTTAAGAGACACCAATCGCATAAATTATAAATATTCAATAATAATTTAAAAAAATATTCTATATGAAATAATACTCGACTGGAAAGGGAGATAATTATAAGCGGTCGTCTAGGCCGAACAGTGATGTGCCGTGTGAGGTGTGCAATTTTCGAAGGGGTCGGGTGGACTGCACCACCGGAAGTAATAATTAAAACGATCGTATTTTTTGCCTGAAATTCCTATTTTTATGATTTTCTAATAATATAAACTAACTCGAAATGTTTTTCTTCACTTTAATGTGTTAAATGTTACCCTGTCAGTCAGTTATTGCAGATCTGTTGGTTGGTTTAGACAATTATTTGTGCTGTGAAACGGTGTTGGTGTTTTGTTAATTACTGAAATTAATTGATTTCATGATGAGTGCGAACAAAATTAAAAATAAACCGAGTGGCGCTGCTTACAAAAAACGAGCTTATAGAAGCAGCAAAGTGAAGACGCTGTTTTTAAAAAGAAATCCGGGAATTGAATGCTTTTTTAACTCCACAAGTGCAAGTCCAGGTTCAGGAAGCGTAGATTTAAGTAACAATGTTTTACTACCCACTACAAATAGCGACACTTCGACTAGTGATGGTAAATTAACAAAATGTTTTATTTTAAACATTAATACAGTGTTACGATTTTGTTAAGTAAAAATATGATAACAAATTCTGAAAATGAAAAGTCGTTAACGAATAAGGATATACGTTTAACTTTGCCTAAATCACCCTCAATATCGGCTTCGTCAGTTGCTTGTGATTATAGTGATCCTGCAAAGTGAGAAATAAACGAAGACACTATAGAATATTTTTGGTCGAGACAATAAGGATTTAAATTTTGAAGAAACATTAAAAGTTTATGATAAAAAAATCGATTCTTAACCAAATCAGTGTTTATTAAAAAATTGCGTAATGGTGAGAATAAAATATGAATGTGGTTGATATATTCTCAAAGTACCGGAAACTTGTTTTGTGGTCCTTGTAAATTATTTGGATCAACTGCTAATGCATTCAGCAGAGACGGTCATTCTGACTGGAGAAATATTAATCGCGATGTTGAAGCCCATGAGAATTCATTTGATCATCGGACAGCTTGCAGTACGTTTTATACAAGATCAAATTCAAAAAAACGAATTGATAATGCCTTATGTGTTCAAATCCAACAAGAAATTGAATACTGGCGTAATGTGTTGCGAAGAGTTGTTGAAACTGTTAAGGGGGGGTTTTATTTGATCGGCGTATGCCACAAAATGGTCAAATTCAACGCAAAAAATCGCAAAAATCAAGGCAGTTGAAAAAGTTGCCGCTACGTGAACGAAATAATGAATATTTGTTCTAGCGACTGACGATTCAAATTTGCAATTATATTAAAAAATAGTTAAAATACAGCACTTTGTATTTTTTTCGTTTTATAGCGATATAAAGCTTACTCTGTTTAAAAAGTACTTTTTTGAATCGTGAGTACCTAGATATTTTTATTCTGAACTCGACAATGTATTTACTTTACTTTCAAAATAACCCTGGTCTCCAAAAAATTACTTTGAAACCAATGAGAATGATCACAAAGTCCGCACTAATAAATGGCAAATAGGCAACACATAATTCAACCTCTTACTCACACTTTCGTAATGTCTAAGACCAGCTATATTAGGGTGGTTCTTATTTTTGAACTTCCAAATTTCAAACGTCTCACCCCCCCCCCCCCCACTATTTTTCTTTTGTAAATATATAACGCCCTGCCAAATTTCAGCCTGATCACCTGTCATTAAGTCGTGCCTCACGTAAGTCAAAAATTGGCAATAGTGAATAATATTCAAACAATGGTTTTTGTGTCGCCTCTAATAGTAGGTAACTAATCTTGGGTGTGTATCACGTAAAATAATGATAATCGACATGTACGAACTTGTTACTAAGTGGTGGGAACATTAGTGTAACAACCGCTGCGCGCGCACGCACAGTATATAGTATATAAGTATGAGCGCGCATCGCTAGCTCTCGCTTTCCGCTTTAGTTCTTACGTGTATTTCAAGGTATAAGCTATTAAGCATCAGTTTTTGTATCGTGTGTTTAAAAATGACTTCCAAACGTAAACTAAGATCTAATTTGTATTTAATAGGATGTGAAACTTCCCAAATTTGTGGTAGTAAATTACCGTCGAACAGACAAGTGCTACAAGTTTTTTTTTGAAGAGTTGGTAATAAATAGATCTTCAATTCATCGCTGTCGAGAACGTTTACGCTCCGAGCGTGCTGCTGAGCTTAAGAGTGATCTGATAAATTTAAAAGAGTCCGAAACAGGTCTAACAATTCATTGGGACGGAAAACTACTTCCGGCATTAACTGGTAAAGAAAAAGTGGACCGTTTGCCTATTATTGTTACCTGTAATGGTAACGAGCATCTCCTTGGTGTTCCGCCACTTGAATCTGGAAAAGGCGATGAGATGGCATCTGCTGTATATCAACTGCTTGAGGAATATCAACTAAGTAAAAGCGTTGAAGCTCTTTGTTGCGATACTACGGCATCAAACACTGGTAGAATAAGTGGCGCTTGCGTTCTTCTTGAACAAAAATTGGATAAAGACTTGTTATACTTGCCGTGTCGTCATCACATTTATGAGTTGATTTTAAAATGTGCTTTTGAAGTCTGTATTAGTACCTCATCTGGACCAGATATATCTCTCTTTAAGAGATTTCAACAGGCCTGGAGCCAAATTGACTTAACACGTTATGAGTCTGGAATTCAAGATGATTATGTGAGCGTTAGAATTAGAAACTACCGTGATCCTATTTTACAGTTCTGTCTCACCCAGTTAGAACTACATCATCCTAGAGAAGACTACAGGGAGTTATTAGAACTTGCAATAATATTTCTGGGTGGCCAACTTCCTAAAGGTGTAACTTTTCGTATTCCCGGTGCTTTCCACCATGCCAGATGGATGGCGAAAGCCATTTATTGTTTTAAAATATTTCTCTTTAGGAGCCAGTTTAGATTAACGTCGCATGAAAGTGAGGGCCTTAGGGATATTTGTATTTTTGTTACCAGTATTTACATTAAAGCGTGGTTTTGTTGCCCCATAGCTGCGAAAGCACCACTGCAAGACCTAAGTTTCTTAAAAGATTTATTTTTTTATAAAAACAATCACGAAGAGCTTTCAAGTAAAGCGATAAAAAAATTTTGCGGTCATCTTTGGTATTTGACATCGGAGACGATTGCTTTGGCTCTTTTTGACGAAAGCGTTACCGTAGCGACAAAAATTGAACTTGCAAAAGCAATCCTGGAAGATGAGGACAATGAGGACGATTTCCAAAATGTAAAACGTCCTATACTTCAAGAAGAAGATGTTGCCACATTTATCAACCAGCCGCTACAATATTTTGCTTCAAAAAATACGGCCGCGTTTTTTAAACGATTTAAAATTGAGTGTGAGTTTTTCAAGCACCATCCGTCTACTTGGAACACTCGAGAAGATTTTCAAACGGGATTAGCAATCGTTAAAGAGCTTAAAGTTGTCAATGATACGGCTGAAAGAGGTGTCAAACTTATGGAAGAATTTAACAGTATTTTAACAAAAAATGAAGATCAGAAACAGTTTCTTTTAAGTTGTAAAAGACTACCGTAAAAAGTTTCCAAACAGCAGCAAAGAAGCGCTTTTATCAACAGCTTAGATAAAATTTGTTTATTTATATGCGTTTTTTCTTTATAATTTCTTGTTTTGTGTTACCATATTTGGTATTTTAACTGTATAATTCAATAATTTTATAAATATGGTATGTATTGGTTATTGGTTTAGTATATCAATAACACATATCCTTCTCTAAAACAAGGGCCTTGAGGCACGCCTTAGTGTTGATTGATTGGGTTCAAATTTTGCATAGCTTATTATATTCATGTTTAGAAAACTTTTGAGGGGTGAGACTGTAAGAATTCAAAAAATTAATTTTTTGTATCGCCTAAGGACCACCCTAAGCTATATGGAAGGTATACCTGGTCGACTATTAAGCCGAACATCATATAAACAGAGAGATCTTCACCTTTTTTTATTACCTTAGATAAACGAATGCTTCATTCAGATATCGGCTTTATTTTCTAATTATTTTAATGATATTTGGGAGAATGTATTAGAATTCTTCGTCTGGAATAAATATATGTTGTTATTATTATGAAATTTAACTTGTTACTTAATTTCTGGCGGTGATATTTTGCTTTAGATGTTGAAGGTTTTTAATCTTAATAATATGAGCAATGTTGTAGTCAACTAAAATATTACAAAAACAATTCTGTGCCGTAACAGTAACAGTAACAGTGCCTGTTTTGTTTTTTAATAAAATGTAAATATATATATTTTATAATAATCAGATGTTTTGGATTGTTGAATATTATATTCTTCCCAATCGGCATTGATGGAGTTGATTAGCAAAATTAAATTATAAAACATTTTGTCACAGGGAAGATTCGAACTAAATTTTATCACCAAATAAAGTTGTATTCATTATTTCATACATAAGTTTGAGTATACATTAAACATATTTGTAAAAGAAAATACGTGCGGTTGATATATACAAGCAAATTTTAATATATTTCAGGTATTTGTCGGTGTTCATTTATGATTGATTACGTGATAACATTGATGTGTCTACTTTATTAGACTCTTTTTCTATTCTTTGATATTCTTCTCGCTTTCAAAATGTATTTTATTTTTCAAGGACAAGGTTTCGGCTTTATGGAATTTCAGAAATGCAGTTTTCTTCGGCAATAAATATACATTATTGTTATTAATTATGAAGTTGCACGACTTATTGTTATTTTTAACCTTACATGTTGAAGCTTTTTAATAATATGAACAATGTTTGTAGAAAACTAAAATCTGACAAAAACAACTTTATGTCATTGTAAGATACGAAATTTAGAGATTTTCCGGACTCTTCAAACTAAGATGCATTGGTTTTAGACAGCAAGTTACACAAATTTCAGTTTTCTAGATGGTAAAAGCATTTATTTAAATATCTGAGTTTGTTGTGCCTTCATGTTTTTGTTTTATTTGTACCTTGTATTTTGATCACAGGACAGTTTTTAGATTTTTTTTTGTATATGTGAATAAGTATAAGAGCATGGGCCAAACGAGCGCATAAGCCTAATTACAGCAGTTTATCAGGAGTGACAACAATTGTTTAATGGCCAGCGAAAAAAATGTTGTATGTAGGCGTAAAAAACAAATTTTGTTTAATTTGTGCAAAATATGGTGAATCTAAAAATCACGTATGCTACATAAATTGGTCTTCGTCGTCAACAGCCATGGAGTCGCCAATTATTCCGGAAGGTTTTCGACATTCTGGTGAAATGCACGGTGTAATTTATGGTAGATTAATAGGGGACTGTGATAGCAGCGTTCTTAGAAAACTACGTGAGATGGCTCCTTACGGTCCCCAAAAAATTATTGAAAAAATTGAGGGCCGAAATCATATATTATGTAATAAATAAAATTAGCGACTGTTTGAAAAAACCTAAATTCAATTCGGACATAGGACAATTAATAACAAAAAATTACTTAGATTCAGAGCGGCCTTGACAAAAGCAATTGAACATTACAAAAGTTCGAACTTAACAATAACAAACCAGATTGTGAAACTGCAACGTCATATTATAAATGGATCAAGACATATTTTTGGTGAACACTCGGATTGTGCTTCTTACTTTTGTCAAGGATCTAATGAAGGTGAGATCAATATGTTTGAAAAATTTCAGAATTTTAATATGTATGATAACTTTATTAACGCTTTAAGTCGGCTCAGCCTAATAGTAGATCTTTAATAGGAAACGTAGATGCCAACATTGTAGAATCTTTTAATTCAGTCATTGCAAAATTTGTAGGAGGTAAAAAGATTGTATTATATTCAACGTAATTCTTACAGTGCACGTTGCAAAGCGGCAGCGTTTGATTTAATTGTAAGGGCAAATATCACTCAAAGCTTCAGACCTAATATAGATGTATACGACAGTGTGTGAAAAAAACGGTATGAGAAGAAAAATTTTTTATAGGAAACAAAAAATACATTCAGGAACTACGGACGATCGCGACTATGGGCCGGAGGCAAATGCATATTTTATTGAAGATATAAATAATCATAACAATACCAGTGTCGACTGTGAAGAATATAATTTTCAATAATTTAAAACATGTGCTATTTAGAGAATATAAATTTTTACATTTTGTAAGAAACACCGGCACTGTTTTTTTAGCAGATTTTAGTTTTCTCTAAGACATTACTCATATTATTACAAAGCCTCAACATGTAAAGTAAATACAAATCATGGTGAGAAATAATAAGAAGTACAACTTAAATAACTGTTAATCATAAATAATAATAATTAAGTTATATATTTATTGCAGAATAAAACTTAATATCTAATTAATTTCGGCAAATATCATTAAAATAATTACAAATTACATAAATCGGGAGTCTCAATAAAACTAAATAAATACAAGCCAGGAGAATACTCAGAAACAGCAAAAACAAATTTCGAAGAAAATAGCCGCACCAATATTTTCATGCAATAAATGCAGGAGGCAAATATCCCAAATTTATTTGCGTTCCAGTTGACCAGGCATATCCCTTCATATTGCTAGCCGGTATCTGCATCGTGTACAAGATGCAGGCATTTTAAACTCGGTAAATATATTCAATTTATTTCAGCCAACCCGACATACGCCGTTCGGGAATTTTTCTTAAGGAAAGCCCACCCTTAAGATGTTGGCTGTTCGTGGATTACCGTTTAGAGGCTCTAATGAAATATTTGGATCTTACAATAATGCAAATTTCTTAGGCTGTTTAGAATAAATAGCTACATTTGATCCTTTTCTAAAAGATCATGTTAGCAGATATGGAAACCCTGGAAGAGGAAATACATCATATTTATCATCTACAACCTGTGAAGAATTCATTAATGTACTTTCAAATCGTGTTCAAAAATATATCCTAGAAGAAATGCATGAAGCCAAATATTATTCTATAAGTGTCGATTCCACCCCTGATATTTCACATATTGATCAGCTAACATTTATTGTTAGATAAATATATTACATAATATGCAATGTATTTATTGATATTGAAAATTTCTAGGTATGTGCAAAAAGATGGTGTTCCAGTAGAACGATTTTTATAACATTTATTGAAAATACTGGTCATACTGCCCGAAAATTAGAAAATGTTATTTTATCCATCTTAGAAAAATACGAGATTAAAATTCTGGACTGCCGTGGACAAAGCTATGACAATGCAAGCAATATGGCCGGACAATATTCAGGTCTTCAGAAAAGGATAAAAGATATAAATCTAAATTTTGTACCTTGTTCTGGACATTCATTAAATTTAGTAGGAACTTCTGCAGCTGAATGTTGTGTTAAAGCAACGTCTTATTTTGGTCTTCTTCAAAGTTTATACAATTTTTTTACTTCTTCTACAAAACGGTGGAATGTGTTGTTGCAGCGTTTGCGAGAAAAAGGTAATTTTAAAGTTGTAAAAAAATGATCACAAACACGTTGGTCTTGCCGTGCTGAAGCTTGAGACTCTCTGAACAGATCGTATGCAGAAATTATCTTGGCATTATCGGATCTGTGAACTGATAAGACTGAAGAGCCGTCAATTAGATCATGTTTCATTTTCATAAAGTTAGTAAGGCATTACAAAAAGTTGACAAAATCTCCAAACAGTCATCCAACTTTACGAATCATTAGAAGCTTTGTTAATTTTAAGAGAAGAATATGATAATTTTGAGGAAACAGCAAAATTTAATACAAAAATTAATGACTATGAATATGAATCGCGAAGAAAACCTAAAGTGAATACAAAATTTAACCAAGGTTCAAGTATGGATGAATCCATAAATATGAATGGAACTATGTAACACTCCATATGTTCATATTGGGAAGAAAGACGATGTGCGCAGGTGGGGAATGATGCAATGGAACATTTTCCATCAGTATTCAGTCAGCAGTGCGAGAGTGATGTCAGAAGTGTTAATCTAGCATATGTGTATTTCGTTATTATCCGCAAATGTGTAACCCAAATTAATTATATGATATTTACGAAGAAATAAAATTGAAATAAAACAAATTGAACATCTATTTTGTTAAACTGGCGCCCAACGTGGGGCCTTTGCGGGGTATTGAATGCACGTGTGTGAACGTTGAAGAGAAAACCGTTGTTGTTTACTTAAGCAATAAATCAAGCTTGCTGTGGAGAACTCTCTGCGTCGTATATTCGAAATCAGTAGTTTTTATATAAGTATCTACGTGAGTGGACAATATAAAACTTTAGTGTCGATTTCGTTTATTTAAAATTAAGAAAAACACCTTTTTTATAAAAGCATCCAGTGAGTGGAACATTATAAAATTGTATGAGGGTTTAAATAAAAGACGCTTGAATAATATTAGTTGTGAACAATAAATAAATAAATAAATAAGAGTGGTAGGAAAGGTTTTCAAAGATATAATAGTGCTATACATCCCTATCAGCAGTATTTTCGGTTACAATAATTTCAAATATACCAGTGGCGTGCAGTCACAGAGGGTTTACAAAATATTTAATATTCTACCGTGTGCTGTTTGAACTGTAAGTACTTTTCTCTTATTTTATTATCACAATCGACATCACGGAAGGTCAAAATACGTACTGGTTGAGGAGTTTCTCCAGTAACACCACGATGTCTAACGAAACAGTGACTCTTACTCAGGAACAATTTCAACAACTTTTACAACAAATTGGTACGGTAAATGTCCAGGAGGGAAATTTTTCAACATGCTCTTCTCGCTTTACCGAATCTAAAGATAATGACGTCAACGCCTTTATAGATGCAATAGAGACATACAAAGAATGCACCAAAATATCACATACCAATGCTTTGCGTGGCTTATCGATGTTATTGGATGGTTTCGCCGCTACTTGGTGGCAAGGCGTGAAAGATACTATTAATACTTGGCAAAATGCTATTGACATGTTACGCACAACATTCGGTCCTAAGAAACCTGCTTTTAAAATCTATAGAGAATTATTTGCGAAAGAGCAGGATATCAAAACAAGTTCTGATGTTTTTATTTGTCAGGCAAGGGCTATACTTTCTCAATTACCGGTAGGTACGCTAACAGAATCTACACAGATTGATATGGTGTATGGCTTGATGCATAAACGTATTAGAGAGAAAATGTCGCGTGACAGTATAAAGAACTTTTCGGATTTATTGAAAGAATGCCGTTTGGCAGAAGAAACTTTTACTGAACGTTTTGACGACAAAGCGATTTCCAGTTGTTCCAAGCGTATTAAATGCAGCTATTGTAAGTTATTTGGGCATAGTAAAGACGAATGCCGTAGACTTCCATCGAGAGATAAACAAGTAAAACATACAAGTTCTCCGACAACGACTGATACGAAATCTGCTATAGAATGTTTCGGTTGCGGAAAACCGGGATACGTGAAATCAAATTGTCCATCGTGCACAGTTGATACGTCCTCAATTAGTTTTTCGGCAATTGACAACGACACTTCGGGACTTGGCCTAAAACCGAGACCAATTCTTTTGGTACAAATCCTGGATTCTAGGGGTACTGCCGTTATAGATACCGGAGCACGATTAAGTGTTGCGAGTGGTTCGCTAACCCAATTATTGAAAGAAAAAGGGCAAACATTTTCCACAGAGAAACTGTGTATTAAATTAGCTGATGGTTCCATGAGAAGTGAAGTGGTTCCTGTAACAAGAGTAAATGTAGAAGTTGAGAAAAGAAGTATACCGACTACCTTTGTGTCTCTACCAAATGCAGATGTGACTTTGCTTGGTGTTGATTTTCTGATGGATGCTAATCTTATCTTTGACATTAACGGGAAATTATGGTACTTCGCAGATGAACCAAATTGTAAGTTTGCATTGGCGTTGGAGAAGCAAAAGCTAGAAAATATGGAACTTTACGCGGTTGATACTCTAAGGCCGGAAGAAGGTACGAGGCTTACAAAGGGTGAAAGGGTGAGATTGTGCAGTCTGTTGGAAGACCATAAGGATATCTTCGATTTAGGGGGAGAACCAACTCCATACATAGAACATAGAATCGATACAGGCTCTCACGCACCCATATCAGTACCGCCATATCGCATGACGCCAGCAAAGAAGGAGATTTTGAAACAGGAAATAGACAAACTATTATCCGATAACATCATAGAGGAATGTGAGTCTCCGTGGTCGGCACCAGTAGTACTAGTTCCGAAAAAGGGAGGTGGAACACGTTTATGCATCGACTATCGCTCTTTAAATGCGATAACGAAAATGGATTCCTATCCCCTCCCAAGAATGGATGATTTGTTGCATGCCACGAAAAGGACTTTCTTCATGACGACGATAGATTTACGATCGGGATATCACCAGGTGAGTGTTCGGGAAGAGGATCGCGATAAAACTGCCTTTGTCACACCGTTCGGAACATTTCGGTTCCGTAATATGCCTTTCGGTCTGTGTGGGGCTCCTGCCACTTTCCAGCGACTCATAGATAGATTTCGTAGTGGTGTTCCTAATGTACTTTTATTGGCTTATCTAGACGATTTAATTGTGTTATCAGAAGACTATGACACCCATGTTAGTGACTTAAAATTAGTGTTGCAAAGACTTAGACAATTTAAACTACGAGCCAACCGCGATAAATGTACTTTTGCGAGTGCACGAGTAAAGTATCTCGGACACATAATTACCAGTGAAGGCATACATGTGGATCCAGATAAAACAGCGGCTATTGCGAACATACCTCCACCAAAAAACGTGAAGCAAGTCCAGTCCTTCTTACAAACTTGCTCATGGTATAGAAGATTTATTGATAAATTCGCAGATTTGGCAAAACCATTGTGTAACTTAACAAGGAAAAATGCAAAGTGGGAATGGGGAGTCTCAGAGCGAAACTCCTTTGAACAAATTGGAAGACCCAACGCGCGGAATGAACCGTTAGGAGTTTATCACTCGTCTATGCTTACTCCATACATCGGAAGAGAGACTGATCAGCCGCAAGTACCTCTGAGAAAGCGTGGGAGACCAAAAAAGACAGTTCATACTGGTTCCTCGTCGAGGCGTCATCGAAACCAGAGGGGGAGGATGTAACACTCCATATGTTCATATTGGGAAGAAAGACGATGTGCGCAGGTGGGGAATGATGCAATGGAACATTTTTCATCAGTATTCAGTCAGCAGTGCGAGAGTGATGTCAGAAGTGTTAACCTAGCATGTGTGTATCGTTATTATCCGCAAATGTGTAACCCAAATTAATTATATGATATTTACGAAGAAATAAAATTGAAATAAAACAAATTGAACATCTATTTTGTTAAAACTACAAATTTTAAAATAAACACATTCATTGTAATAATTGGCAAATTAAGTGCAGAACTATCTAGAAGAAAATCCGCATATATTTCGATTAACGAAAAATTTGAATTTCTGTCAAATATAAAACATTTAACAATTTATGACATAAGAACTAAAGCAAAAAAGTTACAAGAAATATATAAGGATGATCTGTAAGAAGCATTTATTGAAGAATGTGTTTATCTAAAAGAATAGGTATATTTCCAATTTGAATGAAGTAAATACCCCGGCACAAATTTTAAAAAAGCTTTAGAAGACCATGTTTGTGACGAAGTATTTCCGAACATTGAAATTGCTTTTAAAATATATTTATGTATGGCTACAACAAACTGCTCCGGAGAGCATTCATTTTCAGTACCTACTCAAAAGGGTAAAAAATTATCTTAGGTCCTCTCTTCACCAAGAGAAATTAAATACATTGTCTCTTATGTGCATTGAATCAGAAATAACTGGTTCTATAGATTTTCAAAATTGTATAGATAAATTTGTGACTGTCGACAATGGCTTAAAGACTCTTTAAGTCATTGTTGACAGTCTCCACGCACACTGACGAGACCTCATAGGTCGAAACACCGGTGTCTGTGCGTTCGATTGTCGGCAATGGCACTTAATGCATGTGTGTATCTCAAACACATGCATATATGCATATACGTTTTACGTATAAATGTATATATGGAAGTCACAGTAATTATTTACTGCTTGGTGTTAGTTTTAACATCCATGCGTTTACACTATTCATTTACGTTTTGATAGGTGACGCCACATAAGGCTATATTACACGAGATACACTATTAACATACAGGCCTCTGTATAGCAGAACATGCCGTCAGAAGCCATCGCTTTTTCTGTGTCATCTTTGGGTGTTAGATGTCGCTGTGATACTCTCACTGCATTTAACATGCAAAAATGACATAAGCAGCTTTTTAAGTCTTTAAGCCATTGTCGACAGTCTCCACGCACACTAACGAGACCTCAAGGTAGAAACACCAGTGCCTGTGCGTTCGATTGTCGGCAATGGCACTTAATGTATGTGTGTATCTCAAAAACATGCATATATGCATCTACGTTTTACGTATAAATGTATATATGTAAGTCACAGTAAATGAACTTTGGATTCCGTAAATATTACTTCTGGAAAAAAATCTGTTTTTTTAATAACTTATCTTTTCTTTACCCATTTCTATATCAAATAAACTACACTCTGAACCTGCATGGTCTAATTTTTTTTAAGATTGTTACATCATGTCGACAATCCTTCGTCCAACGATTTCACCCTTTCTAGATGAAAGTGACGGTTTCGAAAACCTTAAAAAAGCGACTTCTTGAGAATAATTTAGTGTACTAGAATATTTTAATGTAAAATGTATCAGTATGTAGAACGGGTTTGCAAATATATGGACATATTTATATTAGCAGGTAAAATTGATCTTAGGTTATTACATCAGTACCATTAAATACAAAATAACCAAGTGCCTATGTCAAATGTTGGTATTTATCGGTAATTAGATAAATATATTCCGTAAAGTACTATACCTACCATATTATTAAGTACTAATATATGCCAAAAACTGATAGAGTTCATATAACTTAGACTTAGGCTGTCTAATAACAGAACTGTACGTATCTATTTAAAATATGAAATATGGCGTCGCTTTTGGCACATGCTGTACAGTTCGATTATAGCTGAGTAGTCTGAGTACCATACTTCATATGTGTATAGTCCAATCTGCATATTGAAAAACTGCCTAGTTAAACCACCCGGTATATAATATGGTAGAAAATTATTTTTAAACGGCAAAGGGACCGACCTATATTTCCATATTTCTAACAAAAAAATAAGTACATAAATGACTTGGAAGAAATATTCACACTCTGTATACAAACAATGTTTTTATGACGCCCCTGTTTTTTTACCACCATTTATTTGTTCAGCTTTGCAGATTAGAAATGTAGAAAAAACAATTTAGATTTACGCTGACAAAAAAGTAGGCCAGACAGTTCAGACACAAACTAATTTCTTTAAATGTGCATATTTCTCGGTACAGTTTGTGTAACTAGGTATTGAACAAATCAAAAAAAGCTTGTAGTATCTTCCTCCGAAAGTACAAACATTCATTCTTAGATGTACTTAACGTGGAAGACTCCAAAAAGATAATATTTCTAGGCGGCAGGAAAGTGGAGCTATATCTGTCAAATAGCCGACAATATACAGTGTGTTAGAGTTTATGTGTCACAGCAAATATATCAGCTATTGTTTGAATGACTAAAAATGACATGTAATGAAGGTATTAGGTTAATTATTTTTAATAATACATATTGCCGTGAACTCGCAAAATTTGTAGAATAAGAATAGCTTTAGAGATTAATTTAAAAATTAGTTTAAGCTTTGAAATAAAAAAATAAAAATAACAAAAATCCTATTTAAATATTATTGAGTAAAACTATGCAACAAGAACTACATGAAGGTATACAAAGTTGCATACACATAGTCAATTTATAAAAATGATTATAAAAAACTATTATTATTCAAGTAAATAATGAGAAAATACAAAATAAAGTTTATTAAATAAATATGAAACAAAAGATGTAGAATAAAAATTTATTAAATAAAAATATGAAATAAAGACAAAATAAATATAAGTAATATATTTCTTTTGTAAAAGAATACACAAGATGTATGGTTTATATATCATGAAAAAGATAAAATTTACCTTAGCTTATAAATAGACTAAGAAAGGATATAAAAATATATAAAACGTAGAAACGATCAGCAACAACATTTTTGTATTTAAGGGTAGCTGACATCGTAAATAAATAAAAAGTATATGTGTTTGTGAGTTGTTTGCAACACAATGCTTCAGAGAGGCAGTGGAGAAACAGACGTGTCCTACAGGTACAGGCAGTGTGGGAAGAAAAATAATGGTTATCTCCAACATGTTTCCCATTTTGACAAGTCGCAATCCGGCTAAAAGAAAAGTGAAATTGACATTAATAAATGGAAAGAAAAAAATATGTATCGAACAATGAACAAGGCAATAGGTTCATTGACGAATACAAAGAAGGATGGTATTAGCGACAAGAATAAACCTACCATTGGAAATGCTGTGCGAGGCAGAGGGGACCTTTGAATTGGAAAGTTATGTTGACGTTTGGTAAATTGTGAACTGTCAGAACAATATGTGTATGTGTGCCAATGATCTAATACTATTATACTACTATAGTCCGTCTCAACCTTATTATGCAGTACAGGTCTTATGGGAATTGATTTCATGGTTGCCAAATCGTCTCATTGTATAATGTCGTTACAGTTCCGGTTTAATATCTGACATTTTTTGTAATCAAAACATAACCTATACGACTGTTTGTCATTCAATTGATGCATACTGCATACAAAAAATTAATAGTAATTTGAAACACTAAAAGGGGAGAATATATGGGAAGATGGATTAGTTAAAATATTTGTAATATAATCCTTTGGGATTGTTCTGTAAAAAATTATTTAAAATCTAACTGACTATAGTAAGCCAGAGTAAATGAATTAATATTTCAAAGAAACACTTAAGGTATACAATTTTCTTCGTTACTGAATATTGACATCTTAATCAACTATCCACTATAAATTCAGACCAAGACAAAGTTAATCACAAGTTTATTTTTCATAAAAAACTTTTCTATTTATAAAAACAACTTAAATAATACATATTTATGAAAAGAATAACAATAACCACACACAACATGTACTTTTATTTTTTAATATGTTACATGACTTATATAGTCTTATTGAATATTAATATGTTAACCTACATTGCGTTATACACATTTAAAGACACAAATTCATTTTGCAAAAACATGTTTTCCCATTTCTAAGAACAAGTTAATAATACATAATAACATTTACGAAAAAACTAACCATGACCATACAAAGGAGTAGGTACACATATTGTTTTAGTTTTCTTCATCACTTGAAGAATCTTGATCTGATGATGAATGTGTGATGTTAATTATAAACTCTTCAACATCGTCTTGCAAGTTGGCAAGGTGGCCAATGTAATTCCGCCAGTTGTTCACTGTTACATTCTGATAACCCTTCACAATTAATTGTTCAATATCTCTTTGTTTGAATGTCGTATTGTGCATTTCAACGTAGTGCTTAACTTGTGCCCATTTCAATTGGGTTTAATTCACAATGATAAGGTGAAAGCCGAAGAACATAATGCCTTTTATTCTTTGCAAATTCATCAATTTTGTTTCTCTCATACTGAGACCTAACCTCTGACCACAAGCCAGTAAATGTCTTTTTAACATGTCATTATCAAGTGGAATATTCTTCTCAGTGAACCATTCAATAATTTGGTCTTCTCCGTGCTACTGCTGGAAACTTTTCTAATTTTCTCGTGTGATATGAGGCATTATCGAGACCAATAACCGAGTTCTCTAGTATATTTGGAAGCAATTTATTCTTGAACCAATCTCCATATATATCTGCATCCATTTCGCTATGAACATCAGCAGTATTTTTCTTACAAAGAAATGTACATTCAGCACCAATAACAAAACCTTGCTCGCCTCCAGCATGAATTAATGGAAATCGAGGCCCAAGACTATTTGGTGATTTTAAACCAGTGCTGAGTCCTTACGTAAAAGCTCGTCGACTGCTTTGAATAGTAACGTCAGTCCACTTTTTATTTACCGAGTGTCCTGCATTCACTCATGATTCATCAGTATATATTATAGTTCTACCTAAAAATAAAACAATCACAATCAAACACAAGCAAATAATAAATTGCGTAATGAACATAAAAGTATAACAAATTAAATGATAAACTATACCTTCGTCTCTGAATTTTCTGATGTCTCGTAAGTATTTATGTCTCCACCTAATGATGTCATCTCTTTCAATAAGAATACTCTATCGTCGCACAATTCAAAACTTATATCATATAGCAATCTGTAAAAAGTATATGTATATGTATATAGGTTATCACGTTAATCAGAATTATAGATCTAGGTATGCATACTTACTTTTAAATGCTTGAAAAAGATAATATGCTTGCTAAAAAGAACGATTTAACAGAAATTATATATAGATAAATTAAAGACAATATAAAAGTTTACACACTACGGCAAAAACTGACAATTGACAGCAACGATTACTCATATATCCATCATATACTTTGCATAATAGAACTTGCAACAAGGCAACCGGATATAAAGATGTCGTTATTAAGAGACTACTAAAGATAATAAGAGATGCAATATCCCTATTAAACCTGTACTGCATAATAGGGTTGAGACGGACTATAGATGGAGTGTACGCTATGTCTTGCTGATTAGGAAGTGACCCACACCATAAGAGAAAGAAGGAAAATATACGAGCGTCGAAAGTTTGACAAGGATGAACGCAATTGACCGTTTTATGTGGGCTAGATTCAAATATGTTGCAATAGCTTGTAATGGCTTATAATGTTTAAAAGTATTATTTTGTTAAAAATATGCTATATTAAGAGGAAAGTAAAGGTATTGCAACTTTAATAATCATAAAGATATATAATTAAATATATATTATTAATATGGAATTAAATATATTCTGTTTAATAACATTTTAAAGGTAGCTTTGCTAGTTGCTATTCTTCAATAATTAAAAAGGAAAGAAAGTTAAATAAATATGATTTTTAATGACTGTGAGATAACTATATGATTTTGTTCTTCTAATTATACCTATTTTAGCATGTTTGATGATCATTCAGTTTTTATTTAAAACAGTAGTATTAGAAAAAATCACTACAGATATCAGATGGAAATTTTGAATTGACCACTAGAATTTTTCAAAATATTACGTTCTGAAAAAAGAAATATAGAAACTGACAGCTTTTCTTAGGTGTTCCTTACAACTTCTGATATATTCAAAATAAAAGACAATTAATGCTTAATTTTTTATTAAAATATATGTACATATAATTAATATGGATTAACAAATACGTAAATGGTAAATATGTGATCGAAGTAAAATGGAGAAAGAAATATTAAAAATACATAAAGCTAGAATAACAACTTGTATTATTTCGTGAGGTGTTTTTTCTGTGACTAATTCAAATACTTCAACATTAGTTACATTTGGGGATTCTGAGCTATAAGGTAAATAGAACATTAAAAATATCTAGGTAGAATAATAACTACAAATAGAAATCTTACTTTAACAGTTCTTTGCTTGGTGCATCAGTAATTTTTAATCGTTGAGATCTGCTATTACAGGGAATTTTTCTCAAGTGAGCAGGAAAATTGAAAATACTTTGAATTGCATTTTGGGGCAAATATTTTCTTCCATAACTTATAACAAAATCTTCAGGAACAAAATGCTCTGAACACAATCTTGAATATTTTGATGGCTTAAAATCCTTTCGTTTAGTACAAATTATCCACTGCTTGCATAGTACTCGATTAGATTGAAAACTAAAATTTTTTATATCAAATTTACAAATCATGTATTTTATTAAGAATAGTTAACCTGTGAAATCATACGTTCATTCCCTTTTCTGCCCTATTAGTACAACCATAAGCTGCACATGACATTACCATTGTGTCTTAAATATGTGACTCCAAGCACTGCAAAGCTGGTATATATAATATTCAACAATTTAAAATATTTGTTTCTAATTTTGTTACTGATAATAGCACTTTTAACCAAATATATATGACACTAAATCCATGAGAACAACACTGTTAAATTATAAGCTGAAGTTAACAATTGCCAATATTCTTGATGATTCTCAATTTATATACATTACCTATATGCCTATATCAAATAAAAATGAAATTCCTAAAATGTATCTAATTACAATCACAATTTTATAAATAAAAATAGTTGATTCAATCATCATGAATCCACAGTTGTCTTTATGCTCGTATTTCTTTAAATAAAAATAAAGTCCGTGGTGTATGAAATAAAATCAATACTAGAAGAAATCTACTAATAAAATATATAATCCAAGTTACCAAAAACACAAATAAATATGTATAAATCAACAAAATTCCGAAAGTTTATATACACAACCATACGTTTGCCGCCTTGTTTTACCCACAACTAACGGTTTTGTATATCTGTCTCCTTTGTATGTAGAGGTCAATTCTTCTCTCTCTACAGTCCATCTAGTAGTTCTATATTATTAGATCATTGATGTGTGCGTGTATCAAGACGGCAACATGCGGGCAGCGGTTCCACGGGAAAGTGTATTCCAGTACCAACCTAAATATGGACTAGAGGGCGCAATGGTCAACATAGTTTTTCTTTGCCGCTATAAATACGAAAACAAGATTCGACAAGAGGACTTCTGATGACAATTCCGAGAAGGAGACTTCTCATAACACTTCCGAAAGGAAGATCTCTTAAAGAATAAGACGTTTTAGATTGTACTTTTCATTATTTCTTCATCACGTATAGTCATAGTAGTTTATTTTATTTAATACATTTGAATTCACTTGAAGCGTTCATAATGGACATTCAAAATAAATATTTTGATAGCAAGTAAGTTTATTTTTTTTGAAAAGGAAGTTATACAAATTGTTGGACAGACATTGGTTTTTACGTGCAAATGATTAATCAATGTATTTTGGACAATATAGATAAGTAAATAATTTATCCTGTAAGGTTTGTTTTAAATTCATATAGTTGGAATTACAACCAAATAGGATTAATGGTGTTGGTCAGTTGGAGAGATGCTACGTGCAAATGAGCATTTTCTTCATCATATTGTCTAGGCATCATTAATCTCTTTCAAGTTAAGCAAATAATTAATTAAAATTTCACAAGGCAAAGATTAAGAGCTAGATACAACACGTGCAAATGGTTGTCTAAAGCAATTAATTGAAGCCAATACATAAATATAATTACATCGATAAGTATATCCATAAATATACAATAAAAGTTTACATTTGTTTATTTACAGGATAAATATTTATTTTGTTTGGCAGAATAAATAAATAAATAAAAGATTTACATACATTACAACCGGCATTAGGTATAAATGATATGAGCATTTTTCAATTATGTATCTTGTTTAGAGCATAAAGGTGTGTATACAAAAATTATTTTTGAATCTATAAATTACAAAATAAAAGATATATGATTATGTTGTATAGACATACAGTTTTTCTTTGAACAAAACTATTACCTCTTCCCTATTATGAGCAAGAGAAAAATCATCAGCAAAGGAGAAGGAACCACATACATTGCCAGGACCCACAATAGTCATAAAGTACATGCTCCAACAATATAAGATAAAAAATACGAAACCAAGTATAAGTTCTTGGTGTATAAAGAATAATTTTAAGAGTACTGCATGTACAAAAGACTATACCCTACGTCACCTACGTGTGGTAATACACACAAATATATGTTGTCACAGCATATAAATTATATGGCGATGCCCAACGTATGGCAATAACATTATTTAAAATAAATATTTATATGCGCATTTCACTTTACCACACAACAATTACATTTGATTTTTATGTTTTTTAATCACTGTCCTGCGATTTTAAAATTCTAACATAACCTAAACAGAAAGGCTATATTAAAGGTTATGTTAGAATTTTAAAATCGCAGAAAAGTGATTAAAAAACATAAAAATCAAATGTAATTGTTGTGTGGTAAAGTGAAATACACATCATTTATTACCATTTTCATAATTTCAACGGTGTGTATAACAGATACCACTAAAAATGTGACATGGAAAATCCACTCGGTGAGCACCTTAATTATTAATTATCTCCGTTCCTGTACGTTTGCGCCGATTAATTTATAAGTAAAAGTTGTTCAATTAGACGTCCTCAATACGGTACACTAGTCATTTTGTCAAAAATCGGTTGTACCCATATACTATAATTTACCCATACTTAGAAATTATATTTACAGTGATGGCTTCATCATCGAAGCACAAAAAGTACACTTCGTCCAGAAGATACTGACACAATACGTAGCATCGTTCACAACTTCTATATACATGAAAAACGACGTCCAAGTTTGAAGGGTAACGATAAATATTTCCATATAAATTATAATTGTTATATCTTCATTTATTTACAGGTATTTATGATAAAATAATAGAGAATGGCATACCATTCATGGGTGGACTTACAACATTATCGAAGGTGCTAAAGAAGATGGGATTTAAGTAAATAATAGTGTTTTTTCACAATATAACAAGAAATAAATATTTTATTTCTTTCTAGATGGCAGAAAACAGGCGACAAGAGAAAAATTTTAATGGAGTCATATGATATACGTTCAAAACATATAAAATATTTAAAACAATTGCAAAGTTACATACATGAAAATAGATCCATTATATTTACAGATGAATCCTACATTCACAGTACACATACGCAATCTAAAGAATGGTCAGATAATTCTTTGCTTGGGTTGAAGAAACCAATTTCAAAAGGAAATCGTTTGATTATGGTTCATGCTGGTGGAAAAATGGGTTTTATTCAAAATGCATTACTCCTATTTAAATCAGGTATTTATATATTACCTTTTTTACACAAAATATGTAACATTCAAATTATTGTGTAGATTGATCTATGCGTAAGATACAAATTATACTTTAAAATCTTCGTATTAAATTTATCAGAGTCGTTAAAATTATTGTTGCTATTATTTCCATTGTTTTTATAGGTACAAAATCTGGTGATTACCATGATGAAATGAATTCAACAAACTTTTTCACTTGTGTCAATAAACAGTTACTGCCAAATCTTCCACCAAGAAGTGTACTGGTAATCGATAATGCATCATACCACAATGTAAAACTTGAACGTGATCCAACATCATCCTCCATAAAGGCAGAAATGATAGATTGGCTTGTAGCAAGGAATATAGTGTTTGATATGAAGTGGACAAAGCCGGAGTTATATGAATTAATAAAGAAAAATAAAAGTGAAAATCCCAGATATAAACTGGATACACTATTATGGGTTCATAAACACAACGTATTGAGGTTGCCTCCTTATCACCCAGAGTTAAATCCAATAGAAAAGATATGGGCAATTGTAAAGAATTGGGTTGGAACCAGAAATGTAACTTTTAAGTTAGCAGATGTCGAAAATTTGGTTCGAGAAAAATTTGCATCAGTAAATGTAGAAGAGTGGGCATCTGTTTGTAGCCACGTAGATAAAGTTGTTGAAAATTATTTGCAAACGGAGCATTTATTAGATGATGTAACTGACAATCTAGTTTTTACAGTTAACACCGAAGAAACTGATAATGAAGAAAATAGTGATATCGATGATGACACTGACATTGAAGGTGATGATGCTGATCGACCAGTCCTAAAACAAGTTGAATAAAAGTGATTACGCTTAAACAGCCACAAATGAATATGCAGCATTGGATGTTCTGTTACTTTTCTTAAATCTTTTGTAACACTTTAAATTAAAAAAATAAACAATTTGTCTCTTTTTTATACCCCATATATTATATATACTGGTATTAACATACATCCATTACCTACACTGTTATTGTTTGTATTGCATATGTATTGTAATATTACTTGGCAAAAATAAAATTTTCTAAATCATTTTGTCTTCCATATCTTTTATAAGTTAACTTGTATTAAATATAACAATATACTCTTTAGACGACATGAAATATGTATATGTATCTTTATTGTAGCTTGGAATAAGCCAATACCTACTTCAAATTATAATAATTATTGTGATTTGATAAATGTAAAGTAAATTTTAACTGGGACACTGAGTTCCAAATAATTCTCTAAAATAAGAAAGTTTATGAAGCGACAAATTTATTGCATTAATTTGACATACTTTTATTCGAATTATACTAGTATAGGAGCAGTATTCATATTGAGGTAGTTTTAAAAAATCACATTAAGGGCCGGTTTTTCCAACACCGGTTAAAGTATCCGGTTAACTAATCATTGATTACGCTTAATCGTTGATTATCTCTAACCGGCGTTTTTCAACGCCAAGAAATACGCCGGTTATCTGATCGGTGATTAAGAGTTTATTTTAGAAGGTTGGTAACAAAAATGCTCGTACATTCGATCTAAATTAGCATATTTGTTATAATAATATTGGCGCTATTTCCTATATTTGAATTTGTTCTTTGTGCTTTTTGCCCTTATTTTTTTAAAGATTATATTCTTTATATGTAATTAGAAATTTCATTTTAGTAAATAAGGTTTAAGTACTTATTTTGTGAATATTGCATGAGAATTTCTATGTACACAGCACATATTTAAAATTTCTATTATTCAATAAATAACAAATGCCACAAACTTGAAACTGAAATAAATTTATTGATTACTTATTGCTATTGAAAAATACAAAAATTATTATAAAATGAAAAAACTAATACAATATACGTACATATATGAAATTAACAGTTACCAAAATTATGTAAAATATATGATATGTAACAAAATCATAAAAATAGGAAGTTTGCTGAAAAAGAAAAGTCTACATCGAGGGTCTTAAGCTGGATTATCAGTCACACTATAATGATATAAAATATTGTACTTTGCATTGCCATATCTGAGATGATTTAACTTTCATCAAATTCCTGTGGGGTGAATAAAGCCAGATATTTTTACTGAAAGATCATACATCAGCTGTTTATTAAGAACAATGCATTCTAACTAATTTTATGTCCATTAATCAAAGGTTTATTGAGAAAATCTTGTTTCCAAATTGGTTTACATGATTTCAACATAATAAATGTTATGTTCTGGAGGAATCGGTGTGAACTTGACAGTGCCTGTAATAATTATTAGTACAGAAATTAACTGCACGTCAACTTTACAGGCATGTACATTATTCATCCAAAACCAGTTCAGCTAAAAGAATTTAAAGTGTCTGCATATAATCTCAACGTAAACCTACCAGCTTCTCTAGAATTTCTTCCATATTTTCAATTTCATTTGTAATTTTCAGTATAGTTTAATATGTTAATGACATATCTAAAGTGCTATTAAATGCAATTACAAAAAGGGAATGAGCAAATGCAAGCATAAATTGCCACAGGATCTTAGAATCCACACGAATGAAGGTAAAGTCCCAGAATTGTAGTAGAATAGAAAAACTTCCAAAGCTGTATCATCCTCATCAGAGAAAAGAATGTATTCGTAGTTATTAATTAATTAAATTTCTGTAGCAAGCTAAAAGTTACACATATTTAATATTATGCTATTTGTATACTGTTCATTACATTTATAGAAGAAATAATACAATTACTAAATCACTGATGTAAATAATTATTAATTAATTCCAAAAAATACTTTTATACAGTAAAACAAATGCATATGAAAACAACAGCTGTCAATAATAACAGAAATAATAATCACAGAAATTCAAATCTTCTAGGTTATGCGCATGTGTATATAGGCCTAATCACTGTTTAATATTTTATCAGGTATTTCTTTCGCCGGTTAAAATTTGGTCGATTAACGACGTTCTTAATCAACGATTAGAGTTAACCGGCGTTGGAAAAACGCAAATTTGTCCTAACCGGTGTTTTAATCAATGATTACGCTAACCGGCGTTTTAATCGGAGTTGGAAAAACCGGCCCTAATACTTCTTTAAATAATAATTTGCTTTCCTAATATCAATTTAATTCATTAGAAATATTGTAGTTTTATGTAAAAACATAATTTTTACAATTATGAAGTTTTTAAAAAATCATCCCTAATACCTCTGCCCTCTTAATCACCTAGGCCACTGGCACTTTGTTCGCGCAGCTTTGTGATGACGTGTGAGATATTCTGGCCATTTTCTTCACTTACGGATAAAGTAACTGATAGCTATCTTGAAGATAAATATATCTGACAGATAACGTGCATTTTAATTTCTTCACTACAACCGTTGGTTACTTATCCGTTAGATCGAAATCCCGTAGATAACAGAATCATGAGAAACGGCGACCTAGCAAATAGCCGGTGTTCGGTAACTTCAAGTGCATATGCAGAGCATCATTCCGCAGACTACTCCAGACTAGGGATGGGCGATAAACATCGATGTTCATTGAACATCGATATTTTAGGATCGATGTTCGATGTTTTTGCATCGATGTTTGCAATTTAGAATTATCGATAAACTATCGATGTTAGCAGTGTTGTTAAAACTACTTTCTAAAATGAAGTTAAGCTCAACTACAACTACTCTTCCAAAAATGTAACTGCGTATCTTAAATACATTTTTTGAAAACTTATTTAACTACAAATTTTAAATACATTGAAATGTAGTTATCATTATTTACTACATCACAGGAAAGCAGGGTATAGGAAAAAAATAAAAATAATTGTTGATGGTTACAAATCACGAGTATTATATTTACAAAAATAAAAAAATTATAATTTTGTTACATAGGTACCTACCTACTTACTGTTTATAAACTTAATACTAATACTTACAATAATTACAAACTATTACTCCTATTATTTTTTATTATTATGTGAATTTATGTGATATTAATATTGTGCGATAAGACATTTCAAACCTTATTGTTTTTAACTATTATGATTATTATTATTATGCTTTAAAAACAATAATGCTTCAAATGTCTTATCGCACAATTTATTTCGGGATGGAGTCAAAATGCGACCTCCAGTACTAAACATTCTTTCAACAGGAGCCGATGATGGTAGAATTACATTATTTTGTTTAAATATTTTAAGTATTGTGGGATACTTTTTTAACATTAACGTATCTCTATTGTTAGATTTCAGATATTCTAACAACTCTATCAAAGACGAGTTTTCATGATCGACCGCGACTGGTTTCACGTTACTCAAAATAGAATCAAAAAATGATGCGTGCTGAATCAATGAAGATTTTTGATTTTGAGCATTTGTAGATTCACTCGCTTCAAATTGTTTTTGAACCTCCTCAGTGAATAAATCTTTGACAAATTGATATTTTTCAACCTGTTTCTCTTTATCAATCCAATTCAATTTAAACATTGGTAAAGAAACTGTTGCATAAATAAATACTCTACTTGAAATGTTTTCAAAATCTAAAACATGTTGGAATCTTGATTTGACACCATTTATAATAGCATCTCGTATAATATGGCAAAATCTTAAATTACAAAATTGGTTTTCACTTTGTAAAATTGACAAAAGAGTGGGAAGCACATACCCTAAATACATTTGTTTCTCTCCTTGTAGAATGTCTATAGCCAATGATAACGACCTTATCACTTCTACATACTCACTTAAAAATTCTAACTCAACATTTTTTAATTTTGGTTTTTCGAGAATTTCGCAAATTGTTTCTAAATGCGACCGAACCTCTAAAATAGCGACAACAGAATCAAATAAAGAGTTCCATCTAGTAGTACACGGTACACATAATTTTCTTTTACAAATTCTTTCAATTTCATCGGAAGCTTTAGTAGATCTACTACATGTACCTATTCCATATAGCAGTTAATTTGCCAAAAACACTGTGATACATTTTTTTTATACCGCAACTGGCAGTACTGGTAATCAGTGCTTTCTGAATATCTGTAGTTGCGATTAAATTAAGTGTATGAGAGCAACATCTAAATTGTGGAGGTAAAATAATATCGTTAACCTCGTCATCACAATTAAACTGTGAAAAATTTAATTCAGCAATTTCAATGTCATTATTGTGATCTTCTAGCTCGTATTGACACTCGGCGTTTTCTGGTGTTGCAAATATTTTAAATGCTTTGCCAAAATTTGTTGCATTGTCGGTAACGGTACCGACAATTGTATGAATATTTCTAATAAAAGATTTATGAATTTCATGCAAAAGGCTAGCAATTTCGCTATAGGTATGCGTGAATTTAATTCGTCTGCACGCTAAAACGTAAGATTTCCTCTCGAGTGTGTCGTTATTAATAATATGTGCTGTTACTCCAAAAAAGCTTTTGTTGTTTTGTGACCAAATATCTGCCGTAGTACAAATATAATCGTGACCTGACATAATTTTTATGACTTCACTTTTACAGTCCTCAGTATGATTTGAAATTTGTTTAGTTAAAGTTTGTCGACATACCGGCTTAAAGGCGCCATTTGATACAGTTTCCATCAAATATTTGAAGCTGGGTTTATCAACTGTTGCAAGTGGACGCATTTCTTCTATTATATAGTTGATCACTGCTTCGTTGCACTGTAAAAAAGTAAATCTTAATATTAGTTACCGAAAGAGTATTAATTATTAGTTATTACCTTTTCAATAGCAATTCCTTTCCTTGCAGAGTTAGCAGAAGCAATTGTAAACGGGGTGCATTTCATATATTTTGGTTTCTTGCTTGGCGGTTGAGCGTCTGCATCGTCATTATTATCAATCTTGATTGATGATCTTTTCATAGTTTTTCGTTGAATTACTTCATTTAAAACATCTACCTGTTGAGGATGTTTGCGTCGAACGTGAGTTAGGAAATTAGTGGTAGATTTAGTACAACCACTAATTTCCCCCGATGAACCCACACATAACTTGCATTTTGCTTTAATTTTGTCACCAATTGGTTTCAATGATCTTGAAAATACTAGTCTTGAAAATTGCTGGTAAACTCTTCTCGTCATTCTTCTCCATTTTCTGCTCAGGTCGACACTAATAAACTTTGAAACACACTTTACTCCACTAGAAACGTTTGTCAAATAATAAACGTTTGCAAATTTTTGCGCACAGGTAAACTCACAAATTTAATACCACAATCCATGGACCAATAACATGCTTAATTTTAAGTTACAGCAGGCATTAGATTGCATCATGCACATATTTTCGGGACTTTCCTAATGACTATTTTATAATCCCTGGTGTAGGGATTAGGAACCGCACTGTTATCTATAACGACTAATTAACGAGTGAAAGCTTTTCGAAGTAATATACCTGGACTAGGCGATGTTAAATACAGTATTTAACATCATTTAACTACAGTATTTAAAATACTGTAGTTAAATGATAGGAAAAATGTAATTATTTGTAATTAAGTTAACGCATAGAAAAAAATAGTTAAATATATATTTAGATACATAAAAAGCAGTTTAATTACATTTCTAACTACTTATAGTTAAATACTTAACAACACTGGATGTTAGAAGAAATATAGTGAACATCGAACTTTTAAGCTTGACAAAATATATATATATTAGCACTAATCACAAAAATAAAACAGCGTCCTCTGTTGACAAATACAAAAATGTTTCCTAGTAGCACCTCACATACAGGCTATTGTATGTGTTATACTATCCCAGAAACATTTCAGCATGGACTAAGCCTCAAGACGAGCTTATGCGTAATAAATAAGGCAGCTGTCAAAAGAATTCAAACGTTATAGTCAGATATAGCCACTCTCGCCACAGTATTTTTAAAATTCAAGGACAAACATTAGATGGCACTGTTTAAGAGGATGTTGTGACTTATTACTTTCTACCCATAGATTTAAGATTGTCTACGAATAAAAGAAGTACAGTAGAACCCCGATTATCCGTGTGCGGATTATCCGGGCTGCGGATTATCCGTGCTTTTCAATTTTCCGTGCCTCGTCCGGTCCCGTGGAGGACGGATAATCGAGGTTCTACTGTATTTAAATTTCATAGTGGTATACCATATAAATTCGAATATTTCATTTTAGGCTCTTTTAATACTCAGTATAAATACTTAAATAATATATAATTTAAATACATAAATTTATAGTACTTTTAATGTGCAGAATAAGAGTTAAATTATGTATGCAGGCAGAATGAGTGAAGGAGGTAAACGTATTTTCATAGAAAAAGAAGGGAGATAGACACTACCGATGTATACCTCTTCGGGGAATTCCCTAGTGCGTACAATTATACACGTTTAGATGCAAGATGACACATTAGAAATATAAAACCATATCCATATGTATCTCGGTATTTGCCAGCGTAGTAAAAAAAAATACAAGACTATAAAATCCCAAATAGAAATCGTTCTCTTAAAAGTTTTGATACACGTAAATGTATATATTTTTTAAGTATCAAACGAGTTAAGTCATGTGGTTGTTTCATGCGTAATGAATAATGATATCTGTTATATCATTTTTTAAAGGACGTAAATTAATTAAAGTTTTTGTTAAACTGCCAAAAAATAAATCTATAAATAAAATTATCGATGTTTAAAAACATCGATGTTTGGTAGTCGATATTTTGCAACCATCGATGTTGATCAACGATGTTAACATCGATGTTTGATATCGATGTTTACCGACCGATGTCCCATCCCTACTCCAGACCGGTAACTAGGTTTACGAATTTATCCGGTAATATTCTGGTCTTGTCTAATACACAATAAAAGATACTCTTCTCATCCTCGTCACATTTTGATAAGGCAGCGAGATAAAGGCGCTGCTGTAGACAAGTACACGCATGCGTTAACTTAAATTTTTCGCCATTTTTGTTGTGTTTCCATTTTGGTTATTGTGGTTACACCCAATGATATACTAATACATTACTATTGTTTTAGTTGTGGAATAGGTGTATTCATTAAGGATATCGTAAAAAAAATTAAAAAATTATTTATAATTCGTAACACGTCACCGTCGAGATCGAGGGCATCCAACTGCGACTCATCCGATGACTCGTCATCCGATGACTCGTCTGTTTACCAAAACATCAATTTCATAGGCGTAAACCTAAGTACCTAACATTCTGATACATTACTATTGTTTTAGTTGTGGAATAGGTGTATTCATTAAGGATATCGTAAAAAAATTTAAAAAACTATTTATAATTCGTAACACGTCACCGTCGAGATCGAGGGCATCCAACTGCGACTCATCCGATGACTCGTCATCCGATGACTCGTCTGTTTACCAAAACATCAATTTCATAGGCGTAAACCTAAGTACCTAACATTCTGATACATTACTATTGTTTTAGTTGTGGAATAGGTGTATTCATTAAGGATATCGTAAAAAAATTTAAAAAACTATTTATAATTCGTAACACGTCACCGTCGAGATCGAGGGCATCCAACTGCGACTCATCCGATGACTCGTCATCCGATGACTCGTCTGTTTACCAAAACATCAATTTCATAGGCGTAAACCTAAGTACCTAACATTCTGATACATTACTATTGTTTTAGTTGTGGAATAGGTGTATTCATTAAGGATATCGTAAAAAAATTTAAAAAACTATTTATAATTCGTAACACGTCACCGTCGAGATCGAGGGCATCCAACTGCGACTCATCCGATGACTCGTCATCCGATGACTCGTCTGTTTACCAAAACATCAATTTCATAGGCGTAAACCTAAGTACCTAACATTCTGATACATTACTATTGTTTTAGTTGTGGAATAGGTGTATTCATTAAGGATATCGTAAAAAAAATTTAAAAAATCATTTATAATTCGTAACACGTCACCGTCGAGATCGAGGGCATCCAACTGCGACTCATCCGATGACTCGTCTGTTTACCAAAACATCAATTTCATAGGCGTAAACCTAAGTACCTAACATTCTGATACATTACTATTGTTTTAGTTGTGGAATAGGTGTATTCATTAAGGATATCGTAAAAAAATTTAAAAAATTATTTATAATTCGTAACACGTCACCGTCGAGATCGAGGGCATCCAACTGCGACTCATCCGATGACTCGTCATCCGATGACTCGTCTGTTTACCAAAACATCAATTTCATAGGCGTAAACCTAAGTACCTAACATTCTGATACATTACTATTGTTTTAGTTGTGGAATAGGTGTATTCATTAAGGATATCGTAAAAAAATTTAAAAAATTATTTATAATTCGTAACACGTCACCGTCGAGATCGAGGGCATCCAACTGCGACTCATCCGATGACTCGTCTGTTTACCAAAACATCAATTTCATAGGCGTAAACCTAAGTACCTAACATTCTGATACATTACTATTGTTTTAGTTGTGGAATAGGTGTATTCATTAAGGATATCGTAAAAAAATTTAAAAAATTATTTATAATTCGTAACACGTCACCGTCGAGATCGAGGGCATCCAACTGCGACTCATCCGATGACTCGTCATCCGATGACTTGTCTGTTTACCAAAACATCAATTTCATAGGCGTAAACCTAAGTACCTAACATTCTGATACATTACTATTGTTTTAGTTGTGGAATAGGTGTATTCATTAAGGATATCGTAAAAAAATTTAAAAAATTATTTATAATTCGTAACACGTCACCGTCGAGATCGAGGGCATCCAACTGCGACTCATCCGATGACTCGTCATCCGATGACTCGTCTGTTTACCAAAACATCAATTTCATAGGCGTAAACCTAAGTACCTAACATTCTGATACATTACTATTGTTTTAGTTGTGGAATAGGTGTATTCATTAAGGATATCGTAAAAAAATTTAAAAAATTATTTATAATTCGTAACACGTCACCGTCGAGATCGAGGGCATCCAACTGCGACTCATCCGATGAGTCGTCTGTTTACCAAAACATCAATTTCATAGGCGTAAACCTAAGTACCTAACATTCTGATACATTACTATTGTTTTAGTTGTGGAATAGGTGTATTCATTAAGGATATCGTACAAAAATTAAAAAAATTATTTATAATTCGTAACACGTCACCGTCGAGATCGAGGGCATCCAACTGCGACTCATCCGATGACTCGTCATCCGATGACTCGTCTGTTTACCAAAACATCAATTTCATAGGCGTAAACCTAAGTACCTAACATTCTGATACATTACTATTGTTTTAGTTGTGGAATAGGTGTATTCATTAAGGATATCGTAAAAAAAATTAAAAAATTATTTATAATTCGTAACACGTCACCGTCGAGATCGAGGGCATCCAACTGCGACTCATCCGATGACTCGTCATCCGATTACGACGCGTGCGACAATTTCGAGGATACCGAGGAAGATGATTGTAACACCGAGGATGATAGCAATAACGAATATAACGATTACTCCTACGAGGATGATTATTGTTATACTCATATATATAATACTACTATATCGCGTGTAGACAAGGAAAACTTCGCTCCAACATTGTGAAATAAAACATATGGTGCTATGCCGTTTAAGAGCCGCATTGTCCAAACTGCGCATGCGTTACAAATAATTTTTCAAATTTAGGTCTGCTTGTTTATCACATAGATTTATTACTATAAATATTTGATTAAAGTTTGTAAATCGTCAAACAAGCATAAATAGTTTTAAAATCGACAAACCTCTTTATAATTAATAATTGTGCCTTGCTAAATGTGGAAAAACAATTTAATTTCCCTTAATGAATGAAGAAATATCGTCGTGGCATCATGTGCAAATCTTAGACAAACAAACGATCATACCGCAGAAATAGATTTGTCAAAAGTTGTACGAATTGTGGTTATGTTTAGTAAAAATTGTAAACTAATTAACTAAAACTCGCAGTCAGTTCAATTGCATTGTAATTGTCTTTCTTTGAAGATATTATCGTGGGATATCGTGAATAGAAAGAAAAACACCTCTGTAGATACAGTAATTTGTGATATAATAACAGCACTAAAATTATTCAACTCAACATGCAAGAATAATAAAGAATTAGATAATGTGGTATTCTTGTATTCTAGAATTACTGTCATCTACATCGGAGAAATGTACGCAAACAACACAGTAAATTGTACTTGAATTAGGTAATTGTATTACTATGTTACATATTAAAATATTTGAATTGCTCATATGTAATACATAAATAGGCTTTTATTAAACCTTACAGAGTTGCACACCCATCTTTTTTGCTATGACCTACTAATTTTTTGATATATGTCTAATGGAACATGTATGGGACATTGACACCGAGTACCTTCAGTAGTTGAGGATTCCTCAACTACTAAAGGTACTCAGAAGTGATAAAATTCGATTTTTTGACTGAAGTAAATTACAACTTCCGGTGTAGCGATTTTACTGAAAATCTAATCAGATTTTTTTGTAAATATTTAAAAGCATTTATAATTCTATATTTTTTCTAGCTATGCGACTTATCTCTTAAGGAAAAAACACAGATAATTTTAACATATACTTACGTTTTGCACTCTGCACATATTCTTTTCATCATCATTAAAACAATTTTTTGTAAGTGTATTTTTATATAAACTGGACTTTGGCTGTACTTTTTGTGGAGTATCGCCTGCATGTGTTGGATATTTTAATTTGCAACCGCAGAAGTCATCAACGCGACGTTTCATGTTTTCAGTGGCCCGATTCTCGAGTCGAGAGAACAGAGATTTCGAGAGAACAATGGAGGGGATTCTCTTGATATGTTAAAAATCGTATTCTTGAACGTGCATTAAATTATCACACATTTTTGGAGTACCATCATATTGATACAGGTCACAACTTCAGCCTAGAAAATGTTAGTTTAGTTAAACAAAGCAACAATAGAAACTTAGATATGTGGGAAGCCATATACATGAAAAAACATAAAAATTATCTCCTGAATAATGATATTTCTCCCCTTAATAACAAACTGTTATCTTGTATACCGACATTGGTTAACACTTAAGACACTCTTGAAATATGTATTAAACTTTTGAGTAATATTTTATTTAGAATTGTTAATCCATAATCCTGTCACTGTTAAATTAACCCGTTGTCTTTCTCAGAAATATTTTGTATTTTCCATTGAACTAATTCTCAGAATTCTATACTGTTAATATTCGTTGTAATTTTGCATTAATCGTTTTTTCACCCTACCTTTAAAATTTGTCTGTATAACATGTATTTTTCTTATTATAAAATGTCTCGTAGGTAAATATGTTTAAATAGTTATTAAAATAATTTTGTGAAAAAGGTGTTTTATTTTATTTTATTATTTTTATTACTTATGTTATATGTTATATTATTTCTACATGTGTGATATGTAGAAAACAATGTTCACATTTCGATGTTTAGCCTAACACTTTCCGGAAATCCAACTGATATAACCGATAAACCCTTTCAACATTACACACGCTATTTAAAAGAAATTGTTTTCGTATTACATATTACCTAATATACACTGTTCTATACAACAATTGTCCTAATCCGCTTTCATTTGCAACCTGGCAACATTGCACTGCTATTTCCTACACGATCGACACACATCCCTACCTAAAAACAGCTATTCTTGAAGTTAGGAGAACGAGGGATGGGAGTGTGATCTATCACTTCTCTCAATAGAACGTTCACTTCTCTTAAGTTCGAGAATCGGGCCCCAGTATCTAACAGATATCCAACAGATATCTTTCCCGTTTCAGAAACCGGGCATTAGTGAGCGTATTCTGTACGCATGCGCTATTAACGCATTCCAACAACGTAACTCATAATTTTGAAGAAAGTTACTAGAAAAGTAAAATAAGCAAATAAAAGGTATGTGCAGAAATTAATGTATTAAAATATTGGAGTTAACCGAGTAGGTATGTTAAGTGGGATTGCAAAAACCGGCCCTTACATTAAAAACTACGCTGAAACTTAATGCAGAAAACAATTTATTATTATTATTTATTCGGTTTAATCTGTATATTTCTAACATATGGCAGCAGTGAAAAGTACCAAATGGAAGGTGATCACATAAAGGTGAACGGTCCTGTCCAGCGAACACTCAACTGTTGTGAAGTGTACGGTTGGAGTGGGAACGGTTCCCGATCCGTCTGCTGAATGAAAGCAATTTTGATCCTTTGGTTCAACGTCTACTCAATAGAGGACACTCCATATCTTTAAGTCTAACTTGTGAAAAATAACCTCTCATCAATGACTCTCATTTCATTGTTTCTTGTTTAATATTTCTGAATTATAACCATCTGCATCTTCAACGTTTATATGTTCTAGAGCTAATATAAACCATTAATCGTATTAATTAAGTATATCTTTAAATTGTACTGTTTCCAAAAGAACATAACTCTTAAGGTTTTATAAACACATAAAGTACAGGAAGATTTGAATGCGAAATCAATTTTGCTGCAAAAAGATGCTACATCAAAGATACGTATTCTTTATAAATAATAATTTGCTTTATTAATATTTGTGTTATCTATGTTGTTCTAGTTTAAGTATTATTTTTACTAATCTGTTTATTACTTGTCTTTTAGCTATATGTTGCTGTCATCTGTCATATATCTAGATGCCCATAATAGACTTATTACAATAAATAATTCACAATAATGAATTCGTTTGGTATTTTTTATTTATTTACACATTGATTAAATTATAACAAGGATACGATTAATTACAATCCGCATTATTATTCATAAATGGTATTGAATTTAAAACAGTCTGTTGATAGGTATTATAAATAGGTGTAAAATATAAAAAAAAGATATAAGAGAACATCACAAGATAAATAAAAATTTCAGGTCGTCGAATTTTATATTAACCAGTTGAATGTCAACTGAGTACCTTCTTTTAATTCCTGAACCGAACAGGACTAGTTAAACCCGAAACTTATTTCTAAAATATCTACATCATTTAATAATATCCAAAACTGATATCGTGGAGGGGAGCACCTGATCCACTGGGCAAAGCGTAATCTTTAGCCAGCTGATCTAAAACTCCACCACTGCTGCGTACAGACGGGGCTGCTGGTCTTGGTGCTGGCCTCGGAGCTGGTGCTGGCGCGGGTGCGTACTGAGGTGATGGTCTACTTTGCGGAGCAAATCTGGGCTCGTCATCAAAAGAGAAACTCGATCGGGATGGTGCTGGGGCGGGACGAGAAAATTTAGGTTCATTATCAAAGGAGAAGGTATTAGCGGGTCTTACGGGTGCTGGTTGTGCGTAGGATATTTTAGGAGATGGTCGAGCTGCTGGTTCATTAAAATTGTCATCGTCAAAGGAGAATGAATGCGAAGGTCTGGCTGGTGCTGGTGCAAAGTTTCTGGTACTTGGACGCGGTTTTGGAGCGAAATCAAAATCGGATTGTGCTGCTCCGTTTATGGAAGCTCTTTGTGGTACCGGACTTCTTTCAGGAGCTGGTGCAAACTGTTGCGGTGGTGAATACGCATCAAAGGAAGGACGCGGTTTCGGTCTGGGCGCTGGACGTGGGGCTGGAGCCGGTTCAGGGTCGTAGTATTCAGCTGTATATTCGGGCTTCGTAGAACCGTCCTTGTTGGTAGTTTCGTCTACTAACGTGGGAGGTGCCACGGTGATACCTTCACCGGATGGTTCGAAGCCATATTTCGTAGCTCCATACTCGACAACTCTAACTTTTCCGGTATCATCAACATATCCATATTTGCCTTTTACTTCTCCAGTTGGAAGTTTGGTTTCAATTTTGAAGGCACCATCTGCGCCTTCGTAGCCGTAAGTGTAAGATCCGTCTTCATTATGTCTGAAACAATATATTATTTAATACGAATCTTGATGGTGAACACTTGGGAAATATTATATTGTACTGCACGAGTTGTATTTGCAGCGTTATGAACCTGAAATGTATAAATTACTCAAGGAAGGAAAAGTCTTCAATCTCATTGCATGACCACTACAGAAAGGTTTTCACCGAAAATTTTAAATTTTCGTTTGGTAAACCCAAGTCAGACACATGCCAGAAATGTGATCTGCAAAATAAAATAGCTGCTGCTGATAGTGAAGAAGAAAAACGAGTGTTAGAGACAGAGAAGTCATTATATCTTACGAAATCTGAAACGTTTTATTCAGAAATTTAGGAAAAGATAGCGTTAGTAAAAGCTAATCCAAAAGCTGAGGTATTGACATTCGACTTTCAGCAAAATCTGCCACTTCCGGTTTCCTCTAGTGGAGAAGTTTTCTATAAGATACAGCTGTAAGTATACAACTTCTGTATACATGTTGCCAGTTGTGGTAAAGGCCAGAATGAAGTGTGCAGCCTTCTTTTGCATTTTATAAACAACTACATAGCAAAGAAGTTACTAATCTATATCTTTTCTCTGATAACTGTGCATCCCAAAATAAAAATTACGTTTTACTGCAATGTTGGTATACCCTCGTACATTCAGGAAGATTTACTCTAATCCAACATCGATATCCGGAGCCAGACCACAGTTTCTTGGTATGCGACCGTAGCTTTGGAGCAGTGGAACTACAAAAAAGGAAACACGACAAAATCTTTCCCCCTCAAGAGTATATCGATATAACACGTGACTCGTCGAAAAAATTTGAAATAATATCTGTAACTTAGTATATGTTCCTAAACCTTAAACAACACTTTGAAGATTTATTTGTAAAGAATCCATCAAAAAAGAATAAAAAATTTACCCTGTCTAAATAATACAGGATCATAAAATATGAGAAGAACTAAAAAGGTACTTCGCTTGAATGCAGTATATCTATTTCAATACCAATTTTTGTGGCTTTCGAAATACAAAACAAGAAAACAATAGAACCTCTCTTGTTGCCACGTGACGATAAAAAGCTATATGATGGACGCAGAAGACTAAAATTGAACAAATTTCAACATGTTATGACGTTGGATAAAAAATTATGTAGGCCAGCATGGGACATGTGGTATTACAATAATATTGTAACGTTTTCGGGTTCCAATAAACAACTCGTGCAATTATTTATTTAAAACAGTCTGTATATTTATATACTTAAAATTATATAACAATATAAAAATATAAAAACTAACTTATCACACTTAAACTACTACAATTTAATTATCACAGGTATTTATTTACTACTACTATTATTTATATCTCTGTCCGTATTTATTTATATAACAGTTCTATTTATATAAGACGGCACTACTATATTTATTTCTACGCTACCACTACGTAAGGACTTTCTTTATCCCGAACTACTCCGCCCGCAATGAATGAATCCCGTAATGAATTAGTCGCCTTATATACACATGCATGAAAACATCTCGAAGCATTCTCGTAAACTAAAAGAATATTCCCAGACATTTGTCTCCGCTTCCGATACAGTACCATGCGTAAGTGTATGACTCACCGCTTTACGATATTTACCAGCCGAGAGAGATTTATGGTCTTTTTTGTGCGTGTGACAATTTCGTTTTTATCGCGCCGAGAGGCCTGCTTCTTTTATTTAATGTAACTCAATTTGTCTGCTGGTTTCGTTACATTTCCCCCTTCTTAAAAACTGCGTTTCGTCCCGAAACACACTATTCCATGTACTTGTCGCTGGCGGATGACGAAATCCATACCGGGACCCACGGGTGCACCCAGCCGTCTTGTGGCAATGGCAATCCACCGTCCCAGGCTGCACAACGGGCTGATTGGGCCGACAGCCGCACACGACCATTTTCATACCAGCACGCCGAAACATCACCTCCAGTATGTTTCCTGCGATTTTCCATACCAAACGGTCTAATCCGCAGCCCAGCCTCGGAATTGCCAGCCTCCCCACATCCTGCTCGAGTGCACGTCCTCGTAAATCGACAAGGGATTCCCATAAGCTGGCTCTCTAGGTTTTCCAGCAATTTGTCGCACATCCGCCACTTCACCGCCGTCACGTCCATGGTATGGGGCAACTGGTTGAAACACACCATCCTTGGCTCACTATGAGGTGTTAGTCTCATGCGATAAACGACGTCATCTATTTGCTCCAGTATTTCGTATGGTCCCTCCCAGTATTCTTGGAGCTTTGGGGACAGGCATCGGCGACGTTGAGGATCATACAACCAAACAAGGTCTCCTTCTCCGTAACCATCTCTCTCGGCTTGCACGTGGTAACGATTCTTCGTCCTGTCGCTGACATCCTGAGTGTGATGGCGTACTCGCTCGTGGACATCCTTCAACCTTCGCCAGGATCCACTGACGCAGTCTTCTCCATTTGGGTTCTCCACAACACACTTGAGTAGATCCATCCTCTACTTTCAGAGAGTCCCATTGAGCCCAGTAGGATTCCAGTCCCTGTGAACGAGGAGCCACTTCTTGCCAAGCCGGTCCGCGACCAATTCCCTTCCAAACCATCAATGAACCAAGGTCTTCATCAGCTTCTTGACCAATCCGCAAATTGTCAGGATGCCACAGATCGTCAACCACGATTGTCCCGAATGTGTTGGCCGATTTTTCTTCTAGGCGGTTGCTATGCCTGCAGTCTCCTGGACGTGGTCTTCTTGCAACAGCATCAGCAATTTGGTGTTGCACAGATGCACTTTGCGCTATTTATTTTGAGGCTCCACGATACTGGGTCGACGATTGCCTCTTCTCATCGACCCGTTTCATTTTTCGTTGCTCCGCTATGGTTTTCTTGGGCTTCTTCGCGCATTTATTATGCGCATGGCCCATTTCCATCTCCATTTCCTTTTCCATTTCCAATTCCAACATCGGAGCGTTCTTCTCTTAGGTTGCACCTTATTCACTAACCGTCGTACTACCTGTCCCACGTGTGCATGCCCATACTTCATCTCAAGACGCTTGATTAATTGAGGGTAGTCTTGACACTCTTCTGGAAGTAAGCTCTGCAGAACATCACTGGCCTGTCCTCTTAATGACACAATCAGACCAGTATCTTTCTTCGGGGACGTCCACCCCTTTGCTACTGCAGCGGCTTCGAATTCTTTCAGGTACGTCATCCATGACGTCTTTCCATCGAAGGTGGGAGGATTTACCTTTGCCTTCGCTGTTCGGGCAATCTCCAAGTTTCCGCTTGAGATGTCATGGGGACCGCAGTCGTTCATCGCTGGCAACTGAAGCTGAACCCCAAACTCGTCCCCTATTCCGAACACGCGCTCCTCAACTTTCTGTTCCATGGCTTCGATGGCCTCAGAAAATTCCTGCCTCCCATTCGATGAATTCTCTTGAATGTCTTCCTTAAAAGTAGTCTCGAGTTGTTTTGAATTACTTGCAATTTCATTTCTTAAAGCTTTTGAATTATCTGCAATTTCATCATTTAGAGTCTTGAAATGTTCTTTTATAGTCTTCATATCAGTCTCGTTTTGCAACTGCATCTTCTATAGTCTTGAATTGTTTTGTAATTTCATCTATTATTAAGCTTTGATCAGGCTGTACTTGAAACAAATATTTCTCGGGATCCTCACCTTCATTTATTAAAAGGTCACGAAGCCGGTCCTGGAGAATTGTTTTTTTTCCAGACGCATCTGCGTCCCTTTCCTCCAATTCTGCCCTCAACTCGGAGACCTTTAATTCTTCCAAACGTTTGGTAGCCATTTATTTATTTATTTATTTATTTATTTATTTGCACTTCTATATTGTTTATCCCACACTGACACCAATTGTAACGTTTTCAGGTTCCAATAAACAACTCGTGCAATTATTTATTTAAAACAGTCTGTATATTTATATACTTAAAATTATATAACAATATAAAAATATAAAAACTAACTTATCACACTTAAACTACTACAATTTAATTATCACAGGTATTTATTTACTACTACTATTACTTATATCTCTGTCCGTATTTATTTATATAACAGTTCTATTTATATAAGACGGCACTACTATATTTATTTCTACGCTACCACTACGTAAGGACTTTCTTTATCCCGAACTACTCCGCCCGCAATGAATGAATCCCGTAATGAATTAGTCGCCTTATATACACATGCATGAAAACATCTCGAAGCATTCTCGTAAACTCTGTCTCCCTCTAGAATATTTGTAGAATATTCCCAGACATTTGTCTCCGCTTCCGATACAGTACCATGCGTAAGTGTATGACTCACCGCTTTACGATATTTACCAGCCGAGAGAGATTTATGGTCTTTTTTGTGCGTGTGACAATTTCGTTTTTATCGCGCCGAGAGGTCTGCTTCTTTTATTTAATGTAACTCAATTCGTCTGCTGGTTTCGTTACAATATTAAAGAGTACCATCTCAACTTGAAGTCTGAAGCATCTGAATTTAGCAGTGCTGATGAATGAATATTTTTGTGTTATTTCCTGGTAGATGTCATTTGCGTTGTTGAAGTTCAGACCATTCTTGAAATAAAACAAATTTAATTTTTTCCTGAAATATTTACTTATTTATTTTTTTAAATTAAACTCACTGTGCAATAACAGGCCAAGTCCAACGTTTTTTCAAGATTAATTAAACCTTCGAATATGAATACTACTTATTTTAGCCTGAAAACCAATCCATTGGCTTCAATTCTAATAGCAGGCATAGTTGTTATCCATATTTATTAAACTAATCTGTGCCAAATCGTTTTTTTATGCTCCAGTAAATATAACTATAATGAACTTGACCGGTACTTGCACTGGACCCCTCAATTGGATAAGAGACCCAAAGAGAGATATAAGGAAACATGGAATCAGGTGATTATGAAAATATTAAGAAAGGGAAACTTGAGCTGGAATGAAAAATGATTTTTTCGACGAAGGATATCCCGGCGAGGGGAAATTAGAAGGATGTAGTCTTTCTCTGGGTGCATCTAGACTCGGGTCTCCGCTGGGTGGCTCACATCGAGGCACTTTGCGGTAAGCTCAACTCGGGTGTCTTCCTTTTGAGAGGCTTAGCGAATAATTTATCTGGGGGTCTGTGCTGAGAAGTGTCTATTTTGCCTAGTGCCATTCACATATTATACATATATGCTGTTTTATTTTGGGGTCATTCTGCTGGGCCTATATGAGTTTGCAAAGAAGGGCAGTCAGAATAATTTCAGGTCTGTCATACCAGGCTGATTGTCGACAGACTTTTATAAATCAAAAGATCTTAACTTTTTCGTCTGTCTTTATCCTTGTAAACCTTATCTACGTGAAGAATCACATGGACGGATACCCCACGCACAGTGACATACAGTGCCGGATTTACAAATTTTGAGGCCCTAGGTCAAGTTTTCTAAGGGCCCCCCTCCTTGTTCTGTGAATTTGGAGTTACAATAATTTACTTGATGAAAGATTAGTTGAAAATAAAACTTGTAGGTTAATATTTAAAAAACCCTTAACGTAGGCTATTTGGTTATGGTTTAGGAGGAGAGTTAGCTAAAATCTTCCTTGCAAATTCGATTTATTTTATATCTAAGACAAGAATGTACATATATAGTTAAAAATGTATATAAAACTATTCTGTAAGAAGTTTGTTAAAAATAAAATACACTAGATGACAACAAAATTACAATCCTACACAAGTTTTAGAAATAAATAAGCTGAAGATGATTTTACAATAATTTCTATTTCTATAGATCAACTTTTCGGGCTTTCTGTGATGAGAACTCTTTAACTAAGTCATCAAAGTCTAAGTCTTTAAACAACTCAGCATTGGCAACAAAACTAGCTAAACTAGACAACCTAGAGTCTGAACTAGAATTTCTCAAGTAGTTTTTTATTCTTTTTGAAATGCTGAATGTTCTTTCTCCAGTAGCATTTGATGTCATCATACACAGCAGGATTCGCAGAGCTGTATCTAAATTTGGAAATAGTGTTATAAGCTGTTTGTCGCGGATAAGTTTTAGGAATTCCAAAGGAGGATTTCCAATTTTCTTCTCCTTTTCAAGGTTGGTTTCCTCATTTTTGATGAAATCAATGTCTTTAATGAACTTCTTAAAATGAACACATTCCTCTCCGAAAACATCACTGATATCTGATTGATATTTTTTGGCCAAAGCAGATGCTTTATTACTTATTTCATCATTCGGAAGTGATGACAAGCTGTCCAAAAATCCAAATATTTTATTTACGCTAAAATATACTTCGGACCTTGTGTCTAACTCTGTAGTAAGCCTGTCAATTGCAACATAAAAAGTATTGATCTTCATATCTTCTTTTCCGTTGATCTCGGTAACGAAATCATCTCTAATTTCATCCGGAAGTACTTTTCTTGTTGGCCGCCTCTTCGTGTCTAAAACATATGACGCTGTTTTTGATAGCTCCTTACCTTTTCTTTCGTAGGAGTCATACTCATCTCTCAGTCCTCGTACATATTCCTTGAGGGATTTGTAAATGCTGCAGGTGACACTTAAGTCAGTAGTTGTGTTTTGCAATGTTTTACTACTTTTGTTGAAACGTTCTAAAATATCATACCACAGACAGAGCAAAATAGCCGTTTCTAGCTTGAAGAACTCCTGACAGATTCCATTTGCTTCAGCTTTCGTGACATTTTTTTCTTCAGGGTTATCGGCTATTTTTCTGAAAGCGTTATGGTAGCTCCAATAATTAAGTACAAGAGCCCTTACTGCATGCCACCTAGCAGCCCATCTCGTGGTATTCAATCTCTTTGGAAGAAGCTTATTTTTTGTGTCACTATCTTTTACTAAACTTTCTATTACTGCTCACCTTGATGTCGATGCGCTCAGAAAGACGTATATTTCTTGGATGAACATGAACAATTTCGTAACTTGCAAGCAGCAGTCTGCTGCATGAGTACCAACCAAATTCAATGAATGGGCAGAGCATGGAATGTACTCAGATAAACTGTTGTGGTTTTTTATGAGGGCTTGCAGCCCATTGTACGTGCCTGACATATTACAGGCATTATCATATGACTGTCCTCTCATGTCACTTATTGAAATATCTAGATCTGAAAGAGTATTTAAAATTATCTCTTCCTATGCGCGCCAGTATGGTCTTTAAGTTTAACAAAAGATAAAAATCGCTCCACTGGACCACCATCATTTAAAACATAACGTACAATAATTGTCAACTGATCTGAGTGAGTAATGTCAGGCGTAGAGTCTACGCTTAGAGAATAATATTTACTTATTTTCAGCTCTTTCACTATAACAGCAACAACCTTTTTGTACATAAGCTCAATAAATTCGTCACAAATAGTTTTAGACAAATAGCTAACTTTTCCTGATCCAGGATTTCCCCGTGTTTTAATGTGAGTTTTCAAAAAATCGTCATATTCCGCAAGAAACTCTAAAGCTCCCATAAAGTTTCCATTTCCTAGGGAACCAAATTTCTCTTCAGAACTGGAATCACCTCGGAGAGCGAGTCCACGGGTGCCAAGAAATTTTACGACATCCACAATCCGTTTAAGAACTTTATGCCAGTAATTTACTTCTTTCACATAGTTCTCATGTAGGGCAGAATCTATTTTTCCAAGAACATTAGACCTTATGACAAATATTTTTGTATTTAACCTATGTCCCTGCACTCTTTTCGTGCTCAGAAAGCCGGCCGCCGTTTTTCCAATCATTGAAACCCTTACAAAACGAGTTTTCATTTTTGTGAGGTTGAAATAGCTTGCATGGAACACAATAAAAACAACCATTTGAATTAGAGTACATGGCCCATTCTCGTTTTTTCAACTCGCCATTTGGCAATCGGGTAAATAACATGTGTTCTTTTGCTATTCTTGCTTTGTCTGCATATACACGTTTAGATTTAGAAAAATCACAGTCCTTAATGTTTAAACAATGTCTTGGTAGGTTTCTTATAATGTAATCAGTTAAGTTTGACGTTAAAGTACCCCATGCATTTGGATCCGATAAATTAAATTCTGGATTACAAGTAATATTTTTAGCATCATATAGTTCTCCTTCAATATTTGAACTATCGGTGAGAGTGGGGTTGTAATTGTCAAAAATTGTCTGAGCGGGTCCATCAACCCCTGCGGCAGAAGTACTTGGAATATTTAAGTCGCGGCGTTGTTTTAAAACATATTTCTAGTTTTTGAGTTTTTTTAATCGTTTCCAAATGGGCTTCCTCTTTAACTTTTTTCAACTTACGTTTATAGGCTCCACTAGCTGTGTGAATGTTTTTTTTCATGGTGAATATACTTTCAAGTAGGTCAGGTCTATGGTCTATCTCTTTAATTAACTGAACTATCTGTTCATAACGTTTTCACTTACACTAGTCACAATTGTCAACAAAACATTAAGCTGCTCACCACTCAGGAGACATCTTAATATAAAAGTATACTTTACACAAAATGAAAACATAACCTCAACCGCTCTAGCGCCATTACAACTTAGATAAATTGATGAGTATGATGACTCGAGATGTTGGGTAACACGAAACCGCCGCTAGTTGGGCGGTTGCGAGGCCGGGAGGGAGGTGTTTAGCCGGCGCGGCGCGTACCATGCTGACTTGCACCCTTGCACCACAATCTCTCTGCCGCGTCGCGTACTGTCGCCTTAGCAACCAGTCTGCCAATATCGCAGATTAGTCGAGTAAAACAGATTTGTAAAGGACAAAAGTAAAATCCGTATAAAATCTGGCTGGTTTATTAATCACCGTACGAATAAAGCTGTAACTTTGTATCCGTTGGGTGGTGATGCCATCGGCGCCAGGGGCTCCTCGAGGTCGTCGACTAGAAATGATTGTTTTAACTTCCGCACAGGTCACTGTGGGAGTCGCCGATGGGGTCCGAGCGTTGGTGCGAGTACATCCTTAAGGGTGCGTACTACCACGGCAGCCGAATCACAGAATGATGTTTACAGGGGCCACTAGGAGTGCTGCATCGCCACGTGCTGTAGATTTTATTGTAACTTATATAGTTTCTGATTTCTGAGTATAGTTAATCTTGCAAACTCTTATTTTTGTCGTCGCTGGAGAGGTAGGTAGCATCCTTAAACATATTAAAATATATATGTATGTTGTACAGTTGTATCTTGCAGCTTGCGGCCCCCCTGAGCCCGCGGCCTAGTCGGCCTACTGGTAGATCCGGCACCGGTGACATACATACATACAACACCAGACATATCGGGGAACTAACTGCTAGAAATTGGAAATATGTCGAAGTGGTCCGGGTTATTGGGCAGTTAATTTTCTTAACGAAGGGTCACCCCATCAGAGAAACCAACCACTAAACAGTTTTAAAAATAAATTAAAAGAGTTTCTCCTCGGTCAGGCTTTCTATAGTATAGAGGAATTTTTGTTGTGTATAATGTCTCGTAGAACTTGTGTGCTAATGTCTAAATTTTTAACATATATGTAATTATTCTTTGTAATTTTTTGACTTGTGTAAGTATAATATTGTATACATAGCACCAATACATTAGATATGAATATGAAGCAACCATATTATCACTTATTAGTAAACAATGTATGTGCATAAACTGTAGACTTGATTCCCGACACCATCACTGATTAAACAAAAAAAAATGAGGTGTGGCCACCACACGACTTTCTTATACGTATGAAAGTGTTACTTCCGGTCCGAATTTTGAAATTTCATTTATACAAAAAATATTCCAAATCAAACTCTAAATACTTTTGTACTCTTCATAAATATACATAGAATGCATAATTTACGACATATTTGCAAAAAATCGCTATTCGATAAGAGTAAAAGTGGTACTTCCGGTCTGAATTTTGAAATTTTTTTTATACAAAAGATATTTAAAAGTACATTCTAAATACTTTTATACTCGTAATGTACCTGCCTAGAAAGCATGACTTACGAGATATTCGCAAAAAACTGATTTTCGATAAGAGTAAAAGACCTACTTCCGGTAGGAATTTCGAAAAACTTTATTAATACAATTTTTCTCAAATTTAATTTTGAGTACATTTGAATCCTTTATAAATTTGTTTAAACTTAGTAATTGACGAAATATTTGCAAAATTAGATTTTTTCACTGAAGTAAACTACTACTTCCGGTCTGGCGATTTTGCTCAAAATCTAATCAGTTCTCAAGAGGGAGATTATATTCGTAAATACAAAAGTTGGAACTGATATCTACAGCGGTTTGACCGCTATCGTGGTCACACACACAGAGAGAGAGACACACACACACACACAGACACACAGACATTTTTTAAAAACCACTTTTTTGGTATCAGGGGACATCAAAACGTGGACATCTGCAAAAATCTCGAGGTCGAAAATTTTCATCATCACAATACTTCCTTATACTACGTATAAGAAAGTAAAAACATAACTCGGGGAACCAATCAATCAAAACGAATATTGTGAATGATGAATTTACCGTTGATCATTGACTTTACACACTACTTAGTTTGTCACTATTTCACTACTGACCATTAATACTTTGATATGTTTACTCTCTGTAGATTTTACTTTCTTATACGTAGTATAAGGAAGTATTGTGATGATGAAAATTTTCGACCTCGAGATTTTTGCAGATGTCCACGTTTTGATGTCCCCTGATACCGAAAAAGTGGTTTTTAAAAAATGTCTGTGTGTGTGTATGTCTGTGTGTGTGTGTGTCTCTGTGTGTGTGTGTGACCACGATAGCGGTCAAACCGCTATAGGTATCAATTCCAAATTTTATATTTACAAATATAATCTCCCTCTTGAGATCTGATTAGATTTTCAGTAAAATCGGCAGACCGGAAGTAGTAGTTTACTTCAGTGAAAAAATCGAATTTCGGCAATTATTCGTCAACTACTAAGTTTAAACAAATTTATAAAGAATTCATATGTACTTAAAATTAAGTTTGAGACAAATTGTCTTAAAAAAGTTTTTCGAAATTCCAACCGGAAGTAGGTCTTTTACTCTTATCGAAAATCAGTTTTTTGCGAATATCTCGCAAGTCATGCTTTTTAGAGAAGTATGTTCCGAGTATAAAAGTATTTAGAACATAATTTTCAATATCTTTTGTATAAAAAAAATTTCAAAATTCAGACCGGAAGTACCACTTTTACTCTTATCGAATAGCGATTTTTTGCAAATATGTCGTAAATTATGCATTCTATATATATTTATCAAGAGTACAAAAGTATTTAGAACTGGATTTTCAATATTTTTTGTATATACGAAATTTCAAAATTCGGACCGCAAGTAGCACTTTTACTCTTAGCGAGTAGCACTTTTTTGATAATATCTTGCAAAGTATGCATTCTATAGCGATTTATTAAGAGAATGAAAGTACTTAGAATAGGATTTTGAATAAGTTTTGTATACAAAAAATCTTAAAATTGTATAGTTTCAAACGCTCATACGTATAAGAAAGTCGTGTGGTGGCCACACCTCATTTTTTATATTGTAATGAAATAAGGCCACAAAAGAAATGTAAACATCGGCGCGACGCACCTTAAATAAGTCATAACTCATCCACATGTATGTAATGTCTAAGCGACAGAAAGTCTCTCGTATTTACTACAAACATCGAGAAGGAAGATAGAATTTTCTCGTATATTTCCAGAGTCTTATATGCCGATATAAAAAGCGGCCTGTGCCCAGAAAGAATTCATTCATTGAATAGTTTTCGTACGGTTAAATAAATATAAATAAGTGAGCGGTGCAGTTTTTATTACAGTGCAATAAATACATAAATATTACAGATATAAATAGTAGTTAGTGATAGAAATAAATACGTGTGTTAATTTAAATTGTAGTAGTTTTAAGTGCGATACATTTATTTTACATTTTTATATTGTGATTAGTTTTAACCCTTTATTTGACAATGTTGCCTACAAGCAACATCAAATTTGTGCTCACTTTATGAAAGTTTTTCTGGAACTATTGCTTGTAGCTGACAATGTTACTTACAAACAACTGTATTCCTATTTGCTAAGACGAATTATATACGGTACAATGCTTGTGATTGGTTGCGGCAAAAATTGCAGTGTAGTTTGTCAGTAACTGTAGTGTTAGAGGTTATGGAAAGTACGCCTACTTATTCCATAAAAAATTATTACAAAAACGAATTATTGTTGTGTATTCAAATACTATTTTGAAGGTAAGTGTTTATTTTATTAGATTATGTAGAGTTTAGATGTTGTTCTTGTTTGCAAGCTGCAGTTTTCTTGGCTTTGTGCTGAGGTTGCTTATAAGTAACACCGCCAATAAGAAGATCTGTGCGATGGATGTAGGACCAATTACTGTAAATGTTTTCTACGGTAATAAACCTAAAAAGCAAATAATTTTACTAACTCCGGAGGATCCTAATTTGTCTAATGCGGATGTATCAGATTTAGATGAAGATGAAGATGTCAACAACCGCACTATGGGTGAAGTACCGTTTCCAAACCATGATTCTTTTGGTGTTGGTAGAAATAATCGTATTCCTGCTTTGGCCAGTGATTACGTTGGAGATGCGTGGGAAGACGAAGAAGAAATTCCTCTTCAACAGTTACGGATGCAGCTTTTAGAAAATGTTACCCCAGATTTTCCACTACACCATTTCGACTGGCAGAAAACAGACATACCATTCTTGGATATAGATACAAATTTGTCGTTTACAGATGAAAATGCTCCTACACCTCTTAGTTATTTTTACAAATTTTTTACAGAAGACATTATTACCTACATTGCTAACCAAACTAACTTATATTCACAAGAATGCAATGGTGTGCCAATCAACACTAATAAAACAGAAATCGAACAGTTCATTGGATTGCTGATACTAATGGGCGTTATTGAATTCCCTTCATACACAGACTATTGGAGTCAGAATTATAGATATGAGAAGGTTGCTTCAGTCATGAGTCTGAAACTTTTTCAAAAGATTAGGCGACATCTGCATTTTGCAGATAATCAGGAAAATGGAAATCAAGCTGATCGGCTCTGGAAAATACGCCCATTACTAAATGCTGTTCGAGATCAATGCCGAAAGTTAGATCAAGAACATAATCATTCTATTGATGAAATGATGATACCTTATAAAGGAACAAGAGCTGGGAATCTGAGGCAATACATCCAGAACAAACCCATAAATGGGGATAGAAAATATTTGTGCGATGCGGCGTTTCTGGAATTATATATGACTTTATACTTTATATTGTAAAAGGAATGACAAGCGACGAACTTAACAAATACGAAAGGAAATTTGGAATTGGAGGACAGGTAGTTATTTCCTTGTGTAAAACCATACTGGCAAATTTATAAACTAGGGTATTTTTTGACAACTTCTTTTCCTCGTTTGAACTGTTTGCGTATTTGAAGGAAAAGATGAATATAGAGTCGTTAGGCACTTTACGGAAGAACAGATTGAAGAACCTTTGAAGAGTGACAAAGACTTAGAGAAAGAAGGAAGGGGAAAGTACGATTACTTTTTTGATACTATACATAAATTAATGGTACTGAAGTGGGCCGAGAATCAAGCTGTTACATTAGCCAGCACTTTTGCCGGTATCGAACCTTTAGGGTCAGTCAAAAGATGGAACTCGAAAGAAAAGTGTCTGTAGATTGTCCAGCAATTGTAAAGTCTTACAACCAACATATGGGAGGTGTTCATTTGGCCGGTATGTTGGTTGAACTGTACAGAGTCCCTTTGAAAGCACGAAGATGGTATCTGAGAATATTTGCTTACACTATTGATCTTGCTGTTGTGAATGGTTGGTTAGTATATCGGCGTGAAAACACGAATAGCAAGATCTCTCTAAAGCTATTTCGTACCTCCATAGCTGAGGCCCTTATAAAGCATTGTAAAAAACGTAGGTCGACCATCATCAAGTGACATCGTTACCTCTACAAAAAAGGCATGTTTACCTAAACCTATTGAAGACATAAGGTATGACGAATACGGTCATTGGTCTATTCACGGTAACAAAGGACGCTGTCGTCACTGCAGTAATGGTTTCTCAACAGTTCAGTGCCAGAAATGCAATATTATATTATGTTTTGTACCAACAAGAAATTGTTTTCTGTCGTTTCATAATAAATAAAAGTCTGTTTATGTAGCAATGTTGCTCTCAAGCAACATATCGTTTTTTGTTTTTGTAAAAAGATATATATTTTGTTATACTCTGGAAGTAGAATTACCTGTTAATTTGTTTTAAAATTGGCACTGGTGTGGGTCTAGGAGCTGACGATTGAAAACCGGAAGATACTCTTGCTGGTGCAGATCTTACTGGCTCAGGTTCATAATCGAAATTTTGTGCAGTGGTGACGGCTACGAAAACGCAAAAGGATATCTAAAAGCAAAAGAAAGATAACATAGCAGTTCTCTTGGTTATATATGCAGGTTTATATTTTACGTACAAGTACAAACACAATAGGTTGCCAATGAATTAGAAATGTTTATTAAAGTTCTTTCATAGGTAATTTTCATAATACAAATTAATACCGAAATAAAATTGTATGAATGGAAAAGCATTGTTCCTGGAGAATTTAATAAAAACTTTGAACCGCTAGTGGATTTTAATTTGGTGATTCTATCCCCTCCCCTATACACATTAAATTAGGATTGATTAAACAGTTTGTCAAAGCACTAGAAAAAGAAGGTAACTGTTTTAAATACTTATAGGATAAGTTTCCAAAGCTGTCTGAATTTGCTTATTACTTGGACTACAAAAAGGATTTACTCAATATTGTTGTTTTTTGTGTCTGTGGGATAACCCAGCAGTTCAGCATCATTACCAAATAAAAGAATGGCAGGTACGGACCAGCATTGTTGCTGGAGAATTTAATATAAAATTTTAACCCTAAGTGCATTCTAATTTAGTGATTCTACCCCCTCTACACATTAAATTAGGATTGATTAAACAGTTTGTCGAAGCACTAGAAAAAGAAGGCTGCCTGATACGAAAACTTGCGAAGGAATATTTGTTGGTTCACAAGTTAGGAAGCTGTTCAAAGATGAACATATTGAACGTACCATAAATGATATAGAGCTGGCAGCATGGACTTCTTTTAAAATGTTTGCAAAGTTCATTTTTTTGCATCCACATTTGGATAAACAAGGGGAAAGGTTCCATCAAGTGATTGCAGAAATGGATAAACGATATCAAGGTAGGTAGGATCCCGTCATGATGGGAGATTTTTGCTAGTTTCTCATTAGAGAGGGCAACAGGCAACATAAAAGGAAGAAATAACTCTATTTACGCAAAACTTTGATATACGAGGGGAGGTCAAAATATTCGCGGAATGGAGGGGATAAAGAGGAGAGATTTCTGCAGTGGCGGCTGCTGCAGGGAGGGCAACGGGGCACTGCTCCCCCTTGACAAATTTCTTTTAACAGTCTCGCTGTCTGACGTAGGCTCCGGGGCATCTCGCGCGACTGCCCCGTCTGTATTAGAAATCGAGCGATGAAACTGGCGTGGGTAGCGCGCGTATATATGTAGGCGGCGGGACACTACTCTATGGTGCCGGGTCCGGGTGGCGGTCCAGTATGTAATATACAACGGTGAGGGTATGTTGTAATTTTTATCGGTGCAAATGCAACTTGAATTGCGTTAGTAACATTAAGACAGAATTAAAAAATCTAGGTCTCCCTAGACCAGATTTATTGATTAAACTAGAAGATCACAGTTTGAAAACTAATAAAACCGTGACGAGAAAATTCAACAGAAGCTCTTACAGTTTATCAGACTGGTTGTGTGGGTGTAATGTGCAAAATGCTTTTTTCTATTTCGGTGCTATAAAGTTCACTTTACGATATCCGTTTTGGTTGCAAAAGTATTTCTTTATCGCACGCTAATTTTGTTATTTTGACGTTGGTAACAAAAAAAAAAATGGAACAAAATTATATTTAAATGTCAAAATGTAAGCCTTTAATGTAACAAACATGTGCACTAGAAGTTGTACAAAGAATAAAAAGCACACATGCTAACATTTTATTTACTAATTAACAATATAAATTGTTAAGCAGAGTTGGATGATAAGTTTTCTGATGCTACTATTGTAATTTACTTCCAAGGTTGAATAGTACAACTGTTATAAAAGTTTGTTATTGGTAATATGTCGAGACTATGTTGGCGAAAGATTTTGTAAATTGTCTTCTGCTATTTTGCGAATCCCTGGGGGCGTGCAAAATAGAAAAAATCAAGTGAACGGTGTTTTTCTACTTTGAAGAGAATAAAAACATTTTCTAGAAATACCATGCGGGAAAGCAGACTATGTGCCTTAGCAATGTGTTCCATTGAAAAACAATTACTGACATCAATACCAAACTTCAATGAATGAGTTATTAATCATTCTGCTGATAGTAAGGAACGGCGGATGGATTTTATTTTCAAACAAGTTAATTAAATAGCATATTGAGTTTATTTTTTGTCTGTACTTAATTTTTGATATCAAATACTCAGACCCCCGGTGCCCTCAGGTCCCAAAAAAAAAAATCACGGGCCGTCACAGTAATATCTACTCCTAATACATTTGATATACCACCTCGTTTTCAGCTTACCTGATACTAGGGACGAAATTTCACCTGTTAAATGCTGAGATATCATACCAGGTGGTTATAGTAACTTTAAAATATTTTTGTTTTTATTACAATTATACATATATTGTTAAAGTATAAACTGAGAGTATTTTTTTAAATTACACTCTCTTAAAAGAATTAAATTAAAAAAAAATATTCTCTGCATTTAAGGTAATTTTAATTATAAACGGAATGGGGGCGGCAGATAATGTCTAAATTTTGTCTAGACAGACTTTTTTTAGTCTGTCAAGAAAGAATATTTCAAGTAACTGAAGCCAAAACACTGCACATTCATTTGAAATTTCGTCCGTAGTATCAGGGTAGCAGAAAAGCGAGGAGGTATATCAAATGTATTAGGAGTAAAACAAAATAAATGTGGCGACATCTTCAAAGTAGTAGCCACACTATATCGTGAATATAGAATTCTATATTCACATGTATTAGGAGTAAAACAATATAGAATTCTATATTCACAATAATAGCTATATTTAGGATATAGTCCAGCTACTATTGTGCAGATGGCGCCAATATATTTAATTTTACTCCTGATATATTTGATATACCTCCTCGCTTTTCTGCTGCCCTGAAACTACGGACGAAATTTCAAATGTAGACTAATTACCGAGAAAAAAAGAATTTAAATTTGAGAAATAATTATTCTCTGCACTTAAGGTAATTTTTAATTATGAACGAAATCGCGGCTGATAATGCCTAGGTTTAGACAGACCTTATTTAGCAAGAAAAAGATCGAGGAGATAATATATTTTATTTTACCCCTGATACATTTGATATACCACCTCGTTTTTCAGATTACCTGATACTAGAGGCATGCTGATATCATACGTGGTTACAGTAACTTTAAAATATTTTTATTTTTATTACAATTATACATATAGTCTTAAAGTATTAACTGGGAGTATTTTCGTAAATTACACTCTCTTAAAAGAATTAAATTAAAAAAAAAATATTCTCTGCATTTAAGGGTCTTCGCTAGTGAATTGGAAATGTAATATTGGTTGCATAGCACATAATTTAACAAGCCAAGGATGGCCGAGTACTTTTACACATAGGGAACATATATAAATATTTGAAATAATAACTCAATATCTAAGCGAATAAAATTTATTTATGACCAACTATTTACACATTTGTAACCGTGGGAAATATTTATAGCAGAATAACAATTCATTGTAATGTGGGTTGCCTAATTTTAATTTATTTTATATTCATTTTAAACAAAGTAAAGAATAGTTGAACGAAAAATAAGTGCACAGCCGGGTAGCTTTCTATTCAATTTATAACGTGAACCCAAGCAAACAAATCTCCTCCGAAGGATTTTTGAGAAAATTGGTTTTTAGTATTTTGACATATTAATTAATTTTCTTTAATCCGATAATTTTTTTCTAAATTTGATTCTTCAGCCGGGTAGATTACTAAATTCTTCATAAGTTGACGTTGAAAGGTTTTCTCCATCTTTAAAATCAACAAAAATATCTGGATTCTAAAATCTGCTATTTTGCCATTGTTGACAGATCCACTAGCGAGAACCCTTAAGGTAATTTTAATTATAAACGGAATCGGGGCGGCAGATAATGTCTAAATTTTGTCTAGACAGACCTTTTTTTAGTCTGTCAAGAAAGAATATTTCAAGTAACTGAAGCCGAAACACTGCACATTCATTTGAAATTTCGTCCGTAGTATCAGGGTAGTAGAAAAGCGAGGAGGTATATCAAATGTACTAGGAGTAAACAAAATAAATGTGGCGACATCTTCAAAGTAGTAGCCACACTATATCGTAAATATAGAATTCTATATTCACATGTATTAGGAGTAAAACAATATAGAATTCTATATTCACAAGAGTAGCTATATTTAGGATATAGTCCAGCTACTATTGTGCAGATGGCGCAAATATATTTAATTTTACTCCTGATATATTTGATATACCTCCTCGCTTTTCTGCTGCCCTGATGCTACGGACGAAATTTCAAATGTAGACTAATTACGGAGATAAATTTCGTAAATTACAGTTTCGTAAAAGAATTTAAATTTGAAAAATAATTATTCTCTGCATTTAAGGTAATTTTTAATTATGAACCGAATCGTGGTTGATACCTAATCCTTCCTTAAGTATGTTTAGACAGATTTTATTTAGCAAGAAAAAGAGCGAGGAGATAATATATTTTATTTTACCCCTGATACATTTGATATACCACCTCGTTTTTCAGCTTACCTGATACTAAGGGCGTAATTTCAAGTGTTAAATGCTGATATCATACCAGGTGGTTATAGTAACTTTAAAATATTTTTATTTTTATTACAATTATACATATATTGTTAAAGTATTAACTGAGAGTATTTTCGTAAATTACACTCTTTTAAAAGAATTAATTTAAAAAAAAAATATTCTCTGCATTTAAGGTAATTTTAATTATAAACGGAATCGGGGCGGCAGATAATGTCTAAATTTTGTCTAGACGGACTTTTTTTAGTCTGTCAAGAGAGAATATTTCAAGTAACTGAAGCCGAAACACTGCACATTCATTTGAAATTTTGTCCGTAGTATCAGGGTAGCAGAAAAGCGAGGAGGTATATCAAATGTGTTAGGAGTAAAACAAAATAAATGTAGTGCCATCTTCAAAGTAGTAGCCACACTATATCGTGAATATAGAATTCTATAGCCACATGTATTAGGAGTAAAACAATATAGAATTCTATATTCACAATAGTAGCTATATTTAGGATATAGTCCAGCTACTATTGTGCAGATGGCGGCAATATATTTAATTTTACTCCTGATATATTTGATATACCTCCTCGCTTTTCTGCTGCCCTGATGCTACGGACGAAATTTCAAATGTAGACTAATTACGGAGATAAATTTCGTAAATTACAGTTTCGTAAAAGAATTTAAATTTGAAAAATAAATTATTCTCTGCATTTAAGGTAATTTTTAATTATGAACCGAATCGTGGTTGATAATGCCTTCCCTAAGTATGTTTAGACAGATTTTATTTAGCAAGAAAAAGAGCAAGGCGATAATATATTTTATTTTACCCCTGATACATTTGATATACCATCTCGTTTTTCAGCTTACCTGATACTAAGGGCGTAATTTCAAGTGTTAAATGCTGATATCATACCAGGTGGTTATAGTAACTTTAAAATATTTTTATTTTTATTACAATTATACATATATTGTTAAAGTGTTAAAGTATTAACTGAGAGTATTTTCGTAAATTACACTCTCTTAAAAGAATTAATTTAAAAAAAATATATTCTCTGCATTTCAGGTAATTTTAATTATAAACGGAATCAGGGCGGCAAATAATGTCTAAATTTTGTCTAGACAGACTTTTTTTAGTCTGTCAAGAAAGAATATTTCAAGTAACTGAAGCCGAAACACTGCATATACATTTGAAATTTTGTCCGTAGTATCAGGGTAGCAGAAAAGCGAGGAGGTATATCAAATGTGTTAGGAGTAAAACAAAATAAATGTGGTGCCATCTTCAAAGTAGTAGCCACACTATATCGTGAATATAGAATTCAGACAGACTTTTTTAATCTGTTAAGAAAGAATATTTCAAGTAACTGAAACCGAAACACTCACTGCACGTTCATTGGAAATTTCGTCCGTAGTATCAGGGTAGCAGAAAAGCGAGGAGGTATATCAAATGTATTAGGAGTAAAACACAATAAATGTGGCTCCATCTTCAAAGTAGTAGCCACACTATATCATGAATATAGAATTCTATATTCACAGTAGTATCTACTCCTAATACATTTGATATACCTCCTCGCTTTTCTGCTTTCCTGATACTACGGACATGTGTAACATTAATTGTTTTTCAATGTGTTCCATTGAAAAACAATTACTGACATCAACACTAAACATCAATAACATAGTTATTAATCATTTTGCTGATCGTAAGGAACGGCGGATGGATTTTATTTTCAAACAAGTTAAATAAATAACATATTGAGTTTATTTTTTTGTCTCTACTTAATTTTTGATATTAAATACTCAGACCCCCCCTCCCGGTGCCCTCCCTTCCACACAAAATCACGGGCCGCCACTGGATTTCTGATTTGTGCACCTGACACTAGACGGCGACTCAATGCAACTCTAAATGTTAAATGTGAGTGGAATTGGTCCAGTGACGTTTGAGATATCGCCAGTTAAAGTATTGATTAAATTCCTTACTAGGCAAGAAAAAACGCCACAGACTATTATGGAAGAGATGCGTCTGTTTATGCGGACTCTTGGCCTGACAAAACAACAATTTACAAATGGCATAATCTGTTTAAACAAGGCAGAGAGTCTATTGCATACGATCAGCGCTCAGGCCGGCCGATTGAGGTGACTTCTGCAGACACTGTGGAAAAAGTAGAAAAAGTTGTCCTTGAAGATGCTAGGTTAAAAAAAAAACAAATCGTAGAAATAGTAGGCATATCATCTCCCACTATTTGAACATTCTTCATCAACATATTGGATGATCTAAAGTCAGTGCAAGATGGGTACCGAGAATGCTCACATCGTTTTAGAAGCAACAACGCATCGAGTGTTCGCAAGAGCTTTTGAATTTGTTTAGCGAGAACAGAGACCAATTTATGAAGCGGATTGTGACTGGGAACAAAACTTGGGCTTCATCAACATAGTGGATGGTCTAAAGCCAGTGCAAGATGGGTACCGAGAATGCTCACATCGTTTCAGAAGCAACAACGCATCGAGTGTTCGCAAGAGTTTTTGAATTTGTTTAGCGAGAACAGAGACTAATTTATGAAGCGGATTGTGACTGGGAACAAAACTTGGGCTTCATCAACATAGTGGATGGTCTAAAGCCAGTGCAAGATGGGTACCGATAATGCTCACATCGTTTCAGAAGCAACAACGCATCGAGTGTTCGCAAGAGTTTTTGAATTTGTTTAGCGAGAACAGAGACCAATTTATGAAGCGGATTGTGACTGGGAACAAAACTTGGGCTTCATCAACATAGTGGATGGTCTAAAGCCAGTGCAAGATGGGTACCGATAATGCTCACATCGTTTCAGAAGCAACAACGCATCGAGTGTTCGCAAGAGTTTTTGAATTTGTTTAGCGAGAACAGAGACCAATTTATGAAGCGGATTGTGACTGGGAACAAAACTTGGGCTTCATCAACATAGTGGATGGTCTAAAGCCAGTGCAAGATGGGTACCGATAATGCTCACATCGTTTCAGAAGCAACAACGCATCGAGTGTTCGCAAGAGTTTTTGAATTTGTTTAGCGAGAACAGAGACCAATTTATGAAGCGGATTGTGACTGGGAACAAAACTTGGGCTTCATCAACATAGTGGATGGTCTAAAGCCAGTGCAAGATGGGTACCGAGAATGCTCACATCGTTTCAGAAGCAACAACGCATCGAGTGTTCGCAAGAGTTTTTGAATTTGTTTAGCGAGAACAGAGACTAATTTATGAAGCGGATTGTGACTGGGAACAAAACTTGGGCTTCATCAACATAGTGGATGGTCTAAAGCCAGTGCAAGATGGGTACCGATAATGCTCACATCGTTTCAGAAGCAACAACGCATCGAGTGTTCGCAAGAGTTTTTGAATTTGTTTAGCGAGAACAGAGACCAATTTATGAAGCGGATTGTGACTGGGAACAAAACTTGGGCTTCATCAACATAGTGGATGGTCTAAAGCCAGTGCAAGATGGGTACCGATAATGCTCACATCGTTTCAGAAGCAACAACGCATCGAGTGTTCGCAAGAGTTTTTGAATTTGTTTAGCGAGAACAGAGACCAATTTATGAAGCGGATTGTGACTGGGAACAAAACTTGGGCTTCATCAACATAGTGGATGGTCTAAAGCCAGTGCAAGATGGGTACCGAGAATGCTCACATCGTTTCAGAAGCAACAACGCATCGAGTGTTCGCAAGAGTTTTTGAATTTGTTTAGTGAGAACAGAGACCAATTTATGAAGCGGATTGTGACTGGGAACAAAACTTGGGCTTCATCAACATAGTGGATGGTCTAAAGCCAGTGCAAGATGGGTACCGAGAATGCTCACATCGTTTCAGAAGCAACAACGCATCGAGTGTTCGCAAGAGTTTTTGAATTTGTTTAGCGAGAACAGAGACCAATTTATGAAGCGGATTGTGACTGGGAACAAAACTTGGGCTTCATCAACATAGTGGATGGTCTAAAGTCAGTGCAAGATGGGTACCGAGAATGCTCACACCGTTTCAGAAGCAATAACGCATCGAGTGTTCGCAAGAGTTTTTGAATTTGTTTAGCGAGAACAGAGATCAATTTATGAAGCGGATTGTGACTGGGAACGAAACTTGGGTTCATCACTACGAGCCTAAGTCGAAGCAGGAATCCATGCAGTGGCTCTGCACCGCCTGAGATGTTCAAGGTGTCACAATCGGCGGAAAGATTATGGCTACGGTGTTTTGGGATTCAGAGGGTATTTTAATGATTGGTTATCAGGGAAAGGGTGTCAGTATCACGGGGCAATACTATGCTGCAATATTAGAGAAACTAAAAGACGCTATTAAAAGAAAAAGAAGGGGAAAATGGGTTCGATGTGTTCTCCTTTTGCACGACAAAGCACCCGTTCACAAGAGTCATGTTGTGACGAATTCCCTACACAGGTGCAACTTTGCCACACTAAGCCACCCTCCATGTAGTCCAGATTTGGCCCCGTCTTACTACTATTTATTTCTAAAATTAAAAAAAGAGCTTCGGAGAAATAAATTTACTCATCATAAAGAAGTGAAGTAGGCCGTTTCTATCTTTTTTGCAGGCCTTCACAAAAATTTTTTTTTTGATGGTATATACAGGGTGTCCAGAAACTCTCCTGACAAACAAAGACCGGAGATTCCTCAGATAATTTTAAGACAATTTAACCCAATTCACCCTAGTCCGAAAATGCTTCCTAAGGGAGCTAGAGCTCTTTGAAGATGGCGCCTTGTAATTATTTTTTTTTAATATCTCCCGAAAAAAAAATAATAAATTGAATTGTAATGACGAAAAAACAAAAAATTTTCAAATCGATCTTTCTAGAGAACGGTGTATCCTACCGACTTAAAGTAAGAGTACCTTTTAGTACTAGAATACCTGAAAATTTAATAATCTAGTGTCACAAATGCTTAAAAGTTAAAGACAAAAAAGTTATTCGTTAAAATAACCGTTAACCTACCCAAAACGGACGCCTATGACCGGTACTATAAATTCGCAATTGATGGAATCGATTCATCTCTGGAGGATAAATAAGCATACCAGTTTTTGTTTTTCTGAATAGAAGCGTTCGGGAGATATTAAAAAAAACTAATTACAAGGCGCCATCTTCAAAGAGCTCTAGCTCCCTTAGGAAGCATTTTCGGACTAGGGTAAATTGGGTTAAATTGTCTTAAAATTATCTGAGGAATCTCCGGTCTTCGTTTGTCAGGAGAGTTTCTGGGCACCCTGTATAAATAATTTGAAAGATCTGAAAAATGTATTAGGGTCAAGGGAGAATACATCGAAAAGGAAATTTAAATTTGTGTTTCATCTCACGTCCCTTCATCGTCATTCCGCGAATATTTTGACCTCCCATCGTATCAGCAATTTTCCTTTGTGTGCAATTAAGTGTTTTTGATACTAATTAAACATTCAAGTATTTGTTATGTCAAGTTCTTTGTACTTATCTGGTTTTTTTTATAACTTCTGTATAACAAATTTTCTTAATACAATATTATTACTTATCTACTAGCCTCCGCTACTCCTGTGATTGTAACTCTAAAACTAGACGTGGTGGAATGATTTGGTTTTTGGTTATGCCTTTAGTTAAAGACTGTAAGTACGCTCATTTTTGCAAGTTATTAAAAAAAAATTTAAATTGTCGGCTAGTAATAATTTATTCTAGGCAAAGGTTTCCAAGATCGTGGAATTATTAATCCACATTGTCTAGTTTAATAGTCAGATAATAACTATAAATTATATTGTCGATGCATTCATGCTGAAGTATGAACATAAATCATCATGTTTTGTATTTATAATTTGAATAAATTTATTTTATTAAAAAGAAGTTTTTTTTTTGTTAAAGTTATTGTATGATTTTATGATATCAAATAACACAGTTGACATATATACGCCACACCCGACTATTACTCTACTATAACCTACGTAATAATCTACTATTAGGATTTGATACTTTCTAAACACTTGAAACTTTATAGCGAGTGATCGGCCTTTCAAAGTTCGTGTTGCTGATTTTTTATGTGCAAATATTTCGGTTATATGCAGGTGAACCATTATATACAGGTCATTTACAAAAGCCATTTTTGATTTTGTAGATAATATAATATAATATAATATATACCGTGTGTTTCATTTTACGCTGATACACCTAAATAAATTGTTTATTAAAAAGCAAATATATAGAACTTTTACTAGTGATAGAAGTCGTTTCGATTAACATTTTTGTAGGAATGATGGATCTAGATCCGGCCAACTACGATTAAAATAAAATCTAGTGTTTCAAGTAAAGTCATAGTAGCGTTTCAGACTCATTGGTCGTAGTCAGTACAGTGTAGCCAAGGAATAGGATGGAATAGAAGAGATTAGAGGTAGAAGCAATAAACGGAAAACCATAAGCATGACAGACCACCATTTGCAGCTCCAGTCAGAAGGTACTCCCAGTATCTTTATTTTTTCGCTACACCATAATGATGATGACAAATAGTTTGAAACACGTGTCTACGGCTGCTCTACAGTAAAATATGCACAATATCCTGTTCCTTCTTATATAGATAATGTCTTTAAAGTGAATTGTATTATAACACTGTTATGATACTGAGCAAATGTTTTAAAAAAAAATTAAAAAAATTCGACATTGTTCATTCTAGAATATATTGGCCTTCTAGTAAAGGTAAATTTGGCAATACGTTTGATTTATCCTAATAATGGATAAGGTATTAAAGTTGCCTGTATCCATGGGTTTAAGTGTTGCCATATGGTTTTCAAGTAAAATTAGCGTAAAATGATTTTCTGGAAATGGTATAATTAGAAGAGATAATTACAAACCTGGTTATAGTTGTTCATAATTGTTAGGCAATTGACCATATCAAAACCGACCTTGAAATGTTTTACAGTAATTTAGACAAACGACATCTAAAGTGATCCTTGGTTCTCACATAATAAAGTACCATCCAGGTGTTCCGCAAATTTTGGGGCCGTTGTATTTGTTTTAATTTCTATATTGCTTAAATTTATGGACAGTGGTTAAATCATGAAAAGGAATTGCTTTATCAAACGACTAAGAAAGAAATGTTGTAAGTGCATTCTTGTAATGGATTTCTAGCCATGTACATATATGTATATTCTCGGGAGGAAATAAAAATTTATTTTTATTATAAATTCATTATTTATTACTGCCAATTTACTACCAATGTTTTAAAATGTTAAATATTATAGTAATGCTTAAAATACGTTTTATTAAAGACAAGGAGAACTAAGTAATTTTCCAAAGCTATAAGCATAGTGCTACTACTACTTACTATACTGTACCAGATTAAGAGGAAGCTTAATTTTTACGGGGCTAGGGCACGATATTTTGATTAACGGTGTAATTTACTCTTTGTTTAGTTTCCATAACCGTGATGCTGATAAAAAAATGAGGTATGGCCACCGCATGACTTTCTTATACGTATGAGCGTTTCAAATTATACAAAATTGTTCTAAATTGTTTTAAATAGTTTTATCTTCTTAGAAAAATAAACCAAATTTTAAGAATTTTTTATAAAATTTAATCAAAATCCTATCCTAAGTACTTCTATTCTCTGAATAAATCTCCATACAATGCATACTTTCGATATTCGAAAGCAATTGCTACTCGCTAAGAGTAAAACTTCTGGTCCGAATTTTGAAAATTTTTTTATGCAAAAGGTATTGAAAATTATGTTCTAAATACTTTTATACTCGTAACGTACCTACTCGTCTAAAAAACATGACTTGCGAAATATTGGCAAAAAACTTATTTTTGATAAGAGAAAAACACCTACTCAAATTTAATTTTGAGTACAAATTACGAATTCTTTATAATTTCTTTTAAACTTAATAGTTGACGAAATATTGGCAAAATTCGATTTTTCCACCGAAGTAAACTACTACTTCCGGTCTGCCGATTTTACTGAAAATCTAATCAGATCTCAAAAGGGAGATTATACTCGTAAATACAATATTTGGAAATGACAGCTATAGTGGTTTGACTGCTATCGTGGTCACACACACACATACTGACACACAGACACACAGAGAGAAATCACTTTAAAAACCACTTCTTCTGTACCAGGGGACTTCAAAACGTGGACATCTGCAAAAATCTCGAGGTCGAAAATTTTCATCATCACAATACTTCCTTATATTACGTATAAGAAAGAAATATTTCTCCCTTACGGGTTTTTACATTCATAAAAATCAACCGCGTCGTGGATGTCTTTCATACTACGTGATAATGGAAGTACATACAACACTCTTGGAATGATAGGTACTTTTTCTAATATTAGAAAGTAAAAAGTTATGATCCGAAAAAAACGAGTAGTAGATTTTATTATCAATTTTGCCTCAAAATGTTTCTAATCAAAGTTGTAGGTAAGTCTATTAACTATAAAAAGTTCTTCGCAATTTTGTTGCCGCTATTACGGTTATGGAAATAAAACTGAAAGCTTGCTGCATCCAAAATTTCGAATGACGCACTCTCAGTACCGAAAACTGAGTTTTACACTTGCGGCTGAACTTCCAAAAAATCGATGCCTACTTAAAATGCACAATTATATTACAGATTCACGGACTAAGCAAATATGTAAGAGAACGTTCACAGGTTATGGCTTGATTATGTTATAAAATATGCCTAATATTGCGCACTTATTTTTTCTTAATGAAGCAACCTACGTAAGAACAATGAAATTCTTGAAAAATATTATACTATTTTAGTCTATAATATTAGAATCACTCTTTCTTATTCTGAGACATCGTATACAGGATATATCACGTAAGGCGGCTATTAGAAGTTTTATGGGATCCATAAACAGTGTAAACTCGACATTTGGGACTGAGTACTTACTTTATAAGTTGTATTATTCTAAAATATTTTCAAGTAGAACTGACTTCCGGTTACAGCGGAAGTAGATACAAGTTTCTTATTTTAAATGGAACTGTATATTTTTTTTCGATTCATTCAATTCTACATGTAATTATGAAACAATTTGCATTATAGTTCCCTAACTCTAAATTCAACTATTTTTGAGATAATTGCATTTTTGTTAAAATTTTTGCATTTGCATAACTTAAAATAAAATTTGCTATTTAAGAAGTCAGAAAAGAATAAGGTGCTATATTTTCAGGGATCAAACTACAAGGACATTAGTGCCGATTAGCATTATATTTTGGATCTACTTTTATACAGGGTGTTTCAAAATTAATTGCTAATATGGATATCTTCAAACATACGGAACTCCTTTTTTTTAAATAGAACATGGTATTTTTTATTACCGGATTGAATGAAACTTCAAATTCTGCGTCAATAAATATTAATGTATAATATGTCTATTTTTCCTAGTTTTTGAAATATTCACGATTATTTGTTTTAGTTGCATAAGAACCGCTAATAAATTTTGAATTCGCATAGTGTGCCAGGGAAATGACAAACATAGGTAGTTGTGAAGCCGCTGTTATTTAGTGTGCGAATTACTGTCATCATGGACAATGATAACGAAAATTATACAAACAACGATATTTTAAACCTATTTTATATCCACGGCGAATGTCAAAGGATTATCGAAAGAACTTGCCGAACATTTAATGAAAGGTATCCACACTTGCCATCGATAAATTCGAAGAAATTTAAAAGGATTACATCCAACTTTCTGCGCCATGGACGAATAAAAAGTAGTAAAAGAAATCGCTTAAAACCTATCACAAACGAGGACGCAAATGAAATAAATGTACCAAGTTATTTCAATGCTTATCCTAACAGCTCAATTGCAGCAGCATAAATTGATCTAGGGCTATCTAAAGGGTCTATTCAACGCATTCTCAAGAAACACAAGATGCATCCTTATTCATTCAAATTAGTTCAAGCATTACACCCTGGAGATACCGACAGAAGAGTAGAGTTTTGTGAGTTTATGTTAACAAAAATGCAAGAAGACGAAAGTTTTTTGAGAAAAATAATTTGGACCGACGAATCGAAATTTAGCCGAGAAGGAGTGATAAACCGAAAAAATTTTGCATTATTGAGCGAAAGAGAATCCACATGTTGCCCGTGAAGCAAACTTTCAACGTTCGTTTGCTGTTAACGTATTTGTGATGATGAAATACAATCAATTATGCTTCCATATTTACGAAGAAAATTTGAATACAAATAGATAGGTATCTTAATATTTTATACGAGGTAGTAATACCATTTTTAGACGACCTACCTCTACTTGAGTTTAGAGAGTGTTGGTTCCAACTAGATGGTGCCCCAGCACATTTTTCTTGGCCCGTTAATACACAGTTAACGAACTTATTCGATGATCGTTGGATAGGGACCAATGGACCGTGGAAATGGCCACCTAGATCTCCAGATCTAACGCCTCTGGATTATTTTTTATGGGGATACGTAAAAAGTCAAGTGTATTCGCGTCCAGCAGAATCACGCCAAGAATTACTTAATCGAATAGAAGCGTCTTTAACCAACATTAGTGGCGAAATTATTATCACTGCTACGACTACTGAACTTCACAAAAGAATTACTCGATGTTTAGGAAATAATGGTCAAACACATCGAGCACAATTTATAATATGTATGTTTTGTTTTGTTGTTTAAAAAAATGTTTTTTTTTATTTCTGTATATTAAATTATTTTTTGCAAGTGTTTTGTTTTAATTTATTTAGGAGAAATCAATTTGTCATGTGTAGCTTTTTGAAATATGTATAATCAATTATCTCTATGTATGTACGTATTACACGTTATGATATCATCATTATCGCATTAGTCCTTAAGCGACAACTGCTCGACAACTATGACAAGAATTTGTCATTTCCCTGGCACAATATGCGAATTCAAAATTTATTAGCGGTTCTTATGCAACTAAAACAAATAATCGTGGATATTTCAAAAACTAGGAAAAATAGACATATTATACATTAATATTTATTGACGCAGAATTTGAAGTTTCATTCAATCCGGTAATAAAAATACCATGTTCTATTTAAAAAAAAGGAGTTCCGTATGTTTGAAGATATCCATATTAGCAATTAATTTTGAAACACCCTGTATAAAAGTAGATCCAAAATATAATGCTAATCGGCACTAATGTCCTTGTAGTTTGATCCCTGAAAATATAGCACCTTATTCTTTTCTGACTTCTTAAATAGCAAATTTTATTTTAAGTTATGCAAATGCAAAAATTTTAACAAAAATGCAATTATCTCAAAAATAGTTGAATTTAGAGTTAGGGAACTATAATGCAAATTGTTTCATAATTACATGTAGAATTGAATGAATCGAAAAAAAATATACAGTTCCATTTAAAATAAGAAACTTGTATCTACTTCCGCTGTAACCGGAAGTCAGTTCTACTTGAAAATATTTTAGAATAATACACCTTATAAAGTAAGTACTCAATCCCAAATGTCGAGTTTACACTGTTTATGGATCTCATAAAACTTCTAATAGCCGCCTTACGTGAATACCCTGTATATAGTACCTAAGTAGTAGGTATTACTGATAAATGTTCTTAAATGATAAAAATTGTCGGCACCGAATAAGTGCGCAAAACTAAATTAATATTTTAGCTGTTCTATGAAGAATAAATGCCTGTTAAACACTAAATCATAAATTAACTCATTTATATTTCACAGTGTTAATTGTGATATTTCAAAACATTAATTTAATATGTAGATTGAGATGTGAACCATATACATATATTAACAAATACATTCACTAATAAATGGCCGTCTACACTTATTAAAAAAATGTCAGGGTTATCAAAATTCTCAATGGCCTCATGTAATGAGCACTGTTGTCTCGATATAAATTTATGCATGTGGATTACCTTGCGACGTATTGATAATACCCATCTGAATTCTTTAGAGGTAATGCATATTAATTCGACATTAAATTTCATATATTACACGGATTAATATTGATTTTCTTTCGTACCTACACTTGGAGTCAGGAATGCATGCTATGTAATGCGGTAAAGTAACTGTGCCGACGTGGCATTGAAATTACCGAGAAACAGGGAGGAGTTGATACAGTTCTTATGGAAGAAAAACGCTACAAAGACATGTTTAGTAGTGAAGGTTAGTTCCTGATGTGTCATTGTATGAGTTCAAAAACATTATAATACATTATTTCTTTAGATTTTAACAACTGAAACATTCTTTTTTCAATGTCCTTTATTGGAATAACAGTAAAATTTTTAATTTAATTTAACACTTTAAATTTCAGGATATCCTCGAAAATATTTTTGTTGATTATTGAATAATATAATATTTGAAAAAATTGATAATTAATTCATCTTGTGTATACAGTATTACTATGTTTTAAAAATTGTTAAGCCTTACATTGTTTTGAATTTGGAAAAAAGTGAAGCAACTTTTGCTTTTGTATTAATTCAATAAAGCAGTCAATCAAACTGAAAAATTAATTGCCATTGATAATTAGCGAGACGTCACGTGTTTCCATTAAATTGTATCTCATCAGCACGCCCCGTATGCTTTTCGCAATGCTGCTTATCGTATATATATATATAAATGTCATGAGAGATTTCTTGAATTAGCGGCATTTTTAATTAATTGATGATAATTACTTGCATTATTTTAATTGTTAATGATTTTAAGGAAGAGAAATACATTACTCCGAGGACTAACACATATGCATTAGTTTCGTTTAACCACTACAACGTGAATACTCATCAGCTCGTCTGTGTAATGTATTCATTTTTCCTTTCTACCGAAATTTGTATATATAGTTACGGAGAGGATCTTTGCAAGCTTGAGAGATAATTTCTTGTCATTCTCATTTAATGAAGGAACCATATTATTACTATGTTTTTCCTTCTACAATATTACAGCACATTCAGTGCACTCTGTGTTGGAACACAGAAATCCAAATTTCATTCTGGATAATTACAATTACAATTAAAAATGCCGCTAATTCAAGAAATCTCTCACGACATTTGAAATATATACGGCAAAGAAACAAACAACAACAGTGGCAATAGTCGTAAGACGAAAGAATCACTTTATCGCCAACCATGAATAAAGCGTTTTACATACGTAAATAAATACTTTACTTTACACGTACTGTAAAATAAACCACTTTTACCTGCCGCCAATATCTGTCAACATAGTCATGAGTCATGACTGTATGACATTAAACATAAAACTTTTGTCGCTGTCATAAAGTGTGATAAGTTATTATATATTTATTTTTCGAATTATAAATTTTTACGGTTCGTTATAAAATTTTGTATGCACCACGTCAGTAAAGTGCCTTTATCGAACTCGCTTGTTACTCGCCTAGTTCGCTTGATTAATAATCAGACTCGTTCGATAAAGGATCACTTTACTGACTTGGTACATAAGTAACTACTATCTTCAGTTAAATTAATACTTTGTGATTTGTACTTGTTTGCGGAAGAAAACTGAAAATAGATTGACATGTGTGTATAATTAAGAATTTTTCGAATTTACGGAATATCTCATAGTTTCAGTAGAAAAATCAAATCTTTCATTTTGAAAATATACATGGTCTAGCTGAACGATAAAATATTTATTATTTTGAGTGTTGGTACATGATATTTAAGTAAATTACATTTTAGAATTTCCTCAAAATTATTTTTGTTAATTATTCAATTATATATTTAAAAAAAAATGCCAAGAAATTAACTAGTCTTATTTACTAGATAGAATTTGGAAGAAATGGAAATAACTTTAGTTGTTGTTTTAGTTTTATAAAGCAGCAGTTCTTCCTATGATGTACGACCTATCTGAATAGTAAAATACTAATTTATTTAAAGAGTTAGTGTGATATATTTGTAATTGCCTTCATCCAAAATAATTGATGCTATTAGTAATGAAAAATGAAAATAGAAAGCAAATCCCTTCTGTCAGATTTTTCGTATTTACAGAATATCTCATACACACAAAAAATAACAGTTAAGTAATTATTTAATCCAATAGAAAAATCAAATCTTTCATTTTGAAAATATACACGGCCTAGCTGAATGGTAAAATATTTATTCTTTTTAGAGTGTTGGTATATGATATTTAAATAAATTACATTTTAGAATTTCCTGAAAATTAGTTTTGTTAATTATTCAATTATATATCCAAAAGAAATCCCTTAAATTAAATAGTCTCATTTACTATTTAGAATTTGGAAGAAATGGTAATACCTTTTGTTTTTGTTTTAGTTGTATAAGGCTGCAGTCGTACCTCTAGTTTACGTCCTATCTGAATAATAATATATTAATTTATTGAAATATTTAATATTATATATTTGTGATTGCCTTTATCCAAAATAATTGATGTTTTTAGTAATGAAAAATTAAAAAAGAAAGCAAATCGCTTGTGTCGGATTTTTGGAATTTACAGAATATCTCATACACACAAAAAATACCAGATTTCCTATGGCTAATGCTATTTGACACATCCGGTATATCTAAAAGAAATGCCTATAAATTAAATAGCCTTATTTACTATTTAGAATTGGGAAGAAATGGAAATAACTTTTGTGTTTGTTTTAGTTGTAAAAAGCTGCAGTCGTATCTCTAGTCTACGTCAAAATACTAATTTATTTGAAGATTTAGTATGATATCTATATAACATATTATATTTGTAATTTTGTCTTTATCCAAAATAATTGATGTTTTTAGTAATGAAAAGAGAAAGCAAATCGCTTTTATCAGTGGAAGGTGTATATGAGTTATGAACAAAAGAAAAAATTAGAGCTTTAAATGTTAATTGAAAATTGGGGAAAAATTATGCCCATTTGTTCTTCCTGTTAAAGATGCCATTTAACAAAAGAGATATCATTAAACAAAGGAGCTATGAAATTAATTATTTTTAGTGCTTTATATATTATTAAAGGAAGTATGATTCTGTTTAATTTAGGGAACAAATTAATCCGCTTTTTTCTTCATGATTTAACGCAGAAAGCTATTAATTAACAACGAGGCTCCGACATTAATTTTCTTTGGTTTATCATGCCAATAGAGCAACTGTGCTTCTATTTAATTGCTATTATATATTAAAATGATTTACTTTAGGTTAAGCATTTTATATAATTTTGCGCCCTACAAATTTGGTATATTCAAATATACTAAAATTCACGAAACACTCCACCTTCGCCATCAACATCCATGACATAATAATTTTGCTACATCTATGTTAGAATTTTGATCGACGAATAAAATTTACGATTTATGAAGTTTACTATAACGAAGTGTAAACGATGTTTCATGTACGCCAACATCCTATGTTAATATTTATAGTAAAATTGGTTAAAATAACACAACATTATTACTTTTAATTAATATTAGTTATTCAAATAATCCTGTAGTTATTATTATACACTATATACCAAGGTATATAATATAATAATATATTCTACATTAATGAAATTATAAATTTAGTAATAAATCATGTCATTATTTTTCGTTTATGACGAAGCGGTTTGTTTCGTGCATTTTACTAGGTACAAATGATCGATTTTGGCAGGCACTTTTGAATTAACTCACGCATGTGCATAACCTAACACTGAATTTTAAATTACTTTAAAATTAGTTTCTCTCAGTGTTGAAAATGCTAATTATAGTTTTCTTCTTTTTGCACTGAAGATTATTTAATTAGGTAAATTTTTAATTTTTTAAAAAATTTCCCACGACTGAGAGTCGAACCCAACATCTCCCGATCTATAGTCAAGTTTTATAAAAAATGAAAAATTACCTAATTAAATAATTATCAGTGCTAAAAGCAGAAAATTGTAATTAGAATTTTCAACACTGAGAAAAACTAATTTTAAAGTTATTTGCATATATCCATCTGTTACTTTGATAGAATTTAGTCCGATTTAAGGACACGCAGTGACGCGGTGGTTGTGCAACCGATTAGAGATCGGGAGGTATTGGGTTCGAATAACTATCGCCAAATATTCGCTAAATTGTCAATGCGAAAATCAATAAATAAATAATAATTACCCTATACCTTAAAAGTATTCAACATTACCTACTTATTAAAGATTCTTATTTAATGTGTTTAATGTTTTGAAGGAAAAGTACATCAAAGTTCACGAAATATGTCATTCGGTTTATGAGGCAAAACAATATTTTCAAAACTTAGATCAATTATGATATATTTTTCACCAAACATTTCCTTAAACTTTAACTTGAAGTGTTATAGTGAAGATAAAAAGCACCAGTAGCTTAGAAGCTTTAGTAATGCTCTATATGAAATAACTTATTCTGAATTATTACCAGTTATTGTATTTCTCTTTTGAATTTTTTTAATGTTAATTTATTATTTTGGATCACTCTGTATATTTTGTGATTTTAACATTTTTACTAATGATTTTCATATGAAAATGATTTCTCTTTTAGAGTATATTGGTTACAATAAAGCAAAAGAACACACATATATAATGTATACGAGTTCATTCGAAGCGATTACAGTTTTATTTTATTTGATCGATCTATGTATAATTGTTATAATTGAATAATTACAATAAAATTTTCGCAACAAGGTCTATAAATGTTCGTTTTACATGAAGCGTTTTAATTTATTTTGCAAAACTACTTTGAACTTTATTTATTAAATACCTAACATGACGTTTTTTTAAGAGGTAATCATGTTTTATTAAATCAATATAACTTGCAATAAAACTTATGCACATATAAGTACTAAGTTTTTGGCATCTTCATTTTGGTTACATGAATAGCTGCTAGAAATAATAATTCTTATGCACATTATAATTTTATTGTTATGAACATCATATGTGAATTATTATTAAGACCTTTTAGTTTTAAATTGAATGATTGCGCAAAGTTAAACAACATTTACTTGTAAAGCAATAGCTGTTAACCTTGCAAGGCGTATATTAACGGTACATATGCAGAAAAAATCGTTTTATAAATTGATAATAAGCAACAGCTTCTAGTAATACAAGTTATAGAAGAAATACAAAAAAAAAGAACAGGATATGTCACGGCGGTTTCTTTTTTTGATCGCCCAGCTTAAGTTAGCGTAAGAACGCGCGGATATCTGCGTGGTGTATTGTTATTTGAATCGCATTCTCAATTAAATTAATATAATAATAATTTTATTGATCAATTTCATCTGTATAAAAATATAGTAAATTACACATAAAGTAAAATATTAAATTTTAGAAAAACTGCATATAAATACAACAATTAATTTCAGAAATAAAAAAAAGGGGGAAAAGTATTAATTTTAGATGTATCAAAAGCAAAAATACTTGAAAAACAATAATTTTTTTAGATATTTACCAAGGAAGTGTTTTTAATAATTACATTATTAATTTAAAGTGACACGTTCTGAATTAAAAAATGAATGGTACAAATATAACGGTTTTTATAAATGAAAAAGGGATTAGAGGTTATGGGACTTACGTATCTGACAGGTAACATGCTGATTTCTTGTACGCACAAAACTGGAGTTGCGCGGGGGTCACATTGGGGCTTTTATAAGCTCAAAATGTCATTTGGGTAGGGGCAAGGTCCCTTAGTACGACCGTGTTATTCTGAGCCACTATTCCTGGTGTCTAGAACCACCTGAACGCAGTGTTACCAGACAAAAAGCCTTTCACATTTATTTGTCTAAACAGGCGGTCGATAATCTAACGCTAATAATCAAATAATTATGTATTAAATTCAAATCCTGGGCATTTAATATCGCATCTTTGCGTGTGTACAATTTGGGGAGTCGAATTGCATAATTCGTCAAGCGTAGGTGAATTAGTATGTGTTTTATACCGGTAGAATGATCTGATATATATTTAGTGTGTACGCGTATTTTGATGTATATAGAAACGTGTCTAATTATGTAAGCTTGTTTTCTGTAAGAATAGGTGTCGTTTTTCATATTGCATACATATTTGACTTTACAATCTATTTTATCAGTCCCCCATATTCGAAATTTTATACATGTGCGTTGATAGAAATATAAATGCCAGTATATTTTGTTACATGTGGCTATATTAAACATATTTATATTTTTTTGCAATTGATTTATGTTTTCAGTAATTGATTAAGTAGATAAATGTTTTTATTTTTAACCCTAGAACATCATAATAGCCGCTTCAGCATGCAGTACGCTTCATAATGGAAGCTTGTTGTTGTTTGTTGTTCATTCCAATAGATCCTCGAAAAATATGTAATACTTTGTATTTTTATGAAATGTTGCATTTTAGAATAAATTGCTTCATCTGCCTTGATTTTTTTTAGATATATCAATCAGCATTTAGAATTGCGGTAGCACAAAGCATTTATGAAATATCGTCTATTAATATGTTAAATTCAGAAATTTTCAGAAACGCGCCATAATGCACAGCAAAGAGATATGTTCTGTTCACAGAAGAGAAGATGTAATAACTGAACGCGCTATTCAAGGGTATGAGGTAGCAGGTATCTTCTATAGGGAAAACCATGTACATACACGGAAGTGTAGTTGTATAAGTTAGGCAAGGCATTGAATACAGGGAGCTTACCACTATTAAAGATTTATCAAAAGAAATAGATATTGAAGTAAGTGCTGTGATTCTGCCAAAATTAAATACTATTACGGTATCAGAATAATCTAATATCTCTAATATAGTTGATACCCTCTTTATATATATATATATATATATAACAATAAAGAAAAGAAATATTGCGGATTATAGAATAATAAAGTATAGAATTTCATGGAGTAACTCCGCTCAAAATGCAACTGCGGACACGTGTTTCGAACTACTTGGTTCTCGTCAGCGCAGTGTAGCCAAGGAATAGGATGTCTGAAAATTCAATATTATTTTCTTGTACGTAATATAAGGAAGTATTGTGATAACGAAAATGTTTGACCTCGAGATGTACGCAATGTCTACGTTTCCAAGTCCTCTGATACCAAAAAAGTTGTTTTTGGAAACATCTCTCTCTCTCTCTCTGTGTGTGTGTGACCACGATAGCGACCAAACGGCTAAAGCTCTCAATACCAGACTTTATATTTATGATTATAATTCTCTTGAGATTTGATTTGATTTCCAGTAAAACCAGTAAACCGGAAAAGTTTACTCTTGTAAAAAAATCAGAATTTACTATCTCGGCAACTATTAAGTTTAGACAAATTTCTCAGGAATACCGAAGTGCTAAAAAGTGAATTTTAGAAAGATTTTATAAAAAAAGTTTTACGAAATTACTACCGGTAGTAGGTGGCGCAATATTGTAAATATTGTCGTAAGTACGCATTCTTCAGTCGCGCCTTTCTTGATGAATCAAGTGAAGCACTGATTCACCTAAAATTTATGTTCAATTAGAGAATATTTTATTCCTAGTTTCTTAAATTTTTCGCTCGGAAAATAAGTTAAAACTAATTTCTTCCGTATAAGAAAAATAGTATTATTATACTAATAATATTACAATAAAAAACTATGATTAATATGTTCATATTTTCATATTTTAAATGAGAGTGGTACGTTCCTCTCTTAAGCAAGACGACAAATTCGACAAAGTGAATCCATTAACAATTCGCCGCAACTTGATTCCCCTGTTTATGCGGTTGCCATGACAACGACACGTAGGTCGTAAATGAGAGGGCATCGAATTACGTCATTCCAGTGAAGCAACACAGTACGTTGCTTCACTCGTTCAGTCTGCATCTGACACTCGTTCGGTCTCTATCTGTTATGTATCTCTATCTCTAGGCGTGTTTAGCATTGTCGTGTAATTTTTCTAAGAAGGGAGGGGGTGATGGATTTTGCCGACATTGCTTCACCTGCTATTGAACTCACGAGCCGCCACTGCATTCTATACATATTTATCTAGAATACAAAAGTATTTCGAGCTCGAGTTGCATTAGTTTTTGTATATATAAAATTTCAAAACTCGGAACGGAAGTAAGACTTTTACCCTTATCGAACAGCTCACAAATTATCCATCCTATACAGATTTATTATAAGTGCGAAAGTATTTACAAATAGATTTGGAATAATTTTTGTATAATAGAAATTTTTAAAATCGGACCGGAAGTAAGATTGACGTCATGATGCTAATTATTCTACGACTCAAGCTCTATGAGGAAATTTTTTCCGTTTTTAAAAATCTTGTCCAGTACAGATTTTATTTAAACACTGCCCATCAATCTCTTCGAGCTTGAATCGCCTTTTCGCGTCCGCTTACAGTTTTATTACAGTTCCCTGTAAAACGCCAAAAAAACATTTTTGATTTTCTGAACTTTTGGCACACCTTGTATAGACGTATATTTGTGTCCACGAACTACTGTCACGGTGACAGGTGGGACGACAATTTAAAGCATCTTAACGTCAGTCTGACTTTTCGTTGTTGAAGTTTGAAATTTAGATGCTATTTAGCGTAATACTAAGACGTGACACTAAAAGATTCATAGTGTTATTAGTTTTACACAATGAAAGGACTAAATCATTATTAAAAAAGTAATATCAGATTTATTTTAGTTTTGCATAATTTGACCTGTCAATTATCATGGCTGAGAAACGTCATTTCTGGGCTGTAATATTTAATAATAGTCATACATCTTTTGACATACCTTTTGAGCTTTGTTATAATGCAAATTTGTGAACAATGCATGCCCATTACACAGAAGAATCAAGTTTTAAATAAAATGTTGGTATAGAATAGTATGACTTATTAATTTTATTTATAATAGTGAATTTATAACTGGCTTCCATAATAATAAATTAGTTTCATTTGTCTGCCCCGAAATTGTTCCTGTCAAAGTGAGTTTGCAGTGGCATTGAGTCGTCGCTTGTAGATCGTGCTCTGGCTATGTCGGTTGCTGAGACGATCCTATTATAATTTAAATATTTAGTAGTGACGCTGGTAGTTGAACTGAAAACAATAACCAAAAATAATAGAGATTGACGTGAGAATATCTGTGTAAACATTTTGCTTACACACACTGTAAAAAGAATATAATTCGTAATTGTTGGATTATTTTGTGATTCTTATTAAGTATTTAAGGAAAAAATATCAAAAAAGATAATTTATGATTACAACCAATCGATCGAAATAAGAGCCACCAGCCTGGGACACGATCACCATGAACCATCATGAGAATGTCTGATTAACAATTTGATTTAATGGTGTATTTTGAATATCCCATTAAATGATTGAACGCTGACCATACTTCAAACTTTCTACTGACAATCAAATTATTTAGTAGTAGTAATTGTTGAATTAGGCTGGAATATTTACTTTAATAAATTCAATAGTCACAAAACAATTGTCATTACATTCGAATTTGATTCGTCTGTCACCTAGTAATAATAATATAAATCATATTTTAAGGTAATTGTCTAATATATAGGCAAAACTAAAATGGATCTGTCATCTGTGTCTATCGACCACCATATTTGATGCGTAGACTTGTTGGATTATTTATGTATAGCACAAATGCCGCCAATTTTGACGTTTCCCGGCAAGTGTCCACGCGAACTAAAATTGATTGCTGGTTTTGGTAATTTATAACCTGCAATTGAATTTTCGTGTGCCTGCCAATGTTAATTGAACGTCAACCCTTCAATTTTGACATTTACTGTAATATTTAACTCTACCTTTAGTGGCATTTTAGGCGTCGTCGTCATATGTGCCGTTCGACTTCCATTTATATGTCATCGTGACAGCAGTTAGTTGAAGTGTATTCGTTCAGAGGTAAACTTGTGAAAACGAAATGATAGATAGACAGTATTTAACTAAATTGTCGTTAAAATTGTCAAATGTAAGAAACAACATAACATGATGAACTTTAACAAAATATGTTTTAAACTTACAGGTCATTGAGAAAATTAATTATTAAATTAATTACTTTCATATTCTGAGCCTTTATCAGTACGCTAAACCTCCATAGCATGACATTTCTTCGTCAAAGTGAAACTTTTGCAATTCTTCGGTGTGCCTGTCATACCTGACATTTTTACGATTTTTATCGGTAGTCGCGGGAATTCGTCATAACGTAAGCCATTTTTCTGTTACAACATCGAGTGCACGCTCCCCTTTAGAAGCCCATATCTCTTCACACGCTCCACTAAGAAGGAAAATCTCTCCGTCGACCCGAAATTTAAAGTCGCCCGTACGCCCACGCCAAGCGACAGCTTTTAATTCCCCGTATCCAGAGACGAGTTCTCCCCCCCCCCCCGTGTAACCAATTTGAGTCGATTTTGACGGTTCGGATAAGCTATTTCAACCAAGGGATTAGAGCGGGTCACTCGAACAGCTTTTAGTATGCATAAAATTAAGGTTCAGACAGTTTTCAAAAATTCGAGTATTTTTAAACCACATGCACTTTATGGCAGTTGGTTCAAAATCGACTGGCGTAATTTACTTTCTTCTTATTTAACAGTCGAGGTGTCGAAGGAAATATCTATGGACATTTCGGCATTTGTTATATTAATTACTGCATTTAAATTATTCACTTCAATGGCACGACATTATTTGTATTATATTGATGTCATTTGAGGTAAGACTTTAATTGTCACTGTATGGAAAATGCCCCGAAGAGGACATTAAAAAGGTGAATATACTTAAGCAAAAAGGCACTGAGTATGAAAAAGAAGTGTACAAGCACGAAAAGGTGTCTACAAGTGTTATTTTCATTAGCACATTACGAAGAGGATTTAACTGCTGAATTGTGCTATAGTCTCATAATTTGGAAAAAATGTTTTCACCAAAAAATTTATATTCCGCAGCCTGGCTTTCACCTCTAACCATTGTCTGTTTTATGTGACTTTGTATCCTTTAAGGAATCAAGAAACCAGTCACAGTAGACTATGCTATGATGTACATACAAAATTTACAGAACGACTCTTAGTGTAGTTTTGGGAGAGCTTTATTTTACATTATTGGTCTTTCATAGCATAGATTAACATTTGTCTGTAAATTTTGAGTTTCAATTTTGATGTGAGTGTGCTGGCTGCTCCCAGCAGGAGCCACAATATTCCTCTTGCCATTTTAGCCTTCTTGCAGGTTAGTTTGACGTGGTGTCCGTAGGTTAGTCTCCTGTCCAGGGTTACACCGAGTTATTTGATGCTATCTCAATGTGGTCTATGTATATGTTACCTCAATTTGCTTTTACTATTCCTCTGAATATTATTGTCTGTGATTTGTCGCCATTTATGGTGATTCGCCAAGTGTTGCACCAAGTGTGATGGGAGATTTGCTGAGATCATCTCTGGTCGCTCATCACTTACGCTGCCCTTCCTGATGTTTTGCGTAGAAAACTCTCCGGAATTTCTTGGAGGTCTTCCAGACCCACACCCTAAGACAAGTCTGAGTACCATGATTCGTCAGGAACGAACAGATAAGGCGAAGATAATTGTGTAAGTGAGAGTGATGATGGTTCTATTGTTCCACACGGGTATCTCAAGTCGAAGGGGGTGTTTTTAATACACTAAGTCATACACTTACCTTTTTTTTAAATATACGTCGCTTGGCGTAAAATAATAACAGAGATTATTCGAAATACAACTTTTATTTACATATTCTCACTCAGAAACACACATATTAGAAGTTAAAATAAAAGAAATCTAATTAATTAAATTTTCCGCAAAGAAAAATATAAATATGGCTGTAAATAAGAAATGTGTATACTAAAATGCTAGTAATAATTAAACACTTAACCAATCTTATTCTGTTATGTTTAATGGAATCGAATTACAACTTATTTCTTCTTTTTTGACTGACTTCATCTTTTAACAGTTTAGTATCAATAAATTTATTAAATACGAAAATTATTATCGAATTAGAATTCTTATGTAAGTGTTATTTATGCGTCAATGCTTTTTTATACACCTATGATATTCAATGCTAAGCATATCTTATTTCATAAATAAATCTGATCCTATTATTTTACAATTAAAACTATTATGTAATAACACTTTGTGTTTTAGTACCTATATACGTTATTTAGTGGTTTCGTACAGTTTAAGCAATAAAGTCAAATAAAAGTTAGTTACTCGTAGGAAGATGGATAAAGTAAAAGATATATCTGTAAATGTCGAATTATAACTATTGTACGAAAAGGGAGAACGGGGAAGTCTGTTAAAAGTGAAACAAGGAATAATTTTAAAATATTTATTGTCGTGTGACCGCTCTGCGGTCGAGAAAACAGGAGACTCTTTCGCCGCTTTGCTCACTGAAGACGGACGCAGGTCTAACAAATCATTTAGACGATGGACTAAATAAGGAGCTACCCCAGGCTGAACACCTGATCGGGAGGCATTGAGGGGGAAAATAAGCGGGAGAATTTGACATTTAGACAAAGAAACAGTAGATAACAAGTTTATAATTACCCCAATCAGGAATGAAAGAATTAACAAGAATTGATACAAATTTATGAAAAATATAATAGTAAAATAGAAATCAATTTGATGAAACTGCCAAGTTAAATTTATAAATTAAAACAAAAAAAATTAAAAATTTATCAAACAATTAGCCGCTATGCTAAATGAAGCATACATAAGGTTAACCTAATGGACTCTAACAGTACTTGATTTGTTGGAAGTTAACTAACGTATGAGATCTCTTAAGTCGTACAAAATCATAAATAATTTAATCAACAAAATTATTGTCTACCAAATATCACTAATTAAAAACCCTAATTAAATAATTATATGCTTATACATAAGTCTCTTTAAAAGTTAAATTTGGCATTAAATGATCTATTGCTTTTATACATTAGCGAAGAATTATATTTAACAACAATTACCGAGGAAGGAAAATAAATGGTATTGTGCATCTTTGAATTTCAAGCCAATTACAAATACAAAATAGTTTCAGCACAACCAAAAGCTTGGGAGATATGATTTTTCTCACTTTAGCCTAAAAATTAGAAATAAACAAATATTACGTCGCGGGAGGCACTTAATTAAATTAAAAATACATATTAGTGACAGAATGAATTTTAAAAAGTAATATCAGTCAAAAATAATTTACTTTTCATTGTAATTGCTGTTTACGTCAGTACACTTAGTACAGCGGTTTTCTAACTTTTCGTTCCCTTCTGAATAATAGAATTTGTAAAAGACTTCCAAACTGGCTTTCGTTACATCATTCTCTTTGGAGATAAATTTCTTTCTGGCGATCCATTCCTTTAAGTTTGAAAACAGATAATAGTCGTTGGGGGTACATGACGAAGAATTGCTGTAGCAATGTGACCCCCAATTAATGAATTTTGTCCATGCTGGTTTTGGCTTTTGGCTGTGTGCCTGCTTGAATGATGATGTTTGTTTCCTCAAAACGTCACTCAAGCGATCTATAATATAAATTGGAAATCATTTTCTTAGTTTTTACTTTTTATACGTGGTGTAAGGAAGTATTGTTTTCGACATTTTTGCAGATGTTTATGTTTTGAAATTCTTTGATAACGAAAGAAAATGTAATTTTCCAAATATGCCCCTCTTTCGCTCTCTCTCTCTCTCTCTCTGTATCTCAACGACAGTGGCTATATGATTAAATTTACTACCAAATATTATAATTAGGCCTTCAGTCAAATGGATAGACCCAAAAGAGTAGTCCACATCAGTGAACAAACAAAATTCTAATAAGAACAGGAAAGTATTCAAAAGTAAATTAAAGAAAGTTTTTTTGAAAAAAAAATTTCGAAATTATTTTAAATACAATAGAATATTTTACAAGTTAAGAATCGTGAATATATTACTGTGAACCGGCTTCTATATTCTGCTGGAGATGCCTGGGCATCGTATCAACTACCAAGGCATGACACACACTGAGCATGCAAGCATGTTAGCTGACCACTAGCAATAGTTTTAAGTTTAGTATTTATGTTATATAATTCGGGATTTTTAACTTTTACATATCATCTTTATTCACACTTTTAATTTAGTCAGTACAGAAATCAAAATTGATAATATCAGCGGATTGATTACTCCAATGATCCGCAGCATGATAACACCATAATCTCTTTCAGTGCATTAGATACTAATTAATTAAACAAACTTATTCAAACTCTTTGTCTTTTTTGTAAACAAATTTACTACAATTGTTTCAAACCCGGCCTGTTATAGATTGTTGTTATAGATTATTCAAGGCAATATACCTATAGCTTGGTCAAACAAATAATAAATAAATACTAAACTAATATTATTTAATATTCAAGTGCCCCGCATTTGAGTCTCTTAGTTCCAGCAATGTCCAGTTGCAGTGTTTCTTTTTTATATTGTTGGTTAACAAGAATATAAAAGAAAGGTTATGTTTACTGACATGTTTGAATATGTCGTCCCACTAAAAGCTGCATGGAACCGTCTTCAATTGTTCGTATTCTTTCATTGTTAATGCTCTTCATAAAAGATGGATGTAGCTTTTCAAAATTATAAATTGGTGACGTAAAATTTTGATGGAAAAAAATATTAAAATGCAATTTCAATAATCTAAATAATTATTAACTAACGCAACAACAAACGAATGTAAGAAAAATAGATTTCATCACATAATATATTCTGTTCTTCAAAGAAGTACTAACATTGCGTTAAACATTTCGACTTATTCTTGTAAACGCATTTCTGATTCTAATTTTCACGTCTTCTTTGGTTGTAGACACATTTTGATAAATTAGTTATTTTACGTATCCCCGTAAAAAAAAGACTAATTTGGTCTAATGTCCGGTGACCTTGCAGACGATCGTACAGGACCACCCAATCGAATCCCCTTGTCATCATATTGATGATCGTGATCTAGATATTTACAAACTTGAGGACTATTAGTGAGCCGGAGCTCCGTCATGCTGAAATTATATACAACCAACAACTTGCAAAGAAAAATTTTCCAAAAAGTTTTGAAAATCCGTTCGGAGAAAACAAAGCTCCTGTTCTCCATTAACATTTCAATCAAAGAAATAATGTCCAATTATGTAACTACCCACTGCTGCTCTCCCCATATTTAATGACCAACAATTCTGAAACTTTGCAGGTCTGATTCACCCAAAACGTAAACCTATTAACTTTTCATGAGAATAATTCATTTCGATGATAATTAATAGTGATGCTTTTATAAATTTGACCCAAATGTTTACCGATCTTGTTTGACAGTTGACTCGGGTAGATATTTATTTGACCGCTGTTTGTCCTATTGTGATTATCTCAGAAATTACAAAAGTTAGATATAGAACATTGTTAACAAAAATCAAAGAAAGTAAAAGAGAGGACACAATGCCACTATAAAATACCGGGTGTACTATTAAAAAAAATGAATTTTTAGTATGTGAAAATTAGGTGCAGTAAGCTTTGAAAAAAATAACATTTTTTGATGTATTGCCGAATTTTGCTATACGCAGCACCAATTTGTTTACTTTTAAATACAATGCGAATATAATTTGTTTTGGTCAAAATTTTCCAAAAGAAAAAAATTAATAATAAAAAATTTTTTACTCAATTTTGAAAAAAAAAGAAGGTGAATGGGCAATTTAAACTAGTACTAGAAAATTTAAAAATCTATAGGCTGCTTTATTTAAAAAAATAAGTTTTACGCATTTTCGGAACTCCCGATCTCAGTCACCATTAATCTAGAAACAAATGGAGTCATAATACACTCAAATAGAGGTGATATACACGTATTCGCAGCCTACCTCCATCCCAACAAACCTCTAATTATTACGGATTTCGACGCAATCCTTTCAAATAACAAAAAGACAATTATTGCAGGAGACTTTAATGCAAAACCCCTGACTGGGGGTGCAACTACTCTAACGCTCACGGCAGAGCCCTACAAACTCACCAGGAAATAATTAACTTCAAATTGAATTTAATCTCCCCTTACATACCTACCCACTTCTTTCCAAACAAAAGACATAGCCACCACCAACAACATACCCGAAACCATCCATATACACACAGAAGCCGCCCCCAGCTCCGACCATAATCCCATAATGCTCCGATTGGGAACAGAGCAAAATAATCACGAAACCACCACCAAACACACAGATTGGATTACCTTCAAAAAGTCTCTTGCCAAAATAATCCCAGACATACCAAATATCAAAACGGAAGCACATATGGAAGACGCCATAACTATCTTACAGAACAAAATCCATGAAGCAACCAACCAAGCCACAGTAACAAAAACAAAGACTCACAGAACACAGACACTTCCATCACACATCAGAATATTAATAAAAATCAAGAACAATCTAACGAAAAGATACCGAGCCACACTGGATCCATCAATCAAAACACAGCATAATAACGCTCAGAGAGAAGTCAAAGAAGCAATTCAAGAGTTCAGAAACAACGCCTGGAAACACACCCTAGGTGAAATTGGTGAAGACCCCAAAAACCTCTGGCGTTCCACCATTAAAAGAGGACAACATCACATACATCACTGATAAAGAAAAAGTCGAAATAGCCAATCAAGTTGAGGATCAGTGTTCCCCTAACTGGCACAATATAAATATCCAACATATTGCGCATGTACAAAAAACTGTAAATAGAAAACTAAGACAGCCAAGGATCCGTACGCCACGCTGAAAGACATCGCAATAGCAATCAAAAACCTCAAACCTAGGAAAGCCCCGGGCCCTGATAAAATCTCTAACAGAATGCTTCAAAACCTTCCATTTAAAGGCATTATGTTCCTGCTTGTAATCATAAATGCTATCTTCAAACTCCAGATCTACCCTAAGACATGGAAACAAGCAACAATAATCATGATCCCGAAACCTGGCAAGGACCACTCCAAACCAGCTAATTTCAGACCTATCAGTCTTCACTCATCTTTAAGCAAAATGGCAGACAAAATCATATTAGCAAAAATCTCACATCACTCCTTCACACATAACATAATCAAATTAAGCCATTAGCTGGACACTTATACATAAATCACAAACAAGTCCCATGGACACCACAGGTCAAGTATCTGGGGGTAACACTCAACCGCAGACTTACTTATTCCAACCATCTGCGAAACGTCTGCAAAAAGACCAGAATGGCCAGAGGAAGACTATGGCCTCTCCTGGGAGCTGCCAGTATCCTATCCAGCAAAATGAAGCTACGAATCTACACACAAATACTCAGGCCAATGATGAAGTATGCGCCCAAATCTGGCTGAACGCCGCCCCGACAAGCATTAAGGCAATCCAACGCATTCAAATACCACTCTGACAATGGTATTAAGGGCCCCATGGTTTTTTTAGAAACACTCAGATACATAGGGACACAAACACGTCAACGTTGGAAACACACATCAAAAAGATCACATCAGATTTCTACACCGAGTTGGACGAAAATCCAAACATTACCCTCACCCCGGAGATGTCATACGAACCGCAGATGTACCTGCCGCACAAACGGCCCCGGCTCGCTCTTATTCAACGATCCCTCAATAGAGTTCATAACCAATCACTCATAGTCAAGATGAAGCCTTAGCAAGATTATTAGTAAAAGGCCCAAGGCCTGACTAGAAACCACTACAAAAAGAAGAAGAAGAAGAAGACGCATTTCCGATTATAACACGAAATAACAATCGAGGAAGCTGTTACTAATGACTCACTTTGTATATGTAATATCTTACCATCACTGTACGTCAGACATACTAAGAAAAATGAATGTTGTCTATTGGCAGATGATATTGACAAACATCATCTTTTGAATTATGCAATTGAAACACCTTCTTATGCATTTTACTAGTGTTCTAACTTCACCATAGTATTGTATACTTCATTGCAAGATATATTTTCGGCCATATCTATTATCTCCAAAGCATTTTTGATATATTATTTCGTTAAAATTATGCAAATGTATAACAAGATTTAACTGTGTCACAGTCCTTTTTGAAATACCGCTGGATTTCAATAATTTATAGTTCCACTTTTTGTTGTAGATTATTATTTTTGTCCTTGCCTAATTACCAGCAATTTATTTTTAGTTTTTAAATCAATACCGACATTTTATTTTTAAAATTCATAAGTTTCAACAATTAATATACTGACGTTTGTATTTATTGTATTAAAAACTAAAATTCATGAAATAAGTAAGTTTTTATATTAGTTGTACGTGTGATATTTATCTCTTCCTGTATTTTAATGATACAAAATTACTGCAATTGGCGAAGGATTACAGATTTTTTACTCATGTTATAACTTAGACACGTTACTGTTACGTGTTTTATTATAGTTGTAAAAATAAAAACACGAATCAGAATATAAAATAAATACTGATGACGCTATATTACAACTTTAAACAGGATGTATACAGAAATTAAAAATTATTTCCTGAAGTGTAATGTTAGTGGTTGACGCATTTAGGCGTAAAATATATTGTTGAAGGATGTTCCTATCATCTTACTTTCAAATAATGATCGTCTCACTTCCCTTAACATTCTGAAAACGAAATTTCTTTACTGATCGTATTACGTGTAGTTCTGTAAGTGAAATGTAACATTAATCCAGTTTATTTGAAATGAAATCAAACGTGTGACCGACAACGTGCTCTTCTAGTTGTTTCTACAGTAAATAGTTTGTACTTTAAATACTTTCATTTTCTTTGGTTCATTCGTATTCTAGACAATATTAATACTGAACGTATTGATTTACATGTCAATTAGTCAATTTAGATGGTGAGCACGGTTCATGCAGACTGATAGCTGCAAAATACAAAATACTTTCTATTCATACTTTTTATGCGTAACAGTAAAAATACTAATATATATTATACAAAGATACTGTTGTGTATTTTTAATTGTAAATAGAATTAACTCAAGTTTAATTTTGTTGCTGAAACAAGCATGGGTACACATTTACTACACAATAAATTTAGCATGCAAATATACTCTCGCGTCACTGTAATGTTAATACAAGATTGCAACATGCGATCGAAATTGATTGACATGATCTTATTCTGTTTCTTGCGGGCTTGACATCAATATCTACTTCCACTTTTCAATGCGTAGTTAGCGTTTTAGGAAAACCACTAAATTAATAATTTAAAATGTGTCATTGGTGTTTCCTACTATATTTATTATTGTTCGTATAATTGTCACTGTTATAAGTAATTATGCATTTTTCATTAAAGGCAAATAACTTTCTTATTTTAAATGGAACAACCTGTATTTATTGCCATTTTTAGATTCTAATTTTAATTGTTTTTAAAACTGTATTAGGGTTCCCTATACCTATCTCTTATAGTTTTTTGGTAATTTAGGATTTTCAATTTCAAACACTAATTTCTTGCAATTTTTTGCAAAAGTAGGCTTTGCCGCTGTTATTAATACTTCAAACAGATAAATTATTTGACAGTGACAGTACATATCACAGATCACTATACTAGAAGATAGTATAACTTAATAGTAAAAAGTTTAGACAATGTTTAGCGCCGCCTGCCAACTGCAGGCAGTACTAAAATGGATCAAACCGATGAACCGGGAAATTTAAATATTATATATTTACCTTAATAGTTTTTATTCTTCACTTTAAATGTTCGGAAGTAAAATAGTAGATGTATTTTAAAGTAAAATATACTACATTTATTGCTATAATAACTTAGTAATAAATTAGAAACATATCTTTTTAGTAACGCTTTATTTTTATATAAAAATTTATTTCTATTTCAAAATATTAAGGAGAAAGCTTTCTAAATTATTCTTACATTTGAACTTATTTATTCCTTAAATGGAAATCGTCGATCTTCTCTTATGACATTGAATAAATTAGGATCTCCTGTAGCTTCCTACCACTCATGAAAACGAATTGATTTTGGATGTGGAAAACTTTTACATTTTGGTCACAATTTGACACATAACATTTTCTTGTCAGCATAATTACTAGGACGTCTAGAAAAAAGTGCTAATAAATAAATAAATTACTCGAATTATGTAGAATAAATACTTACGTACATGCAATTTTAAGAAATAAGTTAAATATTTTATAATTGTGATTAATAATTTTAAAAACTGTCAACAAAAATATTTGAAAACTATACCACATGTAGTTGCCATAGTTACCAAACACAGTCAACAGCCTACAAGCAGCTAAGCCTTGAAGTATCACATGTGATCTTAAAATTTCGTCAACACATGCGCCACCTACCAACTGCAGGCAGAAGTAAAACGATGTCTATGCAATCTCAATTTAACATTTCCCCCCCCTGGTACATATTAGTTAAGACATCAACGCTATTCGACGTCGTTTAAATAATTTTAATTATTTAAAATGAGAACCTACTCTGAAAACGAAAAGGTGGATATGATTTTAGTAATCGGAGAGTGTGGCGAAAATTGCTTGCTAGCATCAAGAGTTTATGCTCAAAAATATCCTAACAGGCGTCATCCTGACAGGCGGTCATTAGAAAATTTATTGCAAGTTTTCCGAAGAACAGGAAGTGTGCGTTATCAGAAACCAGAACGGCAGAGACCAATTACGGGAAATGAAGAAAATGATTTTGTTGTTATCGGATCTCTGGCAGAAAATCCGCATACAAGTCAACGAAAAATATGTGAAACCACTGAAATAAGCAGGCGGAGCGTCGGAAGAATTATAAAAAGGCACAACCTCTTCCCGTATCGTATTCAATTTCACCAAGCACTTTTGGAATTAGATTACGATAGACGACTCGTTTTTTGTTTATGGGTTTTAGAAAAGTTTAGTGAAGATGAAAATTTCTTCGCTTTTGTACTTTTTTCGGATGAGTCATCATTCCACAATAACGGATTAGTTAATAAACATAATTTTCATTACTACAGTGACGAAAATCCCCATTTTTTTAAAACTATTGACAGGCAACACAGGTGGTGTGTCAATGTATGGGGTGGAATAATTGGAACTCAAGTGGTAGGTCCGTTCTTTTTTGATGGTCACTTAAACGGCGCCATGTTTCTTCGATTTTTAAGACACAATTTACCTGTACTTTTGGAAAATATACCACTTAAAATTCGTCAAAGGATGTGGTTACAACTAGATGGCGCGCCAGCGCATTTTCAAGTAAATGTAAGAAATGAATTGGATAGGCAATATCCCAATAGGTGGATAGGACGCGGCGGTCCACAGAATTGGCCAGCAAGATCCCCAGACTTAACGAGTCCCGATTTTTTCTTATGGGGATATGTCAAAAATATCATTTATGATACACCACCAACCACACCCGATGATATGAGAGAACGAATAAGAATAGCGTTTCGTCCTATAACACCAAATATTTTAACAAGAATTAAACAGTCCTTTCAAGAGAGAATTCGATTATGCATTGAAACAGATGGACATCATTTCGAGCACTTGTTAAAACATTAGTTTTCTTTTACAATTTAAGTTTTTTGTTTGTTTAATAAAGTATGTATTTTTTATTTACCTAGTTATGAGGCCTTTTAATTAATGTGAAACAAAACCAATCATCCCGATAGGCTAATAAATATTAGCATTTTGAAAAATAGTTTGCAAGAAATTAGTGTTTGAAATTGAAAATTCTAAATTACCAAAAAACTATAAGAGATAGGTATAGGAAACCCTAATACAGTTTTAAAAACAATTAAAATTAGAATCGAAATATGGCAATAAATACAGGGTGTTCCATTTAAAATAAGAAAGTTATTTTCCTTTAATGTTAGTCAAAATACAAATGTAGTTTTTAAACACCCTGTATAATTTTTAGATATCAACTTTAGCTTATATTAGAGTCTAATGCTTTGAGTGTACATTAAATACAATTTAAAATAATTCGCCCAAATATGGAAGACATCAATGTCTCTGAAATTTTGATCTACATTTTCAAAAATAGTGAAATATCTCGAAAAGAGGTTGAGTTAGGTATAGGGAATATAACAATAAGTGGCCTTAATTTAGCCTATAGCATCAAAATATCCCATAATATACAGGGTGTTCCATTTAAATTTTCATAACTTTGGTGTGCCAAATTTTTTTGGATCACTCTGTATATTTCAAAATAATTTTAAAACGTGCCCCTAATGAACCTACACAACCTTTAATAAAAATAAAAATAAAACATATTACCGCTTTTTGTATATAAACCGACGGAAATGAGGTGCCCCACTCTGTATATAGGGTGCATAACTTACGACATATTTGCAAAAAATCGTCATTCGGTAAGAGTAAAAGTGTCAGTTCCGGTCCGAATTTTGATTGTTTTTTTATCGTAAAGTACCTATCTAAAAAGCATGACTTGCAAAATATTTGCAAAAAACTGATTTTTGATAAGAGTAAAAGACCTACTTGGTAGGAATTTCGAAAAACTTTTTTAATAAAATTGTTGACAATTTCAATTTTAAGTACATATGAATTCTTTATAAATTTGTCTAAACTTAGTAGTTGATAAGATATTGGCAAAATTCGATTTTTTCACTGAAGTAAACTACTACTTTCGGTCTGCCGATTTTGCTGAAAATCTAATCAGTTCTCAAGAGAGAGATTATACTACTAAATGCAAAATTTGGAATAGATAGCTATAGCGGTTTGACCGCTATCGTGGTCACACACAGACAGACACAGAGACATTTTTTAAAAACCACTTTTTCGGTATCAGGGGACTTCAAAACGTGGACATCTGCAAAAATCTCGAGGTCTAAAATTTTCATCATCACAATACTTCCTTATACTACGTATAACAAAGTAAAACGCGTTCAATTGCGGCATTAGGCCAGCGCGTATTCCACAATTTTAAGTGCATTATTGTCATGCATGGAACATGGTTTGTTTCATGGAAGATTTCTAACCATTTGTTTTCTATTGTGATTGCCCAAGATTTAACCATTTCCTTATCAATATTTTTTTTAGTAATGATACCTCATTAAAATGATCATTTTCGAAAACATTACTATATCGGAAATTTTGAGTAATATGATCGATTGATTTTTACACATCATTCCAATTAAGTTCTTGTTTTAATGTAACTCAATGAAAATGTTCATTACCATTGTAATGTACCGTCCAGCCTTTTAAATAATGTATGCAGTTACTATAGAACTTTTAACGTGATTCATGATATCTGCACGATTTATTGCACCTTGTTCTGCTAGCTGACTTATATACTATTACGGAAAGTTAACGGAAGAATAGTATATTAAAATACAAATAACAGAAGGCCTTTCATTCCAGCATGATTTCCAAATTCGGACACGAGCGCGCAGCGCGAGTGGCCGAAGGAAAGAATGCTGGAATGGCCTTGGGGAGGAAGGAGGGAGAACAAGTATTTTTCAGAAAATAAAAATACAATATTTCGCGTATTTATTCTAAAATTAAATTTGGAAAGTCAAGAAAACGGACAGATTTTTAAGTTTGCCGCCAAAATGGAGGTAATTGTGGTACTTTATTATTATTATCTAAGGACTTTACTACAAGGTAAATCGAAAAGCAATTATGAAATATGAAAAATTTATGGCATCAACCTATTTCTACTAAAACAGAAAGTTACCAAAAATCGGTGTTAGAATGAAGTCCATTCTAACACCAAAATGGCTGCTAGAATAATGTTGTTCTAATACCGAAACAGAGAAAATTATTTTCTGACTGCTCTTGACACTGAAATTTTGAATTTTAACGTCATTTGCTACTTCGATTACCAAAATTTTGTCACCTTCAATAAGTTTTATAGCATTTTGAAAAAGAGCTGCTTGATTGTGTTCACATTCTAGCCACATTTTTGATTTTTTTTTCAAAAAACTCTTCTAAAATTCTACAACATTTATCCTGTGATAGAAAGTAGGATTTCAAATGATCGTATATTTTCAAAATTCTTTCGACAGCTGGTAAAAGAGCTAAAAGAGCTAACCAGCGCGTTTTACTGTTTAACTAGCACGTCTGGTCATCTTATGGTAGAGTGTTTAATAACAGACATTTTTTAGCAGGTTCTTTGTTATTTCTAAAAATAGATAGCACATATGCCATATTATTGTAAAGTGGATAAAAAATACGATAAATCCTTTCAAAGCCGCCTTTTCATAAGAAAAGTTTTTAAAACTAAAAAATGGAGAGAGCAAAAAAAAACTCAAAATCAATATATAAATTCTACATAAAAAGTACCTCAAGGAAGTGCAAATAAAAATTACGGGTCTACTAAAACAAAAAATGAGGTGTGGCCACCACACGACTTTCTTATACGTATGAGCGTTTCAAACTATACAATCTTAAGAATTTTTTTATACAAAACTTATTCAAAATCCTATTCTAAGTACTTTCATTCTCTTAATAAATCGCTATAGAATGCATACTTTGCAAGATATTCGAAAAAAAGTGCTACTCGCTAAGAGTAAAAGTGCTACTTCCGGTCCGAATTTTGAAATTTCATGTATACAAAAAATATTGCAAATATAACTCTAAATACTTTTGTACTCTTAATAAATATATATAGAATGCATAATTTACGACATATTTGCCAAAAATCGCTATTCGGTAAGAGTAAAAGTGTTACTTCCGGTCCGAATTTTGAAATCTTTTTTATACAAAAGATATTGAAAACTATGTTTTAAATACTTTTATACACGTAACGTACCTGTCTAAAAAGCTTGACATGCGAAATATTCGCAAAACACCTATTTTCGATAAGAGTAAAAGACCTACTTCAGGTAGGAATTTCGAAAAACTTTTGAAATAAAATTGTTCTCAATTTTAATTCTAAGTACATATGAATTCTTTATAAATTTGTATAAACTTAGTATTTGACGAAATATTGGCAAAATTCGATTTTTCCACTGAAGTAAACTGCTACTTCCGGTCTACCGATTTTACTGAAAAACTAATCAGATCTCAAGAGGGAGATTATACACGTAAATACAAAATTTGGAATTGATATCTACTGCGGTTTGACCGCTATCGTCGTCACACACAGACACACACACAGACAGACAGACAGACATACACACAGACATTTTTTAAAAACCACTATTTTGGTATCAGGGGACCTCAAAACGTGGACATCTGCAAAAATCTCGAGGTCGAAAATTTTCATCATCACAATACTTCCTTATACTACGTATAAGAAAGTAAAAAGATATTACAAGGAAAATAAATTTGACATTTTTCTTTTTCTTAGTATAATAAGTCTTGAATACACGGAAATTTAGGAATTGGAGAATATCTTATAATTCCACCAATCCTTAAGAATAATTCATCTAATTTAACCAAACCTATGTCTTTTATAATAAGCAAGATCGCGATGCTGGACACAAGTTATCTGGGACACGCTGTATACGTTAAAATAATGCAATACTAGCAGAAATAATATAACTTTAATAATTGTACCGGGTAAATCATTATAACACGCATTTGTGACTAACGTCAAAGAAAATCGCGTATCTAATGAAAGTAATGTAACTTCCTTGTTACTTCGACACCAGCTTCCGTTTCGTTAACGTAAGAAATATCATTCACTATGTGCAATGCACGCGCGTCGTCGTCGGTGCTGCTAAATTTATGTAACGCGGTTGGAATGCTCAAGGTTTTCCGACTCCACCCTGTACAGAATGACCAAGAAACACATTGTGAAGGTTTTTTTCTGCACTGGCTACTAAACACAACCATATACACGATATAAATAGTTAATATACACATGGGACAGGTATAAGTATAGCGCTCAAAATAACTTTATGGAATTATATTGTGTAATGCCAGAACTTTCTATCGCAAATGATAACATATATGATTTATTTAGTCCCCAGTAACAACTTCTTATATACTTATACACATAAACAAATTTTCAATATTATATAATACGGTAAAATAAAACAACAATTATAAACAAAATATCACAATAATTATATTTATATACATAAAAAATCAGTTACATTTTTCGTATACATACAAATAATTCATTTTGTTATTATGTTCCTAAGCTTAGAGGCTTACTACAAGATCTTTAAATGCTGAAAAAAGTATCTAAACTATCTTATCATGAAATATTTAATTTTGTACACTGTAATATGAAGCACATACATTTATTCTTATACAACAGCAAACAATATAAACAATAACGATATATGTAAACGGATTAGGACTAGCTTTCTTTAAATTAGGCATTGAAGAAGAATATAAAGATTGGAATAAATAATAGAGGCATCATGAGTAAATAAGAAATTAATAATTAGAGAAGTATAGATAGTTAGAAAGTAAATATAAAACTATATTAAATGTCGTCAATTATATACATAAATATATAGAGGTGTGTCATGTTATACATTTTACAAAGTTATGCAAGTTTAACGCTTGAATGTGAAGAAAAACAGCAAGAAGACAGCTTTGACGAAGAATTATTCACACAGAGAGTAATTAACATACAAATATAATTCGCGAACTATCTAATAAAATGCTACTCAATAGTAATCAGTAATGATCCTTACTGATAATTTCAACCTAGCTTAACAGTGGATTTACAATCCCTTCTACTTCACTTAAAATTGGAAATATTCGTTTGGGTAATGACATATACATAGACACCGTTTGTAATACAAATTTTACTTTAAATTTAACGAATGTAATCTCCCATTCACACGCAAATAATTTCTAATTTCAAGCGTAAGTGGTAATGGAAGTATTGTAGAATGTACGAAACAATCCACTTTCGTCATGAAGGAAAAATAATGACGTCTGTATTGCCAATCTCATAACAACGGAAATAATTACGTTACATATTCTATAATTTCATTAATTTAGAATATATTAAATGCAAATAATAATAATTATAAGATTATTTTAATGATTAACGTTAATTAAAAATAATAAGGTTGGCGTATGTGAAACATCGTTTACACTTTGCAGTAGAATTACAGCGGTCAGTAATACTAAACTTCGCAATTTTTAAATTGTATTCTTCCATCACAGTGTTCACATAGACGTACTAGAACTATTAAGTCATGGATTTCGTTAACGAAGGTGGATTGTTTCGTGCGTTTCAGTATACTATTGTTAGCTTATATTATCGTGAATAGGTTTTTCTTAAGCACTTTGGTATGTTTTTTTTATACGGATAGTGATAATCCAGCTTTATAGATACAAAGTTGTTCCTAGTGTAAAATTTTTTAAAGTACTTAAGTTGTCCTTAGAAACAACAGTACTGGAGTAGTAGTAAACTTCATAAAGGATTCAAATGTTTGTTTTGAAAAATAGTTGAAAAGACACTTATGGACATGCAATTCCTACTGATGCTTGCTATGTAAATAATATGATAGGGGAATATTGTCATATTAAACGGTATTGGAAGAGATCGTCTATATCGTATAATAATATGTAGTTTGAAAATTTTAAACCTTAACTTGAAGCTGACGTTAACTGTTAAAAACAAATATAGTACAGAAAATGAGCATGCTTTGATAAATTCAGCAATTTTGTACGCTGGAAAAATCGAATATAGAGCGATAATGAAATTCTTGTACTATTGCAAAATTAAAGCTGATTGGAACGTTGTTTACACAAACTGTTCCAACATTTATCATTGTAAACTGATAATCAGCTTCCAGAAGGCAAAAAAAGTGGAATTCTATTGATCAATTACCCTATAAAAAGTCTAAAACAATAATAGGCCTCACTGCTAATCATTACTTGATAAGCTGAAGGCAGAATTTAAAAAATTATATATGATAATAGCATGTGTTGTCCCATCAAGATCAAAATTCGGGAAATATAGTTCAAATATGATATGATATGTCACCTACCGTGATCTGACCCCTTGTGAATATTTTCCCAAACTTAAAGTTTGACTTGAAGAATAATAATAATAGAATAATAGAGATTTTCTTCGACCAAAGAGATTATTCCAGCTCTATATCCATATTTTGCAAAAATCTATTATTTAGTTGGGCAAAGATGTTGGAGCATCTCTGGAAACAATCTATTGTCTACATATAAAGAAGAAGAAAAATGTGCTGTTTGATCCAGACCATCTCACAGTCAGGCATTATGGCCAAAATTAACAAAATAAGGTTCAAACTGATACATTGCCTCTTGCGAATATTTTCTCAAGCTTAAAGTTTGGTTCGGAAAACAGAGATTTTAATCGAACGAGAAGATTATTACAGCACTAGATCTCTATTTGACAACCAACTACTATTTAAATTGGTTAAAAATGCTGCAAAAGTCTATAGTTTTAAAAGAAGATTATGTTGAATATTAAAATTTAACCGAAAAATAACTTATCTTTCTGTTAGGCTCAAAAGATTTCAAATCTGGGAAAAGGTCGTCTTTGATGTCTATAAGAGAAGTGTGATAAACATCAATTTTTGGCTGACCAAATATAAACGTTGGTTATCACATTTTTGGATCAATATTTAGCAAACATCAGCAGGAGACCTGCAAAGTTGTCTCGCAAAAAAAAATATATTTTTTTAGGAATCTCCACAATTTGCAAAGTTGAAATCGAACCCATAGACCTCCAATGAAATGCTCTAGATGAGCTTTACAGAGTTGAAATAGAGTTTTAAGTTAAGCAACATTCTATACCGATATTGGAGTAGTTATAACTGTGCAGGTATTATTATACAACGTAAAAAGTGTAAACTGATAAATGTGACGAACAATGTTAAAATCATCAGTTCAGAGAAGCAGGATGCAAACAACATAGTTTGAAGGTATTTTAAGTTATATGTTTCGGTGTTGGGTTTATGACAAAGCTTAAAAGATAATAACTTATTGAGTGCTATAAACACGTAAAATACAAAATGGCAAGTAGCCGAAATGATGTAGCAGTAACATTTACTTAATATTCTATCTTTAAAATACTCACTTGATCAGATAGGTATGTGATTTTGGGTATTCACGTAAGCTATGACAATTTCAAATTTGCTGTTCAAGTGTTATATTAGTTTTACCAACCACCGTAATATTCGTTTCGATTTTGAAAATCTGATTTTATATTTGAAAATAACACAAGATGGCGCAAAATAATTAAAGAATCAATCTTTAAAATAATCTAAAATATGTGCACATTTCATGTTTCTTTGGAGTGATTTATCGGCGTTTATTTATTATAGTTCAAAGAGATTATATACAAAAATAAGAGTATCCACTATAATAAGAACAATAGTTCCTTACACCACTCCTACATATTTTTCTGGAGCAAAATAGTTTTGAAAGAATATATACAGCTAGGAATGCCTCGCAAACTACACTGTTTATAATAATGTGTAAAGTAAATTTTAGTGTCACTTTCTAGATATCTTGAGTACACTTGAATAAACTGTTAGAATTATAATTTCGTTCTTCCTAATAACTTACGGAATACGATCCAGAGGCGTAATCAACATTAGTACCCGGCTGTCTATTACCACCATACTGATTATTGTTTCCTGAATCGAAACTGAATCGCGTAACTGGTCTATAGGCGGGTTGCTGGTATGATGGTTCGTTATACGAAGGCTGTTGATATGAAGGTTGTTGATAAGCTGGTGGTTCATAAACTGGTCGACTATAAGATGGTTCCTTATATTGGGGTTGCGTTGGGGGGCGATATTGCGGTTTATAAACAGGTTCTGGTTGGTATGCTTGCGGTTTATAAACAGGTTCTGGTTGGTATGCTTGCTGTTGATAGGCGGGTTGTCTATAAGTCGCTTGCGTGTTTCTAGTATCGGTATTGGAGTAAGGATCGTTTTTGTAATAAACACTAGGATCTTCTCGATACTGCCCGTCATCTTCTTCATTTGGAGCGAGCGGTTTAATCTGTTCATAATTATTATTTAAGGTAGGCGGTGCCACGTTGATATCGTTACCGGCTGGTTCGAATCCACGTCTGGTTGCGCCATATTCTATTTCTCTTAAAGAACCGGTGTCGTCCAGATATCCGTATTTACCATAAACTTCCCCGTTGGGATATTTGGATTCTATTTTATACGTTCCATCAGCGGCTTCGTACCCATAACTATAAGAACCGTCTTCATTATGTTTGTTGATTTGTTTTAAAATTGGCACAGGCGTGGTATACTGTTGGGCCAAGGCGATGGAAACCAGTAATGACGAAATTATCTGAAAAAGATATACAAACTGTTATAGCAATAAATATAAAATAAAACACAGGTGTGCCGTGAAAAAATTGTCTCAAATAATTATTGTATTTTTTTGTTTTTTGGGTTTTTGGATGGATGATAAACTAAAAGAATAATTTAAAAGTTTTATCACGTACAATTTTATTAGGAATTGAATTTTTACGAATTTAGTATGTATAAGATATAAGTAATATTATTTGTATGAATTTATATAACATAACTACAGTTCAATTATGTTGTTTAGTTTTTTAATTTCAAATACCAATTGAAACTCAATCAAATTGGTTGACAATTGTCATCAATCTGTTAAAATAATCCGACGTAACGCGACAACAGACAAAGAAACTCGTTAGTCGCTCGTTTTACTAAACACTCGCTCCGCCATGCTTCGCTCGTAAATAATAAAACTCGTGAATAAATTAGATGTATAAAACTTTATACATACTAATAAATCAGGAAAAATAATCACACATATTTAAAAGGTTGTGAAAATAATTCCTAGAACTTACTCACTTTTTTAATTTAATTCTTTTCAGAAACATTGTAGTTACATATACTTTTCCTAAGCACATCTGCCTTAGAATTAAGTGTCATACTTTCTTGTAATGCAGAATGAGATTACATTGTAAGTTTTTGTAAATTTTTAAAATGATATGTTATGTTATTAATTAAACTAGCTGTCCATCAATCTCTTCGAGCTTGAATCGCCTCTTCGCGTCCGCTTACAGCTGTCCGCCAGTCTCTCTTAACTTGAACCGCTTTTTTCGCGTCCGCTTACAGTTTCTTCACAGTTTCCTGTAAAACGCAATCACTGTCATGGCTTTTTAAAGTGTCCGATTTTATTAACTTTTGAAGCACCCCTGTATATACATATATCTTGTGAAGCCAATAGTATGTTTTATTTAAAATGCTTCTCGAACTGTTTTATACACAAACCTGTATACAATCAAGAGCGAGAAAGATAATTTAATGTTAAACATAGTTCACGTTAAAGAATTTAAAGAAACAATGAGCTGAAAGAGCACAACATTTTCATCGAGGCAGTTTACAATAGTATTTTGATATGATAGTGGAAAAGCATGTCAACCTTTTCGAAGTCCACTCTCGTTAAGAAAAAAGCACAAAATAATAATAAAAGTAAAAAGCCCAAGTTTTAAATTTAAGCCCTATTGAAGCGCCTTTCTGGTAAAAAACGCTTTTTAGAATGTCCACTTTTATAAACTTTTGAAGCACCCATGTATATACATATATTTTGTTAGGCCAATAGGATATTTTATTTAAAATTCTTCTCGAATTGTTTTTGACATAAATCTGTACATTCTCAAGAGCGAGAAAGGTAATTTAATGTTAAACATAAGTCATGTTAAAGTATCGAAAGAAACAATGAGCTCAGAGCGCAACATTTCCATTAAGACAGTTTACAGTACTATTTTGATGTAACAGTGAAAAATCATGTCAACCTTTTTGAATCCTACTATCGTTAATGAAGAAACACAAAAGAATAATAAAAATGAACCTAAAATTCATTTTACTCAAAGATCCAAAAAAAAGCCCAAGTTTTAAATTTTAGCCCTATTGAATGGCTTTTTTCGCGTTCGCTTACAGTTCCTTCACAGTTTCCTGTAAAAAGCAATCACTGTCATGGCTTTTTAGAATGTCCGATCTTATTAACTTTTGAAGCACCCCTGTATATACATATATCTTGTGAAGCCAATAGTATATTTCATTTAAAATGCCTCTCAAACTGTTTTTTTGCACAAACCTGTACACACTCAAGAGCGAGAAAGGTAATTTAATGTTAAACATAATTTATGTTAAAGTATTTAAAGAAACAATGAGCTGAAAGAGCACAACATTTTTATCGAGGCAGTTTACAATACTATTTTGATGTGATAGTGGTAAAGCATGTCAACCTTTTCGAAGTCTACTCTCGTTAAGAAAAAAGCACAAAATAATAATAAAAGTCAAAAGGCCAAGTTTTAAATTTAAGCCCTATTGAAGCGCTTTTCCTGTAAAAAACGGTTTTTAGAATGTCCACTTTTATAAACTTTTGAAGCACCCCTGTATAAACATACATTTTGTTAGGCCAATAGGATATTTTATTTAAAATTCTTCTCGAACTGTTTTTAACACAAACCTGTACACACTCAAGAGCAAGGAAGGTAGTTTAATGTTAAACATGTCATGTTAAAATATCCAGAGAAACAATGAGCTCTCAAAAAGCGCAACATTTTCATTAAGACAGTTTACAATACTATTTCCAGGTGAAAGTGTAAAAGCCTGTCAATCTTTTCGAAGTCTACTCTCGTTAATAAAGGAGCACGAAATAATAATAAAAGTAAAAAGCCCAAATTTTAAATTGAAGCCCTATTAAAGCGCCTTTCCTGTAAAAACGCTTTTTAGAATGTCCACTTTTATAAACTTTTGAAGCACCCCTGTAGATACATATATTTTGTTAAGCCAATAGGATATTTTATTTAAATTTCTTATCGAACTGTTTTTGACATAAGCCGGTACACACTCAAGAGCGAGAAAGGTAATTTAATGTTAAACATAAGTCGTGTTAAAGTATCCAAAGACACAATGAGATCAAAAAGCCCAACATTTTTATTAAGACAGTGTACAATACTATTTTGATGTAAAGTGTGACCTTTTTGAAATCCACTATTGTTAATAAAGGAGCACAAAATAAAAGTAAAAGTAAAAAGCTCAAGTTTTAAATTTTAGCCCTATTGAATGGCTTTTTTCGCGTCCGCTTACAGTTTCTTAACAGTTTCCTGCAAAATGCAATCACTGTCATGGCTTTTTAGAATGTCCGTTTTTATTAACTTTTGAAGAACTCCTGTATATATACATATATCTTGTGAAGCGAATAGTATGTTTTATTTAAAATGCTTCTCGAACTGTTTTTTACACAAATATGTACATACTCAAGAGCGAGAAAGGTAATGTAATGTTAAACATAAGTCGTGTTAAAGTATGCAAATACACAATGAGTTCAGAAAGGGCAACATTTTTATTAAGACACTGTACAATACTATTTTGATGTGAAAGTGTAAAAGTCTGTCAACCTTTTCGAAGTCTACTCTCGTTAAGAAAAAAGCACAAAATAATAATAAAAGTAAAAAGCCCAAGTTTTAAATTTAAGTCCTATTGAAGCGCCTGTCCTGTAAAAAGCAATCACTGTCATGGCTTTTTAGAGTGTCCACCTTTATAAACTTTTGAATCACCCCTACATATATTTTGTTAAGCCAATAGTATATTTTATTATTATATTTAAAATTCTTCTCGAACTGCTTTTTAGACAAACTGGTATATAATCAAGAGCGAGAAAGGTAATTTAATGTTAAACATAAGTCATGTTAAAGTATTGAAAGAAACAGTGAGCTCAATGAGCGCAACATTTCCATTGAGACAGTGTACAATACGATTCTGATGTTTGCGAATCTACTATCGTTAAGAAAAAATGAAGTATTAAATTTAAACCCTGCTCAATCACGTTTCGAAGAATCGCCAAATTGAAGACGTAATAAGCGACCACAAACAACCCCGTGTCTAAAATTTCACATTCACACGTCAATTTTCAAAAAAATCTTCCGCCATTTTGTTTTTTTTTGACATTTTGACTTTGGAATCGTGATCAGCGACCTCCAAAACCCCCGTATATAAAATTTCACTTTCATACGTCAATTTTCAAAAAAATCTCCCGCCATCTTGTTTTTTTTTGACATTTTAACTTTGGAATCGTGATCGGCGACCCCCAAAACCCCCGTATCTAAAATTTCACGTTCGTACGTCAATTTTCCAAAAAATCTTCCGCCATTTTGGTTTTTATGACATTTTGACTTTGGAATCGTGATCGGCGACCCCCAAAACCCCCGTATCTAAAATTTCATGTTCATACGTCAATTTTCAAAAAATCTTCCGCCATCTTGTTTTTTTTTGACATTTTGACTTTGGAATCGTGATCGGCGACCCCCAAAACCCCCGTATCTAAAATTTCACGTTCATACGTCAATTTTCAAAAAATCTTCCGCCATTTTGTTTTTTTTGACATTTTGACTTTGGAATCGTGATCGGCGACCCCCAAAACCCCTGTATCTAAAATTTCACGTTCATACGTTAATTTTCAAAAAATCTCCCGCCATTTTGTTTTTTTTTGACATTTTGATTATGGATTCGTAATCGGTGACCTAAGACATCCCCGTATCTAAAATTTCACATTTATACGTCAATTTTCAAAAAATCCTTCGGCCATTTTGTTTTTTTTTGGACATTTCGACTTTGGATACGTGATCAATGACACCACAAAAACTCCCAAGTGCCGAATTTTACTTTAATCGGAAGAGAGAAATTAATTTCAGCTAGCTCCGCCCACTCTGCATGTATGCGTAATCGATTAAATAAAATTATTACATAAGGGCACATCGATGTTAAAAGCAATCCTTTTCTCCATTAAGGAAATGGGGCATACGCGTTCTGGAATTAACGTATTTTAATTCAAATCATTATTAAAATACTAATCGACCCCTGTATATAGATAAAAATATTAAATTAAGCGGGACCGTTATGTATTGTGTGGAGATGCCGAACATTCACCGGACCGTAATACATTGATCGGCAGTGCACATGAGAATCTGATTATATTTTTCGCCCGTCCGAAATACATTGATATTACTGCACATTGAATCGGCCATTTTTCTGACCAAATGCTTCTGCAAAAGAATTTGAAAGTGCTCATGCCCTTGGTTGCGTGCCTCTGTCGACTCGAAATAAGCACGTAAAAGGTCCAGAGAAGGCCGTTCGTTAAGACCTCGGGTCTTGTTGGACCCTCGCGACCTTCAAAATTTCGAATTTCACGCTTAAAAGTGAATCTGTGGACTCAACTCAGTTTGATGTCAGTTTGACGTTTCCCGAGATTTTTATCGCTTGTCACGGGAATGGTCAAAACGTAAGCCATTTTTTCGTTACAAAATGGAATGCACGCTCCCCTTTAAAACCCCATATTTCTGCACACGCTCCACTTAGAAGGAAAAACTCGCCGGCGAGGAACCCTTTAGAGTCCACGTAACACGCACGCCAAAGGACAGCTTTCATTCCGCGTATCCAGAGAGGAGTTCAACCTGGCGTTTTGTCGACTTTTTCTATTTTGATAGTTTCGAAAATGCTCGGTTAAGCTCTTTCAACTAAGGCGATTAACAACAGAGGTCTGTGCGCTATTATTATATATAACTAGCTATAACGTCCGCTTACAGCGGGTCCGTCCGCTTACAGCTGATCGTCCGCTTACAGCGGGTCCGTCCGCTTACAGCGGGTCCGTCCGCTTACAGCGGGTTCATCAATTTCTTTTAGTTTGAATCGCCTTTTTCGCGTCCGCTTACAGCTTTTTCATAGTTTCGTGTAAAAAGCAATCACTGTCATGACGCCTTTTAGGATGTCTGATTTTATTAACTTTTGACGCATCCCTGTATATACATATATTACGTGAAGCCAATAGTATATTTTATTTAAAATTCTCCTCGATTGGTTTTTTACACAAAGCGGTACACACTCAAGAGCGAGAAAGGTAAATTAATGTTTAACATGTCATGTTAAGGTATCCAAAAGCACAATGACATCAAAAAGTCTAACATGTTGATTAAGACAGTTTACAATACTACTTTGATGTGAAAGTGTAAAAGCCTGTTAACCTTTTCAAAATCAACTATCGTTAATAAAGGAGCACGAAATAATAATAAAAGGAAAAGGCCCAAGTTTTAAAGTGAAGCCCTATTGAAGCGCCTTTCCTGTAAAAAGCGATCACTGGCATGACGCTTTTTAGAATGTCCACTTTTATAAACTTTTGAAACACCCCTGTACATACATAAATTTTGTGAAGCCAATAGTATATTAAAAACTATTTTGACACAAACTGGTACCCACTCAAGAGCGAGAAAGGTAATTTATTGTTAAACATGTCATGTTAAAGTATCGAAAGAAACAATGAGCTCAAAGAGCGCAACATTTTCATTGAGACAGTGTACAATACCATTCTGATGTTTTCGAATCTACTGTCGTTAAGAAAAAATGAAGTATTAAATTTAAGCCCTGTTCAATCACGTTTCGAAGAATCGCCAAATTGAAGACGTATTAAACGACTACAAGCACCCCCGTATCCAGAATTTCACATTCATCAATTTTCAAAAAACTCTTGCGCCATTTTGTTTTATTTGACGTTTTGACTTTGGATTTATAATCGGCGTCCGCACACACCCCCGTATCTAAAATTTCACATTCATACGTCAATTTTCAAAAAACCCGTCCGCCATTTTGTTCTTTGACATTTTGACTTTGGATTTGTAATCGGCGTCCGCACACACCCCCGTATCTAAAATTTTTCATTCATACGTCAATTTTCAAAAATTCTGCCGCCATTTTGTTTTTTTTTGACATTTTGACTATGGATTGGTGATCGGCGTCCGCAGACACCCCCGTATCTAAAATTTCGCATTTATACGTCAATTTTCAAAAAACTTTTCCGCCATTTTCTATTTTTTGACATTTTGACTATGGATTGGTGATCGGCGTCCGCAGACACCCCCGCATCTAAAATTTCGCATTTATACGTCAATTTTCAAAAAACTTTTCCGACATTTTGTTGTTTTTGACATTTTGACTTTGGATTTGTAATCGGCGTCCGCACACACCCTCGTATCTAAAATGTCACATTCATACGACAATTTTCAAAAAATTCCTCCGCCGTTTTGTTTTTTTGACATTTTGACTTTGGATTTGTGATCGGCGTCCGCACATACCCCCGTATCTAAAATTTCACATTCATACGTCAATTTTCAAAAAACCCGTCCGCCATTTTCTTTTTTTGACATTTTGACTATGGATTGGTGATGGGCGACCTAAGACACCCCCGCATCTAAAATTTCACATTCATACGTCAGTTTTCAAAAAACTGGTCCGCCATTTTGATTTTTTTGACATTTTGACTTTGAAATCATGATCGACGACCCCCAAAACCCCCGTATCTAAAATTTCACATTCATACGTCAATTTTCAAAAAACTCGTCCGCCATTTTTTTTTTGACATTTTGACTTTGGATTCGTGATCGGCGACCTAAGACACCCCTGTATCTAAAATTTCACATTCATACGTCAATTTTCAAAAAACTTCCGCCATTTTGTTTTTTTTTGACATTTTGACTTTCGATTCGTGATCGGCGACCTAAGACACCCCCGTACCTAAAATTTCACATTCATACGTCAATTTTCAAAAAACTTCCGCCATTTTGTTTTTTTTTGACATTTTGACTTTCGATTTGTGATCGGCGATCTAAGACACCCCCGTACCTAAAATTTCACATTCATACGTCAATTTTCAAAAAACTTCCGCCATTTTTTTTTTTTTGACTTTGGATTCGTGATCGGCGACCTAAGACACCCCCGTATCTAAAATTTCACATTCATACGTCAATTTTCAAAAAACTTCGGCCATTTTGTTTTTTTTTGACATTTTGACTTTCGATTCGTGATCGGCGACCTAAGACACCCCCGTATCTAAAATTTCACATTCATACGTCAGTTTTCAAAAAACTCTTCCGCCATATTAGATGCACCATTTTTTTTTTTGAAAGTTTGGCATTGGTCTTGAGGACACCGACACCAAGAGCCCCCGAGTACCGAGTTTTACCTTAATCAGAAGAAAAAGTTGATTTGGCTCCACCCACTGCGCAGTGCGTAATTATTTAAATAATTATTTCGTAGGGGCACATAAATGTTAAAAGCATTATTTTTTCCCTTAAGAAAACGGCATACCCGTTTTAGAATTATTGTATTTTAAATGGAATTTATAAAAATTATAAGAAAAAATCATGCTGTATATGTGAATGATTATTTCATCGACCGGGAAAATTATGTCGAGAAGTCCGGCGTCTTCTCTTATAAATTGCCGGTAAAATACACGAAATAAATACACAATATCGCATTCGAAAAAAAAATGTTTTGCCCCGCCTGGGTTCGAACCCGACCCGGCAAAGTCATTGTATTAAGAAGCCGTCAATCTTGCCATTGGGCTATCGACCTAATGTAAATAGTTTGTTCAACTGCCATATTTATATGTAGGCTTGACTCTATGTTGAAATCTGCAATTTTTTTTTAAATCTCAGAGAAAATAGACGTGTAATCTTTAAAAGGTTATAAAAAACGTTTTAATTGTGTCCAGATAATTAATTTAGTGCCTTGTCCGTGTCCTAAAACTAAATATATTATGTGTGTTTATATGCCATGAACCTATTCTGACGTTAATAATTACATTAAGGAAACTGGGCATACGCGTTCTGGAATTATCGTATTTTAAAATTCAAATTTATAGTAATTAAAAGATATCAGCCTGTATGTAAAAATGTTAAGTCAAGCTACCGATATATAATATATTCACGGAAAGTGCACATGAATGTATGTGTGTGTACATTACATGTTATGAGCATTGCACTTGATTTATTGTGTACATGTATTTCTGGCGTATTTCGGCCATTTTTCTACGATGTCCGTCTGCATGAGGAATTTAAATCACTCGTCCTATCGATATCGTATGTCGATGAAGTTGGAATAGGAATGCGATCGGTTCAAAAATGTCTGACTTTTCGATTATGTACCTTGTTGGGCCGTCAAAACCTTCAAAATTCGGAATATAAGGCTTAAAAGTCAAACATGCAAAATTTTTCGTTGGAGCTGTCAGATTAGCGAAATGTCTCTTTTTGATGACCACTACTGCATTTTTAAGTACGTAAGCCATTTTTATGTTACAAAATATTTGCGGGCTCCTCTTGAGAGCCTCGATTCTCGGGAACCCGTCCGCCAGGAGGGCCGAAAAATAGCCTACTTGTAAAAGGAAGGTGCGTTCTAAGCTTAACCGACGCGCACGACACCCTCGACTCCCTCTCAAAGGTGACAAAGCGCGCCCCGTGCAACCAATTTTCGTCGATTTTGACGGTTCGGGCGGTAACCATGGTGATTCGGATAAGCCGTATTTTCCCAAGAAATTAGCATGAATCCGCCGGCAGCTTATATTAAGGAGAATTGAACCAAGGGATGAATGTATGGCAGAATTACACATAATGGATTAAATTGGATGTTTTCTTGCGAGTAATATACAGGCTGTTTAAAAAAGATGCGGCAATATTAAAGGGGTTGATTGTCCAGGTCATTTTATACAAAAAAGTTTATAATAAACAAGGTCCGCAAACGCTTCGTTACCGATCTACAGCGTGTTGAAGTTTAATTAAAAGAAACAGTAAAAATGAGATTTCTCTAAGACGGCATTAAAGATCATAATGAAATTTTAGGCGTGTTATTTTTCAAGAAAAAAATAGGACGCCGCTGATTTCTCTAAAAATAAAAATATGTTTCTATTCTTTGTTTAATTGTGAAGAAAAAGCTCTCTTAACTTTCTATCATACGACGTACCGTTTTTTAGTAACAAAAACACATGTTAGTGCATGTACATTTATTACAGAAATTTTTCTTTAAATAACAAGGGTTTTATTTAAGAGCAAAACAAATATTTTACCATACCAACAATTTTAGCAAGCAAAAATTACAATAACTGTGCAAAGTGACCACCTCGAGCTCGGATGCAAGAATCCAATCTTCTCCTCATTCTTTTTTTTTGAAGTCATTGGTGTACGCTACTCCATTGGAAAACGTAGAAGACTTAAGAAATAGAATCATTGCTGGGTGCAACTCAATTGAAACCGATCCTGTTGTTTTTGAGAGAGTTCGCCAGTCGATGAGGAGAAGATTAGATTCTTGCATCCGAGCTCGAGGTGGTCACTTTGCACAGTTATTGTAATTTTTGCTTGCTAAAATTGTTGGTATGGTAAAATATTTGTTTTTGCCCTTAAATAAAGCCCTTGTTATTTAAAAAAAATTTCTGTAATAAATGTACTGCACTAAAATGTGTTTTTTTTTACTAAAAAACGGTACGTCGTATGATAGAAAGTTAAGAGAACTTTTTTCTTCACAATTAAACAAAGAATAGAAACATATTTTTATTTTTAGAGAAATCAGCGACGTCCTATTTTTTTCTTGAAAAATAACACGCCTAAAATTTCATTATGATCTTTAATGCCGTCTTGGAGAAATCTAATTTTTACTGTTTCTTTTAATTAAACTTCAACACGCTGTAGATCGGTAACGAAGCGTTTGCGGATCTTGTTTATTATAAACTTTTTTGTATAAAATGACCTGGACAACCAACCCCTTTAATATTGCCGCATCTTTTTTAAACACCTGTATATGCATTCATATATGTATAATGATAAAATTAAGCTGTGTATTATTTCGCTTAGTGCATATATAACTGTTGAAAATGTAATACTAACTACGTCATTAGTTAAAATAATTAAGTATATAGTATATATTTTGTTAATAGAGTTTAATGACTGAATTTTTCATGGTGGAATATAATTGGCTTTTATTAGATATAGTTGATGAAGAAATTCATTCAGTAATCTGTCCATTTAACAACAAATATAACGAAGTTCTTATATTGAAATAGACATGTTGATTGTGAAATACATCATGTGTAAGTACCTATACGAGTTAGATAATACATTTTGTGAATTATTTCAGGTATACAATGAATAATAAGGGAATAATCTGATTTATTCTGTACTTTTATTATTCAATAAAGTCATTAAATGTTAATAAATTGGGACTTTATTTTAAAATAAAATATTAATTTACGAACAGTGTAGTGAATCTTCTACGTATTCTCCATTTTGTGCCGATTCTAATAACAATAACGTATTTTTATACTAGACTTGAGTTTATAGATATTTATTTCAATCCTTAACACGAAAGACTAATTGCATTATAATTTTTTTCCATAATTCAAATGATCAGATAGCCTGAAATAAAGTAGCTCGTCTTTATTAATATTTCAGAGATATACTAAGAAAAATATTGCTCAAATTTCTTGCAAATATGGAACGAACAAACAGCATAAATAATAAATAAAAATACTGTTATAAAAACGAAAACGTAAAAAAGGTATTGGAATATTCAATTTTATTTCCTAGAAATGTTTACAAGGAAATTGAATAACTATTGTTTACTTATTTTCACATTTTTTTCTTATGATTTGCATTTAAATTTGTTTTTTCTAATCTTGTCAAAACTGCTCCCTTGTGTTTGGCTTTTTTTATTACTTCACCTCAACACCGTTGGTAAAAGTAACCTTTAATTTGATGTTACGGTTAATGACGTTAATAGTTTACATTTTTTTTATCACTAAGGTTTGATTTTGCTTTATTTTTTTATTACTTAAACTCAACACTGTTCACAGAAATAATCCTTGATTTCATTTCACAGTTTAACATGTTAATCATTTTCACTTTTATAACATTATAGTTTTTTAGTATCTTTTTCTGCAATGTGACAATCCTATAATACAATTTATTAATAACAAAGTTATACAAAAGGCTTGTTTGGGCTTTCACCACAGACGGGATAACATACGTTTAGTCCTTGAAAAAGATTTCAGATTACGTAAGGGTAAATATGAAGAAGTATTGTGCTCAATTTGATTTTGGTTGTGTGGAAGTTGTGTGGAAGTGGAATGCCTATTGCAATAGGCATTCCACTTCTATGAAATTGCTGCAGATAAATATCGTTTGTTATATATTTGATTCTACAAATTTGATTAATATTATTTTATCACTACGCGTGTAGCAGTAACAAAACAACTATCCACGACTATATCGTCCTAAGATTCAATTGAATTGTATGATATGATGACAATTTAAACACTTACAATGCAAATATTTTAGGAACTAAAAAATGTAGAAAATTGTTTCTAAAGTATGACTTTATTTGTAATACATCATTGGACAACAAGAAAATTGCCAAATATTTTAACATTTTACCACAATACATTGGATTAATGGAAAATCAAATTAAGCTATACTCAAAGGTAGCTTAAAAGAGAGGACTGCTATATTTAACAGAATGTATTTTCTTTATATACTCTCAGCTAGAAAATGATTATTATTTCAATCAATGCAGAAAGAAGGTAATATGCGTAATTCTTTTTTGTTTTGTTCGTTATGGTTTTGGAAAAGTTTTCAGGTAAAAAAAAATTCGGGAAAGTCGGAAAATTGGGACAATCTACAAAAATTATAATTTTTGTGTGCACTCTCGATCATAACTGATTATGTTCCCGGGTTGGAAATAACTCAATTGAATGTTTTCACATGAAAAAAAAAACCCTGAAGATCTGCAGAAAAATCTGGAAAAACGTAATGCAGCCTAAATTAAAATAAAATCACATTTGTTTTTACTCTCGTGTTGTTTGGCGATTTGTCTAACAACTGTAGGTATTTTATTTTGGTTTAGTGCCAAAAAAACAGAAAATCACAATCGCTTGCCAGAATCCTATAGGTGGCGCTGTAGTCAATTTATTAACAAATTCTATATTTATGGATCGAAATGATTTATAAATACTCAGTATGTTTGCGTGGTCAACAAAATTGGTTTGATATACGCTGTAGTCAATTAGATGGCGCTATTTTTTTGGTAGAATTGAATTTTAACATATGAACATCATTTATCTTTGGATTTCAACATTACGGCTTCAGCCAAATCAAACTCATCGCACCGGAAAGGGTAGACCAATGTCTATCAGGCCAGCTAGTACAGCATAAAGTTAAATTTTAAATATTTGAATTTGCATGTTGTAATCTAAAAGCAATATGGTAAAATGGTGTTAGAGTCGTCACTAAATGAAAGCATTTTCTAAGAGTTTTCCAAAACTGTATTACAAGTAATTAAATCTGCCAAACAGTAAAGTATCTACGTCATTAATTTGCCTCGTACTATAGGCGTTAATTAATTAGGCAATGTCATCTAAAAAATAAGAAGACGTCACAAAATCTACACATATTATACAGGCAGCATGAAAAACTCCTGTACATGACCAACAACACGGGGAACATTCTAAAATACCGTATATCTTTAAAAGGGTATCTTTCAAATTTATCAATATATTGGGTTTTCTTTTGAATTCATAATAATAGTTAAAACGAAATGAAAATTTTAGGTTTTAAATGAAATTAAAAATAATGAAATTATTTCAATAATTGTCATATGATCATTTTATCACTTACTATGTTATTACCATTGCTGCTATGTTTCAGTAAATTAATTGCGGCGTTAATAAAATAACTTACAAAAAGCTTCTGACTATCCAGATAAAAACTCTATAAATCGAGCAACAGTAAAGAAAATTGTTTAGATATATCGATAGATTGGGTTTGTTGAGAGTGGAACAAGGACTTGTAGATCAAATACGGCAACCTATGGTAAACGGGCTTAACAATATTTTATTCCAGGTCAAAAGAATCTAAATGTGACTGTCCGAACTTTGGTCCACGATTTGATGATTTCGAATTTGTTTGAAGAAGTTCTGAATCAAAGGAAGATCATCCTTCCTAGTGCAAATATTTAAGAAATTAATTGAAGATGATTTTGATAGAAGAGTTGACGCCCTGTTAAAGTATAATTGAAAAATTACTTCCTGGTAGGCAAAATTCGGACAGAATTCTAGGTGGTAACGGCAAAATGTACCTATGTGCAATTAACCTAGAAAAAGCAGTTGATACACTTCCGAGACAGGATATGGTCATAATGCCAATAACTTAACAAAGGGTATTTATGTAAGGTCCACAAATCTCCAACCTACGATAGCCAAGGAATTCTTGTATGCCGACGACTTAATAATTGTAGTTTCTAATTAAAATGTCTTGCAAAAGAATATAGAAATATGCCACGAAACTTTAAAGAACTTTGGAATGAATATCAATAAAAAAAAGAAGATTTACAAGACAATATTTCTTCCGACACTATGCTACGGCAGAGAGTCATGGGCATTGACTAAGAGCCTGAAGTCACGAATAACACCAGCTGTAATGAGGATTTTAAGAGGAAAAGATGTGTTACCAGACTGGAGAGAATTAAAAATGAGAAGATACGAGAGAAACTAGGTGTAAACAAATCTAGGAAGAACAACTTAGTTGTTTTGGACACCTCACACGAATGAGCAACACGAACTCAGTAGACGAAATATGTGAGGCCAGCTGGAACAAGAAGAGAAATAACCAAGAAGAGTATGGAATCAGGAGATAGCGCAGCAGCTGTTGGACGGAGGAAGTACCTGGAATGATGCTCGAACACTATTCAAAGATAGCATAAGACAACAAATCTAGGAAAAACAACTTAGTTGTTTTGGACACCTCACACGAATGAGCAACACGAACTCAGTAGGCGAAATATGTGAGGCCAGCTGGAACAAGAAGAGAAATAACCAAGAAGAGTATGGAATCAGGAGATAGCGCAGCAGCTGTTGGACTGAGGAAGTACCTGGAATGATGCTCGAACACTATTCAAAGATAGCATAAGATGGAGAAAATTCTGCAAATCAGAACGCCTAACGGCAAAAGAGGATACGGATAAGTAAGTAAGTACTTCCTGATAAAGTCATACTTAATGGTGCTCTCAACGGAGGTAATCATAAAGACTGCAAAAATACCTTCACTTGATTCAGGAAGTCGTCATCGTTCTGGATGATGCCTCTGCAGAAGACCTCTGGACAGAAAGCAATAATAAAAGGGTAGATCTGAGAATGGCGTGCTAACAAATAGTCAAATATATAGCCAGATTTTACTCCTCTTGAACCCTAACTGTGGAACAAGTTGAAAATATGTGTCAATGCAAGCCCAACAACTTACAAGATTTGCAACCTAAATTCAAAGAAAATTACAGTGGTCACCACTTGTACTAAACACTAGCTGACGTAATACGTCTTAAATATTAAAATATTCACTTTGAAGATTTCTGACAATAACATTAAAAATTCATAATTTTAATTATTACTTTCTTATACGTAGTATAAGGAAGTATTGTGATGATGAAAATTTTCGACCTCGAGATTTTTGCAGATGTCCACGTTTTGAGGTCCTCTGATTCCGAAAAAGTGGTTTTTAAAAAATGTCTCTCTATGTGTGTATGTCAGTGTGTGTGTGTGTGTGTGACCACGATAGCGGTCAAACCGCTATAGGTATCAATTCCAAATTTTGTATTTGTGAATATAATCTCCCTCTTGAGAACTGATTAGATTTTCAGTAAAATGGGCAGACCGGAAGTAGTACTTTACTTCAGTGAAAAAATTGAATTTTGCCAATTATTCGTCAACTACTAAGTTTACACAAATTTATAAAGAATTCGTATGTACTCAAAATTAAATTTGAGGAGAATTTTATTAAAAATGTTTTTCGAAATTTCTACCGGAAGTAGGTCTATTACTCTTACCGAAAATCAGTTTTTTGCGAATATTTTGCAAGTCATGCTCTTTATACAAGTACATTAGGAGTATAAAAGTATTTAGAATTTAATTTTCGATACCTTTTGTATCAATTTCTTTTAAAATTCGGACCGGAAGTAACACTTTTGCTGATATGGAATAGCGTTTTTTTGCAAATATGTCGTAAATTATGCATTCTATATATATTTATCTAGAGTACAAAAGTATTTAGAGCTGGATTTTAAATATTTTTTGTATAAATGCAATTTCAAAATTCGGATCGGAAGTAACACTTTCACTCTTAGGGAGTAGCACTTTTTTTCGAATATCTTGCAAGTATGCATTCTATAGCGATTTATTAAGAGAATGGAAGTACTTAGAATAGGATTTTAAATAATTTTTCTATAAAAAAAATCTTAAAATTATACAGTTTTAAACGCTCATACGTATAAGAAAGTCGTGTGGTGGCCACGCCTCATTTTTGTTATTTTCTTTTATCTATTAATTGAGCCTCATGATATATTTATACTAAAAGGGTAGTAAGTACGCTCTTTTTAAAAAAGAAAATAATGATTTTGAATTTAAATTTACTTGTTAATTATTATTATTCATTAAAAGTAAACTTCGATCCTACCATTCCCAAAAATATGGTGTAATGTGGGTAAAAGAAAAATTTTGTCAAAAATTTTGATTTCATTCCAAAATCTTTCGACTCTCTTGTATACCTAGTAATTTGCATGAAAATGCAAATTTTATTATGTACTAGTTGAATAATACGCCTCTATAATGTTGTTTGAAAGTTTAAGGTCAATATATAGTTAAATTACCAATTATTATATTTACCTGTAATAATTCTTTAAGAAGAAATATTTCTGTGTACTATTCCTGAATTTATTATTTATGTTATTATAGAAAAAATGTGTTTTAATAAGTGCACTAAATACTAGAAATAGAAGTCATTAAATTGATTGAATTAAAAATTAATGGTAATTAGCAATGTCATGGTACTTTCAATCCAGTTGACATTAATGCAAACACTAGGATTTATTATTTCAGTTATACATATTATGACTTTCATTCTATCAATGTATTAATTTCATGAAGGACAAGCTATATTGTTTTTGAAAGATAGTATGAATATATAGGAAATGCAATACATTCATATAGGCATATTTTAATCCGGTTTTTGCGCAGGTAGGTTGCTAAAATACAAAATAATATGCACACTCACTACTTTATATTTCTCTCTTTCTTTTTTATTTCAGTACAAAGAGCTTTTATAAATATTACAAAGATGAGCGTCTTTAATATTTCTATTAAAAAAAAAATATTAGAACTTCATAGCACTCGAAAAGGTATTAGTGATATATATTATTATTATTATTATTATTTTGATAATGGACGGCGAACTTTCATATTAATACCAAAATTATGTATGACCTTGTTATGTAAATGAATGTTATGTTGAAGATACATATAGTAAATGTACTTACGTAAAACTTCATGTCGTATAAACACTAAAGGAAAAACAATGTTGAAAACAGCCTCGCCTATATGACCGAAGCTTATATAGTTTAAATCCCCCACAAGAAAACCCCGGCAAGGTTGAGTGTATAGTGACAATTAAGATATACATACCTACATAACGCAAGCGATATACCAACATAAATCCACGAAATTATTAATAAATGTGTAAAGATGGACTGCTATTAAAGCTCTTAAACTAATATAAAGGCAATGACATCGAAGAAATTGATCACCCCTTATATATATAAAGAACATTGAGTATTTTATCATTTATTCTCATAATTTATTGAAATATGAATGGAAATTGTAACTCTTTATTGTTAATTTTATCATATACATATATGAGCATATTAAATTAATATTAATTTTCAATAAAATCTGCAGATAAATTGTATTCAAGTACTTTAAATTTTAAATATCCGCATAATATTATAATCTTTACCAATACAATTGCACTATGTTTTCTATCGTTATACAGTATGTCCAGATTTCGATGCTCACTGTTAAATGGGGAACAAATCTCATTTCAAATTCATTCGGACTTTTTACGATTTTAAGATATTTTGAAAAAACCATTATTTGCCGATTTGAATTTTCCTCAATAACTCGATCGCTTTTAAACTGTAACATTGTACAGACCCTTTTTTGAGACAAATTTTTTGGTGTTAACAGTAACCTCCGATTTTCATTTGTTCCCAAGTTCTCAACGCTATCTTATGGCGACCATTTTGGATTTTTAATTAGTTAGATAGTCCTTAAAAATAGCTTTTCAATAATGTACAACATGTCTAATAAATCTTTATTTATACGAGAGATATGAACATTTAAAATAAATTTCACTCTAATACGACAAATAAGCTCTGTCATTGCTGACATGTAAAGGTGCAGTGAAATTGGTGGGAGATTTAGAACTTTGGGTAAGTAGTTACCGCTAAGCATGGAGATTATTAATAAGAATTAATATTGGCACACACATTTTCAAATGAAGTAAAGGTTGATATGTTGGAAGTTTATTTCAAAATAAATAGAATTTCTGAAAATGCTTGCACAAGTTACGGTCAGCGTTTTCCGGAAAGACCACAACCACACCGGACAATTTTTAGCAGAATAATCAGAAATTTACTGAACTATGGAAGCTTCGAACAAAAAAGATCTATCAAGTTAACAATGCTGATATACTTCAAAATAATATTTTACAATATGTTATGAAAAATCCAAGTACATCAGTACGTCGAGTGACTCGAGAAACTGGAATTCCGTAATATAGTGTTTATAGAACGTTGAGAAAAAACAAATACCGCCCATACAATTCCAATTTAGCAGATGGTATCTACAAAAATGTGAAGATGGTACTGATTCTCCTAGGAAAACACTTTGGGCAGATGAAATTTTTTGGTTTTTATTATATCAGTATCATCTTCACATTTTTGTAGATACCACCTGCTAAATTGCAATCTTCCCTGATAGTTATTATCGCTTAAACCCTGCACATTTGTTGGTTTGTATAGGTGGTATTTTTTTTCCTCAACTAGATTTCGGAATTCCAGTTTCTCGAGCCACTCGACGTACTGATGTACTTGCGTTGTTCATAACATATTGTAAAATATTATTTTGAAGTATATCAGCATTGTTAACTTGATAGATCTTTTTTGTTCGAAGCTTCCATAGTTCACTAAATTTCCAATTATTCTGCTAAAAATTGTCCGGTGTGGTTGTGGTCTTTCCGGAAAATGCTGAGCGTAACTTGTGCAAGCATTTTCAGATATTCTATTTACTTTGAAATAAACTTCCAACATATCAACCTGTACTTCATTTGAAAATGTGTGTGCCAATATCAATACTTATTAATCTCCATTCTTAACGGTAATTACTTACACAAAGTTCTTAATCTGCCACCAATTTTACTGCACTTTTACATGTCAATAATGACAGAGCTTATTGATCGTCTGTTTTACACTACCATTTAATATCATACCCAACTAATTTCGTATTAGAGTGAAATTTTATTCAAATCTACATATCTCTCGTATAAATTATTGAAAAGCTATTTTTAAGGACTATCTATCTTTTAAAAATCCAATATGGCAGCCATAAGAAAAACAACAGATAGCGCTAAGAACTTGGAAACAAATGAAAATCGGGGGTTACTGTTAACACCAAAAAATTTGTCTTAAAAAAGTGTCTGAACAATGTTAGAGTTTAAAAGCGATCGAATTAGGCGTTACCGAGTTATTAAGGAAAAGTCAAATCGACAAATAATGGTTTTTTCAAAATATTTCAAAATATTTCAAAATTGTCAAAAGTCCGAATGAATTTGAAATGAGATTTGTTGCGAGCATTGAATTATGCAAAACATTCTCCATTTAACCGTTCCTCTATGTCTTCTAATAACCGATATACCAATGGTGAGCATCGAAATCTGGACACACTGTATATATTTAATCATTGCTGCGTCTGTACGTTATTGAATAACTTTTTAATGGCTCAACCAATCTTCTTGATATTCACAGACCATATTTATATAGTCAATGCTCGTAAAACAGGCTATCAAAACATTCGATAGGTGGCGCCGATCTCAAGTTATTAATAAGTTTTATATTTATAAACAGAAATGACTTATATGTAGGTAACCTGCACAATATGTTTGCGTGGTCAACAAAATGTTTTATGCTGTCCATGGTACGAATATATAAGGTATGCTACAACTTTGACTGAAATTCGTATATTTCGCGCTGCACACACCTACGTCATCAATGTCCTGCGTCGTCCATCATATTGTAACGTTTTCGGGTTCGCAATAAACAACTCGTGCAATTTATTTATTTAAAAGAGTCTGTATATTCATACACTTAAAATTAATTACAATATAAAAATGTAAAACTAATGTATCACACTTAAACTACTACGATTTAAATTAACACAGGTATTTATTTACTACTACTATTAAATGTCTGTAATAATAAAAAATGCATCGTATTTATATCACTTCTATTTATATAACACTCTAATATTTATGTCTTTTCTTCGGCTACCACTCAAGGAACTATTTATTTATTTCTCATATTTATTTCTACTTTGGTCTATTCCGCGCGTCGGCTACTTCTTATTCCGGAATTATTCATCCATGCGTTCAACTGCCTTTTATATACGCAGATAAAACTTCTGGAAAAGTGCGAGCGAACTGTCGATACGCTCGGAGTATACTAGAAGAATCTACGACCTTGTTTACGTCTCGTTTTTTTGTCGTCGGCCGGTGTGCCTCTTTTTTGTGGGACATATTTCGTTACAATATGTTTGTAGTTTGTGTTTTGTTTATATTTAGATTTCGAAGAAGTTATATAGTATTTTTTGTAGTTATAGTTATTATTTCATGTACTTAATGCAGTTATTAAGTTTTGTAAATATTTTTGTTAAGTCAAAGACTTTTAATTTAATTTATGTGTAAAAGAACTTAAGAAGAGGTTATAACATAGAAGGTAATGAGTTTATTAAATATTGTATTATAATACAATAGATTTGCCTCTACCTTTAGCTCATCTAATATGGTAAGCTACTGTGTCCTGAACTGCAAAAGCAGGCTAGAAAACAGTCGAGAACGGAATATTAGATATTTTCGTTTTCCTACTGATCAAAACCTATCTCGGCAGTGGATACAAGCCTATGATAGAATAATAAACTACATAAGAAATTGTAAGTTTTGTATTTGTATGTATTTGTAAACCTTTTAATGGTGTTATATTATTTACAGATGTTATATGTTCAATTCATTTCGCAAAAGACGCATATGAGGACTGGTTCTTAAATAATCAACAGATCAGAGACAAATATAAATATCCAGTAAAATCTATCCAGGTACTTCATAGACAGCTGTTCACAGATTGTAGGTATATACGTATACAGCAAGAGCGCGCGAGGTATGATCACCCGATGGTATACGTAAACTCGCATCTAAACGTGGTCCGATAATACATATTAGAGTTACGGCACAACATACTAGCATTGCCTGCTCATATTCGAACTCATAGCGATCTGATTATTTTTTCGCAGATTGACAAAAAGAACAAATTAAATTTTCTCTTTAAGTGATGACGATTGCTTAGATAACTAAGGGTTTTAGAATGAAATAAAAACAACCCGCCTGAAACATCTGCAGAATAAACTAAGATGTCTAGAGAAAAATAAATAAATAGAAATTTCATGGTAAAAAAAAACTATAAATAAGTATAACAGAAATACCATAAAATAACACAAAAACCTACGTGCATTCCTCTTTGCAGCCAGTACGCAACTGGAACTGATGTAAATATGTATCTATATATCTGGCGAACACAGCTGGCGGAGATCAATTTTCCGAATATACGTCCGAAGAATATCGACTGGCACGGGTGATCATACCCCGCGCGCTCAAGCTGTATAGTGAAGCTGCTGTTGATAACTTGAATTTACAACCATCAACGTCAACGTAGCAAATATAATATTATGCTTAAGAGTGCTTCAGTTTAAATTATTTACTATATAAAGTCCGATGTTGCCGAGGAAGAATGTTAATTTGTAATACATAGTTTATTTATCACCACTTTTACTAATTTCATAAAATATACAAATGAATATAATATATATATGTTCCATTTTTACAGAAATGCTTGGCCATAAGTTGTAATTGAAGTATTAATATTGTACACTCGACTGACTAAGATTATGGTGCATAATAATTATTTTTAACTCTCTATCAACAGTAAATGTATATACTTTTATCTGATTTTTTTTTTAATGAAACAATTATAGTTTGTGAAATATAAAGTATTATTTATGTATTGCACATTTCTAATTTGGATTTTATAATGCACAGCTTATATGTCAAATGAAAATCCTGAAGACACAGTATAACTTGGAAGGAAAAGAATTTTCTGTTACAGCAGAAAGTACAGACCTTACAGAAAAATGTAGAGCACCTCAGTAAAGAAATATTTCACCACAATGAAATTTTAAAGAAATATTTTACACCAGGGCAAATCAAACAATTTAAATCAAAAATAAAGATTAGGGCAAAATGGCCTGCCGAGAATGCTTCCTCAGCAATTTGGCTTCGTAGCATAAACCCTAAAGTCTACAAGTATTTAAGTAGTACTAGACAATAAATATCCACTGGCAGGCTTGTCAACGTTAACGAAATGGGCGATTGGAATTGAAACCAGGTATTCTCAAAGAGGTTTTCTGTAAATAAGGAAACAAACATATTAAAACGTTTGGTGAAAAATATTAAAACGCACTTACTGGAAGAAGTTATACGAACATATGTGAGAGTATGAATTTATATACGTATAATAGAGATAAAGAAAAATAATTTCAACAAAAAAGAAAATTAACAAAAAAAACATTAAATATGTATACCAATAAAAAAAGTGACCATATTTGTTGTGTTATTTATTACCTGTAAACTAATAAGAATTAATAAACGTAAATCCTATACTAAACCAATAGTTTCCTTAGTATAAATACTTCTAACTTTTGCAATATTCATTGGTGTCAGTAAAGCAATATACAAGAAAACATTGACATATTCAAGCCTTAAATTTATTATATTATTATTAAATTAATAAAGTATTATTACTATATTAATAAATTACTTTGTCAGTAAACTAATTATAAATTGCGTTATCTAAAAACATAAAACAGCTTTCTTAACTAAAGTGTCATATACTCGTAATATCCAATGGGATCTTTTTCATTAATACAGTTTTATTATATTGCTATATGCGTTTTTAAATAGATAATTTGTAAAGAAATTTTATTTTAGGTACACATTCGTAAACATCTGTGTTTATTTTATTATTCTTTATATAGCAATTGTAATGGTACAGTCTATTTCTATACACTAATCTTATAATTTTATTATATTAAATAATTTAATTAAGCATATTTTATTAATTTTTCAAAAGTATTTAAAATCAATGAATATATTTCAGTAATATTAACTCACATTTAGTCATAAGTTTATTATGTATTTATGTCAGCTAAAAGAATGTGTGCATGTGAAGTGTGAGTGGAAATACCCGGACTATGTAGAAAGCGGGGAATCACAGACATCCTCCTATAAAAAGAAAATACGTGTTGAGAAGTCAAGAGTCGAATGCTAGACTGAGTCAAGTGCTAGACTTGGTATCGAGAGGTGAACTCCAATACAATAGACTCTTGGGAGAGTCGGCAACGATCATAAGAATCTTTGTTAATATAATTTAAATAAATAATAGACTCCTGGGAGAGTCGGCAACAGTCATAAGAATTGTTGTTATTTGTAAAAGTATTAAAACAGTGTTTAAAGTTGTACATTCAAATTAAATGTGCAAAGTGTTATATTGTTGAAATAAAGATATTGTGCTCCGTTTGGTAGAGCAACCTGATTAGTCAAATGAAATTCCGCTGAAAGCAGTATTGAAGAAAGAAGCTGAAAAAAGAAGCTTTAAATTAAGGTATTGTTTTAATGATTATTGTATGTCAATGTATTTGAGAATAAAGAATTAAAGATTATAAAACAAATTTCATATAGAAACGAAATAAGCAAATGTGAATGTTAAATAAACATCGTCTCTGTATTATAAAAAGTAATGAAATTCGATATCTTTTATCTATCTAACATACATAAATCTTGTATGCAACGTATGTTGTAAATTCTTGACTCTATTGTTTACGTTTAAATATAACGAATAATCTACGTAACTATTTGTATCAATTTAATATTTGTAAAAGCCTATTTAACTTGTCTATCAATGTATTTTTGTTTTTTTTTATGTTAAGAACAATACATTATATAAATCCTTTTCTTTGTCTGTCAAAATATATATATAAAATTCATTGATTTTGAATATAAGTATTATTTAAAGTTTAAAATGGTATTTTTCTTTTTATTAAAACCAATTACTGTTTAGGAACCTTTTAATTAATCATTTCTAGTAATCAGAATCGCCCTGAGAAAATCCGACCTGAGCTGGCAAAACAATTATACATTTTATTTAAGAATTTAACTTTACACTAACATTTTTTAATTGTAAGTATACAATCTATTTACTATTACATCTGTGGTTATTCAAAAGTAATCTTTTTTTCTTAATATCAATGGTGTGACGTAGTGTGTGGGATTACGTCATAAAGAAGCTGCGCCAGAACATACCTTAAGGCTATACGCCCGGCCTCGAAATCGTTTTTCCCATTTCCTAATCGTATTTTTCATGAAAACCTTACCGAATTTACACGCTAATTTAAGAAAAAAATGCCTTTCAATGGATAAATCGTAATTTCTTCCAAATTGTCCAAAGGGCCCTAAATAAAAGTAAAAATGTAAGAAATTTCAAAAAACAAGCCTTTATTTAAAATTATGTAACACTCAACAGCAATACATAAATTTTATTTTTTCTTAATTTTTAAAAATAAGGTCACGAAACGGAAAACAAAATTTTGAAATTTGGGCGAAATTCACTGAAATCAAATAGAGTATGTGGTACGCTCGCACATTGTGTCGAGAGGTAGCTCCGCCTACCATTTCGGGCAGTTTCTACGCAGTTTGTAAAATACTTCTGAGATCGGTGTATGTTAAGAAAGTAATCGTTACTCGGACATTATTTTATCGAAACCGTTGATATTTTCTTTACAATATAGTGTACATATACAGTGTCAGCGTCACAATACTTCCTTATACTACGTATCAGAAAGTAAAAGCAATATCTCTTCCCGTCCCTAACGCTATACCTGCTAGAAGCGCATGCTAGGACTCACACGGCTTGCGGGCAGGGAGTATAATTATCATATTTGACTCGCAATAATTTGCTTCTGAAACGATCTAGAAATTTATTTCTTGCACAAAAAATAATTTTGGAATGTTGGCTTTATTTTGTTTCACATATATATGGGTAAATTCTGAAAAATAAGATTAGTTACTCGATAGCTGAAAAATACCTTACACAAATTGGTCGTCTACTAAAACTTTTTTTTTTTTATAAAATTTACACACCATAAAGAAAAATCGAAAACACTAGTATCATCCAAATACTTTAGGGTATAACCTTAAAAAAAACAGATCCCTAGCTCTCTGCATTGCTGAGATATCACGAGATAAGTATTAATAATTGAAGAAAATGAAAATTTTAAAATTTACACAAAAAAACGATTTTTCGACCTTTTTGCGATTTCGATTTTATTTTCCAACTCAAAATTTGAATCCGGCAGGTGATTTTACATATCCAGCTTCACTTTTTTTGTGTGTTTGAGAAAATATAGATTGTATAATTTAGGGGCGGTTGCTTCCCGATTGCCAAACATGTGAGCCAACCGGCGATTATCTGAGACCATAACGCAGCCATAAATTACAGGCAGATTAGATTAGGTGACAAGTTGTTTTCTCTATCTTTTTCCTCAGCATAAGACAGAGCACGCGGACCCTTCAACATTTGTCTTTTATTTACATTTGCACGAAAAGCAGTGGTACGCCCATTTCAAATCGAACTCAGCTTGAAGCGGGCGTCCAGCCTTAATATTTATACCATGATGGTGTTCTATAGATGACGAAAGTGTAGAAAATGTATTCACGCAAGGGGTTTGTAAATTTATCGCCAAATTAACTGCCAATCTCTATGTTGCTTAGCGTTGCAATTTTTACAGTCGAGCCATGTACGGGAAGGACATGTTGGTCCAGCGATATAATATGTCATTTTAAAGGTAGTGAGTAACACACTTTATTTACTATTGGTGCTATACCATTAGATATGGGAAAGTTCTACATTAAAATTACAGTGTTACAAAGAATAGTAGTGAATTATACTTGGCTTTGTATTTATTTCGACCTTGAAATAAGACAATATGTCGTTGGAATGATTCATTTGAATTTAGACAAATGTTATTCCATAAAACTTTTCTCGGTATTTTGGAAAAATAAATTCAGCTCTCTGCTTTTGTAAATGACCGATGATAACAAACCGTTGATGGATAATATAAGTTTATTCATATGCCAGGCCAAGCAGAAATGAAGCTTCTGCATAATAAAAGTTTATTTACCTCGAACTGTCTGAAACTAAATAGCACAGACCCTGTATACATTACATATATATTAGTAAATACCTTCGCAAGAAAATTGGAAAATTACAATAGCACGTTGTTATTTAGCTATTTTTATGCGTGAATTATATGAAATTATATTAATTATGCATTATATACATGCATACATATAACCATATTGTATAATGAATGACTGGGAGCGTTAGATATTATGAAGTTGAACTTATTTTCTACATCAAACAGAAATAATGTAATAATTATATGTGTAAATCAGTATTGTATTTTTATATTTAACTATTGTGAGAACTAAAACTAAAGTATATTAATTTGAAATATTTAATAGTATTTACTCATAACGTGAAACACAATGTAATAACGCAATGGGCGTTCGATATAGTTCGAGAAATTTTAATCCTGACATTTAGATCCACCCAATTTGGTTCGTCATATGACGATTAGTTTCCTTTCTCTAGACTCTAGACTATAAACCGTAAATGTTTATTTATGCTTGTATTGCATATACAGGGTGTAATTAATTTACGACTTTTTTCATATGAGTTTAAAAAAATGATTATTAGTTAATATGTTTGTGGTATTTGAAAAATGTTGGAATTTCTTTTTTTTATAGAATGAGGTGTGGTCACCACAGGTCTTTCTTATACGTATGAGCGTTTTATATTATGCACAAGTTGTTCTAAATTGTCTTAAGTACTATCTTAGAAAAATAAACCTGTTAGTAAGTGCGTTACATCAAGTTCAAATTTTAAGGATTTTTTTATATAAAAATTATTCAAAATTGTTTTCTAAGTACTTTTATGCTCGTAATGTAACTGCTTAGAAGCATGACTTCCTAGATATTAATAAAAAAAAGTGATTTTTGATAAGAGTAAAAGACTTACTTCTGGTTGGAATTTCGAAAAACTTTTTCAATAAAATTCTTCTCAAATTTAAGTCCGAGTACATTTGAAGTCTATATAAATTTGTTTAAACTTAGTAGTTGACAAAATATTGGCAAAATTCGATTTTTTCACTGAAGTAAACTACTACTTTCGATCTACCCATTTTACTGAAAATCTAATCAGATCTCAAGAGGGAGATTATACTAGTAATGCAAAATTTAGAGCTATAGCCGTTGAACGCTATTGTGGTCACACACACACATACACACACTCTGATACGCGCACACACGCAGAGAGACATTTTTTAAAAACCACTTTTTCGGTAGCAGGGGTCTTCAAAACGTGGACATGCAAAAATATCGAGGTCGAAAATTTTCGTCATCACAATACATACTTCCTTATACTACGTCTAAGAAAGTAAAAAGCTTACTGTTGTAGGCCACATGAGTAGGAGCCATACGCTACATACATATATGATAAATATACAGACTGATTCAGAAGTTCATATTTTTCAGCGATTCTACAAAACGACTTTCTTAATATACTCACATCTGGATATGCCTCCTTTTGATGATATGGAAACAACAATCGCGATTTCTGTGGTATATGGTCCGACAAGCTAAGGAGGGAAATGCTAAATTCATATAAAGGTAGTAAATAATGTTAGTATCCACTATACACAGGCTTGTGTAGCGATGTTATGGCAATAAATCAGATTATTCAAGAGTAAAGCGAAACAAACCGTTCCTTCAACCATTGTATTATATCATACATGTGAATACCTTCAATTCAATTATCTAATTACTAGTTGGATTTTTCAATCTCTTCGAGCTTGATTTCACCTCTTTTGCTTCTGCTTACAGTTTTATTACAATATCATGTACTGCGCGCGCATTGCTATGATGCTTTTTATAATGTCCGATTTTCTAAACTTTTAACGCGGCCTGTGTATATACGTTTAATTTAAGCTTTAGCACAAACTGTCATTGCGTCAAAAGTTTGTTGACGTTTATTCGTTCCTATAACATCAAAAATCTATTGAGAGATCTAATTGTCAAATTGAATGTTATTGTTGACATAAGTATATGTGGCAATTGTGTGCAATATTTTTTTTTGCAGTAAGAACGATTTTTTATAATATAAAAGAATGTCATTGTTGACACAAGGAAATGTGGCAATTGTGTGCAATATTTTTTTTTTGCAGTAAGAACAATTTTTTATAATATAAAAGAACTCGTTATTGTTATTCTTATAGTACATTTTAATTTTACTGATAATTTATAGTAATAGAGAGAGAATGATGGGAGATATGATACATATCTAATATGTATCTCATTTCAGTAAAGTATCACACTTGAACCTGGATTTTTTCATTTCTTTGCCATTATTTATACATATTATTTGGCCTATTTAATGTTTGACAGAAGTTACTGAACTTCATAAACTTAGAGTTTTTATTTACAAAAAATCGAAAATATCGATCCCGTTTGATCGCGTAAATATCATGTTCATGTAATCAACCAAATAAATGCATTTTTCGATCCTAAACAGTCCAACATTTGTCGGCTTACTGACGTTTAAGCTTGACAATTGATCGATGATAGTGACTATTCTTCCTCGATGTTTTTTCGTCCACCACACAGCACATCTCTCGATCGTTACACCTTTGGTGTTTACGGTATTTACTTGTGTCAATTCAGAGCATTTATGAGACGACATAACGTGTCGTATTGCACGACTGACATTTCAGTGAATTCTGACGTCTGCCAGAAGTATCATCGTCAATCGATCATGTTGACGGTTCATAAGTGAAATCTAATTTTCATCGCAAATCAAACCTGAGATGAATTTTTGTCCGTCAATGTTAATATTTCCCGTTATTTTAGTGGATATTCTTACACTTAAGCTTAATTACATACCAACATGTCAAATTAAAGATTGCATAACGAAAAATTCAAAAGACGGTTCTCTTCTTTTGAGTTAAACTTTTTTCGAATAAATGCTAAATTTGTGATCAATGAAATTAATACCATTTAGTATACACGTTGGTGCTTTCGCATTTGATTCTCTCAAACTATTTGGATATTTCTAGTATTTAACGAACAAAACCTGCAAACGTTTAAGACTGTAAATTTTACTCGATACATATTCGTATGAAGTTACTGACCTTGTGGCTTCAATTCTTTCAACCATAATTTACGACAAGGCTCGTGTAATCGGTCTTTCTTCTAAATGTGATCTCTCCAAACTTATTGCCTGTCAGAATTCGACCTTTACTTGTAGGGCCCCGCACGACTGACACTATTCTGACTAGTTCTGACATTGTGTCATCGCGAACTAAAATTGATTAATGGTTTGGATAGTTTATAACCTGCAGCTGAATTTTCGGGTGCCTGCCAACGTTAATAAAACGTCAGATGGTCTTTTACCCTTCAATGTTGACGTTTACTATAATATTTAACTTAACCTAACGTGTAATGGTCAGCTGCCCGACCTCCATATTGAATTTCGAAATTTCGTGTAGGCTATAGAGGAATTTGACGGTCTACACGTCCTCCTTACAGGGAAAAAATTGATGCAGCCCGATTTTCTACACGTCCGAAAATTTTCAAAACTTATTTTCGGGCCATCGCGCTCTCATCGGAGACATGAAAAATAAGAGTATAGCTGTGCCGTGTTGATCGCTCTTATTAAAAAGAGCTCGTCGAATGACTTTTAGTATATATTATGTGATGTCTACGGATGATACATAATTGATTATTTGTCGTGATGATGTGAGTAGAGCATGTACTGATTTCACTTCGAATAGCTACTTTACCGAAAGCAATACAAGAGGACGGATACATATATAAGGTTTACAACTTTATAAAATAAGAATAATAAAAGACAAAATATGATCTTGATGAATGATCTAATATCATTCATAAAAATTATGAATAGTAATGGCCCACGGATATTACCTTGTGAAACACCCATAGTCACAGTAGGCTATTCCCATTGTATGATAACTCCGTCAATGCAACATTTTCCGATTATTTAAGTAAGACAGTAAGAGTAGAACCAATTTCTTGCTACTCAACGTATACCAAATTTAGTAATTTGAATAACAATATAGAAGTGAATAGTTTATTTTGTAAGCGATGGTAACTTCAGTATTTTTTTTTAAATTAGAATTCATGGTAATAATTAACATTCAGAATAATTACAATTACTGGTGAGCTTTTCATAAACAATATAATAAGGATATTTTCTGATAACAAAAAGAAAAACAGTGTAAATGCTTCTCTCAATCAAACAATATTTCTTTATATGAAATACAAGTATAATACATACTTACGTGTGTTACAGTTTTATGTGCCTAGATATTTTCTGACTTAAAAAAGCTTTGCATACAAAATATGTGTTATCTGTGAAATGATATAACGTAACGTGAAGGTTAAATTCCATTGTGTCTTTACGTTCCTTCAGATGAATGCGCAACTAACACAAACTATTGCTGAAAACCGGAAGTCTTCGTATTTAAGGTAACGAATTAATTTCCGACAACATGTATGTATACATTTCAAATATTTGTAGGAATACTAACATGATTACCATTCTGGTGTTTTGGTTTTCAGTAAATATATTGAATGACCTTAATTTGCATCCTATACTTGATCGGTATATTATATTGATATCTACATATGGATGTTGAATGTATAAAGCACACCTGTTTTAAAAGTTCTAAATGAAAATTCAAATATGTCATATTAATATACAATTACAATTGCAACATATTGGTAATTTCCTATAGAATATCAAATGATTGCTTCGTTTAAACAATACAAAATAAAATTTTAACACTATAAGTTCAATAAAACATAAAAATGATAAAACATAGTGATTTACTAAAGATTTATGACATAAAATTTCACTTGCAGTCTGAATTTCAATTTTAAACGATTGAAACGGGAAAAGAAAGAAGCCTTCAATCAAAGATGGGTATAACATTACAATATGGCGCTCAATTAGATAACATACTGGAATAAAATACACAACACAATAAATTTTGCGTTTATTATCAATTTTCACTCTGAGATGTCTCAGTCGATCGTTTGACACGTTTGAACACGCACGTTAATTTAATTTCTGTTTGTGTTTTTGATGTCTTAATTTACGAATCCAAATGAGTGTAAAACATAAATTTTATGAACTAATTAACGGGCTCGTGGCAAGCAAGAAAGATAACAACTGTTATCTCGATAAGGACAAATACGCAAAGTGTTTAGAGGAAGTAAAAGCTGCAAAGAACGTGAAAAAGAAGGAAGCTGTTCATTATAGGCGTATAAAGCGCTATGATATTTTAACTATAGGCGGCGAAGAAAAGCTAATTGCTCCGATGAAGGAAGACAATGGCGAAATCTAGTACTGCGTTTGTTACGACGACATATTCAACATTCTCGAAGAAACGCATGTTGCTACTGAACACGGTGGAAGGGCAAGGATGCTTAATGAATGTAACCGCAAGGATAAAAACATAACAGTTGAGACTATCATGTCATGTTTGAAACCATGCCAACTTTGTCAAAAGAAAGAAAAGACGCTGAAAAAGGGCATTGTCATCAAACATATACTTCATAGTGTAATGAACTCACGTTGTCAACTAGATCTTATAGCCCTACAAACCAACCCTGACGGAAATTATAAATTCATATTAGTTTACCAAGACCATCTTACTAAATTTGTGATCCTTCATGCACTTCGAACTAAACGCCATCTCTTGAATATTTTCACCACGTTTGAAGCGTCGAACATCCTTTATTCTGATAATGGTCGGAAATGTTGTAACCAAGTAACTGAAAATATATACTCTATGTGGCTGGATTTTAAAATCGTACATGGAAAGCCAAGACATAGCCAGAGTCAAGGATCAGTGGAGCATGCCAATCAAGACATCGAGCAAGTGGATGGAAACCAATCAGTCGCCACAGAGGGCTTGAAATTCATCCAGACCATAAAAAATAGAGCATATCACGAGGGAATTAAATGCTTCCTCTCCGAAGCAATGTTTGATGGTCCAATGAAAATGTGCATTGTGACGTCAGCAATTCCTAAAGATATGATCGGACTATTAAGATCTGAAGAAGATTTAGAGAATTTGTTGCATTCGAAAAAAAAATACGGAACAAAATATTAACGTCGAAAATGTGATTGAACAGGACAAAGAAGACAACGTTGTGTGAGGAACAAAACACAAGAAAACCAAATTATTGTAAGTGAAAAGATGAAGGAGAAGCAAATAACCAATGATATTAATTGATATCAACGATTCAGAGACAGAAAACGCAACTCAAGCTTAAGAAGATCCAATACCGAAAAAGATAGAACCTGTCCAGACATTAAGAAAAAAAGCAAATTTGAATTTGGAAAACCAAGCTTAAAAAATGAAAGCCACGTCGGCTGATAAATATCCAAATGTGAAAGTTGGCCAAAATGTAATACTGAAACTACCTGACATTGACATCTAAAACTGTCCCGAAAAGCATTATTGCAGTTGTGGTAGATGTAAAGGACAATAAGTTTTACGATCTGGGTACTAAAATTGGAGTACTAAAGCAGCTTTATACACAGAATCAGTTTACCTCATGCTTTGAAGGTTTTATAAAAATAGAAGAAGTTGTTAAAGATAAGGAAGTGAGTCTTCAAGAAGTTGTCGGAAAATTGCCTTTGAGTGGAGGACAAGCATTCAAAAAATGTAAATGTCGCAAAAAATGCTTGTCGAAGAAATGCGCTTGCAAGTTATCAGGATTACTTTGTAATTCTAAATGCCAGAATAGCGGTCTGTGTTGTAACAAGTAATTCTTTTTACCACCTATTAATAAATGACAATTGGTTAATTGTATTTTTTTAATTTGCTTGTTAAGTACCAAGAGAAGATAATTTTATTTGCGTTATTTTTTACTATTCAGGTATTTTAAAAGTGTTTTAAAGTGACTAGTTAGTAAAAATTAATAAATAAAAATATCAAATAAAAATTGGGTGATTCCCAAAACCAACATATGTGTATACCAGCCGTCACTGGTAAAACCTAGTATGTACTTATATTCTAATGGTGAAAGCCCGAAAAAATCGTCCCTTTTTTATAAATTCTTACTTTTACCAACTCATGCCGGAAAATCCTAAGATTTACTGGTAAAACCTAAGATTAACCAATATACGGGCTTTTACAGTAACATATAGATATACAAATAAATATATATATCTATATACTTGTTGCGGTAAATGTAATAGAAAATACTATTTGTTAATTTGTGGGTGATTTTTGGCAATTGAGAAGCAGTTTGTTTTTTTAATTATACAGTAAAGGTTCGCTAATCCGGATCAATTAAAACTGGCTCGATTCGGACTATGAGAACGTCCGGATTAGTGGAGGTAATATTAAAACTAGAGTAAAAAGCAAAATAAATGGTGACACGTAATGGTGACACGTCTTTTATAGAAAATATCTGAGTACATAACATACAAATATACGTAAAAAGTTAACTACATATATTACTGAAAAAAATCAGAAATTTTGGTTTGACGAATACGGCCTTGTTTAGCCTCCATCGCGCGCTGTCGCAGCATTCTGAGGTTAGTTAAACTGTTTAATTCAACTTTATTTTCCTCAGCCCATTGAATGCAAGTGCTGAAACTCTTAATAGCCTCTTCATGCTTAATTCTCAGCTCATCTTTAGAAGCTTCTTCATCGGAAGAGAAGCTATCATCGCTATCTAATGGCAAACGCTCTTCATCTCCAACGATCCATTCATCAATTTCAGTTTCTTCAGGTAGATAATTGTCATCGTTAATTCGCTGTAACATATTTCCGAGTTCAACAAATTCTTGACGTTCGAAATTCTATCTCTCTTTAAGAGTAAGCAGCGGAATTTCCTCATCTGAATCCCATTCACTTTCTGAATTTGTTGTGATCTTATTAGCTGAATAACAAAGTATTTTCCTCCAACATTTTTTTATAACATCTGGCGAAAGCTTCTCCCAAGCATCAGCATGCAAAAATACGGCATCCTTTAAAGTAATGCTCTTAAGAGTCTTTGTAATATCACTTGCTTCCAAAGACAGAACATGGACCAAAAGGCTCTTTCGATAATACAGTTTGGTTAAACGTATCGCATTTTGGTCCATGGGCTGAATAAGTGGGGTGCAATTGGTTGGTAGGAACATAGTGACAATTTGGTCATCATCACTTGTAAGCTGGGTTTCTGATGCGTGGCTAGGAGCAATGTCAATTAATAAAATAGCTTTTCCATTAAGATTATTGTGTGCCTGAAATTTTCTCACTTGCAAAACGAAAGACTCATGAAACCATTTCACAAAAAGTCCAGATGTCATCCAAGCATTTTTTGTTGAGTAGTACTCAACGGGGAGGCTCCCGCAATTCTTAAATGCTCTGGGATTTTTTGCTTTTCCAATGACCATCATTTTGACTTTATGAGTACCATCACCGTTTGAGCAGGCAAGAAAAGTCAACCTTTCTTTTGAAGTTTTTCGTCCTGGAGCAGTTTTTTCTTCGGCGTGTACCAATGTTCGATCGGGCAGCAATTTCCAAAACAATGCAGATTCATCTGCATTGTATATTTGGTTGGGAGTAGGTTCAACTCATTCATTTTTTCAGTAAATTTTCGTAAAAACGGTTCTACCGCAGACGAATCGCTCGATAGTTTCTCTCCAACCACTTTAAGATGCCGAATGCCACGCCTCTTTTTAAATTTATGTATCCATCCTTTGCTAGCAATAAATTTATTGTCATTATAATATTTAGAATAAATTTGGACGGCTTTTTCGCATAAAATATTTGCTGAGATGGTTGCATGTCTTTCTCGCTGCAACAGAAACCATTAGTATAATTCATTTTCCATTTCTGGATATTCTGGTTTTCGGATAATTTTTCTACGTGTTGGTAATGAGACACAGCTTGCGATATAACTGTGTAAATACAAAAATACAATAATGAATGAATTAGCAGTTAATGAATCAAAGTCCATACCTAGTAATTTTTTCCTTATTCTTTTTAATGTCAGAAATTGTGGATGTTCCGACACCATATTTTTCTGCTAACACTTTTCCACTAACACCACTATTCAGCTTTTGTAATATTTCTTGTTTTTCGCCGATGGTCAACGTTTTGTGCGCTCTTTTCGCGGCCATGTTGATTCAAACTGATTCGGGGATTGCCCTGTTTATGTGTCGTATGTAACCGGGACTTCATTGTACTTAACGAAAACACACGACGCGCGATCCGGAGTAGTGGATCTATGGCCGATCCGGATTACAAGGTACATAATGTTAAACTTACAATTTTTAATTTTGTCCGGATTACAGGGAAGTCCGGATTAATGGAGGTCCGGATTAGCGAACCTTTACTGTACATATATATTTGTTAACGTGTCGACTTTATTGGGGTCCTCAATATTCGTAGCCAAATATGTATATAAGAAATGTAATTAAATTAATCTGTCATCATGACGTAGAGGCTATATTGATTAAAAATAGTAAATTAATAACAAAAATGACAATTAGGAAAGCAAGCCGTTATTGAAATAGTTTCAATGTATTTAAAAAACCGAATTAATAGCAAAAATGATAATTAGGAAAGCTAGTCATTTAGGGAGACTCAATGGAAGATTTTTGAATTATCAAAAACGACACCCAACATCATTACAAGGGAGAAAATGGTGTCCTATGTGTTTAATATCAAACGAATGTAAAAATCTAGAAAGATGCAAAGGCAAAGTATATTAAATATATTATTAATACTATTGCACGAAAACATCTAAAGGCAATTAATTTATTTTTATATTTATCGAAGGCCGTTTGTAGTCTGAACCGCAAGTGACAAAAACGTTATTCAATTCTATACCCTGTCGTGTAGAGCAAATACAAGTACAGCATACAGGTATCATTAAAGTGTTACGCAATTTTACATTAAAACTGCGATCATAACAATTAGGGTGTTACTCAAATGTTAAAAAAGACTTTCTAATTTCTTCCTTCGAGGAAAGTGTCGTACTTCTTCGCGGAAGAATGTCTAAGCGTATGACTAAAATCCGACAGTCTTATTGAAATCGAAGGTAAACGTCATAAACTATTATCACGGAATGTGTATCAGGTGTTTTATTAATGGGTGTGTTTCGACCTCGTTAAGTCATCTTCTGCGGTATTGCTGCGGAATTAGAACCATAAATGTTTCTAGAACAAAATGTGGTACAAATATAATTGTACTGTTTGTTGTATTTAAAATTTGGATTATAGCTTTTGAAATATCTTTGGTGAATTTATTATAGTTGGAAGAATATACTGGATATCGACGTTTTGAAACGATTGCTGTGATTGTACTACATCTCATTAACTTAAATAAAAAAATTTGACTATTAAGCATGCCCATAGACTAAAATTAATTAAAGGGTGAGAGTCAAGTTGGGATCTAGGAAATAAATTAATTACTAAACTCGATTGAATAGACTGCTTAAGGAGTCAATTTGCATGCATAAAATGCAAAAATTAAAGCACTTGAAAAAATTGACACTACATGAATAAAATAACCAATATTTGTTCTAGTGACGCACGGTTCAAATTTGTAATTATAATATAAAACAGTTGAAATACAGCACTTCGTTTTTTAGGCGATGTAAAGCTTGCTATACTTATAAAATAGTTCACTGGGCCGTGAAACCTTACATACTTTTATTCTGAAGACGAAAATCTATTTACTTCAGTTTCAAAGTATCTGTTGGGATTGATCACAAATTTAACACTGATAGAATCGCAGATACACAGCACGAAATTCAAGCCATATATTCGCCGTTTTGTCGTGACCTGAGACCAGCCATATGGAAGTTACGCCTGGTCAACTCTAGTAAGTTCGAACACCAAATAAAGAGAGATAAGATAGTATTTAATTTTTTAATACATAAGTATGAATATATAAAAGGTTTATAAAAGAAAATAATCAGGCATATTCAAATATATATTTCAAATTTATTAAAAAAAAATCACGTTGCGGTTCCTTCCATTTGTCTTTCAGAATGTAATTTTCAAGGGCTTGATTGTTTTATTAAGATGTCGTCTTTATTTTGAAATTATTTTAAAGATATTTGTGATGAATTAGATATTAATTTCTCTTCTGGAATAAATATATGTTATTGTTATTATTTTTATTAAATTTAACGACTTATTATTTATTTTTTCTCGCAGTTAGTTGCATTTACTAGACATGCTGAATTTAACTGTAATAGAAATGTTTTATAAACAACTAAAATATGAAAAAACAATTATGTGTTGTAACAGTAACAGCGCCTGTTCTTTTATAAATATTATATATACCGCATGTGTCAATTTTCATTAGCCATACGCGATCAATGCATACAATACGTGGCAACGTGGTACCCCTACTTTCCTTTCCAATGCCAGCGCGACTGATACATGTTCGCGAATAAAAGTTAGCAGTAACTATTGTACCATGGACTTGGGTGTTTGTAATGCGTTCAGAAATAATATTTACGAGATGCAAGGATTTGTTTTTCTTTTTCCTTTCAGAAAATGCAGAGAATTATTATTAAGCTGCGTTCACGCTGCATGACACAAACAAAAGCGCAATTCTAATAAAATTAAAAGATAACCATAATAAAATAAAAAAATAACCCTAATAAAGTAAATAAAAAAGGATTCTGAAAATAATAATTAACTACACAAGGGGCTCAAAAATTCCTCCCTCACAGCAAGACATTGCCCTAGGCGGTCGTAGAAATTTACTCTTATGTTTTCTAACATGTCAGCAGTTACTGAATTAGCAGCCTCAATTATTTTTTCTCTTAAGGCAACTATGTTTTCTGCTCTACCAGCTTCATGGGTATAAACAATATTTTTTACATATCCTCACAAAAAAAAACATTTGGAGAAAGATCAGGAGATCGCGGAGGCCATTTGATGTTTCCCGTTCCAGTAATAAGACGGCTTTTATTGCAGACCGCAATGTGTTCGCAGCTAAACATTGAATGTAAAATCGGGTGGGGAGATCGGAGAAAATCGTTGTGATATCGGTTGTTATCGGCATTGGTGACGGACAGTAGGGGTACCACGCTGCCACGTATTAGATGCATACCTATAGAAAACATTGAATCCCTATACCTAATAATATTTGACACATGCGGTATAGCATTTTTATTCTTCCCAATCGACATTCATAGTGCTAATTAGAGAAATAAAATTATAAAAATTTGCCGCTAGAAAGATTCGAACATCTGTTTCTTAAGGCTGCGTTTGAATAGGTTCGGGAGGGAAAAAAACTGCCAGAAAAATAGCATATTTACTTAGTTTTTCGGAGGTTAAACAGCACAATATGCAAAATTTATGCTTTAAGCAAAAAGATTAACGTTTAATGAAGTGCACCGGTACCTATCTTCCAAATTAACTTAATATAAAAGCTATCGTTTCTCTAGCAAGAAAATTCTGCGAATAAGATAAATTGACTTATTTTAATAGCTGTTCTACACTTATAAATTTCTTAACCAAAATTGATCAATGGAAAATTAACTCCTGTACATTTGTCAAGTCGGGTTGGCCAAGAAGTTGCTGGCTTAGAACATGCTCTATATTTTTCTTCAACTTTTTAGGGGTTTCCTTTTTTACCAACTTTTATAATGTAAACAAACATTATATTTTAGAACCTTGTGATATAAACTTAATTGCATTAATTCTAGTTCAGATACTATTTTATGTACTACATTGTGTTTCAAAAACAAATGCGATATTTTGTAGTATTTAACCCATTTTTAGTTACTTTGAAACTAGAACTACTTTTCAGCAATTTGTACTATTAATTCACCAAAAACTGTGAACATATATCAATAGATGTATGTCTGTTACAAGTTTATATTGATATTTAAATAGACAATAAATTGTTGGGATGTTGCCACTGGGAATAACTAAATAAAAATACGTGATCTATTTTTTACTAATAATTAATTCTTTTGGTATTTCTTCAATGAATAATAAGAACATGCTCTATATTTTTCTTCAACTTTTTAGGGGTTTCCTTTTTTACCAACTTTTATAATGTAAACAAACATTATATTTTAGAACCTTGTGATATAAACTTAATTGCATTAACTCTAGTTCAGGTACTATTTTATATACTACATCGTGTTTAAAAAACAAATGCGATATTTGGTAGTATTTTATCCACTTTTAGTTACTTTGAAACTAGAACTACTTTTCAGCAATTTGTACTATTAATTCACCAAAAACTGCGAACATATATCAATAGATGTATGTCTGTTACAAGTTTATATTGATATTTAAATAGACAATAAATTGTTGGGATGTTGACACTGGGAATAACTAAATAAAAATACGTGATCTATTTCTTACTAATAATTAATTCTTTTGGTATTTCTTCAATGAATAATAAGGACATAGTTTTTGCTTGTAGTCCATGACCAATGTTTGCGTTAAAATATGTGGATTTTTTTTACATATTCATATTTACAAAATACTCTAAAAACTGTCCAGGAGTCAAAATAAAATGTATAAACAAAACAAAAATATTAAGACAGCAAATTCATAATATATAATCAATGCTTTTACCATTCAGAAAACTAAAAATTGTTCTTCCTGCCTGACACTAATGATAATTCAAGGTCTTTGTACAAATACATATAATAAATCACTAAAACATATGTTATGATAAGATAACACAAACTTAAAGCAAATCTTCAAAATTGACCGCTTCAAATTCTAAACACAAATTAACACGTTTTCTCATAGTATTAAAAACATTTTGTAAAGTTTCAATACCTATATTTTTAACTTCATGTGTAATCGCATTTTGTAATTCTTCTAAATTATCTAATTCTCTTAGAAAAAAAAAACTGTCATTAAGTATGAGGTCCTATTGGAAATAATTGTTGTGCAGTTCGACTTATTTAAATAAAGTATGAAGATGCTGTAAAATCAGTTCTCTCCATCTTTGTGAATTAATGGTGTCATTAAAAACAAATTGGTTTAACTATACGTCTTCGAGACATGGTAATCCAAGCGCCAATCTTTGGATGTAAACTGTTGTCCTGGAAAACATGGACTTTTAGTAGACCAGGGGTGCGTTCAGATTTAGATGATGTTTACTACCGGGGTGTAAATGGGTTAACATCGGGACGTGGTCAAATATCCAATAAATCGGAACGATCCTTGACACGTCCTCAACAATTTAAAATATTTTTGACGTCTAAATTGTTTTGAAACATAATCTAAATACTAGTTATTAATTTGTTGTGGTATAATGGAGCACTTTTTCTACATTTTCGATGAAAGTGAAAGTTACGATTCGAGCAGTGATGAAGAAATGCAATTATTGCTTCAAATTCAGAGAAATGATATAAAACCTTCCAGATTCAAAATTTTCTAGAAATTACTGAGAATTGCACGAATAAAGAATTCAAAGCAAATTTTAGAGTATCGAGTTTCAATAGATTCATTTTCAACAAGTGACGCGGCCACATACAATAAAGTTCCATCTGAAACACTTTGAGTTATTCCTACTTTTCGTAGTATTTATGATATAATTTACCTTGAGTGTTTTGCAATAACACACGATCCCCATCGAAAATAAAATTACCGTCTGGATCTAGTACAGATTTGTATTGCTCCATATCATTATCATCCGTCTTTAAAACAACAAATATTTTCCAATAAACATATAATCAATATAACCAAAACTGACAAACTTCCACGAAGTGCTATGGCAATTACCAATGCGTAAGTCAGATCATTTTCGTCATACTCTAAACTCGGTTGAGAAATTGTCATCCGGACGTTGTATAGATGTAATTTCTGAACGCCCAAGATATTGACTGTCATGTACGGCCAACAAATATGAACTTGGACTTGGTATCAAATTTTGTCCTCCGGACAACGCTTGGCGTCAAACCAGAACGCACCCCAGGTCTTATAATTTTGGCTATTGACATAACCTCACAAATGAAACAACGCTCCATAAGAAAAAAATGCGGTATCTAATATTTCATCATTGTTAATTTTGTTGCTGTAACAATGACAATAATCTATTTTCTGCGCAATATACCGAGGATATAATTGCCGATTGTAAATGTTTCTTCAGCACTTTATGAACACTTGATATGATACACCTAACTATAAACAAAATTTCTTATAAGTTAGCTTCCAATTAACTAACACTATCACTTCGTGTAGACTTATTTGAGCTGCCTGCTATTCTATTTCGAATGTCTTGCAATGTCCTCTGTTAGAATGGTTGGTGCAGAATCACGTTTTTCTTCTTAGTACCTACACTGTCTGTTTGCATGTACTGTTTTACTAATCCATTACGATTTTGCAGAAATGTATCATATGCAATATTATGATTTGGTTATTACGCAGTGAATTGATTTATACAGGATTGCACAGAGTATGTCAATTGTCTATTTTGATGAATGAACGTGTCCTGCTGGACAGTGAACAGTATCGGAATCGAGTTCTCTAAATATTCTTTATAGTTATTTATTGTATAAGGGTTTTAGATAGCATATTATTCACGCAAGAATGTTTCTTAAGTTAAGTTAAGTTTTCTTAAGTGAATAAAATGCATCTAAAACCCGTATGCAATACAACGTTTTATCCACAATCACACTTATTTATAATCAGAATCGCCGAAATTTATGAAACAATGATCTGACATTTCGGTCTGACAGCGGCTGTCACCTCAAAAATCATTGAAATTTCGCATTAACTAAAAAAATATCGGGAGGTCTTGGATCGGTTACTATGTATTTTCGATTGTTTATCGACTCCATTTGTAAGCATTCATTGTTGAAAAGTGGAAAAGATGGAAGAGATTTGTGAGAGCGAGTTTATTCCGGAACAAATACTTGAAGAAGCTCAGAAAGCAACTTTAGATTTATTGCCGTGGAAGTCCAAGGACGCCTACGAAAAAGTATTTGCCGACTTCAATAATTGGAAAGAAAAAAGTGGTGTAAAAGGAGCGATAAACGAAGAGGTACTCCTAGCATATTTCTACAATGTTAATAAGAAGTTTGCGGCATCATCATTATGGACAAAGTATTCTATGTTGAAGACAACATTAAAAGTGCACAGAAATATAGATATCTCAAAATTCAGCAAGTTGATCGCCTTTTTGAAAAGCAAGTGTCGTACCTACAAACCTAAGAAGGCCAAAATTCTTGAAAACAAACACATCACACAATTTTTGAAGGAGGCTCCAGATGAAAAATATTTGATGATGAAGGTAACACTTAGTTGTGATTTTTGTTTGTTTGCATTCAAACTTAGAGTTTCTTCCTTAGGTGGGACTTATAATGGGTGTAGCTGGCGCTTGTAGATGTAATGAGTTGACGTACTTGAAAATTGAAAATGTCGAAGATAAAGGAAAATATTTGTTTATTACGATTGCTGATACAAAAACCTACGTTTCTCGAAGTTTTACAGTATTGGAAGAGGGTTTTTCTGTTAACGCTCTGGACATGTGTAGGAAGTATATGCAATTACGCCCAGCTTCTATCGCTTCCCAGGGCAGATTTTTTCTACGATATACAGATGGAAAATGTACAAGTCAATCTGTGGGTATCAACACTATGTCAAGAATACCTGCTGCAGTGGCTTCTTTTTTGCAATTACGGGATGCTAGTTCCTATACTGGTCATAGCATGAGACGCTCTTCAGCTACATTATTGGCCAATGCTGGTGGCGATCTTATGGCCATCAAACGTCACGGTGGATGGAAGTCGTCTAATGTCGCAGAAAGCTACGTGGAGAATTGTTTATCAAATTAATTGAAAACAGGGGAAATGATTCAGAAAGAGGCTGCGAAACAAGTTGCAATGAATCATACCGGTGAAACTTTTTGTGAAAGTTCAATTCCATCTACGGTTGAAGTTAATTTGTCTTCGCCAATAAAACAAAAGAAGAATAATAACCTTTTCTCTATTAGCTTGAATATCAATGTAAATCTTAATAAATAAATTCATTTTGAGAGTTTTATGGCGTGTTTTATAGCGTGTTTTATGATTTATAAAACACTAGTGTTTTATAGACCCCATAAAAGGTTGCTAAGCAGTTGAATTATGACCGTATAATATAGTGATTGTGGATAAATAATTTAATTTGTCTTAAAAATAATATAACACACACCAAACAGCTGAATATTTAATTGACAATATTGTGTTTATAGGGATCGATTTCGAAAAACGTTGGGACACAGAAATAAAACGAAAGCAAAATGTGTATAAAACGACAACAAATTGAAACAAAATGATAGCGATTTTAATTATTCAGAATAGATATCTGTCTAACAAAAAATATCCTAATTTAGGGATTTTTGAGACACCACCACCCTTCACTTAAAATTGATCTGATTGTATCATAAACTTTCTGTTGAAAGTAGTAAATTAAATACAGAATAATTTGTTCTAGTGATTCGAAATTTGTATTAATATAGGACGCAGTTTTCATATAATAATATGTATATATTCATTTACGTTAAATTATGAGAAATAAGTAATGTTATATGTCAATCAAAATATATCGTATTGTATCAAAATATATGTGGAGCAAACTTCATCTATAAGATGCTTGAATAGGCAACCTATTCAACTGCTGGGATTATAATTTGCGGTTGCTGCGGCTGAAAAATTCACGTTACGTTCCTATAATAAACAACATTTAAATGACGCTTTCTTATTTTCCTTTAGAATTTTTGAATTTAGAAAGGTGTTGTCACATACATTCAATTAGTAAATAAATAATGAATTATGCTGACAATTTCCTATTTATTAAAAATCATATTAGAAATTCTCATAAAAATTTGACCTTAACCTAATAGTTGTTTCTAATACATTTTCTTCCTGCTTATATTACCAACAGAATGCCTTGATATTATCAAGAATTTTGTATCTGCAACATACCTAATCCCGTCTATTTTTTTCAAGTCCAATTAAGTACTAAATTCATTATTATTTTATTGAAATATTAAAAATATTTTCTGTATTTTTTTACGTTTTAGTTTTCTTCATGTTAAAATTTATAATCATCTTCAATACAGTTCTTTCCGTCAACCGTTTCATAAAAGGCATATTATATGTTTATAATGGATATATCAAGGAAGTGACAGATTCTGAATTAATTTGGTTATGATCACATGTTGAATCAGATACTTTATGGGAGTCAAAAATGCCTCTAAAATGTAGATATTTCTACAGCAGCTATAAATATTTGACAAATTTTGCATCGTTTATAGAGTTCAGTAATTACTGCATACTAAGGATAATTCTGATTCAATAAAAGATAGACACATCAGGCAGTATGTCTATGTCTAGCTATACAATAGTAGCTATAATAATTGGATTAGCAATTAACTTGTTTTAATTATGGCATTTTAGTGTTTGTGATCTGGTTCAACAAAATAAGCTAAATATTCGAAAAAAAATGTACAATCCAAAAGCATGATATTGTTGCCATTTCATTATCAACAATTTATCAAACCATAAAGGAATTTAAAGAGAGAAAACCAATCGTTCATTTGTCAAAAAGGATCGAGCAAGAAATTTGAGCCAAGTGAGAGAACGAAGAATCTTTGAAGCCCTTAAATGCAGCCAAAAATTGATCAAGGATTCAGCGTTTCAAAGAGACCACTGTTTTTCGAACAGTTTCCCAAAATAACGTGGTGTTTCGATAACGAAGGAAAGCACCAAAATATACCGCTGCCCAGTTAGAAAGAATACCCAGGTGTTGTCGTGCGGTAAGGGGCATCCATTTTGTCAATAAACTGACTGTAATGGATGATGAAAAATATTTCATCAAATTTCAAATATGTCCCATTCAGACATGAAGGGAAACGAAGGTTTTTATACCGACAACATAGAAAACACATCACACAATGTCAAATTCTAAGGTAAATCCAAATTTGAGGACAAAATTTTAGTGTTGTTTGCCGTTTCTGAGGTCGGATTTATCTCGCAGCCCGACATTGGTCGTGTTCGAAGAGAAGCCGTAACCGCACAACTTTACATTCAAAGATGACTTTCTAAGCTGCTTCAGTTTTTAAATGGCAATAATGATATCATGTTTTTGCCAGATCTAGCTTCATGCTATTACGCTAGAGGTACTAGAGACAGGTATAAAGCAAAAAACATAAACTTTGTTCCTAAATTAGACAATGCTTCCTATGTACTTCGGGCTCAGCCAATAGAGGAATTTGGTCAATATTGACCAGAAAAGTGTATGAAAATGGACGGGAAGCTGCAAATGAAGACCAATTACGACGTCAAATTTTTCAAAAAATGCGAGAAATTGATTTTGATGTTGTCCAGAAGATGATGGGAGAAATCAGAAGATAACTAAGGACCATCCAAGGTAATGGCCACTATCAATAATTCAAATATTAAGTATCTACTGTTGTATTTATTGTTCATTGTTGAAATATATAGTTTATAAAGTACTACAATAAGAGACAACTTAACCAAACGCCATTTACTACAACTACAAATTATCTAAAAATTTTCCGAAAACTTTGCAACCATGTTTTACTATAATTTTCAATAATTGTTTGCAATTATTATTTCATAAAATATGCGCCTATTATTTTAAAATCACAAAAGAGTGCTTACGCAGTGGTGCAGACTATCGGCTGTGAAGTAGGACGTAAGGGGGCGGCGTCATGTGCGCTAATGCAAACTCTGGACTTTAGAAGGTTTCGTTAAGAGCCTACAGGTCGGTCACCATCTACGGCTTTTGAGGTGTGAAGGGGGAGGTAAAAAGTCTCAATGCTGTTTGTGCAAGATACCTAAACGTTTGTGTGGTGGGGTGATCGTAACGTAAGAAAATTTTGTAGTCGAGTAAAACCGCTCCCCTGTCTCCTTGTTTCTGGTATTTTTAGTTTTGTAATGTCTACAACCAGCGATATGGAAGGTACCTGGACAACTGCAATTAGCTGAACACCAAATAAACAGAGATTAAGAATATATTAAACTAGTTCATAAAAGGAATATATATAAAGGATATTGTCAATAGCAAAATTGAATTATAAAAATTTCACCTTCGGTAAGATAGTTACGATCTAAAGAGTGACTGAAATTCAAAATTTAACGAAAAGGCAAAAAGATAATAAACTGTGGAAAGAAATGAGGGTAAGAAGATTAACGACATTAAATTTTGGCAAGGTAATTAAATTGACGAAAACCACGTCTATGGCCAATACTGTGAAGGCTTCATTATACCAGAAATTTACAAGAACTTTTGTGACATGGTACGGTAATGAACAAGAACAGCAGGCAAACCTAAAAAACGATTTTGGTAGTCTTTTTATTCATCCTATATATAGATTTTTGGCGACATCTGAGGACGGAATAATTGCTAACTAAAACGCGGTTATTGAATTAAATTGTCCATTCAAGGCTCGTGAAGTGACTCCATTTGAAACTACGGAAAAAAATAATTGCATTTTCAGAAATTCCGAACGATTAATTACGTTTAAAACCTAGGCATCATTACATGTGATAGAGTTGGTTGTTACTTGTTGGAATTCCATTTTAATAAAATGCACAAAAACGCTTGAAATAAAACAAGGTGTTTCAATTTCCAAAAGTTATATTAACAAAATTACGACTAGTTTCGCACACACTGTGGCTTCATCAAGTATATAATACTAACTAAACTTAGGAGCTATTTGAATTTATATATATGTTGACATTAAACTTTAAAATATTACACACACAGAATAAAAGTGTCCTTTTTAATAATTTAGAAGTTTTAGAAATCAATAAATTCAAAAACACAAACTTATTATTAAATAACCAATTAGACATATCAAACACTTTTAAATTTATTCAAGAAACCACCCCCACCAATGTCAACAAATATATAAATTAAATAGCTCCTACGTTTAGTTAGTATTTTATAAATAAGTAAATGAAGTGATGGTAATCTCTTGGTAAAACATGTCGAAATATAAGCAAGTAATAACAAATAACACACTTGGTATTGTTTCACAAATAAATATAATTAAATACTCGATGTACATTTCGCCTTGCGGCATCGTCAGGAGTTCTAGAGAAACTAAAGTAAAATTTAATATACTGTAACTACCCACTTCAAACAAAATGTAAATAGAAAAAATATACAAAAATAGAAAATTATGAATTTTTTGTATATTTTTTCTATTTATATTTTGTTTGAAGTAGGTAGTTACACTATATTAAATTTTACTTTAGTTTCTCTAGAACTCCTGACGATATCGCAAGGCGAAATGTACATCGAGTTATTATATATATTTGTGAAACAATACCAAGTGTTTTATTTGTTATTACATGCTTATAGTACTTTATATTTGATAAAGCCACAGTGTGTGCCAAACTAGTCGTATTTTTGTTAATATAATTTTTGGAAATGGAAACACCTTGTTTTATTTCAAGTGTTTTTGTGCATTTTATTATCCTAACATGTACAAACTACAGGGATAGTTGAACATAACTCTAAGAAAGATCTATGTTATTTCATAGTCTGGACTTCGAAGGATGTCTGGCATGAGATAATACACATGAAGAACACTGGACAGTAATAGTACTTTACTACTTGAAATTATTGATCCTCGCATTTTGAGAAATCGACAAATTAGGTAAGGGCGTTAAATTGGACAATTAGTATTGATTGTCACACGTTTATACAAAACGCGGGATGTTAAGAAATTAGTTATTCTTTTTATTGCACCTACAACAGGAACGACATAAATAATGGCTTCGAGTAGTTTGCAGGGGGCTATTTGGCTACTTGCTTATTCCTTTACGTTTTCTAATTTTCTAACGTTTTTATGAACATCTTTTATGCTAAAAAAACATGGTCTAGGCCTACTGGGGATACCATGAGAACAAAAACGCGCTTTATATTCTACCTCTAAGGTAGTGCTGAAAGGAGTGCGTTGTAAACAATGTAAGATATTAATAAAACAAAATAACGTCAATAACAAACGATTGTAAAATGTAGTATTAAAATTTGCTTTCAATCAATGATTACTTCGAAGAATCCGGTAAACCTCTAAGTGCGTATCTTATCGACGGTAACATATTTTAATTTAATTTTGCTAACTAACAATATCAGTGTCGATTGTAAAGAATATAATTTTCAATTATCTAAAACATGCGCTACTTGGGGAATGTAAATATTTTTCATTTTATAAGAAACACCGACACTCTTGTTACAATACAAAATTGTTTTTGTCATATTTTAATTTTCACTAAAACATGGCTCATATTATTAAAAAGTAAAGTAAAACATGTAAAGTAAATAGGTACAAATCGAGGTGAGAAATAATAAGAAGTGCAAATTACATAATTAATAATCATAATAATAATAAAACTATATATTTATTGCAGATTAAAACTTAATATCAAATTAATTCCGGCAAATATCATTAAAATAATTACAAGTTACATAAAAAGAGAGTCTTAATAAAACTAAATAAATACCAGCCAGAGGAATATTTAGAAAGAGCAAAAATTTTTCTAATAAAGTAGACACATGAGTATTCACGCCATAAATTTGAATGCAGGAGACAAATTCAAGAATTTTTTGCATTCTAGTTGACCAGTTATCACTTCCCGACATACGCCGTTCGATAACTTTTCTGAAGTAAAACTACTCCTCAAACATTGTTTTACTACGACTGAGAACTTACCCTTAAATCATTCTAATGCATCGACTCGCCGCATGGGGAGCCTGCGGACGGTGTATTTTTTAATAAAAACTTAAGAAGCATTTTATAAAAAAATTTCATAATAAAAGAAAAATTAGAACATTGGAAAAATCCTAGAAAAAATGCGCTTTTTGGGAAAGTAAGTTACATTGCCGCAACTATTTTCATTTAAAAGTAAAAAATGATTTTTTTAATTAAAATTTTCGAAAACAACTTTCCCATATTCTTTATTTATTTTCCATTCTTTTTTGTAGAAGCCATTTTTAATTTAAATTAATAATAAATGCAAGAAATTGTTCAGCAAGAACAGACCACATAATACTCTTAAAGCAGTAGTACAGCTTTCAGTTACGAAATATCAAAACATATTTAGAACACAAATGAACAGAGGCTCAATGTATGCTCGACTAAAATTAGGTTTTTAAATAAAATTTCTGAAACTATGTTATTATTTAACTTTGAAACTGAAATATAGGAGTAAATAATTTTAGTTTTAAGAAAATGCTCTCAATAAAACCTAAATTAATTCTTTGTATTCAATTTAGTGCAAAAAAAAGCAATTTCTGCTGTTTGTTCCATTTGAACGAATACCTTACAACGGCGAACAATTATTGAAAATTATAGTAACTTATGGGTCAATTCTGTGCACATCTGTAAGATCTGTAACATAATCTGTAACGCCTGTAAGGGTTTACAGATGAAGTTGCAATTCTGTGTTCATATTTTGTTTACAGAATATCCGTAACTCTTACAGATTTCCGTAAACTTTACGCTAAGCGAGCGCATGCCCGTAAGATTATAACAGAATCTGTAACGTAAACGCTGTATGCAAACTTGTTTCTATATGGTTTGTATGATGGAACAAATTATGGGTCAATTCTGTGCACATCTGTAAGATCTGTAACATAATCTGTAACGCCTGTAAGGGTTTACAGATGAAGTTGCAATTCTGTGTTCATATTTTGTTTACAGAATATCCGTAACTCTTACAGATTTCCGTAAACTTTACGCTAAGCGAGCGCATGCCCGTAAGATTATAACAGAATCTGTAACGTAAACGCTGTATGCAAACTTGTTTCTATATGGTTTGTATGATGGAACAAATTAGTATTTGTAGCGGTTATAGAACAAATAAAAATCATGAATAATATAAAAATAGGAAATATGTTCATAGGGGTTTTGTTGGAAGAAGACATGAAAGGGATGGGTATATAAGACAGAATATTGTGTAGCAAGGACCCCCGGCAATGAAAGTCGTTTTGTTTTTTATGTATACAAATTTATTTATTTTTTTGGAGTTTGAATTTTTTGGTTTTTCCTGTATTGTTTGATAAATATATATGAATTTTTATTGCATAGCTGTTGGTGCAGATGTAAGTTAAGTGCAACGAAACAGTTATATGTCAGAGTAACTTATAAAATAACATATATTATGCACTGAGATAGGTAAAAACGGTACTCTTCAATAAAAGAAATTCACAAAGCATATACTAACAATATTAAAATAAATGAATAATTTATAACTTAAAACAAAAAGTATTCTCATAAAAAAACATTTTTAAAACAAAATAAAATAAATAGACATTTTCGTAAAACACTATATAAACATTGTCATAAAACTAAGTAAGCTTTTTTATAATACAAAAATAAATAAACTTTCTTTTAATACAAAAATAAACAAATAGACTGCATATATTGTAAATAAAGATCTAATTGTTCCTTGGTGGTATTTTTTATCCGTTTACGTTTTTGGCTGCTGTAATAAATAGAAAATAGAAAATAGATAGATTGCTTGACATAATTAGTATCTTCCCTCATTATTTTAGATAATAAAATTATAACAGTTATATTTCCATAAATGTTTTAATAATATCACTGAACTTCTATGTATACTACACTTACCTAACAGATTTTGCAACTGACATACACGCTTACGGAGTCACGCTACATAATAATAACATGAAGATAGTCGCTGGTCTTGTTTTTACAGAAATGTATACAGAATTGCCCCAATCGTAAATCTGTAAGTATAACATTTACAGACTTTTGTAACGCTACAGATCTGTAAAGTTACAGATCTGTAAGGAATTGCACAGAATTGGCCTATTATGGTCCCAAAGAAGTAGCATGTCCATCTCCTTCGTAGTGTAATCGTAAAAAGGGTGACCGGCAATCTTGAGATTTTTATTGTATGCGAAACTTTTATTATTAAATTTTAATTATAATTTTTGGTGTATAGTGGGCAGATTTCGAAAAATAATCTTTCTCTGTTACGGTAGAATTAAATATCGTTTTGCACAATACGCAAGAAACTTGCAACTTGTCACAGAAACATAAATCAAACGTTGTCAACCTATTATTTCGCTTTTTGGCAAAGGAATGCAGCAAAGGAGGCCGCAAAAATCTTTGGAAATCCTTCAAAACTGCGAAAAAGAGCAATTAATTTTGTTTACAATTTGTTTTGTTGTGACTTGTGGGTGTTACGCTACATAAAAATGTAACCATTGTCTTTTGCGCGCAAAATATCTCGAACTTCGATATTTCGTAAAAAAGACGACACGTCCCTGATGCAATCCTTTCTTTTCGGTGTATATAATAAATTTTTAACATCATACACATTTGGCACAAATAAATTCTAGACGGGTGTTCGATATCGGTTACAATGATAAATCATCGCGAGCATGTTTGTTAGTAAAAAAAAAGCGTATGGGAGATTTTTATGTGACTCGAATTCGTGACTCCGAAAGGAAAAAGATCAACAGATACGCTTCAGATCACAATATAACCTTTGCCGTACCTCGAAAAAATTATTAACGTGAAGTAATACCGATATATAGGAGCTTCGCTTTGTAAAACAACTGAAATTGTAAGGAATAAGAAATTATTGTTGAAATCTATATAGATTAGGTATACCTACTTAGGTGTTCTTAGTTTTTTATTATGATTATTTGACAGCAAAATTAATAAAAGGTTAATTGTTAAATTACTAGGCAATATACCGGCTGTCCCAGCAGTAAAGTCCATTATTGGTATCTAATAATGTTGATAGCGAATAATTTTTAATACAAAAATTGTAGATAATCATAAGCTCTAAAATTTAAAAATATTTTCATTTATACAGAGTGTTCGACAACGATGACACGAACTTATGGGAATTTTTGGAGAATATGGGTGCAACCGATTTTTGACAAAAAAAACTAGGGTACCTTATAGAGGACCTCTAATTGAACAACTTTTACTTATAAATTAATCGGCGCCAACGTACAGGAACGGAGATAATTAATAATTAAGGTGCACACCGAGTGAATTTTTACATGTCACATTTTTAATCGTATCTATTATATATATACACCGTTGAAATTATGAAAATCGTAAAAAATGATGTTTATTTCACTTTACCACATAACAATTACATTTGATTTTTATGTTGTTTAATAACTTTTCTGCGATTTTAAAATTCTAACATAACCCAATCATAACAACAAACCTAACCTTAAACCACCTAGTGGAAAAAGCCCGTTCCAAGTTTCATTCGGATTCGGACCAACGATTGTCATCCATAGAGTTATACAGTACATAGTAGATAGGTGGTCGAACAAACCTCTTGTATTTTTCAATATTTATTAGAAAATTATATGCAAATCAATAACAAAAGACTTTATAAAGTGTATATTATTTATAAATTTTGTAGTTTATTTCATTGATTTTTTAACATGCCTTTTAAAATTATATAATATCCTGTAAATTAGTATGGAATGATATAGAGAATGTTTATAAGTGTTTTCTTTCATTTTTTCAAACATTTATAATTTTCTTTTTGCACATTTACATGATTTATACTGCAATCATTGCAATGATTGTTCCCTTAATTTATAGATTTTTTTACTTCTTTACGATTCCCCTTCACCGCACCTCTAATTCCCTTAATTTATTTTGTACTTTTCGTGTTTGCCGCCCCTTGCCCCCACCCCCACCCCCGCGTGTTTGTACATTTCGTGTTTGTTGCCCCTTTCCCACCACCCATGGTTCCAGTTCTCACCACCCCCACGGTTTTTACTTTTTTACCATCTGCCTTCCCCCGGTGCAAATTTCGTTCTGTTGTTGCCGCCCCTTCACATAATGAATTCAATGTGGTAACATACTTGTTTACGGTAATAATTAATAGCAATTTCTGTACCACATTCGTTGTCCGCACTCGTTTTTCGGTTGATTTATACTAATTTTTTGATACCTATATTGTATTTAATACTTGGCTATTCTGTTTAGTAGGCAAGCAGTATTGACAAGTTTATATTGTTTGGATGACAATTATAACAAACTTCAAAAAGTAATTATGTCAAATGTCAAAAGGTGTAGGTTTGAATATTACTATTTATAACAGTTGGCTCGTATAGGTTATATTACGTGACAGATAAATTTAATAAAACGTTAATTGTTAAATTTGTAGGTATTAAAAGGTTATTCATTATATTTACACTCTTTTCTCAACTCAATGTTGTTACAGTTTAGAATAAAATGGTAAATAGTAAAGCTGTAGATGTCGATGTGTGTATGAGGTATTTCTTTATTTCAAAAACTTTTAATTACACATATATGTTAAAAATAATACATATACGAATTAAAAATTCTTATATGCATGCATGAAATGGATACACAATCTGCCCGAGAATCAACATTACAGTAACCAACGCACAGACACGTGTTTCAGTCTACTATGACTTCGTTAGTGTGCAACGTGCTTGCTGTAATGCTCAATGAGCTCAGTGCTTCCGTGTTGCTTCTACATAGAAATTGGTATAATTCACTCGTGAAATTTCGGTAGATTCCGGTAGATTTTCAAAATTTAAATAAAAAGCCCTATTTATGAAAAGAATAAAGTCGTGTTATTAAAACAATAATAATTTACAAAAAGGTTTCAAAATAACATAAACAAATATAAAAAAAAAACTATTTCTGTAACATATAAATACTAATATTTCAGGTATACAATAAATAAAACATAAATTTATTGGTTTCATTCGTTAACATTCATATTTGAAATCTTTTTTTTTGATATTTGAAAATTAAAACAACTGTTATTCCATAAATATTGTTTGGTTTAATAACCCCATTATTGTGTAAGTGGTTAAAGAATTTCGTTGTTTCGTTTTTAATAAATCAATTGACGAGAAAATTCTTTCCACGTTCGCTGATGAATGAGGTAAACAAAGCCATTATGGAAAATGTATAATGTGACAATAAAGGAAACATTATTTCACCACAGCCTAATTTCATTTCTTTGACTTGTTGCCAAAATATTTCCTCCCACTGTATGATTGTATATCCACTGTATTTCTCAATAATCGCCATCCCTTATCAAGTTGCTGTAGATCGGAATCTTCAACTAAATTTGGAAATATTGGTGCAACATTAGTAATAGAAGTAATTGTTCTTCCATTTTTAACTACTTATGGGTTCAAAAACACAAATAGTTTTCGAAGATTATCATTTAGAGGAAAAGGTGTAATAATCTGTGACAACTTTCAACGTAAAAATCTAACCAAAGTAAGTTAAAAAAATTAAGTTGATTGTCAGAAAATGTTGTTTTCGATATAAATTTTTCTACATCGAAATACATTTCTCCTATATCTATGCAGTTATTTATTTTTATATTCCAGTGTGCTATGACATGAGTAATGTACTAAAATTACATTTATTTAATTATTTCATTTTCATTATTATGTGTTTTAATTTTTATATTCATAAATTTCTAAACTCAATTTGAATATCAAACCATTTTTATTTTACATTTTAATATACAGCAATATCATTATAATATATACCTGTTAACTGCATGGGTGTAATAAGTTATACCTGTGGATTTATTACTATTATTTTATGGGATACGCATACTTGGGCTTTCTAATAAATAAGAATTATTAGCCACAGATGTTTAAAGAACATTCAATCAAAACTTAGTAATGCAATGATTGTTATTGTTTGTATTCGATTTATTGATGCTGCTCACGGAGACACGTTGAACATATTTCAAAAGAATGTCTACTTATACTCCTCAAGAACATACATATACGTAGGTATGTTGCGTATAAAGTGTATATATGTAAGTACGCAAGAATAACTTCTTGTATGATTTCAAATTTTCACGTCAACGTAGGTACAATTAATATACTATAAATCAACGGTGAAATGTTCACCTGTGGTTAGTGAACAAGATTTATGGAAACACCGCATTTACAACATGTGAGCTGTTCTTTTGTTGTAAAGATTATGATGGTAAATCCATATATTGCCTAGTATACACGTAATATTCTTATGGGAGGTATCCTGTCTGTCCTGTCTATTAATGTGAAATAAATTGCATTTAATGGAGAGAACTGCCCGAGAAATTTTAACAAATTCTTTCTGGAGGATGAGAGATGTTTATAAATTTATAGGAGATGTACTTATAATACTTTATTGGTGTTGGTGTGTAATACAGTGTATTTGTTCAATATGAATTCAAGTGCATTAGAATCATAGAGGGAAGTATTTTTAATCTAGATACCTTCAAATACTTTTTCGAAATCTTCTTTATTCACCAATGCGCAAGTGATTCTGCATTAAGTCTGGACATAGTACATCGAACTTTGAATAGCGTTTGCCTAAATGGCGTTGATATTGCAAATAGTGATTTTCCTTGAGAGATAGTTTGCAAAATATATTCACCATATTTAGTCAAATTACATTAGTGGTGTTACAAATGTAACTATCCGTTACAAACGTATTCGATACTCGATAAGATCCGAAGTAACGAATACTGGTTTCACATAATCGTTACTTTTTCAAACAGTTACTCTTATACATACATTATTGTCTGAAATATTTTATTAAAAAAAATTAATTTAAAGTAAATAACTTTGTACAAAATATTTTAATTTAACCAATTATTAGTATTACTTGTATTTGCGTAGGTCGATTTCATTTTAAAAGTTTTGTTTTGAATGTAAAATAAATTTTGTGCCATGTACTACATTCTACATTTATTTGTGTGATTTAATATCGGAGTTGGGGATTTTTATGATAGAATATCTCCGCCTATCCTAAATAAAATGGGGACTTCATAAAAAATACTTTAGGTTTTGGCATTTTACTTTTAATTTTGAGTTGGAATGTTTTGTGTGATACTTTTGACGAATTTTATTTATTTAACGTAATATATATTAAAATTAGTATGTAAGTGAACATTTTGTTTGTATCATATATTAACTATATATATATTCCCACGCCGCACATTTGAACGAGTACTCGGTAACGAATAAAAAGTAACGGATATTGAATTCGAAAGTAACGAATAGTTACAAGTACTGAAAAGTAACTGAATCCAACATCACTAATAAAAATAACATAAAATACAATTACTTCTATAGATTTGTCTTACTTCAGTTATTTCTTGTACTATATATATATCAGGTTTATTTTACGTTAATCAATCGTATTAAAACAGACTTACTATTTAGATATAAATGACAACAACTTTTTTTTTTAACTTCAAGTTTTGATTAATTGTCTTATCTGCACTGAATACCGACAAATTACATATGAAATGCCTCCAGTTATCTTGGCAAGTTTGATATCTTGAAAGCCAGTTCTGTCGTATATCACAAAAAATTGTTTGTTAACATTTGCAACTCTTGTTTTCACTTACTGATATTTTTTTCTGCAAATAAAAATAGTTCCATATTGACATTTGATAATACAACTTCGCTTGATTTATACCGACTGCCTCCTCGTCGCTGGAAAGTTACAAGAATAAAGAGAATGATGATGGCGTCTTTTGCAGAATGCCACAGTATACTAATACATATTAAGATTTGAAATAAATTTAACATACGTGTGTTAATTTTCTTACCCAAAAATACCCAAGAAAAACACGGTGTATAACTACGTTTTGTTATATAAAGTGGTTTTCTTGGGTTTTGTTTTTGGGTGACAATATTAACTAATAAAATAAAATACTCAAATTTGCCAAATTCATGGCAAGGCAATCAACGCTAGATCCCTTAAAGTGTGATTGCTGCATAATTGAATTAATGTGCATCAAATAATTATGAGACATACTCCATTGGTGTATGTCTCATATGGTCAAATGATGATTTTTCTAAAGAATTTTTTTTGATTTAGGCGTTATCTCTAAAACACTGCACCATTTGGTCTAGGATGTAGTAACAAACCTGCAGAATAAAAAAACCTACATCACAGTGCCACAAAACTAAAGGTCTTTAGTTGTTGAGATCCAAGCAAGAGCCTCTGAGTTCAATTATGTACGAGTAAGTCCGTGTATCCAAATTCAAACTTAGCTAGATGACATTCTTCAACAATATGTTTAACTGTTCAATCTCAGCTCCGTAATCACAAGCTGGTCTCGCGATCATATTTCACTTGAAAAACATACTATTCTCCTCTTGAAACTAGTCAATCCACTGATGCTACATGAATTTCATTTGTCTTTGGATATATCTTCGATATTAAGTTGACAAATCTTAACAACTGGACCAATATTTCTAAGAGAAACACAATATGAATTTAAACTTGAAAAATGATACCTGTCATATGACCGTGAGGATCTTGGGATCTTGTACGGTCTTCCAAGTGATGTTTATTATGGACAACATTATATTCTCCATTTTGGACTTTTTATTTAATTTTCGTGCAGCTCTCTGCTATACTAACTCTAATATATTATACATTTGTGGTTAAGCTTACCATATAATTGAATCTATATTCCATTGGGCAAATAAATTCATATAATATGTATAAACCTCTATATTATTGAAGGAAAAAGTCGATTACTGCAGACATAAGTATGAATAAATTACAGGATAAATTTTTATAGCCATGCATATATTTATTAAAAAGAACAGCTCGATAGTCAAAATATTTCTTAATATCTTAATTTTTATATGTACTCATTTTGTACATACTAAAATGTAAATAGCAATTGAAATTTCTTAATAATTAATTCATATACGACATGAACGATATCTACATATCTCATGTTTGGTTGGACATTTGTATTTATTAAGTATATCTAGATGTTCGTTTGCAACTTCAGTATAAAAAAAAAAAAAAACTAGTTTGTCCTTTGTATAAGGAAATGTTATTTATATTTACGTTAATTATGTATTAATGAGCATAATAACGCACTACAGTTTCTGTTACGTAATATTTATATTATACAGGGTATAATGGCATAATTTGCAAAATATTTTCAAATATCTGCTTTAGGATAAGGGTGAAAGTGTTACTTCCGGTCCGAATTTTGAAAATATTGGTATAGAAAATTAAGTTACTTTTATACTCTTAATAAATTTATATAGAATTCACAATTTGTGAGATATTTGCAAGAAAAATGCTGTCGATGAGTAAAAGTATTACTTCCGGTCCGAATTTCGAAAGTTTTTTGAGTCGTAATCATTTTTATTCAAAAAAAACATGTACATACACATTGATACATATATACATATACACATATACTGTACATAACATGTTCCCTTCGGTCCTCAGCCTCATTGCAAGATTCTGGTTTTTTCTAGTTTCCCGCATGAGCGGTATTGAGGGCTCCTGTGTGTTCTTCTTCTTCTTTTTTGTTTCTGGATGAATCTCAAGTTTTTTCTCGATTTAATTTATATTTTCAATATCCTCCTCTTGATTTCCTTGTGAAAGTTATGGTGGTCTATGTTTTTTATTTGTTTTTAATTTATTGTAGTCCTTTATCGCATCTGCTGTTGGTATTTGTACGCATCTTACCATTCTGTGTATTTTTGCTCTTATGTGTGTGTCCTCTCGTTCGATAGTTATGTATTTCATTGTTAGTTTGTAGCTTTATTTTTGTTTTGATTAGTCCCATGTCAATTTTATGTATCAGTAATATATTTTTAATTCTTATAAGTTTCTCAATATTTGGTATTCCAGTGATATATATAGTTGTGCTGTTGGAGTTCTTTTATTTAGTCGATATATTAGCTTTATGAGTCTATTTTGTTGTCGCTGTAATTTGTTTATATTTTTTGACGTCGCTTGGCCCCATATATTAACGAGGTAATTCGGATGAGATGCAAATATGGCGTGGTATATTGCCGTTCTCATGCTTGGTGGTATTATATTTTTAATCTTATATATTCCAGCTATTTATTGCTTTTGAGTTCATTTTGACAAGGTTTTGGACATGACCGTCCCACTTTAAGTTTTCTTGGATTTCGAAGCCTGGGTAAGTTATTTGTTTTCTTTGATGGATTTTCTTGCCTTTAAGTTGTATATCTAGTTTTGGTTTTTGTGCTTTATTTGAGAAGATCATAAAGCTTGTCTTATCTTCGTTTATTGTTATGAGATTATTAAAGCACCATTCTTCTATTTGCTTCATATAATTATTAATGTGGTTTTCTATTATGTGTTTTTTTTGTTATTGTATATAATACAGGTGTCGGCTGCGTATCCGTATATTTTGCCATGGAGTGGTAATTCAAATATATCATTGGTATACAGTATATAAAGTAATGGTGGTATTATATTTGGCTAAACGTACATCACTTTCGACTTTGTTTATTTTAGTTTTTTGTGGACTATTCATTAGATAAGTGTCAATTATTTTTTGCTCTGTATTTTTTATACCTATGTTCTGCAATTTTTCGATAAGTTTGGCTTTTTTTCTAGTTTCGTTTATATAAAAATTGTTCCAAATCAACTCTAAATACTTTTATACTTGAATTAAATCTATGTAGATGTATTGGCGAGATATTTGCAATAAATTGCTTTTCAATAAGACTAATAGTGTCACTTCTGGTTCGAATTTTGAAAATATTTTAGTACAAAAGTTGTTACAAATATTTTTCCTGCAATTTGTTCTATTAATTGTTTGCTTATTGTAAATTAGTTTACTAAATTAGATTATAGCTTTTTATTTAACGCCTCGTTGCATATTAAATTTTATCTGAAATTGTTCGTAATATGTCCTACATATAATGTAGTAATAAATAAATCCTACAATAATGATTGGGTTTAGTGTCGATTTCGGAGTTCTTTACTGCCGATTTCAGATAAATTTATTTATTACATTGTATTGCTTATCTTGCTACTTATTTTTGTACCGGGTGGCCAACTAAAAATGGCGGCAAGTAAAAGTGCCTAACAGAAAATGCTGAAAATTATTTTGGACCTTGTAAAATGTCCGCTAGGAGGCGTAACACTCAGGATCAATTTTAAAATTAAGAATTTCTTCATATTTTTCTCATTGAGGCATTGAAATTTTTTGAATTTTATTCCTTACATATCCGTTAGTACTTTTAATCTTGCACATTTTTTACTATCTAGTGAGATTAAAGGGTGGGAGCAGTTCAAATGTTTCTTTAAATAATCTACGATTATTCTCCTTTGGCATAACCCATTTTAATACGTATGGCCTCCTTTAAAAGAACGTTATTTGCTCTACAAACTGAACTTGTGTTTTTGTATCCTGGACTTTTGCCTTCACGGGTGGATGGCGTTAACTGAAATGCAAGCAAATATTAGGCTTCTTCCCAAAAAAGTTAAATACAATGATATGTTTTTTTACAGAGCTAATAAACAATTGAAGCCGCAACACTTCGGTAGAAAAACCAAATTTGGATCAGGAGATATTGACCAAAATACATGAAAATGCACGAATTCTCCTATCTTATTGGCCTTTTTTTATAAAGCTCAACAATTTTTAGCTACACTGTTATAAGAAAACAAAATTATTTTTAATACTTATTTTAATTCAAAAAATATAGCATTAAAAATAGAAAAAGTAAGCTATGAAAAAATAAAACAATAACTCTCATTAAACGACGAGTGGTCAAAATAATATATATTATTATGAATTTTAAATGATGGGCGGCATTAGAAATTTAACAACCCAATCTTTATAGTTATGTAATTGTAATTATTTTAGTGTTTAATGTTAGTTTTATTCTGATAGTGTTAGAATTAATTGTTAGTATAGTAAATCATAGTATATGAAAATTTAAAATACATGTGTTTTCGAACATTTATTATAAAATTACACTAATATAATTTGGTCTGCCTGTTAGAATTTGGGTTATGTATATTTCACTGGCAAAGTTTTATTATAAGTTATGTGCTAATTCTACTATTCTTAATAAGACTCTTAAGGGTGTTATGGTTCTTATATTGAAGAAAATTATCTTCGTATAACGAAACAACAGAGAACAATCATAAATAAATATATATTGAAAGTAAAATACATGAACATTACATAAAAATTAGGTTATAATCAAACATTATTATGCAACTAAAAACTGTTAGTGAAATGTTACCATTGACATTGTTTAAACAGGATCAAATAAATATAAACGGTAGTATATAATTTTTTTTAAGTAAATATACTTCAGTTTAGAAAATTAGCATTAATTGGAAAATTCTTTATAATATATGTGTGAACAAAACTTTATATGCAACTTCGATTATATTAACTTGTTTTGAAAATTAATATAGGATAATTCTTACAATAATGTATATCCTTAATACTAAATTAACTATATTAATTTAATTGCAATTATATTTTTTTTCTTTCTAATTCTGATTCTTAAAATCTCAATTTTAATAAATATTTAAGTACTTAACTCGAGTCTGATACTTTTATTAGGTTGTTTTAGTGGATCTATCTCCAAATTGTGTATCTGGAATCTTCATATACTCTGGTGATCTTCTTCGTCCTGGATACTGTGTCTTGCTGTGTAATTCTAAAAATTGAGCTGCTTATTCCTCGAGCATTACGTTGTAATTCTTCTTTATTCAGGTAATAATTAAGTTAACATCTTGATTCAAAAATACTTAGTTTAAATTGTTTACTTGTAGATATGGGAATACAGTTTTATCGATGAAAACTTTCTAATTGTACACTCTTTCACTATTTTGATATATGTATTATTATCGTAGAAATCGTAATAAAATTGGTATTTAATAAACTTCTTTAATAATAGGATTTTAACTTAATTTATAAGAGCGTGCTTTTCGGCGTCTCTTACCTGTGAAAAAATTATTTAATCTTCCATTTGTTTTTTCTTTTCTTGCCCACTAATGGTTAAGTTGATCTTTCTTTAAAATTTGACTTGTATATTAAGTTGTCTAATTTTGAGGAACTAATAAAAACAAGTTTTCCTAATATTGTTTAAATGTTGTTATTATTCAATTTTCCCTTAATTCTTGGGAATGTATTAACTTTTGAATTTTTTTATAATTTCTTAGACATTCAAATATCTTTACTAAGATTGAATTATGCTATAGTAATTTGTGTAACTTAAGTTGCATAGTTTTGAGTTAACTATAAAATTAGGTTTTATAAATATTGATACTATCTTTCCCTATGCACCTGACTTTAGTATATAAATATCGTTATAATATATATATATATATATATCACAAAAAAAGGAATTAATCGCGGATACATAAAATACAAGAAAAGGAAAATTATCGGGTAAATTCCGCTGTAGAGCAACCGTAGACACGTGTTTCTGACTCATTGGTCGTCGTCAGTACGGTGTAGCCAAGGAATAAGGTGGGATAACCTTGGAGATGTAAGCTACACGGAAGACCATCAGGTGACAGACCGCCATTTGTAGCTTCGGTTAGAAGAGCCTCGGTTTTGAGGATTCACATCCAACCTCGCCACGAGGAAGACAATGCCAACCTGCGTGCCATCCGAGACCCAGGAAAGAAAAATCACAAAAAAAGGAATTAATCGCGGATACATAAAATACAAGAAAAGGAAAATTATCGGGTAAATTCCGCTGTAGAGCAACCGTAGACACGTGTTTCTGACTCATTGGTCGTCGTCAGTACGGTGTAGCCAAGGAATAAGGTGGGATAACCTTGGAGATGTAAGCTACACGGAAGACCATCAGGTGACAGACCGCCATTTGTAGCTTCGGTTAGAAGAGCCTCGGTTTTGAGGATTCACATCCAACCTCGCCACGAGGAAGACAATGCCAACCTGCGTGCCATCCGAGACCCAGGAAAGAAAAATCACAAAAAAAGGAATTAATCGCGGATACATAAAATACAAGAAAAGGAAAATTATCGGGTAAATTCCGCTGTAGAGCAACCGTAGACACGTGTTTCTGACTCATTGGTCGTCGTCAGTACGGTGTAGCCAAGGAATAAGGTGGGATAACCTTGGAGATGTAAGCTACACGGAAGACCATCAGGTGACAGACCGCCATTTGTAGCTTCGGTTAGAAGAGCCTCGGTTTTGAGGATTCACATCCAACCTCGCCACGAGGAAGACAATGCCAACCTGTGTGCCATCCGAGACCCAGGAAAGAAAAATCACAAAAAAAGGAATTAATCGCGGATACATAAAATACAAGAAAAGGAAAATTATCGGGTAAATTCCGCTGTAGAGCAACCGTAGACACGTGTTTCTGACTCATTGGTCGTCGTCAGTACGGTGTAGCCAAGGAATAAGGTGGGATAACCTTGGAGATGTAAGCTACACGGAAGACCATCAGGTGACAGACCGCCATTTGTAGCTTCGGTTAGAAGAGCCTCGGTTTTGAGGATTCACATCCAACCTCGCCACGAGGAAGACAATGCCAACCTGCGTGCCATCCGAGACCCAGGAAAGAAAAATCACAAAAAAAGGAATTAATCGCGGATACATAAAATACAAGAAAAGGAAAATTATCCCACCTTATTCCTTGGCTACACCGTACTGACGACGACCAATGAGTCAGAAACACGTGTCTACGGTTGCTCTACAGCGGAATTTACCCGATAATTTTCCTTTTCTTGTATTTTATGTATCCGCGATTAATTCCTTTTTTTGTGATTTTTCTTTCCTGGGTCTCGGATGGCACGCAGGTTGGCATTGTCTTCCTCGTGGCGAGGCTGGATGTGAATCCTCAAAACCGAGGCTCTTCTAACCGAAGCTACAAATGGCGGTCTGTCACCTGATGGTCTTCCGTGTAGCTTACATCTCCAAGGTTATCCCACCTTATTCCTTGGCTACACCGTACTGACGACGACCAATGAGTCAGAAACACGTGTCTACGGTTGCTCTACAGCGGAATTTACCCGATAATTTTCCTTTTCTTGTATTTTATGTATCCGCGATTAATTCCTTTTTTTGTGATTTTTCTTTCCTGGGTCTCGGATGGCACGCAGGTTGGCATTGTCTTCCTCGTGGCGAGGTTGGATGTGAATCCTCAAAACCGAGGCTCTTCTAACCGAAGCTACAAATGGCGGTCTGTCACCTGATGGTCTTCCGTGTAGCTTACATCTCCAAGGTTATCCCACCTTATTCCTTGGCTACACCGTACTGACGACGACCAATGAGTCAGAAACACGTGTCTACGGTTGCTCTACAGCGGAATTTACCCGATAATTTTCCTTTTCTTGTATTTTATGTATCCGCGATTAATTCCTTTTTTTGTGATTTTTCTTTCCTGGGTCTCGGATGGCACGCAGGTTGGCATTGTCTTCCTCGTGGCGAGGTTGGATGTGAATCCTCAAAACCGAGGCTCTTCTAACCGAAGCTACAAATGGCGGTCTGTCACCTGATGGTCTTCCGTGTAGCTTACATCTCCAAGGTTATCCCACCTTATTCCTTGGCTACACCGTACTGACGACGACCAATGAGTCAGAAACACGTGTCTACGGTTGCTCTACAGCGGAATTTACCCGATAATTTTCCTTTTCTTGTATTTTATGTATCCGCGATTAATTCCTTTTTTTGTGATTTTTCTTTCCTGAGTCTCGGATGGCACGCAGGTTGGCATTGTCTTCCTCGTGGCGAGGTTGGATGTGAATCCTCAAAACCGAGGCTCTTCTAACCGAAGCTACAAATGGCGGTCTGTCACCTGATGGTCTTCCGTGTAGCTTACATCTCCAAGGTTATCCCACCTTATTCCTTGGCTACACCGTACTGACGACGACCAATGAGTCAGAAACACGTGTCTACGGTTGCTCTACAGCGGAATTTACCCGATAATTTTCCTTTTCTTGTATATATATATATATATATATATATATATATATATATAAATGTATTGAAAAATTCAAAAGATTCTTGGTAGTAGTGGCATACAATGAAGTAAAAGTAATAACAATATGACAACTGGTTGTCAATTAGAAAACAACGACAAATATAAAATGCAAATCACAATGTATAATTGAAAATGTAATCAAATAAGCAATAGGACAGTCGGATTACTTATATAGTCACATCAAAAGGCTTGGGATTTACCACAAACTGTTCAGTCAATGCAATTATACAAATAACAACGACGCAACTATGTAATGAAAAATTAAGAGTAGAACTGTTGATATTATAACAATACAGAATGTAAAATCAGTCATGTATAAATGTAAATGAAAGCAAATAAGCATAGGACAATCACCATTACCCATGTAATCCTATCAAATTGGATTAGGTTCACCTAAACATGTACAATCTGATTGAAATACATAGACAATCAACGATGCAACTATGTATGTGTTAAGATGTATTTGTAGCTACAGACATATATGTTTCTACCTAGTTTGGTTTCGTCAGTGCAGCATAACAAAGAAGGTGTATGTTAAAGCATTAATATGTGTTGAATAAAAATTATATAGTATTACCTTAAAATGTCAATCCAAAATGTCCAAGTGTAAAACAACTGTGCACTTACTTAATACTGTGTAATGCCTTATTTCAACCAGGCAGTTAATAAAATATATTACAATTCTTTGCCAAATATACAAATGTATTGAAAAATTCAAAAGATTCTTGGTAGTAGTGGCATACAATGAAGTAAAAGTAATAACAATATGACAACTGGTTGTCAATTAGAAAACAATGACAAATATAAAATGCAAATCACAATGTATAATTGAAAATGTAATCAAATAAGCAATAGGACAGTCGGGATTACTTATATAGTCACATCAAAAGGCTTGGGATTTACCACAAACTGTTCAGTCAATGCAATTATACAAATAACAACGACTCAACTATGTAATGAAAAATTAAGAGTAGAACTGTTGATATTATAACAATACAGAATGTAAAATCAGTCATGTATAAATGTAAATGAAAGCAAATAAGCATAGGACAATCACTATTACCCATGTAATCCTATCAAATTGGATTAGGTTCACCTAAACATGTACAATCTGATTGAAATACATAGACAATCAACGATGCAACTATGTATGTGTTAAGATGTATTTGTAGCTACAGACATATATGTTTCTACCTAGTTTGGTTTCGTCAGTGCAGCATAACAAAGAAGGTGTATGTTAAAGCATTAATATGTGTTGAATAAAAATTATATAGTATTACCTTAAAATGTCAATCCAAAATGTCCAAGTGTAAAACAACTGTGCACTTACTTAATACTGTGTAATGCCTTATTTCAACCAGGCAGTTAATTGGCAAAGAATTGTAATATATTTTATTAACTGCCTGGTTGAAATAAGGCATTACACAGTATTAAGTAAGTGCACAGTTGTTTTACACTTGGACATTTTGGATTGACATTTTAAGGTAATACTATATAATTTTTATTCAACACATATTAATGCTTTAACATACACCTTCTTTGTTATGCTGCACTGACGAAACCAAACTAGGTAGAAACATATATGTCTGTAGCTACAAATACATCTTAACACATACATAGTTGCATCGTTGATTGTCTATGTATTTCAATCAGATTGTACATGTTTAGGTGAACCTAATCCAATTTGATAGGATTACATGGGTAATGGTGATTGTCCTATGCTTATTTGCTTTCATTTACATTTATACATGACTGATTTTACATTCTGTATTGTTATAATATCAACAGTTCTACTCTTAATTTTTCATTACATAGTTGCGTCGTTGTTATTTGTATAATTGCATTGACTGAACAGTTTGTGGTAAATCTCAAGCCTTTTGATGTGACTATATAAGTAATCCCGACTGTCCTATTGCTTATTTGATTACATTTTCAATTATACATTGTGATTTGCATTTTATATTTGTCATTGTTTTCTAATTGACAACCAGTTGTCATATTGTTATTACTTTTACTTCATTGTATGCCACTACTACCAAGAATCTTTTGAATTTTTCAATACATTTGTATATTTGGCAAAGAATTGTAATATATTTTATATATATATATATATATATATATATATATATATATATATATATGTATATATATTAAATATATATTAAAATAGGAGATTCATGCATTTTCATTCATCAATTTTTGTCAATATCTGGCATTTCTAAAAAACATACAATTGGCTTTTTATCGAAATGTTGAGACTTTAATTCTTTATTAGCTCATGTAAAAAGAAACACATCATTCTATTTAACTTTTTTGAGAAGAAAACTAATATTTGCTCACATTTCAATTAACGCCATCTACCGGTGATGGCAATAGTACAGGATACGAAAAACAAAGGTTCTGTTTGTAGAGCAAATAACCTTCTTTTAAATGAGACCAAATCTTTTAAAATGGGTTACGCCAAACGGGAGTAATCGTAGTTTATTTAAAGAAACAATTGAGCTGCCTCCACCACTTGATTTTAATAGATAGTAAACAATGTGCAGACTAAAAGTATTCAAGAATGTGTAGGGAATAAAATTCAAAAATGTTTGACCACCTCTCAATTAGTAAAAACACGAAAAAAATTCTTAAATTTTAGCATTGATCATGACTGTTACGCCCCTAGCGTACATTTTACAAATTCTAAAATAATTTCCAACCTTTTCTCTTTGACACTTTTATTTGAAATTTTTTTACCCGGCAGTAATATGACTACTGATTTCTGAGATATAGCTGGCGGCCATTGTAAGTTGGCCATCCTGTACACATCTATTCGGTCAAAATCCACTTTGGTTGTGCTCAAGCTACTAAACTACCTTTACTACTTTATGCAATACATCTATCACGTATCGCTGAATTTTGCTTCATTCAATAGAAGAGTTTCCTCTTTGCTTTCAATACAAACAATTCTATTATTATTATTTTGTCCCATTCCTATGATTTTCAAAGTAGTATAGGTTTAGGTGTCTATATCCTTAATTTTTTCTCCCGAATTGTCTTTGTCTCGAATACTCTTTCGATCATATTGTTCTGGATGTTCAGGAAACTTAAAGACATTGCAGGTAAGACTTATTGATGACTACTTCACAGGGATATGGATAAAATGTGCTACCAACTTGATGTCTAATGAACTAGTCCCAAAACGTAATTAACGCACTGTTTCAAATACGTATATATAATTCTCTAAATTTTACTGGGTGTTTTTTGATTGTAAGATTTACTAAATAATTACGTTAAAGATCGCCTCAAGGTGACAATAAATTATGCTATCATTATTACCTTCTTTAGTTATTTAATTCTTCTATCAGTTTTAAATTAAATTATGTATATATTGTGGTTATATTGTTGAATTTATAAGTAGAATATGCGAAGAAAATGTCTTGTCATTTGATTCATTAATAAATATTAGTATTTAAACAAAAACCACACATTTGTTTTGATATTATTAGTTCCAGTAACAAAAAAGCATTAAATCTAAATGTCCGGGTCAAATACACAATATGAAATTCTTTCGAGACGGAATTTTTAGTAAATGTACTCAGTTCACTCAAAATATGTTGCAATTAGTGCCAAGTTCATGTGATTACCTTTTGTAGACTTCAAGGTTTTCTACAATAAATTCCCTATCTCTCGCGTTGTATTCTTAGAATGCCTTATGAAAGGTAAATTGGACGTTCCTTCCGAAACGATCATTTGGAAAATGTGAAACCGCAGAAAATTAATACAATTTTAAATGCGATTTTATGCGTCACATGGGACCGTATATAAAATGCTATAGTCTTAGGGTATTTCTTCAAATTACGTTACGACAAATTATCAAATCGTGGGAAAACGTAATTATGTGCCGTGAGCGGTATATAACAATAATAGTAATAATAATTATATTATTGGATATAAATACTAATATAAATACTAAATACTATAAAAATTTGACAGCAGAACTCTTTTGTTTAATAGTAATATAATTATTAGAGTGTGAAATAACTTAAAATAAAAAATAGAATACAAAGTTGAAACGTTTGTTTATTTGATTGCGCTTGTAGTATTAATATACATTATTACTTTAGGTAAAATCAGTGATATTTATATCTATATAATTTAAATTTCTGTACGAGATATGAACACTAGAAAGAATATATCTAAGGATAATACTGAAAGAAGTCCCTCAAGTTCTCAAGACAGTGGGGATAAAGAAGAAGAAAAAAGTATGGATTTATAAAAATGTTATTAGAATAAATGCAAGATTTAAATGAGAAATTTGACCAACAAAGTCAAGAAATAAATACGCTATTAGATAATCAAAGTCAAGAAGTTTGATGAACAAAATAGGAAACTTGATAAACAAAGTCAAGAACTCAAGTCAAGCCTAGAAGAATAAGAAATAAATTATAAGCATATGTTAATGGACCACTTACAGCTGGCTCTGGGACACTTAAACATAATACAACTTCCACATAACCTCAACACTGTTTTATGTAAGTGAAGTGTTCAGTATATAACTAAATATGTTTTTCCTGATATTGAAGTGAAAAGAAAGAACCAACGAATAAACGACGAAGAGGTATTTCAAATTCATCAAAATATAAACGAAATCGTATTAAATCTTGTAGAACTCAAGGAAGAGAATACCGAAATTACAAAGATAATCTTGTTCGTTCTAAAGCCATTGGATATCCCTGCAGGTTGAGTTTTTGTGTATTTTTCTATTGAGTAGTAGTTAAAACGAAAGTCGATTTAATTTTAGTTGTCCTGTAACGAAGTTCCTTCGTTAATTGCATCAAAATAACATTTTTGAATTCATAATTAATTTATTTGTAAATATCAAATTACCTGTATGAATGTTATTTTGTTCAAATGTTAATATTGTATAGTGTGAAATGAGTCGACCTGTATATAGGATCAATTGCTTGTAATAATTCTTATTATTTACTTATTTTTAAATGGAAAAATACCGAATGCCTACGTCATGCTCAGAGTCGCGTGTTTCATATCAGTATCGTGTGTAAATTTTATATTTTGAACTGTTTTACTTATGTACGTAGACGATTCTAAACATATAAAAGACCGTCGCCGAGCTTGTCTCGTTCACTTAGATCTCCGACCTACCTCGACTCCTATGCCTGACTTTATTCAGCCTTTGATGGCGTGAAAAAGACCAAGATATCCCGTAAAGATCGTTCTGTATTCAGGTCCTTGTACCATGGAACAGACGTTCTAAATCCATTTATTCTCATCCGCATACTTCTTTCTTATTCAGGCTAGATGTCGTGAAAAGATTGAGTATTACCGTTTAAAAACCTACAATCCTTCACGATCAGACTTTGATGTCGTGATCCCCATAAATCCGAAATTAATTTTAATTACTATTTCAGATGTTTTACAACCGTTAAATTGCGACGCTAATCTAAGATATTTTGTATTAACCCGCGCCGCGTATTTGTATTTATGTTTTGCCGCAAAGTTATTGAACCGATGCCCGCGCTATTTTAGTCCGTATTAAAAACATTAATTTTATCATTGTTTTCCGAGATCGAAATATTCTTTAAACGAGCACGTCGTAACATGGATATATAACTTCCAGAACAATTTAAGTTAACCTAGTTACGTATATTAATTCGAATTGGCAGAGACATATCTTTTGTTTATTAAAAATAATAGAAATGTATTGGGATCTATTAGTGTCATTTCAGGGGCTAGATTTGATTGCTTATTTGATCCTATGTTAGTTTACGATAAACGAAACTTCTTTTGTTATGATTTAAAGATATCAATAAAGCAGATTCGGATGGGTGTACCACTTAAAACTCCCAGGTCAAATATCTCGGAAACGGATAAAGATATTTCAATTTTGTAAAAAGTAGTTACCAAAGAATGTGATCGACTCTAGTTTGCTCTCACAATTGTGTTTTATTATGTGAAGATATAGATGGCGCTGCGATGAAAAGAATTTTTTTGATCGCCACAATCTTCATTTGTTTTTTATTTGAAAGAGTATTAAAATTAATGTAAATTTTATTTTTTGTGTTAGTTTCCAAAATTTAACGGTTTCATAGATATTCGTGTTTAAAGAAAGTAAAGAGTAATTTTAAAGTTTTGTCTTTATTTTGTTTAAATAATTAATTTGTAGGGGAAAATAGCAGTAAACATATTCAAAATTCTTGCTATTATAGTTACTTCACAATTTAAATTTTATAGTTTGTAGTTCCTTTTTATAAATTCCACTTCATAGGCACCCATAGGTATGTAAGCAGAAAAGCATTCATGTCTGTGTTATATGTATGTATGCTTGCTTTGATTATTTAGGAAATATTTTGACATTAGCACTGTAATGTTAGCGGAAAACAACAACTTTATGAATCAGATCATGTGGAGTGACGAATGTCGTTTTCACAACAATGGTACTTAAACATAATGCTTGATATTGGTCAGAAGATAATCCTAGGTGGATAAGGCAAACAAGAAATCAAACAGTTTTTGGCGTTAACGTTTGGTGTGGAATGTTAACGGATATATCTTTAGCCCCCACTTTTATCATGAAACATTAACTGGTGTGCGCTACTTACATTTCCTGCAAAATGAGTTGCCACTACTTTTGGAAGATGTTATGGAGCTGCGAAATAAATGTGGTTACATCAAACTGCTAATAATGTCAACATAGTTACTGACAATTTTAATCAAACGTTCCCACGTCGTTGGATTGGTACTAATGGAGTCCTTAAGTGGGCGGCTCGTTCGCCGGATCTAACCCCGTTAGAATTGTTTCTTGTGGGCTTACTTGAAAGCTGAAGTTTACAAGGAACCCACAACAGATATGGGCGACCTTTATAAAAAAAATTATGCAAGTGTTCAAAAAATTAGTAGAAATACATTGTTAAATGCTTGCGGAAGAGAACTAATAAGGCGATATACGTTATGTAGCAATCAAGAAGGCAACAATTTTGAACATCTTTGTTAGTTATATGTGATCCTTTAGTATTTAAACAAAATAAAGACAAAACGTTAAATTTACTTTTACTTTCTTTAAACACGAATATCTATAAAACCGTTAAATTTTGGAAACTAACACAAATAATAAAATTTACATTAATTTTAATACTCTTTCAAATAAGAAACAAATGAAGATTATGGTGATCAAAAAAATTCTTTTCATCGCAGCGCCATCTATATCTTCATATAATAAAACACAATTGTGTGAGCAAACTAGAGTCAATCACATTCTTTAGTAACTATTTTTTACAAAATTCAAATATCTTTATCCGTTTCCGAGATATTTGACCTGGGAGTTTTAAGTGGTACACCCTGTATAGATGTAAATAAAAATGTGTATGAATATTAATATTGTTTTTGACAGATAATAAAGTCTATTTTTAGATAAGTTCCCGCACGTTTCTTTACTGTTTTCTTTTCACCAGTCCGTCAGTAATGAATTCAATAAGTGTATAATTAGTTCAATAAGCAGTAAAGAATATTAAAACAAAAATACTCACGGTCAATCTCCACTTAGCTAGCTGTAGAGTTTTGTATTCACATGTCTAAAAATAACAACACTACACCTGCCATATTTGCATTTGTAAATAGTACCAACAGGACAAAGTCGCGAAATATTATATTACCAAAAAGGGACGTCTAGAATTTCATGACATTGGTGCCTGTGAGTATAGGCAACCCAAGATACTTGTGTTCATATCAATATTTTCCTTTATATGGACAAGATATGTTGCTTGTATATGTCTTATAACATTTGCTCCGTTTATTATTAGAATTATTTAAACAAGCATCATGTTATAGTCCAATGAAGTTCTTCAATAAAGGTTGCGAAGATAACATAAATATGCTTTTTAGGAGATTTTACGACATTAGAACTAAAAACCAACAAGACTTTTATCTGCAAGGTCAGATAGAAATATGCAATGTCAATAGACCAAAGCCAAACAAACGCACAGGAAGAACAAACCAGAATTCGATCTTACAAACACTTTATCAAGATAGATGGGAAAAATGTTAAGATATGTCAAAAAGCGTTTTTGAGCATTCACGGAATTTCAAAAGAACGCATGAAGAGAATCAAGCTATTGTCTTGTAATAATCAAACACAGTTTAAAAAGTTCACCGTGCAAAGTGCTTGTTATTTTGCAGTGTGTTTTATTCTTTTTATTGTTGTTGCGTAAAATAAACGGCACAGACTCTATAATGTCATCGAACATTTTAAGAGATCCAGATTCGAATGTACCATGGCTTGCTAAAAGAAAACGCAAAGCGGGAAAATGTGAGGTTATAAAAAAGCAGAAAGTATCTGGAGAGTATCATATAAATCATAAAGGTGCTGCTAAACCGGCTAGGTCTACAGCGGTAAACTGCAGGTAAACTTACATTGATTCCAAGGTAATTAATACTCTCTAATTAATATTTTTTGATGCAGATGCAAACGCTACAAATGCTTAGAAAAGATTGAATTTAACGATCGTCAAAAATATTGCAAAAATTCGTTCTTCAAAGAATGAACAGGACAGCTACCAAGCGGGTTTTATTTCATTCAAAAATGTAAAACAAAGAAGACCTAGACGTAATCAAAATGACGATGATGACGGTCCATCTTTCGACCATTCTGTAGCTTTTTATTATAAAATCAGATTAAATGGAATAGAAGAAGACTTATGCCATACTGCGTTTTTGAGCTTGCATGAGATTACCAGAGGTCGATTGCGAAGAATACAAGATTCCACCAAAACTTCTGGATTAGCTCCTTGTGACAAGCGTGGAAAACATGACAATAGGCCCTCCAAAACACCAGATGAGATTTTGAATCTTATTCGGTTGCACATTAAGTCTTTTAGAAGGAGACAATCTCATTATTCACGCAGAGATAATCCCAACAAAGTCTATTTACCGGAAGAGTTAAGCGTTAAGAAAATGCATGAGATGTTTTTAAATTAAATTAGAATTAATGTTTCATATCCCATTTATTATAAAATATTTAAGAGTGATTTTAATACCACGTTTGGTGTACCAAGAACTGATACGTGCGCTAAGTGCGACGAACTTACTCTAAAAATACAATCTGCTAATGATGATGCTATCAATAATCAACTTATGACTCAAAAAGATCTTCACCTGCGAAAAGCAGAAAAGTTTACCCAGTTAAAGAGACGTTACAAATCAGAAGCAAGAGCAGGCAGATGCATGGCAATATCATTTGACTTTCAACAAAATCTTCCTTTGCCGCATATAAGAACCAGTGACGTATTTTTAAAAAATCAGCTGTGGTACTATGTCTTTGGGATTCACAACTTAACTGATGATTTAGCTTCTATGTATGTTTATACAGAAGATACTGCAAAAAAAGGTTCTAACGATGTCACATCCATGGTTCTACATTACTTTAATAATGAAGATATAACACATAATAATCACCTTATTATATTTAGTGATGGATGTTCTGGTCTGAACAAAAATCATGTAATGGTATATTTCCAGTTCATGGTGGTACATGTTTTAAAACTATTCAAAAAAATACTCACATATTTCCCATAAGAGGCCACTCTTTTCTGCCTAATGACCAGGATTTTGCTCTAATTGAGAAGAAAAAACGAAACAATAGCCCAGAAGTTCCAGAAGATTGGGATTTATTAATGAAAGAATCGAGGGAAAAACCATCTCCATTTAACGTCGTCAATATGAGTCAAGAAATGTTTTTTGATATGCAAAGCGCATGTTTTCCTTACTTCTTAAAAAGTCCAAGACCAAGTTTAAGCTTGAGACAAGCCCGTGTTATCGAAATATCGGCTGATTCTCAATATGTCAAAGTTCGAGAAACTTATACTGGCCTATGGACGCACTGCGCCGTTCGAACTAAAAAACCTTTAGAAAATTTCATGGATTTGAAAACCTTGTATAATAAAAAAAACTTTTTATCAGTTCTGATAAAATAAAAAATATAACAATTCTGGTCGCCTTCATAAAGAAACCAGTGTCTCGCTTTATCAATCATTTTCTGTAATAGAAGCCACCAACAATATTGATGAAGAGGATAACAACGATGGACAAGAATAGAAAAAAATATTTTTATTAATTACTTTACATAATAAAACAGATTAATTAAAAATATCCTGATTTTTTATTAGCAAAAACATCCATTGTCAAAGCTCATTATTTGTTTTTCTTCCAAACTAAATGTTTCATATTCATAAAGTTTATTGCAAATCACGCAAAAATAAGGACTTTTACTCATATTAGCATAAAAGAAGTGATAAACCAAATGATATTGACTTGGTAAAGTTTTTTTTGTTTTCTGGAAACACAGTGATTTTGACATTGGTTATTTTTGATAAAAACCCCTCAATTGTGGTCGTGTGGCCGGTCTTCGCAAACTTAGACCACTTTCTTCAAGTCTTCGCCTAATTGTCCTTTTACTGATTCAAACCCATTTCTAAGCGATTTTGTAGTTCAACTGCTGTTTTTTTGCGACTCCTTAATGTATTCAACACAATAAACACGTCTTTGGAATGTGACAGTCTCTAGAAACCGATTCCAAGCATCCTAAACTGTAGTACGAGGTATTTCTAATATACGAGACACGCTGATTACGACCATCTTCAATCAATGCAATAATTTGTCCAACGTTTGCACTAGTTAATGGCATTGTGAACGCTTGAAAATTGTTGTTTAACGTGAAACTGACGTCCCTAAGCAACTGAAAAAAAAGGCCAAGAAATGCCCACTAACTTATTAATGTGGATTTCAGAAAATATGTAAGCAACTTATATAAATATGTTAAAAATATTTTTTTTAGTTAGACTAATCAATACGAAAATTTAACAACACTAATATAACAGTTCAAATCTTTATTTAGACAAAAAAAACAAAATTTGTAGAGCTTCAATAAATATTTCAAGATGACCGGGTTTTTTTGCCGGTCAGTGTATAAATGAAATGAAAAATGTTTATAGTTTTTCAGGAAAAATTAAAAAAAACAGTTAACCTGTGAAATTATCATTACAACTAAAGCAGATTCATCATTATCCGATGAAAGAACGAAGCTTAATTGCTTAACAAGCGGACTCGTTATGTATCGTGTTTCTTACGTATTCTGGTAAACGGCATGAAATACCCGGAGCCGATCCGGAACCCCGGCTACCACGAACCAACAACGGAACACAGAACTGCTTCGGCTACAGTTGTTGACGGACAGTGGCTTGTGAAGTTCGCTCAGTGGCGGACGGGTGAGTGTGAGAGTGTGGCGCAGGATGATGTGAAATAATAGCAGAAGACATGTGTGCCACCATAAACTCTTTTGCCGTGTTCATACTTCTGTTTGTAAGTAAATTATAATTTTTTCGATATACCAACCAGTATGTTATTACTATTACTTGCAATCTATCATCATCAATGAAAGGCATTACTTGGAGTGATTTTAAAATGATGTTGATAGTGATTCTTCTTTTTAGACCTTCAGTAGTCGTATGTTCTATGTGTCTAAGTTACCAAAGCTATTCTTAAACACAATAATCTATTAAAGTTCAAAATACACATCTTAAGGCAACATTTAATAAAAGTAATCGAAGGAATCCTTATTTACTTTTTTCTTATAAATTTACCATAACATCCCCGAAAACCTATTTGATGTTGTATTATAATTAACTGTTAATTTTCTAGTTCAATCAATCTTTTTGAATATATTACATGTTTAACGGTATCGAGGGTGTCTAAGTTCGATATCTAGCCAACAGATATTAATTTACGTTTTTATGAATTTAACTAGCCATTCTACTGAATAAACCATAGCCAGTAATTGAGTAATATTCATAATATACTTTATTGCCATATAATTACAAGGCAGAAACAAAGGCAAACGTCAAAGTAAACAATAATTTTAATGCATTTCACAAAATAACATATATGTTTTATTTTTAAATACAGTAGAGTATTAATATTTCTAATATTCTTTGGCGATTTGTTAAAAAAAATTAATCTTGCATACCCCAAACCACTCCCACTCAGAGTAAGTTTGTGTATTGGATAGCAGCAGCAATCTCCATGCCTGGTACCGTATCCGTGCCTGGAAGCATTTTTATCAAACAGTGTTATGTTTTTAAGGGAGAATATTTGTACTTTATAAATATAAATAGCGAAGACTGTCAAAAAATTATTATTTTTGAAGTAGACTCTGTATGACTGATTAACTTTAGTTTGTATAAAGTACGTACGATTCGCTTTTGTATTATAATAAAGATCTTAGATAGATCGTGCCATTGCCACCCCAGGCCACGATGCCAAATCTAATATATGACAGGCAACCGCTGTAGTAGGAGGCACGATGTACATATTCGCTGACAAGTTCTTTCATTAGACGGATACGGTAGTAGAAACTGCATAGTTTTCTGCATAATATATCTATGTATTTTTTCTATTTGAGAAATTCATCGACAAAAACCCCGAGCAAGCGGGCGCTAACTTTTGTTGGATATTTACAGATGTTCAACTCTAAGTGCGTCGGATAAGTAAGTTGTACAGATTTGAAGAGTATTACATTTGTTTTACCATGGTTTACGTGTAAGTTGATTTTAATAATTTCCAGGTCGTTAAATATATCTGTCTCAACAAAAAGAATTGTAGCTTCTGCATAATTCATTACAAAAGAGCTTGGACTGTAAGTACAATTTAGGGAGTAGATGTTATTAAAGTAAATTAAGAACAGCGAAGGTCCTAGGACACTGCCTCGTGGCACCCCTTGGTTAACAGTTTCAGTCTTAGAGGGCACTGTTTTATCATCCCTAGTTACAGTAACGCTTTCATGCCTGCTTGATAAATAACTACTTAACCAAGCAAGAGTAATATAATTCCGTAATGTTCCAGCTTTTGAAGTAAGCATTGATATTAAATACTATCAAGAGCTTTTGGTACATCGAGAAGAACACCACACGGTATTCTTTTATTTTCAAGAGCAGCCAGGATACGATCTGTGAAATAAAACAGTGCGGTTTCAATACTTTTGCCTTTGAGATAACCATGTTGAGATTTACTTATTAGCTTATGTTTCACAAAGAAGTTAAATAAGCGCTCATGCACTACTGTTTCAAACAATTTAGCAAAACCCGTCAATAAGTTTATCGTACTGGAGTTATTTATGTCATCAGGACAAACCTTTTTGTAAATAAACACAACATTGGCAAGTTTTAAATAAATGATGAAAAACAGTCAGTCATGAAAGAATGTATATTTAAAGAAGAAATTGTTGTATTTAATTGAGTTACTGATCGTGCTGTATTTTTATTAAACTTGTACGTCAGTTTACTATTAGATATACAAACATCAGAAATTTCGCAATTTTAAACAAAAAATGTCTTAGTTTGTTAAACTACTAATAAGCTTTGTGAATTTGGTAACATGAGTAAGTTTTTAACATCTCCTTTGACATTTATGTAGTACTAAGCTATTGTACAGAGGGCAACACATACCGGGACTCTTGACAATCCTTTCTAAAATGCGAATTGTACCGGTGTTATACACGTAAGCACATCAATACATTTGTCAGTAATAGCTCAGCTTAATATAATCATTTAAAAAAGCCCATATTCTTTTCAAATCGTTTATTGGCAATATACACATATATATTTCTTTGCACCTCTTGCATTCCAACATATTTCCAATTACTTTCTTCTTGCAAATAAAGCAATACCAATCATCTGGGTTGGGTTGGGTTGGGTAATTTTTGATGGGTCTGGTATTGCTTCTTTTTGCACCTTCTTCCAATTTTTCAAAATACCGTTGCATCTTTTTGTTGAGGCCTTTCTTGTTGAGTTTCTAGGTCTCTTTTGAATGGAGTACTGCTCAAAATAACAGCTGTCTGAGATATCTTACTTCTTGCTAATTGTCAGTATTTTCTGGAAATGAAATAATTTCTTGTACTGATACATTATGTCTTAGATGGTTTGCTGCTTCCGGGATAGCTTCAGTCTTGTAATCATTTGCAGCCTGATACGCAACCATATCCGCTTCAGCATCAATCAGCAATGATTGTAGTAGCACTCCGTTTTAATCATCTAGAAAAACCTCGACAGCCACAAAATCGGCATCACCAAAAGTCTCTCTGCCCACTGGCCATATTTTAGTCGCTGCACCGTTATTGATGGTCATTATAACATGTATCACTCAGTAGAGCTGTTATAGTCTATTGTGAGAATGCATTTCCTGAGTTGGTCCTTAACCATTTTTTGGCTGTTTGCGTAAAATAAGTTTCCATGGGTATAAAAAAATCTACATCTAATGGTTGCCGACAATTCCGTTTTTTTCGCGTTAGTAGTAAATCTTTTAAATTTTTCGTGTGTGTGATGTGACTAATAATAATAAAACCTTATTCTCCTTAAAATACTTACCGTTGCTAATAAGTTGATTTAGCCACCCGACGAGAAGGTCATCGTTTATGTAACCTGTGCCAAAGATATCTGCAATAGCAAATGCTCCAACTTTCAGTTCATTTTCCATTCGCTACGTTTGAAGATAATCGTTGTGAGTATACAACCATCAGCTGCATATACATAACAAACAATAGTGGTGTTGGTACCTCGTTTTCCACTAGAAATACCACCTACGTCGTGTTTCCCTTTTCTGATTCCTTTTTGGATTTTTGGAAAAAATCACTTTCATCGACGTTATATACCTATACTCATAGCTGTAAAACCATGTTCATCAATGGTTCTTTCTAGAATGTCAACACATGTGTAAACACTATTGAATCTAGCAGCTTTATCTGCTTCTTCTCTGACTGCCTTAATGAGAAATATGGATGGCGCTTCATAAAATTATAATACCATGTCTTGCCAGCTATACCATTTTGTACAATGAAGTTATTAAGAATTTGGTTTCGATTGGCTACTTGGAAAGTAATACGGTGAATATCATTTATAGTAATATGAAAGAATCTTTCTTCTAACTTTAGAATATGATGTGGCAATTCCTCTTCCATTTCCTACGAAAATGTTTTTAGACGAACCTGTTGTTTAATCCAATTTTTTGCCCTTTTACGCGGCCTTGGAAAGTTGGCTTTCGAATGTTGTATCGTTTGCAACATTCATTAACGCAGTGCTTCTTCTCTTTGAATTCATATAAGAGGGATCTCTATAAAATTAACCGTAAATATTAATCATTTTTTAATTTTTTTTATACCGAATGAAAGAGAATTCGATTATCTATGTACGCCTAGTAATATTTTTTCTAAAAATATTTTAGAAATTGTCATAATTAGCAGCAGAAATAGGTAAATATTAGACATTTTGTCGAATTTATTTTGAAATAAATAAAAAGAAATTCAAAATTTTACTACTAAGCGTAAGTAAATTTGAGTTTTCTCTACAAATTCGTGTAATTATTTATAGCATTGGTTAAAATTTGATCTTAATTTTAAGGGGAAATCGTAAACCCTACAGTGATAATGTTAATGATTTTTGTACATTGTCAAATGGACTGGCCCGTCGAGTAGAGATCCCTCTTAAGGCGCGTCGCATATCTTCCTCCCACCACTGATTATACTTTCGTTTTATTGACTACATTTTTTCTTCATTCATTTTTATAACAATATACTTTGTTCAGAAACATTATTCCAATTTACCGCCTTACATTGAATAGTTCGAGAAAACGTACCTGGTACGATATACTAAAGCGTTAGGGGTACCTACTATGATTTTTTTCCCTGTTTTATGGTTAAAATAAGATTATCTGCATAATAATAATAAGTGACTGTTTTGACACATAAATTTTATTCGGAAATGAAAAACCCGTCAAGATATTTCTTCTTTTATGGTGATTAAGGGATTTATTTAAAATAAATTAAGTATAACGATTCCCTTAGGAGACATAAAGATTTTTAGTAATACATTTATTTAATAATTTAATTAATTTAAGTAAATTCTACTGTACGAAATGCAAAATCGTCACGTTTTATTTCAAGAAACCACAAAGGTATTTATACCCACAAGATATACTACAAGAGCTGCCAATATATATTTAAAACTTGAGTGAAGTTTTAAGAGTTTTTCTTCAAACAAGTTAGTGCTACCTTATACGGAATTAAACACTGCGTATCTTGTTTTTGAATAAATTTGTTTTTATAATAAATACACAATGGTTTCAGTGTGGTTTAATTGCTGGCATTATATTTAACCAGAAAAACATACATGCGGGTTTTTAAAAATATGTTTGAGTAAAAATAATTATTTACGCTTGTTCAGCTGTGGTGGCACACAAAGGAAAATTTTGGCAAATTACTTTTAAAGAATTTGCATATACATACGTATACCAGCTGGTTCTAAATGTAGTATTAAAAGAATGTTGGAATTTTAACCATTACTAATTTGGAGACTAAGTATCAGCATAAAAATTAAAATAAAACTTAAGATGAATTTACATGGTAATAACTATACCGCGATAATGTCCTTTAAAATCAGATTTTTTGGCATTTTTAAATAGTGAAACAATGAACTGCACTACAGTCACATTGCATAATTAATGCTATTATTGTAATTGTATTTTTTAGGGTTTTTAAATAAATACTATATTTTTTGTAAAATATAATTTTTCAACTAATTTAACCTAAGCTAAAATATAATTAATAAGTTAAATTTTAAATAATTTTATAATTCGGTTTTCCTTAGAGTAGAAATATCTAATATGATTTTTCTGCATTGCACTGAGTAATTAATTAGGTAAATTTTAATTAGAAAAATTTACATCTCAAGAAACATGTTTCAAGACGATTAAGAAGACTCGAATTTACTGCCCAGGTAGCGAAGTGGTAGCGCACCTGACTAGCAATTGAGAAGAGTGGATTCGAGCGTCACCCTGGGTAAATTTTTCTAATTAAAATATACCTAATTAATTACTCAGTGCAAAGCGGAAAAATCATATTAGATATTTCTACGCTGAGGAAAACGAATTTCAAAATTATTTAAAATTGAACTTATTAATTATATTTTAGCTTAACGCTAGGCATGACCTACTGGAAACATCTAGTTGTAGTAGTGTATATAAAGTTACTATTAGGTTTATAAGTTCAACAGAAGAAACTCTGTCCTAAACTGTTTTATTGTCGGGAGGTTAGAAGCTACTGCAATATAAAGTCACTGGTAACTTGTAATTGTTCGAGGCTAGGTTATGACGGACTTATACACTTATATTCGTTATCAGATTTTATTGTACTCTTCTAAGAAGTGTCATTATAACAGTCATACTACGGAGAGTCTCCTTACTGCTATCCTATTTTGACTATTTATATCTATTAATTTTAACTTACACTATTTACGAAACAGATTGTTATATAGTAGTCTACTTGGATACTTGCAAAACATTGTTAAATGACAATTTTCGCCATGCATAACGCATTGTAAAATATTCCCCTCATTAATTATCACATCTCCCTTCGCTGGGGGAAGGAAAATAAAGAACATTGTTTTTTTTTTCATAGTTACATACTACAATATTGCACTTATTATCTATTTATATTTAGAAAACATACTCATCACATGGCAAAATTTTCAACCTCGAGATTTTTGCAGATGTCCACGTTTTGGTTTTTCAAAAATCTCTCTCTCTCTCCCTCCCTCCCTATCTCTATGTCTATGTGTGACCACGATAGCGGTCAAACCGTTATCATCCAATAATCATATCCAAATTATGTATTTACGTGTATAATCTCCCTCTTGAGATCTGATTAGTTTTTCAGTAAAATCGGTAGACCGGAAGTAGTATGTAGTTTACTTCAGTGAAAAAATTGAATTTTGCTAATATTTCATCAATTACTAAGTTTAAACAAATTTATAAAGAATTCAAACGTACTCAAAATTAAATTTGAGAAAATTTTATTAAAATCGTTTTCCGAAATTCCTACCGGAAAAAGGTCTTTCACTCTTATCGAAAATCAGTTTCTTGCGAATATTTCACAAGTTATGCTTTTTAGACAGGTAAGTTACGAGTATAAAAGTATTTAGAACTTATTTTTCAATACCTCTTGTATAAAGAAAATTTCAAAATTCGGACCGCAAGTAACACTTTTATTCTTATCGAATAACGATTTTTTGTAAATATGTCGTAAATTATGCGTTTTATATATATTTGTCACGATACAAAAGGATTCGAGCTGCATTTGCAATATTTTTTGTATACATGAAATTACAAAATTCGGACCGGAAGTAACACTTTTACTCTTAGGGAGTAGCACTTTTTTTTCGAACATCTTGCAAAGTATGCATTCTATGGAAATTTATTATGAGAACAGAAGTACTTAGAATAGGATTTTGAATAATTTTTGTATAAAATAATCTGAAAATACTATAATTTGAAACGCTAATACGTAAAGAAAGTATTGTGGTGGCCCCACCTAATTTTTTATAGCTTATTATTCTTAACCATAACAGAAGGACCTTTATCTTCTAACGTATTACCTACTTCATTTTTAATTAAAATCTTATCATTTACATAATAATGAATGCTATCTCTATGTTTATCTAAAAATGATTCCCTATGAACTTTTGAAGTGATAAATTTATCTCTTGCCTGCGAGCTGTTTGACTTCGATCGAGTAATTGTCGAAATTATAAATGGGCTATATCGCGGTTGTTATGGATGATGGTAAAGGATTTTCTTAACCGAACACTAGTTCATGTGGAGCGTATCTCATCTCTGTGTGAACTCTGTTGTTAAACGCAATCTCTAATATGGTATCCATGTGGACCAGTTCCCCCTTTGCTTTGAAAACCGTGTGCGAAGAGATGCTCCCAAATTCTCCTATTAGCATTTTCTATAGCACCTACAGTTTCGTGGTGATACGCTGTTGATTTTAACCCTCTGTATTCCTAAAATAATGCAAGTTTCTATTAGATTCGTTGACATGAATTCTGTCCCTTAGTCTGATGTTATGTTGCTTTTTTGGAAGACTTTTGACAAATAATAATATACATACCACATTTAACAAGCATCATGACTATATGATCTTTATGGATAAAGAAAAGACCTTTTTTGTTCAATACTTCTGTCTTATTCTAGTTTTCCTATTTTGAATTACATTCATCGTCTTTTTCAGTGCGGTCATTAAAGCTTAATAATGTTCTTTTCCTATATTATCTTTTGGAACTGATCTGTAATATTAATGATTATTTATATATGTAGTTAGTTCTTGTACCTAATAGTTTTGATTTTTGGGAAAGAGCAAGAAAGCTTTCTACAATAATATTGGGATGGCAGGATATCCTCTGAAGTAATCTGTTTAAATCTGAATTCATTATCTTATTGCTGGACTGTTCTATGAGTAAATATTTCATTCCAAGGAAACATTCTGAAACTATTCTGAAAATCTTGACATCACTAATTTAAGATCATGAAAAGTTCAGTGCTTTAATCATTTCCAATTTAAGCTGTTTAAAACCTGATCTTTCTAAAGCATAGAGAATGTGTGTACAAAGAAGAGATGCTGGAATTGTCACCTCGTTTAGTCGTAACATCACTACCACTGACAGAAATCGATCAGACTCGATATTATTACATCTGATATGCCTCAATATGTTAATTTTATTTACAATTTTGTACACTGGGCCACCATCGACTTTCATTTAAAATGTTAAATGTAGGCATACGAAGGATGTAAATAAATTCAAGTATTACAAAGGTATTCATGTTTTAATAATGAACGCTTACAGAACGTTAATAATTTACTCAAATAAAATTTGACTGCTCTGTGTAGAAATTACTTCAGCAACCAATTGCTTTTAGAAAATTTGCATACCATTTTAATTATTCTTCAGGGATTTTAAAACTGCAAGCTCGGTTAAAACTTGTTTTGCTTATTTGTGGTAGTTTACCTGCGAGATACATTTTATGGATAATCATTTCTGGAATGAATGGGATGTTTGACGGAAATTTCTTTTCTCACGTATCCAAATAAGACATTATAACCAATTTAATATTATTAATAGTAAATAATAATAATAAAATTTCATTATTCAGCTGTATTTATTATTTATAAGTGAATAAAGTAATAATATGATATAATTTAAAGATTAAAAGTCTAATTTATTAAATAACGACGAATGCGATTACATATACAGGGTTATTTTTTTAAATCTGGACATGGGCTAACTTTTTTCTTTGCAAAGATAAACCTATGGTTTTAGGAATTAGTCCAAATAAGAAAAATGTGTGGAAAAAATCAACGCGTTATTGTCAAATTGGGCGCTATTTCAGAGAAACTCATTTTCTTAAATGGCAACACTGCATTTTTTCTAATACATCTTGAGATTCAAGACCAAACAGAAAGAGTGCAAGTTTTTGATTAGAGTGGCAGTTTACGAGCTAATAGTGCCTAACTTAATTTATTTTCCAGCATTGAAAGAATAGTAACAAAAATTAATTACGTAACGTTTATTTAAAAAAAAAATTCGAAATTATTTCCTTGTTGGGTTTTACAGCAACAAATACGTTCAACAAAATTTGTATTAACATTATGTAACATTTGATGGGTTATGTTTTGAATTTTCCGTTGTATGGCTAGTTTTAATTCATCAATTGACACAGGAGCGTTAACATAAACTTTATTCTTCAGATGTCCCCAGAAAAACAGTCTAAAGGAGTGAGATCGTGAGATCTGGGCACTCTACTGGTCCTCATCTTCCAATCCAAGGCTCAGGTAGCAGCTCATCGAGATAGGCTCTAACTTCTAAACGAAAATGGGGTGATACACCATCTTGGTGAAAATACATTCTTCTTCTGTCGTTTAGAGGAAGTTCATGAATAAAGTTTTCTAATTGATTCCGTAACAATCTCAAGTACCTTGCACCCGTTAAATTCCCTTCTATAAAAACAGGACCTATCACTCTGTTGTTAAATATGCCACAACCAACATTAACTTTAGGATTGATCTGTCCCCGCCTATCTTCAGCCCAACAAGGATTATTATCAGACCAATATCTGCAATTTTGCCGGTTTACCAAACCGTTTAAATAAAAGGAAGGCTCATCGCTAAATAAGATATAATTTTGAAAATTTGGTTGTGGCCGCTTTTTCTCCAAAAACCAAAATTCCAGTCGCCGATCACAATCATCGTCATGAAGTTGCTGTACACTCATGATTTTATAGGGATGAAATTTATTTGAATTTAAGGTTGTCCAAACTGTAGTCTGAGAGCAGCCCACTGCTTGCGCAATCTTATTTGTAGATCAATTCGGGTTTTCAACATTTTCCAAAAGAATATTTTCTTGTACCGCAGTATTTTTACTTCTTTGTCGAATCCTTGGACGCACACTTCCTGTAGCCTTCAACTTAACCAAATTTTGTCTTAAAAATTCTGGACTGGGACGAGGTTTGTTGGGATGTCAAACATGGACTTCAGTGCATGCTTTTCGCAAACTTAAACCAACAACATGCAAAAAATTAATTCTATTTTCTCTTGAGGTCTAATACGGTCGATTTTAATTCAAGATTACACAGAAATTATTGTCATGTTATAACATCAGGGACAAACATAGCTTCCCTGTTATTCCTTTAATGTTCGAAAATGTATTAAAGCTTTGGCACTATTAGCTCGTAAACCGCCACTCTAATCAAAAACTTGCATTTTGAATACTAATAATGTTTCAAATTTTAAAAATGTATGAAATTATGAATGCATAAGTCATTCTTAAAACATGCTTCAAATTATATGTAATTTGAATTAAATAAGTAATTCAGGTGGATAATTATTGGAATAGAGAATAAAGTGGTCAAGTGCGTAATTCATCGCTTAAACATTTTACAAATAATTGATCAGCGTTTGTATACGCCATCAGAGTATATCAGTAATAAGTAGAAATTTGCATAATTTCGAAATATATTCAATTTTCAAAAGAAAAAATAAAGTTATTAATTAGGAAATATCTACATTATAAAATAAACCCATTTGTACTAACGTCATGAAATTTTATAAGTAAATATATTACATTTTATATGAGTTTTATTCACAGTACCGCATCTAAGATATTGTAACGAAATGTGTTTACATTAAATAAAATAATCAGATCTCTCGGCGCGATAAAAACGAAATTGTCACACGCAAAAAAGGGGCAGACCGGGCAACGTATAAAAACGCTCTTATGTACACACCGCCATAAATCGTCTCTCTCTCGGCTGGTAAATATCGTAAATGCAGTGAGTCATCTCACAGATGTGCGACGTAAGCAAGAAAAAGTCTAGATTTCCACTGGTATATTGCCGAATTTACTGGTACTGTTCGAGAACATTTCATGCATGTGTATATAAGGCGACTGGGTCACCGGGATTCATTCATTGCGGAGAAGGAATCGCGGAGCAATTCGGTAGTCTCGAGTGGTCTCGTGGGAACAGTGGAAATAAATAGTGGTAGCCAAATAAATAAATATAGTAGTGCCGTCTTATATAAATAGAACTTTTATATAAATAAATACGGACAGAGACATTAGTTAAATAAATAAATACCTGTGATAATTAAATTGTAGTAGTTTAAGTATGATAAGTTAGTTTTATATTTTATATTGTTATATAATTTTAAGTATATAAATATACAGACTGTTTTAAATAAATAATTGCACGAGTTGTTTATTGGAACCCGAAAACGTTACAATATTTTGTCAGTACAAAATACAGGCTGTCCCAGAAATAAAAAGACGGAGTAGCAGAAATCGGAAGCTAGATTGTGTAAAAACGTACCCTCAAAATATCAAGTCTTTATTCGTGCGCAGACGGCAGAAAAAAAATAATAATAAATTCAATTGGCCTTACGCCGACCCTGAACTAAATATCCACCTGCTTCACTTTCACAATTGTGTTAAAAAAAAGGAGGAGGAATAGATACTTCATAATAAATATCAAACCATTAATTAATTTTACACCTGCTAGAAAAGAATAACTACATTTTTGATATTTGCTACGATTTATTGAATATTCTAAAATAATAATAATCAGCTGTTTTCGACTACAAACACATTAAAGAGCAACAACCTTCCTATTTTAAAAATAAAAACAATCTTTTATTGCAGATTTAACGTTTTTTTCCCGTTTTATACAAATAAAAGCGTATTTTTCTATGAATGCGTGTTCGTTTCTATTTACAAATGAGTATTCTTACGCGTATTTGCAAACGTACATTCTGTGCCAGGTCCGTAATGTAATTTTTTTATCTAAAAAACAACATAGAAAATTAAATTTTTAATTTCTTCGTTATTGCGGTATATTTGGGCCTGTTTCTGTTCGGACTTAACATACCTGCTACTCCGTCTTTTTATTTCTGGGACATCCTGTATATTATTATTTCGCAATGCTATTAAACGCAAACAGAAAGTTATAGGATATTATTAATGTGACATTTTTTGAACATTAAACACTAAATTTGATTAAAATTAGTAAGCAATGAATTTTAAAATAATGATCTAGTATGTATTAAAGTAATTAGATTAGAAAGTTTAAAAAATAGATTCTTTTCCAGCTTATTACATGTACGTACAGTAAAAAAAAGAGATCGTAAGAGTGATCATTGTTAAACTCCATAGGGCACAGAATGTTCCTATGCCTATAATCCCGCTGAAGGCAAAAAATGCTCAACTACTGAGGAAATAAATAAATAAGCTTAACAAAACTTAATACTAATTGAATATAATATGTCGACATTCAGGTCAATAATTGATCGAATAAGAATTGGTCTTATTTCAGAAGGTTAAACCTTGCAGATCCTGTTGATCGTTTCTATGAGAAGTAATGAAAAATTTCATATTTCGTCTTCTCAAGCTTTTCTGTATATTTGTCTGTAGTGGAGTGATAAATAACAGCGTCATATTAATTCTAGGCAAATATTATTAGTATTGATACAAGTAATAATTCGAAGAGACCTATTCAGAGTCTTCATGGTATTCCATCGTTGTCGGAATGGATGCAAATCCAGCTGGAGCCTCACTTTGTGAATGAGGCAACTTTACTGACACTAATTGCTGGATACAGCAGAAGTCAAATCAAAGATCTAACAGAATTTGTCAGAAGTAAATGATACAAAGAAACACATGGCAAACAGGGTTCTTTTTGAAAATGAACCCACATTAAGACGAAAAGGTCTCTCACTTTATCTTTGAAGACTAAGATACTAGGTGCAGACACAATCTTGTGGGCTAGTAATCCCAAAAGGAGAACTACTCAAGAAAGGCATATCTGGCAGGGTACCAAGCCTTTCGAGAAAGATTAACATGCCAAAACTAAGTGGGTCAAGTACAATAAGACGTTGGTTGGAGCACTTATAATCCCATCAATAATCACACAAGTCTACAAAAAAATACTGTTTGAAAATTGTTTTAGTTTCCGTATTTGTAGTGCTTATTGCCAAGTTTAAATCATTTTTTTTGGCATCAACCGAGGTTTTTTTTATAAAACGTTTGCAAACATTGCAGGAAATCTCAATGGTAACATTTCAATTCTCATTTCACAAATACATGTTCTGCATTTATATCCTAGCTTTTTATCATGACTGCAATGAAAAAGGATTTTATGATTTATAGTCGCGTTTTTTCCTTTTTGCTCAAAACTACTTATTCTACTTTTCCTCTTGTAGAGTTGCCCATCTCTTTTTTAACATCCAGCAATATTCGGCTATCATGTTGGTATTTCCACTTTCTTTATACAGCCTTTCCATTCCCTTTATGTGAAACTATTCGTCTTGCTCCTCGTTGACAGTACCTGAATTTTTAGGTAAATAGTCCATACGCAAATGGAGAAAAAGTATTTTTAAACTCATAGTGTGTTACGTTTTTTTTTGGTTGTATTTTATCCTTTAATGGTTTATTTTAATTGTCGGAATACGTAATTCGTTTTGATTAAATTTATGTCGTCTTCCTACTACTACGGCCATCTGGTGTAAAAGTGCTTAAGATTCCTGTTACACGCGTTCTGTCTTGCCTAGGTGGGTGTAACTTATACAGGCATTGTCGGGTAGATGGCGTATGTTATTTCATTTAATTAAATTGTTTCCTTAGTTATTGTTAATTTAGTTTTTTTTTAACTTCTTTCGGCCCTGAGTTATGCAACAAATTATTAATAATTATTGTCCATTTTCCTATGGTTATTTGAACCTGTATTTTTGTCGTACGTTTAAAGTATTAGTTGGATCGTTCGCTCTTTTAGCACAATTGTCGTTGTGCGTTTCATGATCAGGCTTGACATGTTAGGCTCTTTCTCCTTTGATTTTTAACGGTCGTTGAGGAAGGTTGGACACGACAGAGCAGAATCATTTCCCCCAGCTTTACTTGAGAATGATGAAGAATTGAGTTTTTATCGTCGATAATCGCTTACGAAAGCGGATTTTATGGGGCTTCTCAAGTATTATTGGTGAATTTTGGCGTTGTACTTCATTCTTACGAGGATATTTTCTTCTGGGCTTGGGAATTGTTTAAGCTGCTGTAAGTATAGTTTCCACGTGTCTAATCGATCTTAATTTGTGTGTTTCTATATTTAAATTTAGCTGCTGGTGTTGGGCCTGACATAAACCCCATTTGAGCAATTTTGATTTTGGGGGTTAAGACGTGAGAACCACGTGCTTGTAATCTTACGGTGCCAAGAAATTGATTGCTGGATCTTGCGGTGAAGACATAATTAAGGTACAGATCATGGGATACTGTAGCCTTCATACGCTAATTTTCTGAGATGTCGTTAGCCGAAGATAAGAGAGCAGATTTCTTGTAACGTGTGGATCCGTAGAAGGTATCATGTTTGGTAGCTGTGGATGTGACTTCTTTAAGGTATTGTGACTGTGTAAATTTTCTCTGACATTATCCAGAGGGTAGAGTTTCATTGACTAAACAGTTTAGCTAATTTGTGTCAATATCGTGTAATTTGAACAGTGAATTTCAATTTTCCGGGCGGAATAATTAAATAAGTAATCGTATTTCCTAATTTAACTTCTTGTGGCCTGTGAGCCTTAATGTTTTGAATTAATTAATTTAATGTAGTTTTATTAACATTAGTGACCCCATTTTGGAGGTTACTTTGACATTTTTGGAGACGTTACGTAGCCATTTTAATTTTGAATTTTAGAAATTGAGCTAAATTTTGTGGTGTGTAGGGCAGTGTAGCCTCACATCGGTCTTGTGTAAATTCTTGGATGTTAATTAATGCATTTTAGTCTATGTTTGTAATTTATTTTGGTATAATCTCGTAAGAAATTATGGAATTTAATTAATCACTTTTTCTTATGTAAAGCATAGTTAACTAGCGCTATTTGGTTTAATAGAATTAGATATTTTATAACCTAGAGTCTGCACTCTGATGTCGAATAGATTGTCGGTTGCCTCTAATATACAGAGTGTTTATTTTAGTTTTGACGTGTTGCAAATCACGATCAAACTGTTCGACTTTGGAGGGACTCCTGGCAAGTTGCCTTATGACTGTGTGCTTGTAAGAGTACTGTTGGTCAATTAATTTTAATTTAAGACTGTTTCTTGCGTTTACCATTTTTGAATTTTTAAAATAATGTTATTGTTCGTCATTGATAAATTTTGAACTGTGGATCACCCTGGGTGGCCATTTAATGTTAATTAACCCTTCAGGAATTCAATATTTGCAACCGAGTTGCGCTTGAGATTTACTTTTCATTGTTTTTTTTTAATTCTTTCGTTCTAAATATCTCTTGGAAATCAGAAATAAGAGTATATAGCCGGTTTGTACGGTAATGGAAATACGCTGTTGATATTGAATTGAATTTTCAATAAACTGATTGTTAAGTTGAATGAATGTGTGTTGGTCTTATTTTCTTATCACCTGGGGAGTTTTATATTGGATCTGGTCCGGGGTCTGAATATCTGTTGGGCTCAGCATATTTTTACGGATAGGCGCCCTGACATCTCAACCTTCGACTTAGTACGGTGTTCGAACTCGCCCTTCTCTGACTGTAGCTGGAGGCAGTGCTGACTCTCATATTTTACATCGACCCTTGGGGAAGTAAGAGGTAAGACTGAGTGTTATAAGTTGGTGATTAGATAAATAGACAAGCGTCCTCCTAAAGTATATAGAAGGTTAATTCCCGTGGTGGTGCTTAATTCACTACCTTCTTGGAATTTCTGGGTACCGATTTGGTTAAGGCCTCGGCCATTTTAATTTAATTACAAGAGGGTAGCAAGTGCACTCAAGGTTGTTACAGTTTAATTCTCGCCTAGAGATTTATAGTATGGGTGTCTGTAGTTACCAAGAAAACAGGTTACGACTAGGTTGAAGGATTTTTCATATTTTGCTACAACTTTGCTTTCAAAATTTCCATCTTTCTTCTTTGTTGTCAGACTCTACGAGTGTTTAGCTTTGCTTCGCATAAAACCGGGAAGTTTTAAATTACTTTTACAATAATTAGAATGGAAAGAACAAGAAAAAACAAGAAATATTTGAAGATACTTTATTCATCGCAGGTCTCTTTATTAATAATTCTCATCAAATTCAGACTATAACTATCACCTACAGAGGTACAGTACATTACAGCTGCTATATTTTGTCTTGCTTATAATTTAAAAAATGGCTACCTACCCAGTTTATTCACAACTTCTTTTGTCTTCGTGTTCGTTCAACAATTTTATCATGACACGATTTTGCGTTTCCTGTGCTACCATCTCTGCTACATTCTAAACTTCCCTACTTCTGCCACACTATTATATATATATATTTTATTATCATCAATTTTAAAGGAAAATTTAATTTAATAATAATAAAGACACATAATACAAGCCTCGATATTATGTGCATCCGAAAAAAAGACACGAAAGCTTTCGTGTATAGTATTTGATACAAAGTATGCCATGCGGCTGAAAAGTTCAAACGAACCCTGAAGGGTACTTTACTAATACAACAACACTCGTTGAGACAAGTGTTCTTGTTTTTGTGTTTTTGTTAAGGCATTTTTTCTTTTTTTATGAATTAATATTGTGTTGTTTTGTATAATAATGGTTAATTTAGAACATGTATATAATCTACATAAATTTTAATAGTTACTTTTTTGCATTCTCACAACTGATAATAACTGATTAAATCAAATAATCGTATAGTAATTAATTAATTTTAGTTATATATTCCTTTCCACTTTAGTAAAGACCAGCTCTGTCAAATTGGTCCCCTCTTGTTACAATTTATATAGTATAAAATGGGTGTCAGTTGTGCTCCATTTGTGCTCAATTGTAATGTTATTAGTTTCATTTGTGCTCTTCTATTTTCAGAAATTTGTAAAAACATCGAAGGGGGCTAACTTGACGATTGCCCCCTCTCCCCAAAAATTTTAAATTCTTTTTAAAACTCGGTGCACTCCAATTGTGCTCAATTGTGCCGCATGGCATTTCCCCCCCCCCCCCAACCACTCACTTTCGATGTTACACCGAAATTAACGAAAGCCCACAAATGTGTGTCAATTGTGCTCCATTTGTTCTCAATTATTAGTTTCATTTGGACCCTACTGTTTACAGAAATTTAAAAACAGATCGAAGGGGGGCGAATATCATTCACATTCACACAGTAGTAGAAAAATGTGATAATTTTATTTATACTTCTTGCTTTTTGAGAATAACTACCTACCAAAAAGTACCTGAATTATTTCAACTTTATAAATGATTATTTTGTTAAGATTTATTTAAAATTCAATATTATTATTTTTTAAATATATTTTGGTTGTAATTTTAACCTATAAAAAGCAAGTAAAGTGTAATAATAAAACAACAACAAATTGATTCCAAATGACAGCAACTGTACGTATTTAGAATAGGTATATATTTAACAAAAAAATACCCTAATCTAGGGATTTTTAAGATACCACCACGCTTCACTTAAGATTGATCTCATTCTATGTAGATAAAACTATACCTATATGGGAAATTAAAAGTTATGAGATTTTGTAAGATTTTTAAGTTTATTTTATGGTCTACTTTGGATTTATTATATCAATGCCAATAATTTTGTGACTAGTTTCGGTAGATCAAAATTTTGACAAATTTAGCAGTAAAATTGTATATTCTTGACTGTTGTAGCAGACACTTCTTGGTGAAACATTCATAACTTCATACATTAAATAACTTAAAATTACTTCAAATTCAACAATGAAACATGTAAACAGATAGAAGGATTACCGATGGGAAACCCGTTAAGCCCTTTATTAGGAGAAATATACATGAATAACTTCGAAGAAGAACTCTTCAAGAAAAACCCAATATTAATCCAACAACTTTATTACTGGGCCAGATATGTTGACGACGTAATTTGCATTTGGAAAGATACAGAGAGGCAATTAACGGAGTTCCTAAAAGTAATAAATTCTATAAACCATAAGATACAGTTTTGGATTGAAACTGAAAAAGATAAGAAAATAAACTTTCTAGACGTCACAATAAACAGAAATAATAATAAACTTACATTTGAAATATATAGAAAGCCTACTTTTACTGACAACATACTACACGTAAATAGGTACTAAACAATCAATGAAAATAAAATTGACAGCCTTCCATAGTTATATACATAGAGCCACAAACATATCACTAAACAAGAGATCCTTTAATAAAGAAATAAACACAATTAAATTAATTGCAATAAATAATGGATATGACCCTAAAATCATAGAAAAAATGAAGTGTGGCCACCACACGACTTTCTTATACGTATGAGCGTTTCAAATAATAGAATTTTAATAATTTTTTTTATACAAAAATGATTCAAAATCCTATTCTAAGTACTTTCATTCTCTTAATAAATCTCTATAGAATGCATACTTTGCAAGATATTATCAAAAAAGTGCTACTCGCTAAGAGTAAAAGTGCTACTTCCGGTCCGAATTTTGAAATTTCATATATACAAGAAATATTGCAAATCCAGTTCTAAATACTTTTGTACTCTTGATAAATATATATAGAATGCATAACTTACGACATATTTGCAAAAAATCGCTATTCGATAAGAGTAAAAGTGGTACTTGCGGCCTAAATTTTAAATTTTTCTTTATACAAAAGATATTGAAAATTATGTTTTAAATACTTTTATACCCGTAACATACTTGTCTAAAAAGCATGACTTGCGAAATATTCGCAAAAAACTGATTTTCGATAAGAGTAAAAGACCTACTTCCGGGAGGAATTTCGAAAATCTTTTTAAATAAAATTATTCTCAATTTCAATTCTAAGTATATATGAATTCTTTATAAATTTGTATAAACTTAGTAGTTGACGAAATATTGGCAAAATTCGATTTTTTCGCTGAAGTAAACTGCTACTTCCGGTCTACAGATTTTACTGAAAAACTAATCAGATCTCAAGAGGGAGATTATACACGTAAATACAAAATTTGGAATTGATATCTACAGCGGTTTGACCGCTATCGTGGTCACGCACACACATACAGACCCGAAAATAACAGAAAATACACAAAAAATGGCACAAAATAACATATATACCCCAACTTGCTGACCAAATTAACAAAATAGTGAAGCGATTAGATGTCAAAATAAGCTGGGTAATCAAAACAAATTTAGGAACAATGATTAGCAACAACAAATATAAACTAGATAAAATGGAACAATCAGGCGTTTATAAATTAAAATGCAAAGATTGTAAGGCTATCTATATCGGACAAAGTGAACGAGCTATTAAAACTAGAGTCAAAGAACATAAAAAATCAATATTATATATATAATATATTACATCAAGAAATCGCCCCCACGATAATACTTTTTACGTGTTTCAGGGAATTTTTCATTCATTTCCAGATTTCCAGAATTTTAGTGTGCGAAGTTTTGAAATGAAGAGCCTGTATATGCTATAAGTAAGGCGCGACAGTAGACTTTTGTAAATGTCGTAATTTTTTTCTTAGGTATAACTTCGAAAGTGAGTGGGTTTTTTAAATAGAATTTCAAATTTTGGCGGGGGGCGGGGGCAATCGTCAAGTTAGCCCGCTTCGATTTTTTTTTGAAAATCTCTGAAAACAGAAGACCACAAATGAAACTATTAACGGCACAATCGAGCAGAAATGAAGCACAATTGACACCCATTTTATACAGGCTGTCCCAGAAATAAAAAGACGGAGTAGCAGGTATGTAAAGTCCGAACAGAAACGCCCAAATATACCGCAATAACGAAGAAATTAAAAATTTAATTTTCTATGTTGTTTTTTAGATAAAAAAATTACATTACGGACCTGGCACAGAATATATGTTTATAAATACACATAAGAATGCTCATTCGTAAATAGAAATGAACACGCATTCATAGAAAAATACGCTTTTATTTGTATAAAACGGGGAAAAAACGTTAAATGGTACTCATTCATATAAAACATATTTTTTGCCAGATGGGCGACCCACTTTATTGCAGACAATAAAAGATTGTTTTTATTTTTAAAATAGGAAGGTTGTTGCTCCTTAATGTGTTTGTAGTCGGAAAAAGCTGATTATTATTATTTTAGAATATTCAATCAATCGTAGTTTTTCTAGATTACAGTATATATCAAGAATGTAATTATTTTTTTCTAGCAGGTGTAAAATTAAAGTAATGGTTTGATATTTATTATGAAGTATCTATTCCTTCTCCTTTTTTTTAACACAAGTAATATAGTGGCCCTGAAAAGGACCGTTTGTAAAAGTGAGCAGGTGGATATTTAGTCCAGGGTCTGCGTAAGGCCAATTGAATTCTTTATTATTTTTTTTCTGCCGTCTGCGCACGAATAAAGACTTGATATTTTGGGGGTACGTTTTTAGACAATCTAGCTACCGATTTCTGCTACTCCGTCTCTTTATTTCTGGGACACCCTGTACTATATAAATTGTAACTGTAGGAGATCTACTTGACAGAGCTGACCTGTCTAGCAAAACAGTAGCCGTCATGCGCAATAATTTCTACAAATGATAGATTAGTTTTCACAAAATCTCAGTTGGTTATTAATAAACTTATTGTAAGACACTTAAGAATAAATATAAAAGAAAACACCGCACTGACAGAATACATAATGAAACGCTCCTGGTATCAATTTTTTAAAAAATGTATTGTAAGTAAAAATAGAGTCGCCAATATCTTTTGCGTCTAAATTTAGTTAAATAGTATAAAAAACTAACAATATACACATTTAAAATGGACTTTTCTATAAAAACATTACGGTGTTTTGAAATACTTGTTTAATAAATCTCGGAAATAACGAAATTGCAGTTGATGCTTATATAAAAGAAATCGTAAAACGGCATAAAAATTGAAAGTAACGCCAACTATGTATATTGCCTGGAAATATGCGTGCAAAATCTCTGCACAACAACACTACTAAAAGTGAAATGAAGGCAATATTTTTTAATGAAGAAAAAAATCATGTCACCTTCAAGTCTTTCACGCAGTCACATACGAAATACTTAATCGGCCATTATCATTACATTAAAGTGAATTAAAAGTTCAAGGTTTTCTGTAAGTGGTGAGCAACCGTTTGGAATAAAAATTGTACCCTGCATCGAAGTTAAGACCTTGGTTGATTAATTTCTTAAGAAAGATCTGAAATATCGAATAAGTATACCATATTTACGCTTATTTCTTTGCATTTGAATTGGAACCGCGCTAACGAAGCGTTGTTGAAAATTTAGTCACTATTCAACGTGATAGGTGTGCGTGCGTAGCACTTTTGAGGTCAATTTAGGCAATTTCATTTATACATGCCTCTGCGAGTGCATACTAATCGTGCAGGTATTGAACTTAACCTCTATTCTTGTGTTTACTAAGACGTGAAATAATTCGGATGAAATATATCGATTAAAAACTTCTGCTTTAAGTTGTCGTTAAGAAAATTGATAAAAATTGTAAAATCGTTACTGGGAATTAAATCTATAATCCGTATCTTTTCTTTATGTTTAATATTTAAGCAAACACTGGTAATCGCAAACGTATATATTTAATGTAATTTTAAGTATAAATTTGATATATAACTGTGGCCCTAGTTACATAAAATATAACGTATCAAGCCACACAGATATTTCTGCATGTGATAGGTTATGCAGTGATCTACATATAACTGCCTCTATGTACACTTAAATAATTATTTTCTGATATGTTACCCAGGATTCTTGCGCTTAGAACTATCAACCCTATTACCGCTAGCTAAAGCCTGAGATTATTATTCATTTTTCATACTCGATTATAATTTCTACCGACTGAGCTTAGCTAGAAAGACAGTAGTATAATATGTATGTACACATACAGGCAGGGCAAAAAGTATACAGCTAAATATTTTGTAAACGGTTTATTGGTACTCACTGGAATTTGGCACACAGTCAGAAGGATTTAAACTCCATCATTTGAGGTTTTCTTCAGTTTTACACCGTCATTTATTTTCGAAATACAAAGCCTTGATGTTTTTTAAATAACACTGGGGGTCAATGTAACATTTTTGAAAAGAGTGTTCTTTCTCTATGCAATAGATGCCTGTCTTAGCAAAAGATAGAAATATTTTTTTTTACCAATTCAATTTTGACGAAAATTAAAACTAAGTAAACTTTGAAAATGCTGGCATCAGCTTTCTGAGATTTGCATATTATACAAAAACTAAGCTTATCTGAAATAATTAGTATAAAAATGGTGCATTATGTGAAAGGAAGCATCATGGCGATGGTTGGATATTGATTTAATGAAATACATCGGAGTCGGCAGTCGATCTCCTGAACAACGGTTTCAAAAACTTTAAGAAGATTTATATGAAACTGGAAGCACCAAAGAATCGTGTAGAACCCAGACGACCGAAATCTCGAAGGAAATTCTGTGAATGTTATATTAGATGTGGAAGAAAATTCTGTGAATTAAATCCAAAAATTTGTCTACACCAGTTGGCTCTAAATCATAATATGAGTAGAAGATCTATACATAATATAATGAAACGCGAAAAATATAATTCCTACATAATCTATCTGTTATAAGAACTGAGTCGAGATGATTTTGACCACAGAATCGAATTTTGCACAACAATAATGAATAACTTTTTGTTTAAACGGGAATGTTAACTGTCATAACTGTAGGTATTAGTCTGACAAAAATCCGCAATGGATGGAGCAACTTTATGCGCAGTTTCCCCAAAAAATTAATGTTTGATGTGGAATCATTAGTTGAAATATTGTCGGTCCTTTTTTCGTTAATGGTAGTTTAACTTCTGAAAGATACTTACAACCTTCACAATAAAATATTGTTTCCGGCTCAGAGAACTCTATCCAAACTACAATAATCGAAATATACCAGCAGAAACGATATGATTTCAACAAGAGGGTGCACTATTTTATTTTGGTCGTGTAGTACGCCAATATTTAAACCAAACGTTTCCTGATAGATGGATAGGACGGAGGGGAACAATTGAATGACCAGATAGGTCACCTAATTCGACCCCATTTGGGGTTTTCTCTGGGGTCATTTAAAAAATCGAGTTTTTTAAACAGACCATTAAATATCACATATTTGCAAGAACGTATAGGAAATGACACAGGCATGATTTCTTCTCATACTTTGACCATAGTATAGCGGTATAAATACAAACAGTAGTTTTACTCCTTGCCGGCATCTTTGATCTTTCCGTTCCAAATTCGTACTGCGCAACTCACCCACGAGTTGCTAGAGGCGTAGATAATTATGGTAAACAAGGGACGTAAACCAGTGGCTTAGGCAAGAAATAGTAAAATGTAAACACATTTGATGAAAAGTAATCCTAAAGAAATACAAAAAATACAGGTATAAAAATTGTATTTATACCTCCACACAAATAAAAAAATACGAGTTCGCCCGTCCCATTCACTCACAGCTTGGAGAGAGAACGAGTTGAGTGAGCAGAGTTACTATGCACTCCCCCACGAGTCGGTCTAAAATCGCAAAAAATCGTCACACAATTTTATCCTCTACTGAAACTAAAGTTTGTTATACCTCTACACTTTGCGACTCCTTGCAGAATTTTGTTGAACGCATTCATTACTGTCAAGAAGTTAAAGGAAAGCAAAATGTTATGTACATCACAACAGTATCTAATCTTATTGTATAACTATGAAGGGGTTTTGCAAGTTATTATTTTATGTTATAAACATAGACTCTTCTACTTGCCTCTCTGTTTAATGTTTAGCCAGCCGCACTTGGACAATTTATAAGTTACATGATCATACTTTTGTATGCCGAAAATATAACAAAGAGAGGAATTTCGGACTCCCTCAATTCGGACCTTGGTCACTGGATCTACTGCAGTATTTATATACTAGAGAGCAATAAGTTAGATAAAATGAGAGATTCACAAAGCGTTGTTTTGGCCAAGGTACCCATGCATTGCTGTGTGGATACAGTAATTTAAAATTCAAGCAGGCGCACTTAAGATATTTACCAATTTGTTCGCGATATCTAAACGAGTTGTCTAGCACCATCCCCAATTTCTTCATACTATTTGCAATAGGCACAGCCGTATCATTCACCTTAATAAGCACAGAATCTCGGAGCTGATCACAAACCTCCGATTTACCAAATAAAATCACTTGCGATTTAGCTAGATTTATATGAAGATTATGCTGCCTACAAAAATTATGAACTGAACCCAAATTCCTGTTGATATCCGCAACTCCCTGCCGCCAAGCGTCAGTCTAAAACGATTTGTACAACTCTATATCATCCTCATACATATGATAACCTAAGTGTTTAATTACATATATCAAATTACTAGGGTATATGGAAAAAAGTAAAGGTCCAGTGATCGAGCCTTGAGGAACCCCGAGTGTCACAGGCAATGGCAGAGATTGCCTACCCTCCAACATGGCGCATTGTTTATGATCAGTCAGATCCTTAAACTCCATCGGAACCTGAATCTTAGACAAGGGAATGACGGAGGCATATTTCCATTTGACGGGAAATCTATCAAATCATAGTAACATTTAGATCATCATGACCAACAAAATTTGATTTAATATTATTAATTCTTTTATATATGTTTGCTGTGCCAACAGTATTGAAATAAATATTAGGTAGGTGTGCTGCGACGAATAATTTAAAATTGGAGCACTACTTACCTTTTTCTCTATTTAAAATAAATAAAAATAAACTAAATATTATTATCAGTAAGCTGTGTTACGAAATATTTTGTCAGTCTTACATATTAGTATTTCGCAATTGTATGCACAAGATACTTCAAATGTTCATTCTCTTTTTCACTACACCTATCTATTTGCATAAAAAGTTTGTCAAACAATCTAATAGTAGCGTGGGAATTAAAAATGTTGAATAAATAATGTCAAACGTACTTGGAAAGAAAAGAAATGAAATGTAGATTGAAGCAAGTAATCAAGAAAAAAAAAAGTATTAACCGTCAATGCATATTTTAAATTGGCGTTTAACATTCATTATCTATGTATTATTTCATTGTATATATTGTCAATTTAAATATCGTTCACTGTTGCATTAGAAGCTAAATACCTTCGAATGATCCAATTTAATATCTTATAATCGTGTACTGTACAATGTCATGTTATGCACTATTTGTTTTTGTATCCTTTGCCCATGAATTTATTGTTCAATTGTAGCTAATTTCATTTATACTCATGTTCTTTTCACTACTAGACAGATCTTAATACATTTTGTTTCAGTTCAATCAGTAAATAAGTAACACACGTCAGGCCCCACAAGTTAGGCGCCAATAAATATGCCTCGCAATCGAAAATATTGCATTAACTTAGTCAATATGCTATATGCAAAATTTGTAATTATACCTTAAAAACTGGCATGTCATGTATGAAATATCTTGTGCAGGTCAATAATATCTTACTCATCTGTCCTTTTATCTACAATTATTTCCATTATTAATACTATTATTACTACAATGTATTAAGTATTATCTTATACATATATGTACCTTACATTTTCATTACGACATGTTAATAACTATTTCTCATTGTTATTTCTTGCAACTGCAATATGCAAGCGCAAATGTCAACATGTCCTTGACACTTATACATCTAACACATTTATAACAACAATACGGCAGACATTTCCCTATCATACGTTTGAAATGACTTTCAAACGATTTTTTTTTTCGTTTGAGCTTATTTTATCTTTATAATAGCATAACTAATTAATGGAATACGACCAAAGTCTTTTGTATTAACAAATAATAACAGGATTATCAATTTATTTACAAATGATTATAATCAAAATATCTTGTACTACATTATTAAATTTACTGCCATATAGTAGGAGTAATAGTAATCTGCCATCAAAACTAACTAGACATGTCAGGTGCAAATAGTACCTATAAAGTACGCATTCTTTTAGAGAATTTCTAAATAAATAATAACAAACAATGTATATAACATACATACATTTCAAATAAATATATAAAATTAGTTGTATATATAATAGTGAATAATCATAGATAATACGATAAAGATTCATAAAACAAATACTATGATATCAAAAATTAAATTGGTCAATGTTGGTCATGGAATGTAAAACGCTTGTCTTAGTTTATATCATCCTTTTGAAATTATTTAATCATTGTCAAGCTACACTGACATTATCAATAACCTACAAATGTGTAACCTACTTAGTTCAGCTGTAAAATAATAATGAACTACAAGTTATGAAATAAATAACGTTTTTATTAACCAGAAAAACTAAATTACAATTATTGTTGGAAATGTCCCCCGTTTTGTTCAACGCACAACTTTACGCGCCTCCTCATGCTGTGAAAAGCGTTTTGCAGCATTTCTGGCGTTATGGTTGCACATTGCTGAACAATTCTTTGTTGCAGTTCTTGCAAATTATGTATCGGATTTCCGAAAATCTTATTTTTTAAATAAGGAAAGATAAAATAGTCTATAATTCTCAAACAAGGTGATCTCGGAGGAAACTCAACTTCCGTATGCAAACTTATCAGCCGGTCATCAAAAAACTCGCGGAGAAAAGCAAGATTTTCTCGTGTAGTATGTGCTGTTGCACCGTCTTGCTGGAAATAACCGTATTGAAGTTCATCATCGTCTAACTGTTGCACAAATTCAGTCAAAAAAAATATTTCTGTACCTTTCTGCGTTGACTGTGAAATTGAAGAAAATTGGTCCAATTATTCTTCTGCGAGAAACTGCCATCCAAACACCAATTTTCTGAGCATGTAGTGGCGTTTCAATAAAAATATGCGGGTTATCAGTGCTCCACATTCGCATATTCTGAGAATTGATGTATCCCGAAAGGTTGAACCAAGCTTCGTCAGAAAAAAAAGTTAAGTTCAGCAGATCGTCATTCATTAAATTATTAACGAACCAATGGCAGTACGCAAGGCGTCTGATGTGGTCTGCAGGCAGAAGAGCTTGATATGATTGCATCTTATATGGATGCGTGTTCAGGTCCTTCTTTACAATCGTTTGGCATGTTCCATAAGAAAGCCGAATTTCTTGAGAGAGACGTTTTAGGTTTTGTAGGCTCTTCTTCCATACGTTAACGAACGTCATTAATAACTTCTTCTGTACGAACTCTTGGTCTACCAGCACCTTTTTTATGCGTCACAGAACCAGTTTCGCGAAACACTTCAACACAATTTGTAAGGCATGCATAAAAATTCTCCGGTAATACTGCTACGGCTGGGAAGTGCTCTCGAAAATGTCCAAACACAAACGTTGACTGTATTCCCAAGTTCCATTAACTAGCACACCCGTTCGAAAATAGGCTTCAATCATGTAAATTTTGTGCTCTGTGGTGAGAAAAATTATGACATACCTAAATGTGCGATGCACGCTACGACAATAATTTTAAAATCCATGACCACCATTGACCAATTTAATTGTTGATATCCCGGTATAAAAACACATTTTCTAAACAAACAGAGTAATAAAATCATTTGTATATATGAAGAATCAAATAGGGCAAGAACATTGTTAGATTTTAATGATAATAAATTTAATTAATAACATGACTTCTCGCGGAAAAATGCCTCAAGATATTCCTCTACGGTATAAAAACAAGATTCAGCAATCCACTTCCTCTTGTGCATCTGAATTTTTCACGGCATATCCATGAAAGTTACTATTGTTCGTGAATTTAGGCACATACTTGATACAAAAATAAATGTCATGGCACAAACCAAAGTAAGTATTCTATGAACGTTCCAAGTCAGCCGGTTGCCGACATTTATAGCTAGGAAATATATTACTATCTCATTTTCTTTATTTGATTTGTAGTTTAAATTCTGGGTTTTCTCTTGGCTTAACATTAGTTTATTGGCCGTGAACCAAGTTTCCGCTTCCTCTATTAATGTTTTCAGTACAGTTTCGGTTCTCTCGGGGCTTCCCCGTACAAGGATCGAAGTGTCATCTGCATATACGAGTATGATTGTTTTGCAATGCATAATTCTGGTCGGCAGATCATTTATATAAATAATAAACATGAGCGGTCCAAAAATAGATCCCTGCGGCACTCCAATATTTACAATGGCTGCATGCGAGAATCCATTCTGTCACTATACCATTCGTTTCCTGTTGTCCAGGATGCCAATAGTTTGTAAGCCAACCCTTTCAGTCCATATTGCCAAAGCTTCGTCAGCAGAATCTCATGTGAGACGCAGTAACCTTCGTCTTTCGCTTCCAGGATTGATTCTACCATATCTAACATTGCTTCCATCTTCCAGACTGAAATTTTTTCATATATCTTACCAAAATAGTGCAGTAAGAAATAAAACATGAAAACGATTCTAAATTGTTTTTCTTTTTGAACAATGCACTGAGAATTTGATATTTTATATGTTATAATTTTGTACAAATTTATAATAATACATAATATACTGCTCGATTGTACAATACCCTTACTTATTTATACAGTGTGACATTTTGTTATGCGTAGGTTGACGTATGATCTTTCGCCTGGTAGTGAAAACTTGGGTTACAAAATATAGCAAGTATTTATTATGGATATGTACTAATATGTATGTAATAGCAGTGTAATACTAAATTTTTCCCATTCTTTCTTTATCGTAAGACAAGTGCTACATTTATCCAAAAAATAAATAAATCTAATACGTTCAAATATATATACATATTTGTGCAAATAGATACATAGTAAATAAAGTGAGAAGGAGAGAGAGAAAGAGAGATATGCGCTTTATAACGACATAGACGGTCTTGCAAATGACGGGTTTCCATCGGTCACGAAGTTAACATTTGATGTTTATATGAAAATTCGTGTTTGAATTTGCGCTTTGTATAATTGTTTCACCACCTAATAAGTACATCATTTTTGTTGCTATGTATGCAGTTCATATTGATGTTGATCAGGAATTCATTCGTTCTTTTGTTTAAGTAAAAACAAATTAAATATATATTGATTATATATATATATATACAGGGTATACCACGACGAGATTTCATTAGAACAATATAGAAAACTAATAAGAGTTGAGTTTTGAAATTTCGCAAATATTAGTTTCGCCTTAAGCTCTTTCGATTTAAAACAGTTTTGAATTTTTGCTTCTTCCGGATACACCGGAAATGGATATCAACTTCCTTATTTTAAATGGAATACCCCATTTTTTATGATTGAATCGTATTTCCAACTTAATTTTAAGGGTAGTTTGTCTGATAAACTTTGCCTCTAAAGTTAGCCATTTTTGAAGTATTTCAATTTTTGTAAAAAAATTGACAGCAGCAGACTATTACTCATAACAACATTCCCAATAATTGAATGCATGCACATATTTAAAATTTTAGGTAATCATTTCGGAAAGTATACTGCTTCGAATGCGGTATTATAAACTTTTCAAAATAATACAGGGTGATCAGAAAACTATGTTAAACATTTCATCCAGAAAATATCAATATCTAGTAATTTTTAAATAGCAACCTACATTTTTTTTAACTTCATTGGATTGCACGTTCAAAATTAGGGTCAGTATGTATTTACTTCCCTATACCTAAACGTCTTAGTTTCAGAGTTATTTTGGAAAATGTATCAATTCCTATAAAGTTTTATTTTGTATAATCAATTAGGCTATGGAAATTCATGTGAATAAATAAAAACAAGTTGCAATCATATTACCTGTCATCAGTAAGGTATTTACTAGTGCTATTTAGCGTTTTAGTTGTCTTCCGTTTCTGAATACTTGAATAATAGTAATGTCGCTATCTGGATTTAATAACGAAGATTTTTTAAATCTAAAACATATGGCGAATGTAATAGAGTAATCGAGAGGACATGTCGTGTTTATGCAGAGAAATATCCAAATTGGTCAAGACCTACAAAGAGTATCTTACGCAATCTTTTAAAAAATTGCATTTCCTTCGGATCATTCTTGCCCAAAACAACCAAAGGAAAACCTGTTGTTGATAGTGAAAATGTGGAAGTAACAGCACTTGCTTACTTTACAGCACATCCTAGTAATTCTCTAATGGATGCAGAAGCTGAAGTAGGTGCATCCAGAATGAGCAAACATCGAATTTTGAAAAAGAACAAGTGGCATGCTTACAAATTTCAACCTGTTCAACATATTAATCAAGCTGATTTTGTAACAAGAGCGCAGTATTGTGAGTGGTTTTTAATAAAATCACAAGAAGACGACGATTTCACAAAAAATCTTATATGGACAGATGAAGCAAAGTTTTGTAGAAATGGAATATCTAATCGACACAATAGTCATTTTTGGTCCGAAGATAATCCTCGAGTTGTTAGGCAACGACGTTTCCAAGAGTCTTGGAGTTTTAATGTATTTTGTGCTATTAAACATGACAAAATATTTGCTTTGCATTTTTATGAAGAAAATTTAAATAGTGAGCGGTTTATAGACATCTTAAGAAACGTCATAAATTTAAATTTAAATACACTGCCCGCAGAAGAAGCTCGTAGTGTATGGTTTCAAATGGATGGTGCACCAGCACATAGTACCAGAGCTGTTGGAGAAGTGTTAGACAACATATTTTATGATAGGTTGATCGCAAATAAAGGGAATCTTATAGGTTTCCACCGCGATCACGCGATTTAACGCCCCTAAATTATTATGTTTGGGGCTATGTTAAAGATAAAGTATACAGTATACCTCCTACCACCAAAGAAGGTATGATGGCGAGGCGCGTTCAATAATCTAGACGGTACCATGATTCAGCGTGCCACGCGTACGAATATTTTAAAAAGAGTAAGAAAGTGTTTAGAAAGAGGTGGTGATGTGTTTGAAAACTAGAAGAAACTATTATTAAGACTATTTCTTCTCGATATTGTGTAGTTTTCATTTAAATGTTTTAGGACATTATTAAATGATGCCTTGTTTTGTTTTTATTTATTTACATGAGTTTCCATAGCCTAACTGATTATACAAAATAAAACTTTAAAGGCATTGATACATTTTCCAAAATAACTCTGAAACTAACACATTTAGTTATAGGGAAGTAAATACATACTGCCCCTAATTTTGAACGTGCAATCCAATGAAGTTGAAAAAAATGTAGGTTGCTATTTAAAAATAACAAGATATTGATATTTTCTGGATGAAATGTTTAACATGGTTTTCTGATCACCCTGTATTATTTTGAAAAGTTTGTAATACCGCATTTGAAGCAGTATACTTTCCAAAATGATTACCTAAAATTTTAAATATGTGCATGCATTCAATTATTGGGAATGTTGTTATGAGTAATAGTCTGCAGCTGTCAATTTTTTTACAAAAATTGAAATACTTCAAAAGTGACTAACTTTAGAGACAAAGCTTATTAGACAAACTATCCTTAAAATTAAGTTGGAAATACGAATCAATCATAAAAAATGGTGTATTCCATTTAAAATAAGGAAGTTGATATCCATTTCCGGTGTAACCGGAAGAAGCAAAAATTCAAAACTATTTTAAATCGAAAGAGCTTAAGGCGAAACTAATATATGCGAAATTTCAAAACTCAACTCTTATTAGTTTTCTATATTGTTCTAATGAAATCTCGTCGTGGTATACCCTGTATAGAGAGAGAGAGACAGTAGTATAAGTTGCTTGTATGGCACAAAGTATGTAGAAGAAATTCAAATTACTGTTTTAAAAACAGAATTATGGGTTTGTAGTTCAATAAAACACAATAATTCGATGTATTGTGACGTTTCGATTTAATTATTCAAAATCTTCATCAGACCTGTTTTTTTATAACACCCCAAATGGGAGAAACAAGAAAATTAGTTGCTACATAAACCATCTTTTTCAAGGCAATACTTACATAACATCAGTGTTGTGTGTAAGTTATAGGTGGTAACATATTAAAATAAAGTTCTGCACATTTAAAAAAGTCATTAAAATTAGGACATAATACATTTAAAAACATAAAATATTAAAATCCGATGTCAAGATAATCTGTATTATAAATATCTATACGTATAAACGATATACACGTAGCAGGCATGAAATCAATGTACAAGCCCTTTTATTATTTAGTTGTTTAAGGAAGTATTATTATTTTGGTATTTGGCAGTGATACTATGTGTCATGTGAGGAATCAGCTGCTGAAGTTACTGCAGTCGTTTCGGCTATTAATATTCGGATTGACTGTTCTTATGGCTAGAGTTTCTAGAAAGACTCTCTTGGATAAGTTACTTTCATGAAAGAAAATCCCGACATTGTGATTGGCACTGCTGAGGTGGGAAGCCAAAGTACACCTTTGAGGGCGCCTCTTAGCATCACTCACATGCAGCGCGTTACGTTCTTTCACACGTTGTTTCGTTTGGCCTATATAGTATTTTCCACAGTCACATTGCAAAAGGTAAACTACATTGCTGTTGGCAAGTGTGTATATTTTATCTTTTAACGGTGTAAATAATTTGTTTACGGTGTTTGTAAGCGTACAGGTAATGGGAATAACATCTTGAAACAGCTGTTTGATTTTATTAGTTAAGTTTGGAATATATAGGATGCTTTTGTATTTAGTTTCTTTGATTTTGCCCGTCTCAGTAACGATGGATCCTGCATTTATTTGGTTCATGTCTATCCTATCACGCATGTCCGTGGAAAAACGAATTTTATTCAATGTGCAAGTTGGGTAATTGTTTAGTACTAGAATGTTTTTTAAGAATTTTAGGTATTCTTGTATATAGTCAGGGTGACTTATTTTCACGATCCTGTTCTTCAAGCATTTTATCAGATTAATTTTATGTTTTTTTGGACAGTTTGAATTGTAATTAATAAATCTATTAAAGTTAGTTTGATAATATGGTTATCTCGTGTCACCAGTGAATCAAGGAATGGTAAAGTATTATTTTCCTCTATTTCACATGTAAATTGTAGCTGTGGATTGAAAGAGTTAAACAATTTCAATGTGGATTGTATTTCAGAGTTTAATGTTATGCAAAATAGATCATCATCAGACTTGAGGAATATGGAATAGAGAGACTGCATACCACTCCTTATTATTATGGAGTCCGTAGCAATTTAGCGAAAATATCGCAAAATAGCACTCCTTTACTTTTTACTGTTCTGTACCTCAAGCATCCAACCAGTGGTGCCAGGTCTACCGACTTTTGGGTAAATCAATCAATTTTTACTTTAATTTATCGATCTACCAATTATTTCAGTTCTGCACACATAAGACATGTCCGTAGATTAAGAACTGAAATAGGTAGACCGGTAAATCAAAGTAAAAATTAGTAGTAGACCTGGCACCATGGTGTCCAACTTTGGTCTGGCATTATCTCTATCAGTTATTAATAATTCGTGTACGTCATTGACTAGCTGTGTGCTCACACATGCAGGTGACAGAAATGGACGAATCACCTAGTAAAATATTTATTTTTTAAAAAAACTTTTTATAAATGTATACTATGTTGAGCAAAATAAATGCTAGAAAATCTAGTATAAAAGCAATTAATCTTAGTGCTGTCTTTTGTTGAAAAATCGTTTTTAGGTTATTTGATTTTAGTAGTTAATAGGTGTGAATTAGTGTATTAAAATGCCAAGAGTTTTTAGAGGACGAAATTATCGCTGTTTTCGCGAGTTGGAAAGGGCTCATATCCTTAGACTACATGAGGCGGGCTCTTCATTTTGCGAAATCGTTAGACGGATGCAAAGAAATACTGCAGCATTATATTCGCTCGTTTAGGTGTTGATTTCCTGCAGTTCGTGGTTAATTTCTCTTACTAATTCATATATTAGAATGGTGTAATGTATAATATGGAAAGATTGAAAAAATGACTGGAATAATGAAAATTTTTTTGACGAAACTTGTTTTTGTTTGTGGTCTCATGATTTGCCATAGATAAATCCGACGTCAAAAACAAGATGGGCGATTTTTTAATTCAGCTACGAGAAGATGATGGTTTGGGGTTCAATACTACTGATGAAAGTAGCATAGAAAATTCAATTTTCTTAGTATTCCTTCAGAACCTTTCAATTGCTCAAAGATACATTTACTATCATCTGACAACATTCGCACTACCATGTAGGTATCAAGAGACTATTTTACCAACAAGACAATTCCAGTTCTGATGACAAGTTTTTATTATTTTCTAGAAAATTGCTACTTCAACGTTTACGAATAATTACCTCTATTTCGCAATTCATAGACATTTAGATCGCGCTTTATACGTAAAGCATGCTTGAAGAAATGTAACTTAACTGTCCTTGTAATTGTTAGTTTGACTTGTAAATGAATTGTGCGAATTACACTTAAAATAAGTATAATATCACAATAATCGTTTCAAATCGAAATGATTCGCTAAATTAATTTTTCAAATGCAAAATATTACTTCCATTATTTCCTAAACGTTACACCAAAACCATAAAAACTTAAAACGAACTCCTTCCGAAAGGTGAAGAAATTGGATTATAATAGCCGCGTTTCAAATTGATACAATACGGAATAACATACCTTGTGTAATATGTTAAATACATAAGAACGAAGCAGGTTATAAACTCTTTATTGCATGATAATGTATAATGCAAGTATACTGACTCGCATAGACACATTAACATTAGCATCTTCATGCATCGCAAATAGTATAGTGCAATAGAAATTATGTATATCTATATCCTCTCTGAAATTAACCTTAATTCTTTCGAGATGATGTCATATTTGTATATACAATATATGTATGATTGTCTTTAACTATATTTCTTCACATTAATTATATATTATTTCAAACTCAATCGTACATTTTTATGTTTATTAGAATACCTGAATATGAGACCTTCTTATATACAATCAATCAAAATATAAATACCATTAATTATTGCCCATTTAAAGAATATTAATTTATTATTGTAGTACGATCATTTAGATCCTTGACTTCTTTAACAACCTTCCTCCTTCCTTTTATTTACCCTATATTTTAATGTACAAATTGAGAACTCCTCATTAGATATGATGTCTTATAAGGCTAGGTACCACTTCGTAAATCTCCATTTTATTATTTATTCATTTTAGATACAATAGGTATGTTTTTGGAAACCAGTTAGTCAATAATTCAATGTATGAGGGACATACTCCCTGATACATTGAATTATTGAGTTTGTTCTTTCTTATATCGACCGATTATTATACACAGATATTTTCATTTCAATATGGTGCTTTTTTTTTAAATTTTCAGTCTGTCCCAAACGACAACAATAAATACAACAAACTGAAATAACAACGTGGTTAAAACCGCTTAGTAGGGAGAATCATTTTATAATCACATTGTACTTAAAACTAAAACTAAGACTTCTCATAATTATAAACAATTTTGAAATGTTTGACCAGATATATCTTTTAAATAGATTTTTTTATTTGAGTAAGCACTTAACTTTAACAGAAAGCTCTTTTAAGTCTTCTTACCTAATGCTAATTAGAATATACTATTTAATTTTCATAAGAGGTCACAGCACGTTAGTACATCAAAAGGTGCTTCTCGTATCATGACAATGACACATGGTGTCCCATAGGGTTATGTCTTTGGTTCCTAGCTTTTTATTATTTATACTCACTTGTTCCTAAAGGTGCTAGCAACCTGTAAAATCAACACGTATGCTGATTATCTTTAGGTGTACCACACATTCAATATTGCTTATGTATGAAAGCCTTGACCGCCATGGTGTTGGATTATGTAATTCCAAAGATTTCGACGAAGGAGCTGAGAAGTTGAGTATGATTATTGACTGTAATTTTCTATTCAATAATAAAGCCTTGAAGTATGTTAAAACTGCTGATTGTGTCTTAAAATTTATATATCTACACTACTTATCGAACAACATTAAAGCAGACTATGATTTCCAATTTTTATCATAATTTATTACTTACTTATTGTTCACCTATCTAGTACTCTTATTCGATTAGGGGAATGTTATGCAGAGTCCGTGTGCAAATTTGATTAATATTTTCTTGACGAAAATTTAATTCCATGTCTCATACATTGATTGATCTGACTTGGCTGAACATGGGTAAGAGATTTCTATTGCAGACAGGAATTCTTTTCTTTTATATCGTTCCACTGAGGCTCCTGAATATGTGCAGAAAAACTGAGCAAGAATGTCCATCACCAGAGCCCTGTACATAAATATCTGCAGCACAATACGAAATCATAGGATCTCTATTTTCCAATATTTATTCTTAGAAGACATCGATCATTCTATAATCATCTATTTCTTGACATCAACAGCTATTCCTTCTCCAGGTTTAGATCATGGATCACGGAGTATTTTGGTCAGTTCTATGTTCTATGTTTATTCGGTGTTGCAACTAATTTATATTTCCTTGATGGTATCAATGATTATGTTGTTTTCACAATAAGCATTAATCTTCTCCTGGAATTTTAGTTAGACATGGACTTTAATGCCACTGAGTTTGTTTCGTGGATTTTTTGACGGCGATATGAGTGGACTGATAGGATGGAGATGTGTTTTGCATAGGACGCTATGTCAGCTGGGTTTGTTGTGAGTAGATCAACCGCATATATAATATACAGCATTGCCCGCAGATTGCTTCCTTAGGGCACCACCAACTTTGACAAGGTTTATAACTGATAAAATGGATTTGTGATCCGTATAGGTGGCTATGACAGTTGGGTTTGCTCTAGGTGGATCAGAAGTATATACAGTATTGGTCTCAGAATGCTTCTTTGAAGCACACTAACTTTGACAAAGCTTATATCTGACAGGATGGAGGTCTGATCCGTATAGGTGGCGGTAGATTTCTTTGATTTTAATTTATAAAAAAGATTTTTGTCTAGTGAGGTTTCAATTATTTCCACCAGCTGGTGTGTTTGTTGTGTTGTGTGATGGCTCACGCGAAAACTGATTGCCGTTTTCCAATTAACTAATTATATTTATTGGAATTAACCCTCTCATGCATTGAGTCCACTACAGTGCACAGAACATTCAAGGTCAGATTTTTTTTGTCTTAGCAAAAATGTTTGGAAATGCATACTAGCCTCTTCAGTGGACGTCGTATAAGTGGTTTGCAGCGCCATCTGTAGTCGAATTCTCTAAATGTAGCAGCTGAGGCATTTGTTATGCAGCACGTTTTGCAATGGAGGAGATTTTGTGTTCAGAAATTAGTGTAAAATCATTTTATGGACGTTCCAGAAAAAAGGTAAAAATTATCAACATTTCAAATAGGTTGTAGAGAATGTATTCACTAAAAAAATTTGGGAAAATATTACATAGATAATAAGAAAAATGAATTTGTTCACGCGTCCATTGTAATGGACATCATGCAGTTTCGGCATTCTAGTGAAACTTGATTTTGTTTCGTAGCACGTGATTTTCGATGATCTGGACAGCGATGAAGAACCAGAGGAAGCACCGTTTGCTGCAATTGTTCGAAATAACGAGTACGCTGGGGTGGAAAATGATATAATTAATTATAATCTGCCTGACGGATCTGATTTAGAATCAGGCAATGAAGAAGAACAAGGTGTTCATAAACCTGATGATGATGTGGAAGAAAATGACTGGGACAGTGAGGATGAATTGCCTTTAGAGCAATTGCGTTCCTTGGCAGCAAACAAAAACAAAAAGAAAACAAAAAAGAGCTACGTGTGGCGTAATGTGGATAGCATGTATGGACCAGCAACACTACCACTATTTTTAGGATCTGATAAAATAAATATTCAAGGAACTACTCCTGTAGAATATTTTTTGTCTTTATTCACTGAAGATATGATGGATGATATCGTATTTCAAACAAATGTATATGCAGGGCAAAATGGTAAACTAAATTTTGGTCTCACTAAAGAGGAATTGTTTGTTTTTTTGGGTGTAAATTTAGTTATGTCTTACATAAGATATCCACGAATACGTCTGTATTGGTCAAGTGATGAGGGCTTGAGAATGAATCTAATTGCAAACTCTATGTCTGTAAACAGATTCTAGTTGATCCTACGTTTTCTCCATTTTGTAAATAACGTCGATTTGAAAAAAGACAACACAGATAAACTAAAAAACCTTCGACCATTTCTGGACCAGCTGCAAGCCAATTTTGTTAGTGCTGCAGATCCTGAAGAGTACCAATCAATTGATGAGCAAATAATACCTCTAAAAGGAAGATTAGGAATAAAACAATATCTTCCGAAAAAGCCGACAAAATGGGGTGTCAAAGTTTGGGTAAGAGCAGGTGTAAGTGGCTACATGCATCGGTTTGAAGTTTACCAAGGAGCTGCAGGAAACCGAGATGGAATAAGTGCATTGGGTGCATGTGCAGATGTAGTTCTTCGTCTAACTGATGATTTACCCCAAGTAAACCATAAATTGTTTTTTGACAACCTATTTTGTTCACTACCACTCTTAGAAGAGCTAAAGCAAAGAGGAATATGGGCAACGGGGACTCTAAGATCCAATCGTTTACAGAATGCAAGTTCTGTATTGATGTCGGATAAAGACATGAAAAGACAGGGTAGAGGAACTGCAAATGTTATAAGTACAGAATCGGGAAACATTACAATAACTAAATGGCTAGATAATAATTCTATCTGCATAGCTTCTACCTGTGCAGGTCTAGAGCCACGGAATACAGTACAACGTTGGCAAAAGTCGTCCAACAGCGTTATTGAAATTAGTAGACCATTTTCTGTACAATTTTATAATAAAAATATGGGTGGAGTAGACCTTCACGATCAACTTATTGCATTATATCCAATTCGACGAAGGAATAAAAGGTGGTACATCAAAGTATTCATGCATTTTTTAGATGTAACAGTGGTAAATGCTTGGATATTGTTTCGAAAAAATGGAAACAACTAAATGGACCTTCTAGAATTTAAAGCCAGTGTAGCAAGAGCTTTGATCAATATGGGTCAACACAGAGAGAATAAGAGAGGCAGGCCACGTTCTGCTACTCCACCTAGTATACTGAAAAAAAAGAAACCTATGAACCATGCACCTCCTGAAGTACGTGGGGACAGATTTGGACATTGGCCAAAATTGACAGAAATTTAAAATGCAAGACGATGCCATTCAAACGCTTGCAAAAGAAAAACTAAGTACATTTGTAAAAAATGCAATGAACCGCTTTGTCCAGACTGCTTTGAATATTTTCATACCCAATCTCGTTGAGACCGTGGGTGCATAATGTCCACTCCAGGGGACAGGATTTTTTTTAGGATTAAAGGATAAATATCATAAGTTTTTGCTTTGTTTAGTCATAGTTGATATAATTTTGTCGTTTGAGGAATAAATTATATTTTTTTAATAATTTCTCGATTCTTTGAAATAATTATGCACGAGAGGGTTAAATTACCTACTTTACGTTCCGTTGGTTTAGAAAATAATTGATTCTTAGTGCAGCATTAAATATTTGAACCAGGAAAAAGATTCCTTTATACTTAGAACTAGAGCTTCTGAAAATCTTAGTTAAGGTACTTCATGAAGATGGTAATGGTGTTAAATATCGTTATGTAAAGTTACCAAAAATAACACGAGGAAAATTAAAAGAAGGTACATTTGTTGGACCTCAAATTTCAGAAGTGCGGCTGTCCAAAGTACAACAAAGGTTTTTCCAGTTCTAGGGAAAAAAAGTGCTTCAGGAATTGACATCATTTCATGATTTGGAGTTTTGTCAAGAAAATGTGGGCGGTGTTAGAGATGAACACGAAAAAACTTGCCACCAAATGGAATTTTAGGAATAGAAAAACATTACCAGAGCAAACGGAGTCCTTAATGTTGGCAGATTATTGTTGGAAGTTATGAAGGGATGCTATTTTAAGATAACGCGATTTCTTGAAATTGTAAAAATTTGAAATATACGATAAAGGTACACAGAAAAATCTTTTCATTAAATTCCAAACCAAATTTGAGGTACTTTGTTCTTCTACCTTTAATTAAAATCAATTTTTCTGTTTTCTGAAAAAATTAATATACACCATTACATGGCAAAACTAAAGGTTGAAATTTATTTTTCATTTATGTAAAATGATTAAAGAAATGTAAAATAAAGGAAACAAGTAGTTACTATAACTTTTTTTCTATGCATACACTGTTACTTAATTGATGTTAATTGAATGAGATCCTGTTGATCTACTGAAAAAATAACGCTTTAAGTTATAAATCATACGTATAGCGCTTTGTTTGTGTTAAAAGTCAATCTAATGAGGATACATGCTGCGAACAATTAAATGGTGTATGACAGTGCGCAAGGTTGTCTGTTCCACTTGGATAATTAATACCTTCACATTTTGGATATAAGTACATTTCTTCTGTACAACAATAACATCGTAATAATTCCTATAAAATCGAAGTCATTCTATGATGTAATGATTTTTGTAGCAGTGATATAGAATACGCCCTCTATTATTTTAACAGAATGCTCTCTTTGAAATGATGATTAGAATATTACCAGCCAAGGTTGTATAAGTATAGAAACATCTATTCTTTGTTTAGCAGCTTAAAGAATTTGTTGAGATAAACAGTTGCGTCACTAATTCTCTGAGAAACTGTAAAAAAAGCTGCATCCAATGAAATGAAAGTTCCAATCACATATATATATATATATATATATATATATATATATAAATTTTTATACATGCTTCTCATCTCCTGATTTAGCTAAAGGAAGACTCAGTAATAGTAAAAATTGAAGTATTATTGCTGGTAGTATTTTTAGTTGTGCATTTTTTTCAACAGATGCTTTTTATACATGGTGTTCGTATAACAGTGGCCAATACCAACTTTCTTATTTTAGATGTAAAACCCTGCAACACCTTCTTCAACTCTTTCGGAAATATTAAGTGTTTTCAGATTTATTGCAAAAATTAACATTCAAGAAAGAAAATTATTTGATTATAGAAATTCGCTACAACACACTTAAAAACTAATAAGTAATCTGGTTATTTCTTGATAATGTAAAAAAAAAACAAAAAAGAAAACCATTAATGTCAACGTAGATGTTCAATATGCTCGTCGCGAACGTCTTGGCAACATCCTAATAGAATAGAAAGTTCTTCTAACGTTACTCAACATCTCAGGTGTGACCGATCTACTCGCAAGCGTTATTCGTCTTCTTAAGCCAGCTAAGTCGAGGGGTTTAATAATAATAATAATAATCATCTTTATTTCCCAACAGGCAAAGCCCAAAACAGGGTTACAAACTATAATAGGTGTATACATAATAAATAAAAAGAAAGAAAAACAGTAAGTAATAACAAATTCCATGATAATCCACTATCCACAGTCAGTCTTCACACAAATATGTCCACATTTTTGTTCGCCGAGCGACAAAGCGTGTAAGTTGGAGCTCGTCTCATAATGTTGGTTCGCGCAAAAGGTGTTGCAAAAGTGCAACTATGTCTGGAGTTAAGCCGCGGTATCAGGAATGGCATCCGGGCCAGGATATCGGGGCAGTCAATGCTGCCATTCAACAGTCTAAGCAGAAATCTCTCACATGTAGCGTATCTCCTCTCACTCAAGGATACCATATCATGACTCGGCAACAGATCACCCATCGCCACGCCCCTGTCCGGATAAACATCATCTGCCCGATACCTGAGAAACTTCAAGAATCTACGGTGCACACGGTCCAATGCCAAACAATCACTTGCATAAATAGGAAACCATATTAAGGAGGCATATTCTAGCTTACTCAATACGTAGGCAGAGTATAGAGATTTCAACAATGCTGAATCAGTGAAATATCTAGACACACGCATAACAAAACCCCACGATCTGAACGCAGATGTACAAATGTTCTCTATGTGAGATTTGAAGCTCAAGCTGGAATCGAAGGTAACTCCAAGATCTTTAAATTCAGTTTTACTCATTAACTTGTTGTCACCAATGAAGTAAGAAGAATTGTACGAAGTTGACGACCGTGTGAAGGTTACTGCACAACATTTATCCACATTCAACTTGAGTCCAGACCGTTCACACCATGAAGACAATACAGTTAAATTTCTCTGAAGGTTAGTCACATCAGCAGGACCATTTATTACAGAATAAATTTTAATATCATCTGCTTATCCAAGAACAGGGCCATCGATCTGTAGGAGAAGATCATTCATAAACAATATGAACAACAGACGACCCAAATTTGAACCCTGGGGAACACCAGAAGTAACTATAAACTCGCTGGACGAAAAACCATTATAACAGACATAACATCTCCTCTCACTAAGGTAAGACCCAATAAGGCCGACAGCCGAAGGAACAAAGCCAAATGAACTGAATCTACGCAGTAGCAGGTTATGGTCAATCATGTCGAATGCCCTCGAAAGGTCAGTGTATATAACATCAACTTGTCCGCACCTGTCCAGAACCTCTGATATACACTGAGTAAGTACTGCTAAGTTCGTAACCGTAGACCTCCCAGAGAAGAAACCGTGTTGGTCAATTGAGATAAAGAGGCGTATACTGGTATATATACAGGAATATAGAACTCTCTCGAATAATTTGGAGTAGTTACATATTATAGATATAGGTCTATAGTTAGATATAAATGCACGGTCACCTTTTTGTGGACAGGTACAATCCTAGTTTTCTTCCAACGCTCGGGAAATATTCCAGAGGAAATTGATAAGTTAATAATTACTTTGAGAGGGGAAGCAAATATATACCTGCAGTCCCGAATCAAGAAGCTAGGTATAAGATCATCACCAGTTGTTTGCTTATTAGGAAAAGTAGCCATAAATTTTATTAAATCCTCTTCAGTTACATGGGAGAAGGAATAAGGTAAAGGGTTATAAACTGATTCAGGATACACTGTATTTGAAGGCATTTCATATATGGATGAGAAGGATCTAGCGAAAGCATTTACAATTTCTATGGGATTAGAAAAGTCATTGCCCACATTGTCACGAAGATTACCAGGTATTCTTGTGGTGCGTGTTTTTGCCCGAAGAAAGGCCCATAAGTTAGAAGGGGCTGCATTCATTGATTTCTCAACCCCTGCGATATAAGACACATAGATCATCGATTATATTATTTTAGTCTTGTATGTCTAATGACGTCAGATCAGGGGATCCCGTTGGCCATTCAATCAATCCGCGGCTCCCTATCCATTGATCTGGAAATATTTGGTTGAGGTAATGCCGGATATTGATTTGGTAATGGGGCGGTGCTCCATCTTGCTGATACCATATCATATTCGCTGGAGCTTATGGGTTTACTGGATCAGGATATAAGTTTGTCAAACTTGGACGACATTATGTTGGAGTAGTGCTAAATAATTATAGCCATTCAAATTGCCTTCAGTGAAAAAGGGTCTTATGGTATGATCTCCAACAATTCCTGCCCAAATATTAACCTTTACAGGGTAATGCGTATGTTCTTCTCTCATCCAATGAGGATTTTCCCTCGACCAATAGCGGCAATTTTGACGATTAGCATGACCGTGAAGTGTAAAGTTGCACTCATCAGAAAACAAAACATGTTCTAATTGTAACACATAATTATCTAACATTGCCGTCATTTGTTCACAAAAATACGTTCTCCTATCAAAATCGTCTTCCATGAGCTCCGGGAGTTGGTATCATTTTATATCGATGCATTTTATTTTCTTTTAATGTTCGAATAATCGATAAATGGCTAACATCGAACATTATGGCTGCTTGTCGACTAGAAGTATGTGGGTTTTCCTTAAACTCAAGTATAATATCCAATTTGTTATTATCACGTATTGCATTAGCAGCTGCTTTTTTTATCTGCCTTATATGTCCAAGCTCGCGAAACTGCTTTTCTATTTTACTAATTGTCCCTTGGGATATAGGCGGTAAATTTGGAAATTTTTCATGAAATAAGCGAGCAACTTCTATTTGTGTCTGTGTGTTATTTCCATAACCAATCATCTGTAGAATTGTTATTTTGTGCATTTATGATAAATGAACCATTTTTCTGATATGCAGTTAACGAAATTCAAATGACTATAACACTGACAGCTAAACTGCCATGCAGGCAGACAACAATTTGCTAAAGCCAGGTGTTTTAAACAAAAGTAAACAAAAGCATTTACAGTTTATGTTTATTTCATATCGGTAAAAAGGGATGTTCTTTCTGTTTTTTTTTTTACATTTTCTTACATTATCAAGAAATTGCGTAAATACCGTGTATTTACGCACGTGTCATATTTCCCATCAGACTTAGTTTTTGTAAATTGGAATACAGAATTTGAATAATAATCTAGTTAGATCTTTATCTTAAAAGAAAGCTTATTGTGAAATATCAATATAATATATTGAAAGCTTATTGTGAAATATCAATATAATATAAGCCAGGTGTTTTAAACAAAAAGAACTTAGTAGACAGGAAAAAGCAGCAGATATTCAGAATGAAAATGTAGAAGTGTACTGCTACGATCTACAAGCGGTACTGCCCACGCCTTGTGGAAAGAGGAAATTATCCACCTACAATTTTACAGTTTTCGACGTCGAGAGAAAGAAAGGTTATTGCTATTTATAGCACGAAGGTATCGCGAAAAGGGGTGCCAATGAAATTGCAAGCATCGTGTTCAAATTCATTTCCTTGACACCAAACGAAAACTTAATATTTTATTCAGACAACTGCACTGGACAAAATAAAAATAAGTTTATAGTTGGGATGTATTTATACTGCGTTCAAACCATGGAAAAAGTTAGCTCGATTACTCATAAATTCCTGGTTGTTGGTCACACCCAAAATGAAGGGGATAGCATGCATGCTGCCATCGAAAGGGAAAAGAAACGAATGCTAAAAAGTGGACCAATTTATGTACCTTCACAATGGAGCATTGTTGTTGCTGCTGCTAAAAAGCAGGGTCCTCCTTATACAGTAGAAGAAATTTCCACTAAAGATGTATTTAACTTTAAAGCCATATCAAGTAAAATTGGAAGCAATTACAACACAAACACTGACAATGAAAAAGTAAACTGGAAAGACATTAAAATAGTTAGACTGGAAAAGACAGATCCTTTTACCATCCAGTACAAGACATCTTATGGACAAGAATCGTTTAAAAGCATCCAAATACGAAAAAGTATGAGATTGCAAAAAAGTTACAGCAATGCCCTAGTGCTCATGCCAGCTTATACGAAACCACCAACAATTTCTATCGCAAAGAAGAGAAATTTAATGGAACTATGTGCTGAAAATGCAATCAAACCTGTACACTGGCCTTTTTATGAAAGCTTAGTAACTTCAAACGAAACCAATTCAGAGACAGAATCTGAAGGTGAAGAATCTTAAATCGCTAACTTCTTGTTTTCCTTTAAAACATTTTCGTATTCTAAATTTACTTGTATTTGTTTTGATTAAAGGTCTAAAAAATATTATGATTTTTTATTATACCTTACTTAGATATCTAGTTGTTACAACGCGCATTTTTAAAATGTAATTCAATAAAGTAACAACTAATATCAAAATTCAATTTACAGTCTCCAGGATATTTTTTGTTGCGCAATTAATGTTATAATAATTGTATCACGTCGTTTAATGCTGAAAATAAATTTCAAAAGTTCTAACAAGAACTATTCAAATTATATTTACTTTTAAATCTCTAAAATTCTTTAACTTCAATTATCTCAAAACACTAAATTATGAGTTGTTACGGTATGATACTGGTGTATCGATATATATAATTGTCCGTTTTGAATTGTAGAAACAGAAATTTCTGTAAAAAGGAGAATCAAGATGAGGATTTCAAATATTTTTATATGTAATAATTAGTAAATTCATCTTCTCCAAAAAAAAAAAAAATACTCATTAAAAATTATTTAATATCAGTATTTTGTGATGTAGTCAGTTCACAAACTAAAATTCTACACGAGTTAGATAAATACATATTATAAAATTAATAATGAGGTGTGGCCACCACGCAACTTTCTTATACGTCTGAGTAAAATTATATATGTAATTTTGAGATTTCTTTTATACAAAAATTATTCAGAATTCTATTCGAAGTACTTCTGTTCTCTTAATAAATCTCCATAGAATGCATACTTTGCAAGATATTCGAAAAAAAAGTGCTACTCGCTACGAGTAAAAGTATTACTTCAGATCCGAATTTTGACATTTCATGTATACAAAAAATATTGCAAATTCAGCTGTAAATACTTTTGTACTCTTGATAAATAAATATAGAATACATAAATTACGGTATGTTTGCAAAAAATCGCTATTCGATAAGAGTAAAAGTGTTACTTCCAGTCCGAATTTTGAAATTTATTTATACAAAAGGGATTGAAACATATGTATGACTTGCGAGATACTCGCAAAACGCTTATTTTTGATAAGAGTAAACGACTTACTTCAGGTAGGAATTTCGAAAAATCTTTTTAATAACATTTTTCTCAAATTTAATTTTGAGTACATTTGAATTTTCCGATTTTACTGAAAATCTAATCAGATCTCATGAGAGAGTAAAGTTGTGTTGTTGTTGTAAATACAAAATTTGGAATTGATAGCTATAGCCGTTTGACCGCTATTGTGGTCACACACACTGACACACATACACACAGAGAGAGGGAGAGAGGGAGGGAGAGAGGGAGAGAGAGGGAGGGAGAGAGAGAGGGGGAGAGTGAGAGAGAGAGAAATGTTAAAAAACACGTTTTCAGTATCAGGGGACTTCAAAATGTGGACATCTGCAAAAATCTCGAAGTCGAAAATTTTCATTATCACAATACTTATATATCTTTTTGTTCTAATTCTAGACTGTTATGAAAATCTTAATTATCAATGTATAGGAAAGAATAAAGAATATTTTTTAAACTTAAGTCTGTAGTATTGTAGAAATCTTTCTTCCATAAGTTTAAAATTGCCAGATCTTCTTTCTTTCGATTCATTGTGATTTGATAATCATAAATTATGTGTGAATGCTTGCATTCGAAGTCAGTGAATATCGAAAAACGTTGTTCTTGTATTATATTACTGAAGTATTTCGGATGTCTCTTTAAGTACTACTAAGTAATTGAAATGAGCTTACGGACACGTTGACCATTAATTATTATTTATTTCAGGCTGAAAGATAAACAAATATCGTTAGTTGCATTCAAGTATTCCTCTTAAGACACGCGTATTTACTCTGTACCTTTGAAATGATCGACTAACAACGGATGACTTGACGACTTTCTTTGTGATTGTATTGAAACAGATGCACAAAGAAATCAACGAATTTTGTCAAATCACTTAATTCAAATTTCAATGGTAAAGCGTATTGCGTAAAGAGGAGGAATGTTTTTGTGCCTGATGGTTTGTTGACTTGTACATGTAAACAGAATTTCTCGAGGACTTCATTGGAGCGTAATTATTAATAAAAATTAAACAAAGGAGCGATTTTTTAATACACAATGTGCATCTAAGGTAGGAGATTATTTTCTCATTGAAATAGAAAAAATATGTCTCGTAAAAGCTTCTGAATTAAGAATATTATTAATTACAACAATAAAAAAACTTTGTCAAGATTTTTGGTATGTACTGATAAATGATTAATAATTGTTATTTCTGCAACTCTATATTAACAATTACGGAAATACTTTTTTCTATTTCGTTTTGGTTGCATAAAGTATTACTTTATCGCACGCTAATTTTACTGTTTTGACATTGGTAACAAAAAAAATGAGGTGTGGCCACCACACTACTTTCTTATACGTACCAACGTTTCAAATTATAGAATTTTCAGATTTTTTTATACAAAAATTATTTAAAATCCTATTCTACGTACTTCTATTCTCTTAATAAACTTCTATAGAATGCAAACTTTGTAAAATATTCAAAAAAAGTGATACTTCCGGTCCGAATTTTGAAATTTCATGTATAAAAAAAACATTGCAAATCCAGCTGTAAATACTTTTGTACTCTTGACAAATATATATAAAATGCATAATGTACGACATATTAGCAAAAATCGGTATTCGATAAGAATAAAGGTGTTATTTCCGGCCCGAATTTTGAAATCTTTTTTATACGAAAGGTATTGAAAATTAAGTTCTAAATACTTTTATACTCGTAACGTACCTGTCTAACAAGCATAACTTGCGAAATATTTGCAAAAAACTGATTTTCGATAAGAGTAAGGTCCGGTAGGAATCTCGAAAAACTTTTTTAATAAAATTCTTCTTGAATTTAATTTTGAGTATATTTGAATTTTTTATAAATTTGTTTAACATTCATAAACCCGTGGTCAAAAACTTACATTAAATTCCGAGTGGGGTCCAAATGTACCCCAACATTTTTTTTGGCTTATTATTATTTTTTTAATGTTATAATTAGGGAATATTAAAAATAAAACACATTCTGCTTATAAAAAATATATTTTTACATAAAAAAGTTGTCAGCATTGATAAATGAGTAAACGCATTTTGAAAAAATAATATGAAATGATTAGAAATAATAAAAACAAAAATAATTATGAAAAAAAAGAACAAGCATTTTAGTGACATTTTAAATAATGATTTAATTATCACACTTGTTACAAACTGTTATATTTTTTGAATGTTCTGCACATACGAACTGATTGCACCGAATACAAAACTTTCGAGATTTCCTGTCTTTACTTCTGTCGCACAAGAAACATCGCTGCTTTCTGCCAATAACGGGAACAGGTTGTTCGTTCCTTACGTTTAATTCTGGCAAAATGGTTAACATGGATTGTTTTATACTGGAATGTAACGTCACGAATGTCATTTTGGTATCTACGAATTATGTTTTTCCTAATTAATTCTTGGCCCAACTCCAACAAAAACATTCTTCTCATATCCAAGCGATTTTTTTCCGATCTGGATTTTTCAACATCCAAAGTTTATAGGCGTTGATGCCACCAATGTCCAGCAGTTGAAAAAATATTGCCATCGGCCACCGATTACTTTTTCTTTGTGTCGTGAATTCCTTCGCTAATTTATCTGTTGTGTCCACTGCACCCTTTGTTTTATTGTATTGTAAGATAATGTCTGGTTTGTAATCAGTTTTTTCTCCACTTATTTTGTCATCGTTATGTTCTGTCGATAAAAGAATAACTGCCGCATTTCTTTTTGGTACGTAGGAGACTAATGTTACATTTTCCATAAAAGCAAGCATGCTTGAAAAGTCCTTCTTATATCTTGCTGGAAGTAGTTCTTTTGGAATATAAGGTTTATTTTTACATTTCGCGTATGCTCTAGTTAAATATATCGGTGTTAAAATGATAAGAGATGAGTAAAGATGGCGACATAGATGTGCACTATTTTTTATTTTCGCTTCACCCTTTAACTGTTACTTAATTTTATTCTAATAATATACTATGTTCACCAATTTTGATCAGCATCTGGGGCGTAATGTTTAAATTAGTTTTTCTAAGGAAGGGATACTTTTGTGTAATAATGTAGATCGCGATCTTAAAGTAACTGATAATTAGTGAATTACCATGTATGATATATTTTTAAATCGCATTGTCTTTATAAGTAGTAGTAGTTCCATTTTTAAAATAGTAATTACGTTACCCTTTAAGTCGTTAAATTAAAGGTGATATGTATGCATGATGTATTCGTTTCTACCATTTCACAAGGTAAGGTTTTTATCTAAAAGCTTATTAGCTAACTCAATACTGGTAAAAAAGTTATCAGTAGGTATTCCATATCCTGAAGATAAATGGTTTACCAGGTCCATCACTACCCTTTGTCCTTGGCCTTTCTCCAGTTTGTTTCCTACTTTGCCTAAAATTATTATTCTGTAATAAAAATCTACATTTTTTTCATGAAAAAACTTACCTAAATAAGGTTGCATATTCACTGTATATGCCGAACTACAATCAGCCAGTGCCCAAATTTTTAAGCCGTACTTGTACGGCTTACTCTTCACGTAAACCCGAAAAGGAGCCTTGCCTCGGAATGGGACTAACTGCTCATCCACGCACAAGTGTTCAGATGGATTAAAAGATTTCTTGCAATTTGTTACAAAACCATCAAAAACATCTCTGATTGGGGCAAATTTATCAGTGCGTTTTCTTTCTTCTCTTGTTTCAAAATTGTCGAATCTTAGAAAGCACATAATCTGTTGGAATCTCTTGCGAGACAAGGCAGATGATACTAGAGGCCGACATAAAGTTGGATCTTGGCTCCATAGTACACATATTGGTTCTTTAGCAGCGTGCCAAAGCTCCAAAAATAATAAGCAAACCAATAAATGCTTCCAGTTCTTCTTGCACAAAAGGAGAAAAGGCCTTCTCATTTCTCGCATAATGTGATTCGGCTTTTCTATTCGTCTCCGATAAAATCACATCCATAATATCTTGTGAAAAAAATTGTTCAAAAGCTTCTTTTATTGTGGAAAATTGGGAACTATATCTAGTCAAACCTGGTGAAACCTTTTGAATATTACATTTTCGTCTCTTGATCTTCGTAGTAAAGGGAACCTTTGCCCACACACTACCATCTTCAGACGAATAAGTTGGATGATCGGTATAAAAGTTTACTGACGGGCCCACTTCATCTGCAGACTCATTTTCCCTATCACTAACTTGTAAAACGTCATCTATCTCATCAGTTTCAGTCACTATGTCAGTCTCCTCAATATCACTTGCACCATCCTTTAGTGCTAAATCATTAAAATAAGTGTCGTAATCGTCCGTTTCTAATATCGCCAATAGTTCTTCGTCAGTTAGCTTATCTTCATTTCGAAACTTCCGTGGTTCACTCATTTTTATAAACGCGTACTCGACAATCACTGTAAACGTGACTAAACACACTAAAATTATACTGAGATAAATACGTGCACAAAGCCGCTATTAAATAAATTGGATCCCCGAGAGCGTTGACGCCAAGAAACGGGGAATCCCCGTCGTTTAAACAATTCGGGGTTTATTTGTACCCCGGTTGGTTTTTAACGTAGGCAAAATTTAAACCTGTCGTTACATACCGAGCTCTATAATATATATATATATATATATATATATATATATATATATTATATAGATATAAAACTCTATAATTAGTTATATTATATTACATATAAAACTCTATAATTAGTTACAATAAAAAGCAATTTATTCAAAATTTTGTATACCAATTTAGATATATATTTAAGAAACATAGCTCGAGGGAAATTAAGAAAAAAAAATTATTTTAGAAAATATACCCAAAAATTCATGTCTGGGGTACAGCTGTACCCCGCGCGGGTTTATGAAGGTTAAACTTAGTAATTGCCGAAATATTGGCAAAATTAAATTTTTTCGCTGAAGTAAACTACTACTTCCGGTCTACCGATTTTACTGAAAAACTAATCAGATCTCAAGAGGGAGATTATACACGTAAATACAAAATTTGGAATTGATACTACAGCGGTTTGACAGCTATCGTGGTCACACACACACAGAGTGAGAGAGAGAGAGAGACAGATTTTTTAAAAACCATTTTTTCGGTATCATGTGGCCTCAAAACATGGACATCTGCAAAAGTCTCGAGATCGAAAATTTTCGTCATCACAATACTTCCTTATACTACGTATAAGAAAGTAAAATGGAAACAAATCATATTTAAATGTCAAATAAAGCCTTTAATGAAACAAACATGTGCAATAGAAGTTGTACAAAGAATAAAAATCACACGTGCTAACATTTTATTTACTAATTAACAATATAAATTGTTAAGCAGAGTTTTGGATGATAAGTTTTCTGATGCTACTATTGAAATTTACTTCCCATGTTCGCAAAAATCGTGTCTTATGAAACTTGTATTTTAATATAATATTATATGCTGAGATGTTATATAATATATACTTAAATTAAAACAGAGCCGAGGTTATAATATTGATAGTATGATGTGTTATTTACAATTTATGTACAACCTTAATTGCTTTATTCAGATAACTTTTTCTTGGAGAAAACTCGCTTCAAACGAAAACTAAGTATGAAGGTTTATTGAAAAGATAATTTGATAATAATGTGATTGCTGGTTACGTTACTTTTGATTTTAGCGCCCTCTGGCGGGATGAAAACGGTTAAGTATTCCTAAATGTGACACAACATTTAAAAGCTAAGTTTAATAGCAGTATAATGCACAACTGAAAACAATATTAATTTAAATAGTTAATAAAAATTTACAATAAATGCTGAAAGTGTATTTGACGACAATCGGTAACAAGGCGTTGACGTAACTCTTCTAGTGAAGCAAGTGGAGTGACGTATATTTCACTTTTTAAATATACCCACAAAAAGTAATCTAGAGGGGATAAATTTGGAGATCACAGGGGCTATTCTATGAATCCAATTTAATTTACCCAGTAGTAAGAAATGGACCACCACTACGATCGCCAAATATTGCAGCCCAAATATTCAACTCTTGAGTGTATTGAGTGTGTACCTCATGAAATATCCTTGGATTGGAATCTGACCAGTACCAACAACTACGACGATTGGCAGTACTGTTGATAAAAAAAATGCATTTATCTGAAAAACAAATATGAAGAAAAATTATTTTCATTAAGTTTCTGAACCTGATGAATTTTACACTGGTGGAATTTGTATTCTTTCAAAATTCTACCGTCGCTACGGTGACTTAATCCAGACGATTTCGCATACTTGTCTTAAAACGCATATTTCTGTCGCTTCAATTGCATAATTGATGTTTGTCATCCATGAAATGATGAAAACCAAAAGGTTGATCATAGACGTTCATCAGGAGTTAAAAATAGACAAGCAATTTTAAAAGTTTGATATTATTCTAGTTCTTCATCAATTATTTGAAGTCATGGACTTTTCGATACAAAGTTAGCAATAACATGACGCTTAAAGTGTATATAACAGCAGTAAAGCACCAGCAATACGTCTAGAACTAACAAAGTTCTTCTGTTTCATGTTATGAATATCATTACCTATTTGTTTCAATATTACATTTGCGTTATTCAAAGACTTTGTCTACTCAAGATCCGAGTTAGTTTTTCTTAAACTGGAACCCACTTCAATTTGTTCATCAAGCACACCCACAAATTGTGCAGAGAAAGCTTTCAAAATATATACTTCCGCACCCTATGGTGTCTATCCGGAACGCATTTACTTTTTATGATCAGTATATTATACATTCACTTCTAACTAGATATTTTGTACAAGGTCTAAATTTTTATATACACCATTTTTCATAGATGCATTTATTGGCCTCGCATACTTGAGAGACCGACTGCTATTGTTGATATTGGCATACTCGCACTAAATATTCGGTAATATTTTTTACACTTCTTATTATATTCTAAACTCTTATTGCTCATAGATATTCGTAGCTCAAATCTATAATAGGATCAGATGTCCATGCAATATATATTGAAAACAACATAATAGAAATTCTCATTCTTTTTCTGGGTTTTGAAGGTTCGTTTATTAATTACGAGAGATAATCTTCCTATAATATTCAGTCTATTCAAATTGTTTCTACATTATAAATATACTGAAGATAATATCGCAAATTTGAAAACAATAATTGAATACTTAGTTTTTCTGGATTGAATTTAACAACACTGACCTTGGAACCAGTAGTCTTGGCTAACTTAAGCCTTAAACTCATGAAGACGCTCTAGGTACTACAGTTAGAAAAAAAGTCTTTCGAATTAATATTGAATAATAAAATTTTATTTATATAAACAAATAAAAAACTAACTAAAATCAAATTGAACCTTATGTACGTCTTTTATGTAGTTTTGTAAATATTTATAACATTTTTCGCTTCGTATAAGTTAAATATTACTTGTCAGTGTAATTACATGTTAACATTTCTTTTTATTTTTCTTAACGGCAATATTCCGACAGGCAACTTACGAGCTTCGTAGCATAATTAGTAATCATGAGTCGTAGATGGTATTCATTTTTGTATACAGATACGCATAACTTCTAAATTTAATTAATGATAATTGACAGTTAATAATCTGCAAGATTATGTCTAAAGTATAATAACACATCAGCAGTATGTATAATAGAAGGGTGCTGAAATTAACGAGTTTTCATCCTTATGAAAGTTAGCTGCAAATTTAAAAATTAAGATAATAGCATGAAATTATTTTATGAGTATTTCTTCAAAACTTACTAATAGAAATTCCACTAAAATATGTAATACCTATAATCATATCATACAGGGTGTTTGGTGCATTGTTTGCCAAATTAAATTGGACGATAGAACATTTGCTGTCTCATAAGGCTCGATAAATCAATGTTAGTCTCATGGGTTTCTTTTCGACTATTTCATTTTTATTTTGCAAAATCCAAAAATTCCGCATTTAAACTTAAATTTTAAAAAAAGGTATAATAGGTACAGCCTTCAAATTTAAGTTTAATTTTAATATGTACTGTGTGTGGTACAACGAAATTCAAAATTACTTGCAAATAACATGTAGCTTTCATTTTATTAACTCACAAAGTTGTGGAAGAGGTAAAATAAACTTTAAACTCAATTTTACATTGCAATAAAAACATAATTAAAAGGACTCGTGATCTTTTAATTCTTTTAAAAACTTCTCTGGTGCATTCCCTTTCCAATGGTATACAATATGCCATAAAACCTCGATTACAACTTCACTAATTCGCTAAATTTGTGTATCGGGACATATGATGACATGATCAGAAATCTAACAAATCTTGCTCGAATTGCTGTCCTCTGTTGAGTATGCATGACCGACATCTTTGCGTTATTTCTACAGTAGTTGTATGTATACGCATTTCTTGGTTAATTGTGTCGAAAGTCGTCTCAATACGTTGGATCAAATCGTCTCTTGTTTCAATTTTCGTGACGTATATGAGTCCTTTGGCCCATCACCAGACGTAAAAATCTAATGGGAACATATTATTAAGGTACTCCCTTACAGTTAATCTCCAGTGTGCCGAACAACCGTCATTTGGAAAAGCAATAGGTCTGTATTCATTGAAGACTGCCAACTTAGTTAACAATTCGGGCAAGTCGTTTTGCAAAAAGTCAAGGAAATTATCCCCATTGAGATTATGACAGTCACTGAATGAGAAGAGATGCGTGCGGTGTTACAACAGTCAAATCTCGACTAAATAAAAGTGAGCCTGTGAAGCACGCTTGCCGTCCCAGTACCCAAAGAAAAAAGATACAGACTTTGATTTCTACTGCCCAAAAGGGAGATAACAGTTTCTACCTGTTTCACGCCTTATTTACGCAAAAATAAGTGTTCATCTCAAATATCGAATATCAGTCTGATGTGTCCCGATACACAAATTTAGTGAATTAGTAAAGTTGTAGTCAGGGTTTTTATGGCATATTGTATATTGTTGGAAAGGCAATACACTAGAAAAGTTTTTAAAAAAATTAGAAGATCACGACCGCTTTTTGTTATTTTTTATTGCAATGTAAAGTTGAGTTTAATCTTTATCTTTACTTCTTCCAAAAACTTTGTGATTTAATAAAATGAAAACTACATGTTATTAGCAAGTAATTTTGAATTTGGCTGCCCCATACAACAGAACACATGAAAATTAAACTTAAATTTGCCAACTGTCCCCATAAGTTTTTTTAAAATTGAAGTTTAAATGCTGAATTTTTGGACTTTGTAAAATAAAAATTAACACGTCGAAATAGAACTTTTAAAATTGAATTTAAAAAATAATATATAATGCTAAAATAAAATAAAATTGATTGTTTAATTTGCCAGCTAAACTCAGTTCGTGATCTCGAGGGCGATTCAGATTAACAGAGATGATTAATTAAAAGATTCCTAAAATTTCGTTGTTGATATAATAAAATTCCCTTGTATAATTTAAATAATAATTATATTCAAAATCAATGATTTTATATGTTTTACAAACAAAGAAATATACTACAAAATATACTGCTTTTAACTTAAAAAGAAACTAATTAACTTTAAAAGAAATTAATAGACAGGTTAAATACATTTTTACAAATATTACATTGAAGAAAATTTACGTGTATCATTCGTTGTTATCTAAATGAAAAAACAACAAGTCAAAGAAAAATAACAACTTCGGATATAAAATTAATGTATGATCATATACATACATACAACACAATGCTGAGACGTATTGAATTACATTACACTTTATATTACGGAGACGATGTTTATTTAACAATTATATTTACTTATTTCGTCTCTATTTGAAACGGATTTGTAATGTTTAATTCTTTATTTCTGAATACCTTTACATACAATAATTGTTATCATTTAAATAATAATAAATATTAAAGGTGCCCGCACACTGAGGCGACGCGAAGCGAAGCGAGGAGAAGCGCATTTATTACCCCTGATAGAAATGTACGTAAGCTTCGCTTCGGCACGCGACGCCCCAGTGTGCGGGCATCTTACGGCTTCTTTCTTCTTTATTCGGCGCTTTCCAGCTGACTCTTCCTTGTTCGCTGAATAAGGCGCGAAGACTCGGCCCGCTCTGCCAATTGGAGAACAATATCTTTATCACAAAGATATAACACTTTGCACATTTAATATGTATATGTAATATGCGGTTAATATATGTATAAGTAATATGCGGTTAATATTAAGTTTTTACTTGTAACATACTTTTATTCAACCGCTGTTTTAGTAATTACTAGAATCGATACACTTTTAGACTGATTTGTCGATTCTTTATTGAAATTACAATTAACAACAACACTTCTGGCTGTTGCCGATACACTACAGGAGTCTATATCGGAGTTTGCCTTCCAACTTAAAGTCTAGCTTTCGACTCATACGATTACAACATATATTTTCTTTCTTATAGCTGGACGCCTGTGATTCCCCGCTTTCTAAATAGTCCGGGCCTTCCTGCTACTCTTTCACTAACACATAGTTAAGTCACCGTGTGAACACAACACCAATCTTAAATAAACACGGATGCTTAGGCGCCACAATACTTATACATAAATACATAATAAAACTTTTGACTATATGTGAATTAAAATTACAGTAATATATTCATTGATGTCAAATATGTTTAAAAGTATTAATAAAATTATGATTTATTAGATTATTCAATACGGTAAAATTATAATATTAATATGTAAAAATAGGCTGTAGCATTACAACGTCGAAAAAAACTCAGTGGGACTAATGTTGAGTAATTGAGTCTTGAGAGACAACAAATGACACCTTTAATCAACCAATTTGATTTGGGAAACGATGCACCACACACCTGTATATTTGCAAGTACATATATTGATGTGTTATGACTCTTTCGCATTGAAATGTTTATTAGATATGGTTGCACTTTTCGCAATAATAATTTCCTATTGCAAGATGAAATGGCCTTACCGATATCAATCAAATCGACGTCTTTACATAGCAATTATCTGTTACTATCCACACTTACTTAGAAAGACAGTTATATGAGTATATTTAATTTAATGCGGTAAAGAATATTAATTAGAATCGTGTACAACTCAGTTCCAATGATACATTATTTTATAAACAATAACACAAGTATTATATACATAGAATTTTGATATGTTTGAATTCAGGTTTATAAATGAAAATTTTCGTACGCTTGCGGTATATCTTTATATCTTCTTACACTAGCTGTCCTACAAACTTTTCGAGCTCGAATCGCTTCTGCGACTCCGCTGACAACTTCTTTACAATTTCCTGTAAGACTGCCATGCTCCCTTTTATAGTGCCCGACTTCCTAAACTTTTGACGTACCCGTGTATACTCTTGCTTCTAAACGAATATTTTATTTAGAATTCTTCTTGAATTCTGTTTTACATTGACGTTAGACATTGAAGAATGAGAAATATAGTTTAATGATAAACAAACATGTTAAACGATACGAAGGAACAATGTGCTCCATTGCGATAGTCTATAACAGGGGTCTGCAAACTTTCCAGCCTTAGGGCCATACTGATTACTCCAGTAAGTTCCGAGGGCCAAAACCATATTATCATTGTTGCCGGTGGTAAAAAGTGAAATAGTCCACTGATGAAAAAAAGTCCGAAAAAGTACGCAACGTTTAAAAAAGGCTGCAAAACGGCAATACTGCATATTATTAATTTTCCTGTCATTATCTGTAATTTCTAGATTAGTCGTAGAGTACGAGCCATGAGGAGTAACGTGACACGACATCTGGTGGACACAAGCGGAAATAGGTAGTACCTTCTATCGCTGACAGATGGCGCTAATAGCACGTACAGAATAATCTCGTTGGTTCGAGAAAGTTCTGGTGTCTTCCACTCACTTCTAGATGGCAGTAATTGGAATATATAAGAAGGCTAGTGGCGCAACCACAAGTCAGTTCCTATGACACTGTTGTGAAATAAAATAGTGCGTACCTCCTTAAAACGTGTTTGTGCGTGTTTAAGTTTAAGACATCTTTGTAACAGTATTTTGATTTGAATTGTTGCTTTTGTGTGTGATTTAGTAGTATGGAAAAGAAGCGAAAAATTGATAGTGAATGCAGAAAATTCAAAGATCAGTGGAACATTCAGTATTTCGTAATTGAGTCCAGTAAGAAGGCGCTATGTTTGATTTGCAATGAAAGCATAGCCGTTCTCAAAGAATATAACATTAAACGTCATTATGAAACAAAACATTTTCAAAATTACTCAAAATATACAGGAAGTTTGCGGACAGAAAAATTCGAAGCTATGAAGCGCGGATTGAAATCGCAGCAATCTTCATTTACAAAACTCAAAACTGAACAAGAGGCTGCAACGCGTGCCAGCTTTCGTGTGGCTCTTGAAATTGCAAAACGTGGAAAACCATTCACCGATGGAGAAATGATCAAAGAATGCATAATTGCAGTAGCCGAAGAAATGTGCCCTGAAAAGGTAAATTTATTAAAAAGTGTCAGTATGTCAGCAAACACTGTGGCTCGAAGGGTAGAAAACATCGCTGAAAATATATCCTCTCAACTGTTCGACAAAAATGGACATGTTGAGTGGTTTTCTTTGGCCTTGGATGAGTCAACGGATGTGTCAGATACTGCTCAGGTGTTGATTTATATTCGAGGAGTAGATAAAAGCTATGAAGTGTATGAAGAACTTCTTGATATGAATAGTATTCATGGCACAACTACTGGTACAGATATTTTTAAAGGAGTTGAAATGGCCATTAATCAAAAGAACCTTCGATGGAAAAACTTGAAATGTATTACAACTGATGGAGGCAAAAACATGAGTGGGAAAAATAAAGGAGTGGTCGCTCTTGTGTCAAAGGCTGTAGAAAATGACGGTGGTTTAAAACCATTAGTCTTACATTGTATCATTCATCAACAGTCTTTGTGCGGAAAATGTTTGGATATGTCTGAAGTTCTGAAACCAGTCATATCAACTGTTAATTTTATCAGATCTTTTGGGCTGAATCACCGACAATTCCGACAATTTATTGAAGAGATTGGAGAAAATGACTTACCTTATCATACTGCCGTACGTTGGCTTAGTTGTGGGAAAGTCCTTCAGCGCTTTTTTGAACTTCGAGCAGTGATCGAAATTTTTTTGAATGAAAAGCATCGCCCTCTTACTGAATTACAAAACAACGCATCGCTGTGGAAGTTAGCATTTTATGTTGATTTGACAAAACATGTGAACGAACTGAATTTGAGATTGCAAGGAGAAAACCAGCATCTTCCTGATTTATACACTAATATCAAATCATTCCGGAAGAAATTGATACTGTTTCAATCACAACTACGAAGTAAATGTTTTTCACATTTTAAAACATGTGAAATATTCAGCCACACTACTGAGACTGAGTTTCCTATCGATTTTGCAATCGAAACTTTGAGTGCTTTGAAAATAAATTTTGATACTCGTTTCTCGGACTTTGATGCCATTGCGAATCAAATTAAGATTTTTCAGAATCCTTTTGATACTGACATTGAAACCCTAGCCCCGGAACTTCAAATGGAAATAATTGATCTACAGTGCAGTGATATAATTAAGAACAAATATCAAAACTCATCTTTGTTGGAATTTTATAAGAGTCTTCCACTGACACAATTTGATAATTTGCATAAATTTGCTCGTGGGCTGTTTTCTGTTTTTGGTGGTACTTATTTGTGTGAGAAGACCATCTCCAAAATGAAGTACACAAAAAATGTTTACAGATCTAAATTAACTGATGAGCATCTTAAATCTCTTTTAATAATTGGTACAAGTAAAATTAGTCCACAACTACAAACTATTGTCAGTGGAAAATCTCAATTACACAAATCTCATTAGTATTTCATATGTCATTATGCTTGTTATAAGTTATGTTTTTATTTAAAATGTATAAAATGTTAGTTGGATTCATTTCAATAATTTGTTAGTTATTATATACTGAAGTAAAATTTTTTGCATATTATACATGTCTTTACTCATTACAATTCTGTGTTTCTTTATCCAACTTATCACAAAAACAATAACAATAAGCCTACAACAATGTTATGAGTAGTTAGCCCATGACCATATCAATGTAGATGTCATATTAATAATTATTCAACATAAAATTAGAATACTTCAGTAAACTAAATTTAATTTGCTATAAAAAATATGTTCTCTAAAAGGAGTTTTCAAGTATGCTAGCTCTCCGCGGGCCGGACAAAATCTGTCCGCGGGCCGGATGTGGCCCTCGGGCCGTAGTTTGGAGACCCCTGGTCTATAATACGCTTCTGAAGAGACAGTTGGCATTCCTTCGGAAGTCTGTTATCGTAGAAAAATTAGTATGTTATAATCTCTCGTATATTTTTTATGTAAGTAAGTAATTTTAATCAGTTTTCAATCTTTAATATACAGGATGTTTATTAAACATACGGCAAAAATTCAAAAGGTTATTTCCTGGACTATTCTGAGAATACTTTGTCATTTGATGATTTTTGAAAAACGGCTTCGTTTTCAAGATGTAGGGCGCAAAATATTTTCGACAAAAACAACGTTTTATTATAAAAAAAAATACATACAAAGCTTCGTAATCTACAAGAACTATTGAAAATGACTATCTCTAGCTAAAATGCAAGAATCCAATTGAAATTTTTCGAAAACACCAAGGTCGTTTCTTATTGAGTTACACCTAGTAATTATCCGATTTTTTAAATCATACACATTTTCTTCTAGAGTAATGTAAGCTAATGACTTTAGATTGCCCCATACGAAAAAATCCAGGGGTTTTAATTCGAAATCGAACAGGCCATAAGTGAGATCCACCTCGACCAATCCAGCGATTTCCGTTTGTTTTTGTTAAAAACCACGAGCAACCACACTAAAATACGCTGGTACACCATCTTGCATAAACCACATTGCATTTCTTGTTGCTAATGGTACATCCTTCAAAAACACAACTAGCGACTGTTCCTAAAAGTTACGATAACTTCGCCGGTAAGTCTTCCAGGTAGAAATACCGGTCCAATTAGCTAGTTACCTATAACACCAATCCAAACGTTCAACGATAACACTGACCTTATTTATTTTATTATGTGAATTTTCTTCTTCCTTATTGTATTTTTTGAGAAATTCGCTTCATCGGTAAAGAAACATCAGCGCCAGTAGTATTTGCAACTTTTCGGGTAGAAATGCTTGAATCTTCCTCTATCATGCTCAGCAAATCGTTTTTACTGCATGTGATTGGCCTTCCTGATCCATTAGTAGACAATGTCGACATGTTATGTGCTCAAAGACCTATAATACGAGTGATAAAACTCGAAAATTGGCAACTACTAGATATAGAGAAGGCGCATACAAGAGGTTTAAACTTGTTAGTTATCATCAGTACGACATAGTTAAGGAAGTGTGCGTTGATTGATTTTGTTGTGCTTCGCCACGTGTTTGCAAGAAATTTTCGGACCTTAGGCACTAACACTAGACATTGGACGAGCAAAATCAAAAAATAAAAACATAGCACAGTAGACGAAAATTAACCCACATAATCTTTTGTTTGTTAGTAACAAACAAAAGATGAACCGACTCGCGAAACGATAGATCGCTTTCAATTCAATCAAACTATTTCTATCAGCTAGTAAAAGAATTAAAAATTTGATACAATTTAGGCAGTCTATCAACCAAAAATTATGCTTAGCTTGAATGATGAGACTGCCAAAACGGGAAGTACATAACAAATTCAATAATCGAAACACAAAACGCAAGTGCGATTCAGGCAAATGAGGAAAATTGTAAACACGGTAAACACAAATACATAGAAACACACTAAATAAAAATAACAGTAAGTGAAAAATAGATGTTGCACAAGTCTGAAAAATTGAAGTAACCTATGAATTATAAAAAAATTAAGTAATTAAAAACTAATAAGTTAATTGAAAGATTTAATTTACGTATGTTGGTGCAAAATTTTCGAGCAATCCTCAAAATTCTTCATGTTTAGATGATTTGCAAGGAGTATAATCGTTTTGCATTTTACAACTTAATATCAGTTCAAAAGTAGCTTTCGATAATGTTGACTTTGTGACTGAATGTAAACATTTTAGGAGTATTATTAAATCAGAATAATACGGGAGTTGAATTTTATTTATTACTTAAAATGTAACATTTTTTAAGGAATAATTTCACGGTTTTCTAGATTATAAAGTATTCCGATCATATGGTATACACGTTAGTTAATCAATTAGAGAAAGGTTATATGTAATTGTAATATTTTACACTCATAAGCACAAAAAGTTATAATAATTTTTTAGAACAAATGTATAACCACGAAATTTGGTTATTTAGTTTTCAAGAAAGTAACAACATAGGTAGTAAATAGACTTTCATATTCCGCAACCTTATATGTGTAGTCATTCATCGTATAATTTGCCCTACTTTATCGTAGGTGGTGTGCCTTTATTAGTACATAGCCGTTATAATAGATGGAAATCTGGCAAGGTCGGCATGAAATTGCGTCAACGGTAAGCGCCCAGTTTTTACGTCTTTCAAGAAGTCGTATTATTTGTGAATGCCTAGCTTATAACTATTGTTTAAGTATTTCAGGAAATTCTTACGTATAAGCAAGCGCAGCTTTGAGATAATACAAACGACCGTTCCCCTAAAAACTTGCATAATCAGATATCTACAGCGTACATTAAAATTATCTGATTGCACTTTTAATTGAGTACTTATTCCTTATAGTTGAGTAGTTTTTGACAATTAAAACCGATTCATTCAAGATCGATTATGTAATATTAAATGTGAGGCCAAAACTATTAGGGTAAAATTAAGTTACATTGATTTTTCAATAGCAGAACAATAAAATTTTGTTAATTCTAAATGTTCATTATACGAGTATCATGTTGTAACGTCTTAAGAATTAAGTGGATTACTTATACAAATGATTTGAAATGTGAAATATATGAATTAGTAATTTCAATCAATTAATATTTCATACGGGTTTCATTGCTGTCTACGACAATGATCTGGGAACAATTCTATTGTATTGTACGTGAAACTATAATACTCAAAATTTGTGAGTCAAAATTTTACTTTATATAATAATAATTATAATCTTTATTTAGTATTTTAAAAATGTACACAAACATCTGCAAATTAAAAAAGTGCCACAAAAGGTGCTTCAATATAGAATTTATAGTAGATATACAGTATGTGCCAAAAGAAGCGCAAGAATTCATTAATATTGCCCTACATTATAACTTTTAATGGAATATAGAGAACTTTTAAAACAAAGGGAGTAGATAAAGCCTTTACAAAAATATTGAGGCAAACAGATCATGCGTCTTCGCAGATGATGTAGTTCTAGTGTGAAAGATTGCTAAAGAGCATGAAACTAATGGCGTATGGCATGACATTATAAAGAATATAATCCAATCGTCGAGGAAAAGAAAGAAAGTCCAAACCAATCAATGAAGGAAGAAGTCAATACTAACGTTAAGGTAGGAGAAAAAAAAACCCGAAAGAAGTTTAAAATTTTTGGGAATAATGTAAACAGTAGAGGCCGCAAGAAAATGCATCAAATCAAAACGGCTAAGAACAACGATGGAAACAGCCCAACATACCAACTCAAATTATACTTCAGCGTCAATAATTACAAGTCATGACCGAGGAACAAATAAAATGTACTACGATAGACATTTTGGATAAAGCAGAAATCTCAAAACTTACAAAACTGGCTACATACAGAACAAAGCATCTTTTAGAATGCGATGCCGAAACCTAGGTGATAAATAATAATAGATCGGAGATATGATTTCAGGCAGTCGGAATGAGGTATCTGTGAAAGATGGCAAGAGTAAAGGAATTGAACAAGAAAAGAGGTAAAGACATCAGAAAAGTACTTGAAATAAAGCTATTTATTTGAAGTTAAAGTCTATCAACCATAAGAAAAGGAAACTGACTTCAGCAAGACACTTAAATAGAATGGAAAGATTAAAATTACATGGGAATATATGAGAATAGAGCAAAACAAAAGAGGAAGATCAGTAACCATACCAAAAAATAGTGTCTTGGAAATTGTAAAAGGAACAAGGAAAAATTGAGAAGAGGCACAGCAAATGACTCAAAATAGAGAAGACAGGCGATTCTATGTCAAAACTGAACCACAGGATGAAGTAAACCTTCACACCTATGGATATAAAGAGGAGGGTCAATCCGTATCAGTTCATCGAGGTCAAGTCACCTATCACCTAAAATTTTTATGTTTTATTTTTTGACAAGTTACTATGACCAAGTTATGAAACCATACACATTTTTCATGACCCAAGTCAAGTACTTTCTAGGATATTGGAACTCCAAGTTTATGGTAAAAGTGCATTTTAATAGTTCTTCAGACTCCGAAAAAAATTCACAAATCGGTAAAAGAATTATAATTACATGAACTTTCAAAATTTTGAATTGAGAGTTTTTCAAAATTAGATATGGCAGTGTTGTTATCAATTTTTTTTTAAATATACCTTAGAGTATGATCTAGTAGAATGTGAAATTAAATTATTGGAATTTTAGCTGCTTGTTTATCAATTTTGTTGATTAATAACTTTCATTTAAAATTACAACCCTAGTAGCACACAATATCGGGCCAACGTTGGCTGTCGGTCGTTTATTTATTGGCCTGACATCGGCGTCTGATATCAATCCGATGTACAAGTGTTAACATTTTACAACGTTGGATAAATATCACTGCATGATATTGGCCCAATATTTTGCACATACATTTTTCCGATTTGAGCATTTACGTTATATTTCATAAGACAAATAAAGTACCGAGAATTTACTTGATTTGAACTACAAAATGAACAAACAAAAATGTGTTTTGTATTTAATAGATCCAACCCACTTGTTAGCCAATTATGTTAATAAAATAAAAAGCTCTTTAAAAATACAAAATATCAATAATGCGCCCGTGGGCGATGAGTCATGGGCCTCTCATGTCCGGCCTCTAAAATTATTTATAAAAGTGTGCGTCGTACTTTTAATGTTAATTTGGTGAGAATCATTATTGCAAATGCTTAATTAACTTTGAGGATCTATATATTTCATTTCACACACCAACAATTATTCATGGTACAGTGTGTAATATATTTTGTGATAAATTAATATAGACTATATCAATATTGCCTTGCAAAGTTAATACGATGTTGGCGTTTAATCGCAGAATAACAAATTGTGACGTCATCCCCTTTAATCTAAATTTATATCAAATACTGACCTACAACCAACATCACAGTGACTTTGTGAACCTGATATTATCAGACACATATACACAAATAATGGTGGTAGCTGCGAATCCCAAGAACTGTTTTATCTTGTTTAAATCTGTTGTCTAATTGTTGAAGACTTTCTGATGATGTTTCGTTTTTCAGTAGCCATAAATAAAGGTTTTCTATCTTTTTTTGTGTGCAAAAAGCCATAATCCCATTAATTTTATTTTACATTCTATTGGATCATACTTACGATGTATAGTTTGAAAAATTCTTGCTTTCTTAACTCAAAATGTAAGTTATTTATAATATATATGTATTTGCTGAGTTATAATTTGTTTTCTTATTAGCTTACACGACTGTCGCTGTGTGAAGAACGGCAAAAATGCACTTTTGTCAAAAAATTTGAATCCCAGTATCTTGGAAATCATTTGACTTAGGCTAAAAATATGTATTGGATTCATAACTTGCTCATAGCAATTTTTAAAAAAAATTCATAAAAATCTAAAGTGGTGGGTGAAATTACATTCTTTTTCTGGGTGAATTGTCGTGGAATGACCCAGGATTCCAAATGATGATTATCATGATGTGTCTTTTAAAAATGCAGAAACCTGTTAATTAATTTTTCAAGAACCACGATATTTTTTTGAAACATAACTCCTACATTGTAAGGTGATCAACGCATGCTATTAGCTACCCAATCATTCAGCTAACGGAACACCTTTTGAGTTTTGCGATTTTTACTGAGGTATTGTCGATTTCGGATGGTGAAGCTTTACGAAAAGATCTTGCTTCCTCTTGGATCACTTCAACTTTTCAAGCCAGTCACAAATCAGTGACCTGAGAGTTTTTTTAATCGTCATAGACCACAAAGTCTCTACTTGCAAGTCTGTTTTACGTAAATTGAGCTTTGTAAATTGAGTTGATACTACAAACGATTATCACGTTAGGAGACAATCAGTAAACTTAATTGCACATTTGCCCGGGCTAAACTACAATGCTAACGCATGAATCATATAATGTTAAAATATCTTTATTTTTAAATATTGCATTACAAAACCATTTGCAGGAACGGTAGCTCTGTATTTCAAATTATTATACTGCGATGTTCGTAGTTCAAAAATAAAGTGTTATCACATCTAGATATGCATTGTTGAGCTTCTACGTTTAACACTTAAAACAGAAAAGACATAAATATATCTTAATCTTGTGGTTTATTTCTAAAAGAATGTATTGTTCAAAAAGAAACATTAATAATAATTAACTTAAAATACATATATTACTATTATACTAACATCCCTACAAAAGCTATATATTTCGAGTCTAATTTTTCACAGAAATCTTGATGCATTGCTTGTCCGTACAATACAAGTCTATTCCTTCAACGAGAATATCTTTATTCATACATAAATCTTCCCTAGAACCACCAATCCTAACTAATCCCTTTACCACCGTCAACATTAAACGTCTTCGAAACTGGTTCTTTTAAAATACTCTTGTCACGGGCAAATTAATTGGCAATAATAATAGGTCGTGCATTCACAAAATTTGTTTTTTGGCAGCAGTTTCTTTAGACTTTAAATGGTATTCATTCGTATTTAGCATTTAAATTCAATGACAACGAAATTAAGTGCTGACATAAAGTAAGGGCTTATTTCAAGTTAACAGCTTTTACTTTTATTGCGAAAAGAAAACGGGTGGTTTTTTTTATTGTAGTCGAATATATTCGGTCACTACAACGATAATATACTATATGATAGACATCTTTATTCAAACTTAAGTAAATTAAAGTGTGGACTGAAACTATTGGCAGATCAAATTATTTTATCTAATAGCTCCATACATATAAATAATTAAGCGAAAAATAAAAAGATTTAGAATTAATTCACATATAAGGTATTGTCGGTTAATAAGGCCTACCTAGAAGTTATTTAATCTTATGAGAACTAGGAACAAAATATAATAAAACATTTTTGAAAACCTAAAAATATATTCAATTTGTATAAAATACATATCAAAATAAACATAAAAAATTTTTTTTTCTTCCATAAATACTGTTTTTAAAAAACTTGATTTTGGGTCTTATTATCTGCACAGCATGTAATAAGGCCTGCAAGATAAAATCGATTTAATCGTCACAGTTTGGGCAGATAAGGTCTTCTAAGTCATCTGCAGTAAAGCCAACACATTCCTCGTGTACCCAGCTGTTACAGTTAACACATTGACGCATATCTGCCACAAAACTTTCCTTACATACTGCACAAAACCACCTTTCTGCTTCACAGTGGGAAGTCGCTGCTCCAGTCGAAGTAGACGGAAGTGGTTTATCAGATTTGTTCTGCTTAGTAATTCTCATCTTCTCTCCAAACACATTTCTTGTAACTTCAAGCGCTTTATAATTTAAGGCCCTTTTCCGGACTTGTTTGTTTTGTTTAGTTTTTACTTCTGGAGTTACCAAAACCTTTGTGAATGTTTACGTTGTTGTTCAGTTCTTTTGTTTATTAAGGAAGTGAGTGGTTGCTCATCTTCTGAATCCCATTCTCTGTCTTTGGTTTCATTATTTGGTTCTGTGTGACTGGGTAAACTTGGAGCATATGCATGTTCCGAAATAGCATTTTGTTGAAAGGATAAATCCCTGTAGCTCTAAATCTATTCATCATGTTGCTTGTTGTCATTGATCGTCCCCAGACTGGTGTGAAAACATCCGAAAATCCTTCTTTGTTCAAACGTTTATCAGGATATGTTCCCCAGTAATGTAGAAGTTCTTCATCCCAATAATGTTCAAAAGTCTGAAGACGGATTTATTCATAGTTTGCAAGTCGTGAGTCGTATTGCTGGGTAAACACAACAAATGTATGCCTAAGTCTTCAGATTTTTCGGCAATACTTACATCTAGGTGACAAGAAGCTCCATCAAAGATTAAAATTACTGGAGGAGTTGACATAAATTTTGAAAAATGTTCAAGCCATTTAAAAAACACTTCATGTGTCATGCTTCCCTTTAGTGTCATTTGACCAATAGACCCTGGAGGCAATCCATCTCAAAATGTTGGCTTCATCCATATCCCTTTGAATAGAATCATGGGAGGAATAGCATATCCCATTGCATTCGCACATGCCACGATGGACACATTTTCAGCATGTTCTTGTGCTACTAAGTTAACCCTCTTAGCTCCTCTTTGGGCTAGAACAGTTTGTTGATAATGAAGGGTAAGGCGACACCCTCTCTCATCCATATTATAGATTTTGTCAGGTCTTTGCTTTAAAGCAGTTTTTTCCAATAGAGCAACTAATTTTATAAAATAATCTTCTACGATTGCTCTATTGAGCTTTTGAGCTCGGGCGGGGTTCATAGGTTGTGCTTTTCTTTTAGAAATATTTTTATCTCTGTTCATGAATGAACGATACCATTCTCTCCCAGCCAAATTTTGGTTATCATTAAAGTGGTTAGGAATTTTATATTTCGTAACAAAGGAGTAGACACTTCTGCGAACTGTTTTAGGAGTTAATGGAAATCCTTTTTCAGCAAATTTTATTATTTTACGTTCCAGTTGTTCCTCAGCTTTTGCGTCTAATATTGGATTTCTTTCCAAACGTCGAGAGGTTATTCAAGATTTAATGGGGTTTCGTATTGTTCGGCGAGGAATTCCACGATGTTCTTCTCCGTATGCTTGAGATTTGCCTTGTATTATAAGATTCAGTGCTTCTTCCATCATTTCTTCCCTCCAGTTAGCGCGGATTCCACGGTATTTTTTTCCCATTTTGTCTATAACATCAAATATTAGAAAAAATAACTGCCAGAAAATAAGGTCCAATCATCATTGCAGGAAATAAGGCCCGGGCCTTATTTGCTGCTTTGATGTCGGAATGAATTATAGGTTAGGAACCGACAAGCTTTTAGAAAAAACTGGTAAATTTGTGACAACGTATTGCTAATGATCATAAGAATACATACCTCAAAAAGTAGAAGACTTCTGCCAAGAAATTTTTGGCTCAAACTTGATTCTATTCTGCTAAAATCTTATAACTTAGTACAACTACTGGCTGATACTTGTTTTCACATTCGCATATAAAGAAGCAGGTACTATAGAGAACTGTTGAAACGTAATAAACTTCTATAATGTCAACACTCCCTGGGTAGATGCCGGTAGTTGTATTAGATATAATTGTTTTGAAGAAAACTAATGTTTGGGCCTTATTACCTGTTGGGCCTTATTACCTGACAATATCTTATTCAAAGTGAGCGTTTTCATTTCCGATACTTAAAGCCACTCATCCATATATGTTATTAAAGTTTGTGGTGTATCTATTCCACATACATTTTTGATAATGTGCGTAGATAACATAATTAAATACAGTTGAAACATTTTTTCGATAAGAGTTTTGTATTGGATTTTGATTTTGAGTATATGTTTTGTTCTTTCGTAATTTGTTTAAACTTAGTACTGGTTGGCGAGATATTGCAAAAGATTAATTTTTTCAATATGAACGTTTGCAAAAATCTCAAGGTGGAACATTTTAATCAACAGGTATTTAGGTATAAGAAAATAAAAATTTAAAAATTGTTTGATTGAACTTCTCTGGTCCTTGTCCAGAAATATCTTTCCTATATAGTCTAAATGTTACTTGTCTTTTTAATTAAAGTTACATTTCCACGATTGTAATTATGAATAATAAATTAATACTTGTCACAACTGCTTTTTCACCAAGTATAAGATTAAAACGAACGATAATAAATCTATAATTACAATGTATGTTTGGAATACTTCGCATAGCAATAATCCGCACAATTAACAAAATAATTAGCGAATTGCCATTTTAACAAAATACATATGAGAAGCTGTGTGCTGACCATAACAGCCATGTTTTACGTTCATCTATGTATATAAATTAATTGATAAAATACAGAATGTGTTGGTACTGAAAAGTAAAATATTGATTGATATACCGGTATGTAAAATATCAAAGTAGCGTTTTTGTGATTCGATATTCGACGTTTTTGGTGTATATAATTGCATTCTATTATTAACGAGGTAATGGTTTCATGATGATAATACCAATTTTTCTACAAGAGAAGTTGTATATGTGTATCTATTTTAATAGGTGGTGTTTCGTTGTATTATTTTTGCGGCAATAGGGGACATTGACTAAAACTAATAATAATAGATTTGTTGGTAGAGAGAATTTGTGATAGTTACTCGACAGTCTCCGAGTTTTCAAATAGGCATGCGCTAAACTTTAATATCAAACTAGATTGACGATTTTGATAGTACGGCCGCTTGTCTTACTAGCGTTGACTAGGTTTATTTTTAAAAATAAGTACATATACATAAAATATTTTTGATCTATCATGTTTATAATACTTAACACCTCATAAATCATGACATCTGCTTTAAGAGATTTAATAGATGAGTTAATTGTTCCAAGTACCAGCAATAGCATTAAAACTGAGTGTCAATTTGTAGAAAGTGGATATACATTCAGCATGTATGGTAATACAAAATTATTAATATTTATAGAATTTATTTTTCAGTGTATATAATCGTTTCTGTTCTTTAAAATGATCTTTTATAGAATATTTTTGTTTTGTATACTTCCAATAAAAATTTATCTTTTATATACAATTATGATTATATCTTATATACAAATATGAATATAATCGAAGTGTATGTACTTTCATTATGTACAACAACAAATAAAGCAATTGTGATTGATTTTGATTGATATTGCGATGACGAAAATTTTCGACCAATGTCTCTGTGTCTGTGTATCGCTCTCTGTGTGTGTGACCACGATAGCGGTCAAACCGCTGTAGATATCAATTCCAAATTATGTATTTACGTGTATAATCTCCCACTTGAGATCTGATTAGTTTTTTCAGTAAAATTGGTAGACCGGAAGTAGTAGTTTATTTCAGTAAAAAAATTGAATTTTGCCAATATTTTGTCAATTACTAAGTTTAAACAAATTTATAGAGAATTCAAATGTACTCAAAATTAAATTTGAGAAAAATTGTATGAAAAGAGTTTTTCGAAATTTCAACCGGAAGTAGGTCTTTTATTCTTATTAAAAATCAGTTTTTTGCGAATATCTCGCAAGTCATGCTTTCTAGGCAGGTACATTACGAGTATAAAAGTATTTAAAACATAATTTTAAATATCTTTTGTATAAAAAAATTTCAAAATTCGAACGGGAAGTAAAACTTTTACTTTTATCAAATAGCAATTTCTTGCAAATATATCGTAAATTATGTGTTCTATATATATTTATCAAGAGTATAAAAGTATTTAGAACTGGATTTGCAATGTCTTTTTTATAGATGAAATTTCAAAATTCGGACCGGAAGTAACACTTTTACTCCTATCGAGCAGCACTTTTTTTCGAATATCTTGCAAAGTATGCATTCTATAGAATTTATTAAGAAAATAGTAGTATTTATAATAGGACTTCGAATAATTTTTGTATAAAAAAATTTGAAACGCTCGTACGTATAAGAAAGTCGCGTGGTGGCCACACCTCAGTTTTTTGTTGTACTATCGTACGGGGTAAAATCATTTCTAGTAATTCTCATCAACAATATCGCAAAAAGAATTTTCAATCACATCGAATGACACCTTGGAAAGTAATTGTGTGAAGAAAGGCACGTATATTATACGCAATTACCAGTAACAATACTTACGTTGATATATTAATCAGGCGTGTGAATATTCTGTGCTTGACGTATTATAATTCTGACAGTAATAAATATTAAATGAATACCGCAACACATATTACAATCCTTGAACTTTTATAATTGAGAATAACATTTAAATTAAATCATTTTGAGCAACAAAATACACAGCGACTGTTATTAATATATCCGTTTGAAATTAATATGATGTTTAAATCATTTGCGGAAAAATGAAGTTATTATCCTGAAGGTTGAATCTCTTGAACTGACATCTAATAATAAAACGTTTGTTGCTGAAGGAATCATAAGTGGATTACAAGCAAAAATAATAAATAAATAAATAAATGAGTATGTAAATAATTTTCTTGTATACGAGGATGATTTGACGGAAGATGAGACTCGTCTCTAGCGTTTGTTTGTGTAGTTACAGTTGCTTACAGAAGATGTGTTAAGTGCAAGTTGTAAAATGGATCAAAACGCTATTTACGGTGTAATTCAGAAATAGCATTTTAAGAAGATGAACGAACAAAAATGCGCTTTTTACATGCAGCAAATATTTGGGAACGATGCTCTTTCAAAAGTCATGAATTTCCACCGACCTCTTTGCTTTAAATGTGGAAACCGATACAATCGGCCACCACGTTGGTCGCCAAATTTTTACAAAGGTCCACCACGATAATGGCCAAATTGTTGCAATAGGTTATTAAAGGCAGTTGTGAAATTGTTAGAATTGTTTATAAAGTGAACAATGAATGATTTAGAAGAAACAATATCCAGGATGACTGACTGTCTTAATAAGTTGCGTAAACAGACACGTGCAGTTATAATCAGATCAGAAATCGAATATTTTCCTGAATTTTGTGTATAAATAATCCGAAATGTTGGACATAACATTCCAAAGGCATTTTCTACTGCTCTTCCTGCTTTGCATTGACGATAATTAAGTATACATACCTTTAGGTCTTGACCTTTCGGAAAAGGTCGTAAGATATTTCGTTATATCCTAAAGCTACATCTCCTAAAATGACATACTGTATTGCTATATTATATTAATTCCAGGTAATGTATCTTAAATTTTTTGGTAAAAATGAGTTGTACGTCATAGATTTTTGAAATATGCTACTATCCAGTTCTTTCTTGTATGTCCCAAAGTCGATGTCAGTGAATCTGTACTGAGCACCCACAATTGTTAACAATGCAATTGATAAATAGGATTTTTATACAGTGTGCCCATAAAATCTCTAAAAACGCAATGATATATCTTTTCGGTTGAAGGTTTTTAAAATGTTAACTTTACAAGAGAGAATAGCCGCAGTGAGTGCCCGATCGCGAGGGTTAACTTATGTAAAATGTTGCGAAGAGTTTATTACGAAGTTTAGAAAGCCAGGGCCCACACGAGCCAATATTCGACGACTTGTCAATTAATTTCGACGTACAAGAAGCGTTAATGATGAATCATGTTTGGGAAGACCATCCGCTTCTTTTTCTTATTCATTATTTTCATAGCAGCGGTAGAAGAAATTACACCAGATATGCTGCAGAACGTCTTTCGGTCCACTATAGAGCGGTGGGAAAATACTTTGAAATGGAGGGCGATCATGTCGAATTACGTTAGATATTGTAACGTTTTCGGGTTCCAATAAACAACTCGTGCAATTATTTATTTAAAACAGTCTGTATATTTATATACTTAAAATTATTTAATAATATAAAATATAAAACTAACTTAACACACTTAAACTACTACAATTTAATTATCACAGGTATTTATTTACTACTACTATTATTTATATCTCTGTCCGTATTTATTTATATAACAGTTCTATTTATATAAGACGGCACTACTATATTTATTTACACTCGGCTACCACTATTCGTTTCCACCACTCGAGACTACCGAATTTCTCCGCGATTACTTTTCCGCAATGAATCCCGTAATGAATTGAATCCCGGTGACTCAGTCGCCTTATATACCATGCATGAAATGTTCTCGAAGCATTCTCGTAAACTCTGTCTCCCTCTAGAATATTTGTAGAATATTCCCAGACATTTGTCTCCGCTTCCGATACAGTACCATGCGTAAGTGTATGACTCACCGCTTTACGATGTTTACCAGCCGCGCCGAATATGATTTATTGCTCGCCCGGTCTGCCTCTTTTTTTTTGCGTGTGACAATTTCGTTTTTATCGCATCGAGAGATCTGATTCTTTTATTTAATGTAACTCATTTCGTCTGCTGGTTTCGTTACATTGCCCCCTTCTTAAAAACTGCGTTTCGTCCCGAAACACACTATTCCATGTTCTTGACGCCGGCGGATGACGAAATCCACACCGGGACCCACGGGTGCACCCAGCCGTCTTGTGGCAATGGCAATCCACCGTCCCAGGCTGCACAACGGGCTGATCGGTCCGACAGCCGCACACGACCATTTCCATACCAGCACGCCGAAACACCACCTCCAGTATGTTTCCTGCGATTTTCCATACCAAACGGTCTAATCCGCAGCCCAGCCTCGGAATTGCCAGCCTCCCCACATCCTGCTCGAGTGCACGTCCTCGTAAATCGACAAGGGATTCCCATAAGCTGGCTCTCTAGGTTTTCCAGCAATTTGTCGCACATCCGCCACTTCACCGCCGTCACGTCCATGGTATGGGGCAACTGGTTGAAACACACCATCCCTGGCTCACTATGAGGTGTTAGTCTCATGCGATAAACGACGTCATCTATTTGCTCCAGTATTTCGTATGGTCCCTCCCAGTATTGTTGGAGCTTTGGGGACAGGCCTCGGCGACGTTGAGTATTTTACAACCAAACAAGGTTCTCTTCTCGGTAACCATCTCTCTCGGCTTGCACGTGGTAACGATTCTTCGTCCTGTCGCTGACATCCTGAGTGTGATGGCGTACTCGCTCGTGGACATCCTTCAACCTTCGCCAGGATCCACTGACGCAGTCTTCTCCATTTGGGTTCTCCACAACACACTTGAGTGGATCCATCCTCTACTTTCAGAGAGTCCCATTGAGCCCAGTAGGATTCCAGTCCCTGTGAACGAGGAGCCACTTCTTGCCAAGCCGGTCTGCGACCAATTCCCTTCCAAACCATCAATGAACCAAGGTCTTCATCAGCTTCTTGACCAATCCGCAAATTGTCAGGATGTCACTGATCGTCAACCACGGTTGTTCCGAATGTGTTGGCCGATTTTTCTTCTAGGCGGTTGCTATGCCTGCAGTCTCCTGGACGTGGTCTTCTTGCAACAGCATCAGCGTTTTGGTGTTGCACAGATGCACTTCGCGCTATTTATTTTGAGGCTCTACGATACTGAGTCGACGATTGCCTCTTCTCATCGACCCGTTTCATTTTTCGCTGCTCCGCTATGGTTTTCTTGGGCTTCTTCGCGCATTTATTATGCGCATGGCCCATTTCCATCTCCATTTCCTTTTCCATTTCCAATTCCAACATCGGAGCGTCCTTCTCTTAGGTTGCACCTTATTCACTAACCGACGGACTACCTGTCCCACGTGTGCATGCCCATACTTCATCTTAAGACGCTTGATTGATTTAAGGTAGTCTTCACACTCTTCTGGAAGTAAGGTCTGTAGAGCACTGGCCTGTCTTCTTAATGACACAATCAGACCAGTATCTTTCTTCGGGGACGTCCACCCATTTGCTCCTGCAGCGGCTTCGAGTTGATTCCGGTACGACATCCATGACGTCTTTCCATCGAAGGTGGGAGGTTTTACCTTTACCTTCGCTGTTCGGGCAATCTCCAGGCTTCCGCTTGAGATATCATGGGGACCGCAGTCGTTCATCGCTGGCAACTGAAGCTGAACCCCAAACTCGTCCCCAATTCCGAACACGCGCTCCTCAACTTTCTGTTCCATGGCTTCGATGGCCTCAGAAAATTCCTGCCTCCCATTCGATGAATTCTCTTGAATGTCTTCCTTAAAAGTAGTCTCGAGTTTTGAATTATTTGCAATTTCATTTCTTGAAGCTTTAAAACTATTTGCAATTTCATCATTTAGAGTCTTGAAATGTTCTTTTATAGTCTTCATATCAGTCTCGAATTGTTTTTCATCTGCATCTCCTATAGTCTTGAATTGTTTTTCAACTGCATCTCCTATAGTCTTGAATTGTTTTGCAATTTCATTTTTAATTTCTTTTAGAGTCTTGAATTGTTTTGCCATTTCAGTTAATATCTCATTTTTTAAGATTATTAAGCTTGGATCAGTCTGCATTTGAAACAAATATTTTTCGGGATCCCTACCTTCATTTATTAAAAGGTCACGAAGCCGGTCCTGGAGAATTGTTTTTTTTCCAGACGCATCTGCGTCCCTTTCTTCCAATTCTGCCCTTAATTCGGAGACCTTTAATTCTTCCAAACGTTTGGTAGCCATTTATTTATTTATTTGCACTTCTATATTGTTTATCCCACTTCTGACACCAATTGTTGTGTTTTCGGGTTCCAATAAACAACTCGTGCAATTATTTATTTAAAACAGTCTGTATATTTATATATTTAAAATTATTTAACAATATAAAATATAAAACTAACTTAACACACTTAAACTACTACAATTTAATTCAGTTCTATTTATATAAGACGGCACTATTATATTTATTTACACTCGGCTACCACTATTCGTTTCCACCACTCGAGACTACCGAATTACTCCGCGATTACTTTTCCGCAATGAATCCCGTAATGAATTGAATCCCGGTGACTCAGTCGCCTTATATACCATGCATGAAATGTTCTCGAAGCATTCTCGTAAACTCTGTCTCCCTCTAGAATATTTGTAGAATATTCCCAGACATTTGTCTCCGCTTCCGATACAGTACCATGCGTAAGTGTATGACTCACCGCTTTACGATGTTTACCAGCCGCGCCGAATATGATTTATTGCTCGCCCGGTCTGCCTCTTTTTTTTGCGTGTGACAATTTCGTTTTTATCGCGTCGAGAGATCTGATTCTTTTATTTAATGTAACTCATTTCGTCTGCTGGTTTCGTTACAATATGTTATTGCTTATTTGTTAACATTGTTCTTATTCCATTAATAAAGCTTCATTTTCTACTACAGACCGTTTTCAGTTAAATGGATCCAGACTTTATGGGCACACTGTATTTTATTCAGAATCACCACGTGATTTCGGTAAACTTAGTAGAACTACTGTATCGTTCTCATGTTCTTCATTTAACTAAATAGCACTGTTTAAGGCTGTAAAATCTAAATTAAATAATCGTATAGCAAATGGTGAAAGCAACTTGAAAAACGACCTATAAACTTATAATGTTGTGCGAATAGAGAGATTTTGCTGCTACTTGTGTGTTCTTCGATGTTGTCGATACTAGCCGCGTTAGTCTTTAATACTACTTATTGATCTTTTAATTTCCAAATGTCATTTTTCGAATACCTGACTTTGCGTTTCTCTTGTTTACATTCCTCCGAGCACGTCTACTAATGACTTGCAATTATTTATTTCTTCTTTAGAGGTGGCCACCTTACTTCTACCAGCATTGAGGAAAAACGGTTTTTTTTTAGAAATATTCTGGATGTGTTGGATGCCACGCAGTACAAGAACATTAAAAACATTGAGGGTAAATTTTGGATTTAATCTTTTCCACTCATCTCAAATTTCAAATCCAGCAATCTGACTGTTTCCCATGAGCCTTATCATCCAACACTTCATATCTCATTCTATTGTTTGTTCTGTACTGCGAGTCGTTGTTTTCCATCTGCTAATAACTTGCGATACAACTTTCATAAGGCAGACTTGTTGTCTTTGTATAGTCAACTTTTGGATTACGATTGGTCTTTCTTAACACAATTTACAAATGCAGATTATTAGCTGTAAATTGTGTTGGGTCCATATTATACTGTTTTATATTCCATACTCAACATCCATCTCCCTAATATAAACACGACACATTTCTACCACCTGATTCTCGTCGGAAATTATAAATAACCTTAACAATAAAAATTATTATCACACCAAAGAGGTCAAAACTGACCATACAGCTGTTAATATATTTTGTCGACGACTGTATGATAATATACAACTTGTGTAATAAAACACTTGATATTACCAGGTAAATATTGCAACGTCGTTTTCTTTGGCCGTACTGGGAGCGCGACGAAAGACAGGAGAGAAATGGTGGAAGAATTTTATGAAAATTGACGTATGAATGTGAAATTTTAGATAAGGGGGTGTCTTAGGTTACCGATCACGAATCCATAGTCAAAATGTCAAAAAAAACAAAATGTCGGAAGAGTTTTTTCAAAATTGACGTATGAATGTGAAATTTTAGATACGGGGGTTCTTGAGGTCGCCGATCACAAATCCAAAGTCAAAATGTCAAAAAAAACGAAATGGCGGAAGAATTTTTTGAAAATTGACGTATGAATGTGAAATTTTGGATACGGGGGTGTCTTAGGTCGCCGATCACGAATCCAAAGTCAAAATGTTAAAAAAAAACATAATGGCGGAAGAGTTTTTTGAAAATTGATGAATGTGAAATTTTGGATACGGGGGTGTTTGTGATCTTCTATTACGTCTTCGATTTGGCTATTCTTCGAAACGTGATTGAACCGGGCTTAAATCTAATACTTCATTTTTTCTTAACGATAGTAGATTCAAAAACATCAGAATAGTATTGTACACTGTCTCAATGAAGAGTTTTTTGACTTTATATGACTTTTTTGACTGCTATATTGTCACTCGATGCTTCACCGTTAAATGTAGCTAGAGCGGGGATACAGTCCGCGACGTTGCAATCCTGATGTATTTTGGAATTGCTATATCAAGTGTTGCATTACACAACCGGTACATATACAATATTCGTTTGATTCTTTAATTATAATGTATCACAATCGCGGTGAATAATCATTATTCACTACTTTCTATCACTACTCGTCCAATATGTTAAGCACGATTGCAATTTTTTACTCATTTTGTTAGTAAGCCACGGCTGCTATCTAAAAGTCGAATTAGTTACTTAAATTGAAACGTCAAATTTAGAATCCAAAATAATTCATGAATATTTTGCTAAAAACTAAAAAAAAAATGAATTCAGAAAATAAAAGTGAAATGTCTTTAGCTCCGTCAGAAGTGAAAGAATTTGCTGAAATTCCATTACTGAATTTATTGCTAAAAATAGCAAGCAAATTGTATGAGACAGCGTATGAATCTCCGTTAAATTGGACAAACGAAGAAACATAAAATTGTTTTCAGAATCTGTTATGTTTGTGTATGTTACAGAACTGTCCACAAAATATATATCCTCGACACTATGGACCCATTATTCAATGCTGAGAAGTACTATTAATGAATACATTTTCGTATTCAAATATTTATTTTGGTAAATATTTAAATATTTGAATTATTTGTGTTTTGGTACATTCTAAGAATCGATTTCATCGACGCAATCTATTTGTTCATTGGAGAACAAAATATCCAAAGCGTTTTTTTTTTACTTGATTCATGTTACTTTCATCAAATTCAACTGATGATTCTCGCTCGATTTCCAAGATCTCTTTTAGGTGCCTTTTTGTATTAAATTGGAATTCAAAAAATCGTTCCTGCTTTTTAGAACTGGATCTGCAAATGGGCTAATGTCAAATATTTCAATTGTTGGTGAACTGGTAACCAAGCATTACAACCATTATTTTTTTTTGTGAAATCTTTCTTGAAATTCTCTTTGCAAAACAGATTTCATTTCTTTTATTCTCTGTGGTTCATACGTATCAATCTCATAGATACACACAGAGACTGACACACACAAACACTGACATACACAGAAGACCTTTTTCAATAACGACTTTTTGGGTATCAGTGGACTTTAAAACGTGGACATCTGCAAAAATCTCGAACTGAACATTTTTGTTATCACAGTACTTCCTTATACTAATACAAATATTTATATTGGAATATTCCAATATTTGAATTATTCGTATTCGATTCCCGACCTTAATTGTAACCCTGCTTTGGGCTTTGCTACAGCCGTCTTTACTTACAAGCCGTGAAGTTAAAATTGGTAACACTGCCTAATTGCCTTCAAGTGGGTCTTCGCGCGGACTTGAGCAGGCGCTCAAAGTGAGACAGATTAATCGCGTAATCTAAAATAGGTTTTTTTGGTAGTTATTTTTTTTTAAATTTACGTAGGTAGGTATAATGTGAAAGAAAGGATGGATAAAAGGGACACGTATAAAAAGCATTATTAATAGTTTAAGATTTTTAATAATATTCGCTAATTATTCAAATTGATAATTTTATCTTTTGACCACTTGTTTCATGGTGACAAGCACTATTTTTATTTTTGCTATAATTATTTAACACTATATTGCTCATAATTAACATCACAAGGACATATATTTTCTCACATAGTGTTCCAAATTCACATACAACACTAAAATCAATACAAAAGTTATCAGACTGTATACTTTTAATTGCTAATGAGGTTAATACTTTTTGATACATTTTTTTGCCCAAGATTTTTTTTTCAATTTCTATATTTTTTGTTAAAAAAGCAAATATTGCACATAAGTGAAAATATACACACATAACCTACTTCATCAATTGCTGCACAAAGTCTACCTTTGCAGATAACCACAATAAGCATCACCAAACAAAGCACCATTACTTTTCACTGCCAAATTTTTACAAAGCACTCACTTAATTTTCTTTTTAATTGGAAGAGCAGCATAACCACTATATATGCTTGTAATATTCAGCGTTTATACACAAATCACTGCTAAAACTACATCTTGCTAACAAATTTTGTAGCTAAGACCAACGAGTCAACTTACGGGTTTCAGATAACACCCACTTAAGATCATTTGATGCTAATTCGGTATTATTAACGTAAACTGTTACTATACACGATTTATTAATAACGATACTTGAAACCACTTTTACACTTTCATTTTCCTTGTTTTTATATGACTCAAACCGTTGTATTTTACCTCCATCAAAATGTACAGCAAACCACTGAATTCCCTGTGGCGGCCAAATTTTCTCTAGTAATTGCGCGTAACCACTTTTTACGTAATTCATTTTGCTTTGGAAATGAAAAGGTTTGTAGATCTTCCTGTTCGAGTGTATCTTGTAGTTCGATTTACACATTGAGACACAGCACAACCATGGCATCTAATACACCACACAGTTGTAAAAGAATAAACAAAACGAGTGAATGTATATTGTTTTTACCTTTTTCAAATTTATTTATGTTAATCAAACTTATAAACAGCGAACAAACGATTACAAAGAACGTGTTGACACTTTGAGGTTATGTTTAATAATGTTATCGGCCACATTTACGAAAATACGAACTGTTTAGACTTAGGTACTTCCTGGGTTTGATTCTAACTTGGTAAATACTTCTTGTTAATGTTTTTGATTCAAACGCACGTAAACTTTATATAATAAACGTGACATGCACATCATATGCACATGGACTCATATATGAAAATTACATAGAATGAGAACTAGTACCGCGCGATCATTTAAATTCTAAATTAGAGCAGTTTGTGAAATTTAAATTAAGTGGTATATAAGTACTAATTTACAATTTGAATTGTCAAAGTGACGTTTCAAAATGTTTGATTTAGAACATAAGATTTTTCTTACTGAAAGTTATTTTAAAAACGCCGAACGACAAGAGAATGGTGAATGGACATATTCAGTACCGCACTGCATCAATGATTTTCAGAATGCCATCCCTAATTTTCCTGCGGATTATCAAAAATTAGTCCAAGAAATTTACACATGTGTGGCGAAATTTCGTAATGTTGGAACTGTAGGTAGGAAAGCTGGTAGTGGCGCGCCCAAAAAAAGGACTCCTGAGATTGTGGCAGATGTTGCAGAAAGAATGGAACACTCTCCCAAAAAATCCCTTCGCAAATTAGCTCAAGAAATAGACCTTTCATATGGAACTTGTCAAAAAAATTTAAAAGAAAATTTAAATCTTTATCCCTATAAGATTAACGTCGTTCAAGAGCTATTCCCTCGAGATTTTCCTGTACGAATAGAATACTGTCAGTGGTTTTTAAATAATTTAAATAACAACAACACTTTGGATTTAACATTTTTTTTGACGAAGCATGGTTTCACCTATCCGGCTATATAAACAAACAAAATATGCGTATTTGATCTTCGGAGAATCCTCATGAGTTTATTCAATCGCCTCTCCATCCGCAGAAAATTGGTGTTTGGCTAGCGGTTTCTAGAAGGCGTATATTTGGACCTGTGTTTTTTGAAGGAACGATAAATGCTGAGAGATATCGAAATAACAGGACAATGCAACAGCTCACAAAACATGGGAAAGATGGCTCGAATTCGCGAGTTTTATGATAATCGAGTCATTGAATTTCCGCCTAGCAGTCCGGACTTAACGATTCTTGATTATTTCATTTATCCGTATCTGAAAAACACAGTTTACAAAAATAACCCACAAAATCTTGAAGAACTACAAGAGGCAATTTCTAATGCATGTAAAGCTATAACCGTTCAGATGTTGGCAAATGCTTTTGAAAATATGAAACGGAGGGTTAACAGTTGCATTACAACAGGGGGAGAACACTTTGAACACCTTTTGTAATTCACAATAAAACTAATTTATCTTGTAATGCTTTCATTTCCATTAAATTTAAATCGATTACACATAAGATTCACAAATGTCATAAAGTATAACAGAACCGCAAATTTCAATTAATCAATAATTGACATTCTGGACAACCTAATAAAAAAATCCCGCCTGCTATAATTTAGAATTTAAATGATCGCGTGGTAGAACCACACATGCAGTTGCCAGATTTCCAACTTCCCGGCTTGTAAGTAGAGACGGCTGTTGCTTTGCCTGTTGATTATTATTATTATTTTTATTAATTAATTAATAAAAATTTGTTAGTAGAAATGTATTAATTTCTTGCACGCCAATTCTGTATACAGGTAAAAATAAATTAAATAATGTCTAATTGAACAGATTCATGTATCTCACAAAAGTTTTAGACATAATCGTTTTGCATAGTTTAAAGTAATTTATTCCTGTCTATAATGAAGTATAGAGAACTAATCAAATAATTATACACTTTTAACTTAAAAATTACAACACAAATAATCAACATAAGTTTACAGAAGCTCAAGAGAAATTGATAATATTACATAACACAACTAAATAACGAATTATAATGTATTATCCCTGTAATCTTGTTCTTATTTCATTCCGTTAATGGGCAAAATAATAAATCATACGATGTTATCGAAGCTCACCGAAAAGTTGCGCATATAATTACGCCTGTTATTGATAGGAATGTAAATCGAGGTAGTTGTACGTTTAAAAAATGCTAATTTCTGAGAGAGTCGTTAATAAATCGCAGGATCCGAACAAGAAGAAAGTACAGTATCTGAGAAGCTGTCGTTTATAACTATACAAAATCCCATGGATGCTGATATGTTGGCGCCGACCAATTAATGCTTTAAAGCGCCAGAATTCGGCATTGAACGGCCTTCAACATATTTAAGGTTATTGCTACCTGCGATGGGAAACGGATTTTTGTTTTGTTTTTATTCATCGCTCGTTGCGGGTTTTGATTTCGACCGTTCGTTAATGACAACTTATAGAGACTTATTAATTATATAGTTAATGAGTAATTACTTACACATAAAAGATTAAATATAGATAGTGTTAAATGTTTTGAAATTTAACGAGTGTTTGCGAATGATATTGAATTTGAAATTAAAAGGAATAATTTTATTTGTAGATGTATTCAAACTCAAATTAAATTCAAAGTGAAAACTTTTATGTTTTTGAATCGATTTAATTTTACTTTTCCATGGATTTTCACAGGAACAATAGTGATTATATTTTTAAAAAGAAACTCTCTATACTCCATTCAGTCTAAGAATAAAGCATTGAGAAAGATAGGGCTTAAAATAAACGTTTGTGATTGGTTGAAATCGAGTGTGCATTTACACCGGCAAAATAATCGCATTTAGCTCGTTCTGTCAAAAATTTGTTTACTGACAGTTTTGTTCAAAGATTTTGTCGATTTCCGTATTTTACATAGTTATTTGTTGTTAATATTCTTAAAAAATAGTTCTTCTTAGAACTCGCAAGTGAAATATTCATTTGTTAAGGTATTTTATCAATTTCGTTAACTTTCTTTTCGTAATCGCTAATATTCTATAGTATGGCGGAAGCAGTTTTACCAGGTCCTTCAAAAAATCGTAAAGGGAAACACATAAGATCTGGACAAAGGCAAATGGCTTATAATGTGTACATTAAGCATAAAGACAATATGTCTAAAACAGCTGCAGTCAATCAAACAGCAGAGGAAGTGGGTATTAATAGGAATACAATGTACTGCATTATTAAAGAAATGGAATTATATGGAGTTCCAATTTCTCCTCCAAGAAAAAGAAATTATCGTCATACTTACAATAAATTGGATGAAGCACAAAAAAGTACAATTAGACGACATGTGCATTCCTTTTTCATGAGGAATGAGTTACCAACTTGTTCAAAAATTTACGTAAATGTCAAAATATAATGATATCAGATATGTATATCCCTGCTATCCATCTGACAGTAAACATATGTTTTACTTATTTTCAAAATACAAAGTTCATCGTGTGTAAACTGTGCTCATATTGTAGCGCCATCTACTCCATTCTTAGACTGAATGGAGTATAGGTATTTTATGGAATTATGAGGTGTGATCAAAAAATATGGTGAGTAATTTTATTGCGAAGCACTTATCCCAACGTTGATCCTATAATTCGAAGCATTTCTGAAAGGCTTCTTTCGGAAGGGTCTTCAGCTCCTCCGTGGTAGCGCTGTCAGTGACGGGAATGGTGTCAAAACCTTTTGCTTGTAGCACTGTTTTTATTTTTGAGAAGCGCAACTAGTTGCATAGTGCTAAATCTCGTAAGGCAGATGTGGACAGACAAGAAACTTTTTGGCCAAAAACTCCCGGGTCAGAATCTGGTCTCTTTCTTCCTACATCGCTTTGCAACCGGTGCAGTATGCCTTTGTAATATTCGAAGTTTAACGAACTCTGATCGTACTATGCCCTCATTATCAAAATCCGAAACGAGTCGATAAGGAAAGCGGTAAATTTGTTCTTCTACTCGGAGAATCTACTGTTATTTAGCGAAATTACAATTCATACAGGAAATGGTTGCATTAAAAACTAATGCAGAATGTACATCAGACAGTTATCACTGCTTCTTAACGGAATGACAAACAAAATGAAAGTGTCGCAACATGCTTCGAGAACGACTTAACTGACCCCCCAGATCATGCGCGGAAGGTGACAACGCCATCTCAACAATACAAGGGTAACAACATAAATTGTTAGACGATTATTAATTAAGAGATTAGGGGAAGCATAATACGAAAATAACTAATAGAAATAATAGAAGATAACTAACCCCAAAACATGAAGAAATATAAGCTAACTGAAAATTAAATTCCATCGAGCGATAAAATAGTTATCTACTAAGCGGAACCCCACTAATCGCCGGCAGATGTCCGTGCGAGTAGAACTTAACATTAAAATAATTACAAAGGCTTGTTAAAATGGTAAATGAAACGTAATTCAACACTAGCGAAAATATACACCAATAAAAATGACAAAACCAGAAAAAAAACAATTCTACGGAAATAATAAAATACCACAAATGCCGGAATATACAGGGTGTTTACGAAAGATGCGGCAATATTAAAGGGGTTGATTGTCCAGATCATTTTATACAAAAAAGTTTATAAGAAATAAGGTCCGCAAACGCTTCGTTACCGATCTACAGCGTGTTGAAGTTTAATTAAAAGAAACAGTAAAAATTAGATTTCTCGAAGACGGCATTAAAGATCATAATGAAATTTTAGGCGTGTTATTTTTCAAGAAAAAAATAGGACGCCGCTGATTTCTCTAAAAATAAAAATATGTTTTTATTCTTTGTTCAATTGTAAAGAAAAAAGCTCTCTTAACTTTTTATCGTACGACGTAACGTTTTTTAGTAAAAAAAACACATTTTAGTGCATGTACATTTATCATGCTTACAAAAATATTTTTAAACAGTCCTGTTTTATTCACTGACATATTGAATGACATATGATTAATAATTTTGTATGTGTCGAATTTGTTGAATTTCCTTATCATGAATCGCTATACAAATGCAGAGATGACCGACATGCACTATATTTATGGACTTGCTGATGGAAATGCATTAGAAGCTAGGCGGTTGTACACTGAAAGATTTCCTGGCCGTATTGCTCCTGATAGAAAAACTTTCGAAAGTATTCATCGGCGTCTTTATGAAACAGGCACATTAAGACGAAATGGAGGAGCAGGAAGGCCAAGGACAGCAAGAACGGTAGAGCTGGAAGAGGATGTGCTAGACATGATTGAAGAAGATCGAGGTACTTCTACTCGAAAAATTGCTGACGCTTTGGATGTAAGTAATGGGACTATTTGGCACATTCTGAAGGAAAATTTGTTGTACTCATTCCATATACAACGGGTTCAAGCATTACTCCCTGCTGATTTTCCTCCTCGCATTGCATTCTGTCAATGGCTTTTGCAGAAAATGGTTCCAATCCCTCAATTCCTGATGTCGACTCTGTTCACCGATTAAGCGAATTTTTCAAGAAATGCAATACGCAATTTCCATAATAACCATGTATGGCGTGACGAAAATCCACATGAAATTGTTGAAAATCGTTTTCAACATCAGTTTTCTTTGAACGTTTGGCTTGGGATTGTGGGTGACTGCCTAATTGGACCGGTATTTTTACCAATGAGACAAACCGGAGAGGTGTATCGCATCTTTTTGGAAAACACGCTCTCTGGATTTCTGGAGGACGTACCATTAGCAATTAGAGATGCAATGTGGTATATGCACGATGGCGCACCAGCCCACTTTAGTCAAGTAACTCGTGATTTCTTAACACAAGCATACGGAAATCACTGGATTGGCCGACCACACTTATGGCCTGCACGATCCCCGGACTTAAATCCCCTGGATTTTTTCCTGTGGGGCCATTTGAAGTCATTGGTGTACGCTACTCCATTGGAAAACGTAGAAGACTTAAGAAATCGAATCATTGCTGGGTGCAACTCAATTGAAACCGATCCTGTTGTTTTTGAGAGAGTTCGCCAGTCGATCAGGAGAAGATTGTATTCTTGCATCCGAGCTCGAGGTGGTCACTTTGCACAGTTATTGTAATTTTTGCTTGCTAAAATTGTTGGTATGGTAAAATATTTGTTTTTGCCCTTAAATAAAACCCTTGTTATTTAAAAAAAAAATCCGTAATAAATGTACATGCACTAAAATGTGTTTTTTTTACTAAAAAACGGTACGTCGTATGATAGAAAGCTAAGAGAGCTTTTTTCTTCACAATTAAACAAGGAATAGAAACATATTTTTATTTTTAGAGAAATCAGCGACGTCCTATTTTTTTCTTGAAAAATAACACGCCTAAAATTTCATTATGATCTTTAATGCCGTCTTGGAGAAATCTAATTTTTACTGTTTCTTTTAATTAAACTTCAACACGCTGTAGATCGGTAACGAAGCGTTTGCGGACCTTGTTTATTATAAACTTTTTTGTATAAAATGACCTGGACAATCAACCCCTTTAATATTGCCGCATCTTTTTTAAACACCCTGTATACAGCTTCGTTCAAAATTGAATGAACTAAAAAGCTACGATATTGGTACATGAGCCAGAACATATAAGACATTCAGTGTATAAAAAAAAACATAACACAGTTTTGCCTGGAAGATAGAAACAGCCAGAAGAATATTGAGGCTGTACAATTAGCAAGAGTCGCTGTTATAGATAAACAAGTGTTTTCATATATTTTAAAAACTTTTCTTGAAGGTAAAGGGAATTCCACAAAATTAATCAACTAAACTAAAATTATAATAAAAAAATACTTCGCCTTGTTCGGTGTCAATAGAATGTCTAGCAGTATTTACTCACTTGAGAATCACCGTATGCACTACAGTATAATATGTCTCATTCAATTACGTAAATAAAGATTAGAAAAAAATCCATTATTATGGTGGTTACAGCTGTTTTACTATATTTGTACTATTAGAAAAGACATTTGAAAGAAAAATTTTTTTTTATTCTTACGTTTTGCGGCTGTATCGCCTTCTTATGTGTAACTCACTCGTTAGACATCTTCGTAAAATGCGGAAGCACTCATAATTTCGACCGGTAAGTAAGGTCAAAACACGCCTAACTTAGCTATGCTACTTAAACAAACGTATAATAACAATTTAATCTTTCTACTTGTAGGTATACGTAGAAATGATTTTCACGCGAAACAGCTGGTAAATGTATATTATACATAACATGACCTTGTAAGCTCGTATGTTTCTTTTAATTCCAGCAGTTGTCTAGAATCCAATAGTTATCCATAAAGTCATGTATTTATTATTTATATAAATATATTTATATACATATACAGTTACCACGTTGCTACATATTTCAATCGGGTTGGTACTTCAGCAGGTTACTTCACCTGTTAGCAGTACATTATGTTTTATAAAGATAAAATTAAATGTGTACCTAGGTATAATCTTTTAATAAAATCTTCCAGTTTGAACATTACCTTGAGATACTTCATACTATTTATAGGTCTATCACAAATTGCAGTCGCCGCCAACCTTTTAATTAATCCCTCGCATGAATTGCAATCAGGCTAAACTTTATAATCGTAATCTTGTTGGACGGATTAATAATACCCTCATTATAATATAGGTGCTAGAACTGACTTCTCATTTAAAATATGTTATATAAAACGCAGAAAACCTAAATTAAAACAACGACAAGGTTTATGTATGTGTTAACATGTGAAACAAAAGTATGAAATAAACCATTATAAAATAACGATTGCACAAAATAACATAAAAGAAATATTCTAAAAAATAAAATATATGTAAATAGTATCTATGTATAGAAATGCGAAACATATTCTACAAGATCAATTCTACTTATTTCGCTATTTTCATATTGCCTAATTTTTGTGCCAATAAAATCAGCTTTGTTTTTCATTTTCCTGTTAATAACAATTGCGGAATTTATTCTTGTATAAGTATCTAGTTCCAAATTTTCCAAAACTTTTACAAAAACGTGAATATTAGGATGCCTTATCCAATTTCCGATAGTTGATTCTTTATCTTTATCATTTAAAGAAAGACCAACTTACTGAATTTTTCGCCACCACGTCTGGGCCAAGTGAAATCTGCATCCTATAATATTCACAGTTGGCAGTATGTCTAACACACCCACATGCATGGCTTTTCCAAAGTCAATAACAATATTTTTCGGATTAAAACTACATTCCATTTCACAGCACTTTTGTTTTATTTCTTCAAATAACTGGCGATATGTCGATTTTATTTTATTTGGCAATAAAATGTTTAAAACCATGTCTTTTAAGGCCATTATCTTCTTACTTCACATCATCAACGCAATATTCAGGACACAAACATCCCAAAATGCTGGAAATATGCCACGGTTGTAATGATACCTAAACCAGGTAAAGACCACAGTCTGCCGACGAACTACAGACCCATCAGTTTACTTTCTGCAACCAGCAAAGTAGCGGGGAAAAGGCTATCCTGTCCAGGTTGATCCAACACCCAAAGGAACATCAAGTCATCCCAGAAGAACAACATGGGTTCAGGAAATATCATTATACGATCACCCAGTTAGCCAGAGTTACGGAACACATACACGACGGCTTTTTTAAAAATCTTTCCACAGCGGCAGTATTCCCTTGACGTGTCCAAGCTCTTTGACAGGGTATGATACCGGGATCTAATCTATAAACTTTACGCAAAGAATTATCCCAAACACCTCATCAAAATTATTCAATCCTTCCTATCTCGCAGAACCTTCTCAGTAAAAATCCAGAATTCCTCTTCTACTCCCAGATTCTTTACCGCCGGCTTCCTCAAGGCTCATCTCTTTCACCCCACCTTTATGCAATATTCACATCCGACATCTCCAAGACCCCAAATACCCTTCTGGCTACATATGCAGACACCATCTTGACATCCTCAATAAGTCCTGCCACAGCAACCACAACCCTTCAAACTGCCATCGACAAACTTATAGCCTGGTGCAATACTTGGCGTATAAGAATAAATAGCGATAAGACCCAAGCCATAATCTTCCGTAGGCAGATCAAGCCGCTTCGTGGAAACTTTTACATAAATCACAAGGAAACCCCATAGCTACCGCGCGTCAAGTACTTAGTTTTAAGACCCACGATCACTTATGGCTCACAGATGTGGAAGCATACAGCCCCTACACACATCAAATCAATACAAAAATTTCAGAACATATCTCTGAGGATGGTCTTGAAAGCTCCCTGGTATGGCAGAAATATCCAAATTCACAACGAGACGAACACCCCCTCTACCCTGTATTCATTGAAGATATCTCCAGAAAATTCCACGATTCCATAGATGGTAACGAAAACATCAAACTCACTGCAGAAATGTCATACGATCCGCAAATTTATTTGCGACTCAAAAGGCCTAGGCTCTCTCTCACATGAATCCTCTGAAAGAGTATATATCCCCCGAGTGACATTAAGATTGTTATAATCCCAGACTAAAAGTAAAAGGCTACACTATAGTGACACATTGGCTACTTCTATTTAATATTATTTACTCGCCGCTGCCATTACTTCTTGTAATGTTTTCTTGTAGGTAGATGGAATAACCCTTCTACAGTAAAATACATATGAAAAAAAATGAACATGTCAAAAATACAAAATATAAATACTACATACAAAGAACACATCACAATTTCAGGTACATAAATATACATAAAATAAAAGAAGTACGTAATATCGCGCAAGGGCAGCCATAAATTTATCCATCGACTAAATGCAATTAATTTGCAGTAATTGCTGTAATTTTTGTTTAAATTCTTCTTGGACATTCTTCACAACTTGAAACCTATCCCGTAATTGGACAAGACAATGGCGAAATCTTATTATACTGATGTTACTTATTTTAAGATCACACTGTATCTATGCGACTATTGTAGGTAATTTAAAAAAAAAGAATGCCATTAAAAGATAATTCAAAAACAAATATAATAGTACAACAATTAATTAGGGTATGATATTTTAAGGTAAGGATATTCATCTTGTGATTCATCTAGAATTGACGTACTCTTTTAAAAACGTATTCAATAGAGGCTGAATATACTTCTTCCTTCAAGTAAAAATATTGTTTCTTGACTGAGCTAAACAACAAATTCTGTAGAAGCGTTGTACTACTTTTAAAAGAATAATCATTATGATAACGAAAGAGCATGAATATATGTGAAATTATTGAAAGTTAAACATCTATGCATTTTATTCAAATAAAGTTATAAATAACATAAGGTGCAATACTATAATAGTAAAAAAAGAAGTATCACCAAATTATTGAAAGTTATATATAGAACTCGAATAATATGTTGTAATTTTCTAAATATTCGATAAGAAAGGTAAAAAGTATAACTCATAAAACTTGCATGCTACCTACATATATTGTATAACACCAGAGTTATAATTGAAATGTTATTGTTATATGCTTTTTAAGCGGTGTTATGTTATAAAAAAAACTTTCGATTCTAAATATTCGTTTAACTATTACGGTTTTATCGCTTAAAAGTTGCAATTCGACCGCTATCTTAAAGAAATCACGTTCACCTGTTCAACAAAATTGTCGAAATTTTATTTATATAATTATAGGTCATTTCAAGGCTGAAATTTTTACAGACAACACTTGTTGATGCTAAAAATGTAAGAACTGGTTTAATTACAAATTAAATACGACCTTGCACAAGATATTTATTTTTATTTTAGATTTAAAAACTACTGTTTCAAATACTGAGCATCAATTATTTGGTATTTGACGTTATTAGATATAATTTGCTTAACACATAGATAATAAGCAAAAGCAAATAATCTCTTAGAGTCTTTATAATTTATTAGAAGGGGAATGAAGATAGCATAACTATTTTCTTTATGTTTCAAGCTTCCCTGTTTATAAACTTACCGCAAATCAAGTGAATTTATCTCTAAGATGCTTTGAAATTATTCAGAATTACATTTACAATGGGATAAAACATTGCAGATGCACAATAGAACTTTAGATACATAAGTTGATGTATACCGCAAATACAATGATAAAGGTGTCTCTTTTAATAGATTTATTTACTATACCTGCAATGGTGATATTGTAAAGATGTTGGGAGTTAATAGTTAATCACGTTGGCGTTATTATGCTAGCTAGAGCATCTCTTATTACTCTGGGAGTCTTGACCTTTTCTCGAATAATGTAGTAATTGTTGCTTCATGCAATGTATATTCACGCAAATATTTTCCTTTTTTTATGTTTAAATTATTCAACGGGAGTTTCTTTAATATTGTTATACTTATCTTTGATACAGACTTTCTTTTTCTACAGGTAGTTCGAATTAGAATAGTAATAATAATAATAATAATATTAAATAGTAATAATTATTACTCTCTTTTCATTATACAGGAATTTTGAAATGGAAATACTGTCATACAATAATATTAATTCTTTATTTTTAGTAGCAAACACAAATAAATATAGGCAAAATAAAAAGCAAAGAGCAAAAACTTTGTTCTTTCTATATAATATATGCATTTTATAGAAAAAAAATGTCTAATAATATTAGCCGACAATTTTAGATTTTTTTTAACAACTGTTAGAACAGAATGCAAAAAAATCCCTTACTACAATAATTAAAAAAGATATAAAAAATCTATGTACGTATTTCGGCAACTAAGTTGCCATCTTCAGCAAACGTCTGTAGAAAAACAGAAAAGGGTGTTAAATCTAGTGTTTCTGGTTAAGGTGTAACCTTAGAGGATATGCTCTTCACCAAATCACCACTGGGATAACAAAATAGAGTGCTATCCCACTGGTGATTTCCACCGCGCCTAGTTTTAGAGTTATAATCATACTCCGCTATACAGGGTGTTCAGACCATGCGAGGACGGAAGATTACGCCTTTATTATTAAAGTTAAAGAAAAATGTTTTAGACAAAAGTTGTAGCCACTCCCAAAATACACATTCTAAAATTTCAACTATACAGAGTATTGCGTATGTGAGTGACGATACAAACTTGTGTTTTTGTAAATGGAACACCCCATATATTTTGGCATATTTGGATGCTACTCTTAAAAAGAACGACATATAAACATGTGTAGGGGTATCTCTTACCGTTGTAGCTTTTTATTCGCAATTTTGTGTCCCAACATGTCCAACTTTGTGGAGACTACGAGACGAAACCTGAAAGAATTTTTGAGATCTGTATAGGCAAGAAGTTTTCCACTTTCGTCAAGTTTAATAATCTATAAACAATTTATTTATTTTTAAATAAATGAATTTGCAGGAATAACAAACGCAAAAATAACATTTACGCTTTTTTTTTTAAATAGAATAGCCTGTATATTTTTCTTCTAAAGTACAGTATTTTTTATAAGCTTTTCAATGATACCATGTTTTCCCTATCCACACTTAGTATTTTATAACTTATTAACTCTTATTATTAATAGATTCTAAATTTAAACGAAAAAAAAAAGAATTTAAGTTGCTGTCAGCTTTAATTATTAATAATAACAAATTACTACAGCATATTGGAAAAAAAAAGTAATATTTATTAGATTAATGCAAAATATTAAATAAATAAATAAAATGCAAAGGTATAACATATTTATAGCAGATGCTCAAAAATTCCACCGTCTTGTTGAATGCACAATTCGAGGCGGCGGCGAAAATTGTTCTTAACATCTGCAAGCGTTTGCTGTCCAATATTTTCAAAAAAGGTCATTATACGTTGTTTCATGTCATTAGGTGTGGTTGGAATGTTTCGATAAACCTGTTCTTTAACATATCCCCAAAGAAAAAGATCAATAGGAGTTAAATCAGGAGACCTTGAAGGCCAAGCTGTAGGACCCTCCCGACCAATCCATCGTTCTTCACACTAGTTATTTAAAAAAAAAATTACGCTTATATGAAAATGTGGTGGAGCCCCATCATGCTGATACCACATTATTCTTCGTGTATGGAGATCGATATTTTCCAATAAATTAGGAAACTGATGTCTTAAAAAATTTTCGTATATGGCTCCTGTTACCGTTCCTTCAAAAAAATAAGGACCAACAACTTGTAAATTAATTATGCCACCCCATACATTAATTGACCATTGATGTTGAAAGTCAATTTGCCTGACCCAATGGGGATTTTCTGTTTCATAATAATGCATATTATGTCTATTAACTAAACCGGTACTTTTGCAAGTAGCTTCGTCGCTAAATAAAATCGAAGATTGAAAATTCGGGTCCAAATTCATTTTGTTTAACATAATGTTGCAAAAATTTAAACGATTTACAAAATCATTTCCATGAAGGTCCTGATGTAATGACATATGGTAGGGATGGTACTTATTTTTCTTTATGATGCAATTGATAGTATTCCTGCTTACTCCAGTCTGGATATTAAAATTTCGTGTACTCACTTCAGGATTTTCTTCCAACGATAGCAAAATATTTAATTCATTTTCCTCATTAGTAACCCTTCTATTTTTAATCTCCTTTTTGGAATAACCAGATGCTTCAAAACGTTCTTTTAATTTTTGAAATGCTTCGATTCTAGGAGGTCTTGCATTTGGATAACGTTGACAGTAAATCCTATTGGCTAATAAACAGCATTATTTTGTAAATACAAGTAATGACAGATATAAAATTCAGATATTATTTTAATTAAACATTCACAGGTGACTACGACTTTTTTCGTTTAAATTTAGAATCTATTAATAATAAGAGTTAATAAGTTATAAAATACTAAGTGTGGATAGGGAAAACATGGTATCATTAAAAAGCTTATAAAAAATACTGTACTTTAGAAGAAAAATATACAGGATGTTCTATTTAAAAAAAAAAGCGTAAATGTTAATTTTGCGTTTGTTATTCCTGCAAATTCATTTATTTAAAAATAAATAAAGCCTATACAGATCTCAAAAATTCTTTCAGGTTTCGTCTCGGAGTCTCCACAAAGTTGGACATGTTGAGACACAAAATTGCGAATAAAGCTACAACGGTAAGAGATACCTCTACACATAGTTATATCCATGCCTTTCTTTTTAAGAGTAGCATCTAAATATATCAAAATATATGGAGTGTTCCATTTAAAAAAACACAAGTTTGTATCGTCACTCACTTACGCAGTACTCTGTATAGTTAAAAATAATTTTAGAATATGTATTTTAGGAGTGGCTACAACTTTTGTCTAAAACACTTTTCTTTAACTTTAATAATAAAGCCGTAATCTTCCGTCCTCGCATGGTCTGGACATCCTGTAAAAAATATATATAATATATGTCAAAGTTGTGTATGAATAGAGTTATTTCTTCCTTTTATGTTGCCTGTTGCCTTCTATAATGAGAAACCAGCAAAAATCTTCCATCATGACGGAATCCCACCTACCTTTATATCGTGTCTCGACTTCTGCAATCTCTTAACTTATTCCAGTGGTTTTCAAAGTGTGATTTTTCACTTTTGTTTCAATACATCAACGGGAAACTTCACTCGCATAAATACGGTGTTGCGAATGGACCCAACTATTGAAGAGCTTCGTTTGCCAGTTTGAGGTATTCTTGTGATAGGTAATGAGGGTGATATTTTACAACGTGTTACGCATCACCGAAATTACTACATTCACCCTCATATCTAGCAACAAATAGGCTTGTATAACGTGTTTTATAAATAGTGTAGATAGATTATGATCGAAAGATATAAATAGGTAGTAAAAGTAGGATAGAGCCTCTCCATGTCGAAATTGTTATGACGACACTTCTTCTTTGAAGAGCACACTCGTTTCACTTTTCTCAGGTATTTCCTACTTATTTATTGCCTGTATTCTGATCTTCATTCTATCTCTCGCTGCTGTATGTTAGGACTGGTCGGCACATTGCTTTATATACTGACATTGTTGCGTTGCAACTAATCTCTTTTCTTTTCTTCAGAACCACCCACAAAATGAGAAGTAGATTCTTGCTGCGCTGGATATCCTTTCGTTTACTTCATGTTCCATATCACCGTATCTTTCCACTTGAAATCCCAATATGCTCACTTGTTCTATTTCATCCTGTTGAATTTCTATTTTGATTTCTTCGTTTTCCTTGTAGAATACTACTGTTTTTTTGTTTGCTTTGTGTTTATTTTCATATTTCTTCTGGATAACTCCTCCTGCTATATTGCGATGTTTTTCTTGAGGTGTTTTTCGTTTCGACAAGAGCACAATTAGAAAGCGTAATTGGACTCACTCGTTTGTATCCTGCAGCAATTTTCCTTGTTTCGTTTTTGGTGGCTTTAATTACGTCGTCCATTAATCTTATGAAGAGCAGCTAACTAAGTACTTCACCCTGTCAGAAGCCATCTCGAATTTTGAATTCATCTGTCTCCATAATATTTTTTCTGACTTAAATTGTGTTTGAATTTTCATCGTGCAAGATTTTATTGCTACACTTAGATGTTCCTGGATGACCCCATGTTCTAAACTGTCCTACATTATGTTTTTTTGTGTTTGGCTTTATCAAGATCTATGAATGCCATGGGTTTCTTTTAACTGCCGTTCTACGATTATTCTTAGTTTTTTCTCCAGTCTTCTTCATATATTTTGGATACTGTACCTAGTCAGGTTATTATCCTGTCGTTTGCAAAGTCTTTTGTATATCTCTTCTTATGTGTACAGACTATTGCTCCAGTTTTTCAATCCTTCGAGGCCTGTTTTCCAACCTTTATTGTAAAATTCCACTGTTGTCCTAGATGTTTTTACATTTCCGGGGTTATCTTATCATGCCCTGCTGACTTTTCTTTCTTGATATTCCAAATTATTTTCTGTAAATCTTCTACGGATATCAATTTCCTTTCTCTGATTTCTCCATTCTACAAACTTCTCTTGTTTTTGCATTGTTTTTCTAGCCCTTTCCTGAAATTCATAATTCGTCCAAGTATTTCTTCCAATTTTTCATTATTTCCTTATTGTCAGTTAATATTTTATTATTCCTTCCTTTTACTTGTCTTTGGTTGTATTTTTCTCTTTCCCTGCGTTCTTCAGTACTTTGTAAAACAGTTTTTGGTTTCATCTGCTATATTTTTCCAGTTTTTTCCCGAATTCTTCCCATTTTGAAGAAATGTATCTTATTTGTGCAAATCTAAGCTTATATTGTATTTGTATTTATAACTAATGAGAGAAAAAATATGTTATATATTTCTTTCTTTTAGAGATACTCAACTTTGAGGCATATTGCTAATGAAACGCTAAAAAATAATTTGTTTTCTATTGCAAAGCCATAAACAAAATTTTTAATAGCTTGAAAGTATATCAACTATTTTATATAGACACTATTGGTTGAAAGGTACACTTCATTTCGTTGTCTGTAAATTATTTAATTGTAGATTAGATTGAAGAACACACCGAATAAATATAAGAACTAATGAATCGGCCTTGCTAAGGACGTTCATCATACATCGCATGGTCAATAATATCCATCGAAAGTTTAAGCTTGACGGACCATACAATTTACTTTTCTTTTACTGGGCGCGTAGGAATTTTGGTACAGCAATGCGGTTCTCCGTTTCTTTTTTCTCCATCGTGTTCATCGACATTTAACGACCGACAATGAAACCATTCAATCGTGATATATTATTAACGATATATTTGTAACAATGTATTTGCCTTTTATTGAAAGTGACTGTTTATGGAAAATCCTACATATAATAAACACGTGTATTATTCTAAATACGATAGATGAGATGTGCGAGATATTAAAAAAACACCCAATTTTAAGCTTAGGGAGTGGTATGTCATAAAAGCAAATTCATCCTGCACTTATGCCCTCGAAAAGTTTAAAGAACTGAGATCGGCCTGCAAAAACAGCAGATATCATAGGCGATTTTTATCCTTTATGGAAAATAATCTTAATCGATTCTATTATATTTTTTGGAATTACGAGGGCGACCTGAAATGTTTCCGGAATCAACAAGAAAAACACGGTATTGGTTTGGTTTTTTATTTTTATTTTTCGATGTAGTCTCCTCGAAGATCAATACACTTTTTCAAACGGTGCTTTTCAAGCTGTCGGAAAAGTAGGATGTTTCGAGGTCTGAAAAATCTGTAGCGGCCATTTGAGGCAAATCTCTTTCCTGCCAGCGATTTTTTCAGGTTTGGGAATAGGAAAAAGTCGCTGGGGGCTAGGTCCGGTGAATATAGAGGATTAGAAACTAATTTGTAGCGCAACTCATTCAATTTGGACAAGACGATGCGGGATGAATGAACCGGTGCATTGTCGTGGTGCAAAAGCACTTTTTTCCGCTGCAAACAAGGCCGTTTCTCCTTCAATACTGCATCGAATCGGGTCAATAAATCGATGTAGTATTGCCCCGTGATCGTATTTAACTTATGCAGATAGTAGTTGAGGATCACATCTGGAGAATCCCAAAAAATGGGCGCCATGACCTTTCCGGCCGATGGAACGGTCTTTGCTTTCTTCGGAGCTGATTCGCCCGGAAAAGTCCACTGCTTCGATTGTGCCTTGGTCTCCGGTATGTAGTGGTGGATCGAAGTCTCATCTACGGTTACGAAACGCATGAAGAAATCTCTTGGATTGCGTTGAATCCTGGCCAGACACTCCTCCGAAACGGTCACCCGATTTCGTTTTTGCTCTGGTGTGAGCAAACGCGGTACCCATCGCGCCGAAAGCTTTTACATTCCCAAAATCTCGTGTAGGATATGGCCAACGCGTTCTTCTGAGATGCCTGTTGTCTCTGCTATCTCTTTCAGCTTCAATCGGCGATCGGCTAACACGACATCATGAATCTTGTCGATCATTTCATCGTTGGTAGCGGTTTTGGGCGTCCACTGCGTGGTTCATCACTTGTGCTTGTGCGGCCATGTTTGAACTTGCTCACCCAGAAGCTGATGGTGGAAAATGACGGAGTAGATCCGCCATGAACCTGTAGCAAAATATTTCGAATTTCCGTGGCCGTTTTCCCACCCATCCATAAGTATTTTATCACTGCACGAAATTCGATTTCATCCATTTTTGCGAAACCGCCTGACTTGCTACACAAAACAGACTCTTAAATAACAACTCTGAAGTTTTGACAGTTGACAGCCCTTGCTGACCAATGAATTCACATCAACCTTCGTGCGCCATCTTTTGCCGATTCCGGAAACATTTCAGGTCGCCCTCATATATGTATATTATATAGAGAATATTGGGTAAATTCCGCTGTAGAGCAACCGTAGACCCGTGTTTCTGACTCATTAGTCGTCATCAGTACGGTGTAGCCAAGGAATAAGGTGGGATAACCTTGGAGATGTAAGCATACACCACGAATGTATAGTAGAGAAGGTGGACCGATAACTGCATCTCACGCGGCCGTGAGTGTGGTCTTCTAGGTTAGACAAGAATAGAAAAGGTGCTTGGTCGATTCGTCCGATCTATGTACGACGTGATTAATTCGATCAATTGGTCAATTCGGACAATACGAATTTGTGTAGGTACTATATATAAGAACTTAAAAACAAATTATTATTTAGAAAGTCAAAAACAGCATGTATTAACTAAACATGGTGAGTTAGTTTCAACATATTTTATCTTTACACTATTTTAAAAAAGTAACAGTGTAGTTGTTACAGTTTTATTAATTTTATCCTAACGAACAATTATTTAGGAACGGTGAAATTTCGATTTTTTTTTTATTTGTGCGGACTCCTTTCTTACTTTACCTTGCTGTTGTCTATAATATTGCGTAACTTGCATGCATATGCAGAAATAAACCCCTTTCGCTATGATTTCTTCGCGGTCCACTTGACACTCAAATATAATTATTCTATTTTCGGGACCTAAAAAAAATCTTCTATTGTGTTACAAAAACGTCAACGGAGGCAATATGTTTGAATAGCACATTTTCTAATCTCCTTAACAAATTGTGAATAATTTGATTGGGATGATTCAACCATCCTCTTGATTTTAATTGAACCAGTTCATCTTTGGGAGGCGAGATATGATGCTCATGATTATAGAGAAGCTCCCGACAAAAATTACGTTTTGACTCTTTAAAGAGTTTTTTGCAAATAAATCCCGTTAAATAATAAATAATACAGTCGAGTGTTTCAGGTAAGTCAACATCATAAATAGATGCTACGATATCTTCAGAATCCTCCCAAAATTCACCTACCAGAAGATCATCAAAATTATTTTGGATTTTACTTTAGAAAACAATAAGAAAATTATGTATTCATAGATGTATTTTCAGTATATTCTTTGGACGTTGAGGGTTCATCAGAATCTAAACAAAAGTTATTGTGATTAAGACTAAGATTTTAGGAACTGTATTAGGTAGGATGTTTTACTTTTATTTACGTCGCATATATTATGTAATTGAGGTTTCAGCAGGTAAGACATATTCATGACTTTCGATCAGTCTTCTTTTCTTTGCAGGATGTTCTGACAAATAAGTTGGGCAATTAGGCTAAATACCTGGTTTTGCATTGTCTTTTAAACGAAGGAACATAAGTGAATACTACAAAAAACGAGAAAAGAATATTGCATTAATCGATTACATGGAAGACCATCAGGTTACATAGCGCCATTTGCAGCTTCAGTTAGAAGATCCTCGGTTTTGAGGACAACAATTAACATCGCCACGAGAAAGACATTGTCAACCTGGGTGCCATCCAAACTCACCATAGATAATCAAAAGAGATTCCTCTTGTGATACATAAAATAAAACAAGAAATATAAAATATTGAGTAAATTCCGCTGTAGGGCAACCGTAGACACGTGTTTCTGACTCACCTAAAATTCGAGAGTGACGAAAGAAATCAAGTAGCAAAAAAGTACTCAAAAAATGTAAATGTAATAATTAAGAAATAATTAACCACAAATTTCAACCACCTGTCATAAAGTGCATGAGGTTTAAAAAAACTAAAATTTTTGAAAATTTTCTGAACCTAAAGTTTAAATAATAGGGAAAATTTCTCCTGATAGAGCTTGAATCGTAGAATAAATAAGAGTTATGGCTTTTAATGAAGATTTTTCAAAATGGAGAAAGTTTATTTGTAGGGCACTTAGTAATATAACTATGCAAAATTCCAGCCTTCTACCGTGAAAATCGAAGATTTGCTCGAGGTCACGTTTTTTTTTCAGACCTGTCTGACTAATGTCTCCAGTTTGCACCGCAGCCAATAAAGCTTATTCTGCTCAACCTGTGTTATCTATGTTATCCACTCCAGCAATGTTGTGTCCTGGACGAGTCTCCTGAGCATCTCTGGATCTACATTCGGTTGCCTAAAGATGCTTTGCCTCTTGTGATCCAGTGCCTCACAGTTTACCAGGATATGCCCGACTGTTTCTGGTTCCTTATTGCAGAGTCTACAACTAAGGTCTCCTTCATACAGGCCTATCCTGTTGAGATGCACTTTAACAGGTGCAAAACCCATTGTTATTTGTAGCCGTTTCCTGCTCATGTGTAGTAGTTCTGCGGCTCTTTTGTTGCTTGACTGGCCAATAAATTCTTTGCCATGATTTTGTCCTGAAATTATCGCCCAGTGATGCTCAGTGTTTTTCATAAACCCACTTTTTAAAGTGGCTTCGGGTCATACTTTTGGGTAGTCCCAGAGCCGGTTCTGGGCCTATGAATCTTGTTTCCGATCCTCTCCAGACAGATCAGTTTTACCTTATCCCGAATTGCCAGCAGTTTGACTTCTTCGAGGCATTCCCAGACCAGTCTTGACGACACCTCTTGGCTTGATATCGCCTTTAGTGCCGCTTGACTCTCAGATTCATTTTATATAAATTTTGCAGTTTTTGGCACTTTGCCAAGCCCCGCTTTGGTTTCGGAAACTCTATTTTGACGCGCATCCTAGACTCACCACAGCGGTCATTTTTAAAAAAAATCAAGTAAATCGGCCCAATAGTTCCTGAACAACGTATGTAAACGGTATACATTAGAGGTAGCACTACCGCGCTACCTATGATAAAGATGGATTATTTTTATATCGTTCATCAAATCTGTAGCTGGCGCGTAGAGTTCTATGATGTACCAGCCTTAGCTAGTATGCATTAATCCAATTCAAGCATTTTCGCACAAATTTCTCAAAACACGTAACTTTTCTAAGAAAATAAATTAATACAAAATGATCTTGACGTTAAAAATGTGTGCTTTTTGCATCGTTTAACCAAGTTTTAAAATCATAAAATAACTTTAAAAAACGCAAATCGGCGATGCCTTACCGTACCATCGTTTTCGATGGGTAAACGTCCTCTTAAGGACGCAGTATGTATGTACCTTTTATAAGAAATTGTTTTTCAAATAAGGCATTTTATTCTTGAACAGATTCTTTTCTGACATTTAGACACCATACCAAATAATGGAAGCACTATTGGAAAAAAAGATGCTGTCATCTTCGAAACGAATGTTTGACATATTTCCATTGTACCGTATTTAAAATTCCACAGACTGTTTTATTGTTGAAGCACGAGTTTTAACATTTTATTTTGTATGTATGTATACATATTGTATAGAATATGTATTTATCACAAGTACAACATTTAAGCAATCAAACTCGTGTCTGTAACAGCACCACACCCAATCATATATAAACGTTATTGTTTGTAAAACCGGATATTTGAATAAAAAAATATGCATATTAAATAACGTCACTACAGGATATTCAAAGGCGGTGATACGCGTATGGAAGTAAACGGCATGGCTTTAATAAAATATTAAACGTCTCTACATATGATTTGTTTGCTTTACATAAACATAATAATAATAATAATGTTAATTCTCTCACATTTGCATTACAAAAACTAATAACAATGTGACACTAATATTTAGTTTAGTTTAGTTTAATTTTTTTTATATGATCTGTAGGATTCCGAAAATTTTACCCACCGAGACAGGTTTAATCATACAATTTCAGGATGAGGTATGTACAATTTTTTTGTCCAATTACCTTCAGAGCCAAAGGTTTAAGTGTGTATTCCGAGTATTATAATTGTGTTATCTATTTTCACAATTACTTTGTATTTGATGTATAAGCATAGCATTTCAAAAAATAATTCTTCATTCAGGTAATCACCTTTATTGTTATAAATTATCTTTAATATCCACTTCTGGGCTATATCTAAGTTCCTCAGATAACATCCAGAAACACCACCCCACGCACTGATTCCGTATTGAATATGATATTAATTGTTCTGTGTTCAGCACTTGCTTAAGTTATTGAAATTTATACAGTAAGCCTCTAAGTTTCTTAACAACACTATCAACATGCAAGTCCCATAACTGATGCCTATCCACCACTATGCCAAAATATTTTACATTTTGAGCTTCTGTTATTTCTACACTAAACTCTATACATAGCTGTACCAAGTTTGGCAGGTAATTTCCATAAGATGTAAAAGGCATATATTTAGTCTTGCCCACATTCCACATATTGTCATTGAGGAAATAATTCACCCTTCTTAAGTTAAGGTGCACTTTAATTTTAAGTTCATTCCATGCGTTAGCCGTAAAAACTAAGCCAGTATCATATGCAAAATTTACTATGTCAGCTTCAGTATATGTATCAAAAATATCATTGATGTATATTAAAAACATAATTGGTCCCAGAACCGTGCCTTGGGGTATTCCACATGTATCAATTTTTACCCCGCTGTGTTTGGTATCAGTTCTTGTAGACTGTCGACGTTTCGTCAAATAATTCTCTATCAAGCCCAAAGCAGGCCCCCGTATACCAACTGCTTCCAGTTTTTGTAATAATTTTTTATGACTCACGGTATGAAAAGCTTTTGATAAATCCAAAAACACGCAAATATATGGCCCGCTTTCGTCTATATACCTATCACCAAGTGTGCAATAGCATCCTATGTTGACCTTTCCACTCGAAAGCCATACTGCTTATTAGAAATAGCAGAGTATTTATCCAAAAAAGCAACAAGTATTCCTTTTTATACATTTCACAAGAGTTTTGGCTATATTTGATGTTAGTGTTATTGGTCTGTGGTTATGGATATTACTTTTATCTCCTTTTTTATATACAGGAATAACTACGCATGTTTTTAAGCCTGTCGGAAATACTCCGTCTTCCAAACAATTATTATTACATATACGTTAGAGGTTTCATAATATAATCAGGCGATTTTTCTAAAATTTCTGGTGTAATTCCATTTGCACATGAACTTCCATTTTTTTCAATTTCAATATGCATATACAGCACTGTAAATATTCATCAGATAAATTGAAAACCTTTAAATTATGTGCTTCTATGTCTAGTGATCCTGTTCGGAAATATGTGAAGTGGACTCTTAGCCATAGGAGGCAAAATTGTTACAGTATAAATATTCTTGTCGTTAATTAATCCTCTAATTTTTACAACACTAAAAAGCTTTCGTTAATCAAAAGTGTCAGTGATAAAAAAATAAAATTATGGGTATTCTTATTTAAACTTCTAAATAAATACTCCAATATACAGGGTTATTTATCATAAATTACTCACCTTTCATCATCGTTATTATTGCATATACAAAAAAAAATTCAAATAAAGTTGTGTGACTGCGACTGAATTTTATTTGCATGCTACCAAAAACACAGAGGCGTGCAGATAAAACGGTATAAAAACATATTTTTTTTAATGAAACACCCTATATATTATTAAATTTGTATAATGGTCCGTTTTTTATGATTTCAAAAATATACCATATGATAGGGGTATCTTAAACTTAAACCGTTTTCGAGTTATTAAATGCCGAATGTCGTAGTTACTGTGCTACGGAAAAGTTAACATTATTAAAGTAAGCTATGAACATCCATTGTGTTTGATAAATGAGATTTCCGTAATAAAATAGTCAAAATGGTTTACAGTGAGGATAAAAAGTACAAATATTTATCTGTTGTATACAAAATAACAAAAATAAACGTGCAGCAAAAAGAACATATGGGGTGTTATATCCAAATCGTCCAACACCGTCAGAAGACACGTTTAAAATTTTTTACCGAAAGGTAAATAATACCTCCAGTTTTAGTAGAAAAAAAACGTTTAGTTGAAGTAAATGAGAACAAACAAATAGATATATGTACTACTACATTTTAAATGTAAGGTCATCTATAATTATTCGCTAGTAGCCTGTTATTGAAACATATATGATTTTTAGAAAATTCTGAAAGTAGTTTAAATAATACACGTGTTCAATTAGAGAAAAGTTATGTCAAAATTCAACGTACGTTAAAAAACAATTATAAACCCTATTATACATACTAAAAGCGCAAGGCCGTTTTGTGTTAATAGCGTTGGAAAAGACGGCTTAACCGAACGGGCAAAATCGAGCTAAATTGGTTGCACGGGGCGCAGTACTCGTTATACATACTAAAAGCCATTTGAATGACCCGCTCTAATCGCCTTGGTTGAAATAGCTTAACCGACCAGTCAAAATCGACTCGAATTGTTTATACGGGGGGGGGGACTCCTCTCTGGATAAGCGGAAATTAAAAGCTGTCTCTTGGCGTGGGCGTACGGGCGACTTTAAATTTCCGGTCGGCGGAGAGATTTTCCTTCTTAGTGGAGCGTGTGGAGAGATATCGGCCGCTAAAGAGGAGCGTGCAAAAATCGGCACTTGGGCATTATGAAAAAATTAAGACGAACGGCGATCGTGATAAGAAATAATGTAAAAGACGTTAAAATTCGTAACAAATGTCAGGTATGACAGCACACTGAAAAATTGCAAAAGTTTCACTTTGACGAAGAAATATCACGCCATCGAGGTTTAGCTTGCCGAAAAGGGCACAGAACTCGAAAGTATGGACTATTCCGTGACGATTGAGTGAACTGTCCACGTGCCAAGTCTTTCGTTGTCCAAAGTACAACTCATTTTAAGCTTTCCTGGAGGGGGATGCGGTAAAAAAATTTCGCGATGACTAGTTGGCGAGAACGTGTCAGTAATTCAAACGGACATATGATTTTGACAGCTGCACGGAGAAGGTTCATGTTTCGATCAAAATTTTCTAATAACGATGAAAGGTATTAATTTACAAATAATGCGTGGTATTGTCACACGTATCCCGAATCATAATTATCAGGACCATGGCGATGAGCGCAAAGAACTCACATTTAGAAGACAGACGGGCAACACGAACCCTGTCGTAAAGTAAGGTGGAAATAATTAACGCCATAAGGTGAAATATATTTGGTATAAAATTTAAAAATTACAGTCTGAAACGTTTGCAGGTGTCGTTAATTAAAAACTGGAAATATCAAAGACAGGCAAGTATATAGATCGAGAGCATTAACTTCATTGAACACGATTTTAGTATTTATACGACAAAACGTAAACTAAACTAAACATACAAAAGTTATAGAGAAATATGCACATTTTTAATAATAAAGTGCAAATATTATGTATGTAATTAATTGTAAGTGTAGAATATCCTTTAAAGTAACACGACACTTCAAACATACCAAATGAAGTTCGATTTTCGACGACAGTCTTACGAAAATTGGAGTTCAGCTTATGAACAATATGAAACATATACAGGGTGTCCAGAAACTCTCCTGACAAACGAAGACCGGAGATTCCTCAGATAATTTTAAGACAATTTAACCCAATTCACTCTAGTCCGAAAATGCTTCCTAAGGGAGCTAGAGCTCTTTGAAGATGGCGCCTTGTAATTAGTTTTTTTAATATCTCCCGAACGCTTCTATTTAGAAAAACAAAAACTGGTATGCTTATTTATCCGCCAGAGATGAATCGATTCCATCAATTGCGAATTTCTAGTACCGGTCATAGGCGTCCGTTTTGGGTAGGTAAACGGTTATTTTAACGCATAACTTGTTTGTCTTTAACTTTTAAGCATTTGTGACACTAGATTATTAAATTTTCAGGTATTCTAGTACTAAAAGGTACTCTTATTTTAAGTCGGTAGGATACATCGTTTTCTAGAAAAATCGATTTGAAAATTTTTCGTTTTTTCGCCATTAAAATTCAATTTATTATGTACCTACTTATTTTTAGCGACGAAGTTGGCTAGGACTATCAAGGCATGGATGAAAATTAATTTAATAAATCATCTTCTGTTTCAATAAATACAGCACACAATTCGTAAAAAAAGTTTGGGAAAAGAAGCAAAAATCAATTTGAAACAAAATTTTAGCTGAAGGTTTTTAAAAACAAAGAATTTATTACAATGGAACGAAACTAACAAAAAAAGAACAAGTATCAAAGGTAGATAGTTACAAAAGATGCTCGATGTGATGACCATTAGTCTCTATGCATAAATTTACCCTTTTGCTTAGAGAACGCCGAATTCTTGCAAAAATTCCAAAGTTAGTTCTAAATTCGTTGCAAGCATCTTGTATCCTTAGCCAGAGTTGTGCACGATTTTGTATCGGAACGGAATAAACAAATGCGTATCCCCAAACACAATAATCGTAAGGATTCAAATCCGGCGACCTTGCTGGCCAAGCAACTGGACCGCCCCTTCCAATCCAATGGTCTTCGTAGTTATTATCTAGAAAGTCTCGTACATTCCTGCTAAAGTGGGCCGGACAGCCGTCCTGTAGAAAGTATAAGTTTTGCCGAATATTTAAACGCACCTCATCTAACAAATCAGGTAAAATATTTTGCAGGAAATGTAAGTAATCAACACCATTTAAACGAGCAGGTAATTCCACAGGTCCAAGTAGATAATCGTCAACTACTCCAATCCAGACGTTTATGCTAAACCTATGCTGATGCTTAAATTCTTGAACAACGTGGGGATTGCCACCAACGTACGAATAATAGTGTGCATTATGTACATTAAAAATTCCATTTTGTGAGAATGAAGCTTCGTCACCAAACAAAATGTACCTGAAAAAATCTTCATCTTGATTTATCTGATTTTGTAACCATCTAGCGAATTCTACACGAGCAGGAAAATCTCCTTCTAGCAGTGCTTGCACCTTTGTAAAATGAAAAGGATATAAATTTTCTTTGTGTAAGATATTTCCTACGGAAGATTTTGAAATTGTGGGGTACATAGCAGATAGTCTTCGAACGCTAATTTCTGGATTTTCCTCAACTTCCATTAAAATAACATCTTCATGTTCTGCTGTTACATCATTATGTCTCCCTGTTTCATTTTTTTTTGGGACCACTGAACCTGTTTCTCTTAATCGTTGATGAAGAGCTGTAAATGCTGAGTGAGTGGGATGCTGACGATTGGGAAATTTTTCAGCGTATCTACGTTGCGCTGCTCGAGCGTTACACCTCATTTCGCCATAAACTAAATGCATATCGGCGTGTTCTTCATTAGTAAAAACCATTTTTTTTACTTTCTTATACGTAGTATAAGAAAGTAATGATGAAAAGTGATGATGAAAATTTTCGACCTCGAGATTTTTGCAGATGTCCACGCTTTGAGGTCCCCTGATACCAAAAAAGTGGTTTTTAAAAAAATGTCTCTCTGTGTGTCTGTCTGTCTGTCTGTCTGTCTGTCTGTCTGTGTGTCTGTCTGTCTGTGACCATGATAGCGGCCAAACCGCTGTAGATATCAATTCCAAATTTTGTATTTACGTGTATAATCTACCTCTTGAGATCTGATTAGTTTTTCAATAAAATCGGTAGACCGGAAGTAGCAGTTTACTTCAGCGAAAAAATCGAATTTTGCGAATATTTCGTCAACTACTAAGTTTAAACAAATTTATAAAGAATTCATATATACTTAAAATTAAAATTGAGAATAATTTTATTTAGAAAGTTTTTCGAAATTCCTACCGGAAGTAGGTCTTTTACTCTTATCGAAAATCAGTTTTTTGCGAATATTTCGCAAGTCATGCTTTTTAGACAAGTACGTTACGGGTATAAAAGTATTTAAAACATAATTTTCAATATCTCTTGTATAAAAAAAATTTCAAAATTCAGACCGAAAGTACCACTTTTGCTCTTATCGAATAGCGATTTTTTGCAAATATGTCGTAAGTTATGCATTCTATATATATTTATCAAGAGTACAAAAGTATTTAGAACTGGATTTGCAATATTTTTTGTATATATCAAATTTCAAAATTCGGACCGGAAGTAGCACTTTTACTCTTAGCGAGGAGCACTTTTTTGATAATATCTTGCAAAGTATGCATTCTATAGCAATTTATTAAGCGAATGAAAGTACCTAGAATAGGATTTTGAATAAGTTTTGTATAAAAAATTCTTAAAATTGTATAGTTTGAAACGCTCATACGTATAAGAAAGTCGTGTGGTGGCCACACCTCATTTTTTAAATTGAAATCGTTGTGTTTGAATGCTACAAAGTAAAAAATTAACTTCGCGAACTGACAAAAATTTGACGATTAAAAACGTAGGTTTTATTTTTGTTGGCAGTTCAGAGCGAACTAGTGCAAAAAATAATAAATTGAATTTTAATGACGAAAAAACGAAAAATTTTCAAATCGATTTTTCTAGAAAACGGTGTATCCTACCGACTTAAAGTAAGAGTACCTTTTAGTACTACAATACCTGAAAATTTAATAATCTAGTGTCACAAATGCTTAAAAGTTAAAGACAAAAAAGTTATGCGTTAAAATAACCGTTTACCTACCCAAAACGGACGCCTATGACTGGTAGTAGAAATTCGTAATTGATGGAATCGATTCATCTCTAGAGGATAAATAAGCATACCAGTTTTTGTTTTTCTAAATAGAAGCGTTCGGGAGATATTAAAAAAAAACTAATTACAAGGCGCCATCTTCAAAGAGCTCTAGCTCCCTTAGGAAGCATTTAAGGACTAGGGTGATTTGGGTTAAATTGCCTTAAAATTATCTGAGGAATCTCCGGTCTTCGTTTGTCAGGAGAGTTTCTGGACAACCTGTATATGGGCGCGAGTGAGCATTCATTGTATGAATCATAATGGCAAAGAAATGAAAAAATCCAGGTTCAAGTGTGATATTTCTTATATATTTATTATACCTATTAGGTATGTATTTTTGTTACTACCAATTATTACTGTTCTATATGTATTTGTTCTATAGCTGAAGGCACTAATATCGAATAAAATGTCTCCCATCCTTCTCTCTATATTACTATAAATTGTCAATGGAATTAAATTGTACTATCACATGTAAGGATAATAATAACAATAACAAGTATTTTATATTATAAAAATAGTCCTTAACGCCAAACAAAAAATATTACACATAATTGCCACATTTACTTATGCCAACAATGACAATCAATTTGACAGTTAGGTCTCTCAATATATGTTTGAAGTTTATATAGTGGAGGCAATCCTTAAACCGTTGCACGTCATTACTCGTTAATGACGTCATATACTGCAGCGTAGTCAAGTCTGTTTGAAAAATCATATGATTTGCACGCCATTTTAATGTACACAAATTTGACATATAAATATCTGAAAAATATAATTGTGTATTGTAAATTTTATAATTTTTTGGGTGGTACGGTTTTTAAAAAATGAATGACGTGCAACGGTTTAAGGATTGCCTCCACTATAGAAACGAATAAACGTCAACTAACTTCTGATGCAATGACAGTTTGTGGAAAAGTTTAAATTAGACGTATATACAGGGAGCGTCAAAAGTTTAAAAAATCGGAATATTATAAAAAAAACATCATGGCAATGCTCCCACTTTACAGGATACTATAATAAAACTGTAAGCAGAAGGAAGAGAAGCGAATTTAAACTCGATGAGATTGAAAATCCAACTAGTAATAAAATATTGCCTGTACAAGTTTTAACAAAGATGCAAAAAAGGGAAAAGACTGGACTTTTACCGCAATATGATTCAAACTTTGAATGAAGATCCCGATTATTTTACTAAAATATTATGGAATGATGAATCATAGTTTCCCACTACAGGAGTTTTTAATAGAAAGAATCGAAGGTCTTGGGAAAATAAATACAACAGAAAGAGATTGGTAAATTAAATGTCCACCTAATAGTCCTAACTTAAAAGGTACTGACAATAATAATAACCACTGTATTCAAGTCATTAAAAAAAGGATTCAACTTGAAATAAATAATCTAAATGTCAATAATGAAACTATTTTCAATAGATTTATAAATTTAAGAAGTATTTAAATTTCTTATATAAATCGTTGTTATTTTCTAAATATTTTGACTATTTCATTAAGGAAATGTCATTCATCAAACATAATAGTTTTTTTCATAGCTAACTTTAATAATGTTAACTTTACAATTGTACAGTAACTACGATATTCGACATTTAATAACTCGAAAACGGTGTAAGATATCGGTATCATATGGTATATATTTGAAATCATAAAAAAAAGACAATTATAAAAATTTAATAATATACAGGATATTCCATTTAAAATAAAAATATTCTTTTCTACTGTTGTATCTGCAAGCCACTGTACTTTTGATAGCATGCAAATAAAACTCAATCTCAGCTACACAACTTTTATTTGAAACATTTTTACTTTCTAATAGGTAATATAAGGAAGTATTGTGATGACGAAAATTTTCGACCTCGAGATTTTTGCAGATGGCGACGTTTTGAAGTCCCCTGATACCAAAAAAGTGGTTTTTAAAAAATGTCTCTCTCTCTCTGTGTGTGTGTGTGTCTGTGTGTGTGTGACCACGATAGCGGTCAAACCGCTGTAGATATCAATTCCAAATTTTGTATTTGCGTGTATAATCTTCCTCTTAAGATCTGATTAGTTTTTCAGTAAAATCGGTAGACCGGAAGTAGTAATTTACTTCAGTGAAAAAATCGAATTTTGCAAATATTTCGTCAACTACTAAGTTTCAACAAATTAATAAAGAATTCATATGTACTTAAAATTAAAATTTAGAACGATTTTATTTAAAAAGTTTTTCGAAATTCTTACCGGAAGTAGGTCTTCTACTCCATTCAAAAATCAGTTTTTTGCGAATATTTCGCAAGTCATGCTTTTTAGACAGTTACGTTATGAGTATAATAGTATTTAGAACTTAATTTTCAGCACCTTTTGTAGAAAAAAATTTTCAAAATTCGGTCCGGAAGTACCACTTTTACTCTTACCAAATAGCGATTTTTTGCAAATATGTCGTAAATTATGCATTCTATATATATTTATCAAGAGTACAAAAGTATTTAGAGCTAGATTTGCAATATTTTTTGTATACATAAAATTTCAAAATTCGGACCGGAAGTAACACTTTTACTCTTAGGGAGCGGCACTTTTTTGAATATCTTGCAAAGTGTACATTTTACAGAGATTTACTAAGAGAATAAAAGTACTTAAAATAGGATTTTGAATAATTTGTGTATAAAAAACTTCTTAAAATTCTATAATTTGAAACGCTCATACGTATAAGAAAGTCGTGTGGTGGCCACACCTCATTTTTTACATTCTTATACGTAGTATAAGGAAGTATTGTGATGATGAAAATTTTCGACCTCGAGATTTTTGCAGATGTCCACGTTTTGATGTCCCCTGATGATACCGAAAAAGTGGTTTTAAAAAAATGTCTGTGTGTCTGTGTCTGTCTGTCTGTCTGTCTGTGACCACGAGAGCGGTCAAACCGCTGTAGATATCAATTCCAAATTTCGTATTTAGTAGTAAAATCTCCTTCTTGAGAACTGGTTAGATTTTCAGTAAAATCGGCAGACCGGAAGTAGTAGTTTACTTCAGTGAAAAAATCGAATTTTGCCAATATTTCGTCAACTACTAAGTTTAGACTAATTTATAAAGAATTCATAAGTATTTAGAACTTAATGCCCAATATCTTTTGTATAAAAAAAAATTCAAAATTCGGACCGGAAGTGTCACTTTTACTCTTACCGAATAACGATTTCTTGCAATTATGTCGTAAATTATGCATTCTATATATATTTATGAAGAGTACAAAAGTATTTGGAGTTAGATTTGGAATATTTTTTGTATAAATGAAATTTCAAAATTCGGACCGGAAGTAACACTTTCATATGTATAAAAGTCGTGTGGTGGCCACACCTCATTTTTTGTATATGCACTAATAACGTTGACGAAGTGTGGATAATTTATAACGAATATCTCTGTACATATTTCTACATACCTATCCCTATTGTTCGAGCTATTCTCGCGGCAACACATTTTGCAAGTCCTTATTAACGGTTGAAAGATTCTACTTATCAAACAATAAGAAGTAATACATTCTGATACAATTTTAATGATCAATGTTGGACACCAGAAGTTCCCGTAGAAGTTGCGTGCTTTGAATATTTGCTGGCGCCAGGTACTGTCACTGACAAATATTCAAGATTTCCATTATTACGGGCCAAGTATCAACTAGATTAACTTACATAATTGGCGGCTTTGCGCTTGTTATGTGGATTATGTGCAAACTATAAAGGTAAAGGTACGTACACATTAATAAATTGCAATGTTTCACATGTGATGTAATTGTTTGTTCGGTTATAACGTTTAAATTAAAGGCAAAAGACCGTGACGGTTTATCCTTCACGTAGATTTACTTCTATTATGATGCATAAAGCATAACAATTTCACCATTAATTAAAGCAAATACATGCGTAAATTTGAATTATTCAATGTTATTCGTATAATATGTATTAGATAGTATCTATATAAGTTTAGCGGATATTATATTTGGTGTGTTGTTATAGATACTGATATCTTCATTCTGTTATCTTGTTTTTTACAGCAGCTTCTCTTAAGAATAAGATACTTAACAGAATAATGAAAATAAATAGGAATTTTCATATTGTTTTTTGTTATTGCTCAAAAATAACATCCAATTTACATTAATTTTGGTCGTCATCAGTAATAATTCCTCTTTTGATTATCTTCCCTGGGTTTGGATGGCACCCAGGCTGACAATGTCTTCATGGTGGCGATATTAGTTGTTGTCCTCAAAACCGAAGGATTTTCTAACTGATGCTGCAAATGGCAGTCTGTCACCTGATCGTCTTCCGTGTATGCATACATCTCCAAGTTTATCCCATCTTATTCCTTGGCTACACCGTACTGATGACGATTATTAGACAAAGCTTAGGCATTGTCTAATTTATGAATTTGTAATCTTTTTTGCAAGGTTAATTAAGCAGTTTAACTGAAATTCGCCTTGAGGTTCTGTGCTTTCATTATGCTGTGTGCTTAATGTTATTAACATTAAATGTTATTACTTTTAGTATTATATGTGTATTGCATCATGTTATCCAATAAAGACATATTATTATTATTATTATTATTATTACAAGAAATATGTCAATTTCCTTTAAATTAGGTCTACTCCAATAATTCTGAAAATATCAGATGATCATTTCGCTATTCTGAGTATATACCAGATATCTTCGTGTGCAAGTCCAACTGATTCTTCTGCTATAAATGTATTTTCTTATCAATCATAGAAAAGCTTGTTTATATCCATACATTGAATGTGATACTGAACAGTTTTTTTTATCTTTATTCACGGAGAACCATATTCTTAACTTGGTAATAGCGGTTATTCCTGTTTTCCACATGAAATGTAAATCAGTTTTCCCATCACTTTTAAAATCGTGTAAATACAACCAAATATCTTTGTAAGGACATGCTACCAAATGTCCCGTAACTTTGGTTCTAGCTTTGTTTCTTGAGACAAAGCTATTTTTATAATACATAATTATAAGTTATGGTTAATATTATAGGCAATTGGATATACATATATGTACTATTAATTGGTCCTTAAAATTAAAATACCACATCTGATGAAGACCTAATCTACAGCGAAAGCTAAAATTAATATTTTTAGTTATTTTAAAAATATATTAATATCTCACATTGCTATTTTTATTCCGTAGTCTTTTTTACAATAATTCTTATTGTTAGTTGAAATTAAATATAATCAAACACAATTTGCTTCGGGTTGTATATAGTTTACCACTTAATTAGATAGATATTAGTATAAAAAAATGAGGTGTGACCACCACACGACTTTCTTATACGTATGAGCGTTTCAAATAATGCAATTTTAAAAATTATTTTATACAAAAATTATTCAAAATCCTATTCTAAGTACTTCCAGTCTCTTAATAAATCTCTACAGGATACATACTTTATGAGATATTTGCAAAAAAATGCTACTAAGAGTAAAAGTATTACTTCCGGTCCGAATTTTGAATTTTCATTTATACAAAAAATATTCCAAATCGAACTCTAAATACTTTTATACTCTTGACAAATATATATAAAATGCATAATTTACGAAATATCTGCAAAAATCGCTATTCGATAAGAGTAAAAGTGTTACTTCCGGTGCGAATTTTGAAATTTCATTTATACAAAAAATATTTCAAATCCAACCCTAAATACTTTTGTACTCTTGACAAATATATATAGAATGCATAATTTACGAAATATTTACAAAAATCATTCTTCCATAAGAGTAAAAGTGTTACTTCCGGTCCTAATTTTGAAATTTCATTTATACAAAAAATATTTCAAATTCAACTCTAAATGCTTTTGTACTCTTGACAAATATATATAGAATGTATAATGTGCGAAATATTTGCAAAAATCGCTATTCGATCAGAGTAAAAGTGTTACTTCCGGTCCGAATTTTAAATTTTTTTTTATACAAAAGGTATTGAAAATTAAGTTCTAAATACTTTTATACTCGTAACGTGCCTGTCCAAAAAGCATGACTTCCGGTAGGAATTTCGAAAAACTTTTTTAATAAAATTCTTCTCAAATTTAATTTTGAGTATATATGAATTCTTCACAAATTTGTTTAAACTTAGTAGTTGACGAATAATTGGCAAAATTCGATTTTTTCACTGAAGTAAACTACTACTTCCGGTCTGCCGATTTTACTGAAAATCTAATTAGGTCTCAAGAGGGAGATTATATTCGTAAATATAAAATTTGGAATTGATATCTGTAGTAGTTTGGCCGCTATCGTGGTCACACAGAGAGAGACACACACACACACATAGAGACATTTTTTAAAAACCAGTTTTTCGGTACCAGGGGACTTCAAAACCTGGACATCTGCAAAAATCTCGAGGTCGAAAATTTTCATCATCACAATACTTCTTTATACTACGTATAAGAAAGTAAAAACATAAAGTAAACGTATTTAAAGCAAAACTCAGATTTCTTTGTACTTATCATTCGCCACGAATATAAAGGAAATAAATAATATTTATAAATGTTTATAAACGTCGTTTGGTTCTACACATGCCGCTTTAGAACTATCCTGTAGCAATTCGTTTTAATATGCACATTTTTTTATTCAAATATCCAGTTTTACAAACAATAACCTTTATATATGATTGGGTGTGGTTTTCTCACAGACACCAGTTTGATGACTTAAATGTTGTACTTGTAAATACATCTACATATTTCGCATATTTAGCAAATTTTACGAGAAAATCTTGAGATTGATTCTGTAAGAACAAAAGACGCACATATTTCTCCTTTTTTATTTATTTATTATACCTGATATTGCTTTAGACGTATCGTGTTTCATTACTTTTAACTTATTTGCTCTACATTGTTTCTACTTTTGTAGCGAAATATCTCAAATAGTTCGAATGTTATTAAATATAATACAACTTTATGTCAGTAACAGTAGGAAAATCGTTTAGAAAAGATTAAAATGTACTAGGGTGAATTGATATATGTATAAGCCCTCCAACAACGCCGTTATAATAGTAGTGGTGAAGATGACTTCGATTTCTGAGATATAGTTTTCAGGCTTTTGAACGTTGTTCAATTGAATATAATGACATATTTTTTGAAACAAACGGTTTTCTAAAGGATGTGCTTTGATTTTATTAATTAACTTACTGGTTCGACAGACGTTATTGTGCCCTATCCGCTAGGTGGCGCAATGAGTTTAATTTGTTAAAGTGTATGTATAAGAAAGTCTGGACAGAAGAGGTCGTTGGAAGATAGGCAAGGAAACCGAAGAATGGCAAAAAGGATGACGTTCATATGTCAAAATTCAATTCAATTCATCTATCGGACGGCGGCATATACCAAAACAATTTTGTTGATCACGCGAACATGTTGTGTGCATATAAATCATTCCGGCTTATAAATAAAAAAAAAATTAATAACCCTACCACAGCGCTAAGTATCGGTTGTAACCAACTTGTATTGAGAGTATGAGTCATTTTGATCCATAAATATAGAATTTATTAAGAACTTAACTACAGCGCCACCTATCAGATCCTAGCATAGCTATGAACCATGGTCTGGTAAAAACAAATATATTGTGTGAATATGACCTCAATCGGTGAAGTCGTTCAGAGTTACACGATAAGAACGCATGCACCAACCATTATACAGGCTGATTCATTTTCGGCTCACAGAGTATAGATTTAAATTTGGCGAAGTTGTTAAATTTTGTGTTTATTATGAATCCGCAAAGAAAATGGACCTGTGATAAATGACGATCGACTAATAAAAGCGCGAAAACCTCATTTTGTTTTTTTACCTTAAACTTGGCACTGTAGAGAAAAAATAAAAACACATTCTCATATCCACTTTTAAATCTCTATTCAATGGTGTACTCGACATTTTTATATGACGCTTTGTTTCTTTCTGGCCATCATCCACTATCTAATTTCTTATAAGCGCCATATTGGATTTAAAGACCTTCAAAAAGAGTTTTTTTTCTGATTTCAACCATGTAGAACATGTAGAGAAGAGTTTTTGAAATTATGCTTTAATTGAAAGAATAAATTTTAAGATTAAATTATGTAACCATGAAATTTCAATCCGTCAAACATTTTATATATCGTTCATGAGTATTACAAACATTTCATACACAAACGAAGAGAAACAAGATACGTGGTAAGAGTCATAAATTCTCGGCCTGATATACAAAAAAGAAACTTGGAACAATATAAGAATTTTTATTTTTCAATGTAATCTCCCCTAACTTCTATACATTTATTACAACGATTAATTAATAATTCGATACCCTTGTAAAAATAATCTGAAGTTTTTCCGTCAAAATGTTCTATAACAGCTGCTTGCAACTCACTGTCGTCCTTGAAACTACGTCCCCTATGGTCTTTTTTTAAATTAGAAAAAAAAAATCACAACGAGCCATATCCGGACTATACGGTAGATGTTCCAATTCTTGAAAGCCGCATTCGCGGATAGCAGCTTGTGAAATGGCGGCAGTATGGACGGGAGCATTGTCGTTCAATAATTACACACCTTTTGTCAATTTTTCACGACGTTTTGCACGAATACTATCGCTTAATTTATGCAATAAAGACGCATAATATGTGCGGTTTACACTTGTATTGTGCTCTTTAAAGTCAATTAGCAAAATGCGCTCACAATCCCAGAATATTGTGGCCATCACCTTTTTCGTTGATTGATTTCGCTTTTTTGGAATGAGGTTCATCAGGTCGTCGCCATTCCATGGACTCCCTTTTCGATAGAGGATCGTAAAACAGAACCATTGTTTCATCCTCTGTGACAATAGACTCCAAAATCGGTTTTGGGTCGCCTCCATACATGTTTAAAAACGACTGCGCACATTCTACTCGACGTTCATGTTGGAGAGCAGAAAAAAGTCGCGGTACCCAACTAGCACTAATTTTATTCATACCCAAATGGTCATGGAGAATTGGGCGAACACTTGTTTCGGAAATGTTTGTTATCACTACTAATTCCTTCACTTTCAAACGGCGATCTTCTAGCATTAAATGTTCAATAATTGAAATTTGTTGAGGCGTTATCACTTCAATTGGTCGACCCGACCGATCAGCATCTTCCAGGGATTCTTGTCCCAAACGGAAATATTTTGCCCACTTTTTTACAGTTGAATACGAAGGAGATGAATCACCGTAAACGCCGTCTAAAAGTTGTTTAATGTAATAAGGTGTATACTCTTCTTTTTTCAAAAATTTAAAAACCGCGCGGTACTAAATTTTCGTTATTGCAGACATTCTCGTGCGCTAGTCACGTTGGTTGGCTGGTTACTAAACAGTACTAGGCCTCGAACCGTCATATTTATAGTGTACACCTCGAGTATGTGCATGCATGACGTGACGGAGTTTGAACACGTTTGAACCTGTATAAGCCTGTCAAGCCGAGAATTTATGGCGCCTACCTCGTATGTTAAGTATTTTATATTCTTCGAACCGAAATTCAACAGTAGCGAGTACAAGATATTTACAACTGTATTCAGAAGGACAACAGCCTCATTGTAGCATTTTTCTAGATCTTGATAGAAATTTGGTCGAGAATGGATCGTTTACTAAGCCGCGTAATATTCATGTGAACAGGAATTTGAATGAAATCGACAGGATATTTTACAAAATAGTCTAGATTGAAGTTTTTTTTTTTAAATTTGTAGAAATTGTCTTTGCCGCTAGTGCTTAGCTACGCGAAATATAATTACTCTTATGTTAGTGTATACACTAAATAGTTATCTTCAAGTTTGGGGATTTGATATGTTTGCATTCTCACTTCATCAGTTGTAACCGCTGCAGGACATAAATTCATTCCCCCTATTAATTTTCTGTGGGACATCATTGTACCCTTCTTCATAGTTTGGGAAAGCCTGGTCTATACTATTGAAAACAGATATTTTGCGTTTAATATATAGTATAATATGCACACTTCCATGATCAACAAAATTCAACACGAACACTCCAAATAAGCAGATTCTCGTAGAGACGATCAATTAAAATCATTACAGTTATCAACTACAACTTTCTTTCAGTTTCAAGTCTTGCTTGTTTGGGGTTAAAGAAAGTAAGGTGGGCTGATATCAAAAATAGAGAATTAAATTTATTAATTATAGTCTTGTTGTTTGACAACTAAAAAGTCCATGCTTATATAAATGCATAACATTAACAACCTATGCTGTAATTTAAATATAGATAAATTTAAATACCATCATATTGATTTAACAAGATTTGTAATTAACAACTAAGCGGTTTATTAAGAATATATGACTTTTCTTACTCTAGAGTGATATTATACAACGTATGTATGTATATACATACACATACGTTAGAGACAATTTATTATTTTGCCCTTCCTTTCGGTTAAGTTTATTTTCTATCAACATCTGTAAAGGTCAAGTTGAACGTGTATGTTATATTGTTTATTTTTAAAATCTGACAGACAATATGAACAGAGCATATTTCTATAATAAATTACAATGGTTTCACACAATAATTGTTATCATCTTTGTATTTAAAACTCTTTTTGTTACATTGAATAACTATAAAATCTCTAGAAAAAATCACTTAAATTCCCACTTTATTGAATACGATATCGTGACGATCGTTTTGACACACAGTGTCTTCTTCAGATGAGGTTGTATTACAAACTGTATTACTGTCAGTTTTATTTACATTCAACATTATGAATTTCCATCAAGTAAAGGCTACATCGATCCAAACAATAAAATCTCTAAATAATATTTTTTTTATAAATCTTTGTCATTGCTTCAATGGGTGAATCGTTTAACCGGAGAAACCTTTTATGGAGGAATTATAAAGGGAGATTATTTACTACAGATTGTAATTTTATTTCGAGGAATGTCAATAAATCCAAAAAGTAGCGTTTTTCTTAATTACCAAACTTTTTAACATTTTGGTGAGTGGTAAGTTTCTGCTGATCGTCTGTTTTGAACATCTAGAAGTGGTCGGTTATCATGCTGATATATCATCTTACTCGATATAGCCTTTCCAGTTGTAAATAAATAAAATATACTTTTAAACTTTGATATTAGTGTAAAATTTTGAAGTTTGTCAAAAGAATTTGTAGTTTTTGATCTCCTTTGTTTTCGAGAGAGCTGGTTACCATTAATTTCAACGATTTTTTCCATCAGTTCTCTACGAATGCACCTTTCTTCAGCGTTGCTACGGATAATCGTGGAAACTGTTCGCAAACGTATGCAATTTGCATCTTTTGGCATTGCCTTTACATTTTTCACAAATTGTTTTATAATACTTAACTTAGTATACAGCGACCTTCCCCTGTACTTTTTTATTGTGTTCTTTGATATTTGTTTATAACTCCTCAATAATTAATTAAAAAGAAAACAACCCTTTTCACAAAAAATATGATTTTTATATGTACAGCTTGAGCGCGCGGGGTATGATCACCCGATGCTAGTCGATATTCTTCGGACGTATATTCGGCAAATGATCTCCGCTAGCTGTGTTCGCCAGATATAGATATATAGATTTATTTTTCCAGAGTTGTTATTTCGTTATATTTACTGGAGAGAATCTCTAATTTTAATTTCTATTTCAAGGGTCGTTTTTATGTTATTTTATGGTATTCCTGTTATACTTATTTATAGTTTTTTTTTTACCATGAAATTTCTATTTATTTATTTTTCTCTAGACATCTTAGTTTATTCTGCAGATGTTTCAGGCGGCTTGTTTTTATTTCATTCTAAAACCCAGTTGTACTGCTATAACTTTGTACACAACTACATTATTATTTAATTTCATTAGGATAATCATGATTACGTTATAAGTATTACAATCTTCGCGTTATTATCGACTTAGTTATCTAAGCAATCGTCATCACTTAAAGAGAAAATTTAATTTGTTCTTTTTGTCAATCTGCAAAAAAATAATCAGATCACTATGAGTTCGAATATGAGCAGGCAATGCTAGTATGTTGTGCCGTTACTCTAATATGTATTATCGGACCACGTTTAGATGCGAGTTTACGTATACCATCGGGTGATCATACCTCGCGCGCTCTTGCTGTATACAGGAAAATCCAAATTAAGCGTTCACCATTGGTAACTTTGTTATTATTAAAGATACAAGATTGTATAAATTAGCAAACTTGTAGTACTTTTAACGCTCTTTAAGATGAAAGAATAAAAAAAACAAATGAGCAACGCGTTTTCGAGTTTTGCCGAAAAATTTTTTTTTTCAAATGGAAACCCCTGTATATTATATCATTTTCTGCTAGAACTTTAATTTTTAAACAAAAAATCTTATAAGAAATTTTTTACTGGGATTAAAAATACTTGAGTTTAATGAATAAACGAAAACAGCTAAGTCAAGTGCATTTCTATGTATCTATGAAAACGACGATAAGTCTTTCTACCAAACGTCAAATATTAGTACAGTTTTATTAGTTTTTCACTCATAAGTTTCATTGTGCTAGTTATTAATTTGACAAAAAAATGATTTTTACCCATTCAGAAAAGTGTGATATGTTAGAATTTTATTTAGTGTGCAGAAAATCGTCTAGGAGGGCAAAAGAACACTACGCTGAATTATATCCACTCCGAACACAACCACATGAGCAATATTTTCTGAGACTTGACCGAAAATTTAGAGGCAATGAGAGTGTTTTTGCCAAAACAAGGACAAAAAGGACTCTTATAAAAAGCGAGGCCACGGAAATTGCAGTTATCGCATATTTTGAGGCCAACCGTGAGAATTCCATACTAGATATTGTCAATGAATCTGATTTGAGTCACGGTACTGTGCATAGGATTCTGAAGAAACAAAAATTCATTCCTTATAAGTACAAACCAGTTCAGGTTTTTTTGCCAGGGGATCCAGAGAGAAGAATGTTTTTTTGCCACTGGTATCTTAACTTTTGTCGCCAAAATGTAAACAATTTTCGTTATATTTTATGGACCGATGAATCGAATTTCTCAAATTCTGGAATGTACAATAAAAAAAATCATCATTACTGGTCAAAGGAAAATCTTCTTTCAGTAAATCCAAGACGTCCACAAGTCCGTTTCAGTTTTAATGTTGTTGCGGTTTAATCGGTTCATGGATTGTTGGTCCTTTCTTTTATGAGGGCACTCTAACTGGTGAAAGGTACATAGAATTTTTGACTGAAATTTTGAATAATTTCTTTGATGATCTGGATCTCATAAGTAGACAGAATCTGCATTTTCAGCAGGATGGCGCACCTGCGCACAACTACAGAGGTACTCATCAACTTCTAAATACTATTTTTAACACTTCATGGATAGGAACAAATGGTCCTATTCAGTGGCCTCCCCGATCGCCAGATTTAACGTCGCTTGATTTTTTTTTTATGGGGTTATTTAAAGAACCAGATTTATAAGCAAAGGGACGAAAACGTAAACGCCCTAAAGATTGCAGTTAGTGAAAATATAAACCAAATAGATGGTAGGACCATACTGAAGGCAGTTCGAGAAGTTCGGAAGCGTGTACAAAAATGTATTGAACTACAAGGTGGTATTTTTGAACATCTTCTATGAAAAAATCAGTGATTTTTATTTTCTTTTAATGATAAGTTTATGTATAAAATAAAGTTTATAAAACTAATTTAGCTGTTTTCGTTTATTTATTATAACTCAAGTATTTTTAATCCCACCAGAAAATTTCTTATAAGATTTTTTGTTTAAAAATTAAAGTTCTAGCAGAAAATGATATAATATACAGGGGTTTTCATTTGAAAAAAAAATATTTTTCGGCAAAACTCGAAAACGCGTTGCCATTTGTTTTCTTTATTCTTCCATCTTAAAGAGCGTTAAAAGTACTACTAGTTTGCTAATTTAAACGATCTTGTATCTTTAATAATAACAAAGTTACCAATGGTGAACACTTAATTTGGATTGCCCTGTATATTATAACGATATTTATATAATAAAGTCATTTGTATAAGAATAAAAGGCAGTATCAATATTTATAAATTTAATTTAGAGTAAACTCAAAACTATGCAACTTAAAATACAAAGATTAATAGAATAATTCAATCTTAGTAAATATATTGAAATTATATATTCCAATATATTTACTAAGAAATTATAAAAGAATTCAGAAGTTAATAAATTCCCAGAATTAAGGGAAAACTGAATATCAACATGTAAACAATACTAGAAAATATTTTAGTTAGTCACTCAAAAGATTAGGCAACTTAATATACAAATCAATTTTTAAAAAAATCACAATAACCATTGATGGTCAAGAAAAAAAATACAAATGAGAGAAAAAAAGTTTTCCACAGAAAAAACGTCTAAAAGAACGTTCTTACAATGTTAATTAAAAATACAGATTAATTAAGAAAATTATTAAATACCTGTATGCTTATATAAATCTACTACGACTTTTATAAGAGAATTATAAACAAAATAGTCCAAGAGTGTTAAAACAGAGGATTTTTCATCGAATAAACTGAACCTACCTGCAAGAAAACAAGAAAATTAAATATTTGAATTGAAGTATTAAAATTAATTTATTTACCTGAATAAAGAAAACCAAAACGTAGTACTCGAGGGATAAGCTATCCAAATTGGAAAATTCACACCAAGATACCAGTTCCCGGACGAAGAAGTTCACAAGAGGACAGAAATGTACCAGATACACAACTCGGAAAAAATTGTCCACTAAACAAACAAACAAAAATATAAAACTCGAGTTAAGTAATTACATATACATTAATATCGAGAATTTAAGAATCAGAATTATTAAAAACCATAATTGCAAGACAATTACTATAATTAATTTCACGTTAAGTATGTTCATAATTGTAAGAATTATTCTATTTTAACTTTCATCACAATTTAATATAAATAATAGTTTCATATAGGAGTTTTCACACCTAGTATTTAAAGTATTTTTTCAATTAAATTCAATAGTCTGGTTTGAGATTTATTTATTTAAGATATGTTGAGATTCACAGATATTTTAATCAAGAATCAAAGTTATTTGAATTAATTGAAATTGTGTATACATACCTTTATGATTATTTGTTCCTGGTGTTTATTTGTAAACAATTCAAATAATTAACATTTTCACTAACAGTTTAGTTGTAGGATGATGATTTGATTATAACCTAATTTATGTAGGTCAGTGTACTTAATTTTTAATATATTTATTTACTATTGTTCACAGTTGTTTTTTATACGAATGTAATTTTCCACAAACTAAGAACAATAACACCCTGAGATGAGTTTCATAATATTCTTATAAGTAATTTTATACTGAGCGCATAATTCTACGACGACGATTCAATACCACTACAAATTCCAATCGACCGAAAGCATTTTAGAACAATAAAATTCAACTATGTAATTAATATTTCAGGATAAATAGCTTCTGCTAGTAAAATACTATTACATGAAAGCCAGTTACAAATTGAATATTACAAATAAAGTTATTAAAAACTTTCTAGTAGCTATATTTCATTTGATAATATAAGCTTATTCTATGTACTAGGCAGCATTATTGTCAGTTTTTTATTTTCACGGAGCGTATGACACTTGACATGACAAGTGTTTAGTATGGCGTTAGAAGCCACACCATCCTAACTTTAGGCACAAGTACTCTTAAAGGAAAAATGGGAAACCCGTAACATGTTTAATGAATATAATATTAGTGTAGTAAATTGGAAGAAGTGAAAATACTTGTTCATTATTGTAATTTAAAGTGGCTTGGTAAGTCAATTTCTGATCAGATAGCAAAGATTCAACTTAAGAATACTCTAATATTTGAAATGCTTCATGATGTGTTTCAATTTTTTAATTCAGCGTTAAATATCATCTTTAACATCAACAAATTTATACTAGTTTAAAGTTTAAATATATAATTATTATGACTATGTTTAGCTTGATCAAAAACTGGTTAACGTACAAAAAGCATGTTATAATCAATGATAATACTTGAGAGAATTGCTTCAAACAATTTGTTTCTAGAACGTCAGCGATACTGGTATGAATCATAGTAAACAGTAAGACAAAATGACAAACAAATATGGTTTTATAATTAATTGTTTTCCGACTTTCTTGCTATTGCATTTAAAATTACTTTAATTTTAATTCATTTAATGGAAAAGTAATATAGCACTATTAGTAAGAATACTGTACCACAATTGCCTTTGCTAGTAAACAATATCGTTTGTTACCTTTAATAACACTAACACTAACTAACATATTTATTTAATACATTCCTGCAAGTATAAATGAACTTCAAAAGTTAAAGTTTCTCTGAAAATCTTACCGTTATTGTACTTATATTTAATAATTAACAGCAGACAAGTTCATATAAATATAAAATAATCTTTATATTCCGCTTTTAAATAGTACCTACTTAAGCAAAATTATAATCAAATTAATAGTTACATATTAGAATTATTGTCGGTAGTGCTAAAACCACAAGTCTAATTGATTATTTAGGGTTATAGTCTCAAATTAATATTACTTTACAGATCAAATTTTGCAACGTCTCAAATTTGACGCCATTTTAATTTGGTGGCGTATGTCGGTTGCTAGAGCGGCTCGACTATATACCGGGGGTCGACATATTTTAATTTCTGATACGAAAGTAGAAAGAGGAAAGGAGCGCGACGAAATAAACTAAAGATAAACATAAGCGAGGCTGCCACACTCGACAAACGTTTGCTATGAAATGTAAGGCGTGGGGGTCCTGCGCCACTTCGTTGCTCTCCCACCACTGTTAGCAAGCAGGCATCGCTGCATATCATAAGGTCATCTTCTGCATATGATAGAAGTGCAAACCGAAATTAAAATTTGACGACTATGGTATAGGGTTTATATGTGCATATTTAATTTGTGAAATCCAAACCAATTCAAAATGATAGTCGTAGGCATGAGTATCAATCTGATATTTGTAGTTCAATAATTTAAACAACAATTAGGTAATATATGCCAAGTATGAGACTGCTGAGCAACTCGATGTCCATTGATATATGTGTGGATATTGCGTGGATAAATTAGCGATTATAAGGAAGATTCAAAGATATGTATTAGCAAAGTTAGATAGAGTAGATATTGTAATTCGGAATTTCCACTTTAAAAAATAGGACTTATTCACATGATGTCGTCAAAGCATCAGGAAATCTAGCAGTTTTGGTCAAAAGATGAGAGAATTTGTCTATAATCTTTAAAAAAGGAACTCAATACTTGATAACCTTCACCAATTAGGTTATCTGATATCTTCGACGTTGATTCATTGATATCATCAGGAGTCATTACTGTACTCAAATCATTTGTAGTTTTTCTTTTCTTCTATGAATTGATTTTTAAAATAATATCAATTAATATTATTCTCATTTTATAACATTAAGAAATGATGTAAGCCTTATAATAATATGACTTTAGAATATATCACCGGCTTTAAGAAAGACATGAAAAACTGTTAACCACAGAAATTACATGCGAAATGTGAGTTTTATGTAAATTACAAGAAAATAAGCATGTAAATACGATTTGAAATAAAATCTTTACTTGAAACTCTACGATTTATGACTTATGTCGAACACCCACACCATGAGCAGGATAGTTGCAAAATGCAAACAACGGAGACACTTTTTCTGCATATAATACAAGGTCGATCTTAATCTTTTCATGTATTTATCAAGGAGAAACACACAACAATCCATCCCTTTTTCCTTACGTAATTTATTGAATTTATTTCGGGAAAGCAAAACAAAAAGAATAAGGAAGAAAATTGTGATGTGATTGGACGACCATTAAATGAAAGCCTTATTTTAAAACGGGGTACAACGCCCCCTGTGAAAACGAAAGTAACCACTGCACATAAAACTTTATTGCTGTTTAATAGACTGTTAATGGTTGATATTCCAGGTAAAGATCACAAATAACATGAGGATAGAATATCGTAAATTTTTGCTTAAATAATTAGCGGTCACTAAAATAATGCCAGGCTAAAATATTTTATTGAAATTGGTTGTGTGGGTAGACGTATTACAAAATATAATTTCAGGAATTTTAAAAGCATTTTATGCATTTTTTTTTAGTAAAGAACAAGCATTTTTATGGTAACTTAAATTTATATAATACTTAATGTCTTAAACATAAATTTCGGAGAAGTAACGCTGGTTTTATGTATTTAGTATTTCATACAGTCAAATTCTCATTTATAAGTAAGTTATTGTTAATGTGATTATTACAATATCATTAAAATTTTGTATTTATTTGATAATGAAAGAAAAGTTCAACGTCTAGAAGTGGTAAAATGTTGAACATTCTTGCCAAACATACTGCCGTCACGTGTCCGGGAGAAAGCTGTGTTACGTTCTTGCACCGCTAAAAATGTTTAAGCATATTGAACTAACCATCGAGTGTGAGGAATATCAAACCTGCTAAAATTTATCGTAAACTTAGTTAGATTCATGGCGAAAGTGCAATGAGCGATTTTGTATGGTGACAAGATGGGTTAGAAAATTTAATGAAGGACGAACAAATTTGCACGACAATGCATAGAGTGGGTGGCCTTCTTGTCGAAGACGAGTTGGTAAAGCAAGTAGATGAAAAAGTCAAAGGTATAATTTCCCACCACTTACCATATGTAAGTTGTGTGCCTCTTGGGGTACAAAAAATGCTTAGAATAATGCTTAAATACATAAAGCCAAAAGTTTGACAGTGTTTTGACGTTTCTTACTCGATATATGCATGCATCACAGAACCTCAGAAAAGCGAATCAGCGGTCCCACCACCAACAAATTTGGAACCCCAGTGTCAACCAAAACAAAACAGCTTTTTCTTGATGAATTTCTTTCTGATTATTCTTTCTGCAATCCAGAATTGGTACTTACTAACAGCCATTTCGTCCTAAACATAATTAGTTTGGAGATCAGCGTTTTCAAAAGGACGACGACACAAAAAGACGGTGAAGATATGGCTGTGATCACTGGCGGGAACTTATTCATGAGTTATGACAAATATTCCAACATAGGTGGAAATTATGTAGCAAAACAGTTTTAGACATAACCTGTCATGAAAGAATAAAATTGGCTTGGAAACCATCTGCATCTTTCTTTTATCAAACGGTATTTACTTCTCAGATAGGCCTCGCATATGCGATATATACAACATGTTGCATGTAAACGCGATTTTTCTATGATGGATTAAAACAGAAGTTGTACATCTTTTAAATTTTTTAAGGATTCTAACATGTTTTCAGTTCTATACCGTATGTGTCAATTTTCATTAGCTATAGGGATTCAATGTTTACGTGCGATTTATACGTATACAAGTAATGCGTGGCAACATGGCCCCCTACTATCCGTCACCAATCCCGGCAACAATCGACATAACAACGATTTTCTCCGATCTTCCCACTTCTACATTAAATGTTTAGCTGCGAACACGTTGCGATCTAGTCTGCAATAAAAGCCGTCTTATTACTGGAACGGGAAACATCAAATGGCCGCCGCGATCTCTTATTTATTTTTTATTTACCTTATTTTTGATTTTATTAGAATTACGCTTTTGTTTGTGTCATGCAGCGTGAACGCAGCTTAATAATTCTCTGCATTTACTGAAAGGAAAAAGAAAAACAAAAACAAATCCTTGCAACTCCTAATATTATTTCTGAACGCATTACAAACATCCAAGCAGGTGGTCGAATAGTTACTGCCACAGCTGCTAACCACGCTAACTTGTATTTACGAACATGCATCGGTCGTGCTGGCATTGGAAAGGAAAGAAGGGGTACTATGTTGCCACGTACTGTATGGATTAATCGTCTATGGCTAATGAAAATTGACACATGCTGTATATATTCCTTCTACAATATTTTATCGCCAAATCCATGAAGATGTGTTGGAAAAGAATTATGTATTTTAATGCAACCTAGTTTGAATGTTATGTATTGATAAAATGAGGATTTCCAGTATGATAATGATAAACGAGTACATAATTCTAATAGTAATAATATATTTTACTTGCTTAGTAAAACACGTGTCATCGGATACACATAAAGCACGTATTGCTAGCTTAAAGTGCTAACAGCGTATAACATTTCATGGAATACGGTGTATGATCCTGAGTTTACTCATTTTTTCCAAAATTATCTTCACGATCAATATAATGATTTGTTTGTGCCCGAGGAATCCATCTTAAGGAATATTATTTGTCCTGGATCTACGATGAAATAAAGACTTTAATTGTCAATGGCATGAACTATAAACATGTTCGGGTGTCAGTAGTACGGTCCTACTAATTTTATTTTCTTATACGTAGTATAAGGAAGTATTGTGATGACGAAAATTTTCGACCTCGAGATTTTTGCAGATGTCCACGTTTTGAAGTCCTCTGATACCAAACAAGTGATTTTTAAAAAATGTCTGTGTGTCTGTCTGTCTGTCTCTCTCTCTCTGTGTGTGTCTGTCTGTGTGTGTGTGACCACGATAGCGGTCAAACCGCTGTAGATATCAATTCCAAATTTTGTATTTAGGTGTATAATCTGCCTGTTGAGATCTGATTAGTTTTTCAGTAAAATCGGTAGACCGGAAGTAGTACTTTACTTCAGGGAAAAAATCGAATTTTGCAAATATTTCGTCAACTACTAAGTTTAAACAAATTTATAAAGAATTCATATGTACTTAGAATTAAGATTGTGAACCATTTTATTTAAAAAGTTTTTCAAAATTACTACCGGAAGTAGGTCTTTTACTCTTATCAAAAATCAGTTTTTTGCCAATATTTTGCAAGTCATGCTTTCTAGACAGGTATGCTACGAATATAAAAGTATTTAGAACTTAATTTCCAATATCTCTTGTATTAAAAAAATTTCAAAATTCGGACCGGAAGTATCACTTTTACTCTTACCGAATAAAGATTTTTTGCAAATATGTCGTAAATTATGCATTCTATATATATTTATTAAGAGTACAAAAGTATTTAGAGTTGTATTTGCAATATATTTTGTATACATGAAATTTCAAAATTCGGACCGGAAGTAGCACTTTTATTCTTAGCGAGTAGCACTTTTTTTCGAATATCTTGCAAAGTATGCATTCTATAGCGATTTATTAAGGGAATGAAAGTACTTAGAATAGGATTTTGAATAAATTTTGTATAAAAAAATTCTTAAAATTGTATAGTTTGAAACGGTCATAAGTATAAGAAAGTCGTGTGGTGGCCAAACTCCATTTTTTTGATTTTGTCTTTGCTGTACCTAATTATTGAGGAATTGTTGTGGTGTTTCTAGTGCTATGTTTGAATTCAGTCATTTCTGCACCATGCTGTTCCTTTGATACCCATATGAAAATATATTATCTAAACAAGTTTTAAACATATCTGGTGCTTAGACAATCACAAAATGGGCGTTATCAGAAAAAAATAATAATACTAATATCCATCAAGGAGGTAATTTTAGAAAGCCGGTGCGTAGCACTTGTTAACCTACCACCCCAGTGTACCAACGTTTAAATTGTAACATCTGTGGGCAGTCAATTTCTCTTTCAATTAGTCGATTATAAATTCATTAAAATGTATAATAAGTAGAGAGAACTTCCAAAATATAATTTGTTAGAACATTGTAAGATTTTCGAGACTATTTTAACCCACGAGGACTCATCTGATATAAATGGTTTAGAACTTTCAGAGGAGATGGCAGTTCTTTGTATAATTTTAGATGGTAATTTGTCTCCTCAAGACGTTTTCAAATGTATAACAGATTTAAGCTTTCGTTCGAATATCAGTATTTCTTTCAGAATGCTTTTCACTTTACCAGTAACAATTTCATGTGGTGAAGGAAGTTTTTCTAAATTAAAAATAATGAAAAGTATCTGTAGTTCACCATGACACAAAAAAGATTATCTGGATTGATTATAATTACAATAGAAAACATGGGTTGCGGCAGTATAAATTTATCAGAAATTATTAAAGATTTTGCACAACAAAAAGTGTGGAGCAAATTATTTTAATTACTAGGTAGAGTTTAACTTTCTCAGGAAAAATGTGTTTTAATTTAATTTGTTTATTATTTAAGAATGGTTAATTCAATTTCTGTATATATTGCTGTGACTCTTGCAAATTGAGATTTATATAAAAATAATTTAAACCATTCAATCAATGAGTAGGTAAGAATCAAGCATGCATCCTAGTGCTAGGCCTTATGCTAGACTAAGATACAACAAATTTTCTGCTAAATAGTAGGTTAGGCAATTTTACATTTAACTAGCTCAGTTTAGAATGACTAAAAAAAATGTTCTCTCAGAGGCAGAAAATATAAATAAATTCTCCAATCAATTTGAATGCTCTTCAATGATCACCAGGTCAGGTAAAGAAAATAAAATGCAAAATAAATCTTATCATCTAATTTATTAAAAGAAAGTATCAATAAAAACGAGAAATTTTAAATTACACAAATATGTATTTACAAAAATTTAATATTTCAAAACATCATCTAAAACTACACATATCATAATCAACTAGTCAATATAATAAAGAAATTATAATTAATGAAACCATAACATCGAGAAAAAAAAATTATATTTTTTAAAATAAACGTGATTATCATGATTTATATTCGTCATAGATACATGTAAACAATCAACATCTTTAATAAAATAAAATTTATCGCATATGATGAATTGTACTGGAATATGAATAACCAAAAATTACGCGATTTATTATTTATGCAAAAAAAAATATATAAACATTAAGGGAATGGCTTTGCCCTAATTAGTCCTGCCTGGCGCCTTTGCTCGCTCCCAAGACAGTACCATCAGAAAGCAAATTCACACTGGTAGGTACCCCAAAGTTCCACCCTACGAGTATGCTTTTTTAACTCGTCGGACACAACCCGAACATACACCACCATGTGCTCACCCCTTAAGACATATATACAAATTTTAAATCTAATAAAAAAAGGCTTTGTGCATTTAATTAATTAACTCAGCCCTGATTAGTTCTGCCTGGCGCCTTTTCTCGCTCCCAACACAGTACCACCAAGACTAATTCGTGTTTTAAGGATTCACCAGGACTCCATGCTATGAATTAAACAACTTCTTAATCATCGCACACATCCCTGATCTATTACCCAACACGTTAATATCAAACACACAAGTACTATAAAATATACTTGATATACATAAAAGGAAAATATATATATATTAAAATAAAACTTTACCTCCCTTTGAGATTCCAATACAAAACACCACTCAAAAAAAAATGGTACAACACTATACACACATTTATAACAAACATTATTAAATCACCTTAATTCTTCGTACATTGCTTCAAACTCATCCATCATAAAAAAAAACTCGATCACTGTTCAATTATTCTATATACCTATACATAAAACAAAATTATTAACCACAAATCTTCTAATCTGGTAAATAAAATAGTAAAGAAAATGTTTTAAAAAAATTATTATGCTATTCAACTTGATCGTTACAGTCACTAAAATGCTTTATCATAATGCATGGTGGAATAACCCTACATATAAAACAAAACATCCTAGGAAAATAAAAAAAATTCAAAGTTCTAATTAAATAAAACTGTTCCGTACATAAACAATTATTTCTAAAATAATTACAAGTCTCAATGTAAATTAAACTCCAAATTAAAACGATATCTAATTCATAAAATTATTCAAGTTCCACTTCGGTTAGAAAATTCTATAAGTACGGTAAAATTATTACGGAAAATATTACAAGTTTTAATTATTATTGAAAATTTTTAAGTATCAAAAAATCTCTTTGAAAATTATTCTAAGTTCAAATTCATGAATAAACTTTTAAGTTAATATAACATTTAAGAGGAAGAAGAGGTTTCCACCTTCTCCTTTTTTCCTCTTTTGAGTGCGGTTTACACCAAGCAACTCTCGGTTTCTCAGCGGTCCCGGATTTATATAGATATTTTTCTTCACAAAAACGCCCGGTTGTGTTCGGCAGATATGATTCCATCTCCAGAAATACATAGCTGCAGTGCTGCACCACTCAGGAAAGCAGCGTATTAACAATCTTTGAAAAAGGTAAACAAATATGTAAATATCAACTTGTTTACACGTTCATGACTCATTCAATGCATCTAGCGAAAAATATTGTTTTCGCCGGCCACACGGTCGACTCTCCAGGTCACAGTATTCTTCGAGCGGGAAACACTTTCTTCTTATCATCCACGTAATATTTTATGCTTATTTTAATATTATGACTTTTATAAAATTTATAACATTCTCATATTATTTAACGTAAATAAAAAATTAAATTTTGGCAAAATATTGACTTAATGAATATTTATATACACATCATGATAAAAATAAATAAAATAAAAATTAATTAAATTAAATCTTGAAGTGATCTTGATTATGTCTATTTATAATCTACCACCAAACTCAAGGTCACTGCAATATGTACATAATTACTACGTCTTTTTTATTTGAATAAAGCTTTTAAAAAACATTTTTTGTGTTTTCTCATTCATTTAAACAGGGAAAACATTAACAAGTCGATGTAAAAAAGTTACATAAATATAAACTGACTTAATATAACATGCTGGTCTATATCTTTTAAACTACACCGATTTTGATGAAAGATAGGCAAGTCGATAAAAAAAATGTTTCAGTCCCATAAGTAGTTCTTCGTCAAAAATACATACATACATAGGTGCAGTACACAGACAGAGCCCTGGCCGTTGGGCGGAGTCTTATAGGTCAGTGTGAGACAGAGAAAGTATTCGGAAAAAGGAAATGATAACATTTATTGCATATCCTAATATTATAAGAATTCACTGCGCATCTTGTGGGAAGGGCATCTCACAGGTCAGCTCTCAATCTGTGAGCTGTATACTCATGAAATTTGGTATACTCGTTTAGAAACCCCAGTAAACTAACATATGTGAATACTATACAATTTCAACAATATTACTGACATACTGGTCGAAATGATAACCTTCCTTTTTTAAGTCGCTTATAAATTGCACCATCTATGGAATAACATGTCTATGAGTTAGAAGGTGTCATTGTAAAGGGCAACAAATATTATTTTTGCACGGAGTGGTAATTCCATTAACATAGTATTTACTGTTTTAGAGTATGCAACATCAAGTTGAGTCTTACAGATAAAGCACACCTCTTATGTTATGTATGTCTACTAATGTATTTTGACGAGATCAGAGATTAATAAATCATTATAGACACACGTTCAATGCTAAAATATTACCCTAATTATATTCGAAACCAACACAAAAATTTGTCTAGAATTTACATATAAACACGCAGGCACATGTCGAACTAATTATTATCGAAGGCAAATTTTCAGAAACCAAATGTCGCATAATAACTATTGCCTTGTCCGTACAAGTAGAACGACCTCGAAGTGCAAATTTGCTTTGATTATAAACACTAGGTAATAATTATGTGTATCAGAGAAGCATTTTACTATGACAAAGTGCAGCTGGTTTTCTTTTATTAGCAATTTGATTGAAAATTAAACGTGTATTAGATCCACTGATATTTACGATTTGAGATGTAATTTACTGTAATTAGTTAAAATTACGCCAATCATACCTATAATTAACTAATTAATCACCTTTTAAAGGTTCTAGTCGAAATTTAATCACGTCTTTCTTATATCGTATGGGATAAGATTATAAGTTATATACATAGAGTTAACGAACGTGATGTGCAAAGTAGGTAAATTTAAAATAAGTATTTTCAGTGTCTGAAAATTATAATTATTATTTTTGCTTGGTAAAAATAAATTAATTAGGTACATTTAATTTTAAAAAATTACCCCACGTCCTACCAAGTCAACTACATCAAAGTTATAAGTAGAATTTGTCTTACGGCTTTTTCTCCAGTATACTTTCATATATTTTGGATACTGCACTTAGCAAACTTATTCCACGACATTTTGCGCAGTGTTTGAATCTCCTTTCTTTTGTATAGGGACTATTGCTCCAGTTTTCCAAACCTTTGGAACTTGTGTTGTTTTCCAAACTTGATTGAAAATTTTTACTAGCATTTCTTTGCTTTGTTGTCCCAGGTTTTTAACATTTCCGGTAAACGGTAAAATGCAAATGAACGAGAAGACCTCTAATTAACTCTCACATTAAAGACAGCGCCAGATGGTCAAACAAGAACTAACAATTTGTACGGAATATAAAAACTTATTCAGCCGAGGATTTACAAATAAAAGAAGCTTAATAATTACTAGGGAAGGAAGGGAAAAAATAAAAGAAAATTCTCCAAGACGAAACATACGAGTAAAAATACTTAAGAAGAGCGTTTACACATCGAAAACTATGGTCCCGTATGACATCGCCGTTTTGCGTTTCTTTAAGTTTATTTTGTAATTTTAGAATCTCAAGTTTGGGTTAGCGATGCAGAAGACATACATTTATAATGTCAAGTTCAGTTTTTGTGTTAATTTATTTTCTTAAAAAAGCTATGTGTTTTAGAAATAACAACAAAAATGTATACATTTGATTAATGTCTACTAACTAAGGCTGGTACACCAAAGAAAAAAACGATCTCTACGCGCCAGCTGCACATTTGGTGAACGATATAAAAAAAATCAAACTTATGTAAGCATATTTGAAAAAAAAAATTTAAAATAGTAAACATTTTCATCCATATGTCACGCTAGTATTTTTCGAAGCGATCACATCGTCTATCCGCACTTTACGGTATCTCTATCGGGCCTAGCGAAGGCGAAAATCTATCGGAATCGGTCGGCTATTGCAGACTTGAATTCGAAAGACATGTTTTTTTTTCAGCGAAAAAAGTATTACATTATGCAAAATGGAAATAATACCGTAATCTGCGCTTATGAATTTGCTTTCAAACAAAAAAAGAATCAATGCGATATTTAACGTAGTTTCCGGGTTTGGTGGTTATTTTTGTTTGAGAACCCGTTTGAAAAGAATTTTGGTCAATTTTTTACAAGAAAGTATCGACCAAAAATGCCGTAAATAGCCACTGCATATAGAGAATTATATAAATGTGTACATCGGTTTGGGCTTCTGAACGGAGCGTCTTTGTCCCGATCTACATTGCGACAGAATCTGTGAATAAAACCGAGGCGCTCTGATAAAAACCAACATCGTCTAGCTCCTCCTATTTCCACCCCCGTGCGTCTATCGTCCCGCTAGTAATACAAGTTGCATAATTTTCAATTTACCCGGATGCAGTTGGTAAATGCCCTTCTTAATTAATATTAAATTCTGAATCACGAAGCCTAACGCAACTAAGGTTGCATACGTATCAGTTAAATATGATTCGCTGTACAGATAAGAGGCTCTCGAAGTAGAGATCTATTTTATATCTTATATGTCTATTATACGTTAAAGACCGTGCTCGCCAGAAGATGGCGGGACAACCCAATAAATTAGAATTAAAACTAATTCATATTTAAATTATAAATACTAAACTTCGTTACTACTAAATATAATAACGTGATAGATAAAATAATTCAAAGCGAAAATTACTAACGTCAAAACGACAAAAAACAATATCAATAAGCCTACCAAAATAAATAAAAGAAACAAAATTCTGGAATATACAGAACTGTCCAAAATTAACGTAACAATAAATTTCTACCAGGAGAGAACTTAATGGAAGCATGTGTTAGAGAAATTTAGTAAAACTTGTGAAATAATTAAAATCGAGTTTGTTTTGACTGTTTGACAGTGACCGTTATGCTTTTTTTTTTTATTGTGCTCTTTACCACATACCGATTTCAAACACAAAGTTACAATGTCTACACAAGGTGATTTGTATACTGTGCGGTGTCGCTGTCCAACACCCCAACCAAAAAAAAAAAAAACATTTGCAATATTGCGATTTTTGACCCCAATAATAAATGAAATATTATACATTTCTAGTTTACAATTATAAACCGCAAAATAAAAAAAAATAGTTTATGAACAAGAACGAGGATGTCTTGTATATCAACCCATAACGTGACGCAAAATAATCAATCAATAATAAAAACATAAATTACAAGCGAAGCTATTATTAAAAGTACAGTCTGTTATGTTACGGTACTAAATTTTGTTAATTATACAAAACTAAACCTTCACATTTTCATAGGTGTTCATAAATTAATACGAGAAAACAAAAGACAACGCCCATGCTGCAAAAAAATTGTATATAAAATTGAAACGCTAAATCATTCTACATTCCATTATGCATATTGACGCTAATATAATATGTTCATACACACATATCTACAACAATACGAGCAATAAATAGTGTATACCAATTTGTTAAAAACTATAATAGCTCTAATAGGTCTCTATACCATCAATTTAGAAGTTCAAGGTGAATATTCGGGATATTATTAGTGTGTATTTTGTAAACAGTAATTTAGCAATTTGTTTAATTAGGCATAATAATATATTTTAAATTATACATAATTTGGTTTCAGTTATAATGGAATTTATAATATTTACTAAAATATAATGAGGATTAATGGATATTTTTTAAGAATTAAAGCAAGGTAAAACGGCAGATTTCGCATATGGACCGTTTAATATTTAAGGTGTAATAGTTTGAAGGTGTTTAAAGTTATAGATTTCATATTGCGTCACTATATTGACACTGAGAAATATCGGGTGTTCAAAAAAATTCGAAGTCAAGTTGGTGTTGAACAAAAAATCGCATGTCCTAACTGAAGTCTATGATTTGTATTAAATATTAAATGTCATTTGTTGTCTGTCAATAATTGTCAGAATCTAATGTTGAAGATAGTGATTTATATTTTTCAATTTCGATAGTGGTGTTTACTAACGTACACAATATTTAATATTATTTTCGAAATGGTAAATTCAAGCTTGTTTGGAAGAATTTCGAGATGAATTTCCCAACCTCAACTTTTAAGTATAATAATTTTCAGTGTACACTGGTAAGAATTGTGCCAGTGTTTCGACTAACCGGTAGTATAGGTGACAAAATGGTAGTGGGCCATCAAAAGTCCGGACAGAAGAAGCGATTTGTAATGCTAAACAAATAATGACCCAAAAACTTCATCACAAGATCTCGCTCAACAAAATTTAAAACAAGATCTAGAAAAATGGTACGATAAGGCTGTTGTCGTTCTGGATACAATTGTAAATATCTTGTACTCGCTACTGTTGAATTTCGGTTCGACGAATAAAAAATACTACACATATCTCGTTTCTCTTCGTTGGTGTATGACATTTTTGTATTACTATTGAAATTTTGTGGCTGCCTAAATTAATCTCAAAATTTATTCTTTCAATTAAAGCATAATATCAAAAACTATTGTTAACATGTAGTACATGGTTGAAATTAGATAGAAAAAAACTCTTTCTCCAACTCCAATATGGCGGAAAAAATCTAAGTAAAATAAACTACGGGAATTTCAACAAAAATATTTTTAAGTTTTCAAAATGGTCGCAAGGGGGCGCAATTCTCAAAACGAATTAAAAATTCTGAATTTTTCCATTAAATTCTAGATTAAAATAGATTAAACTTTTTTAAAGTAGGTTTAATTTCTGTTTGCCTCAACGAATTTTAATGTTTCTGGGCTTATTAGATCGAGAATTTTACAAAGAATTGAAAGGTATGTAGTACGAAATTACGAGATTGTCAAAAAAAATAACAGGGGGCGCTGTTATCAATTTATGTATATTATTATTATTTTATATCAGTGTTGGATAAGACAAGACATGATATTTAAAAAATAATAGCTAGAGAATTTGAAAACAACGTAATATATGTAATGAATTAAAAAGTCGATAAAAAGATTGAAATGAATACATTTATGGAAGGGTATAACGAATATTGAAGTGAAAGCGAACTATAGACTGTCTAGTGACCCTCTTAAAATTAAAATAAAACTATTACTCGCAGTAAATAAATAAATTTATATTTCAAAATTATTATTTTTCTGGATTGTTTTCGTATGACTACTCATAGAGAAAGAGAGGGGTTAATTTAACTAAAAATCGAACATTCAACACTCGCATTTGGGTTAAATACAGTCAAAGAATTCTATTACTTGGCTTAGCAAAATAGATTTTGTTACTTTACTTTTTGTTAATATAACAATTATGAAAGTGTTTAACTTAACAAAACATGTTTCTTGATGTCAACAAACTTTTTATTTAAAATAAAAGTATATTTTTGTTAAAGTAAACTTAATTTAAGTTATGTGAAATAGATGAGTTTGTTAAAATAACAATATAAAACGATTATTGTAACTTCAATTTGACGTTATATTAACATCTTAAATTTCTCCGAGTAACATCATCGATGTGTTACTGTGGGGTTAATATAAAGTTACATCAACTAAATAATTCTCGTTGGCTTAATAACTACAGAATGGTTTCTATAACACATATATTTAGTCAATTTGACATTTAACTTGAGTTGAATTAACAAAATTATTTTGTTAACTTAACAAATTTATTTCTTTAATTTGATGTAATATTTTAGTTGATTCAAAACCAATTATTAATTTTAATATGAAAAATACTGTACAAGTTTACAAGCGATAGTATTTTCTTATTTGCTGATTATATTACATTAATGGCCGGGTACCAATTCACTTGATTTTTACAAGGTTGATACTTAAAGCGTCATAAAAAAGTGTTAAGTTCAGCAAATAAAAGAATAGTAATGTTTGCAGACTCGTCAGTATTTTTTCATTTAACCCAGATATGCCCGAAATTTTTTTTTTTAATTTTTTAAAATCTGCTTTTATTTTTAATACTTTAAAGGCTTCAGTAGACGTAGAAAAATGTTCAAAAAAAATCAGCGTGACCTAGGGGTCCTCTAGGGTATGTCCTTTTAAAAGGACGATGGGACAATAAATGATAAAATAATAAATAAGTTTTATGTAAGAACACTTTTTAAAGAAACAACTTACAAGTTATATAATTATTATAATTCAAATTTATTGTGTGTGATAAGGGACGAAGCATTCAATATGCAATGCCACATCACACTTGATGCACTTGTAAGACACTTTTTTGTGGCACAGACGGCATCGGGTTTGTTTACCTTGAGAAGCAATATAATGGGCTATCTGGTCATACCGCGTTCCAAGATTTTCTAGTTGTGAAGGGCGGCTCCTTTGTTTGGGTGTTTGTTTTGCATTTTTCTGTAAAATGGAAATCACAATGTGTCTCCTGAAGGTGAGGTGATCTAATTTCCCACCTTCTTTACGGTGCAACTGCCAACTGTTGTGAACACTCATGTCAATTACTTGGCAAATAAGACACCAATACCACTTTTTTCCTCTTATCCCGATACGATAAAGACTAATGTTTTGATCGCCTCTGTCCACCCCACCCATATGGGAATTGTATGTAGAAAATAAAGCTGGTTGATCAATTAAAACTTTCTTTTTTTCTTTTTGGGAGTAACGTGTGACTTTCTTTATTGGTAAAGCATTTTCTGCGTTCGAAGCGATACCGACAATATTGTTGTCGTTCCAGTTCACAACTATTTGATTATCAGATGTGCATCGATATTCGTAATAGCCACGATCCTTCTTTTTCAAGAGTTTTCTGGGAGTCATCCCAGTTGTGCCCATCCGGTTTTCGCGAATTGTTCCTGTCCCCCGAATACCAATTTTGGCCAGTTCGTCCAATAATTGGACGCTGGTAAAAAAGTTGTCAAAAACTAGATGAAAAGAAAACTTGTCTTTCCTGAGGAGGATGTTTGCGTATTGTAACACAACTGAAGCACCTAAACCTAATTCTTTATAATCTTCATTTATTTTACTCCCAATGCCTTGGTATGGTTCAAACCAAACAGTATACCCTTGGTCCGTAGCGCCAACCCAAAATTTAAATCCATATCTTATCGGTTTGCCCTTTATAAATTGTTTGCACGAGTGCCTCCCAAAATATGGCACCATCGCTTCGTCAACACTGTGAAATTCTGAATGAGGAGCATTTTCCAAAAATTTTGTATTGATAAGATCAAAAAGTGGTCTCAGCTTTGCGAATTTGTCTTTCTGATCAAGATCTTCATTATTGCAGCAATGGAAATTTGCCATCACATACTCGAAGCGATTCCGGGATATTGCGTTTGATACTAAGGGGTTATAGGTGTCTGGACTATTTTCCCAATACATACGCCTACGAGGCAACGAGTTGTACCCACTAAGTATCAACACACCAATAACAATTTCTATTTCTTCCGGAGTCACGTTGCCTTGTCGGTTATGTTGAGTGGCATATAAGTTAGTGTAAGTTGATATCATTCCTATTATCTCTTCGTCTAAGAAGATTTTGAATAAATCGTATGGTGTGCGTTGTTGTAACACACTTTGCATATTTGGCCACTCAAAATTATCAACGATTCGATCTTCCTTTTTCCAGCTGTATTTCTTTTTTTGGAACTTTTTTCTCTTTTTTTGAAGCAAGGATAAAGGAATGTTGAACTCAGGATCACTATCCTCGCTTTCACTTTTCTCCTTTTCAGTCTCATTGTTTACTATACTCCATTCAGTCTAAGAATAAAGTAGATGGCGCTACAATATGAGCACAGTTTACACACGATGAATTTTGTATTTTGAAAACAAGTAAAACATATGTTTACTGTCAGATGGATAGCAGGGATATACATATCTGATATCATTATATTTTGACATTTACGTACATTTTTATACAAGTTGGTAACTCATTCCTCAAGAAAAAGGAATGCACATGTCGTCTAATTGTACTTTTTTGTGCTTCATCCAATTTATTGTAAGTATGACGATAATTTCTTTTTCTTGGAGGAGAAATTGGAACTCCATATAATTCCATTTCTTTAATAATGCAGTACATTGTATTCCTATTAATACCCACTTCCTCTGCTGTTTGATTGACTGCAGCTGTTTTAGACATATTGTCTTTATGCTTAATGTACACATTATAAGCCATTTGCCTTTGTCCAGATCTTATGTGTTTCCCTTTACGATTTTTTGAAGGACCTGGTAAAACTGCTTCCGCCATACTATAGAATATTAGCGATTACGAAAAGAAAGTTAACGAAATTGATAAAATACCTTAACAAATGAATATTTCACTTGCGAGTTCTAAGAAGAACTATTTTTTAAGAATATTAACAACAAATAACTATGTAAAATACGGAAATCGACAAAATCTTTGAACAAAACTGTCAGTAAACAAATTTTTGACAGAACGAGCTAAATGCGATTATTTTGCCGGTGTAAATGCACACTCGATTTCAACCAATCACAAACGTTTATTTTAAGCCCTATCTTTCCCAATGCTTTATTCTTAGACTGAATGGAGTATAGTAGAGTAGTTTCTTCAGTCTTCTCGTCTTCATCGTCGCTACGTCGATTCTTTATGAAAAGTTCGGCTGTAGACAAGAGTTGAGAAGCCGGAAAATTATCCATGCAGAAATCATCCTCTTCTCCGGAGTCTTCGTCGGTGAAGTCAGCACACGCATTTTTGGGGGGGAAGAGTGTAACTTCAACCTCGCTATCGTTCGGCAGAGTATCATCTTCTTCAAGAGCTTGTAAGATTTCATTTAACGTTAGCCCCCTGTAACATTTTAAAAACTTTATTCAAATACCCATCGTCCTTCTAAAAGGACACTTAAAAAGTAAGTTATGCAAAGTGCGACAGTTAAAAACAAATTCCGTTCTTAACATTGCAATGTTTTTATTGAACATTTTAGAAGTAAATTTTAACCTAACCATAAATAAATAATTGTCTTGACTAAGAAAAAACTCACCCCACAGGTTTCAAGTCGATAGGACACGCCATTTTAAATTCCACGCTGCACTTAGAAAATTCACTGGAAGTTTATTTCCACAGAACCGGTAAAAGTAACTAACTAATATGACAAACCGAGATTTCACAAATAATGTAGTGTGGCTACATCTATCGATACTACGTGGAACCACTATTACAGCTCTCTTGAAAAACGAACTTACAAATGTACTTAAAAAAGGACGATGGGCACATCTGGGTTAAGAAGCTAATGGCTAGTTTTAAATTAACTATACTATTCTACAAAGAAACATATTTTCAGCCACTTGTCTCTAACAATCACTAAAATACACACATAATGGTATAGAAATAAAACACAAAAGTAGATGAACAGGTGTAATATATTAAACGAAAATATAACAAAAGAAAATGTAGACAATATTACAGTCAGTACAAATATGTACTATTAAAGCTAGGTACATACAATATACATAAAATAAATATACTGCACATTTTTTTACAAATATATTTGAAAATATATAAAAAAGTAGCTACATAAGAAAATGGAAATCTGCTCTTTATAGAACAATTTCTAGTTTTAAAGTTAAAACTTATAAGAATTTGAACATCATTAATTCTTAGTATTGGCCAGTCATTTATATATTCTGCAATTGTTTTTTGGATATATGATTTTCTGCAATTGTATGTTGCTTTCCAATGACGTAATGGTTGGGACCACGGTTCTGAATTTGTTTTCAACCAAACTAAACTGTCTCTTACTTCATCTAAAATATAAGTTAAATGAAGAAGAAATAAAAGTGAAATATTAAGTAAAACTTAAACCTGATACTTCTGATTCGTTCTGGTTATCATAATCAGTACTGTTAATGTAATTATACAAAAATTTCTGAACTGCCAACAGAAATAAAACCTACGTTTTTAATTGTCAAATTGTTGTCAGTTCGCGAAGTTGAAATAACGAAAGATGAAATGACGAAAAAACGAAAAATTTTCAAATCGATTTTTCTAGAAAACGGTGTATCCTACCGACTTAAAGTAAGAGTACCTTTTAGTACTAGAATACCTGAAAATTTAATAATCTAGTGTCACAAATGCTTAAAAGTTAAAGACAAAAAAGTTATGCGTTAAAATAACCGTTAACCTACCCAAAACGGACGCCTATGACCGGTACTAGAAATTCGCAATTGATGGAATCGATTCATCTCTGGAGGATAAATAAGCATACCAGTTTTTGTTTTTCTAAATACAAGCGTTCGGGAGATATTAAAAAAACTAATTACAAGGCGCCATCTTCAAAGAGCTCTAGCTCCCTTAGGAAGCATTTTCGGACTAGGGTGAATTGGGTTAAATTGTCTTAAAATTATCTGAGGAATCTCCGGTCTTCGTTTGTCACGAGAGTTTCTGGACACCCTGTATAAACATTTCGTTGATGCATATCCAAATATAGAAATTTTCAAATATTAGAAAATAACAACGACATTGATATTTAGGCCGCTGCAGTGTACCTTGCTTAACGATTTTGTAATACATTATCGGTAAATACAAACTTACCTTCAAAAAGAGATACCATATCATGAAATCCCCATTCTATAAGCAAAGTTTTAATAATCTCATCACCCATGGTGACTCACTACAAAAGCACTTAACATGAAAAAAAAGCGCGCACACACACAAGTAGGTACTTACTGTATTATTAAGATAGTATACAAAAATTGCGTGACTAGGCCAAGATGATGTTTCTAAATTAATTCTCGCAGAAACATAATTTTTATGCACATGCGCAATTTAAAAGTGCGTTAAATTTACACTCCCTTAGTCCTTTTAGTATCTTTAACACGAATATTCAAACGTTTATTTTAATCAAATGGTTTTGGTACATATAACTACTTTCTCTTATGTAAATTAAACGGAAAATTTATTTGATTTATCGTCAGGTCAACCTAAAAATATTAACCAAAAATACATTGTTACTGGCACATTGCTGTTTATTTAAGTCAAACTAAAATATTCTTATATCAGCGTTTATATTCGTAACCGAATAATTTTGGTTAATTTAACGTATTTCTTTCTCTATGTGTATATCTTCGTCAAAAAAAAAGGTGGCAACTTCTTCTAAAATTTTCTTTTTGTACGCAGGCTCCCCCCCCCCCTTCGTATGGGAATTATATCAAAAAGTTTTAAATGAAAATTGTATAAAAAAGAAATCTAGAATTTAATAAAAAATTATGGAATTTTAATTGATCTTAAGAATTGCTCCCTCTTGCGATCATTTTGGAAACTTATATTTTTGTTGAAATTTCACTGGTCCATTTTCCTATCACGATTTTTCCTGCCATGTTGTACGATAAACAGTTGCCGAGATATGGCCGGTGGCCGAGCTTAAAAAAACACCCGGTATATAATATAATGGAATATGACTGATGTATTTCTTTTATAAACCAGATTAATATACATATACTCACACTTATGTATTAAAAAATTGAATACAGTCTCTTAATTTGAAAAACTTATACTAGAGTTGACCAGGCATACCTTTCATATCGCTAGCCTTAGGTCACGACAAAACTTCGAATAGATGGAATAAATTGTGCCACTTCACTTGTGTTCTATTTGTGATCAATCTCATTGGTTTCAAAGTAATTATTTGAAAACCAGAATTACTTTCAAAATAAAGTAAATGCATTGTCGTATTCAGAATGAAAATAGTTAGGGTATCACGGTTAAAAAAAAACTTTATGAACACAGTTTACATCACTTAAAAAACAAAAAGAAGTGCTGTATTTTAATTATGTTTTAATATAATTACAAATTTGAATCATGAGTCACTAGACCGAATGTTGTTTCTTTGGTTCATGTAGTGTCAATTTTTTCAATTGTCTTGGAAATTCACCATTTTGTGGCATAATCCGATACTCCTCCTAATATAATTGTTTCTAATTTACATTATAATTTCTTTGTGCACAGAATTATATGACTGAATATGATGTCTTTACAGGTTAGTCTTCATCTGGTTTTATTGGCTGATGGCCTACCTCTTCTGAGGCGGGAGCGCGGCACAGAAGACGATCTTATAGCAGGCAAAGACTTTCTCAACGTACTCATGGATCTATCAGCAGGTGAAGACGTAGAGTCTACAACCATCCATCCTCTGACACCGCCGGTCACATTACCCACATCTATACAATTGGAACATTATTCAGGAGTCATGACGCCTTTACCTCGACAAACCAGAAGCACACATTTTATGTCCTCCGCACAGAAGCCCGCGTCCAATGCTGTTCTGATTCCTACGCAGCCTATAGGTGAAATAAGTACTTTAGTGCCGAAAGGATCCAGTGACTTGAGTGACCGCAGAATAGTGAGTGTTAGTATTTCCTCTTCGGTAGAAGAACGTCATAGAATTTATTCGCCAAAAACGAGTTCGACAACGGAAACAATTAAGATGACAACCACAACACCGAACATAAATTATGAAAATGTCTTCTTTTCAATGGAAGATAATCAAAATTTCGTAGCTGCAGCCAATAAACACGAATTTAGTGTAGAAGAACCCGAACCAATAACGAAAGACGCCCAGCCACATCCCGCTGAAGAATTACCAGCGAATGTTCAGTCAATACCAGTGATTAAAAAAATATCTGATTTTGAAAAAACCTCTGAGTTACTTAAAGAACTTTCCCAAGAGAAATTGAAAGACAAATTGCCGCCATTTCATCATACGGTTATTTATCACAATAACCCGAATGAACAAATGGCCGCACGATCTATTTCCTATAGCACCGTTATCCAAACAGTTCCTGGTGAGAATGTAGTCAGAAGATGGAAAGGCCGGAATAATAAGCAAGCAGAAATGAAACCTACGCAAAATTCCATGTCAGAATACAGTCCACAGGAATTCGACGAAAGCATAGAAAAGAATAAGCAAAACTCCAACTGGGAGACTTCTGAAAGTACCACCGATACCAACATGGAACAGACGGAAAGGAACTGGGGCATGCAACAAAACGCATATACACCCAAGCAAAATATGCCTTCACTTATTTACGGCCAATCAGAAGAAAATTATGAAGTTGATGAAGCCGTAAGTGTGCAGACAAATGGTAGAATCCACGGGGTCCAGCCAAGCCAATCGACTGAAGAACAAAAACCCACGGCTAATTCAAAGAATGGTTACGTAATCGAGGGTAGAAAAGAAAGGCGGTATCGTGTGGAAGAACGAACGCCGGATGGATTTATCGTTGGTGAATTCGGAATTTTAAACAGGGATGATGGATTGTTGAGAGGCGTTCGATATACAGCAGAAGAAACCATCAATCCGAAACTCATATACGACACTCTGATGAAGTTTTTATCATTGTGACACAACACTCCGTGCTAAAGTATTTATACACACACATACTTCCAGTTCCTCATTAATGATTTAGTCGCCAATTAAGACTTGTAATTTATGTAGTGTTGAATCGTTGTTGAAAAGACTATGTACGTACTTGTAGTAACAAACTGATAAGCTTGTTCTGATTCACGAAATAATCAAGTCAACATTAATTATTATTGTACTTAAGATTATTGTCGACAATTTGCTCATGTACTTTGTAATAATTGTAATACTGACGTTTATATTATCGTCCTCGACTATGGTATCTGTCTTATATTAATTAAAAATGATTTTTCATTAATAAAAAAAAAATGTAATATTATTTATTTATTTATTTATTCATGTAACCTACTCAAGGTCATACATTCCATAACATACAGTAGATATAAATAAACTTTCAATAGAAATTTTCATCTAATTTAAATTAAGACACAAGTGCTAAGAAAAGTGTAAGTATATTGTTCGATAATTGGATCTGCAATTAAATGAGTAACTTCAATACTAAATAAGAGTTAAAAGTACGAAAGGCCACAAATTTCATCGGTCTAATTGGTCTTACAAGCTGCGTGCCGCAAATTGCCTTATAATTGAAAATTTCGAAATCTGAATATGCAAAAAGGGCACAGTAGACGTTCCTAGCATATAAAACGCTACTTACGATACACATCGGATCACATGAATCGAAAATAGTACGCAGGCGACAAGTACAAAGGCAAATAATATTTTAAATTTATTACATGACATAATTATATAGAGTATCCACTATGAAGATCACTTGCTAAAAATACGTAAGTCTATTGTTGAGATCTATATTCTATTCCTTGTTTTTTTTTTTTTTTACTTAACTTCTTTTGATATTACAAATATTCTATATAAAATAATTCGCAGTTAGAACCGATAGCCTTTTTTACTTTTAGCGTTTTTTTCCATATTCAATATAATAAAGAGCGACTCAGAATAAAATTCGATTTTAGAAACAAAATCGATCATTGGTTTCTAAACATTTTAATAAATTATACCTAAAAATACAATTATCATCATCTAAAAATTAAACCTTAAATACAATACGCGAAATTAATTTTTCATGGAAGAACATTCTTACTGCCTCTAAAATTAATTCGCAGTGTGGCTTGTGGCGCCAACCTGCTGGAACCATGTGCGATTATCAAACTCTTGAAATGCTTATAACGCTGGTCCTACAAAATTGCGGATCATGGAAGAATATCGTCGTGGATTTACCGTGATTGATTGTCCTTGATTATTCTCAAAACAATACGGACCAATAATGCTTCTTAAAGACATTGCTGCGCATACAGTTACTTTTGGAGTATACAAAGCGACTGTGTGTTCTTCTCTTTGGTTTGTCGCAGACCAGAACCGATAATTCTGTTTCTTCACGTACCCGTCTAAATGAAAATATGCTTCGTTACCAAAAAGAATATTATCAAAATCATTGAACTCCTACTTCAGGGTAGCAAAATTAACACGGCTACGGTGATATCATTCTCCAAAGCCTGAACCACCTGGTTCTTATAAGGATGATGATATCACCCTTTTTCAAAATTCTTTGAACACTATACCGGTTTAAATATGAAGCAAACGCATATTTTCCTATCGGACGATGAAGATTTTGGCGTACAGTAGCTCTTACACTTTCGATGTTGATTTCATTTCTAACAGATTTTCTGCGATCACGGGGCTTGCAAATTAAAGTGATTTCGAAACCCTCTCTGGGCTTGGACGTAAAAATGAGCATTTTCATATAATGCTTTTACCCAAAAAGCACGTTCTTCACCACTAAAAAATCCGCAAGCCGATAATTCGAAGGATGGCACTAAAAATAATTTGGCGACAGTTTCCCTTGGATACAGAAAACAAAATCGAATTTCATTCTGATTTTGAGTCACCCATTACATTATAGACTTAAATCGACAACAGACAATGTTTCCACCCAATAAACGTGGACGAGTTAGGCTCAGTTCTTACCGAAAAACAAGTAGTTTTAGGTTAAGGGAGCACTGCCGACTACCGAAATCAAGAGGTTGGAAATTCAAGTTTTTCTCCGTTATTTTTGCAGCGCTTTTATTTAAACAAAAACCAACAAATATTTTCAGGTTTTTCTGAGGTACCTAAAGAATTATATTTTATAGAACTTATTAAAATATTTATAGATGAAGTTTAGAAAGTTACTCAAGTTTACCATATGTTCTCTATATTATTTTTCCACAAAGGGAAAAGACGTCCTTTAGGTACCTTCAATAAATCTAAATCAGAAGATATAAACTTTACTAAGGTATTTGATAAGTGGTTTAATACAATTTTAAGGAAGTTACCAGAAAATGTGTGTGTATTATGAATATTACACCAATGTTCATTTTTGCCCTGTAATTAGACTTGTTTGTGATGGACAAATAAAGATTATTATTATTATTCAAATGTTGTAATTATTGTAAAAGTCATTTAGTTATTATAAAATTGCAAAGGTACCAACATGAAGTTCAGAACTAATTAGAATCCTTCCGGCTTGAAATGTGTACTACTACTGTGATCTATATTATATCAGTAAACTATAGTTAATTTAGCAGGACGAACAATTAGAATAAGCATGTTACCATTACCATTTTAAATTCAATAGAATTAGGATAAATTGCAACAAAGGGTAGATAGTTGATAGAAATAAAAAATTAAAGTGACCAATAGGTATTATGAAATGTGTTAGTAAATTCTCACGATGTCAGTGAAAATAGTAGGTACCTACTTCAAATACATACAAAAATTGAAAGAGAGCATAAGTTTGAGTGGTTTTATTCACAATATCGCAGAAATATTTATAATTTCAACTACTAGTGATAGTGACACAGATGGCTAATTATTTAATGCATATATCTGTAAATTGAGCTTTCAAGGTTTTTTTATTTAGATATTGATTCACAATTATTTAAGTTTTAAAATTGTAACGAATTAAAAAACATAGGTATTTAATTTTTTACCTGAATTATTTGGAAATACTGTATATTTCTTTTAATAAATATATACTTATGTACAGTTGCTGCCAATAAATATTGGGCACTTATTTGGCATTTACTGACTTTTATATGAAACCTTCTTCAAGTAAGGTGACCATTTTTTTGTACTCACCGCCTGTAAAGTGACATTTGGCGCATGCATCGCTCGACTAGCAAGAAGTATTTTCCGGTCGAGGCGTCTGTAAAAATTGAAAAAAACACTGGTTCTTTGGGACATTTAAAAAAAATCTAACTTAATAAACGTAATAAAATTTAGTCTATAAAATACTACTTCCCTCCACTATTCTTCACTAAAAGTTGGGGAAATAGGAGTAATAATTAAAAATTCTTCCAATAACTTTGTGGCGCCATCTATTTGACTATTTTTCAAGCAACATTGAAATTGACAGTTAATTGTAATCAACCCAAAAAGCGATGAATTCACTATAAATATAATAAAAACGTCATAAGCAAGAATATGATAACTTAAACTAAATTTAAATGTGAGTAACAGGTACGTACAAGAAATGCTTAAATTAATTAGGTAATCCATTTTAGGTTAAGTATGATACTAATCACTTTACAAACCAGTTGCTTGAAGACATCTTCCACGCATTCGCGTAATTAAAAGCACTCGCTTCCCTTCGGTCGCTCGTGCTTTCAAAGTGCCCTCATGCGGGAAAATAGTCTTCCCGCACTTGGTTCGTAAATAACTATAGCTTTCTCTACGGAGGATAAATGAGGAGGCAAGACTTTTCTCGAAATGACAGATTAATAATATGACATTATATAAGAGATGACGGATTAATAATGACAATGTTTACAACCAAAAAAATTGCTTCGATATTTATTGGCCGCAACCGTACATCAGTATTAAAATATTGAATAATTATTTGAGTATAGCACAAATTTATATCTAAACGTTGACACAACAAACTGTGATAAGTTTATTTTGAAATCAAAGATTTTCTTGGTTTATAAGGATCACACAAAGAGAAAGTCATCTTTATTATAATTAAAAAGTAAAGAGACTTTCGCAAATTTATAATGAATGCAATGAAAAAATTACGTAAAAACATAATTTTAAACTTATTACTTACATAAATTTTAATTTTTGCTTCTACATTTTGTCTTTTATGTTATTTCACAGACGCTAGCTTTCAACCGCTCTACCTTTTGGTAGAGCGGTGGACTGTAGTTGCTTTGTAATAAATGGCCATCCATAGGTCGCTGGTTCAAATCCGGCTCGAAGGATCTTTTTCTTTGTATTTTTTCAAAATACAAAAATTTATAAAAGTCAATGAAACTCTATGTTTATAACTTATATATTTTATAATATACCTATTCCTTTTCCATCTAAACAAAAAATCTTGGAAAAGTAAAAGTAATTAAATACTGTACCTACCCTTCGGTACTAAAATATATTCTAAATTCTGCAGTTATATGAAAATGATAAAAATCGAGCAAAAATCAATAAAATCACCACATCTTTGCGAGAAACTTAAATTGGACATATTTCAACTCCAATTTAATGAAAAGAGCTTCATCTAAATATTATTCTAATTATTTCTAATCCTATCATCACTTAAAATCACAAATTTAAATCAGATTATTATATAATAAATTATTATTATCATTAATGTTAGACATTACTTATATTACCTACTTTGCTAAGAGATGCAGATTGAAAAATTGTGTATATACTACCTAAAAATACAAGTGAAGCAAAAAATTGTTCTAGTTTTTATCTACTGACTATATTTTCTTAGAATAACAATAAAATATATACTCTTCTACATGATGGTCCTTATGTATTTGTTGGCACCATTAAAATAGAGTTTACATGATGTTCAGGTTTTAGTTTAATAAAATCAGTAGAGATACCTACTCTAAATACTATAGGTTTATGAAGATTTTCAAGAGCTAAGGCACTTTGGAAATTTAATATTTAATTAGAGTTAGGTACTTATATAATAGCTGTACTTGTGTCCAGGTATCAATGTAGCATATAAAATTATCTCTAGTTTAATATGTAGTTATTACTGACATAATATTAAATAAGACAAAATGTTTTATTATGTAAAAATAGATATCTATTTAGACTTGGACATATGCAATAATTAAAAAGACTGGTGATTTTGCACGTGTTGTGCGTGTGATACATTTTATTTATGGGAAGGCAGGCTCGGATATAATAAAATGAATCACATTGAAACTCCACCTTAATTACATATAGAACCGGATTAATTAATGTTATGCGAAACTAGGAAAGACAGGATTATATGTCTGTTTAACATTTAAGTACAACATTTACTTCAACGTTTGCAAGATATATGTGCAACTTTTTTTGATGTTAAAAAAAAATAATACATTGATAAGATCGTCAATACATCAATGTAATGTAGATTGCATATACCCCAAGTACCTTTCTGTGTGTTAGTAAAATTAAATACTAATACTTATGCAACCGCATATACAGTAGTACATACACAAATGCATAGCTGCAACTCTTTCTAATGAACAAATAAATATAATAATTATATTTATTTTTTATTTGTTATATAATTATTATATAAGGTATAAGTGACTTAACATTAAAATAATAATAATCTGGTTAATGAAAATGAAATTTGTAATTTAAATTTGTAGTTCAAAATTTTTTTTTTAATTTTTACATTGGTGCCTCTAATATGGCGAAATACATGCTGAAAAAGGATAATATCTGTGGAAGCTAGTATGTAACTGGCAATTAATTTTATTATCATTGTCCTATAATTGAAATTATATGAATTGTTGGGCAAATCAAATTTATATATTAATTTATACAGATTGAGTTGTTTTTGTGGTGAAGAAATGTTAATATAATTGAAATAAAAGATGAGCATAAAAATATTTACAAAGCGAAATTACCATCTATTATTAGCTTTGCTATTAGGCAAGAGATGCAAATTTAATCGATTTAGAGTTGACAACCAACATTACGCGCTTGTATTGTTGGTGATCGTTACTTGACATACTGTGCGACTGGTAGTCTAATATATTTCTTTCATTTAAACTTGCCTTTCATATGGGCAAAGAAATTTAGGAAAGTAATAGAAATTATTAGAAACAAATATAGGGAATTAACAAATTTTCTTTGGCTACTTTTTTTTCAATACTAGTAGTACTTTTCGACAGTTATAGGTACCTATATTTCAAATTTATTTGGATATAATTAAACCTACTTTACTCAATTAATGACTAATTAAACTACATATGAAAGATAAAGATAAAAATGTCGAATAAAAAAAAGTATTCGTAAGTATAATAGGTGTATCATTGAATTTTATCTACATACATGGAGGGTCTCTAATATATAAATATTCATTAATTAATTAATTTTATGTGAAACTAAAAAAAAACAAAATTACAAGTTTGTTTAACATTTACAACATTTAATTTGTATGATTAATAAAAATTATAATTAAAATAATTGTCAAAATTAGTTCTTTAGATAATGTTACAACCTGACCCACATTTTTAATCTTTAGGAAGTTTAAATGTAATATTTTCGGGATAAATCAGGTAGTTAAAACTCGAATGAGATACTAATTTTCCAAAGCACAGCATAGCTCTTTAAAATCTACATTTACCTAAATTTAATACAATATATGAATTCAAATAAAAGATTGATTGTAATTTTTTTACCTTTTCACGTAGTTTTATTTAAAAAAAATATATACAGATCATTTAGCGGTTACTTAAAGACACGAAAAATTGGTATTCTGAAATCTTGCATACTAATATGAGGATCAAAAACTATCGTTAAAAAATATACGATTTTTTGTTCTACTTGATGGTGGGTTTATGCAGCGTTCCTTAACTTAGTATTAGTATTAGTCCTAAGAATTAGTTTTAACCTTAAAAGTACACGTTATACAGAAATTAAATTTTCAAATTACGCTGAGTAAATGGTACGTAGCTGTGTACGTATTATCTCACAAGGTTTAGATCTTGGCTAACAAGGTTCTTAACTTAGTCCTAAGAGTTAAAAATTACGAACTTTCAAGGTCGTGTCCTAACGCGGTCCTAAGATATTTTCGACAATAAGACCAGCTGATTGAACGCTAACACGTATACTCAATGATCGAACTTTCTTAAGACTAATACTAATACTAAGTTAGGACTAATTTGTAACGTATGTAGAACAAGCAAGATTACAAAATTCTACATACGTTACTACGTTATAAATTCGCGCTGCATAAACCCACCATGACTTCGAATTTTTCTGAACACCCAATACAACTAGTGTCCTTTTAAATGGGTCCCTACAAAAATTACTTTATTTTACACATTCAACTACTAGAATAGAGATGGTGCCACTATCGCTACATAAAGTTTACATTTTAATACTTTTATTTGATGTTTCATGTTAATTAACTTTAACAGAATTCAAAAAGTGTTTGAATTTTTTTGGAGGATTTGTAGCAGACTGTCATTGTTAAGAACTTAACATCTTTTATTTGATTTTATATTGTTGTTTCTTGTTGTATATATGAATGTTTTCCTTTATTTTTATGTCTTATTATATTTTTGTAATGTATATGTCATTTTTGTTAACTTAATTATATTGTCAGTTAATGTATTTTTTTACTTACAAATATTGTGAGCATACTGATGCGGAGCAGCTTTCGGACGTATACAGTCTCAGCGGCCGATTTTATTGTCTACCGGCCCGAGTACACGTCTATACATCGAAGGCAATGCAAGGCCTCCTATGTATACGTACGGACGGCAGTGTCTGGCATGTGCGTATATGTAGGGACCATATAGCTTCTCGAACGATTCACATGTATATATTCTATAATCTTATGTTCGATGCAAGAGCGACCCCGAAATGTCGGCGCACACCGAGAATAAATAAGTGTGTATTTGAACTGAATTTGAGTTTTATTTATGGTACTTTCAAAATAGGAAGTTTCCTTAACAGTCATGGAGAACTGGAGGTAAAAATAGTTATACTACTACAAAAATAACATATTGAAACGAAACCAGCAGACATTCGAAATGAGTTTACATTAAATAAAAGAAGCAGACCTCTCGGCGCGATAAAAACGAAATTGTCACAGGCACAAAAAGAGACCATAAATCATCTCGGCCCGACGTATAAGAGACAGAATGTCTAGGAATATTCTACAGACATTCGAGAGGGAGATAGAGTGTACGAGAATGCTTCGAGATGTTTTCACATACGTATATAAGGCGGCATGATTCATTACGGGATTCATTGCGGGGTGCAGTCTCGAGTGCGATAGTGGTAGCCAAAGAAATAAATATAGTAGTGCCGTCTTATATAAATAGAAGTGTTAAATAAATACGGACATATTAGTAATAGAAATAAATACAAGTGTTAATATTAATTTATTAATAGTAGTTTAAGTGTGATACGTTAGTTTTATATTTTTATATTGTTATATAATTTTAAGTACATAAATATACAGACTGTTTTAAATAAATAATTGCACGAGTTGTTTATTTCGAACCCGAAAACGCAACAATATTATTTATTCTTCAATACACAATTGGCATAGACATATCTCAACGAATACACGTTTAAGAATAATCTGTTTTTGGGTACTTACTTAAAGTGGTTATACAAGCGTATCGAGAAGATCTTTCTACTGGGAAAGCAGTTCTGATGCTAATCACCAAAGTATGTACAACGCAAATTCAAAAAATCGCTTTACTTTTATCATGCAAATTCTACACTGTTGTGACAATGCAAACTCGGAAGTGGGTTACAGATTTGCAAAAGCTAGTCCATTGGTAGGATTCCTAAATCAGAAGTTTGTTTCACATGCGCACAGTGACGAAAACCATAGTGCGGATAAATTGATGATTCCAAAACTTTCGGTCGCAATGGTTCAAAACAATTTATCATGCTATATTGAATGTTACGAGCCATATCAAGGATCCAGCAGAAATCTATCAGAAAAATATAAAAAATTGGGTTTAGGCAGAAGTGTAGTTTTATCATTTGTTGACAAAATTATCACAGAAGAACGACAATTGCCGCTTCAATTTTTTTCGAAAACTTCTAATGTCATGGAATTTGCTTATAGTACTAAGGGACTCAGGAATAAAAGCTAGTGGTACTGTGAGAGAAAACAAAATACCGGTTTCAATAATAAAGCATGGCTAGTAACTGAAGAAAACGGAAAGAGGAAGTTTAGAAGATGTTTTGAAACAGGAAGAGGACATAATAATTGTGTCGTTGGAATGACAATAATATCATTACCATTGCTTCCAATTTTGAATCGGCACTGCCAACAGCTAATGAGTCTTGATTCTTTCAAACAAAAAAGAAAAAAGTTTCTGTGCTCTAACTTAAAATGATCAAAAGTACAAGTAGAATATGGGAGGAGTAGATAGAGCAGGCCAGAATAGTATCCGTGGAAGAAATAGGTACTTTCGTATAATTAGTCATTGCTTGAATATGGCCAGACAAAATTCCTGGCAACTTTATCGCTATAATAACGGAAAATTGGAACAATACAAGTTTTTCCGATGGCTTGCTAGAGGAATTTTGGAAACTCACAATAAAACGACCAAACGATGACGTGTTCAATCAAGTGTTAATGAAAATGGCATTTTCGATTTGATGGTAGATACCAGACAAAACAAATTATCCTTTAATTTTCAAATATTTATTAATATTTACAAAATCTGAAAACGCTACAAAAAAGATTATTTTTACCACCTATTATTACACCAATGTCCTTTATAAAGGGTTAAAGGACGGCTCTTATGTATAAAAAAAACTATAGACAATAAAAAAAAGTATATTATAAAAAACTGTTTATTGTACCATAATTAAAGAATTAATAAACCAAAAGTTTAGTATCTGGGTTAAGGCATCTTTTGGTTTAAACCTAATTATTCTCAAGATGTTTCATGTTTTAGTGGAAAAAGTTATAAATTAGTTGAATGAATAAGAAATTGCCATATAATATCTTCCTACTCTTTTTTGACAAACAATATTATGATCTTATCGGCTTATCAGTATTCCATGTAATAAGTTAAATACATTTGCAAAACATAATGGTGTTTTTCTTATGATATACGCAAATGGAATACAGGAAAATCTAAGGCATTTCTGAAGACAGAACAATAACCTTAAATTTTAAATTTTTCATTATATTGAAACATTGAGTAATGTGTAAGGTTGCTAGTGGTCACTTACAAGGTATTTTATAAAACTTAATCAATCTAATTTTTCTCTTTCTGTAAGAAAAACAATATTTTTTTTTATTGAATATCAGCACGGAATAATATCTTAATTGCTAATGGCTGTTTGACAGAATTAATTCCTCTTCTTGTAACACTATCTGATACAATTCAAAACTAAAGTGATTTGAAGTTGGGACAATAGAGGTGAGTAAAAGAGCAATCGGCCAAGTATAGGGGAGAATAATTGAACTTAGTGTAACCAGAGACGCGTAGTTGTGACGTTATTCATGAAAGCATATAAATACGTATGCGATGAATGACGTTTGCATCAAATAGCAAACAATAGAAAAGAAAAGGCAAAGCAGTTGGAAGATCTTTAATGTAGATTATACGAAATTATTTTTATGTTTATATAAAATTTAACTTTTAGTTTACATAAAGCAAAAGTGTATATAAAAAAAATTGCATTTTAACTATATCCAAAGAAAAGATTATAATTGCGTGTTTTAAAAATATTATAACATAACGGTATCTATCAAATATGTCAGTCAGAGCAAATAGAAAACATTAATAGGAAGCAAATATGTATATAAATAATAATTTAATACTTTGGATAATTTTTTTAAAAAAAATTTTGTGATAGTCCGGACAGGGTTTTTCGGAAAAGAAAAATTGGAAAAGTTTCCCGGAAAATCAGAAAATTCGGGAAAAACTGAAAGTGCTTTTTTGACCATAGCTCACGATGGATATGCGTAATTCATTTTTTGTTTTGTTCGTTACGGACCTGGAAAAGTTTTCAGGAAAAAATCGGGACAATTACAAAGAAAAGGCCAAAAATTCGGACAAACTGCAAACATCATAATTTTTTGTATGCAATCTTGATCATAACTGACGATAGAGACGACATATTTAATTGATTCCTTTTTTGTTTAATTTGTTATGCTCTCAGGATGGAAAATAACTCAATTGAATGTTTTGAATTGAAAAAAAAAATCTGAAAGATCTGGAGAATTTTTTTTATATACGTATATAATCATTGTGCGTCTGTTAGTGATCGTGTAACTTCTGAACGATTTGATCAATTTAGTTCATTTCATAGATATTTCTTTTGTTGAGACGATGGTTCATAACTATGCTAGATGATTCATATTTACAATATATGTTGGTTTAGTGCCAAAAAAAAAAAAATCACACATATCTGGATCTGTTATGTTGGGTGTACTTTTATTTCTTTTCGAACTTCTCTTTTCCCGGTGAAAGCTTTCTCTAGTTCATCTTTTTCTGATGATCTTGATATTGTGTTTCTTCTCTGTCACTCATATTTATTTTTGTTGAGGCTCACTTTCTAGTTTCGCCATTTTGCCATATCTTTCGCAAACAGGAGTGTCACAATTTCGACTTTTCAATTTTCCAACTCCTTATGTCCAGTCCTCTCATTTTTAGTTTTGCATTTTTTATAGTTTCGCCGACAACCGCTGTAAACAGTATAGGACTGAGTACGCGGTCTTGTTTTAGACCTGGCTTTGAACTACAACTACCTAATCCTTTGTTATTGGTTCATACAATATCTAGAGTTTTATAGTAAATTGTTTTTATCACGTTTGTTGATCAACTACCTCCTCCAAGTGTTACAGCTGAATTTAAAAAAACAAAAAATGAAGAACAAAAAATGGAGACTTGCCCACTTGTTGCATTAAAAAAGACGCGGCCAACATTTAATTCATCACAATAGTACAACATTATTTCTCATTATAATGTACAATTGTAATGATAAATAGATCTAGAAAAAAATAATAAAAAAGAAAATCTTATAAAAAAACAATTTCAGAAATGATGAAGTTACTTTATTACAAATAATTGATCGATATACAAATACATACATGTGTATAACAAATAATAATATATAATAAATTATGTACATAATCAAGTATTCTTAATTTTTATGAAGAACTTCTTGTGTTTAATATATTATTTAGACTTATATGATCTTTTAGCCCAAGTACCATCAACAACTACAGTTAGAAGTGGAAACCCATCACTATCTAGCTCTCCTTTAGATATAGCTTCAGCCTTATCTGCTTCTCTTCTTCTTCCACTGCATTTTCTTTTATTACTTCATGAACGTGCTTTTGTATATCATAATACGTTCGCGAAGACATGGTAGGCATATTCATAATTGAAAAACGCTCTTCCATTTGAGTAAAACTTTGTCCCGTGCACAAGTTTCCAAAAACCTACAATGAACATTTTGAAGACAAGCGTTTGCGGTAGCTATTTAGCCATACTCAAAATATTTTAAGCATCTCCTTGAAAATGTTGACTTTTACACTAATATAGACATAAATAGCTTAGATTACCATAAAAAAATCATTAGTTTATAATTTTCCCGGGGGACACCTAACATTATTTTGAGTCTAATTTCTATGTACATTAAAACATACAAAGAGCAAATACTACAATAACACATAGACACCGTAATCATAACGACTTCCAGGTGATTACAAATTTTTAAATCTCTTACCACAGCTTCATTTATGCCCATATCTTTTGAGCTATCACGTTCAATGTTAGAAAAAAGTTTTTCAATTGCACCACATATGCTACATTTAAATACAAATTTACAATTTAATCCATTTCTCAATTCTTTTAAAAAAGTCATGTGAGTTGAATTGCATCCATATGACGATTCATGGCCGCCAAAACTTTTTAACTGCTGAATTATCGTTTCTTTTTTTACAAGAAAATTACCTTCCTCGGGTTCATTTTCAGTTGGAAGCTTGTAACTGTAATAATTTGTAAATTTGTAAATAATGCCCAAAGTCTACAGTTTCGATTGTAATACGTACTTCCCATTACCTTGTGAGTTGCCTAAATAGATGTGTTCAGAGTTTCCAACATTAACCCCTTCAGGGGATGACAAATCAATGGAAGTTGCATCAGACCTAAGAGCAAAAGCGTATGTATTAAAAGCGGACTGTAAGAAAGGCAATCCAAAACTACCGTGGGTTGAAAATTTTAATATACACATAAAATGAATCGTTAAATATTTAAATTCTGAAATCTACTCGCATATTGGTATTATGTACTTAGTTAAATTAAATCGAATTAACAGATATCAAAATAATGTAAATAAAATTGTAGACTAAAAATTACTTACCTCGTATTTTGATTTTTCATACGATTTGCATGCTTACTTCTTTGTATGGTTGATCTTTTATGATAATCCAATTTTCGCTTGCCCATAACTTATATTATTGTAGCGTGATTCGTTCGTTAATTTAAAAAAAAAACAGAACAAGCAGATATAGGAGTAACTATTTAATATCACTAATTAATGTTATTTACGTATATTTATATCCAATTCATTAAATAGACACATACATTTATTTCTCCAATTTCTCTATACTGTCAGTCATGTCAATTTTAGTTTTATTGACAAACCTTGTATCCATGACACCCATTCGTATTTCGTGACATTACACTCGAATATTATATGACATTTCTTTTTAATTACAAACTGTCACTCTGACTTGGAATAGCCGACCGATTCCGATAGATTTTCGTCTTCGCTAGGACTGGTAGAGATACCGTAAAGTAGGGATAGACGACGCAAAAGCTTCGAAAAACGACGTGTAAACTGTGTGTGACAATGTTTACTGTTTAATGTTTTTTATCTTCAAAAATAATTACAGAAAGTTTTTTGTTTTTTTATGTCGTACATCAAATGTGCAGCTGGCGCGGGGAGGTCGTTTTTTTCTTTTTTTGTATCAGCCTTAGTTAGTAGACATTCATCAAATTAATGCATTTTTGGGGTTATTTCTGAGACACATAACTTTTTTAAGAAAATAAATTAGTACAAAAACGGACCTTGCCATTATAAATTGATGCCTTTTGCATCACTAACCCAAATTTGAGATTCTAAAATTACAAAATGAGTTTAAAAAACGCGAAACGGCGATGCCTTAATTTTCGACAGGTAAACGCCCCTCTTAATAAGAAATGATTAAATAAACGGTGTTCCTAAACATTAATTATATTTAATTAAAAAAAATACCATTATAAAACTTTAAACAATTCGTATATTCAAAATCAATGAATTATATATATAACTATTTTTTACATATAACAAAAGAAATAAAATATATTTAAAGACAATTTTAATACATTTTTACAAATAATTAATGGCATAGATTTCTTATGTATATTATTCGACGTAGTCTAACATAAACAACGGATGCCAGAATTTACTACGTCGGCCGGTTTTGTATATTATTATATAAATACACAATATTAATACAGATCAAATTACATTCTCCTTCATTGAACGGAGATGATAAGTATTTATCAACTTTATTATGTTAATTTCAATTTAAAATTTATTTCATAATTATTTCATAATCTTTAACTTTTCATTATCTACAATATTTTCATTTACAATAATCTTTTAAAAATACCTTATAATAAAGTTTCTTTCTTCGCTCTTCGGCGATGTCTATCTTCAGCAAACTCTTCTTTGCTTGGCGTTGTCATCAACGGAATTTCCTTAGTAGTCACGATCCTGACGTGACGAATCTACTTGCTCTATTTACTGGAGCACAATATATTTATTATAAACTTTTAACACTGAGCACATTTACTCTCTAAGTGCTACTTTAATCACTATTTTTCAAATAACAATTCTTATGATTGTTATCGAATTTATTAAAGGAGTTTTAGGTTCTCCTTTTTATAGAACATTTAATGTATATTACTTGAACTTTTTGCTAGTCGGGGTTTGACGACTTCTTTATGAAGCCAGCCCGTCAAATCCCTCCGACTTTGGAGTTAACTTTCCGACTCGAATCAAGTCTAGCGGTCGACTCTCTCGTTTTTAGCGCGTGTTTCTATTTTATATAAAAGTGTGCGTGGTTCCCCTTTCTCTATATAGTTGAGTTATTTCCACTTAAGTTTCCCATACACACTCTTTTACGTAGGCGAATGTTTATCACAACTGTAGCGCTTATTTCACTGTTGTAAACATTCGGCGACACGGTTCTTAGAACTAAATACACACTAAGCTTATGACTAATATTTACTTAATAATACCGTAACATATTCATTGATTTTAAATATTATTTCTCTTCAAGATATTAATAACAGACAATACTTAATTAAATCCTAAAAAAATAAAATTATAAAATTAATAACTGAAATGGTCTGTACCGTTACATTTCTTAACATTATCATACAAGAAGAATGTTTTTTAAGCATTTGTATATTTCTATGCTTCCATTTTCATTTATTGAAAGAAACTTTATCGGTGCCCTTAAAAGTAATTGCTTTTCTTTCAATGTATATGTGAATTAAATGATTAAATGCATATCTTTCTTTTTCAAAAACATCTTTATAAAATTATCATATTGTACATGCAGCTTTTTCTGTATACACATCTGTCTTCGCAAAGAATAGATATGTTGAAGGCTTAAGATAACCTTTACTTTCACACTTGAAATTCTTTATTGTTTGCTTGTACAATAGTGTTTTGATGTTACGTACGATAGGATCAGTGAATGTTTAAAGCTGTCAATACTGGAGTCGACAATTTGTACAGAATTCCTGTCAACTCAAGGAATAATACAGAATATATAGATATATATACCGAGTATTTAAAATTGAATAAATATATTTCAAATAAAAATTTTAAATATTAGTAAATATGCATACTACGTATGCACATTATAGTTTAATTAAATATATTCACCATTAACAAAACAAAAATACATGTATCTAAAGTAGATATTGGCAGAATACAAAGGAAATATCACCAAATAAAACGATGTAAAGTAAATTACCCAAATTCATATTATATTGACATACGCAGTGGCGGCTGCTGCTGGGAGGGCAACGGAGCACTACCCCCCCCCCCTCGTGATAAATTTCATTAAACAGATAAATTAATTATAAATACCTAATTTGTATGTAATTTTTCTGATTAGTTTGATAACAAATAATATCTCTAGCAGCAAAACCACTATATGCACACTTGTCCTACATTAGCAAATATATTTTTTTATCCTTTACGTAATATCACAGAATAACAGAAGTAACAAAAGACTCACTTGCATAATTCCGATATTTGTGCGCAAAATCAAACAAGGGCACATTTCAAAATGGCGTGCTTTGTTTTCGTTGTGTACTTGTATATTGTTGTATAAATATAACCTGTCTAAGTTTTATAACTTATAATTTACGAAAGAATAATAAGTAAAGGTGCCGGTTACATTGTTGTTGGTATAAATAATGGAAACTGTACGAAAGAAGAAATCTGGCGTACGTAGATGTACTTTTACTTGTAAAAATGTTCAGCAACAAAATATATTCTACATTTTCTTTTCGTTTCTTAAAGAAGAAAATCAGTAAGTTATAGCTATTGAGTAACAGTTAATTTGTAAAAATTTATCTTTTTTGTAGTGTCTTACAGTGGATCACCAGCTGTACGCGGAATGACCTTCTAAGTAAAGATTTGTCAAAATTATGGCAAACAACATTTGTGTGTGGTAAACACTTTGAATCACACATGTGTTTAAATGATTTAAGGAATCCAATGCAATTCCCGCATTATTTCTCGAACTCTGCACGGAAACACCAGAAACATCAACAGCTTTTGATGCAAAATTTCACACGGGTAGGTTATTTTTCATAATAATGTTTTTAATAAAAAACTATCATAACATTAAAATATAAGAATAAATATAATAACATGACTTTATAATTTGAAATATTCCAAAAAATCTTTACATGATGCCAGCAATGTTTTTCTTTAATTTCTCTAATAAGATATTTCGTAATTTAAATTTGTAAAGTTATTTACTATCTACAAAAAATATATGATCTTATTTATCATTGTTAAATATGTTTTGATAAGGTTTGCACTCATAATTAAAGTTTTTATTAAAGATGAAGCATGAAAATAAATACTTCTAATGTGGTTTTTATCTTTTTATATTAGTGAAGGAACCTCCTTCGAAAATAAGAATTTTAGAGAACATCGTTATCTCTCACAGCCATGACCATATTGAAAAAGAAATCAATTCAAACCTCACCGGTTAAGGAACTTTCTACAGGTAAATGTTTATTATAAAATATTATTTTATAAGTACTAAGTATTGAAATTTTAAAAGCATGCTGATTTCAAAACGTATTTTAGGATGTGGAAACTATGAATGTTCCTAGCACAAGTGATCTTGGATCCCAAAATTTAGCAGAAAGTGAACCACCTATAGGTATGACAATTAATATTTACAATACAAAATTATATTATGAGTAAAACATAAAATACGTTTAGTTGTTTAACTAAAGAATTCGAAGTCATTTTTGAACAAAAATTCGACACATACGTATTTAACCTACTTACAACTTTTCAGTTACACACATACAATTAATTTGTATTTAATGAAATGTATAATTTATTAATTATATTTTAGCAGTTATGGAAATTCCTATTACAAGTGATGGGGTTCAAACAGAAAAAAATCTCTCTGTCCATACACCCAGAAAGGAAAGACTGAGAAAATCTCTAAGGCCTGTATGAGACGATGCTAAATTTTACAGAAAATTTTCAAATACATTTGTACTTGTAATATTGTATTCGAAATTTAGCGGCTAAATTATTCAGTTGGTTCTAAAAAAAATTGCGGTTTCAGAGGTTGTGTGTGAATGATCATAGTGTTTTTTAAGTTTTTATTGCATATATAGAAAGATGTCCTGGTCACGTGAACGGGTGTCTGTGTTAATAGAGGAATATAAAAAATATCCTTGTTTATATGCAGTTAAAGATGCAAGGTATAACAACAAACATGCTCGTGTCACAGCAATAGAGGCAATTAAAAATATAGTGACAAAAATAAAACCAGGAGTGCCCAAATCAGATATTAAAGCTAAATTTCATGGTGTATGAACTAATTTCTTAAATGAACATAGAAAATATAAGGAGTCTCAAAGTGGTGCAGTAGAAGATGATTATAAAGGTTAACTGTGTATCCTAATGAATCAAAGAATTTAAAACTAATTTCTGGAAGAGTAACCAACCTTTCAATTACGATAAAACTAAAATTACGTGACTACATCATATATTACGCATGTGCGTGTGCTAAATTTGATATGTAATAATACATACGTGTCATACAGGAGTAATGCAATAATATCAAAATTGTATGCTAAATTAAAGCAGAAAATTTTCGTAATAATTTACATGGAAATTTTCTGTAAAATTTAGCATCGTCTCATACAGGCCTAAAACAGCATCGAGTTGTAGCTACTAAATCTAAAATGAAATCCTATCCTAAACAGGAGAATTTACAATATTTTCTAGGGCTTTGTGATAGATATTTATTAAAAGAACTTCCAACTGTTGTTAAATTTAATGGAGTTAATAAAAATAAGAATATTGCAATATTGTTTTTGAACTTTGAAGAAAATAAAAACATTTTCTAGAAATACCATGCAGGAAAGCAGACTATGTGCCTCAGCAATGTGTTCCATTGAAAAACAATTACTGACATCAACACCATACTTCAATGAATTGGTTATTAATACTTTTTAATCATTTTGCTAATCGTAATGAACGGCGAATGGATTTTATTTTCAAACAAGTCAATTAAATAATATATTGAGTTTATTTTTTTGTCTGTACTTAATTTTTGATATTAAACACTCAGACACCATCGGTGCCCTCCCGTCCCAAAAAATCACAGGCCGCCACTGCTCACGAACGAGTATGCTTAAGTGACCGATGGCTACCTGACTTCTGTATTCTATTAATATTTTTTATATCACTTTTTCTCTTTAGCTTATTTTCGGAGTATAAACATAATTACAAAAACGGGCATGAAGTGGCATAATAGAACATGTGTTATCTTCTTTCATGAACAAAATAATATAACGTCCTGTTGATACAATAACTCTTCAATAAAAGAAAAGGCTATTCTTGTTTATGAGACTAGTCTTACGAGATCTAAAAGTAGTTGAGGACAATCACTTATTAAAGGTTAGATCCGTGCTTTTCTCAAGACTCGAATCTTGAACAAGGAAAACCATATCGCGATGAATGGTAAAAGTTGTAAAACTAAACCGGCATATCGTTTTACATCTATGTGTGCCATTATGCAGCAAAAGACAGAATTGTGCCCTGGCATGAAGAGGGTTCCCATACAAGAATAAGACAGGATGTAGGTTGTGTATGACATGACTACGTGGGACTGAGAATCAAGCAAGAAGCTAGGATAATAAGTCAGGACACTTGAGGAGTCTTGCAACAGGTCTCGTTATACAATGCGCTTTATTTCTAGCGAGTAAGAAATTGATGGAGGGATAAAGATAAAGCCAATTTTCCTGGATGAATTAAATAAAAATTTAAAAATAATTATGTACGCTTGAGATTCGGTTGTAGATTTTTATTAAAACAGTTAATATATTTTATTGATATTATATTTATTTAATTATATGCCTGTCTACGAGTATTATTTAGAGTTTAAGCTAACTTTTTTGTTGATGTTCTCGTTTATAACAAAGTTTTATTATCAGAAGTATTGATACTTAATTTATATAAAAGAAAAAAAGTGTTACAACGTTAAGAGTTCTTTCTAATGCAAGTACTTTACTTTTTTTGCCAAACAAAGTGATGCAAAAAGTATACGGCAGAGCATCTGTATTTTACATATAGGTCAATTACCCAAACAGGCGTTTCATATGACGTGTGGTCATATGAAACGTCACTGTGATGTCATAACAGTGTTGACAAATAACGTTGCTTTGAGCAAGCTGTACTTTGAAAATAATCTGTGGTTAGGACTAGGTTGACATTTTAAAATATTAGCAAATACTATTAATATGTTTTAAATTATTCGACTATGTCTACAAAAAATATAAACAAATTCTAAATACATGTGAATTTATTTATTTTAGACTACATTCACAAAAATAATATACACAAAATCTGTATATTATTATACATATTAGTGATTAAAAAACTCGTAACATTGCGATAAGCATATGATAAAAAGAAAATAATATTAAGTTGAAATGCTAGTTTTCTTCATCCTTTAACACTGTCTTCTGAATCGGAATCATTTACATTAATTATAAAAGGTAATATATCTTGTCTCTCAAAACCTACTTCTCTATCCCACCATTTTTGAATTTCAGTTTCACAGTGGTTAACGCTATTTGCCCAAATGTCTGGGGTTACTCGTGTTAATGCCTCTTTCCACAGTTTTATGCATTCGTCCACTTTTCTACCATATTTTCCAATGTGATTGTTATAGTATGTTTTTGTTATTCCCCACACTAGTTCTATGGGGTTAAATATACAATGGTAGGGTGGAAGTCGAAGAACTACGTGCCCATACTTCTCTGCTAAATCATCGGTTTCATATATAGTTGGTGGTTTATGCCTTTACGTAAAGAAATAAATGAAATTATTGAATAAAATAATTAAATATATATGTACTAACCGTTTAACTAAATCCAGTAATTGTATTTTTAAAGCAGCTCCGTCATAGTCAATGTTATTATTGGTGAGCCATGTCTGAATTTCATTTTTAGTGGCAGATGATGTTGGACTTTTATTTTTAATAGTACTGTGGTAACTGGCATTATCCAAAACAATTATGGATGGCTCTTTTAATCTTATAAGAAGTTGGTGCTCAAATCAGTATAAAAAGTAGTCTCTGTTCATATCACCGTGATAATCTAAATACTGACTATTTGTCGGAAATATTAGAACTACCTGCATGTAATACAATATATCTAAAACAAGATAATATAATAAATATACATAAGATAAGAATATGTTATTCTTAGAAATATAATGTACCTTTTTCCACCTACTTTTGAAGCTTTTGTGGTTTCTATAGATTCATTTTGCCAAGATTTACGAATTGCTCCATCTTGGAAAACCCAGGTTTCATCAAGGAACACAAACTGGCGAACATTTTCATGTTTCATACGAACATATTGTTGCAAGAATGTAACACGTTTTAATACAATTTGTGGTAGTTCCATTAAAGCTCGTTTAGGATCATCCTTCTTGTAATTAAAACCAATATTGTGTAATACTGTCCGTAAAGATGACTTGCCACCAGAAAAGAGTTCCTTTTCTTTAAGAGTAATATTCAGTGAATGAAGCGTGATATGTTGTTCTGTAAAAAACTCAAATATTAATTTTATAAACGTAAATCCTTAAGAACTTACTGTTTCTATACATGTCATATACTGTATTTCTTATTGCACACTGAGTAAAGTCATCAACATTTACAACAGGCTTACTTCTAGGCCGTTTTCGCTTTGGGCTAGATGGTCCAACCCCCTGTTTTGATGTAGATGATATTTTATTTACAGTTGCAATGTGAATATTTAAAGCACTTGCTACTCTCTAAATGAAAAATATTATTATTAAAACGTTTATTGTATAAACTATAAATAACAGAAAATATTACCTCTCGAACTGCTGTTAGTGGTAGTAATGGCGCATTATTATCGCGTTCTTTTTCAAAATACCCGATTAAAGAGAGAATTATTTCTTTCGCTTGCTTACCTAATGGTTTAGGCATGATTTAGTTGTGAAAACAACTGATTGTTAAAAATGAAATCGGCGTATATAGTAAAAATGGAAGAAATACGTATGATAATGAAGTGACTGAAAAATGTAAACAACTATGACAGTATGACATTTGACAGAATAAAATGTTACCATTTTATATGTTGCAACGGCGTACAGTTCTGGTAACATAAAACGTTACCGGAAGCTAGAATAATATTAGGATTAGTAGGTATTATTGTACTTTAATGTTACTTGGACCGAAATTATTCTTTATGACGTGTATCGTCTGTTTGGGTAATCGACCCATAACTGTAAGTTGATATACTATACTAGCAACATCCTTCTATAAAGTTTATTCGTAAAAACCAGTTAACCTATTGTTTTCAATGTACGAGGTAGGCGACATAAATTCTTTTTCCGTCAAAATGTTCTATAACAGCAGCTTGCAACTCACTGTCGTCCTTAAAACTTCTTTTTTTAAATTAGAAAACAAAAAAAAATAACAAGGAGCCATATTCGGACTATACATACGGTGGATGTTCCAATTCTTAAAAGCCGCATTCGCGGATGGCAGCTTGTGAAATGGCGGCAGTATGGACGGGAGCATTGTCGTGCAATAATCGTTACTTCAGATATTTTTGTGCGCTGTCACGTTGGTTGGCTGGTTACTAAAAACTACTAGTCTTCGAACCGTCACATTTATAGTGTACACCTCGCGTATGTGCATGCATGACGTGACGGAGTTTGAGCACGTTTGAACCTGTATAAGCCTGTCAGGCCGAGAATTTATGGCGCCTACCTCGTATTTGTGTTTGATTTCAATTTAACTTTAAAGAGAATGAGTTTATTGGACGTATTCAATGGAAGTCTTGTATGTACTCCAATGAATAATTAAATATTATATAACTATTATTTTGTTTTACTACTATATGCATAAACAAGGGTAAACTATTAAATAAATTTAATAAGATAAAAGTTACTTAATTATAATATGGATAAATTAAGACAAAAGAAGCTAAGAAAATAATATTATTTATTCTTAATAAAATATTAATTTATAACAAATGACCTAGTTACAATGCAATTAGTGACGGGAAACGAAAAGTAAAGAGGACTTACACAAATATTATTTGTGTAGACATTAAAAGTAGACTTCACTAATCTTGGGAAGAGTATTACTTATAAATATTTTAAGAGACTAGAAATGTGCACATGCCTATCCTCTGTTTACATGTATGTCTTGTCAGGTAGAAAAGGCATTTTTCTATATTACAATGGCCATTCAAAATTCTTCTTTTTCCTGAGGCACATACCATTATCTTTTAAAAGTGTTGAATTTGTATTTTCAGTTACTGAATTTATTTAACTATGTTTTCCATTTTCCATGGATTTTGCTAGTCTCTTCATCTCTCTTACAGTATCCCCGTCCTTCTCCCTGTCTTCTCAATTCTCTTCCACCAAGTTCTTCTCCTCATTAAATTTTTTTTTTACCGGTTCCAAGTATTTTTCATGAAAGTCTATTAGAGTCCATACTCATCCCATGACTAAACCCGTTCAATTGCCTTTTTTTTTAGTTCCCCTGTTATTGTCTGTTGTTTTGTTATTGTTTTTATGTATTCATTTCATAATTAGCCCTACTTTGTATATCCAGCAATTCTTCTCAGGTACTTATGTATAAAGTGGTGGTAAATATTGGTGCTCTTTCGTCTCCTGTATCTAGACATAAGTTTTCTCATGTGTCGTGAGCGATTTCTAATAAATTTCTCAGATGCTTATATTGTCATTTGTTGATCTATGTGACCTAAATGCCGCCTGTTTATTTTCCAAATTAGTTGCTTCCGCAATATTTTTCTATAATACTTGTGAATGTTTTGAATTCCAGGAAGATAAATAACGCAGCAATTTTCACAATCAGTGCGTTTGCCTTTTTTTTTAACATATATTGGGAGGAAAATATTCGTTATCTAATTATTGGGTATTAGCTCTTTGTCCCATTCTTGTTGGCATACACTTTGAGCATCCACCTGTCTTCTTCATCTTCCATCTATTTTATCATTTCTAGTACGTCCTTACCCCCACTTCCTGTTTTTCTTACTTTTGCATTCGATAGTGTCTCCTCAAGTTCTTCCATACTTAATTTATTTTTTTTTATTTTCACTTCCTTCACCTTTTCTCATTGTTTCTTCTTGCATTTCATCAAATTTTTCTGTGTAGTTAATACTCCATATATCTAAAATCTTGTATTTGTCTACTCTTATTTCAATGCCTTCCTAGCTAAATAACAAGTAAACTGACATTTAAACAAGTATCATTATACAATATTCGATATGGAAATGATATTCCTAGAAGTGCTTCAATTAAAAAGAATCAAGTCTATAGCTTAACTAAACTGGCAGATATGACGATGTAAATGTGAAAAAACACGATTTTTCGAAATGGTCAATTTCCGATGTTTTTTCTAAATAAAATAGTTCTGCACCACAGAAAAATGTCATAAATTGCCATTTCGTATGTAGATTGTCTTGTTACAAATGTTATATTATACAGTCTTACCTGGTTATTCGTGCGGAAAAATTCATTTTCCGCACTTATTAGGTAAATAGCTATTACCTAACAAGTGCGGAAAATGAATTTTTCCGCACGAGTCTGCCGTTCACCGAACGACGCGTAGCGAAGTTCGGTAAAGCAGACGAGTGCGGAGCAATCATGTTCCGCAAGTGTTAGGTACAATAGTTTTTCTACGAGCGTGAAAAAAGTCAACAAAACCAATCAAAAGTTGAGATATTTTTAATTATACGTGCTTATATTTTATTTAGAAACATATTTTATTAGATTCTGATAAAGTAAACATAAGGTAAAATACTATTAACAATATTAGTTACATGTCAAAATTTATGTCAATTTGACATATTGATGTGGAAAATTATTTCCACACGGTAAATTAATTTTCCACACCAAAATGTGTGTGGAAAATTCAATTTTCCGTCCGCTCGTAGAAAATAGTTATTTACGATACAAGTGTTAAAAGTGCGATTTTATTTCACGAGTAAAAGTTTGCGGCACGAGCATTAGCGAGTGTCGCAATTTACGAGTGAAATAAAAATAGCATTTTTCTATTCCGGTGCTATAAAGTTCACACCCGTTTTAGTTGCATAAAGTATTACTTTATCGCACGCTAATTTTATTTTTTTGAAGTTGGTAACAAAAAAAAATGGAACCAAATCGTATTTAAATGTCAAAATATAAGCCTTTAAAGTAACAAAAATGTGCAATAAAATTGTACAAAGAATAAAAAGCACACATGCTAACATTTCACTTACTAATTAGCAATATAAATTGTTAAGCAGAGTTGAATGATAAGTTTTCGGATGCTACTATTGACATTTACTTACCATGTTGAATAGTACAACTGTTATAAAAGTTTGTTTTGATAAATATGTAGAGTTTGTCGACGAAAGATTTTGTAAATTGTCTTCTGCTATTTTGCAAATCTCTGGGGGCGTACAGTTATTTATTTCGTCCTTTTTGTTGATAATTTGAAATAATTTATTGTATAAATCAGTCTGAATTTTAAACACAATTACATATAGCACCACCGATATTTAAATATTTAAAACGTTCTACTTAAAAATCAGAGTAACCAACTTCAAAAAAGCAAAATTTCTAAAATATTCGAACAAAACATGTCTCTTATTTTAAGCTTTTTTGAACTTTTAATAACCGAAATAGAAAAAATAGTATAAAATACACGTTTCATAAGACATTTTGCGCACTTGTTCTTTAGAAAACTCGCCTAGCGGCTCGTTTTCTAAACTTGAACGCGTGCGCAAAAATCGTGTCTTATGAAACTTGTATTTTAATATACTATTTTAATACGTGTATTGTACAATATTTTTTCTATAAACATAATTTTTATTATAAAATATAATGAAACTCCACTGACCAAATCTGACAGCTCGTGAATACGTTTTGACACAATTGGACGCAACCGTTAAGGGTCCTCGCTAGTGGATCTGTCAAAAATGGAAAAATAGCAGATTTTAGATGCCAGATATTTTTGTTGATTTTAAAGATGGAGAAAACCTTTCAACGTCGACTTATGAAGAATTTAATAATCTACCCGGCTGAAGAATCAAATTTAGAAAAAAATTAACGGATTAAAGAAAATTAATTAATATGTCAAAATATTAAAAACCAGTTTTCTCAAAAATCATTCGGAGGAAATTTGTTTGCTTGGGATCACGTTATAAATTGAATAGAAAGCTACCCGGCTGTACACATATTTTTCGTTGAACTATTCTTTACTTTGTTTAAAACGAATATAAAATAAATTAAAATTAGGCAACCCACATTGCAATGAATTGTTATTCTGCTATAAATCTTTCCCGCGGTTACAAATGTGTAAATATTTGGTTATAAATAAATTTTTATTCGTTTAGATATTGAGTTATTATTTCAAATATTTATTATATATTCCCTATGTGTAATAAGTCCTCGGACATCCTTGCTTATTAAATTTTGTGCTATGCAACCAATATTACATTTCCCATTCACTAGCGAAGACCCTTAAATTACGTCAAATTAATTTGTCACAATTTGTACAAAAGATGAGTTCGTGTATTAATAAAGAAAATGAAGTAATACCGAGTGCAATAATTGAAGCCGCTGATAAAGCGACATTAGATTTGTTGCCCACAAAATCTAGGCAACAATATGAAATTGCGTACAAAAGGTTTATGGAATAGTCCAGATGCAATAATGTGATAGGTAAATTTTGCGAAAATGTTCAACTAGCATATTTTAAAGAAAGGTCACATTTTTCGATGATAAAACTTTTTGCTTGATATTAGTAAATATTACAAACTTATTGCATTTTTGTAACGGATTTTGTTCATCTGAAGTATCAGATGAAAAATATATGATGTTCAAAGTAGCTGTTGTTATGGGTATATTTGGCGCTTGTCAGCGGGAAGAGTTATGCCGTATGACTGTGGATGACATTGAAATGTGTTAGTAGTTTCTGTACCAGATACTAAACCAATACTCAAAGAATATTTACCGTTATTGGCTCATATATAAACTTGTATCGCAAATACAAAGCATTACGTCCATCTAATATAAAACATTGACGTTTATTTATTAAATACGCTAATAATAAAGGCAAGATGCCTCCAATTATCGTAATGTTTTTGAAATTGCCGAATCCAGAATCTTATTCGGGACATTGCTTCCGACGTTCATCTGCTCCTTTCCTAGCAGATTCTGGTGCAACCTTATGCTCAATTAAGCGACATGGAGACTCGAAGAGTTCCACCGTTGCTGAAGGTTACCTAGAGGATTCTCTAGAAAATAAAAAAAAAACTGTTTACTCCATCTTCCCTGATCTATCTAATAATTCTATGCAAATGATAATTTAAATCACGATATTTTAGTTCCTATGAACTATTTGTCTGCAAATAATAATTGTGCAAGTACAGGAACACATGGAATAAATATCTTCAATTGCACAAACTGTACATTTAATATTAATTATCCAAAGAATATGTAATTTTCATTGTAATAAAAATCATTTGATATGTACGGAATTTTCTGTTGTCATTTTTGACAAAATCTCATTTACTTTTAACACTGGTGTTAAAAGTGGCCTTTTTAACACGCTGCGCTATAAAATCGCATTTTTAAGTGAAGTTAGCCGTGTCAAAATGTCAACTTTTAACGGTGTTTGTAGAAAAATACATTTAACAACATTAATTAAACATTAATTTCTCTCTAGCACTAAGATTTTCGAAATTTTACGCTGCTTCTTCATAGTCTACTCTATATATACATCTAGTTTTATTATCCATATCTGTTAAGTTCATGCTGTAGATATTATTATATTGACATAGTGTCAATTGATCTAATAAAAATACAATAACTCATATAAAATATTTGATATTGTATCTTTGGGTTGACTACAATAACTTCTCTAATTACTTTAGGTAAACCCATAAAATAACATTTACATAATTTGCTTTAAAATATACCGCAGGTCAATCAAGTAGTATTACTGAACATTTATTTAATTTAGTATTGTACCGGAAATGAAGAATAATATAAAGTACTATTTTGCTGTGGGCGTAAGGGTCAGGTATAGAAAGGAACGGGTGTACGTACATCATTATATCCAGGACGATTTGTTTGACATAATGACAAATCGTTGACAATGATGGCTTTGTAAAAGACCTCATAGATGAAGAGCAAGAGAGCACGGGACATTGAGAATGAAAGTGTTTACGTCGTGGTTTATTTTGGTGAATGGAACGTTAACAGGACAGGAATTCGTACAAGCTTTACCTACAACAAGTAAAAATGGTCTATTTCACGCATCAAGAATTTCTTTTATCTCTAAATCGGAAATTGTCCTCTTCGATATTTGCAAATGGCTTTTGTGAAATATGTTCCGACTCGGGTTACTGACATAACTTTAAAGTAGAATACTTTCTATTTAGCGCATTTAATTTTCAATAAGAATTATTTATTAAAGTAATATTATTACTGTATGTAGATATGTAAACAACGTATAAAGGTATATATGTAAGACACAGTAATTATGTAAATAAAAGTTAGCATTCCTCAGAAAACAACTAACATGTAAAATTAAAATATTGCAAGCCGTATCTATAATACCTAAAATAAATTCAATAGGAATGTATACTGCTAAATCTCGGCTGTGTAAATAATCCATAGATATTGTCAATGGATTCTAAAATCAAATTAATGTAAAATTAATTAAGTTTATATGTAAGAATAGGTTAAGTTAGAATAAGGATATAGCTCGGTTAAGATCTGATGACACTTGCGTAGATGACAATTTTTATTACAAAAAAGGAGAAAGCAGCATGAAACGAGTGAGATAGACATAGATTTCGCTACATATGAAGTGTTAAAGACCGACATGAAAACATTAGTCCGTATTTAATTTAGTTGCGTTTTGTCTACCGTAGTGTATGTTGTTTGGTGTGGTTCTGCTATTTATAAGAAAATCGCTTTATCCTCGGTTTCTACCACAAAATCAGTTTTTTTCAAAACTTTATATTTGCATTTATTGATTCGAACGTAAGTAATAACAAAACAAACTAGCAGAAAAGTAGAAATATGTAATTATAATATTATTTGTTTGAAGGTTAAAACTTCGATAATGGCGGATTTATTTGAACCTGTATCGAAAACGCCCAAAATTATACATTATCAAGCTCGAGAAAAATGTGGAATGTATATAATTATTTCAAGAGGCAGAACCATAAAGGTAATTAGTATAAGACTGTGTCTGTTTAATTATTAGTTAATTTAGAAGATTTCTAAATCACAAATAGAGCAATACAATGAGATAAATAAATTCTTCGATTAGAATAAATAAATTGAGGTTACAGTACAGTTACAACTATTATCTTTCATCAATATTGTTATTATAATAATCGTTTTGTTGTAAACAGGTGATATCTTAACCAATGTCACCCAAGCGACTGGAATTTCAAGAAGAAATCTTGCCAGGATTATTAGTGAGCGTTTTAAAGCAGTTTAGGAAAGTGCAACTGTCTCATTTTCTACGCCAAAACCGAATATTGTCAAAGCTGCCCCGAAGTCTACCATTGATAACTGTGGGAAAGAAGCGATTCGTCGTATTGTTTATAATTTTTTGTACTCACCGCCTGTAAAGTCACATTTGGCGCATGTGTAGCTCGACTGGAAAATACGTTTTCCCGGTTGAGGCGACTGTAAAAATTGAAAAAAACACTGGCACTTTGGGACATTAAAAAAAAAATCTAACTTGGTAGTAATAAAATTTAGTCTATAGAATACTATTTCCCTCCACTATTCTTCACTAAAAGTTGGCGAAATAGGAGTAATAATTAAAAATTCTTCCAAAAAAATTGTGGCGCCATCTATTTGACGATATTTTAAGCGACATCTTAAGCAAGATTCAAGCGCCATCTATTTGAACCACATCGACATTCATATTGGCTGTTCGGAATTGTTTGTATTTAAACCAAAAAACGCAATAAATGTACTATAAATTTATAAATATAAGAATAAATACCTCATGTTTGCCATGTGTAAGAATATAATAACTTAATTTTAGGGAAAGGTGAGTAATAGTTACGTACATGAAAGGCTTAAATTAATTAGGTAATCTATTTTAGGTTAGGTATGATACTAATGACATTAATCAATAATATTTCTTTAATTTCTTCCACGCATTCGCGCAATTAAAAGCACTCGCTTCCTGTGGTCGCTCGTGCTTACAATGTGCGCTCAAGCGGGAAAACAGTCTTCCCGCACTTGGTTCGTAAATAACTATTCATATGACACACAAACAAAGACCAACGATTACTGCTTTATATAATGGAGTAAATAAGTTTGATGCCCTTGGTTTTCTAGGGAAGAAGTCATCTTTCCGAAAATTATTACTAACATTACAATTTAGGTACGTATAGCTACTACTAATTCAAACACCTTTTAATGTTCTTTTTACACATAGGTGGAAAAAAACCACAGATAACCGTAAAGTATTGATAGAAAAAACTGATATACGTAAGCTGCGATGTAAATACATCAGAAGTATAACTAAATATCGAGCAAAAGGGCGACCTATAATATACACAGGTGCGAAGTACATTATGGACATTTTTAGTATACATACTTCTAACGTATTTTAATATTAATTTTGGATGAAACTTACATTCATAGCAGCCATACAACTCCGTATGAATGAGTTGATGGAACTCATAAAGGGATAAAATGCTCTATACCAAAAGGAAAACGATTGATTATTGTACATGGCTGTATATTAAATAATACTTTTGGATAATATACCGGGGCCGACATATTTTAATTTCTGATACGAAAGTAGAAAGAGGAAAAGAGCGCGACGAAATAAACTAAAGATAAACATAAGCGAGGCTGCCACACTCGACAAACGTTTGCTATGAAATGTAAGGCGTGGGGGGTCCCACGCCACTGCATTGCTCTCCCACCGCTGTTAGCAAGCAGGTATCGCTGCATATCATAAGGTCATCTTCTGCATATGATAGAAGTGCAAACCGAAATTAAAATTTGACGACTATGGTATATCACTTATCACATGTTATAATTTCCAGGATTTATTGACAATGCTCTGTTAATATTTAAGTCTGAACAGAAAATTGGCTACTATCATGATGACATGAATAGTACGAATTACAAGAAATGGTTGACAGAAAAGTTTATACCAAATTTACCAAAAAATTCTGTGTTGGTGGTTGATAACGCAGCGTATCACAATGTTTTGTCTGTTCGGCATCCCACCTCAAATAGTCGAAAGGCAGAAATGAAACTATGGCTAGTTGCAAAAGGCATTACTTATGATAGTACATTTACCAAGGTAGAGTATATGGTGTAATTAAACAAAATAAACCTGCATTGACAGAATATGGTCAAACATGTGCCATCACGTACAGACGCTAGAAGAAGATTATATTCACAAAGAACATATAATGGACAATTATTGTGAAGAATTTATAATAGAAGTAGGAAACGACAGTGATGAATTATTTAATTGTTTATCAGACGAAGATAATTTATAATGTTAATAAATATATGCGTAAAAAGTAGACTTTTATTTATTTATTTTGTTTAAAGTGGTTGAAGTTTTCATTGTCATTCATATTTCTTCATTTGCAAGTATGTATTTTTGAAATATAACATGCAATGTTAGTTTTCCAATATCTGAGCTTTAAAGAATATTTCACAGAATTACAAAAATTTCCGAATTAGTAGAGAACAACAGTTTTTTTTTCTTTTATCAATTACCAACATAATTATATTCCCAATATACTAGAATAAGTATTATTTGTCAATAGAGTTGGAACAGTTTATAAAGAAATGCTTCTTAAAATTAAGCGTATAAAATATCTGTAGAATATTAAAATATATTGTAATACATGTGTTACTTAAGTTTTCTATGGTCGTTTTTTAATGAACAGTAATTGCTTCCTTACGTTTTCTACATTAAAAATATAATACTTTTATTGCTTTCAACATAATTCCAATTTTGAAATAATTCAGCTATAATACCGTTAACTTATTTTAATATGTATGTCCTACATATAATTTTTTCAACTTTCCTTCAAGATCTACAAAATAATAACCTTCTTTTGCTGTATATTGGATATTTCAATCACATAAAATACATTCACAAAGACCTGCTTGATTTTTACGTTCGTCCTATGTATTAAGAATTGCTTTCGAACCCGATGTTTTTAACGTACATAATACGTATTTTAGCCACACCTCGCGCATCCTAAGTGCCATCAGATATTAATCGAGCTATACCTGTATATGTGTTGTAATCATGTTTATTGTGTCGTCATATTAAGCTTAGCTATTAAAGTGTTTAGAAAGAGGAGGTGATGTGTTTGAAAACTTTATTTAGGATTATTAGAAACTATTATTAAGACTACTTCTTCTCGATATTGTGTAGTTTTCATTTAAATGTTTTAGGACATTATTAAATGACTTGTTTTGCTTTTATTTATTTACATGAGTTTCCACGGCGTGACTGATTATACAAAATAAGACTTTAAAGGAATTGATACATTTTTCAAAATAACTCTGAAACTAAGACGGAAGGAAGTAAATACATACTGCCCCTAATTTTGAACGTGCAATCGAATGAAGTTGAAAAAAATGTAAGTTGTTATTTAAAACTATCAAGATATTGATATTTTCTGGATGAAATGTTTAACATGGTTTCAGATCACCCTGTATTATTTTGAAAAGTTTATAATACCGCATTTGAAGCAGTATACTTTCCAAAATGATGCCCTAAAATTTTAAATATGTGCATGCATTCAATTATTGGGAATGTTGTTATGAGTAATAGTCTTGCAGCTGTCAATTTCTTTACAAAAATTGAAATACTTCAAAAATGGCTAACTTTAGAGGCAAAGTTTATCAGACAAACTATCCTTAAAATTAAGTTGGAAATACGAATCAATCATAAAAGATGGGGTATTCCATTTAAAATAAGGAAGTTGATATCCATTTCCGGTGTAACCGGAAGAAGCAAAAATTCAAAACTATTTTAAATCGAAAGAGCTGAAGGCGAAACTAATATTTACGAAATTTCAAAACTCAACTCTTATTACTTTTCTATATTGTTCTAAGGAAATCTCGTCGTGATATACCTACTCTGTATAAATATGACAATAACTATGTTCATTAAATGCAGTGGCGGCTCTTTAATGAGAGCAAGTGAGCAATTGCACCCCCTGGAATTTTGAAACAAAACAAACCAAGCGGCGACTAACTGTGAAAGTATTTATTTATTACGTATTCATTGTTATTGAACAGGAACGTGGCGTGTACGGCACGCGAAACAACCTACATGCACCGATCGTAGTCATAGATATAATGACGACTAAGACTAACAGCGCACGGATGTAAAGACCCCTTCCACCGAGAGAAACATACCCATGTGCAAAGCGCTACTGTTGCTGCGTTAAGCCATTAAACATTACATTGAAGGTGGGGAGAACTGTATTTTGTTCTAGTTCCATATCGTATAATACATAGCATGTGAGCAAGATTCCCGTCGGCTCAACGCTGTTGTAAGATGAATTTCGTGTCTGCGATGCATAATAACACGTTTTCGCGGTTAACGTATGATGAAAAAATCGCAATAAAAATCTTAAACGGCCGATGCCTCAATTATGTTTAGGAAATAAACAATCTGTTAAAGGTAAAGAGTTATAAGACATAAGAAAATTCAAAATGAATATTTATCAGAAAAATGACTGGATTTGTGGGTGTGAAATTAAAAATACTTTGTTTTGTTTTCCGTGTCTTTTGTTTGGTGGTGAACCGTCTTGATCAAAGAACGGAATAAAAGACTTAATTCATCTTAGTGCTAAAATTACGAAACATGAAAATTCCGAAGGGCATTTGAAAAATATATTTAGTCTAAGAATGTTAGGAAAAAATAACATTCAGAATGTTTTAGATCATCATATAGAAAAGCAGTTCAACAACACAATGAACAGGTAACAAAAAATAGGCATGTGTTAAATTTAATAATAAATTGCATTAGATTTTGTGGCGCGTTTGAACTGGCACTTCGGGGTCATGATGAACGGCAAACGTCGAATACCAAGGGCATTTTTCGGGAATTGATAAATTTTACGGCAGAATTAGATAAATCGCTCAGAGATCACATCGAAGCAGCACCGGTTTTTAATTGAATTTATAAATGATTTCCCAAATTTTAATGAAAAAGTGATAGAACTGTTCTGCAAGTCAAAGACACGCAAAATGGACTTCGTTTATCGTCAGATGTAATCAAACTGTAGTGTTATATTTATTATTCCCTCAAAACAAACTGTACAATGAACAGTACCTGTCTGGAACAGTATGTCGGTGAAACTTATAAAGATTGGGTAAGCGTTCTTGTATTATACTTTTACTTTCTTATACGTAGTATAAGGAAGTATTGTGATGATGAAAATTTTCGACCTCGAGATTTTTGCAGATGTCCACGTTTTGAGGTCCCCTGATACCAAAAAAGTGTTTTTTAAAAAATGTCTCTCTCTCTCTCTCTCTCTCTCGCTCTCTCTCTCTCTCTCTCGCTCTCTCTCTCTCTCTCTCTCTCTGTGTGTGTGTGTGTGACCACGATAGCGATCAAACCGCTACAGATATCAATTTCAAATTTTGTATTTACGAATATAATGTTCCTCTTGAGAACTGATTAGATTTTGAGCAAAATCGGCAGACCGGAAGTAGTAGTTTACTTCAGTGAAAAAATCGAATTTTGCAAATATTTCGTCAATTACTAAGTTTAAACAAATTTATAAGGAATTCAAATGTACTCAAAATTAAATTTGAGAAAAATTGTATTAATAAAGTTTTACGAAATTCCGACCAGAAGTAGGTCTTTTACTCTTATCGAAAATCAGTTTTTTGCGAATATCACGCAAGTCATGCTTTCTAGGCAGGTAAATTATCAGTATAAAAGTATTTAGAACGTATTTTTAAATATCTTTTGTATAAAAAAAATTTCAAAATTCGGACCGGAAGTAACACTTTTACTCTTACCGAATAACGATTTTTTGCAAAATATGTCGTAAATTATGCATTCTATATATATTTATGAGGAGTACAAAAGTATTTAGAGTTGGATTTGGAATATTTTTTGTATAAATGAAATTTCAAAATTCGGACCGGAAGTAACACTTTCATACGTATAAGAAAGTCGTGTGGTGGCCACACCTCATTTTTTAATTTTGAAATTATGCACTCCCTATGTGAACCACCCCGACCCGCCACTGATTAAATGAATGACAATAATGTGTTATAATAATGATATTATTTTAATAAGAATACGCCTTTTATAATAAAAGTCTTAAAGCTTCAACGCTTGAAAAATCTTACAAAACCAGTAAGAAGTGTATCGTATTATCACGGGAACTAAATAAAGTTGCAACGATCCGCCATTTGTACGTATGGCCTACCTGTATCAGAGCCATTATAAGAAGTGGTCTTTAGTTCATTGACAAATATATCGAATGCCCTATAATGAAGTGCACATGTTGAGAAAAACTCGTACAATATGACGGCATATAAAGATCAGTGAAATCAGGTGTAGCACGCCCATAACCGTCAAATATTGAAAAGAACAATACCAGTGGTCCTCCATCTATGTTTCGGATGTGGAGATGTGAATGGGAATATGTCCTCTAGTTTAATACAAGTGGGATGTAGTACCGGAGTCTTTTCCATGCCTACATCCGGGGAGGAACTCATGGTATTAAATTTTTAAACCGACGCGACCTTTCAGTTGAAGACGTTAGATAGTCGATGATAGTCACTTTTCATTTCGAGATTTTCGTTGCGTGTATGTACAGCAGGTACTATTTCTATTATATACATATTTTTTTCTATTTCGGTGCTATAAAGTTCACTTTAAGACACCCGTTTTGGTTGCATAAAGTACCGCGCGATCATTTAAATTCTAAATTAGAGCAGGCTGTGAAATTTGAATTAAGTTGGCATATAAGTACTAATTTACAATTTGAATTGTCAAAGTGACGTTTCAAAATGTTAATTAATCAATAATTGACATTCTGGACAACCTAATAAAAAAAATTCCCGCCTGCTATAATTTAGAATTTAAATGATCGCATGGTGTTACTTTATCGCACGCTAATTTTATTTTTTTGAAGTTGGTAACAAAAAAATGGAGCCAAATCAAAAAAAAAAACAGTTACGAACATTTTATTTACGCTAATTAACAATATAAATGGGATGATAAGTTTTTTGATGCTTCTATTGAAATTTACTTCCCATGTAGAATAGTAAAACTGTTATAAACGTTTACTGTAACACTAGAAGATTCGTGTGCATTAATAGAGATTCCAGGCAGATTTTGGGAACACACTATGTTTTGTGTACATTCCTGTTGATTCATATTGACTGACACATTACTGCCAATTGTATCAGAAGTCGATGGATTGTGAATGATTTTAGTGGATGTATTAAGCCGGCGCCACACATGCGGCATTCGTCAAATACCGAACATTCGACATTTGGCGAACTATTTGCCAAATATCAAATACAGGTCTACACACATTTGTTTAGTTTGCAAATGTGTGTCTTGTATCGAACCACGACGAATATTCGCGCAAGCTTTTTTTGGGTTAATATTGTCTGTGTTGTGAAATTGCAATAGTAGACAGTAGCGAAATAGTAGCTAATAAAGAGTATAGGCAATGGACGATTTTCAAATTTCAGCGGCTGCGTTTGTTGTTATGGCTAGGTCGTATATGTTGCTAAAAAAGAAAAAAAACCAGACAGAGGAGGTGGTGGATGGTATCATTAAATCAAAGTCGATTAAAGTAAGTTATCAATATTTTGGTGCCTAGGCACATCTATTTAATGAGTGTATCACTTTGCAGATACGGTGGAACACACCTTATGAATGATTTGTTAAAAGAACCGTCTGGTTTATTTGAAAATTTTTGTAGGATGTCATCTCAAGACTTTGAATATCTACTACAAAAAACAGGTCCTTATATTTCGAAAAAAGACACAAAATGGAGAAAAGCAATTCCTGCGAAAGAACGTTTAGCATTGACGTTGCGATTTTTAGCAACGGGTGACAGTTTTAAAAGTCTGCATTATTTATTTAAAATTTCACCTCAGCTTATCTCGAACATCATTCCAGAAGTATGTCGTGCCTTGATAGAGGAAGTGGGAAATTCAATAAAGGTAATGAAATATGATTTTGCTGTTTTTTGAAAGTGTTTATAGATTTGTTACATAATACCAATTATTAGAAAATGTGTTTACTCAAAGGATTCATAGAAGTGTCTCACATTATCATTGGTACACTCTTCAGTACCATGTTGAGTGTAGTTCTCAGTCTGTTCATAACTAGTAGATTGGGACAGAGGAGATAATTCAGTGTAATGACAAGATTGCGTGTAGGGAGAAGCTTGATGCGGTAATGACCCTTGCAGGGGAGTAGCCACAGACGATGATCTAGAAGAGCAAGGTGTTGAAGAACTTTGGTAACCAGTCAGTGTTTATGTTTGGTAGTTTTTATCACGGGATCGCATTTTCATGTCGAAAAAAAGATTATCTATGCGATGCATCATTATGTCTCTACTAGGCTCATCTAGTTTGCGAAGTTTCGCTGTCACCAACTCTCCATATAAATCTAGTTCATCTTTCTTGGTGTTTCTGTTTTGCGCGCCTGATGTAAGGATAGAATAGGCCTCATCCATTCTGTTGTGTAATAATGTTTCATCTCGACTATTTGTTGTTCTTTTTTTCAAAGATGTGCGCGTAGCCGTAGTAGTTGTTGTATTATTAGTAGCAGCCACGCTGACAGCTGCTATTGGCAATTCTTCAGTTATGGTGTGGTCGTCAGTTTCGTTATCCACATGTATTTCGTCTTGTGTACCCGATTCTGGTTCAATTACCTACAAAATAATTACTTGATAACTCTTTTTGCTATATTGATTTTGTTGTTAGTTTGATATAAGTACTATTTTTTTCAGATTCCAACGAATCAAGAAGAGTGGAAAACAATTGCACAAGATTATAACAAATTATGGAATTTTCCGCTTTGTCTTGGCTCTTTAGATGGGAAACATATCGTCATACAATCGCCAATTAATAGCGGAACTGAGTTCTTTAATTATAAGAACTTTTTCAGTGTGGTGTTGATGGGTGTTGTTGATGCCAACTACTGTTTTATTTTTGTGGACTGTGGATGTCAAGGTAGACTTAGTGACGGTGCAGTATTCAGAAATACAGAATTATTTAAAAAAATTGAGAAAAATGAACTAAATTTACTTCCGAATGAATTGCTAAGAGGACGCACTAAGCGTCTACCTTATGTCTTCCTAGGTGATGAAGCATTTGCTTTGAGTAATAGACTAATGAAACCTTATGCAGGAGTTTATGAGAAAGGTAGTATAGAAAGAATATTCAATTATAGACTCTCGCGTGCACGTCGTGTCGTAGAAAATGCATTCGGCATAATGGCATCTGTATTTCGTGTGTTGCGTAAACCACTGTTACTCCAACCAGACAAGGCTTCACTGATTGCAATGACGTGTGCTGTTCTCCATAATTTTTTACGAAAAAGCAAAACATCATCAACAAGTTATACACCACCAGGAACTTTTGATGCTGAAGAAGGAGGAAATATTGTACCTGGAACGTGGCGTCAAAACGAAGACGATATGTCTTCGTTTTTACCTCAGCATAAGGTTGCCAGAAAACCATGTATCGAAGCAAAAAACATTAGAACTGAATTTGCAAATTATTTTGTAACTCATGGGACACTAGTTTGGCAAAACCAATATTGCTAAATAAACAGGAAAATGTGGTCACTTTAGTGTATAGTTGCAATTTTTGTGTTCAAGAAACAAGTGAATAAAGACAAATTACTTACCTCTGAATTTATTGTTTTTCTAGGCTTGTCTTTTTCTCTTAAAAAACTTGCCATCTTTGCAAAAGCAAACCATTGCGGTCTATATACGTCGTCCACTCCTGTATCACTGTGAGTGGTAGTTCTCATTTTGTGGAGGCAGGTTCTGAACGATGCCATTAGTGAATCTTTTTTCTTTTTTAGTTCTTCGACTGAACAATCAGTACTCATTTGCTCGCGGATGCGTCTCCATGCATCGTAAACGGCATTTCGATTTTTATGCATCTTGTGACATGCATTCCAGATTACATCTTCTTGTTGAAACAAGTCCAAAAATTTCAACACAAGGTCATTCGACCACTCCATGGTTTCAAAAAATCAAAAGCGACAGATCACACTCACTTTGCTTTCATACCTAAACCCTCTCACAAACAAAGGCGAATGTCTGGATCTGACTATGTTTGCAATATGATGAATATTCGTTTCCATTGACTCGTTTCAATTTACCGACATTCTATGGGAAACATTCGGTGTTATTCGAATATTCGCCGAACACCAAACATTCGCCGAAATCCCTCGATCCACACTAGTAGGCCCTTGCCGCATACCGAATGTTCGTTATTCGGGATTCGCCGAATACCGCATGTGTGGCGCCGGCTTTAGGTACACTAGACAGTATTTGAGCAACCTCAACATTTTTCATGGTGGAATTATCAATGTAACATTCGGCCACTGCTGAGGATTTCCATCCTCTATGGCGCTTAATTGTTATTAAGTCACCTCCACTATTAGCCAAGTGTGTTGCATTGGAACGTCTAAAGCAACGTCCGGTGAAGAGCTCAGGATTAGGTAAATTTAAGTAAGTAGCAATATCCCTAATTTACAAATAAAAGATGATTTGATTATTCATTATTACAATACTCGTATAAATCATATGGAATTCAATTTTAAAAGCGTATCGGAGAAAGAGATCGAGTCTATCATTTCCAGCATACATACCAAGGCTGTGGGTACTGACGGTATAAGTATTGAGGTAATTAAATTGTGTTGTCCTTATCTAAACAAAATCATAACGCATATAATTAACTACTGTCTCACTGAAAATGTATTTCCTGGTTGCTGGGGAGAGTCATTGGTAACTCAGGTGCCAAAAACGGCACATCATCTGGAATTTAAAGATTTGAGGCCCATAAGTATTTTGCCTGCCATCTCAAAAGTGCTTGAAAAAATTGTGGATAAACAGGCGCGAGAGTATTTGAATCTGAATGATGTGGTTGGGAGCACTGACAAGGGTATGTGCACCGCGTTGGTGCTCCTCAATTACTCAAAGGCCTTTGATATGATTAATCATGAACTGTTGCTATGAATCTTGTATCACATTGGTATGAGTGCTGGTACATTACGTTTTTTTGAGCAATATTTAAGCAAAAGGATCCAAATGGTTACAGTTAATGATAACATTTCGTTGTCTCTCCCACTGGCATATGGAGTGCCGCAGGGGAGTGTGTGTGGGCCCTTATTATATATTATTTATTCCTCTGGTATGCTCAAATCTTTAGAATTTTGCAAATTTCATGCATATGCTGATGACACTCAGTTATATTATTCGTTCGACCCATCATATTAATCAGATGCTGAGGCGCGAGTTAATGCTGACCTTAAAGCTGTGTTTGATACCTCTACGGAGCACGGTCTTGTGATCAATCCCGCCAAGTGCGCAGTGATTTTATTTGGTAACAGGCAAAAAATTGAGATACTAAAGGGCATTTTGAACTTTCAAATTAATGATATTCCATTACCGTTTACGACCTGCGTCAAAAATCTTGGCGTTTGGATGGATGAGGAACTGAAATTTGATAAGCATGTAACTAAATTGGTCCAAAGATCATACGGTATCTTGAAAGTGTTTTATACTTATCGTCATCTTATTAGTCAAAGAAACAAGATCTTGTTGACAAACTCGCTTATATTATCTCTTTTTAATCATTGCAATGTGTTATATGATTCCTTCATTACTAGAATTAATCAAAGGCGAATTCAATACGTTCAAAACTCCTGCCTCCGTTACATTTACGGTATCCGCAAGCACGAGCGGATATCTCACAAACTTAAGGAGTGTCGTTGGCTGAGTATGAGCGATCGTCGCGGCCATCATTCAGCGGTTTTGTTTTACAGCATTGTTCAATGTAGACGGCCGGCTTATCTATATAATAAGATAACTTATCGGACGGATATCCACCACATTAATATCCGACATAGAAATGTTATGGGATTGCCCCGACATCGAACTGCAGCTTTTGAGCGTTGTTACTCTACCGCATTGTCAAATTTTGGAACTCTTTACCTGAGTCGTTCGGAGGCATCAGTTGTGGCGCTTTTAAAAAGAAATACAAAGAGTATTTGCAGGAGCCGCCGTGAGTGTCCCGCCATTTCCTTGATTTGCAGTGTTGTTGATCGTATTTTAGATTGTTTTTTTTTCTTTTTCTTGTGTTTGCTTTTATTTATTATTATTATCATTTTTATTATACATCGTTGAGGGGCATGTGCAGAATAACAGACGATCAAATTTCCTGGTCAGTCTGAGCACATGCCTTTTAATCTTCTCCATGTATTTGTATTTTTTCTTTTTTGTATATGTATACATGTATGTAGGTATATATGGCCGCATGTATTTATTAACATTATTATTATTACTATTAATTATTATGTATATGTGTGTTTGTATGTAGAAATATGTCATGGGAAGATTAATAAATGCATTTATTATTATTATTATTATTATTTGGTACTTTTCCTATGGCATTAATACCAATTGGACTATTCACGCAAGATCCATTTCTATATTGCAGAAAGAAGCGTTTATGTGTAACATGGCTGGGACGAAGTGAATTATATTTTTTAACCAATTCAATCCATAATCTTCGTGTTATAATAAATTGTCTTGGAACACAAGTTTTAGTTTTTGGCACTGCAACCATTATGACATCATTTTTAAACTGTATATATATCATCTAAAGTCATGTTCGTTATTTCTTCACGATGACAAGCTCCATTATAGCCCATTATAAGGATAATCTAACAGAATATTAATATGACTATTATAACAAAATAATGTAGAAAATTAGTAAAATACAACTACAATGATGTTCTTATTACTTACCTTCATCGCTAAATATGTTTTATTATCAGCTTCTGTTACAAACTGGTTAATATGATGTATTTCTAAAATCTTGAATTTCTTAGGCTCGTAGCCTTCAGATATTCTTTTTAAAAATGCAAAAAGCCTCGAAAATTTTGAGATATCTATACTTTTATAAATATTTAAACAACAACGTAACATTGAATATGTAGACCACAAGACGATGCCTTTTTGTTATTTCTTTATCAAAATAAGCAATTACTACATTTTCCGTAATATTCGCAATATTATTTTCTTTGCATCAACTTAAAAAGAGCTGATATTGCTATTCTATATATGTCGAGACTTTGTTGGCAAAAGATTTTTTAAATTGTCTTCTGCTATTTTGCGAATCTCTCGAGGCGTGCAATTATTTATTTCATCCTTTTTGCTGATAATTTGAAATAATTTATTGCATAAATCAAACTACATTTTAAACAAAATGACATAACACCGCCGATATCCAAATCTTTAAAATGTTTTAATTAAAAATCAGAGTAAAACTTCAAAAAAAACAAAATTTCTAAAATGTTCGAACAAAACGTGTCTCTCAATTTAAGCTTTTTTGAATTTTTAATAAACGAAATAGAAAAAATAGTATGAAATACACGTTTCATAAGAGATCTTGCGCACTTGTTCTTTAGAAAACTCGCCTAGCGGCTCGTTTTCTAAACTTGAACGCATGCGCAAAAATCGTGTCTTATGAAACTTGTATTTTAATGTGCTATTTTCTATTTCAGTGCTATAAAGTTTACTTTCTCCACGAGCATTAGTGAATGTAATAATTCCGAAATCATTTTTAATAATTGAATGTAAAAATTCTCACTCTTGAGTTATAATATTTATTCTTAAACACTTCTTATGTATTTTGCATGCATTTCCATTGTATGACATGGTAAAGAATAAATATTCTGTTATCGCACTAAATGGCATAGATTACCACAGACTAAACAAACCCAGATCGGCAATTACTTAATCTAAAAATAAAAAAGATACGAAGATGGCACGGAATTTGAAATGAGGCTGTTTTTAGAATGTGCATATTTAATACGTTATTAATGTAATAGAAAAATAAACAAAACTATTGGACAAATCACACATACCTTCAACATGTATGTTTAAAAAATGCGAATACTTAGATTTTATTATTTATAGAAATCTCTGTTTATTACACTTACACAATTTAATACATGAAATCACTCTAACGCAATATATTCCTATGAGTTTATATTACACCACAGTTCACTAATTTTCACTGTTTACTTATTTAATCATAAACTCGCGGTCACTATCAACATATAATTAATATGATGTACTGTCGCTAACATAAAAAACTAGGACAGCTTTATTTTGGTTGTGTCAAACCTACTGAAATCAACAGCTTAATGTTAGTTAATTCGAAATTATTTGAAGCGGTCATTAGTCATGCCACAAGTCAGTTTGATTAATAAGGCAAGAATATTTACTTGCAGAGAAAATGGTATGACAGTAAGGCAAATTGGTAAGGACTTTGGCATTAGCAAAAACACTGTTACATCCATAATACAACGATGGGAAGAACAAGAGGATTTCACCAGGAAAGCTGGTTCTTGAAGGCGAAAGCCCAGAATATTGCCTAATGATTATTTACGGCAAAATCCTTTTGAAACAGCCCGTAAGTCCGCAAATGAAACACATTTTCCTGCATGCTTGATGACGATTAGTCGCAGAATTCGCAAAACGGATTTACGAAAAATTTATTTGACGAATCTTGGGAAACCAGCTTATTATTTGCTCTTAATAACATTTATTGTGAACCACAGTTTTGGGTAAACGTCGTATTGAGCAACGAAAAAGTATTCCAGTCTACCCATAATGGACCTGTTCATTGTCCTACCAATTCGAAATTAGATGAAACATATTCGCAAAAGTGTAATAGATCTGGACGGTTCTGCACATAGTCCTCATCTCAACCCCATCGAAAATGTTTCGTCATTTACAGTCCGTTATCCACAAAAAAACGGAGGAATGACTAAATATTTAAAATTAATATTTATTATATTTATTCTTTGCTTTTGTTAATTGTATTTACTGACATTAAAAATTACATAATCTCATATTATTTTGTGACAGAAGTGTCAAAAGCCTGAATGAAATTGGCACAATTAGCAAAATTCATGGCTGTTTGATTTGAAATAATATTTGTCCTAGTTGTTTGTTACCGATAGCATAACGAGAAAGAATTGCAATAAAACGTCGAATTTGAAATGGTTGAAATGACATTCTATAACCACAACATAACAAAAAATTTCAAATGACGCTAGCGCCATCTCATCCCCCGTTCAGTTAATATGACAAATAAGGAGGCGTAATTTGGATAAAATTTGGGATTTAGTTACTACACTCAGAAAAATGTATTGATAATTTTACTACAATATTACTACCAACGATAGTTAGTATAGTGACAACTATCAAGGTATAGAAAGAAATACAATATTATTGTAGTTACTTAAAGTGGTCGCTTGTACAACGCAGTTGTAGCAAAAATACTACTATAATTGTTGTAAGAGAGTTATTAAAAATTGTAGTAAAAAAGTTACTATAAAATAGTGAAAAGTTTATCACATAATTGTAGTAAAAGTATTGCCATAAAATACTTTGTTTTTCATAGCTTCTTCAAATGTTGAAATAGCTTCTATTAAATATGAATCATTTCTTCTTTTACCAATATCTAGAATTTTCTTCAAAAGCTCTGACCATTCGTTTAATAGTTTATTCTCCTTTCCGAAAAATATATTTTGAAAATCAATATTGAACTGAAACATTTCAGTATAACAGAAATATTTTTCAAAAAAAAACAAAGATTTTACCCAAGTATACGACAAAGGATGCTGCAAGGTTGGATATGTATTAAAATCTTCTTTAGTATTTGTATTCATATTTTGTTATTGATACTTAGACGTTGCTTTAAACTTTGAACGTCATTAAATGGTTCCACGTGATTTTTCAACTACTGTAAAGATTCTTATATATCATGCCTCTTCCCTAAAAATATTAAGAAATAATAAAACGATTATTCTATGCGGCTTACGTATATTATTTTCGGATACTTCACTGGTTTTTTATAACATTTTAACCTATTGTCTTATAAAATCTTCTGATTTATATATTTGTCCCATGGTTTTCCTCTTGCTGAATGTGAAACGCCTTCTTTGTCTCTGTAATAACTTACACTAAGTTTCCGGAATTTCAGTGGGAAATATGGCGTGCATTTCATACGCATACTGAAAACAGCTGAAGGAATTCTGTAAATAAATTTTCTGTCTTAATATTAGCTTAAATTAAAAATAAAAAATATTTAATTACTAATAACTGAATAAGTCTAATATAAGTTCTAAGGTTGCTATTTATAGTCGTTTCTTAAGATAATGCCATGCAATGTCTTAACCAAGACGTACTTATCGTCAAGAATTTGATAAGTATATTTTGTGTTTTATAAAGCGATCTTCGACAATTTTCGGCCGAGAATGTAATAAAAATCACAAATTTGAATTTTTATAGGGTAATTTATTTTAAGCAGTTGTCACAAGTAAAACTGCAGCTTCATAAATATTTATAAATTTATTTCAATTTGTTTACAATTTTAATGTTATGCATTTCTTATTGTAATTTAGCTTTGGAATCGATTTTTATTAACGCTATTTATATTGTGATAATTTTTAAAACGAATTTAGAATCGAAGTTGTTTTTTTCTTGTTGTAGAGTAAGTTATATGAGTAAATATATGGTTTATAGTTATACAAATAATAGCTTATTTTAGGATGTCAGCTAAAAAACATATTCCATATACGCTGAGAGAAAAAATGTTATTAATCAATTTAATAAAATCACATAGCATTATTGATAATAAGAAGACTGATGCATATACGGTAAAAGACAAAAACACAGCATGGAATATTTTAACCGCAAAATATAATAGTCAACCAGAAGTGAATGTGAAGAGAGAAGTAGTACAACTGAAAGAGTTATGGGCTAATATAAAGCACCTGTATCTTTTTATTTTGTTTATATTGTACGTAGTATCTAATTAAAGAAACTTTTAGAAAAAGGAAAGAGAATACAGCAAGAAGACACTGTTTATTAAGTACGGGTGGAGGATCGCCATCAGATTTTGAAAGTGATCCAATACTAGAATTGGTTGATACCGACTCTGCAAACATAGATTTTGAATTTACAAATACTTATGATAGTACAGCCATATTTGAAGAAGAAAGTAATATTTATACATCAAAGTGAGATCAAAAGTAATATGTTTTCTGTTGTAGGTAATAAAGAAAATGAAGTGACAGTGGAATATTCAAATGAGCCAGAAATAGGTACATATTATTTGTTCTTGACATTGAAAAGGAGTGTTTTGTTATTAATACAGCCTATAAATGCAAATGTACTAATAATTTTTTTAGATGAAAGTACAGCAAACATACCGGTGTTGGAAGTTCCACATAATGAAACAAGTCAGAATCAAGAAAGATCAAGTAAGTTTACAATTTTTTTTATTAATTTTGTAACTTACATTTTATAATGGTTCTACTTTGTTGTTAGCTTCAATCAAGCCCAAAACTGGAAGAGAGAAACTGAAATTGGAAGAAATGTTGCGGAGGCAAAAACTGGAGGAGGCAATTGCACAGCAAGCTGAATTGCATGCAATTCGAGTGTCTGCTGCAAAGTTTGAACTGCAAGTGGTAGAAGATAATGCACTTCGTATGAAGTATGAAAAAGAAGCAGCATTGCTGAAGCTTGAGAGATGCCGACAAAATCTGCCATGAGCTGTCTTCGTATCTGTTGAGTTTCATTTACTTTAGAAACAAATTTTATTTATTATGGAGAAATTAAGTTTATTTTTTGTTGTTTGAGATATTAATTATTTATTTTTGTTATTGAGATATTAATTACTCTGGATTTTTTTTATTATAGAATTATTGTTTTTTGTTGTACTGAATTATTGTTTTTGTTTTGATATTAATGTGTAAACGTGGCTGTGAAAATAAAAGGCAAAGATTTTTACAAAGAGAGGTTTTTTTAATTTTTATAAAAGTAATAATTGTTTTAATTTACAAAATATTGTTGTACAAATCGTCTCCTAAATTGCAATCCATTTGCTTCATCCATGTTAGGAACATTTTCTAAATTAATCTCTTTTTCCACCTCCATCTCCTCGTTACACAATTCTGCATCATTTTGCCTAATGGCAATATTATGCAGGACAGCCGTGGCACAAATCACTGCTACAGTAGTTTCTAATTTAAGGCCTAAACCTCTGTTTAAGCAGGGAAACTTTCTTTTCCATATGCCAAAAGTTCTCTCCACTATGTTTCTTGTCCGGACATGCGAGAAATTATATCGATTTTCCTCTTCTCCAGCTAAAAATAATAGTTAACAATTGTTGCACTACTACATACAAGTACAGTTTGTATATGTATCTAATAATACTAACTTGGCTGAATAATAGGTGTTAATAAATAATGCCTACATGGGTATGCATTATCGCCTAGTAAGAGACTTGTTTCTCTTCTTTCCATTCTTACTCTCAAGCCACTGCGGTCAAATATAACACTATCGTGTGTGGACCCTGGATGTCGTACAACTATATCTAATATCTCAAGGTTTGGACCAGCTACAACCTACATATACATGTGTATAATATACAATTCAATTTACAGAAACGAACTTGTAATACCTGAACGTTCAATGAGAAGTACCCTTTTCTGTTCCTATACACTTCTCCATTATTTCCCCCAGGATTTAATATTTTAATCTGTGTCCCATCAACACACCCACAAACACGAGGAAATGCAGCAATTTCATAAAACTTTGCAATCTTCATTCTTTGTGCATTAGGATCAAGTGGAAAATGAATATATTCACGTACTTTTTCTGCAAGTAAAGTGGATACTCTTTTCACTACTAAACTTACAGTGGCTTGGCTTACACCAATTAAGTCCCCGTAAACTGCCTATAAGAAATATATTAATAGAATATAAAGTTTTATATGAAGTATCTGATTACTTGAAATGTTCCTGTAGCATAGAACCTCAAACAAATTAGTAGCTGCATTAATGGCGAGATTGGTAAGCCACGATTGCTTTCTTTTTGTAATCGTTCTCTTATCAATGGCAAAATTAAGTTTGCTACTATATTTTTAGTGAATCTATAGCGCCGGCGAAAATCTTCTGAAGGAAACCTTTCCATTGGATTCTCACTGTCTCTGATGTACCTTTTTGGTAATCGCATATTTTCTTCTTCCACTCTATTGGCATAATCTAAAAAGTCATCCAATTCATCTTGCGCATAAGCCATGACTACAGTGAATTCTTCAATTCTATAACATTGTATTTGCTAAACAAAACTTTCATGTGGTACTTCATTATTTTTAGTTAAAAACTTACTACGTTTAAAATCTTGTTAAGCAATGGTCAAGTCATCTAGAGCGAAGACTTGGACAAGACCGTGATAAGCAACGAGTTAAGTTCAACTTATTGCCAAGTATTGTTTATAAAACAGATAACTGGTGTTAAGCAATTGCTTAGCACAAGCAATTGCTTAAGAATCGACTATAAATAGCAGCCTTAATCTAAAGCGCTGGCTCCGTAAAACATAATCATATTATGGTAGTTACTTAAGGTCGTTGCTTGTACAACGCAGTTGTAGTAAAAATACTACTATAATTGTAGTAAGAGGGTTACTAAAAATCCTAGTACGAAAGTTACTATAAAATTTAGTAGAAATTTTACTATAAAAGTGCAGTGAGAAATGATACATAAATTAGTGAAAAGTTTACCACATAATTGTAGTACAAAAACCGCCATAAAATACTTTGTTATTCTTAGCAGTAAAACGTTTATTGTAATATTTCCGACTGATTAATGTAATTTTCATTAGTTTTGTAATGATGTCGAGATTAATATTTTATTACTTTCCTTTATTTTCACTTGAATTGCTAATAATTGAATAAATAAGTTATAATATGAAATACTAGTTCTGTAAAGCAAATCATATTCCTTTATAACCAATAATCGCCATAAAAGAAATAGACATACGCACCTTCAAATTAGCAAAAAATAACATTACGTGAGAAAAGAATGGGTTCTACGTATGAAGCAATCTTTAAAAACAACACAGTATGATGTATGATGAATAACAAATTTTGAAAACTATATAGGTATTAACTACTACCAACACTAGCATCCTAATTTGTAATATTAGTAATTGAATTATCCGTTCAACTTTTGCATCAACACATTAGATAGGTACTAGGTACAGAATTATTTTGCCATTATCACACCAACCTTCTTTGATTTTGATTGCACAACACGTGGAAAACAGTATCAAGAATAAATGAGAAAATCTAATTTTACAATATTATCGCTTTATGTATTTAACACAAACGTTACTATATAAATTAGATTTTAATTCGCGTAAGTGCAATAATAAAGAAATGTATCTTTCCGTATTAAACCAAACCAAAAGTTTGTGCAACCTATATAAATAGTAACTCTTGAAAATCACAATTGTCGATTTGACTAAAAGTTGTGTTGTATAGCACAACAATATGTTAACTAGAAACATATTTTTGCTATTGCAACTAATCGACGTTATATTCACAATTCAGTGTTTATATAATTTACTACAATACCAAACTACAAGAAAATAGTTTTTCGTGACACTTACACTAGTAAAATTTAATGATCGCCTTTTTATCCTATACCACAAATGTAAGACCTATTACCACAATACATTTACTACAAATATTTTGTTCTCTATACAACTACATTTCTCTTTATGTAGTCTGATTTGTTTAGTCTGTGGTTAGAGTAAATTTTCCTCAACGTTTGACAGTATTGCTCTAGTTAGTCTGTAGTTACTCGGTTAGAATGAAAATTCAATACTTCCACTCATGTATAATTTTTTCATTCTAACCTTGTTACAGAATCTACTATTATGACACCAGTTTTGGTTGTATAAAATTTTCTCTATAACATGCTAATTTTATTTTTTTGGATGTTAGTAACAAAAAATATAGCACCAAACCATATTTAAATGTCAAATATCAACAATTTACATTAAATCATAATCTTCGTTAGCTCTAATAAATTTCGAGGTCGCTATAAATTCAAATCTTTATTTACTCTTCTTCATATAATCAGAATACAAATAAATATCAACTTGTATATTGGAGTAATAAAAAAAAAATTATAATAAATATCTTTTTTCTTCCTTAAATTAAACTTAGCCTTTGTCCATAAAGTAGACAAAAGTCGTAGGTACAAATAAGTTTTGTTGATCGAAATTAATAGAGGCTTTAGATATTACAAAGGGTTCAGAGATGCGTTAAAAACGACGACAAACACCTGGTGTAGACAAGATGCGTATGATTTTTCATCGAGGTACCACAATTCTAAAGAATTGACCTAACTTCAGTTATCCTCATTAACTGCTTGAATGAACAACTACAATGCGAGTGTATTCGCTGTTGCAGTTGGTATCCCGTTTATACGAGTTACAAGGATATACCTCGGTATTTATTTTCAAGTAAACTTTAATATTCCAAACTAATAATTATTAATTACTATAGTTTTCTTTTATGTAGGTATAGATGTTATTCTTTTAAATTATCATATATTCTTTGCCACTACAACAATTCTAGTTTTTTACTTTTTCTATCAGTTTGCTTAATATGACTGCTTTTGTTAGGAAAGGTTCGACTGTTAGATCTCGGTGTGCCTTTGTACCTTTGTGCCTTTGCGACTAAATACCGGATTATTTGCTATACATTAAGCTGTATGGCATTTGCCCCTTCGTAACCTAAAAGCATTTTTAACTGATTGGACAATGTGATAAGGGTTGTAATAAGGTGAATTTTGAATGTATGTACAAAAAATACTGAAACTGAATATAACTACTATAAAATATGAGATGGTAAGCATTGTATATAGGGTGAATTGGAAAGAAAGTACCACAAGGCAGTATGGTATATTCAATATGTATGTAAATATCAAGCAGATAGGAACTAAATAAACGAATTTTAGCGGCGTCTAATGTATTATTTTTATATAGTACTCTTCATTATAAAGGCTAAGATATTTTTAATAAGACTTTCACAAATAAAAATATTTCCGGCTAACATATTGCTGTGACTCATGCAAATTATCAGTTATGTAAATTTATTTAAATTATTTAAATATTTAATTAGGGCAGAATCAAGCATATATCCTAGTGCTAGGCCTTATGCTAGACTAGAATCTTATAGTTTCTGCAGAAAAGTAGGTTAAGCAATTTCACACTTCACTAGCTGAGTTTTAAGGTTACACTAATGATACTTTTCTCAGGGGCAGAAAAAAAAATAACAATGTTCCTTCCCCAAAGTGAATGCTCTCAAGATGCCTCCAGGTCAGATAAAATAAATGAAAATACAGAAATATCTTATAACATAATTTATTAAGATATTAAATTAAAACAGAACAAGTATATTTACAAACAAAAGAAAATTTATGTACAAAATCAAACTCTTGCATGTTATGATAATATGATAATAATAAAAAAAAACTAATACAGTAATTATGATCAAAACGATAATAACAATTAAATCAGAAAATATTCTACTAAACACACTAGTTACATACTTATTCATGAATATTTAAGCTAAACAATCAACAAGTCAAAGTTTTGCTAAATGTCGTGACTTATACTGGATAGTAATTAAATAAAAAAAAATAATGAATTCCCACGGTCCAAATAATATACACATTAACACATGGATTCTGCTTTGACGTTAACACTGCCCAGCGCCTTTTCTCGCTCCCGAACAGTATCTCCAAAACAAACGCACGCAAATTGGTAAGCCAGGGCTCCGTTCTACGAGTTCATCTTTCGACTCGTTGCACACATCCCTAGCGTACACAACCACGTGTCCAGTCTTAATGTAATATATCTATTAAATTATTATTACGTGCTTAAATAGTGTTTTAAAATATTGACTCTGTTCTGATTAGTACTGCCCAGCGCCTTTTCTCGCTCCCAAACAGTACCACCAAAACCAATTCCTGTTTCCAGGATGAATCAACGCTCCATACTATGAATGAATCACTTAATTCATTGTACACATGGCTGTCCGATTACCCAACACGTCAAATCTTAATACACAAGCACAAAAAAAAAATTGTGAAAGTATATTCATAAAAAAAATTAAATTTCCAACCTCGTTTAAACTCCAGCATAAACCACCACATAAAATTCTGTTCAACACTATATACAAAACAAACAAAAATATACACAATTAAACTACCTTAATTCTTCATATAATTGGTTAAACTCATCCATATCAAATATTTATATAAATAAACTTTTACACAATAAAAATATTCTACAAAAAAAAACTTACAACAAACTTAATACTTTTGACCTTCTACAGATTTGCAAACGTAAAGTGTCTATACTTATATCCAAAATTAAAAATAAATTCTCTCATTAAATATAAAACAAAACTATTACAATTACTAAAATCTTTCACCGTAACGCATAGTGTTATACCATCGCGTGTTAAAATAAAACATTCCAGTTCCCCAAAAATATTTGTCTCTCTTAAAATATTTATAAGTTTTATCTATGCGAAATTATTCTAAGTTATCAAAATAAAATTAATTCATAAAAATATTACAAGTCCCAAATTATTAAAAATTATTCTAAGTTATCAATCAATATTTAGGAAAATATTACATGTCCAAATTTATTAAAAATTATTCTAAGTTCTGATTTTTATTAAATTCTTCATAATTTATAAGTATAGGCACCAGTGTTTATTTTTAAGAGCGGTTCGCACCTGCATCAATCTGCAAAAATTCTCGCGTTTTATCTTTATATTAACATTTATCATAATAAAAAACTTAGACATGCTTTGTACCGGCTATCTTTCCTGTTCCAAAAATGCATATCGACTTTACTGCCCCTTGCGACAAATCGATACTTCTCTCGCTTGACATGTAAACAAATATCGATTTAAATGTTGACGTGTTTACGTCAATTATAATTGTACAAAAATTTTTAAAGACATCAATATGTAAATGTTACATATAGTTATTACGTTATTTACAATATACAATCTAAGTATTTATTGCCATTTATGTGTTACACGTTCGTAATTGGTGATAGCATATATCGAATATACTTCGGGCCAATTCATTGAACGGTCTCCGACATCATATCTTTTCCCCGCTGAAGTTACCGAAAACACTTTGTTGTGAATATTTACTTGATATAATATACGTCTTATTCTAGTTATTAATTTCTTGAATAAAATTTATAATAAGATTCTTACACTACTTTAATTAATTTAATTGAGATTTTCTGAAATATTAACTTAATAAATAAATATCTACATACAAGGGAGATAGTTTAATTTTGTTCATGACTTTTATAAATTAAATAAAACTAAATTTAGTTATACTAAATCTAAAAGTGATCTGGAGAAAACTTGTTTACAATTCAATTCCGGACTCAAGGTCACTGCAATATGCAATGTCTTCGACAAAGATTGAAAGACGTTTGAATCGCCCGCGCTTTTTTTATATCGGAAAGTTTGTGCTTCTAGAAGATATACTGGTAATCATTAGTAGCGTCTTACTATTACATTGTTTTTATTTTGATTTTCGTTTTCATCTACTTACTTAATTGTTTTACTCATTTAGTACTAGAAAGGATTTTCTTATTGCCACTGTTTACATCCGTATATTAGTATCGGTAAGCGACGAAGCAGTCATAATAGATCCGTACAAATATAACCAACATTCGCTTTTAGGTTAATGATCGTTTTCACAGATTTGCACAGCAAATTTATTGTTGAGGCTTATTTTCAGGAATACGCAATCATCAAGGAATATGGGATTAGTTCTATCAAAATTACTACCAGCAATTTCAAGAAAAAATTCCCAGCGTAGAATTTACGCATGAATGCTTTGTACAGCATGTTCGTCGTGTAATAAACAGATTTTGCAGAACAGGGAATGTTGCTGAAGGAAAATCTACAGGTCCTTTTATTGTTCTAATCTAACTGAACAAGTTGTTGCGGATATTAATCAAAGAATGAGATTCCTAAAAAAACCTTCACGGTGCTTATCAGCCCAAACAAATTTATCACTTGGTACCTGCCGAAAGGCTTGCAAGAAAGTTCTTGATTTACATACATAAAAAATAACTGTAACTCATGAATTGTTATCTCCGAATTTTCCACGTCATACCCAGTACTGTGAATGATTTAATGAAGTTTTAAACAATGACTATAATGTCTTGAATTTTACTTTCTTCAGCGATGAAGCATGGTTTCATCTCAGCGGATATAAAAATTCACAGAACAATAGAATTTGGTCTGCAGAAAATCGTCATATTTTCGTAGAGATTCTGTTACATCCTCAAAAGGTGTCAAGAAGAAGAATCATCGGTTCTATCTTTTTTCATTAAAACATTGTTGCGAATACCTATCAAAATCTAATTTTAAATTATTTTATTGAACAATTTCACAATGATGAGTTGCAACTTAGTTATTTTCAACAAGATGGTGCTACAGCCCACACTGCACAGAGAACATTAGATTATCTACAACAGTTTTTGTCCCCCTCGATCACCAGATTTGACCCCTTTGGATTATTTTATGTTTGGTTTTTAAAGAATAAAGTTCATTCTAACCGTATCCATTACAAAATACAATTTTGGAAGCTGTAAATGACATTAGACCAGAAATATTACACAATGTGTTCGACAATGTGAAAAAAAGAGTGAATTTGTGTTTGAATTTAGATGGGCAGCATTTTGAACAAATGTTGTTATTTAACTAAAAATGTTGCTCGTCCTGAATTTATAAATGCAGTGGCTGTCCTATTTTTCGAAATTTTGATTTATAAGGAGGATACATACCTTCAATTCTCAAAAATTTCAGCTTGTAACACCGAAACACCCACGAAAGTAGTAATTTTTGCAGCTCTACTATATCAGTAAACGTGTCTGAATATTGAATTTTTTTGATTGAAAAGTTATTATACATAAATCTCTATAGAATCCATAATCAACGCGATATTTGAAAAATACGGCTATTTGATAAGAGCCGTATAAGACCATAAATAAATATTCGGCAATAAAATACAAAAATATAATTTATTTAACAAAAAATTGATATTTATTCGGGGAATATTTCATGTACAGCATCAGGAACGAATAAAAAATCGTGTGTTTGCTTTCCTAAAAATATTTTGAAAAGACAATTCTATTACAGCTTATACCCACTTACTGATGAACGAGTTATGTATTTGGTTAAAATAAGTCAGATAAATATATTTTCGCAGGAATACGTATATGTATTTTCAGCTTTATAAAATTTTGATCAATAAAAATGAATTTCTTTTCCGCTCGCACTATACAGGGTGTAACAAAATAAGTGTAAAACATTTCAGGGGGTGATTCCTTAGCGAAAAAGAGATAGGGTCTTTCATATAAAAAAACTTCAATGGAGCATCCCTTGTTAAGATACAGCCCCATAAAGGGGGTACATAAAATTTGTTTTACAATTTTTCTCACAAACACTAAAAATGTAATTTATTTCCAATGTAACTTTTTGTCTGATTATTTGTTTACCATTTAAAAATTTATTCCCAATAGCTTGTTTCATTCGAAACAAAAAATTTTTTGCCCAAAAGTAATCAGTTCGCAGCAAAAAATTATTTTACGAACAACTACAGAGATACATCGTCATAAAACGAAAATGTAAAACTAATTTATTTAGTAGGCCGCTAGTAGTGGTATCACGCTGTCAGTTTGTAAATTTTTGAAATTGAATTAATACTTAATTGTGTGTCGTTGTTTTGTTCGTAATTTGTTAGTTTAATAATTCTCTTGTTATTAAAATGGCATACACAAATGAGGAAATGGCTGATATGCATTACGTTTACAGTCTGTCGCAGGGGAATGGGTTAGAAGCTTCAAGAAGATATGCTGAAATGTATCCTCAACGGCAGCTTCCTTCGCATAGAATATTTGCCCGACTTCATCAACGATTACGAGAATATGGTTCATTCGACAAAAGAACGCAGGATTGTGGTCGCCATCGAGAAGTTAGAACAACACATCTTGAAGAAGCAGTACTTAATTTGGTTGAAGAACAACCTACTAGCAGTACTAGAAAGATTGCTTTCGAGTTAAATGTTGATCATATGACGGTATTTCGAATTTTAAAGGAACATCTCTTATACCCTTACCATCTGCAACGAGTACAGGCACTGTTACAGCGAGATTTTCCGAACCGTCTTGAATTTTCCAATTGGATGCTGGAAATGATTAGAAGAAATCCTGACTTTCTGAAGACGATCGAATTCACAGACGAATGTACTTTTTCTCGGGACAAGATAATTAATTTTCATAATAACCACATATGGGCTGATGAAAACCCTCACGCTATTGTACAAGCTAACCATCAAGAACACTTTTCTCTTAACGTGTGGCTCGGAGTTATTGGGGATTATTTAATTGGCCCTCATTTTCTACCTCCTCGATTAAATGGTGAGGCATACACTCAATTTTTAAGAGAAGTGCATCCAGTACTGCTGGAGGAAGTTCCTTTGGGCGTCAGAAGGGATATGTTTTTTATGCATGATGGGGCTCCCGCCCATTTTAGTCAAGCAGCACGTCAGCATTTAACCCAAACATATCCAAATCATTGGATAGGTCGAGGAGGACCACAGAATTGGCCCGCTCGATCCCCGGATCTCAATCCTCTCGATTTCTCTACTTGGGGCCATTTACAGACTTTGGTTTATCCTACTCCTGTTCGCGATGTAGAGGACTTAAGAAACCGCATCATCGATGCGTGCAGGGTAATTAGAGAGAATCCAGGAATATTTGAGCGAATACGTGGCTCAATGCGCCGACGTCTAGACGCATGTGAAGGTGGACATATTGGACATTTACTATTATTTCTACATGTTTTATGTTTTGTTATTAATAAATTAGTTTTGTTTATTCATCTTTAATCATATATATTTTGATGCAGGTAGTAACTACAAAATAACAATACTAATCCAGTTCGCATTTATGACGATGTATCTCTGTAGTTGTTCGTAAAATAATTTTTTGCTGCGAACTGATTACTTTTGGGCAAAAAATTCAAGAGACATTTTTTGTTTCGAATGAAACAAGGTATTGGAAATAGATTTTTAAATGGTAAACAAATAATCAGACAAAAAGTTACATTGGAAATAAATTACATTTTTAGTGTTTGTGAGAAAAATTGTAAAACAAATTTTATGTACCCCCTTTATGGGGCTGTATCTTAACAAGGGATGCTCCATTGAAGTTTTTTTATATGAAATATCCTATCTCTTTTTCGCTAAGGAATCACCCCCTGAAATGTTTTACACTTATTTTGTTACACCCTGTATAGAGATATTATCAAATTAATTAAAATAGCTGTTTTCTTAAATGTTGTATTTATTAAACGTGCACTATTGTTATACGTATATACTTAATACGATACTTGCATTATACATTCTCATCAATAACAATTAATCCTTTTAAGTTTTAGATACAGGTAGTAACGAAATCGAGAATGCGCCTGTCCATGTTTTTGTTGATTATGTAAAAGATTCTTGTAAGGATACTGTTTCATATGACTTTATCATATCATTGTTTCTTAGTTGTGTCGTTTATTTTAATATTTCTTCTTTTTTCACTGTCTTATTTTGTTATATTTGGTATTTATATAAACCCTCCGAATTTAAAATTCACGATATATTATCAGCATCAATAAATTATGTTTATCATTTAGTTTGCTATTTATTTACTTAATCATAAATATATTTCTTGCATCAACAACTGTTGGATGTTACTGACAATAAAATGGAGTCACAAAAGTGATGTGTTATTTAGCTTAGACACGGTATACGTGGTGAGAAGCGCCGGCTGCAACCGCTGACAATAAACTCCCTGATCTAACTACAATACTCCAGATTAGCTGATGGCCCTAAGCATCGTTCGAGCCGTTTTGTTCTACATTCACTGTCAACTGTCCCTCGGCAGATCACGACCACAAAACGACCCATTAGATAATTGATATGTTCATGACCACTTATATCAGTTGTACCATCTAGTTTAACAGTTCGCTGTCCTGCTAACCAGATAGAGATTTTAAAAGGATTGGGGTGGAAAAACATAGTTTTGATATAGCGACGCATAGTGTAATATATACACATCTTTTTTATTTATTCCAGCGTTGAAATAAAAATAATAAAATCAACACGTACATACACAGGTGTTCATTTCAAAACTTCCCACTCTAAATTTCTGGAAGTCTGGAAATCTATGAAAAATATTCTGAAACACGTAAGAAGTATTATTGTGGGGGCTATTTCTTGATGCAAAAATTGACTCAACTACTTTAATCCCCTGCTCCGGGAGCTATCCCCCTAAAAATCTTAAATGTAAAGGGGTATCGACTAATACGCTATTTTTAAGGTCGTTTGAAACATCGCATTTTGGTTGTTACTTTTTTAAAATTGATCGATTTGTTTAGAAAATTTAAAAAAAAATCTTTTCGTGTGTTTAGTTTTTTGTTTTTTGTTCTGGGCTTAAATATCTAATACTTGAGTATTAGATATTTAATATAACTGGTTAAAGTGTTTTGTTTTTGTTTTCATAGTTATTTAAGAATTCAATTTTTTTTGCAGAAAAATGTAATAAATCGGTATTGAATGCGATATTCGCGAATTATTTGTAAAGCAGTGCTATCCGATAAGAGTAAAAGTGTTTACTTTTTAATACATCAATTATTCAATATATTTGTCTAGAAAGCTTCACTTGCGATATATTTGCAAAAATTGTTTTTCAATAAGAGTAAAAGACCTCCTTCCGGTAACAATTTCGAAAAACATTTTTTATCAAAAACTTCTACTAACTACTTTTGTATTCTTTGGAAATTTGAACTAAGTAGTTGGCGAGATATTGGTAATTTTTACTTTCTTATACGTAGTATAAGGAAGTATTGTGATGACGAAAATTTTCGACCTCGAGATTTTTGCAGATGTCCACGTTTTGAAGTCCCCTGATACCGAAAAAGTGGTTTTTAAAAAATGTGTCTCTCTCTCTGTGTGTGTGTGTCTGTGTGTATGTGTGAGACCACGATAGCGGTCAAACCGCTGTAGATATCAATTCCAAATTTTGTATTTACGAGTATAATCTCCCTCTTGAGATCTGATTAGCTTTTCAGTAAAATTGGTTGACCGGAAGTAGCAGTTTACTTCAGCGAAAAAGTCGAATTTTGCCAATATTTCGTCAACTACTAAGTTTAAACAAATTTAAAAGGAATTCATATATACTTAAAATTAAAATTGCGAGTAATTTTATTTAAAAAGTTTTTCGAAATTCCTACCGGAAGTACGTCTTTTACTCTTATCGAAAATTATTTTTTTGCGAATATTTCGCAAGTCATGCTTTTTAGACAAGTACGTTACGGGTATAAAAGTATTTAAAACATAATTTTCAATATCTCTTGTATAAAACAAATTTCAAAATTCAGACCAGAAGTACCACTTTTACTCTTACCGAATAGCGATTTTTTGCAAATATGTCGTAAATTATGCATTCTATATACAGGGTGTAACAAAATAAGTGTAAAACATTTCAGGGGGTGATTCCTTAGCGAAAAAGAGATAGGGTCTTTCATATAAAAAAACTTCAATGGAGCATCCTTTGTTAAGATACAGCCCCATAAGGGGGGTACATAAAATTTGTTTTACAATTTTTCTCACAAACACTAAAAATGTAATTTATTTCCAATGTAACTTTTTGTCTGATTATTTGTTTACCATTTAAAAATTTATTCCCAATAGCTTGTTTCATTCGAAACAAAAAATGTCTCTTGAATTTTTTGCCCAAAAGTAATCAGTTCGCAGCAAAAAATTATTTTACGAACAACTACAGAGATACATCGTCATAAAACGAAAATGTAAAACTAATTTATTTAGTAGGCCGCTAGTAGTGGTATCACGCTGTCAGTTTGTAAATTTTTGAAATTGAATTAACACTTAATTGTGTGTCGTTGTTTTGTTCGTAATTTGTTAGTTTAATAATTCACTTGTTATTAAAATGGCATACACAAATGTGGAAATGGCTGATATGCATTACGTTTACGGTCTGTCGCAGGGGAATGGGTTAGAAGCTTCTAGAAGATATGCTGAAATGTATCCTCAACGGCAGCTTCCTTCGCATAGAATATTTGCCCGACTTCATCAACGATTACGAGAATATGGTTCATTCGACAAAAGAACGCAGGATTGTGGTCGCCATCGAGAAGTTAGAACAACACATCTTGAAGAAGCAGTACTTAATTTGGTTGAAGAACAACCTACTAGCAGTACTAGAAAGATTGCTTTCGAGTTAAATGTTGATCATATGACGGTATTTCGAATTTTAAAGGAACATCTCTTATACCCTTACCATCTGCAACGAGTACAGGCACTGTTACAACGAGATTTTCCGAACCGTCTTGAATTTTCCAATTGGATGCTGGAAATGATTACAAGAAATCCTGACTTTCTGAAGACGATCGAATTCACAGACGAATGTACTTTTTCTCGGGAAAAGATAATTAATTTTCATAATAACCACATATGGGCTGATGAAAATTCTCACGCTATTGTACAAGCTAACCATCAAGAACACTTTTCTCTTAACGTGTGGCTCGGAATTATTGGGGATTATTTAATTGGCCCTCATTTTCTACCTCCTCGATTAAATGGTGAGGTATACACTCAATTTTTAAGAGAAGTGCATCCAGTACTGCTGGAGGAAGTTCCTTTGGGCGTCAGAAGGGATATGTTTTTTATGCATGATGGGGCTCCCGCCCATTTTAGTCAAGCAGCACGTCAGCATTTAACCCAAACATATCCAAATCATTGGATAGGTCGAGGAGTACCACAGAATTGGCCCGCTCGATCCCCGGATCTCAATCCTCTCGATTTCTCTACTTGGGGCCATTTACAGACTTTGGTTTATCCTACTCCTGTTCGCGATGTAGAGGACTTAAGAAACCGCATCATCGATGCGTGCAGGGTAATTAGAGAGGATCCAAGAATATTTGAGCGAATACGTGGCTCAATGCGCCGACGTCTAGACGCATGTGTAATGACTGAAGGTGGACATATTGAACATTTACTATGATTTCTACATGTTTTATGTTTTGTTACTAATAAATTAGTTTTGTTTATTCATCTTTAATCATATGTATTTTGATGCAGGTAGTAACTACAAAATAACAATACTAATCCAGTTCGCATTTATGACGATGTATCTCTGTAGTTATTCGTAAAATAATTTTTTGCTGCGAACTGATTACTTTTGGGCAAAAAATTCAAGAGACATTTTTTGTTTCGAATGAAACAAGGTATTGGAAATAGATTTTTAAATGGTAAACAAATAATCAGCCAAAAGTTACATTGGAAATAAATTACATTTTTAGTGTTTGTGAGAAAAATTGTAAAACAAATTTTATGTACCCCCTTTATGGGGCTGTATCTTAACAAGGGATGCTCCATTGAAGTTTTTTTATATGAAAGACCCTATTTCTTTTTCGCTAAGGAATCACCCCCTGAAATGTTTTACACTTATTTTGTTACACCCTGTATAATAAAATTTATTAAGAGTAAAAAAGTATTTAGAGTTGGATTTTCAATATTTTTTGTATACATAAATTTTAAAATTCGGACCGGAGTAGCACATTTACTTTTAGCGAGTAGCACTTTTTTTCGAATATCTTGCAAAGTATGCGATTTATTAAGAGAATGAAAGTACTTAGTATAGGATTTTGAATCATTTTTGTATAAAAAATTCTTAAGATTATATAGTTTGAAACGCTCATACGTAGAAGAAAGTCTAGAGGTGGCCACACCTCATCTTTTTCCACTGAAATAAGGTGTACTGAATTATCTGAAAATGTAATCAGATTTTAATATAATGATGGTCACATACGCTAACACACAAACAGATATTTTTAAAAACCGCTTTTACTGTATCAGTGAACATGCAAAAATCTGAAGGTAGAAAATTTTCATTACCAGTCTAAAGACCGAACTAAAAGACACCAAAAAACGGAAAAAGGCATAAAATTTTAACAAAAAAAAAGAATTAAAAAGACATTATTTCAATAAGACATTACTGTATTTAACTAATATTTTATTTTCACCAAACATACATTTCTAAACAAATTTACTTTCAGAAAACTACTAATTCCGAAAACCATTGCTCTAATAACATTTTATTTTCATCAGTAATACATTTTCAAACCGAACTTTTATATAAGAAAAACTTTTTTTGTCAAAATTTTATGCCTTTTTTAATGCTTTTTTCTGTTTTTTTGGTGCCCTTTAATCCAGTCTTTAATTATCACAAAGAAAGGTAAAAGGAAATGTAATATATCAACTAATTAAACAAAATAGGAATACATGGTATAAAAGTAAAATAAGTTATTTAAATATTCACACAATTAATTTTCAACTCGTGATGAAGTATAATTACTTCAAACTCCCAATAGAATACCTCTGTAAATAAATAAATACATCACCGCGAGGCTCTAAAATGGCTTTGGTTCTTTAATGGAATATTTAATATTTTGTGTCATTTTGTTTATTATATGTTTTAATACAAATTCCCGCGATGTTTATTGTATTCATACCTTTTATTATGTCCATTATGTAGATTATGAAACAACAAAATCTAGGGCAGTTTTACTCTTTTATACATAGTATAAGGAGTGTGATGATGAAAATTTTTGACTTCGAGATTTTTGTAGATGTCCACGTTTTGAAGTCTCCTGATACCGAAAAAGTGGTTTTAAAAATCTCTCAGACAGAGCGAGAGAGAGAGACTCTCTCGCTCTGTCTGTCAGTGTGTGACCATGATAGCGGTCAAACGGCTATAGATATCAATTCTAAGAGATATATTTAGGTGTATAATTTCTTTCTTGAGATCTGATTAGATTTTCAGTAAAACCGACAGACCGAAAGTAGTAGTTTACTTCAGTGAAAAAATCGAATTTTGCCAATATAATAATAATAATAATAATATCGTTTATTTGCTATAGATTCATACAGAACACGAGCAACTGTCAGAATAGAAATAAAATAAGAACAAAAATACAGATAAAATATACAGATAGAAACATATATATATATATATATATATACAACAAACTAACTATTAACTAACAAAACATACACAGTGATTACAATAAGCAAGTACATCAACGAACAGGGCAACAATGTTCATTATAAGAATAGAAGGCTTCCCCCAAAAGAAAATTTTTTAAAGTTTTTTTAAATTTATTCACATTAGAAGAAGACAGCAGCTTAACATTTGCTGGTAACGCGTTATACGCCTTAATTGCTCTATATCGAGGCCCATCCTCAAACGCTTTAGAGCGATGCAGTGGCACAACAAAGTCATCACAGCTCCTGGTTTGCATGGCACTATATATATCTTTATTTCTCAATGACACGTTCTCACCCCCAATCAAAAACATTACCAGTTCGTATATATATAGGGACGCCAGGGTCATGATATTCATCTGGCGAAACAAGTCACGGCAAGGCGAGTTATAAGGGGCACCGCACATCGATCTCACAATACGCTTTTGGAGCACAAAAATATTTGAAAAGCATGGGGAAGATCCCCAGAATATAACTGCATATCTAAGCCGTAACTCCACATATGCAAAATAAAAAGATTTCAATGAGAAAACCGTGACACTTCGCCTCAGAACTCCCATCCCATACAACGCTGAGCCAAGTTTTTTAGAGAGCTCCGCACAGTGAGCACCCCAGGTCAATCGCCGATCCACAAGCAAGCCAAGGAAACCGCACCGCTCCGCCTCCGGAACCGAACCACCCGAAGACCCAACATATATACTGTAATCTCGATGGACACCCCTCGAAAAATGAATTAAGCCGGTTTTGCTATGATTCAATGTTAATTCATTATTGGCGCACCATACTGTCATGTCCCCAACTATACCCGTGACCACTCCAGACAAGGCGGCCACCGACGCTTCAGCCACCACACAAGTGGTATCGTCCGCATACTGGGATGTTACACAACCCTTCAGAGACCCACACAAATCGTTAACAAAGATTAAAAACAACGTGGGCCCCAAAATCGAGCCCTGTGGAACACCATTCACTATGGCCGATAACCCAGACAGATGCGTTTTCTTAGTGTCCTTCAATTTTCCGATTATGGAAGTAACCTGATGCCTATTAGATAGATATGATCTAAATATTTCCAATGCAACACCACGCACCCCGTAATGTTCCATTTTCTTTAATAATATGTTGTGATTGATGACATCAAATGCCTTCGTTAAGTCAAAAAATATTCCCGCCGTTAATCGTTTTTTATCCAAACCATCATAAATGTAATCTAAAGCATTGTAAATAGCGTTTTTTGTAGATTAATTTTCCATGAAACCATACTGATGCGGGCTAAAAATGTCATTTGCTTTCAAAAAAGACCGCAATCTATCATTCAACAACTTCTCATATATTTTACTGAATGCTGGTAGTAATGAGATAGGACGATAATTTTCCAAGGCATTTGATTTACCCTTCTTTAAGCATGGGATAATTTTAGCAATTTTGAGTTTGTTGGGAAAGACCCCACAACACATTGCTTTATTCACCGCATAAACCAATGGAGTTGCAATAAATGAGCTAACATATTTCAAAACAAAGTAAGGAATTTCGTCTATGCCAGCTGATTTCTTCACTGCCAATTCCTTAATAATTCTGTCCATTTCGACAGTGTCAGTTGGAACCAGAAACATGGTATTACAATTTTCCGTAATACCCGACATATCCGGGACAAGTCCGGGCCCCTGGTTGGCAACAGCAGAAACACTGAAAAAGTCATTAAACAGATTGGCTAGGTGAGCAGGATTAGCCACAGGCTCTCCCGACTCATCCAGCACCTGGATATCTCCTTCATTTACCGACTTAGTCTCCCTCTTTATTATGTTCCAGGACGTTTGACTTACATTTCGCGATTCCAAAAGCAACCCGTCATAATATTTTTTCTTAGCAGAAGAAACCATATCATTATATTTACCTTTATTTGCTTTGTATGCAACTATTCAGTTTAAACAAATTTATAAAGAATTCAAATGTAGTCAAAATCAAATCTGAGAAAAATGTTATTAAAAAAGCTTTTCGAAATTCTTACCGGAAGTAGGTCTTTTACTCTTTTCAAAAATCAGTTTCAAGTCATGCTAATATCCTGCAAAGTATGTATTCTATAGAGATTTGGTAAGAAAATAGATAAAAAAATTCTTAAAATTGTATAATTTGAAACAGTCATGCGTATAAGAAGGTCCTGTGGTGACCACCTTTTATCTTAATATGAGAGTATTAATATATATTTCTATTTATTTGAATCAAAAGATAGAAATTATAATAAATGTCAAAACCAAAAGGAACTAATAATAATAATAATAATAATAAAATTAAATACACTTTACACAAAAAATAACTTGTAAAATATTATATAATATTAAAAAAAAATGTATTTGAGGCAAATTCAAGTTGATATTCAGTATCTGGATATATAATAATAATAATAATAATAATAATAATACACTATACATACCGCAAGTAATATGTTACTATTTAAACCCTAGCAATGAAAATTAACGCTTAAAATAACAAAACCCTCATATAAACTGACTTATTATGTAGTCTATAATATTTAGAGCATTCATGGAAGAATTTGTATGTTGTTTAAACTATTTTTTATTTAACTAAAAATTCCTACTGCTCTGACTTTCAAATATAAAATGAGTTCATGCTATATGAATTCTTATTTAATTAGGAAATCACCATTTCGGAGAGTTTTCAATTTGACACTTGTAAAATTAGTTAAATTAACATTTCTATAATACTGAGGGATTAAAAAGTAACGGAATATTGAATACAAAACTTTTATCCGTTTATGCCAATTCGATAATAGAAATTTACCAAAACCTACACTTTTTGGATATTAGATTTAATTCCTTACAATAAAGGTAAATATGCAATTAACTTACATAGTTACCTAAGAGGTATGTTAAGCTTATAGCGGTACCCCAGAGCCTGAGAAAGTGGAAGTAAGTTTTGATATTCAAGTGCCTCAGTCGTGTTGTGAAGTGTTCAAGGCATACTTGGGACATCTCCAAAGGAAAAGGGTAAATATTTTTATTTTAACTATATTACTTTTATCTTAAAATATTACTAAATAATATTTTGTCTAATAATTTAAAATCTAACAAAAGTAGTCTTTAAGAATAGAATTTATATATAAAGAAAACAGTAAAACATTCAAGTTATCCCAATAAAATTTAATCAATAATAAAGAAATACATAAACTGAAGTATTCAAATTGTATATTTAATATTTATTATATGTATTATTAAAATAAAACCATATAAAAATTGGTTATTTCCTTTAAAAATCTATTTTACCGGTACTTCAACGCTCTTATAATTATGGAAGTTAATTTTGATATTCTTGTCGGTTCTTGGGTGTTAAACAGGTCATCAGAAACGGACGATTGCCACCCGCTGGGTTAAAAGGAAGCGTAACATGTTAATGGGGCGGTTTTCCCCAACATCTAAATCTTTAACAGGTATTCCATAAACTGATTAAGTATTTTTGAACACTTTAAGTATTATCCAAAATGTAAATTTAATATTTACTTTGCCATAAACTAATTTCTCCGTAATTATATTACAAGTTAAGCGACCTTTGTCTCCGATAAGTACAATACTTGAGGCCTACGCAAAATTTCTTACTCATAGAAAACAGTTTTAATATAACACACAGGTATATTTAAAATAAGGAAACAATTTTTCAGAAAATAATAAAAATTGTAATTTTTAATTTATTTGTTTTACAATTTAGTTCAAATGATTCACGTCCATTACTTTTAATAGAATTATTAGAATTATAATGCTATATTTATATAAACAGAATAAAATCTTTCATTCACATTTCGTCGTGAATGAGGTATACCTACAGGTTCATATAGTTAATTCAAGAAACTTTAATAAGATTGAGCAAAAATAGAAGTAGAAGTTAATATTTGCATTGTGATTTTATTCAGAGAGATTCCATTAAATATTAATTATTGTTATTTTTTTTAGTGTAATCAATGTATTTTCAATACTTTTAGTTATCGGATTAATTAAGATCTATACTTGACTGATATGTATATTGTCATTTCAGTTGATTTAAATTATTATAGCCAATTGAAATAAAAACGTTTAGAAAACATTCGTATTTAAGTTATTTTATTGAATCCTCTTGAATTTTTTAGATTTAGTTATTTTATTATATTTTTTTTTATTTTATTATAAGTTCTACTAAGAAATACATCGAATGTTTTGAGTACTCTAATAGTTCATTACTAATCTTATTTGCCAGCGACCACTTGAATAACAATTATAATGTTTGCTAATCAACTCTTTTTGTTTATCAGTTTTATATAGCAGAAAGTATTTTGTAATGCCAAAGTGAACAATTTGATTACATTAATAATTTATATAAAATACTTTTTGTATACGCATAAACATGTCATTTCGCGGTTGCATTTGCATGTGGAAAACTGACTCTTTGGGAGAAATAAAATTTGCTTTAAAGAAATAAATCATTATTATACAGTAACAAAGTATAGTTGTGAAAATGTCCATTTTAAGTAAATTTGGTGTATTACAACATGTAAATTTTATAAAATTAATTAAAAACTATATAAAAGCCCTATTACATACCTATATTATTAATTGCTGAGTCTCAATAATCTTTAACGTAAAAGATGATGTATGTTCTGTACGTGTCTATAATTTTCAGTATATATGATAATAAATATTATGCTAACGTGTTTTCACTTTGTTATATTTATTTATCAATTGTGCATACTCTGTAATTATACACTTATTACAAAGTAGCATTCAGAAAATGCATCAATTAATTAAAATTGAAATGAATAACTATTCACAGTGCCATAAATTCCCCAGTCAAAACTTCTAATATAATAATGTTAATCGATACATCATTTTCAACGAAAACCTCCAAATAATCCAACAAATTTGCTAACATCAGATTTAAATCAGTTAAATACTAGAAGAATTATTGTTAATACAACTACAGTAATAAAACAAATACACTAGTTATTTCTTTGTGTTAAATTTATTTATCAGTTATATATTCTGTGGTTATACTCTTACTACAATATATCATTCAGTAATTTCATTAATTAAAATTGAAATGAATACTTTTCACAGTGCCGATAAATATTCTAACTAAAACTGTTAATATAATATTGTTAATAGATACAACTTCTTCATCGAAAACTTCCACATAATCTATATAATAATCCATTGTATAATTTAGTGTTCAATATTTAGACACACTATATGTAGTAAATAAGTTACCATCACCTAGGTCTCAATTATAAAATAATGATTTTATTTTTGGTATCATACATGGTACAAACTAATTACACACCAAACACGATGATTTTATTTTTAGTTTAGATTTTAAAAGTGCGTATGCCACGTCTTCATACTTCGAACAATAGCAATAATAGTGCAATTAAATAAAAATAAGTGATGCTGTCAGAGTTCGTGATTCTTCATGAGTTCTAGCAATATTCGCTTCCAGCTACGTAACTCCCTGAAGAAAAGAAAGAATGAAAATGTAATCCCGATGTGGCGTTAAGATTGTAGTAGTATAGCAAGCTACTAATTTATTACTTTAATTGTTGCAATTCTGCATTCACCGTGAAATTCTTTTGACCCCAGTATGTATAGTATACAACCTTTTAAAAATGAAAAATTAAACTCTTGGCTACTAATTGGTGATTGATACGTAGTTCTTGTCACTTTACCATCCTGGTATCTATATTGTTCGAATCGTAACATACCTATTGTGTCAAAACGCCCCTTAAAGACGATATTCAGATCATAATAAAAGACTGTTCATTACATTTGAGGTGATATATCTTGGTTTTTGTTGTACATTTAAGCAACAATAACAATGATCATATTGTGTGCACACTTTTTTACCACTAACCAGAAGAATTAAGACATTTCTCTAGAAATACTTGTAGTAGAGTTTTATATTATTTACCACTGAATGGGAAAATGGATAACGTCAAATTTGACAACTTTTGAATTCTTTGATGAGGTGTTAAATTCAATTATGTATATTTTGTTATGAAACTGAATATATATACATATATTACATATAATACATTAATAAAAAACAAGTATGACGTATTTAAAACATTGACATACGATTGTATAAGTAAATATGATTTCATACAAATAATCTGATGTTTATATACGTCTGCTTAAATGCTTTGCGCCCTCGCTGCTGACGCTAAACCCCTTGAAGGTGAGCAATATTAATATGAAAGCATTTTTAATAAAACGCACAACCATAATAACGTAATTCATATAAGGGATGGGGGTTCATATTCATAACATTAATATCTGAATTCCATCTTCCTATTCCATTAGCTATGCAGAGAGAGATATGCACGGAATCAAGTCGTCAACAAAATATTTTCTCTGTACCTTTTCAGATAGAATAAACAGTCAGTGATTTACTTTAATTAAATTTTTGAGCGTCTATTCGATTTACACAGTAAATGGATGTTTTGAGGTTTATTATTAAATATTTAAAAAAATTTATAGTATTTAATAGGCGTGCATGTGTTATCAACGAGTTATCTTCAGCTTTCAGGAAGTCATCAAAAGTATATCCGAGTCCGAGCTGTTTACACAATGCAGTCCAAATAATTTTCTTAGGCGTCTTTTTTCCTAAACGTCATATTAGTAAATCTGCTGGGTCCCCTCACTCTGGATTAATGCAACGGAAAGGTATAGAAGACTGTTAAGGAAGATGGAATAAAGAGAAATGACACTCCGTTTTATATGAAGTCCGTAACAATTTAGGGAAAATATCGCAAATTTTATACACCATTACTTTTTACTACACATGACTGTACAACATTTAAGTTGAATGACAAGAATATTAACAAAATATTTTCTAAATTAGATATTGTTTTCTCGTACTCCGCGTTTATAAGAGCTATGTCACGGGAATGGTCATAACATAAACCATTTTTCTGTTACAACATGGAGTGCACGCTCCCCTTTAAAAGCCCATATCTTTACAACCGCTCCACTTAGGAAGAAAATCTCTCCGTCGTTGAGCGGTTTAAAGTCGTCCGTACACCCACGCCAAAAGACAGCCATTAGTTTCACGTATCCAGAGACGAGTACTTCCTACCGTTTTGCCAATTTTCGTTGATTTTGACGGTTCGGTTAGTAACCATGGTGATTCGGTTAAGCTATTACAACTCGGACAATTAGAAAGGGTCACTCGAACGGCTATTAGTATATATAATTATAATAATTGAAACAATTATTGAAAAATATTGAATATTGGAATAGTATTTATTTATCGCAGACTTTTCTCGCCTTATTTTTCTAATTTAAGAATGTACATTGTTGAGTAGGAAATTTGTGGTTTTTTTATATTTATCACCTATGTGATTCTGATTCTAGCGCCGGTAATTGTCATAAAAAAAGTCCTTAATTCGTTTGAATTTGAATCCGCAAAATTCTTAATATAATACATTAAGAACTAATATCGTCTGCTAACAAATTTTAAACTTCATACGCTAAAGAGCTCATGTATTTATTGCCTATATCGGTGTACTAAAATAGTCTATTTAAAAACTACCCGATATAAATATTCTCCTTAAAAAATCCCATAAGAGAGAAACAATCTAAATATATGTATTGAATTAGTACTTAATAGTAATATATTCATAGCTTACAACTATAATAATGGTTGATGTAAAAGAAAGTTTATTTTTGAATTAAATGAATAATTTTCAAATATATAGGTATTATTGGATATATAATAGTCTTTAGAAGTGATGAAGTCTTCACTTTGTTGATATTCCATATCTGAAAAGAATAAAATTGAAGTATATCAATTTTAGAAAATATGTTATTTACATATTAATATTGTTAAATTTGTTCATCAAGTAATATCATTTATGAAAGACATTAATTAGCATATTCTGGTTAATATGAATATATTTAAAAAGTTATGGTAGGAAAGTTTGAAATTGGGAACTGTCAATCAAACTGTCAGTTAAAAATATTTTTTGGATTTGACAATTAATAAGTATTGAAGCTACTAATATATAAAATAAGGTATATAAAACCTAAATTAAATTTATCATGATGAATATGGTGAGTAAGAAGAAGTATGGAAAACTTTATTATGTTTTAAAATATCTATTTTGAATATTCAAATTGAAGAAAGAATTATTATTGGAGGAGAGTAATTATATTAGGAAATCACTAAGGAAATGGGACATAAATAAAGGATTCGAAAAAATAGTTTTTTTAGAAAGAAGATGTGTATTTTTTTAAAGGAGAAATATTGGAAATTCTCTTATAAATTCCTTCTTCGGAAAGGTGCATTATTATTAAAAAAGGTTCTCCTAATAATAGTATTGGGAAATAATAAGAATTAGAAGAATATAGCAAAAGCGAAATTTCAAGGGAAGAAGCATTGGATTATTTGAAATATAAACTTACATAGGATATTTTGCTCCATTCTATGAGGGTGTTCCTATAGATAGAAGTATTCTGAAGAATTGCTCTATACTATAGGCTGAAACATCGAACCAGTTCCGGTGAATTGTTCCTGTTAACAATAGAACATTGAAGAATTGCAGTCAACTATAGGATAAGATATTATACCAGTTCCTGGGAATCAATAATTAAAGGTTGCTGTATTTGATAAGGCTATCCAAGGAAAGAAAACCAGTTCCTAGGAATCAATAATTAAAGATGGCTGTCTTTGATAAGGCGATTCAGGAGTAGCTGACTAGACGGTCGTGCTGTCCAGATGAAAACCAAGTATGTATTTCCTTTATTAATATCTACAAAATAAAAAATCATAAAGCAAGGTATTTATATTGTAATACTTGAAATCAATTAGAGTTCATATTTTCAAATAAACACTAAATTAAAACATATCATTTTGTAAACACAAATGTAGGATATGTTACAATTTTAAACTCAATTATTAGAAAACATATCAAATTATCTACGCAAGTCAACTACTTTAGACCTTTCTTCTTCATTTTTTTCTTCTTGTGGCTTCAATCTTTCTTGGTTTCTAATAAATTCGTCTTCCATTAATAAATAGTCTTTAATGCGTTCTAATTTTAACAACTTCAAACGACATCTTGTATGCGGTGTAATAGCAGGAAGTTTCAAGGCAGTATCTGGACCTTTGGTTTTGCGCTTCTTTTTTCCTACTCTTGTAGGAATAGGTGGTTCATATTTTCTCTTTTTGTCTTTTTCTTCTTCCTTATCATTTCCTCCAGGTCCTGATTGAGTCTGTCCCATTATCTACTTCACAAATACTGTCAAAATTAGTTTTAAAGGCTATTGAAACACGCTACTCACTCATCAAATAAAGACAAATTGTGAAAACTGTCATTATTAGAATTATTGTAATATCGATTATTTACCTTTCACAAATCAGATTAGCCAGAATAATCAATCGTCTTGTAGAAGAATTTATTGATGGACAATTAAAATATTCCATAGTGAATATATCATGTTTTATATCATTTACCAATCCATTATCATGAATAGTTATTGCAAAATTTCATAATATCATAATAAAAGATGTTATTATCTTGATTTATGCATTATTATTTCTATATAAGCAGGGGATGTTGATGTATCAAACCATCAGACCATATTATAACCTAAAAATAAAAGAGAAATATTATTAGAATCAAGTAAAATATATTTTTTGGAACTTACCAATGAGGGATAGCTCATGCATGTTATTCCAAAGGCATTTTCTATTTTATATTATAACTGTACCTTATAACACGACTGAGATAAAGTAATTGAGTTTTGTAAACAAAGATTAATAACAAAGTGAATTATTACATATCTTTGATATTGTATATGTTAATGTCAAACCAAACCACATAAAGGTAATTTTCTATATTATCGATTGTTCAATAGAATGGAAAATTGGATCTTTGATATATATAGGGTAATTGAAAATAATAGTTTTTGAAGGATAAATAAAAGTTTGTTTTAAAGACGGTAAGAAATTATTTATATAATTATTATTATTGAAAATATTAAGAGTTTCATGTTAATGTTGTAGTATTTGCATTACATACAAGTATATTTTAATACCCAATTGAGCGGCAATATAATATTTTAGCACATAAACATAGGATATTATTATTATTAAAAGTTAACTTATAATATACTTAGTATTGCATTCTAAAATACTGCTTCAGTATATAATTTAAAAATTATATACATATATTTAGCTCTTAAGATAACATAATACATATTAGACATATATTCAATTACATTAGCAATCATTGGCAAATAAATCGACAAATATCTAGGAACAAGTAAAGTACCTACGTTATCAAGTTATAAAAGCAGAAAATGTGAACAGGAAATATTACTTTATAGGCGACAGGTCTCCTCATAGTTTTATAATACTAATATAAAAAGGTTTGTATGGTACAGCCTTTCACAGAAGACCCATGTTTATACAAAAATCTTAATTTACAATCTCCCACGCAGAGAGAATAGGTACTGAGTGTCATTCTCATAGTTCAGTAAATGAGAAACACCTGGATAATTAGAAGTGAGATCATACAATATTTAGGAAGTTTGAGGGTGTGATGATATACCGAGGGGAACTGAGTTCTATCGATGCCATGTGGTCCAATAGCCGCACCGGAAATGTACCTGTTACTAAAAGCAAGCCTGTTACTAAAAGCAAGCCTAGTAATTAATTCTAGTAATTCTATCTACGTATTTGAATTATTCTTATTTATAAAATAAATATATTATTATATTAGTAATAAAATTGTTTTTGCCTTAGACATATATTTGTTTTACACGGTGCGATTTATATATTAAATGCGTATAAAACCCAATATATATTTTTTATTTTACACGTCATATAAATATTATAATATGATGATATTAGTCATAAAAAAATGGTTTAAAATTTATAAATTATTTTTTCTATATAGTTACGTATCTAGTTTACAAAGTACAGTAATTACATTTTACTATTCCCACGCGTGTTGATGCTCCATCTGACGCATCTCTACATCCCTCAAAATTAATCACAAAATTCCAATACAGGTAACATATGACGCTGATAAAACCGTGAGAGTATATAGTTAACATATTGGGAAGCTTTAGATGAGGGATGATGTAGGTGATATTCGTGACAAATTAACCTCATGATATATATTTCATTTTAGTTTAATTTATGTGATTATTTCCGTGTATTCTAGGTACTAACATAAATACAGTCATAGGCGCTTTCAAACTCGTTTAAAAGTTTATTAGTTTATTCAATATTATTTTTGCTTTGTATGAATATATTATTAATTTTCGTAAGTTGAGAAATAAAGATGCAATGATATTTCGATGAAGTTAACAGACACTTAAGTATCTAACATAAAAAGCATGTAATACATATAAAATGTAACAACATTTTCTTTGCCGAAAGGAAAAGGGCCGCATCTGCAGTTAGTACAAAAGCTGCAGAAGAAACTTCATGAAATGCATTAAAAGTTTTTAAGTTTTAAATTCAAAGCTGATCATGGCAAATAAATACAGCAACTCAAGAGCGGTGCTAGCATCTTTGGCGACCCCTGCAAATATCTAGCGGTGCTTTCTTCCCCCACCCTAAGTTAAAGCTACAGAGTCCTAACAAAATAAAATCTAAAATGTTGAAATTTTTAATTAAATAATTCTAATTCGCAATAGACATACATTCATTAATATACAGTGTGAAAACTACTTATGGAATGAATTTAATAATTTAAAAACGAATGAAATTTTTATCAAACACTAAAACAGGTCAACTTTTATTTTAAATTGCGATGGTTATAAATTACTGCACCTTCTAGTGAACGTCATCTCATTCAGAGCTGTGACGTCATAAGTCGTTTTTGTATTAGAATGCTACATTTTTTTTTAATTTTACTATTAAAAACATTTTTAATGAACCCACACTAGTTAACTCTCTTTTCAAAAGTTTTTAATATCTTTACATTTTTGCTTTCCAACCAGAACAACAACAACAACAATTATAAAAACGTCAAAGTTTACCGATTGTTTTTTGATCAAGCATAATTACTATTTTTCTTGTGTTCTACTATCGTCAAGTGTTATCAATTTTATCAAACAGTTTTTTCGTGTTGTCTTTTTCTTTTTGATACTTTTGTTGGGATAGATTTGATGAAAAGCAATATTTTTGATTGAAAGTTTGTAACAAATATAAAATGTTAAACAAAATCTCTTAGGATTGAAATTTTGACGATGATCGGATGATCGGATAAGGAGAAAGTATGTAGGAAGCATTTCAAGGTAGTAGAGCTGTTCCAAGAGAGGCACCCCGAGAACAACCCCTTTGCAGAGACAGCATACTTTTGTTCCTGATGACACCAAAATAAACGTTGTTCTCAGTATTAAAGAATATCCAACATGAAAGTTAGGCCCAGTAGCTTTAGAAAATAGCGTCAGCCATACAACCATATTAAAGTGCCTAAATAATGAGAAACTTCATCCCTATAAACTTCAATACTTTCCAGAGTCAATAGAAGATACGGATTGTAGATAATGAGCTGCCACGAATACTCTCACTGGATGCGCAAAAATCAGAGTCAACGCCCAAAAAAAATAACGTTTGGGCAGACATCCTCAATAATCCTATACTAGATCCTATTTTCATTGATGACAATCTTACCGGAGCAAAATAACTAAATCTTCCGAGCGAAGAATTTGTTCCAGTCTTAAATGTTTCATATCCAGATACTCAAAATCCAGATATTTCTTGGAATACATTATGCATTCAGCAAGATGGAGCACAAGCTCACTTTTTCCTTCGACAGTATCTAATCCAAGTTTGTCCAAATAGATGAATTGGGAGGAAGAAGGTATTCTGCTTCGCAAGATTTCTTCCTTTTGGGTTACCTATTTAAAGAGTAAAATTTATAAAACGAAACCTAACAATTTACATGATTTAAGAGAGCGTATCTGAGAGGAAATTAGAGATATTACACCTGAAACTTTAAACAACGTTAAAGAAGAGTTTTATTTTAGATTAGGTGTTTGCTACAAGTGAATTGAGAACATTTTGAGCATTTGCTACGTTAGTAATGATTGTAAAGTTGTTTGTAATTCCAATATTTAATAAATTTTTGGGGTTTTTTGTGATGTTTACTTACAGTATTCTTTGGTTAGACAAAATATGATTGTTTCAAAAACTATTGGAGATAAAAATACCGTGCAGGATTTGTTACAAACGCTGCTAAGGGTACTATCCAAAACAAATGTGACGTGTATTCTATATTTTCTATCACCTATAGTAAGAGAAGTGAACATTATATTTTATCTGTTTTAATGAATTATGTTTATGATCATTTCAAAGTTTAGAACTCTGATGTTTCTATACCTTTAATTTAAATTAAGATGACCTCTTTAGCATTAATTTATAATCCTAACCTATATTCTGAATTTAGAATAAAAAGCGTAAAGTGACATGTTCTAATTTGAACACTTTATACAACCACTAATATATATGAAATTGGTCAGATTATTTATGTCAATATTAGCTCCTAATGAAGTCTGCAATTTATAAATATTAATACCTACATATAATAGGACATCTTTCATATCAGATTAGCTGCAAAGCAAATACAAAGGAGGTATATGATATCTGTGCTATGATTTTTTCGGAGTATAAACATGAGTTTTAATTAATACCTAAAATTAAGTTTAAGACAAATTGTCTTTTTGCGAATATCTCGCAAGTCATACTTTTCAGACAAGTAAGTTACGAGTATAAAAGTATTTAAGACATAATTTTCAATATCTTTTGTATAAAAAAAATTTCAAAATTCAGACCGGAAGTACCACTTTTACTCTTATCGAATAGCGATTTTTTGCAAATATGTCGTAAGTTATGCATTCTATATATATTTATCAAAAGTACAAAAGTATTTAGAGTTGGATTTGAAATATTTTTTGTATAAATGAAATTTCAAAATTCGGACCGGAAGTAACACTTTTACACTTAGGGAGCAACATCTTTTTTCGAATATCTTGCAAAGTATGCATTCTATAGCGATTTATTAAGAGAATGAAAGTACTTAGAATAGGATTTTGAATAAGTTTTGTATAAAAAAGTTCTTAAAATTGTATAGTTTGAAACGCTCATACGTATAAGAAATTGCATAGAATTACCAGATATAGACTTGCTATTATTTTATTTTAATAGGTACTTTCTTAAAGCAGATAATTTATTGTTTCCCTTTGATGACTATATTATTCAACTTAAGTATAAATGTAGTACATATATATTTTTGTTGAATTTTGTTTAGTTTTTAATTTTTATTAAATGGATATTTGTATACTATATTGTATGTTCTTTTTCTGGATATTTGAAAACAAGACAAACCTGGAGACCTTAAAAATAACTATTTTATTAGTAATAAAGAAATTAATGTACTACCAGCTAATATACAGTGTGTCCCGGATGAACTGAACAATAGGAAAAAAAATTTTGTTTGAATCTTTACGCAAAAATTATTTTCTTTAGAAAATTTTTGTCAGTCTCAAAACCACCAATTTTGAAACAATAATCTACAGTTTTGCTTTGCAACTATCCCATTGGTTGAAAATATCGATTCGCCCGAAAAAATAATGTTTTTGCAGGAATTACGATTTAGAAAATGATTTTCTCCATAAGCAATGCATCATCACCATTTCTCAATTCATGTAGAAACATCGGTTTATAAGATTTAATTTTGTTTTCTTAAAAATTCTTTGTAAATGTGATTTGCCAATTAAATGATTTAACTGTGGAGACCTTTTTCGTAAGGATAATTTCGGATATGTTTCTATAAAGCCATTATTGTAGCAGCATCTTCTTCATCGTTCATCTTTTTCTTTTCTTGATGTCTTCTTTGAAATTTTTCTACCAAATTTCGTAAAACTTTAGCGCACACATGTATTAAGTTATAAGAAACCTCACCAGTTGCATAAGATTGAACGAAGTAAACTGTGTGTTCTATTAAGTAAGTCTCCTTAAAGATTCACAAATATCTAATGAAAATGACAGATGCCACGTAACTTGATTTACATATTAGGTTGTCATGGAAGATAACAAGATAATATGATTAAACCAAAACCTTTATTGCTTAAATTTTTGTGTTATTGTAATTTTCTCAGCTTCTAAAAAAAATATTTAGATTATTGTTTCAGAATTGGTGGTTTTGAGACAAGCAAAAAAATTATAAAGAATGACATTTTTGTGTAAAGACCCAAATATTTTTTTTTCTCTATTGTTCAGTTCATCAGGGGACATAGTGTATATAGTAAAAAGTATTTTTGTAGCAATTATAATTTGAATACCCACAAGAATATTATATGTTATTTTACAGTAACTTTATTTGCATCACATAATTCAGGCACTTGAGATTATAAAAATTCCGTAAAATCAAAAACATAATTTTTTTATCATAAAACTGTTCAAGTTTGACACAAACATATTGCTTATGGATTAATAAAATAGTTTCTTGGTAGGAAAAATATTAGTCGGAAAGAATAAAATATTCCTTTGTTGTGAACAAATTCTTTGTTATACTCTGTTCACTGAACGTATAGAGTAGCAAAAAACGCGTGATCAATGCATGATTTTTAATACTGCCTTTCTATTGGCTCTGAGAGCTACATACAAATCCTAAAACACACAATATAAATCATCTGCTTTCTGTGATTTTGTCACATGATTGTGACTATATCCCACGCAGTAAAATCACAATTTTAGAGAAGGATGAAAATACGTATTTGCTAATGTAGACTAAGTGAGCATATAGTGATGTTGATAGTAGGGATAACATTGTCTGTTATTTTGATAATCTATAAATCGTAAACAAAGCAAATGGTTTATAGGTTAATTATGTTTCAGCTTTCCAGAAGTGTTGAATTCAAGTTACTGTTTTTACGTGTTTATACAGTACTGTGCAAAATGCAGCCAGAACTGAGGAAACAGACATTCTACAGTGCTAGAAAAAGTGACTGTACTGAATATATTTACCAAAGGTCAACAAGAATGCCCAGCTGACTCTAAGGCACGAATTGTTGACTTTACAGCCGAAACTGCAGGTATCTGCTCTGCGCGTGTTTTTAATATTTTGCGAGAAGACAATGCACAAGATGTGAAACCTCAAAAGACGTATACAAGAGCATGATTTGTCCTGGATAATATTAATGATGATATGCGCAATATTATTAGACGTATAGTACACTCATTTTTCTATAAAAATGAGGTGGCAACAGTGGATAAGATTTTATTTAAAGTAAATAAAGATGAGAACTTGCCAAACCTCAAACGTACAACAGTGTGGAAGTTGTTGCAAGAAATGAATTTCTCTTTCAAAAAAAGAGCTCGTAATAGTTTTTTAAAAGAAAAATGTGAAATTGTTACATGGAGGCCATACTGTGCAAAAAATACGGGTAGATGAAACGGTAACAAGTCCAAGGCAAGCATTATTACAAGGGCTCCCAACTGGAAAGGGAAGACGATTGATTGTTCTTCATATTGGTTCAGAAGATGGATTTGTAGAAAACGGCTTATTGTTGTTGTAGTCAAAAAGGACCAATAATTATCACGAAGAAATGAATGCAATCTTTGAGGAGTGGTTTGAAAAGGTATTGCCAACGTTGGAAGAAAAATGTGTTGTGGAATTAGATAATGCTTCCTATCACAGTAGAAAAATTGAAAAAGTACTAACTACAGCCACACGGATAGGTGATATTCAGTCTTGGTTGCAAGAAAAAAATATATCCTTTCGAAAAGATATGGTTAAAGATGAACTATTACATTTAGTTAAGGTGCACAAAGAACATTTCAATAAATATGCGATTGATGAACTTGCAAAAACTTACAATAGAACAGTACTAAGACTACCACCATATCATTGCGAATTGAACTCGATTAAATTAATATGGGCCCAAGTAAAAGGAGAAATTGCAAGGAAAACACTACATTTAAATTAAAGGAAGTCAAAGAGCTGTTACATACATTGTACAATGTTACAAAAGAGAACTGGTTAAATGCCATCAAACATATTAAAGAAGTACAGAAGAATATGTGGGAGTTAGACGTAATTGTTGAAAATTTACAAGAGAGTTTCATAATTAATTTGGAAAGTTCTGAAAGTAGTGAATGTGATAGTGACATTCAGAAATAATTTTAATTGTCAACACAGAAAAATTTAAAATATATGTTTACATTCATAGTTTCTTTCGCTCTTCCTTCTATATATTTACTTTCTTATACGTAGTATAAGGAAGTATTGTGATGATGAAAATTTTCGACCTCGAGATTTTTGCAGATGTCCACGTTTTGAGGTCCCCTGATACCAAAAAAGTGGTTTTTAAAAAATGTCTGTCTGTCTGTGTGTATGTGTGTCTGTCTATGACCGCGATAGCGGTCAAACCGCTACAGATATCAATCCCGAATTTTGTATTTCGAATATAATCTCCCTCTTGAGAACTGATTAGATTTTCAGTAAAATCGGCAGACCGGAAGTAGTAGTTTACTTCAGTGAAGAAATCGAATTTTGCCAATATTTCGTCAACTACTACATTTAGACTAATTTATAAGGAATTCATAAGTATTTAGAACTTAGTTTCCAATATCTTTTGTATAAAAGAAATTTCAAAATTCGGACCAGAGGTATCACTTTTACTCTTACCGAATAACGATTTTTAGCAAATATGTCGTAAATTATGCATTCCATATGTATTTATGGAGAGCACAAAAGTATTTAGAGTTAGATTTGGAATATTTTTTGTGTAAATGAAATTTCAAAATTCGGACCGGAAGTAACACTTCCATACGTATAAGAAAGTCGTGTGGTGGCCACACCTATATTTTTTTTTTAAAGTAAAGTATACCTATTGTGTATGCATTTTATTTATATATGTTTACTATGTATGTACTCTATTTATACACGTATAAAATTCGTTATAAATTTGCAATAAAGTAACTATATTTGCTTAATTTTTAATTATTAATTAATGAATTAATTTTTAAAAATATTTGTATTGGTTTTGTATTATTTGTTAAAATGTCTGATATTGAATTTGACAAATGCATATTAAATTTATCTTAAATTGTTTACAAAATGCGCATTTGTGTATTTTTTTGTTAAGTCAATTAATATTTATCCACTTATTAAATGATGGATTTTAAGCAATTTACGAATGTTTTGTTGATATAGGTTATGTTTGAGATTTACGTATTTTAATTATCTAAAAAGACAAAACATGCATTTTCTGTAAATTTAAATCGGTTCCGTATTTTATATAAACTAAAAAATTGTTGTTTTCGAAAATTTAAACATGTAATCAAAAGATTTTATAAAACTTTATTGTTAAAATAAGTACTCTATTGTAAATTAAACTGTGCACGTGATACAGTCGTGAACAGCTCGTGATTAATCTATATGTTCAGTGAATGAAGTAGGTATAGTGCATAAAAAATATGTTTACGATGTATAAAAGAGATGTTCCCTGTAATCCTACAATAGTATTCAAGAAAAGGAATAGTATATATAGTATTGTAAAACATGGATTCTTTCAATAATTTGAATAAATCCTTTAGTATTGTGACATAAATATGTGTTAGTCCCTATCGAAATAAAGAATATATTTCTCAATAAGTTGCCTACTTATCGACAAATAAATTGTTCTCTCGGTGTAAAATAAAGCCCTACACAAAGTAAATTCCTATAATGTCAGACTCTTCTTTATAAATGCAATGAGCAAATTGAGAAAAGTGTTAATATAAATTTAAATCAATCACAAGAAGTATTAAATATTATTAAAAATTACTTTCATTTTTTCTTAAATTGCGACCGTTATATAACAATAGATGTCTATTTATTCTGCAAGACTATGTTAAGGAAATGGAAAACCTAAAGAAATGCAAATCTTTTGTAGTTTAATTTTTATAACTCAAATACACAAAAATAAAAATACAACTCAAGTGTTAATTCTCACCTTATTTTAAGCAATATTAAAATAATAGTTACAATAAAATAATATAATATTATCATTAATATAAAAATATATTGGCCCTTAATAAAACTAGAGCATCAGGGTAAGCACATAAATAAAGATGATTCATAACATTAAACCAAAAGTAACCGACTCTCAGCACCCACCCCCAGTTTTAAATTGGCTGCTACCTGACGTATGACTAGGGAGGGTCTTGCGACACCCTTCGAAATTGGTAGGGATTCGTATTAACCAATGAACTGACTAGAAATAGACAGAGGAGTCAAAAAAGGGAGTCCATACCTCATCATTTATCATCGAAAAAAAATATTTCCCGAGATGCAGAGAGCTTAAAAGTTCCGTCAATAAAGCATTAGGTCACAGACAGTTGAAAATTGTGGAAGTGTTGTGTTCTTTAAATTCCCTTTAAATTAAGTATTTAAATATCGTAGCTTGTGTTGAGTGAGAGAAAATGCAGTCGCCGCCGAATTGCTATCAAATTAGTTCTAAATCATCACCTCCTTCTTCTTCGAGCAGAATCCTTGACATTCCCTGCAAAGTTTGTGGTGATTTTTCATCGGGAAAACATTATAATATATTTGCTTGCGACGGCTGTGCAGGATTTTTTAAAAGGTCGATACGACGGAATAGACAATATGTCTGTAAAGCCAAAGAAGAAGGTACTTGTGTTGTTAATAAGTTGCAGAGGAATCAGTGCAGGGCATGTAGATTAACCAAATGTCAAGAAGCTGGAATGAATAAAGATGGTACGTTTAAATATGTATATATGTACTATAGTGATGAATAATTGTTTTAATAATTTTAAGAATTTCATTGTTATGGTGTCACTGGAGATTTCTATAGTGGATTAAGAAACAAACCTATTTTGAAAGTATGTTATATAAAGATATTATATTGATTATTCACTTGAATTGAAATTATATTATATGTTTTAAGTATATTAACTAACTAATCTTTGTATGCATATTTCACATCTAATCAAATAATGCTATCTGTTAAGAAGTGATAAATTTTAGGTATGTTACCACAAAATATTAAAGCTACAAGTTTAATGTACTTGCAGAAGAAGAACTGTACTAAAATATAAAGAAGACTTCATGCAATATTTACGTAAATAAAAAGATGTTAAAAATGACTTTAAAAATTTCTTTTTCTTCAGTGCAACTACTAAATAAAAGACATGTATTTTAAGATTAAATAGTAGTTATTTACGAACCAAGTGGGGGAAAACATATTTCGCGAATGAGTGGCCAGTTTACGCAAGTTTACAATTAATTGTTTTCTTACTAAATAAGAAGTAATTTTGTTATTATTTGAATAAAAGAATGTCAAGCGATGGAGATTTTTTGGTTTATACTCCTCTCAAAATACGGAATGTTGCAAAACAAAGTAATAAGAATTTGCTACCAGCTAAATCGAAACAAAGGTACAAAGTAACATACAGGATGAGTCATTAATAAATAGCCGCTTCTTCGATTGCTCATTTGTGTTATAACTAAAAGAAAAAGCAATTAGTGGAAGATCCATGGTTGCTTGTGGCGAGACACTTCCGGTTTCCCCGGAAATGCACGGAACTTAATTTTTTTAAATGACACCCTATATATTTTTAGATTTTCATGTACTGCTTTAAATTGCCTGTTCAACTGTTTTTTCTTTTTCCAAATTGTGCCAATAATTTTTGAGTTATTAATGTTTTTTGAAAATATTTGACCAAAACACGTGTTCAAAAAAAAATCATTTTCACACTGTTTTTAAAAGTTAAAACATTAATTTTGGTGGTGCTAGTAGCCAGGAAAATTCTGCATCGTTTGTTAAAGTTGCACTCGACAATACCTCAAAGCCTACTTCCTGAAATTTTCACATACCAAAAACTTATTTTTTTTAAATGGAAGATCCAGTTTCTTATTGAAGCATTTTGTTCCATTTTTTATTATCTTAAATTTTTGTTAACAATGTCCTATACCTATCTTTTGTAATTTCTGAGATAATCACTATAAGAGCAATTAGCGGTCATTTAAAGACCTACGAGCCCTGTTGTTCTATGCACCAAAATATTCGTTCAACCAATGGAAGGCAGGAATGGCGCCCGACTTCCTTAGTCAACTGTCAAACAAAGTAAATGTTAAATCCAACTATCCCAAAAGTAATAATTTTATAGAATGAAGAGCATCGCATTTCCATTTTTTAATTCCGGCAATGTCCAGTTGCAGTATTTCATTTTGAACACTATTGGTTAACATCGAAATAAAATAAATATTATGTTTACTGACATACTTGAAGATGTCTTCAAAAAGTCCATAGATAGCGAAGATACTCTCCTCCATTAACATTTTATCAAAGAAATAAGGTCCAATTATGTAACTACCCACAATTCTTCCCCACAGTTTTAATGACCACCGATTTTGAAAGTTTACAGGTGTGATAAAGGGGGGGGGGTTATGTGTTATAATAACGAAAATTGTGACGATGAACGTATCCACTTTATTTGCTGCCCATTAACAAAAATGTAAGCGATTCTGAAAATTTCTTTCATCTAACCCTGTGTATGAATATGCTACAGGTGAATTTCATAATTCCTAATTATTCTGGATTTTCAAATTTGACTTACATCTAACTGACGAATAATTTTCGTAGTACTGGTATGGGTGTTCGACTACCCTCCCAAGTACCATCCTCACCAATTATTGCTTTTTCCGCTCTTTCTTTCATATTCAATACTTTCTGTTCACTCAAACAGTTCCTTTATACTTTCGAAGGTTTCTGGCTTCGGTTGACTTCTACAAGGGATCGCCGTGCAAAAAGTCTGGATGCTAGCAGTGTCTCTTTTAGATTCACCCAAAACGTCAATCATATCTATAAACTCTTCATAAGAATAATTCATTTGGATGAGAACTAATAGCGATGCTTTTATAAATTTGACATAAATGTATACCGACTTTCTTCAACAGTTGACTCAGATAGTCAGCCGCATTCCAGCCCTTATTGGACGAATATTTGAGTGCATAGAACAGCGCCCGTAGTCCTTTAATTGATCGCTAATTGCTTCTATAGTGATTATCTTAAAAATTACAAAAGATAGGTATAGGACATTGCTAACAAAAATGAAAGAGAATAAAAAAAGGAACAAAATGCATCAATAAAATACTGGGTGTTCTATTTAAAAAAATAAGTTTTTGGTATGTGAAAATTTCAGGAAGTAGGCTTTGAAAAAATACAGTTTTTTTGAAGCATTGTCGAGTGTAACTTTACCAAATAATGCAGAATTTTCTTGGCTACAAGCACCATCAAAGTTAATGTTTTTACATTTTAAAAACAATGTGAAAATGATTTTTTTCTGAACACGTGTTCTGGTTAAATATTTTGAAAAGAAAAATACAATGAACTTATAGATTTTATTAAAAGACAAACATGATATTTACAACCAAAAAAATCAAAGGTTTTCTCCGATGAGGAAGTAAATAATTTATCGAAGAAGATTCTGATACACTATTTCTCTTAATGAAAGTATGTTCACTGATTTGTCATTTATTAAAGTTTTACATAATACAACAAATTTCAGGCAGTGTTAATAGTAGATTCTTCTATGAAGCATGTCCTAGAGAAGAACTTTGCAATATTTCAATTAATGATATTGGAATAACATCGTATTTGTAACTATAACTGCAACAAAGACATATATCACAAGAAAATTTGTGATAATTAAAAATGATTAGATTTCGTTACTTCTTAAATACAAAAATTTACGTTTGCAAGTTGAACGAACTCAAAAACGCTTTTTTTAACTTATCGCAATGGTAATTGCATAATTAGGCCTATCCGAATAAATACGGTTAGGCAAATTTCATCAAAAATTGCCGAATTATTAAACTTAAATACATAATCCATTAAGATATACAGATCGCTGCTGTTGTAGAAGTTTAACTACTATGTTAAAAAATCATGGTAAAGATTTATTATCAGTTAAGCGGCATGGAGAGTGGAAATCCTCATCTGTGGCAGAGAAAATTGTTATGCCAACAAGTAAAGGTCATCAAGAAGTCTCCAGTTCTGCGCATTCTGCTGGAGGAGGAAATGAAATTCCTAATATTACAATTATGCAGTGTAATCATTGTTCAATTAACATTAATGTTTACCGCAATGTTAGCCTTAAAACTGATTAAGATAGATCTCAATTAATAAACTTGATGTTGCATTTATCCTTCTCGTTATCCTTAGTTAATGCATTTATTAATTTGTCCTGGTTATTACATTATACTATCAGGTAGAAATTGACACGATACTGACGATAACATAATATTTATTATTATACATACTAAAGATCATCTGGAGTCAACTTCCCACATGCAAATGCAACCGCGAAATGACATGTTTTGATAAGCGAGTATGTACAAAAAGATTTTTATATATTGTAGAAATATATATAAGTATAGTGAAATTAGACGATTCTTTCAAATATTTGCTGCTAGGTTTAAAATACACGAACTGACTGAGTATTTAATAAAAAGAAGTAATTACTAAGTATCCTTCATACGTAAAAAATATGACTATTTTTAGGCTTTACCGATTTTTAATTAATAATTTAAACTTTGTAAGTGCTCTGCAAATCCCCTTATGTCAGTTTGAGTACTGATAATAATCAAAAAGGAATACATTAATATTAAAATGCGTGTACTGTCATAATAATGAAGTTTACGCAACCTTGGAATATTACTTTTATGATTATGTAATAAGCGTTTGTTTATGCTTTGAAAACAACGTTTAATTGAAACCAAATGACATTTCTTCTATCCTCCTCATCAGAGACCAGTATGGAATAAGAGAGATGTTAATTTAGCAAATAATAAATGCATTTTTTATATTAATAATGTCGCATATTAATTATAAGTAACAAATAAACAATGTTGTCAAAAATGTTTGCAAATAAATATTTTCTTAATTAGAAAATATCGCATGCATACAGTGTTCCAAATAATTTTATTAGTTTAGCAAATACTTATAGTAACGTAATAATTTTATTTGTTTAACATGACATACACTTAGTATTTTATTAAACTCAAACTCAGTTATTGTATTTCCTATAAGACAATTACTGTAGAAGTTAACAAGACATAGTATATATATCTTCTTATCTACGGATAATATTTGTTTATTGGGAAATCAACATATTTGAGTTTAGAAACGTTAATACCTGAAAACCCATAAAAAAGCAGTACGCTCAGCAAATAATTTGCAGACCCGACAGTATTTCTTTGTTTGGAAACTAATAGCTAGTTAAATTAATCAAAATATTGTATGAACAAATCAAAAAAAAGGTATTTCATAAATTTTCCCGAAATAAACACAAAAGTAAAGAGTAATGTAACACAGAAATAGATGATAGGCTATATTATAAGATTATAATACAAAAGAAAAGTTAGATTATGTTATACTAATTTATTAATCTGAATTTCAATAAGCACGTGACAAATAATCATGAAGTCGTTTATTCCAGCTGGCTGTGGCCTCTTCACCGATTAAAACTTTTATAATAAATTATCTCTAAATACAAACGTAGCTTCAAAAAGAGACCATCACAGAATTGGCATTCTATAAATACAGTTTCAACAATATCATCAGGGATTATTTCTCACTAGAAAAGAAATTATAAGTAAAAAAGAAAAAACACAATTCTGAATGATCAAAATATGATAAAAAGTATGATAAAATTGCTATTATTATAATATCTCTGAATTTCTGCTACAATAATACGCCATTTTTATGTGTATATCGATTGAAAAGTGTATTTATTTTCGACTTCGGTATCTCATTTAAACCAGACAGTTGTTGCTTTAAAAGTAAGATTTATGCAATGTAATTTGAAGGTTTAAAGAAATGTTTACTAAAATCTTCCAAATTGGTTGTATGTGTGTGGGTGTGTATGTTCCCTATAGACTCGGAAACTCTAGCATAGTCTGGAGCGTGTTCATGTGAAGTTTGGTATAGGTCGGACTAAAAATAAAAACATTTTCCATCTTTTAATCTTACGGATCACCTGTGATTATTCTTAGGTTAGATTTTGACTAACCCATGAAGTTACAGTAATGATCTTCTTTACATTGGATCACCTGAAAGTGGATGTAAGTGTGTGGGTAGGTGTGTATGTTCTCTATAGACCCCGAAAATGCTGAACCGATTTTGATAAAATTTTCAGCAAAACTCAAGCATAGTCTGGAGTGTGCTTCTGTGAAGTTTGGTGCCAATTAAAAATGTTTTTTTTTTGACATGGCGTGTATGTTCCCTATAGACTCTGAAACCGCTGAACCGACTTTGATAAAATTTTCAGCAAAACTCTAGCATAGTCTGTAGAGTGCTCATGTGAAGTATGGTGCCGATAAAAATTGTTTTTTTTTTGGGCGTAACAACGCGCGCAAGGTATCGCTAGTATATTATAAAAACGTATAGACAACCTTTCAAAATGTTAAAATTAATTTTGCAATAGATATTTTATCCATCACTATACCCTGCATTTTTAATATTTATTACAAAGCCAGCTTATATTTCGGTTTAGGTAAATTTTCATAAAGATATTTAATGTTATCATAAGATAATATTTTAATCAAATTAGTTTTTAAAAATTATTTTGATTACTATTTTAATTTGGAGTATTTTTTAAATCTCTTCCAAATTATTTCTCATTAGTTTCTATTGTTTTATACTATGTAGTAATACTTTAATAAGCAATGGGAAAATTGATGATCCTTCGTTTTTTTAATTTATATAAAAATCTAGTTTTATTCGCGGTTATGTGTTACCTATATTCAAACTTAATAACTCTCTTTGTATCTAATTAAAATAATATTTATCTTTATGCATACAGCTTATTAAATACGCATGCATTTTTTGCATTTAACGTAAAGCAATTGAAGAAGGAAAATCTTAAATATGGCTGTTATATTCCCCCATTATTAACTGGCGTTGATATACTTTTAAATCCACTTTTATTTCGTCTAAAACTGTTGCACTGTTGCAAATTTTAACTACCAACGGTTCTTCAATATAGAAGTGTTTGTATTATTTCGTTCTTGAACACCATTGTTTTGCGAGAGTAAATCACCCTCTTACTTTAAGAATTTCTGACGACTTCGATCGAACTACCACCAGCTGCTTAAGTACCGCATTCAAATAAATATATAAGTTACTTTTTATTTGTTGCAGCGGTGCAACACGAGAGAGGTCCAAGGAACTCGACTTTAAGGAGGCAACAGATGGCAGCGCATCTTTTTAGCGACCCCAGAGAAACGATGATGCTTTCTTCGGGAGCCCCCATTTTAGATTTAGCCATTGCCAAACAAGGAACCGTATCTCCCACGATGTCTCCGTCTCTACCTATGATTCCGCCGTTTTTGTGCAATCCAATAACAGCTACAATACCACGAGTAAGTAAATGAATAATCTCTTTCTAGAATTGTTAATATTTAGATTTTAATTTGTTTAAAAACACTAAAAATATATTCTATTTGTAATTGTATATGCAATTCCTTGGACCAGGTTACTTCAAATGTTAATGTTATTTTATTCCTATAAAATACCAGATAACAATATTTTATTAAATACACATTTTTTCAATAGACATACCATCCATATGTTAGGTTCTATAATTTCCAAAACTTAATACAATCACAGATTGTATTAAGTTACATTTTGTTCAGCTCACTAATTTGATTAGTAAACCTATCAAGCAATCTCATAACAAATTTAGACAAGTCAATTAATTAAATATATAACATTTATCAACTTCCAAACGACGTTAGGTTATAATTATAAAACAATATTATAATTTATGTTATAAACTTTTGATATTTCAGACAGGTTTTTGAGAGACGAAGTTATCTTTGAATTTGTTTGAATGCACCAACCAATTTATTTAATTAATACCTTATTTTCTGTTTCTTTTGTGTTATTAAATTAATATTAAATACAAAAATATTTTTTTTAATACCCTAAGAAGACATTTAAATCAAAATATTAATAATAAGTATAAGTTATAAGAAATATTTTATTTAAGTTGTTATGAAATGTATAAAATCTGTAATATTTATAAGTATATTTAAACGTAATCTTAATGAAATCGTAAAGTTAAAATAAGAATTTCGTCGTTCAAAATTTGATCTCTAGGAGGACATTCACGATATTAGAATAGCTCTAAGTCCATTAATTCTATATATCATTTTCGTTTGCGTGTTTTTTGTTTACATGTTTGCGTTGTTTTCAAGGAAAAAAGTTTCTTAATAAAAAATGATAGAAATAACGTAATGTTTTGCTGATTTCATATATAAGCTACTAGACAGTACCTAACAATAAGTTGTCATAATTTTTTTTTTTTGCAATATTAAATTCGGTATTTAATTATACAAATTTAATTGAGTTATTTAGAGAAAATAATGTGTCCTTATTAAAATGAATACAGATCCTTTTACACAGTAAACGTTATTTTAACTTCAAGTAAAATTATATTGTTTGAATAAATAGAAGAAGGAAATCGTAATTTTCTATATATCGAATTCAAGTAGGTGTTGAACAAAAAATTGTACTTCCTAACTTAAGGCTACGATTTTTATTAAATATTAAATGTCAATTGTTATCTGTCAATAATTGTCAGAATCTACTCTATCTCAGACATGAGTCAAATTTTCAAGGATTACTTTGACTTCGAATTTTTCTGAACACACTATATATAAGAAAACCAAACTCTGTTTTAAGAGAAACTTATAGACTTGAACTGATTCGGCATTTTTTAAAATAGAATATTGATTATTTTGAAAATATACAATCCAGTATCACATACATCCATATTTAAAATTTCAAAACTACCCAATTTCCATTTTGCTGTTTTAAATAAAGAATGTTAATTTATTAAAAGACTACTTTGAGAAAATAATACGAAATTGCCTGATAAAAAGAATAGTGTCTGAACTGTAGAATTGGTTTAATAACAGGCAAGAGATTATAAAACAGAACGATTTGCATATTTTGAAAGTAATGGCAATGAATTTTTAAACATGATTTTTAATATAATAGTTTTGATTATAAAAATTCTGTTCAGGCAAGATAAGTGGTAATTTGACAAATTTTATGTGTCAATATTGATATTAATATATTTATTCAATTAAGTATAGAGTTTGTTTTAATTTTCTCGATTGAAAAAAAAACAATGAACACTATGGTCACTATTAACTTTAATTTTAAGTATGTATTTGCAGTAAGAAATGTATATTAAGTACAACACTAATGATACATTAGATTTTTGAAGATATTCAATGGACATCTTTTATATACATAATAAAAATATAGATATTGACATTGTTTGTTACACTGAATGTTGAATGAACCGATGTTTTGCTTTTGTTACTGCTCGTCAGATTCTCTTACGAAACGCAATGCTAATTCTTGTACTCTCATTCCAGAAAACATCGCATTAAATAATCTTCATCCTGTATAAATTATTACAATTGTACTGAACAAATAACTTAAAACTCTACTATATCAGATTCTCAATTTTCGGAGCTGTATTGTAGAAAATAAATTAAGTAATACACATTTGAACATTTTAGTAGTTTGTGCGTAATACTCCGATAATACTAATAATAATAACACCCAATGTATTAAAATTTGTGTGGGGCGCAAAATAGAATGTGCCTATAATATTGGAAATAATATAGGATAATTATTTATTTCAGATGCCTTTTGGATTATCTATTCCACCACCATTACCAACCGCTATAACAAGCCCAGCAGCTATTTGTGAATCTGCAGCACGGTTACTCTTTATGAATGTTAAATGGGCTAAAAACATTCCATCGTTGACGTCATTACCTATGCCCGATCAATTACTTCTTCTAGAAGACAGCTGGAGAGAACTGTTCATTCTGGGAGCTTCTCAATTTTTGGTCCCTTTAGACTTCAGTTCTTTAGTCCACGCGTCAGGAATTCTGGAGAAGGCACCAGATAAGAGCGTGTTTTATCTGAAGGAAATCAAAGAATTCCAAGAAACACTGACAAAGCTGAACCAATTTCACATAGACTCTCAAGAATTTGCTTGTTTAAGAGTAATAGTTTTATTCAAGACGAATTTTGAGAAGCCCACGAGTAGTTCCTCTTCAGTATCAAGCACATCTTCAGCAGAAAATAGAAGTCTAAATGACGTTACTGCCATTACATCAGTACAAGATCATACGCAACTTACGTTGAATAAATATATTTCTTCAGCTCATCCAGGGCAGCCTTTGCGTTTCGGAAAACTATTGATGATTCTCCCTACATTGAGAAGTGTTTCTGGTGATACTATAGAAGAATTATTCTTTAGGAAAACAATAGGACACATACCTATTGAAAGGATTATTTGTGATATGTATAAAACAACCACGCCTGAAGTCATCTAACATTCACCAATTACGATCCCCGCAAGAATTCCAGATGCTGTTTTTGAATTTGAAATTTAATCGCTTTTCATGAATGTTAAATGGGACAATTCCGATCAAGTAATTCTTTTTAGAATTCATCATATTTATTGTATTGGGATCTTCGCAATTTCTGAGATCTTTGGAATATACTTCAGAGATTTTGGATGAAAACTAAATTGCCTACCTGAAAAATAAATAAAGAATTCTACGAATTTATAGTAAAACTTTCTGATTTTCAAATAGATCCGGAAGTGCTTCCTTCTTTGTGAGCAATAAAATTGTTTGAAACGAGGACAACTCTTCTGGTAGTTCAAATCTCAAACCAAGCACATCTAAAGTTGAAACAAGAAGTAGAAATGACGTTAATTCGCACCAAACAAATACAAATAACATTTCTCGAGCTAATCCAGGGCAGAGTATGCATTTCGAAAAGTTACTCATGTTCCTGCTAACTTCAAAACGTGTTTCCGGTGAGACTACAGAAATACTATTCTTTAGGAAGACATATTGAAAGACTTCTTAGCGACAAGTACAAAATAACCACGCCTAAAGTTATGTACCGTTGAACCCTGGCAATATTATAGTTTTAAGTACTTTACTGTGATGTACATACATAGAATATTTGTATTATTTTTTATGCATAGAATGCACTTTTATTTTTTATTTATATAAATATATTATATTTTCTTTAAATTTGTTGTACATAATGTATATTTTCTAAAAATAAATTGTCTATAATATTATATATTTGTTTTATCTTTCATATTTTACTGGTTTTGCGTCAACTGCAGAGGGATTACACCATTTCTGTTGACTGCGTTTTAAAGTTAAAGAAACTTTATTCAGTATTTCTGATTACAATACTTTGTTCAAGATCGATATTTTGTTTTATATGTAAAATAAATAAATATTTCTTATAGTCATACAATACCGAAGAAATTTGTGATTATCAGTACAGTATATGTATCTATATATGTATATATAAATTAGTTTTCTTAGCACTAGCAGCAATGTGATTCGTAAATAATAACAAAATGACTGTCATCTAAAAACAATTACAATGACAAATATAGAAAGAATGCAAAATCAAATATGTATAAGTGAAATTGTAAACAAATAAGCATAGTACTGGCGATACTAGTTATGAAGTCCCACCAAAAGGTTTAGGTCTACCATAAACATGAATTTAATGCAACTAAACAAATAATAACGACGCAAAATGTGTAATTAAAAATTACGAGTAGAGCTGTTGTATACTATTCATGTGAGTTAATTGGAAGGCCAAGATCAATCTTTGGCGAACGACTAATTCCATCACACATAATAGTAACTAGGTGTCTAAGACATAATACAGAATTGTGTATGCGCATCAAAACATGAAAGTGTTAATATGTGTTAGTAGATATAGACATATGTGTTTCACCTTGTTTGGTTCTGCAAGTGTAGCATAACTAAAAAGGTGTACTATACTACTATAATACGTATAAATTAAAAAAAAAGTAACATTGGGTAAATTCCGCTGTAGAGCAACCGTCGAAATATGTTTCAGACTCGTTAGTCATAATCAGTATGGTGTAGTCAAGGAATAAGATGGGATATACTCGGAGATAGAAGCAATACCGGCAGATCCATCAAGATGACAAACCCCTATTTGCAGCTTCTGTCAAAAGATGCCCATATTTAAGTAGAACAAGCCACATCGTCGCGAGTAAGACTTGGTCAACCCGCGTGCGTTACCGAACCCAGCAAGAATGAATCATAAAAGAAATTATTGCGGATACTAAAATGTTCTGACAGAAGTTGCTTCTATCTCCGAGGATACCCACATTATTTCTTGAGTACATTGTACTGACGATAACAACGAGGCAGCAAAAAACGTGTCTGTGGTTGATCTATAGCGGAATTTACCCAATATTACCCTCTCTTTTATACAGGGTTGCTCATTAGTGCGTCAAAGTCCAATATAGGCGTTATTAAATAGTACTGAAGACATTTTTTTTATATAAAGTGGCACAGTAACAAAAAATACACATTTTGAAAATAATTTGAATTATACAGGGTGATACGTTAAAATGGCACACATTCTAAGTTTTTTTTAAATGAAACACCCTGTATATCTTTTGTTTTCCCTTAATTTGTGTTTTCATCTATATCTGGGGTTTTGGTGGATGACGCATTGTTGAGTTATTAATGAAAATTATGAAAATAATGGTCGCGACAATGTTTACCATAATAATTCTATGCGGTAGTATTACGATTATCTAAGACAAAATTATTTAGTAATTATGCAGCCGAGGGATGTGTTGAACCTTCAAAATAATCAAATATTCATTTTATTATACAGGGTGTTTGTTACGATACAATCAATTTGGCTATCGTCAAAGAGCGTTTACTGATTTTTTTTCAATATTAATTTCTTTGAAATTAACTGCGATGAATTTTTTTCCATATTTTTCTCATGATCCTTGGTCCTCACATAATAACGTACTATCCAGGTGTTTTGCGAATTTTGGAACACGTCGTATATTATATAATACATAAACACAATTTTCTTTCGTGGCTCAGCGGATGTAAAATGAACTCAAAACAAACTAAAAAATTAAAACATTCGATAATTTAGATATTGTCTTTGTCATTTATTTAACATGAACTAACTAATTAAAACATTAACAACTCTATTAATAAAACTATAACATACATGGAAAATTGCATAGAATGTATACTGTTATATTTGCAGCATTATTTAAAATAAAATAGTCAAGCGGTTGGTAAAAAGGGACATCAAGTAACAATGTTCCTTGTTAAGGGTAACCCTCTGCAAAGTAGGCCTAAAAGTTATTTTTATATTATGAAATATCATTTACGGAAAATCTAGAATTGAATAATTAATAGTCACAAACATTAAAAACTATAGAAGCAAAAAATATTTATTTCTCAACAATAATTATAGTAAGTTCTACTAATCGAATTCTATTGACTAACCAATTTTATCCTCTTACTAAATCGCAATTCAAAAAGTTTCCCCGTCATAACCATGTGACGAGGATTATGCTATATTCCAATTGTAATACTATTTAATATATGGGAGTATATTAAAAACAAGCGTTCGATTTATGTTAGGGGAATAATAATATGAAAAAATACAGATCCTGCGTCCTAAACATATTTGAGCTTTATATACTTAGGGTCGGTTTTTCTAACTCCGATTAATATGCCGGTTAGCGTAATCATTGATTAAAAAAGTCGTTAATCGAAGAAATTTTAACCAGTGTTTCGAGTACCTGGTAAAATATTAAACAGTGACTTGATTTTTTACACATGTGCATAATTTAGAAGATTTTTGTTATTACTGACAGCGGTTATGTTTTCATATACATTTTTTTTACTGTATGAAAGTATTTTTTGGTATTAATTAATGATTATTTTCGTAAGTGATTTAGTAATTTCATTGGTTCTTCGATAAATGAAATGAACAAAATAATTAAAAATAAAAATAACACAATATTGAATATGTTTAACTACAAAAATTTAATTACTTGATAGCCACGAATACGTTATCTTTTCTGATGAGGACGATTCAGTTTTGCAAGTTTTTTCATTCTACTACTCTGGGTATTCATCCCAATTCTTGATAGTCCTAAGTATCCTGGGGCAACTTAAGCTTGTTTCCTCTTTTCCTCTTCATAAATGCGTTTAACAGCACTTTATTAAAATTTAATTTTTGTCGAAAGTATTTGGACTCACTATAGATATGTCAGTAACACATTAAACTAACGTATGATCAAAAAGTCTTTGGATCGCTATTGCCGTGGAATTTATGTCAATCTATGAAATTATTTACTTTTATTAATTTTGACATTTACTTGACAACTTTCAAGTCAGCAAGTTATAATTCAACCTAAATAACCTAAATAATTATAACCTAAAATCTATTTTATTTGTGACTTATGTATACTTCAAAGTCAAGAACCACAGAAGTAAATAATTCTATAGATAGCTTTACGTTTCATGGCTAGAGCGATCCAAAGACTTTTTGATCATACGTTATATTGAACAATTACAAATGAAATTGAAAGTATGGAAGAAATTCTGCAAAAGTAGGCATGTTCGCGTTGAGAGCTTATGAATAGTGTACATGCTCTTAAAGTTGACGTGCAGTTAAGTTCTACACTAATAATTATTACTGACACTGTCAAGCTCACTCCGATTTCTCGAGAATATTTTTTTTGCTGTTAAATCATGTAAACCATTTTGGAAACAACGATCTCTCAATCAACATTCCCTCATTAAAGGAATTGTTTTTAATAACCATCTGAGATATGTGTTTCAGTAAAAGTATCCGGCTTTATTTATCTTACAGAAATTTGGTGCAAATTAAATTGTCTCAGATATAGCAATGGAAACTGCAATTTTGTACCACTAGAAAGTGATTGATAATAGAGTTTAAGACACTTGATGTAGACTTTTCTTTTTCAGCAAACTATTCCTACTTTTATGATTTTGTTACATGTCATGTATTTTATATATTTTTAGTAACTATTAATTTCTTATAACTATATGTATGTACAGTGCATGTCTAAAGTCTCCCCCCCTCTTTTATATTTTAAACAACAACAATCCAAACTCACTATTGACTACTATTGACTTGTAGGTTCAAACCACTTTTATTAATAAAGAGAGAAATACGTATGGAAATACTTCTTTTACAGCTTTCCGAGTTTTAGGTATATTTTCAACGAAAACTTAAAAACAGAAAGAAAAATTATCGTACAGACACAAAAAACATCAATATTTTATCGCGGTGTAAACAAAGTCGTTGTGATAGGGATATTAGTGCATAGCAGAGTGATTCAAAACTTTAAATAACAATCTCCGTAAATTCTCACATTTTGAATTATAGCTTAATAACGAATCGTATAAATTTGAAGAAAAAATTTTTGAGCTGATATCTCAAATACCTTTCAAATGAGGGGTCATTCGGCCCCCTTGCATTTAAAACTTTGCCTACAATGCCATCTGTCAATTTTTAAAATTTAGACATGGTCATAAAGTTAGTATTTATACAGGGTGGCTCACCGGGAACTGAATCTATCAATTGTGGAAAAACTATAGCTAGGAATGATCTGAAATATTGACACTATACTAAAGTCGATGGGGGCCATTCGAATAAATATTTTCAAGATACTTCGGGCTATGCCGGAAGTAGGCACCAACTTCCTAATTTTAAATAGAATACCCTATATATTAGCAGGTTTTTAGATTTTACGTGAAATTCTAAATATATTACATGTATAATGTCATACATCTAATGTAACCCTTTTTGACTTATTGAAATTCTTATGTTAAATTTGACGTTTGCAGGCAGAAAATCAATAGCACTTTTTCCATATAAAAATTAATTTATTATTTAATTTGAAGTAAATTCTCTCAAATAGATGGTCTAATTAAATACTATTTGTATATAATTGTTACAATTATTAATATAGATTGAACGATGATTATTTAAATTTAATTATTATTTATGGGGAATGTAATAAAGTTATGTCAAGAACATGTGATACATTTGCAACTCGATATCCGCAAAAACGAAAACCATCTATCAATATCGTTAAAAGTATTATAGGATACTTCAGAAACTTTGGATCCGTGAGGGCAAAGATCCAGGGAAATAAACCAGTTATTAATAACGATAATAATGTAATGCAAATGTATCACATGTTCTTGACATAACTTCATTACATTCCCCATAAATAATAAATAAATTTAAATAATCATCGTTTGTATAATTTAAGCGCCCCGACATGACTTATTGAAATTATGATAAGGTAAATGACTTTTCCTCAACAAATGGCAATTTATAATGTTGTAAACACTGTCATGGCTAACTAAAGAAAAAGTAACAAATGCAAACAGTATGTATTGTAGAAGATAAAAACTACCAATTTTTATAATAGACATGTTTATACAAAGTGGTCCTTATTTTTAATGCAAAATAAGATAAAATTATAAAAGTTGCCGCTTCCCATTTAAAAAAATTGTCTTTTGGCAATTTTTCCAAATTCGCACACTCTGTATTAATAATTGTAACAATTTTATACAAATAGTATTTAATTAGACCATCTATTTGAGAGAATTTACTTCAAATTAAATAATAAATTCATCTTTATATGGAAAAAGTGCTATTGATTTTCTGCCTGCAAACGTCAAATTTAACATAAGAATTTCAATAAGGGTTACACTTAGATATATGACATTATACATGAAATATATTTAGAATTTCACGTAGAATCTAGAAACCTGACAATATACAAGCTATTCTATTTAAAATTAGGAAGTTGGTATCTACTTCCGGCATAGCCCGAAGTGCCGCCATTTTGAAAATATTTTAGGAGAATGGCCCCCATCGACTTTAGTATAGTGTCAAAGTTTCAGATCATCTTCGTTTAAAAGATAACAGGGGACTTTGGACACACATTGTATATTGTAGCAGTAAGTAATCAATAAATCTGTTTCAATTTCACTCAAGTTTGTTGCAATTTCCTATTTATTTCATGATAGAAATTTAAATCATGTGAGCTATGTACACAATTTCAGATGTTATATTCACAAAATAAATGCTTACAATTTATTTACTAAATGAAATCTTAATTATATAGAATATAATTTAAAAAAAAATAAAGTAAAGGCAAAAACTGCAAAGAACAAATTTAAATATAGAAAATGGCGTCAATATTATTAGAAAAAAATATACTAAATTAGATCAAATGCACTAGCAAATATGTAGCCAACTTCGTACAATAATTCCCAGAACACTGTTTAGATAAACGGTGTATTTCTTCGTATAGAAAAACGCCAGTAAGAGATAATCAATGATTAGGCTTAATCGATGATTAGTTAACCGAGTATTTTAATCGGAGTTAGAAAAACCGGTCGTTAGAGCAATGATTTATATTAAAAAGATCACGCGATTATAAAAAAAGATAAGGAAGAATTTTTTTGATAATAATAGTTAAGAGATATATTATATTAAACTTAGTGCCTACATGTACCGTGCCTTCAAATATTTTCCTCATTAGAGATGGCCACGCTTTTTTTTTTAATGGTTGGTGACAGTGTATGTAATCAAGGATACACGCATAATTTTGATAGTTTGGTTATGTCATGTAAATAATGCGCCACTAAATTAAAATGGTGTCAAATTTGAGATGTTGCAACATTTTACCTGTCAAGTAATATAACCTACAAAAGCCATATTAGAACTGCCATAAATAATAATATTCATACACCTCTTGACATTTGTTATAATTATCTTTTGACGTTTGTTATAATTGTCACCTAAACATTTTAAATTTGTCAACGATATTGCCTCGTAAAAAGTATAGTCAAATGTTATATAAAATATAGGTGAGAAAAAATAATATTTAATAGCTTTATTTATAATAATTAATTTGTAACTGGTTTTCATATAATAGTATTTTTCGTGTACTTGATAGAAATTGATAATATTGTTTAACCCAAAATAATTAAGAAAAGTGGGACTTTTCTTGTTAGCAACACATTAGATTACTTTGATAATAGGAAAATGACAATTTTTATTTTTAAAATTATAATTCTCGTAAAGTATACGAAAAAATTACGTGTTCAACGCGTAAAAAAAGTGAGTTTTCTAGCTCGGTGAAAACTTGATTCACTCGCTACGCTCGTTAATCAATCTGTTTTCACTCGCTAGAAAACCATCACTTTTCTTTACTTGTTAAACATCTACTATTTACTACGGGATGGTAGCGATGCAAAAGGCATACATTTATAATGTCAAGGTCAGTTTTTGTTTAAATTTATTTTCTTAAAAAAGTTATGTATCTTAGAAGTAACCACAAAAATGCATACATTTGATTAATGTCTACTAACTAAGGCTGGTACACAAAAGAAAAAAAAACCTCTACGCGCCAGTTACACATTTGATGTCTAATATAAAAAAAAATCAAATTTATGTAATTATTTTTCAAAATAAAAAACATTAAATAGTAAACATTGTCACATACATTTCACATTAGGTTTTTCCCAGCTATCGCGTCGTCTATTCCCACTTTACGGTATCTCTACCGGTCCTCGCGAACACGAAAATCTATCGGAATCGATCGGCTATTGCAGACTTAAATCCGAGTGACAGTTTGTAATTAAAAAGAAATGTCATATATTAGAATATTCGAGTGTATAATAATATAACAGTTATAAAACATCAACGAAACAAAGAAGTAACCATGCAAATCGTATGAAAAATCAAAATACGAGGTAAGTAATTTTTAGTCTACAATTTTATTCACATTATTCTGATATTTGTTAATTCCACTTAGTTTAACTAAGTACATAATACCAATATGCGAGTAGATTACAGAATTTAAATATTTGACGATTCATTTTATGTATATATTAAAATTTTCAACCCGCGACATAGTCTGTGAATAAAACCGAAGCGCTGTGATCGAAACTGAATATCGTCTAGCTCCACCTACTCACACCCCCTTGCGTTTACATGTCCCGCTAGTAATATAAGTTGCATAAGTTTCTATTTGTTGGTAAACGGCCCTCTTAATTTTATTGTTTTGAAAATTTTCCGGCCGATCGAAATTTATAGCGGTATTGAATCATCGTCTTTAGTTCGTACTTGGCCGTGTCGGTTGCCAAAACTACTCGACTATATAATTTGAATTTAAGTATGACAACTGTCAAAATTTGAAGTTTTTAAACGCTTAGCATGTACACCAATATTGACTACTTAAAAAACTTAAAAAACAGCCTACTCTAATGAGGAAAGTATTTGAAGGCACGGTATTGCTATAGTTGTTCATAAGAAAAAGACTTTATCACAAAAATCAATAAAAAACTCTTTTTTTAATTTTTTTTTGACGACCAGACTATTTTACATTTCGCTTTGTGTATGATACATTTATACTCGGCAAATAATCCATGAAAAAGCCTGGCTTAACAATTTGTCAGTTCATCATAAAATGACCGCACTATTAGTTGAAGTTAATACCGGGATGAAGTGTTTTGTCCTGTTTAGATCACAGAGCCCGCTGCTTGTTTTGCAACTGAACAATGCTCATTAGTACTGGCTTTTGTGGCTTTAGTTACCTGACATCTGTACTGTAGGATACAATGCCAGTAGTTCCTTCTTCATGTTCTTCTTTAACTTCTTTCAGTGCCGCACATCTCTTAACCTTCGTTTAGGCTTTCTTCCGCTTCACCGATTATTTTGAATAATGTATTTGAGCAACAGGGAAATTATTCTATGTGTTTGCGTTTGTAGGAGAACCGTTTATAATTTACCAGGGAATATTCCTTTGTAAAAGATATTCTAATGTTTATTACACTAATATTATTTTCTATATAATGATATAATAATATAAATAAATGACTTCATGGCAAAATTAATAATGATATAGGTGCATAAAACAGAGTTACAATCAAAAGAATGACAGGAGTATAAGAAAATAAAAATGCCGTAAAACGAAGTCATATAAAAAATTAAATTAAAAATAAAATTGCAAACTGAAGGCAAATATTAGTGAAAACATCTAAAATTAACCTTCCTAAACAAAATAATTAAATAAAGGCGCCTATTATATGCTCAAACCTTCGAATTTGGGTAACTATAAATTGAATTATCAAAACGAAAACATAGAATATACCTACCACATAAGACAGGTGTATAAATAACACAAAATAGTATAACTTTTATTTTTTTTAGTATGTAATTTTTGACAAGTGATAGTCAATCTTTTTAAATAGCAACGGTTTATTTTTTTACAGTTTGGTAGAGATATATTTTCTGAATACAATTCAATTTGATTTTATAAAATATTATTGGGAAATATTTTTTTAAAAAAGTTTAAATGTGCCGTGGAATACAAAACAATGGAAATTTTATTAACGTCAAAAATAAAACATCGTAACAAATCATAATTATTATAAATATTGCTCAAAATGCCTCCCACTTTGCTGAATACAAAGCTGACACCTTCTAGTTACCCCATATGTAGCATTCACGATTAAATAAGAAGGTATCTCTCGACAAGTATGAATAATTCTCTGTCTTAAAACCATAGAAATAGAGTGGGGAGAACGCGCTTCGACGACTGCGCATCCTCTTTTAACGGGGTTAGGTAGTGGCAGCCATTTTTATGGTTGTATTGTCAAACGTGGTAACCTGGTGGAAGTGTCATTTTATTTCGACGAATGTTTCGTGTTTTGTTGTCGATTTTTGTTGTTTTTAAACACTTTAAAGCATGTCTTGTTTCGTTCCATCCTGATCTAATGCCCGAAGGTTTAAACCTGAAGGTGTTTCATTTCATACGTAAGTAACTTGATAAAACAATGCATTATTCGTTTTAGCAAGTTTACAATATTATTTAAAGAAAATACGCTTGTAGTTTTCCCCGGAGTGAACTACTGCAAAAATGGATAGATGCATTGGGTAAACCTTCCAGTCTGATGAAAACCAAAAAATTTTCCATACTTGATGTATGTCACCTGTTAAAACTATTAAGAAATGTGAGCCAGCTTAGAAGAGTTTAAAGATCCAGCAGGTTGTGTTGTAAGTTTTAGTTTAGAAACTTGCATTGCAAAAATAGTGGAAGATGATTCTGCATATAAGTTGTTGTTTAAGAAAAACAGGGGTATTAACTTTATATTAACAAATTTAATAATACCACTTTTAATTATATCGTTTTAGGTGGCTTATACATTCCTTCGAAGAGTGTTTCCGACATTTGTGCCACGACTGAAGTGGAAATTAGAAAAACTGTCGTCTTGAATAATAACAACCTACCGGAAGACACAGGATTCATAACTGTATTTACAATAGCTGTAGCACAAAAATATTACGGAAAATTATATATAATGTTCCCTGAACTGGAAGAACATTTTATAGAGATTCCTATTCGTGAGGAACTTCATGGATATACTCTAATAAAAGCAATTGTTAGAGCCTATACAAAAATTCGCTTTTTCAATTTGGCGAAAAAATATACCACTTCAATCCAAGGAACGAAAATTCGCCATGAATTAACGAAATTGGTTCTATTTGATCACCAGTAGCAAATTGCTTTAAATTTTGGTGACTCCAGTAACTGTGAATATTTCAGTTGAAAACGCCATTATTGATAAAAATGCACTCGCCCGAACACATCACATTTCTGTAGAACAGCCCATTTTGACTTAACATGTTTAAATAGAAAACACAAAATTGGTATCGTCGATTTGGATCGTTTTCATACAAAGCTTTTACTTTTTGTGGGATGTACGGTTTAAATGTGTGTTTTTTTAAGATTTTATGAACAGTGTTTTGACGTGCCAATATTATGTGCGATTTCCCGAGTTGAAGTTCTTGGATTTTCTTGAACACTGAAAATGGCATCTAAATCAACATTTTCACAAAATTTACGTCCATCTTGCTTTGGTTTCTCAAAACCTCTGTAATTTCTTAAATTTTGTTCAATTCGTCTAAATTTCCGACGGTTAGGGACTTCTCTATCCGGAAAGCGAACTGCCTAAATACGCACTGCTTGACCAGAATTTTTATGGCACTCGAGAAACACTTGCACCATATCAGTTAATTGATTGTTATCCATAATAAAATAACAATATGATCACAAAATAATAATAGAAATGCAAGAAATAATACAACCAACAAATTAAATGGAAACAAGCTGACAATTCATAAATGACAGTTATTGTTTTGTGCGCTATCATTGGATACTGCAGGAAAATTTTAGAAAAAACAACATTTCTTAACAGAAATATTTTACAAAATCAAATTGACCGAATTTATGTTTGAATTTATATGGGTAGCATATTGAACAAATGTTATAGTTTTCAAATCTTTAAGTGATAAATATCTTGCATAAATGTTATACTTTTGTAATAATTTTGAACAAATGTTGTAATTTCCAATATTTTAAATGATAAATCTCTCGAGCATGTGTTGTACTTTTACAATAATTTTCATCGACTAGTCTAATCTGTACAATTTAAAATATTAAAAATTATAAAACAATTTTATTGTAATTATCTTTTAGTAAATTAGTATCTTTCACTTCAATTGTTCCCTTTCTCATTTTTTTATGTTATGCCTATGATATACAATATTTACTGCATCAGAGATTTAACTAGTACTTGACACCAACTTAAAGCAAAAAAAAAAAATAGAAAGCGGGAAATTCAAACACCTTTCAATCATTTATATACACTCTGTACATACAAATTTAGATAAATTCATCTAATTTAGTTTATAATTTATTTTTAATTCTTTATCTGACCTCTCTATGATCGGCTAATTTTTTTATTGCAATTTTAGTTCTTCACAAAAAAGCAAGTGGTAATGAACGCTCGTCCAATACTCCTTCAAGTTTCTAGATTTACGTATTGGTATTCATTGTAGTATTCATTATAACTTGTTGCAATGACAATGACATGACACTCTCAGCTTTCATATTTTGTCAGTATGACAATAAAGTTGCTTTTTTCCGACAACATTCGCATCACTAACAGGAAAATTTCTTTTATATTTATTGTTATATCAGTTTTGCTGTGCTTTCATTTCGTGTGGCTATCTTATTATGGACATTTTGGAATTCATGTAAACCAAGAAACACAGAGTCGAAGGAAATTATTTGAGCAATTCCGGAAGAGGTGAGTATTTTGTGCATACTCGGCTTCTTCGTGGTTATTTGTATTGTTTTGATTAGTTGTTGTGCTGTGTTTTATCGTTTCTTTGTTGTTATTTTATTCCTTCATAATGGATTTTACATTTAATGAATATGCCGATGTACATGGTGTATGGTTTCTGTAATGAAAATGCTAATATGGCATAAATCGAAGACATCTTAGTAGAAATGTATTTTGAAGGTTGAATCAACGTCTACGTGAAACTGGTTCGGTTACTAAAAGAAATGCTAATGGTAATCAACAATGAGAAAGGCGTATAATACAATTAGAAGAGCAAATTCTAGACGCAGTACAAGAAGATCCCTCCGTTAGTACCCAACAGTTAGCTTCAACCTTAAATATCCCTATTAATAAAACCGTTCAGTTTATTCTACGAGAAACCCCCTTCTTCGTCCATATAATGTTTGTAAAGTTCAGCCACTCTATATTTATAGATTAAATTTTTGCAACACTTTTTTAAAAAGGATTCAAAAATTTTCATAACATAACATAATTTTCACCATTGGGCGGATGAAAATCAGCATACATTTCGAGAATATGTTCACAAAAGGATATTTTTCTTTAATTTTTGGCAGAGCATAATAAATCTCCGGATCGTTGGGCCAATTTATCTACCAAATCGTCTTAATGCCAATGGGTATCTCAATGTATTGAAACAAGTTAGAGATGCCATTGCAAATACGCCATAACATGTTTTACATGCATGATGGAGCTCCTGCAAATTATGCTAATGATATAAGAGACTGGTTGGATGATCATTTCCCAAACAGATGGATTGGTTGCGGCGGTCCTCTTATGGTCTGCGAGATCTTCCGATATCAATCGTTTTGACATTTTTGTTTACAGTTTCCTTAAGGAGAAAGTTTATATAACGCTTCTTTAAGATACTGACGAAGTCAGACACAGAATTAATGCGGCAGTATTGGAAATTACATTAGAAAGACGATACCTCGTAGATTGCAACTATGCTTAGAAACAGATGGTTCTCAGTTCCATCAATTACGTATGTCACTTTCAATATGCACTCATGAGCAAAAGTATTGCATATTTTGAATATGTTTAATAATTTATTACCCTTTCCTATTTTTCCTCATTCTTTGTTGAGTAAACATAATATCTATGACTTATCTATTTGGTTTTATGTAACAACAGAATGCAAAGTTGATAAAGGAATGCTTTCATTGGAAATTAATAAACAAAGACAAGTTCCTTAAATGAATGAAACAGTTTGTTATTAGGGCTATAATTTAAAGTTGGATTTAATATTGCATACTGCCTCCTCTAACATCTAATACAGCTTGCACACGCTTTCCCATTCCAAAAATCAAATTTCTTATATGCTCTTGTAGTATTTGTTGCCATTTCTCCTCAGATGGTATTCGTACCTAGGTCTCGTAGATATCTTGAAGGCGGATTTCGTTTCATAATTTATCTTTTTAAGCAGTTCTATACGTGCTCTATTGGATTACAATCCGGACTCTTTACAGGCAAGATCACTCTCTCAATTTCAGCATCAGTAAATACTGTTGTACATCAGCAATGTGCGGTCTTTGTCATAGATCAATTCGAACCTATCAAACCCAACAAAGCCGGCGTATGGGTAAACATGGCCTTGAAGGATATGTTCCAAGTACAAAACGCCAGTCATTCTTTGAGTGATCTCCACAAGCTGAGTACGTGCACTTATACCTGCCCAATACATCACCGAGCCTCCTCCAAAAGCAGTATCTTTTACCAATGGTCGTCTTGCTTCTAAACCACATTCCTTTAGCCTTCTCGATACCGTAAATCTGCTTACATTCGTCCCAGTAGCTTTCGCAAGATGTCCACTAAGCTCAGATGCCGTTCCAGCACGATTTCTTAGAGCTGTGTCTGTAAAAAATGATTTTGCCTTGCATTTGTACATCTCTGCTGAATCTGCCGGTTTCCCTATATCGTTGTAGAATCAGGCAAACATTAGGTTGGTACTTATGCCACCGTTCCGATATTTCTATTTGCTTCAAACGCACTTCATTTAAGGCAATAAATTGATCAGCTATCGGGTCGCTGTAATTAGGTTTATATTCCATTTCTCTGACAGTACTAAACAGACGTTTATGTCAATACAGTATGCGTACTTCTGAGAGCAATAACCTAAGATTATCTCCGAAGCAACGCAATAAACAAATTTTTACAATACCAAACTTTTTTTTCGTAACCGTGGATCCGGTTGTTTAGCTTAACAAAGAATGTCGCTACCTGTAGCTTTTACGACATTATATTATAATGATTTCAATTTTCAATACTTATAAGTATAAAATCAAAATTAACTTCTCAGGAAAATTAATTTATGTTATACAAATAACAGTTCATTCATATATAAAATAGAAGAATTTTATTAGAATAGTAATGAAATGTATAAAATGTTAGATAGGAACTAAATTTATCGTAATCTCTCTCTTAATGAAATATTTTAAAAAGCCACAATATTAGTAATATTGTCAAGACATAAGATAGGCAACTTAAATTACTATACAAGAAAATGTCATTATCATGAAAAATCAAATACGTATATGGAAACTATAACTTTAACAATATTAGTAATATTGTCAAGACATAAGATAGGCAACTTAAATTACTATACAAGAAAATGTCATTATCATGAAAAATCAAATACGTATATGGAAACTAAGTAAAAATATCCTGGTTACTCATAAACAAATAGATGATTTGTGAATTTTGACATGAAAGTAAAAGAATTATGTAATGAAACGAGATTTTTTGGAATAAAGAAGAATTTATATAGAAAAGTTGGTATAAAAGTAATAAATAACTGATTTTATAAGTTAATTATCATCATCTACATGTTTGATAAGTCATAAACTTGTGGCACTCATATCTTGGACCAAAGTGATTACTGAACCGGAATTACCTTGATGTTGCTTATAAAAATAAATGGAATTGGATTTATAAACTGAAAAATACATATAAGAAACGTTTTACCGAAATAGAAGAAGCCCATAACGTGTATACAAATACGAGGAAAACCTGTCCTAGACAGAACTAGAAAAACCGTTAAGTACAATTATAAACATTTAAAAGAAAATTCTTTCATAATAATTAATATCAAAGATTGAAGTATGTAATATCTTTATAAGATAACGAGAATAACAGAATTGATAGTTAACTTATTGTAAAAATGTTTCTATTTTATATAAACATCATCTGAATAGTCATATTTCTATTATTGTTTTAATAATTTTCATTAAGACTGAGAATTTAATTTTGAAATTGAATTTATTGTTATGTGATTAACAGATTTTTCCATCATTACTTAATTTATGTAGTTCAACATACATTATTTTGTGTTTTTATAAAATATTATTTTGAAATAAATATATAAAAAAAATTTTTTTACGTGTGCTTAAGATCACACGGCAGAAGTGAAAACTTCATCAAGGCGAGGTTAATAATACGAAATACAACTTTTTTTCTCGATCTATATTCATTTACATTTACATTTTCCATTTTCCATTTTCGTTCTATATTACATTTAAAAAATATATATTTATTATTATTGTGTGAATACGTATAATGTATATGAACGTATCTACGTGAGAAATTTCTTGAATTAGCGGCATTTAAATTAATCGATGACAAATTACTTGCATTATTTTGATGTTAATGATTTTAAGGAAAAGAAACACATTACTCCGAAGACTAACATATATACATTAGTTTCGCGTAACCACTATACGTGAATGCTCTTCAGCTCGGCCTGTGTAATGCATCCATTTTCCTACCTACGGAAATTTGTATATATACTTACGGAGACGGTCTTTGCAAGCATGAGAGATAATTTCTTATCATTCTCATTTAATGAAGGAACCATATTAATTACTATGTTTTTCCTTCTACAATATTACAGCACATACAGTGCACTCTGTGTTGGAACACAGAAATCCAAATTTCATTCTGTATTCACACATTTAAATATACGGCATAGAAAAAGATTATATGTGTTTAATATATACATTAACCACATATAAAATATTAATTGTAATTATCCAGAATGAAATTTGAATTTCTGTGTTCCAACACAGAGTGCACTGTATGTGCTGTAATATTGTAGAAGGAAAAACATAGTAATTAATGTTTCCTTCATTAAATGAGAATGATAAGAAATTATCTCTCATGCTTGCAAAGATCGTCTCCGTAAGTATATATACAAATTTCGGTAGGTAGGAAAATGGATGCATTACACAGGCCGAGCTGAAGAGCATTCACGTATAGTGGTTACGTGAAACTAATGTATATATGTTAGTCCTCGGAGTAATGTGTTTCTTTTCCTTAAAATCATTAACATTAAAATAATGCAAGTAATTTGTCATCGATTAATTTAAATGCCGCTAATTCAAGAAATTTCTCACGTAGATATGTTCATATACATTATACGTATTCACACATTTAAATATACGGCAAAGAAAAAGATTATATGTGTTTAATATATACATTAACCACATATAAAATATTAATTTATTATTATTGTGTATACATTATTCTAGTGCATTTCGCTCGGTCTGATCAAGTTTTCACTTCAAAAATTCGTACGTACGCATGTATATACAAATATTATAATTCTCATACGAGTAGCCGAGAGTGCCGGCCTTATACCCGGGTGGCTCGGGTTCACATCTGCATGCGGACAAGAATTTTTCAGAAAATAAAAATATAATATTTCGCGTATTTATTCTAAATTTCAATTTAATTGAAATTAAATACCGCTAGTTAGTGTTATAATACAAAGCCGAGCGCGACTCCGACTTTACCCGAACGAGCGTAACGTTCCGAGCGTGACGGCTCAGTCTCTTTCAGTGTCCAACAATAAATGTATCAACGCGCCCATAGAAGTTTTCACTTCAATAACTTTTACAAAAGAATTCAATCCTGAGATTATTATTTATTTTTCATACTCTATTATAATTTCTACCGACTGAGCTAAAAAGACAATAGTATAATATATACACACGGTATATGCGCGAATTTCAAAACACCCGCAATAAGTAAATATTTAAATCTGACATCTGCACATACTAGAAATTCTCTTATGTTTTCAGTTGATAGTTCAAAATAATAATATGTATTTTGTTTATATTTCAGTGACTATGACTACAGATGGACTTGGGCATGTATAAATGACACTTGCGTCATGAATGATTACAGGGATGGTGCCCAGACATCTTTGCAAAAGTGCAATATGATGTGTTCAAAACTGCAGCTGTGGCCTATGCCTAGCAGAATAATACAAACCGGGAAGAAATATTTATCATTCTGCGCGGAACAATTTAGCATAGTATTGAACACAAACAAAGATCCAGTGGAAAATCCATTGAAAATGGCTTATAATATATTTGTTGACAACATATTAATGTTAGTACAAGAGACATCTGAAAATCTAACAAATATAGATAAATTTGTAATAAAAATTAACGTGCGTGATTTGGAGACAACAAAACTTTCATTGGACACCGATGAGGGTTATATTTTAACAGTTCATAAGCAGAATAGAGATGTAGTTGCTCTCATAGCCGCCGATAATTTTTTTGGAGCAAGGCATAGTTTGGAAACCCTTTCCCAACTAATTTGGTTTGATAATGTCGATCACACATTGAACGTAGTATACAATTTGAAGATACTGGACCGACCGTCCTTCCCCTATCGTGGGTTAATGGTCGACACAGCAAGAAATTATTTCCCTGTTAGTTTACTAACAAAAGTACTTGACGGTATGGCAGCCAATAAACTGAATGTGTTCCACTGGCATATAACTGACGCTCAAAGTTTTCCTTTCGAAGCACCACGCAATCCAAATTTAGCAAAATACGGATCCTTTAGTCCAAGTATGGTATATAAAAGCCGCGACATTAAATATGTAGTCAAATATGCCAAACTTCGTGGCATTCGAGTTTTAATGGAAGTAGATGCGCCGTCACATACATTAAAAGGCTGGCAAGAGATCCAAACCGAAGACAAATTAGTTCTTCCTGATGACTTAAATAATAATGGTCAATTAAATCCTGAAAATCAAAACGTTTTAAAAGTTCTGAACAAAATCTACCGTGATATCTTGAGTTTAACAGACGAACATGAACTTTTCCATCTGGGCGGTGATGAAGTGAATTTGGAATTGTGGGAAAATTTGACACAAAGTGACCGTTTCTATGACATGAGTAATTATTGGGCGTCCTACATGAAGAAAATGATAGGCGTTTTAAAGAGGGCCAATAACGGTCGAAATATCAATAATGTCATATTATGGTCGAGTCCGTTGATGGAGAGTTACCATCTAAGGCATTACGTCGATTTGAATAAGACCATCGTTCAGTATTGGTATGGATATTTAGAGGGCGAATTAATTGCAAACGGCTTGAGAGTGATATTTTCCAATGTCGAGTATTGGTATTTAGACTGTGGATTCGGTGATTGGAAAGGAGGAAAAGGTGAAGGTTGCGGACCTTATAGAACTTGGCAGACGATATACACAGCGACACCTTGGCGGCAAGTACTGAGATTAAAGAATGTTTTAGGGGGTGAAGTCTGTATGTGGACTGAGCAAGTTGGGGAAGATTCTTTGGAAACTAGAATTTGGCCAAGAAGTGCGGCCTTTGCAGAGAGGGTTTGGACCAATCCTCCTGTCATGGAATATATACCACTTCATGTGTATACTCGATTAGACACTCAAAGAGAAAGGATGTCTACTAGGAATATAAAAAGTGAAGTTTTGTGGTCTAGGTATTGTACAATGAATCCAAGCAAATGTAAATAATTTTTGCCATCTTCGTCTAAGCCGTATCGTCGGCTCTTCTATTACTGCCAACGTTTCTTCTGCTTTCTTGAAGCACATATTCACGGCTGTTGGTGCCTCTGCGATTACCTAAAACGTTTTAGGTCTGGTACATTTTTAAGTCTGTAGCAGCAATAGCACTTATGTCATTTAAGATAGTGAATGAAACGCTGTCAGCAAAAGAGGAGAAAACAACATGGTTTTAAACCAGCCAGACAAGAATTTATAGCTACTAGTCATGGATGAATGGATACTGTGGTATTTTTTTGTGAAGTTTTCTATATAAATTATATATAATATTTTATAATGATAGTCTAGTTTAGCAACTTAAGAAGTAAAATTTATTAATCTAATAGCTCAAAGCACACATGTCCAATTTACATATAAAGTATTAAATATTAACTGTATTAGGTTAAGGAAAGTTTCAATAAAAAAAATTACCTAAATCAACAACAAATATTGACTTTCAAAAAAGTTTTTTCTCAAATGATCTATGTCTCTAAAAAAGCTTCCGGAAAAAAAGAGAGTGAAAAGTGCAAGATATTTGTGATACAATATCACTATATCACTCCTTACCAATCTACTTGTACCATGCTCTTGTCTTCTTATATCAGGCAAACTTAAGTGGAGAAAAGTGTTTAAAGTTGTTGATATATTTTAAAAGTTTAACCAATTAGGTTTTGCCTCTCAAAAAAGCTAGATTCATATAGTGTATATAGTAGTGCATATGAAGATTGTGCTTGCTAACCGGCTGGTTATAACTGGCTGACCGGTTATAACTGGCTGGCTGATTATAAGTGGCTGGCCGGTTATAACTGGTAGCCCATTTATAACTGGCTGGTCGGTTAGTTATAACTAGTCGACCGGTTAGTTATAACTGACTGGCCGGGTAATTATAACTAGCCGGCCGATTAGTTGTAACTGATTGGCCAGTTATAACTGGCAGCAAAAGGCTCCTAATTTTTGGGGAATGCAGAAGGAATGCCATGCAAACAGTAAAACTTTATGCCGAATATTTTCCAGATGGACCACATCCCAACAGAGAAGTATTTAATAATATGGTAGAAACTTTAACAGCAACGGGTCACAAGTGAATTTAATCAAGCTGTAGTTAGCCAGTTATAACTGGCTGGTCGGTTATAAATGGCTAGCTGGTTATACCTAGCTGGCCGATTATAACTGGCCGCCCATTTATAACTGACTGGTCGGTTAATTATAACTAGCTGCCGGTTAGTTGTAACTGGCTGCAAAAACCTGAATATTTTCCATGTCGACCAAATCAACAACGGGTCCTTTTCTCACAAAAAGTAGACATCAGTAAATACACCCGTTATAAGTGAATTTAATCAAGCTCTAGTATCAAATTTTGTTGCTAACAGTCCTCAAGTCTGCCTCAGGGAAATTTGCGCTGATAAACATCAGTAGAAGCAGCGTTAAGAAGATTTTGCAAAAATATGAATACCATCCGTATCATCTCGAGCTCCATCAGGAATTAGACTGTGAGATGCGTCAAAACGTAACTCAGAATTACTGATCTTTAAATTGTTGGGGCGGTGTCATCAACAATAAAATAATTTGACCCTTTTTTCGTCAGTACATTTAATGCACATTTCTTACGAGATAAAGTTCGAATTTTTTTGACATAACCCTCAACATCAGAAACAAATTCTGGTTCCAACAGAATGGGGCACCTACTCGTTTTACCCAAATTGCGAAAGCGGAACTGCAAGAACAATTTGTAGAAAGGTCAATAAGCCGAGGAGGACCCATCTCTGGCCATTGAGGTCCTGGGATTTAACACCACCACGTTTTTTTTTGTTTGGGGCACGATCAAACAAATGGTCTGCGGAGAAGTACCCACGATAAGAGAAGATATGGTAGAACGTATTGTTAATGCATTCCAGCAAATAAGTGATTTAAATGTTGTTGCACAAAAAAAAAGTTATTTTATAAATAAGGGTTATTTTGCAGGTGACGGGAAAACTTGGTATGAGGCCGAAGGTCGGCTTAGCTCCTAGGGCTCGCTGGAGTAGTAGTAGGGATGCCGTTATTTCCCCCAAAGGTTTGACCATTTCGTTAAGAATGTTTGTTAATAAACTGCAATAAATATCCAAACTTTACTGTGTCGATTAGTTCACGCAGGTTTTAAATTATAAATGGAATTCAGATGCTTTACGCTACACTAAGATTTAAAATAGGAACTAAGCTAAATTTTTGATTTTAATTTGGATGAATATGTTTCTAAAATTATTATATCATAATAATAACCTTGAAAATCTCCTAGTAATGTAATTTAGTATCACTGTGCCATGCCATGTTGTATGATGGAAATTTAAAAAAAAATTCAAACTACACCGTTCAGTATTATTATTATTTTATTTCAATGTTGGAAAGGACAAGAAATGATATTTAAAAATAATAGCTAGAGAATTTGAAAACATTTAAAAGGATAATCTAAGGTAATACAGTGCACTCGCGATAGTATTAACACCCTCTAATAAATGAACACCCCAAAATATGAAGACTTTTCTCTGCCATTGACTACTCCAAAATATGAACTTTGTACAAAAGCTTTAAAATATGAACATTTATTTTTTTTATTTTGAAACGGATTTCAGCTACATAATATGTATAAAAATTAGGGGAAACCCCGAGTTATTAACATTTGAATGCCAAATGTCAATGGTCAAACAAACAAGTGCACTTTTTAGTGAGTTTTTACATGTATGCAGACGCAAACGCATGTTTGGTTTTTAAGTGTTAATTAAAAGTGAATAATTTGTAAAATATGCATACAAAAAAACATAAATTTCTAACTTTAAAGGAAAAATATGAAATTTTGGAGAATTTACAAAAAGGTGCAAGTGTTACTAATTTAGCGAAGAAATATGGAGTGACAAAGTCCACAGTATCTGGAATAAAAAAGAATAAAAATGCAATTTCAAAATGTGTCAACAATACATTCATCGGACCTGGAAAAAGAAAAACTATGCGATCGTCGGAGTACCTAAAAATGGAAAAATCATTGTATAAATGGTTTATGCGTATGAGGGATAAGAAATTCCCCATCAGTGGACTAATGTTGAAAGAAAAGGCCAAGGAGCTTCATTATAATATTAAGGAAAATAACTCTGACTTCAACGCGAGTGACGGATGGCTGCAGAATTTCAAAAAGAGATTCGGCGTAAGATTGCTCCAAATTTCTGGAGAGAAACTTTCTTCTCAACCCCAGTTGGTTGAACCATTTAAAGTGGCACTTAGATCGAAGATTGAAGAGCTTGGATTAAGTAATGATCAACTTTATAACGCCGATGAATCGGGTTTATTTTGGAAAACTTTACCCACCAAAATATACGTGTCGTCTCAGGAAAAATCAGCCCCAGGTACAAAGACTGAAAAACAAAGAGTTACTTTCCTGTCCTGTGCAAATGCTACGGGATCTCATCAGCTCAAACTGCTTGTTGTCGGAAAGTCAGAAAAACCCCGTTGTTTCCAGAATTTTGATTGCCCTGTTCACTATCGTCATTCTAAATCAGCGTGGATGACTGGTAACATTTTTAAAGACTGGTTTCATCGCTCATTTGTTCCAGAAGTAAAAGTTTTTATATTGACATTAATCGACACATACCTATTCATTTTAAAATATTTTTTACATAATTCAGGTGGAACAATTTTTAACCAAAAAAGGGCCTCCAGTGAAAGCTATTCTCTTAATAGATAATGCCCCATCTCACCCACCTGAGGACGAATTAAAATCTGAAAACGGCTCTATTTTTGTGATGTTTATGCCACCGAACGTGACCCCACTCATCCAGCCCATGGACCAAAATGCTATAAGGATCACAAAGCTGTATTACAGAAATAGCCTTTTGGCTTCCATTGCTGCTAAAGGGGGTGGTTTGATAGAAACTATGAAGCAGACTACATTGAAGGAAGCTATCATTATTTTGGAATCAGCTTGGAGAAGAGTGGATTAAGCTGTGTTATCCAAATGCTGGAACAACATTTTAAATATGGTAGTGAATCAAGATGATCCCGAAGATGAAATTCCTCTAAGTGTTGTTAGAGAAAATTTGCAAATGAATTTACGTGAATTGGAAGAAAGCGCCGCCAATGTTTTATGCGCCTTACTACCCGAGGTTTGTATTCTCTGAAATGTACTTAAAATTCTATATTTTTTCATAGGTTGAATATACGGCCTCTAACGTTAAAGAATGGAATGAGGATGCTATTGAATGTGAAGATAATGAAGTAGAAGCCATATCCGATGAAGATGATTGTGTGGAGGAACCAAAGAGGACGATTAAAGCCGGGGAGGCTGTCGATATTTTCAATAAGGCGTTGGATTGGGCTGAAGGTGAAATGGTTGAACAGCGAGTTTTAAATGTTTTAAAAGGCTTACGTGAGAAGGCAGTTTTAAAAGTTCTCGACCAAAAGAAACGGCAAAAGAAGATAACCGACTTTTTTGAACATTAGCTTTATATTTCTACGGGCTTATTCAAAAAAACTATACAACGTTTATTAAGCTCTTATTTGACATATTTCTGTGAAACATTTGTCATATAAGAGCTTATTAAACATTGCATAATTTTTATGAATAAGCCCGCTAGCATTTATGTATATGAATATGTATAGAAATAAGTATATTTTTGTTTGCTGCAAACAAACTTAATGAAAAAGTTCCTTTTATGTTTTAAAATAAAACAAAAATTTAAACTATATAAATTAAACTTTCATTTATACAGGAAAGAACTCTAGGTGGTAAGTAAATGACTTGGTTTTATTAAAATTTTGTGCCATTTGTAAATATGAACAATCCCAAAAATTTGAACTGCCCTTGTTTTCATTAGTTCATATTATCGCGAGTGCACTGTATATGCAATGAATTAAAAAATCGATAATGAATACATTTAAGGTAGAGTATGATGAAAATTCAAGTGAAAACGAACTATACACTGTCTAGTCAATCTCTTAAAATTAAAATAAAATTATTAGTTGCAATAAATAAATAAATTTATTTTTAAATTTTTTATTTTTCTGGATTGTCATCGTCAACAGAAAAGATAGCAACTTCCGGTTTTCATGGTTTTCTTCAGTTTTTTATGTGCTTCAATATTACGATATTAAAAATATACCGTTCCATTTAAAATTTAAAAGAAAAAACAAGTAATATACATGAATTGAGAACAGCGCCCCCCTGTGATTTTTTTTGATAACCACGTAATTTCGTACTAGGTATCTTCCAATTCTTTGTAAAATTCTTTATCTAATAAGCCCAGCAACACATTTGTAGACATACATTTAACTAAAATTCCCATATTATTCATTCATACATAATTTATGCTACGCGATACAAATAAATAAATATTTTCTTAAATTAATATCCAATCATTTTCTTACTACTTAAATTATTATTTTAATGTATGTGATTTAATTATGACATTATGTACTTACTTCCACCTTTATAGTTCCACTCATTTATGAAACTGGTTCTTTCCGAAGTGTCACACGGGAACATCCTGATTTTTGCAACATGCGAAACGATGTAGCAGCATATAGGGGCCCTTCCGTTTCCGTCAATCCGCGGACACTCGTCAATATACTTGAGTGCCAATAGAAAACTCTCATCTCTTTTAAAAAACAGATTGCACACTGTGAGGCTTCACGTTGTACAGCAAACAACCACCGCAGTTAGTGTTGAACATCCTCAATTCTTGAGGACCATCGAAGAATATTTCCACTGTCGGGAGGTCTTTACAATAATTTTTGTTACAACAGAAGCAAGTAGATGTGAAGGTAGGTACAAAGGATGATATTTTTAGATACAGGTGATGCAAGATGTATTTTATTATATAGAGGGAAAATAATGGTTCTTTCATGCAAAAGATGCGAAATATTTCACGTGAAAAATTATAAGAAGAAATACCTAATTTCGCGGAAGATTTTTAAAATAGTTTGGAGCATGTATTAAAGTTAATTCAAAAATGTGTGCTTGTTTACAAGTCCTATTTGTATATTTGAATTTCTTGTTATTTTCAATAAATTCCAGTCATAAATGACAGTCCATATAAATCTATAAAATAAAGCATAAAAAATAAAGAAAAATAAAATTGACGACATTTCAGAAAATCACTTTAGATAAATTAGTGGAAAAATGAGGTGTGGCCACCGCACGACTTTCTTATACGTATGAAAGTGTTCATTTATACAAAAAATATTCCAAATCCAACTTTAACTACTTTTGTACTCTTCATAAATATATATAGAATGCATAATTTACGACATATTTTGCAAAAAATCGTTATTCGGTAAGAGTAAAAGTGTTAGTTCCGGTCCGAATTTTGATTTTTTTTTTACATTGTAAAAAATCGACTGAAAAATACATTTATTATAACTGTAATTTTTCCAATAATTTAAATGTAATTATCCATGTAATGTAAGATCCCATGAAGTTTAATGTGAAATTGCAATTTATCTGTAAAATCACAGTTAGCATGTAATTTTAGTTTTAAAAGGAATGTAAGATTGCTTTATCTCATAGAACTTTTACAACATTTAGTGTGTTTTCATCACCTGCAATGTAAATTCGCTATTAATCTCTGTGATTTCAAATTCAAAATACTGTGAGATTACAATATTTAATAAGGCTTCTTAATAAGTACTCTTAATAAGTATTCTCATTAAAAGTTTATAACATGTTTACCAATTAACCCACTTGTGATTTTTATAAGTGCAAATACGTTCATGAATAATATTTTAAAAATCAAAATCAATATAAATACTATTTATTATTGTATAGGTACCTAAACAGCATGATAAAGTCAGAGTAAATAATTGTGTATTAATTATATTATTGCCCACTACATTTGTTATAAATCTGGCCAAAGTATAGGTTCATCCAGGACACTGTAATATTCAATCCCGCCATAAATCAGTTGACGCCCGAGTTTGTTCTAGACCCATTCCATTTAGGTGAGTTGTATTAATTTTTAGGGGAAAACATACATACAACTTCTCTTTATATTGTATGATAGATAGTAAAATTATATTCAGCAAGCCGATACGTGCACTATCTTTAAGAAAGGAATTAAAATTTACTGTAGTTTTCATATGTTTGCGAGCCGTTGATGTTTTGTTTCTACAATCCGTGAACGCATGCGCAGTGATTTCAGTTTGCTAGTGGTTTTTATGACAATTACGTGCAATTGTTTATGTTTTGGTTATACAATTAATAGTTGTAACTTGTAATTTATAAGTTATTATAAGGCAAGTTAATCATTGTGGTTCATTATTAGCATCTGGCGGTAACAATTATTTAAAGCTTTGGCATCAGTTTGTATGTGGCTTAAGGTTAAGTTTGCAAACTGCAGTGGGGACCAACCTACAGTGAGTTATTTGGTAAGTTAACTCTGTTTGTTTTATATGTAATTGAAATCATGATGCTGTTGGGCAAATAAACAATACATATATGATGTATGTATCATTTTATAGTGTTCAGGAATGTGTAATGTATACAATAAGTAGTTTTCACTTTCTTTTAGTGGATGTATAAAAAGAAATGTCATCGAAAAATATAACGCCGATCAGATCCTATATAGACATTCCATAAACTGACTCGCCCGAAGATTTACTATTAGATAGAGCTCCCATTAAGCTGCTTAATGACACGTATACAATGCAAAGAGCATTTATAAATCGTTCGCAGCCTACTGTCAACACAAATCATAGAAGAATGGCCAATTTTTCCAAAAAAGGAAGTAATATTTTGGCATTTTGACAAGTTGAGAAGAAAGTTTGTGCAAAAACACGGGAAATTATTCCAATTTGCAATTGAAAAAACATTATAACCGACATTCTACCTCCAGATGATGAAGAAAAATATATTAAATGCTTGACTACTTTAAAGAAGATATAAATTTTCTAATAATTAAGATGGGGGCGATTATTAAAATAAGTGAAACATATTCTCATTAGCTGGAGTCCTAATTGTTTCAAGATTTGAATGTTTTTTAAAAAATCCAATTTAGTGTTCTGTGCATCGTATTAACGAATGAAGGTAATGTTAACAAGTTAAAATATTCTTTTTTTTAATTTATTCTTTTTAGTTACTGAAAATGTTGCAGGATACCACATGTATATATACATAAAGAAAACAGAAGGTGTTAAGTTGTGAAGACTTAGTTGCCTCCTTTAAAGCTCTCTTCGTATTTTATTACAATTGCAATATGAAGTACCCTTGTCACGTACTTGAGTTCATTCAAATGTATTTTTTGAAAATTAACCCTGATCAGGAGACGAAAGGCAACAAAAGAAAGAAAAGCTTATTGGTTCGGTTTTTGTTTTAGTTTATTTTTGTTTTTGTTTTTCATGTACACCTTGCAATATCTAATAATAAAATTAACTGCAATAAATAAAATTTCTAGCTTAAACTATTTTTTTTATTTTTTGATTACAGTAGTGGAGCGGCAATCAAGGAAACATATCTTCTGCAAATTATATGGCAATATCTAAATGAAAAGCATTTTTAAAAAGTGATATGCCGGTAAAAATCTACTTTGCCCCTAATGTATTAATAAAAGGCTTACCATGTAAGGTCTTCCATTAATCTTATTATAAATGTCCTATATTGGACCAGCCAATAATTAATAAAATTCAACCGGCTAACTCCTTAATTCAATTATAAATGTTTATTAATTTATACTTGTAATAATTTTGAACATGAGACTCTTTTACTTTTATTATAAACATCAATTATCTTTATTTAGTATTTACTTAAGAAAATTTACTAGTTCAAATTCAAATTAAAATACTTTCCTGTAGCTTATACCACCAACTATACATCAATCTTAGTAATGTTTTTGTTTGAAGTTGGTATTAAATTCTATTCTTCTATATTTATGAACGTTCAACTTTAAAAAAAATATTACTATATATTAGATAACTATAATTTCTCTTCAGGATCGTGTGATAGAGGTCCGATAAGCGAATAATATTTATTAATACTTTGTAAGACTATTCCCTTCCTATAAATTAGGTAAGTAATCAATTAATCCAGAATACAATGTTATAATTTTACATGTTGCTTTTATGTTTTAAGGTTATCGATATGTCAATAGACCAAGAACACAGAAAATTCCCAAGATGCAACTAAAGAAATCAAATAAACACAACTCTTCAGATTTTATACAATTTAATGAATATGATGAAAATTAATATAAACGTCTTTTTTGTCTGCTATGTAATAAATTTCAATTTCACAAATAATATAAACCGATTTAGATGACGTTAAAAAGATATGATAATATTATGGTACGATGTCAACACAGTTTTATAAATAACCTTTCAGGTAAAATTTTTTTATGTACTTCTAAAATGCTTTTATGGATATACAAATACACTATACTTCTTTATAATATGTTTCATTTCTTTATAATACCATATTCAAAATATATTTATCTATATTTAGGTATAAAAAAATTATTCGTTCAGTATGGAAATTTGTATCTTAAAATTCAAGAACTTTATCAATATGAGATTCAAATATTAATATTTCAAAGTAATTTAATCTTATTTGGACATAGATAAGATAACTATTACAACAATTATAGGCTTGAATTAGCTTCAATGACTCCCTTATTTAGACAAGAATTTATACAACCTTATTTAAACATAACGATATGTATGTTTCTTGTTTCCATTAATTTTAATGTACTCTTTTTTTTTTCTTAGAAAATCTCCTATCCTGGTTTGTATCCTTGAAATAGCTGTCTTACTGGACACCTCGGCTTGAATATGGTTAATTTCTTCGGAAAGACTGACTACGACGATGGAATTCAGGTTTCTGGCTGCTACTACTCGACAAATTAATACCTTCTTGAATTTCTCTGTTTTCTTTGGCTTTATGGACCTTGGATCTTCATTTTATATTATTAATCAAGAACTGGATCGGACAAAGGAACTTCTGTACTTCAAATTCAAATATTAGGGCTGAAATAAAAAACACTGATTCCTAAGTTCTGGATGTAAATGGACTTCTGTAACTTTTGTAGGTAGAAAATTCTTGTTAATGGCTTCTTCTATTATGGAATATCGTTTTCTCAAAATTGTAAGTATTCTTTTAATTATATATATTAATCAATTCCAATTCTTCTTTTTAAAAATTTCTATTCACTTTTTGTTATTGTACTAGTATAATAACTATCTCTTACAGCTTTCTTGGTCGTAAATGTTATATTTTAAAGTTCTCTGGTTACAATTAAACTATACGTATCTTCTCAAAATTTCATGTACCGATGTATGAGGAATTAAACACTTTTAATTATTCACAAATATATCAATTCGGACAATTTTAGATGTGTTTTTTCTCACATCCAAAATAATGCGTCCGCACTTAATTATCTCTCTGAAAATTCTCTGTTAACTGTTTTCAACAAATCTCCTTAGTGATTTTCTAAATTTTCAAAATCAGCCAATTGATATCTTTTTCTACTTTGTCCAGACAATATAGTTTTTAAATTTATTTGACTATTTTTAATACTAACTAATCTTTATAAATTTCATTATTTCAAACATTTTGAATTTTAATTAAGCCTTCCCATACTTTTAATATTCAAAAATGAAACATTTACAGTAAAATTATATATCAGATGTCACTTTTGACATTTTACTCTCCATCCGGTTGTACGATATTTAAAATGTACTTTTAATTCAATATTGATCATTTACCTTACAATATTCATTTTTAATCATCTTTTACCTCTTTAAACGTCATTTAAATGAGTTTTTACAAAATAATAACATTTCTTATAGTACAATAATTAATATTCAAATCTCTTCTTTACAGATTATGGTAAAGTCTAATGAAAAGAAGAAAATAATTATTCAGAAAATATACTGGTCGGTTCACCAAGTAATGTACCATACTTAACAAATATTTCTGTACAACAAATTAATAAATTTATACGTCTAATTCAATTACATATGTCCATATTATTATCATATACTTCTTCAATAATTACTTAAATTGTTATATAAATGATTTTTTTAGAAAAATATTGTTAGAGTCAATAATGGACCTTTAACAGTATATTACTTTTTGACGAATGGAGGTGTTTACTTTATTTTACGTAAAAAAATGACAGAGGAAAAGGCTCCTTAATAATAAAACACGGAAAACATTACAAGAGCTGTATGTACAATTAAGTAATCCGGTTGTAGATCCACACCTAATGTATATATCTTAACATGGATTGAATGTACATTCACAGTTAGCGTACGTGGATTTACATCGAGTCGTTGCTTACTTACATAGCGGTGATGTGATTTTACATTACACGATCGTAAATTTTATTGTTAAAAATTGAAATTTACAGTCATGCCTTGTAACACTACATTACCTTGCTGTATATTTTCCAGCTCAACTAGTAATATTAATTGATGTACTTGTAGAACTATATTCACATGTTTTCTTACAATGATTATAATTGGTCATGGAGTTGCCAATGATTTTCATTGTAATTTTACACAAACACTTTTTAGAGTGTATACAAAAGGTATTGAAAATTAAGTTCTAAATACTTTTATACTCGTAACGTAAAAAGCATGACTAGCAAAATATTTGCAGAAAACCGATTTTCGATAAGGGTAAAAACCCTACTTCCGGTAGGAATTTCGAAAATTTTTTTTATAAAAATTCTTCTCAAATTTAATTTTAAGTACATATGAATTCTTTATAAGTTTGCCTAAACTTAATAGTTGACGAAATATTGTCAAAATTCGATTTTTTCACTGAAGTAAACTACTACTTCCGGTCTGCCGATTTTGCTGAAAATCTAATCTGTTCTCAAGAGGGAGATTATACTACCAAATGCAAAATTTGGAATTGATAGCTATAGCGGTTTGACCGCTATCGTGGTCACACACGGACACACAGACAGACACACAGACACAGAGACACACAGACATTTTTTAAAAAACACTTTTTTGGTATTAGGGGACTTCAAAACGCGGACATCTGCAAAAATCTCGAGGTTGAAAATTTTCATCATCACAATACTTCCTTATACTACGTATAAGAAAGTAAAAATGGTGGGGTAAAAATGAGAACGAAAAGAATTGTATAATATCAGAGAAAACTTATTTATATTAACACTGAAAGAACGCGGGTAATGTTGCTCCTATAATATGTGTTGTAAATTCACAAAATAAATTGTTGTAATAAATTTAAATGTATTGTACCGTTATACCTTTCCAGAATAAACAATCTATCCAACACGATACTGAGGCTTTAAATATTTATCTTCTTTATATACTCAACAAAAATTATGTAATTCTCCGGCTTTTGCTTTAATAATAAATTTAATTATACTCAGTGGATTTCTAAAATATTTAAAAATGAGCATGAATAACAATAAAACTTATTAATCTCAAAAAGTTGGGTTCTTAAATATAAAAACTTACAAGTTTAATCTTTCTTTAATGTAAATGTAATACATGTGAAACGTTCTTATTGTGATATGTTCATTAGGCAATGTGAATCGTACTTAAGGAAATATGTGTTGTGTCAACAAGATTCTGTCAAATTAAAATAAATACAAGTTATATAGGTTATATATGTATTTCATTGAATCGTTAAAATAACAGATTATTTTGGGAAAATAGATGGGTAAGTGATTATTTTAAATTGGTTATATCATATAATCTTTAAAATACACATAAACTCAACTCTATTATTAATGAAACTAAAATATTTTTCATGTCAAAAAAATCAATCAATTGTAAAATTTATAATTGTAATGTATTCGTAAATAACATAATCATTCTATTTTAAATATAAAAGTTAAATTTTAATTATGATTGCTTTGTGAACTCTATTTTTATGTTAATAAAAGTACCAAATTGATACATATAAAACAAAATAATCTAACAAAACAAACTCAATTATATTATGACTTTCTCTAGCTTCACTATAAATCCGTTTCAAATAGCATTTGAAGTGTCAGATAATTCATCCGATAGATCCGTCAAATTTTGTAGAATTGTACTGGTTATAACGGTAGGCTCTGTATATCATAAATAAAATATAAAGATAATAACATCAAAGCTATTTATGTTAAGGTAAAATTACCAAAGGTAATAGTATCATGCAATTAAGGTACATAATTAAACAGCACAGATTGGGAAATATATATTACTTATTCATTTGTATCAAAATATTATATTCCTTTTTAAAATGTTTCCATGTAAATTCTGTATATATTCGGAGTGTATAAAAGAGAAAACTAGTGCGTAGATGTATCTATGTAAAAGAAACACATGTGGCGTCAACCTTATCAACGCCAGCTAAGAAGTTATGCGACATAGACAAGAAACGATTTGTGTGCAATCGACACGTGGGCAACCTTGAACGCTACATATTTTACGGAGTGCTTTTTCTCATAAACAAGTTAGAAGAGAAGTAAAGTACCTAAGTGGCCCGGGGAATCCCCGTAAAGAATACGGTGAGACGCGCCTTAAGCAGCAAAGAGGTAGGAGGACGTTCTCCGACTAGCAAAGAAGCAGGTTGGTAGGTCCCTCATGTCGAATAAATAAATCGACCGGACCCAACCCAGTTAATTATAAACGCACCAGAAGAAATTTCCTGGCGTTTATAATTTTATAGAGAACGATCTTGCAAGTTAATAGTGCTAATAAAAATATAGTAATTCAAAGCATTATTTAAAAGTAAAATAAAAGCCAGTGTGTGTGCCCTAGTTCGATATAAAGAAGACGGCATTTCATCTATCCTGGGGAAGCTGCCCGTGAAAACACCGTTCCATCGTCATAGCATCTTCATAAAGGTACCCAACGTATAATCAAATTAAAGGCCTATATCATGCATGCATTTTATGAAACAATTCAATTAGCATCTAATTAAATCCATGGTATATTGTCTAGGTAAAGCGCCATTGTATTGTTGATCTATTATATCTACATATTTTGTAACTATGCGTATTTTATATCGATATATACAAATTTAATTATATTTCGCTTTGTAACATTTGTTTTTGTAACTTAATCTTTGTTGTTTGTTTTTTAATCAATATATTCATAGTATTTAAATATCATTTTACATCTTATTTGGTCACCTTAACATAAAAACCTGAATTATAAAAATTAGTACGTCTTTAAAATTAATCTTAGCGTCTTAATACCTGAATCGACTTGATAATAGGATTCTCATGTGAACCGAACTCCCATCTGAGCTAGTTACGCGGAGAGTTCAATAAGTAAATTAATTTCACTATTAAATTTGAGTCTGTTTTAAAAAACAAACCTAAAATTTCTCTCATAAAAGCACAACTTAATTATTTTATTAATTACAGTCAAAAAGAATAAAGTCGTACTATTACATATGTTACCCAACTTTAGGGCTGTACTATTACATGGTGTCGTCTCTTCTTATAGGTAAGGTATTTCTTGTTTGGTATATCAGCTTATAGTTCAATTTCTATTCTTTTTAAGGAACATCAACTGTAATATTAATGTAGTATTCATCCATCAACGTTGGTAATATCCACAAACACATTTGAAATTTCTTTTTTATGGATAAAATATTTTCTTAAATGGTTTCCACCTTATGAAAAATCCAATTCTTTTTTAGTTCTAGGTAACTCAGGTAAAATTCCAGGTTGAAAACTAACTCGTACTAGTTCCAAAAGATGAATTCCTTTTTAATTTATATGTAAATAATTGGAAAATGATGGTAAATAATGCTGTAAGTATTTATAACGTTAATATACAATTGTCACTATTAAATTCCTCTTTAAAAAATAAATCATCTCTTTATCCCCATAAACTTGTTGTTATTTTCAAAATCAATATCTCGATATCTAAGGATCTCTCATTAAATACTAACATAGTCTATTTAATGTTTCATAAGTTACTCATGCAGTAAGATAAGTTGCCTATCTTTATGTTATTTAATCTTTCCGATTACTATGACTTTAAGATGTATATTATTTTATTGAATTTTCTACTCTTTCGTTAAATTTGAGATTACAATATAAATTCTTTTAGTAATTAACAAACTTTCTACATATCTATAATATTTAAATAAGTTATTTCATTTTATATGAGATAAATAATATTTCTACCGCAATACTATACAATCAAATTTGAGAACTGTTAATTTTAGATTATACCTATGCATTTTAAACATTACAGTATATTAATTCTACAGACAAAAACCACACCTTTATATTATATATATGGAAAGATTATTTTAAACAATTGTACCACTCAGAAGAAGAAAACAATGACGATCAGATGATGGAGCTAACATCGCAAAATTAACCATTTACACATGAAGGCATTGAAAAAGTCGAAGACTGTAAAGCTCCTGGTTATGATAATAATCTAAATGAGCTACTAAAGTACGAAGGTTCCGAACTAATGAAACATCTAACGTGCCTATTTAATAGAATAATGGAAACATCAGAAATACCTAATGAATGGCATAAAAGAATTACTATTCCTATATCTAAAAAAGAAGAAAAAATAACCCATAGCATTATAGGGAAATTAGTCTTCTATCTACAACGATGAAGTTACTCACAAGTCTAATAAAAAAACGATTAGAAAAACATGTTGAAATTAGGGATAACACCAAGACTTCAGAAGAAACATGTCATAGATTTAACAAAAGCGTTTGATAGATTACGATTAAAAGACGTAATCAGAGTTCTAAAAATACGTCAAACACCGCCAGAAATGATCAAGATCAAATAGTCCATAGAATAAGCTTTTGTTATCGGAAAAATGGAATTATCACGAGAGAACTTTCGGATAATGATTTACTATGATTTCAAGAAAGGCTTGAGAGCGCATGAGTGTGAGGAAAGTTAAAAATCGGCATTTGGGGATCTCGCACCATCATTGGCTACTGTTGTTTATAGATGGTATAAAGAATGTGAGCGAGGTTGCAAGTCGGTGGTACACAAGAAAGGAGCTGGCCCTCCTTTAACTGCTGTTAACCCCGAACACATTGCTGAAGAGATGGTGGAAGAGGACAACCGCATTACCTATGCAATGATAGAGGCACTCTGAAGATTGGATCCTCGCAAGTGAGATCAATATTGCACGAACATTTACATTTGAAAAAGGTTGTATATCGGTTTGTGCGCCATCATCTGACAGATTTACAAAAAGCAGAACGTGTTAGAATTTGCCAACAAACTTTAGATATGTTGAATACTGGAGACCATCAAATTATTTCTAAAATTGTAACTGGCGATGAAACGTACATACCGTTTTTTGCCCCCTACGATGGTGAAAAAACAACGAGCAATGAAAAAAATTATGTCCGCAGTATTTTTTAGAAGTACGGGTTTGGTGGCCGCAATTAAATTAGAAGATCAGAAGACAGTTACCGCTAAATGGTATGTTGAAAATTATTTGCCTACTGTGTTTAGTAAAGTGGCCAGAAAGGGGATCATGTTACATCATGATAACGCGTCATCCCATACAGCAGGGACAACTGTTCAGTATTTAGCGGAAAACAAAATCAAAATTATAGAACATCCTCCTTACTCACCGGATTTGGCGGATATGTAGTTTTTGTAAAATATCCCCTTTTACTTCAGTGAAAAACCAAATTTTAACAATATCTTGTCAACAAAGATCTAGACAAATTTCCAGGGAATGCAAAGGTACTCAAAGGTAAATTTTAAATTGTTCATATAAAAAAGTTTTTCGAAATTTGTACCGGAAGTTTATCAAAAAGCAGTTTTTTGTGAAGTAATATAATATTTTTGTACTCACCGCCTGTAAACTGACGTTTGGCGCATGTGTAGCTCGACTGGGAAATACGTTTTCCCGGTTGAGGCGACTGTAAAAATTGAGAAAAACACTGGCACTTTGGGACATTTAAAAAAAAATCTAACCTGGTAGTAATAAAATTTAGTCTATAAAATACTACTTCCCTCCACTATTCTTCACTAAAAGTTGGGGAAATAGGAGTAATAATTAAAAATTCTTCCAAAAAAAAAATTGTGGCGCCATCTATTTGACAATATTTTAAGCGACATCTTAAGCAAGATTCACGCTCCATCTATTTGAACCACATCGAAATTCATATTGGCAGATCGGAATTGTTTGTATTTAAACCCAAAAACGCAATAAATGTACTATAAATTTATAAATATAAGAATAAATACCTCATATTTGCATTGTGTAAGAATATAATAACTTAATTTTAGAGAAAGGTGAGTAATAGTTACGTACATGAAATGTTTACATTAATTAGGTAATCTATCTTAGGTTAGGTATGATACCAATGACATTAATCAATAATATTTTTTTAATTTAATGTTCCTACAAAAAATATTGTACAAACCACTTGCTTGAAGACATCTTCCACGTATTCGCGCAATTAAAAGCACTCGCTTCCTGCGATCGCTCGTGCTTACAATGTGCGCTCATGCGGGAAAATAGTCTTCCCGCACTTGGTTCGTAAATAACTATTTCGGTCAATTATATCTTCATTTACAAATCTATCCAGACCAGAAAACCTATTTTACGTAGTTATGTGATCGACGCCTTTTTAATATGTCTTGTCATTTACGTATTACTGATACAATATTCTTATACAGCTTTTTAGATGAACAATAAGCCATTCATACCTAATGAAAAACTAGCAACACATTAACACTACATTTGTGAGAATATAAGAGAACTTTTTGCGTTATTGTTGTATAATTAAGTCATCTTAGCGCTTTGTCTGCGGTTCTCCAAATATCAATCAATAATCTTTTTGAAACAATTATGTCACAAAGCATGATTAATCATTATTCAAACATTACGTAACCGTAAAAATCTCTTAGCACATAATAACCTGCTCCTAAAGCATGTAACGTGCAATATTATTACTCAGATATATTCGTACTCGCAATTTATTTGTTATTATTAATTCGAGTTACACTCAAGTTAATCCGTTATATGTTTCAAAAGTCTGGGGCACCCCATTTCTTATGCGAACTCGTACTAAACTGTAACAAAAATCAACAGTAACATTTTTTTTCTGAAGTAAGCCTCTATCGTTGTTTTGCGAGGGTCCGCCTTAATAAAATCCCACTGGGACAATATTGTTTTAAATTGGGGGGGTTGCGTTGTCGAGAGTCTTGAATTGTTTAAAGGTAACAAAGCAGAAAATCCAGTACGCACGAATCGAAGTCTCTTATAGTCAATTGTTTGACGATATGGTAATGGTACTCGTTTTAAATACTTCTCGATACAGCTGATGTATTCACCTCCATCAATTGAAAGAATTGCTGATGATAGATTTCGTATAGATGTATTGTGCGATCATATTATACATTAATTTATAATGTTTAAATCTTGATCGTACGATCCCATCGTTTTTGTATATTGTCTATTTGTAAAATTAAAAAAAATGCATTCCTTTATATATACTTTTTTTATGGTTTTATTGCAAAGTTTAAAACTGATGAGTATTAAAAATTGATTTCTCTGCAAACACTATTAAAAGCTCATACTTCAATTAAATACGAAATATTTAAAGTTAAAAGTCATTTTCTTTTAATGCTAGTGTTAAAAGTAAAATGACAAGTCGTTTGCTACAATAACGTTTTCATAAAGTTACTACAGAGTAATCGAAATATTAATCAAGAAACCATTTTGATTCAACTGTATAATACCTACCTAATCGAAGGGCTTTGCCTTAAAAGAGCCAACACACAATTCTCTTCGTGTCTTCAATCATATTTTTAAATTAGCCTCACTTTTTAATTTACAATTCAAATTCAGATATTTATTAAAGACGTATTACACAATATTTTATTAAGTACCTTACTTAGAATCATTGATATTACATGTACAGTTGGAACAATTAGTAATAACGAACCCGACTTGAGAAAGAGTCCCTAACTGAGATTATGGCCAAATTTGATTCGAGCTTTACTGCTGGTGATAATCTTGTCCCAAGTTTCTTGGTTAAAAACTTGCGACATTACCTGGTGAAACCGTTGTGCTCTATAATTAATCTTGCCTTGAAAACATCAGTTTTCCCGGATCGGTGAAAACGTACCAGGATTGTTCCCGTGTATAAGAAGAACGACAAATCTCATACCTCTAATTATCGACCGATAGCCATCTTGTCCAACTTTTCAAAAATTCTTGAGCAGGTCCTGTACAGATCCATATCCTTCAATACTTCCTCCCTCATATCTTCCCTTCAACATGGCTTCATGCCTGGTAGATTCGGTGGTAACCAACCTTGCCACTTTCACTCAATATGTAAGTGAGGCGATGGATGATGACAGGTGGACGTTATTTATCTAGATTTTTCTCGTGCGTTCGACACGGTTGATCACAGTCTTCTTCTAGAGTAATCTAGAGAAATTGTATTATTATGGATTTGCTCCACGCCTTATTAACCTGTTAAAATCATATATTACAATCGTTCAAACTACGTATTCTATAATGGTTACAGATCCTTTACCTTCCGTACAACCAGTGGCGTTCCCCAGGGTTCCAATCTTGGACCAGTGCTGTTTAACATTTTCGTTAACGATATATTTCCTCTTCTGACTTGTCAGGCATTAGCTTATGCTGATGACTTAAAATTTTTTACAACAGTCCATTGTGAAGATGATTCCATCAAATTGCAGCATAACCTTGATGTCGTCACTGCGTGGTCGCACTCGAATGGCCTGGTCCTAAATATCAAAAAATGTAATTCGATGATATTTACTCGTAAATCCGTTTCTCTGGACTACAATTACACCATTTGTGGGCAATTGATCAGTGGGGTTCAGTCGATAAGGGACCTGGGCGTTGTATTTGACACGTCCTTGACGTTCACGCCACATATAACATCTATGTGTGCCGCAGCGTCAAGGATGTTGGGATTTCTGATGAGAATCTCGAGGTACTTCACGGATCCCTGCCTCCTCAAGTCCCTCTACTTTGCGTTGGTAGTCAGTAGGTTGGAGTTTGCCTCGGTTATATAGTACCCCCTCTACACTTCACAACAACTTCCTATTGATTATATTCAGCGGAGATTTCTAAGATTTTTGTCTTTTAGACTCACTGGAGCCTACCCGGATTGGAACATTTCTTACATACATCTGTTGGAGGTGCATCAGCTCCAATCCTTGGCCGTGCGACGCTCCATGCATAGTGCCAGATTTTTATACAAGTTAATTAACAGTAGGATTGACTGTCCGCAGCTGCTTGGTGCTGTGCCTTTCTACGTTCCGCGATGCTCGGCTCGGCATGCAGCATTCTTCAATCTGCCGCCGGCCAGGATCAATGTGCTCAGGAAGTCGCCCTTGCACCACATGGCACGGAATGCCGAAGTTTATTTTTCAGACATTTACGCTGGATACTGGAATCGATAGTGACGTCTGTTACATTTTTCTTTTTGTGTCCTTTTGTTTTACATGTTCATTTCTTTTTTTGTCTGCATTAATGTATGTATTTATTTATATTTTGTCCTGTAATTGGAAATATCTGTTGGGCAAATAAATGTATTATTATTATTATTATTATTATTAAACTTCATATCAGAACTGTTGGACGCATAATTATTATTTGAAACGTGGCAAGGTATGAGCAAAATATCGTTATTAAATAGCATATCAGAAGGACAATTATTATTCGGGAAACATAAAAACTTGAAACCAAGCAATTCCTTTTTTGCTTTCAAGGGAGTTCTCCAAATATCCTTCTGCGACTCCTTAATTCTCCGATCTCTAGCGGACGTTCGTCGCAAACAGTCGCCCATGTAAAGGATACTGTTTGGTAATTTAAGGGATTTTGCTATATCTGCCGGTTGAATAGTACATTTATTATCTTTGTACTTTATAAAAAATGGTGGTTGACATGATTTGGACGCAATGTCAAGTACTGACGATATCAGTAATAATAGTAAATGTTCTTGGGACGCTGTTTTACTATCTGGAATGTTCACCACAAGTGTATATCCTAAATCCTCAATATCGTATAATGTCATTTTACAGATTTCTTAGCGGCATCATGCACCTAATATACCAATTATATAAGCTACTTTCGACATTAAATACATATCATCTAGTGCCTTTGTGACGAATTTGTTAATATCTTGTCATGTGAACATTTTTGAATTTTACGGCAGTAGCTTTCTCCTATGCACTTCAAGAATACCATGATCTTGTAAAATTAGCTACTGTCTTGATTGATATAAATATTTAACGTTGCCTTAATTATCGAATAAGTGGCCCAAAGAGTAAAAGACTTTCATATTTTCCAATGTTCTTCGAAGTATTCTAACACTACCCTTTTCTTACATTTTCCTGCAAAATTTTTATGACCGCACCAGTCTTCTAACCGCTTAGATGCCAGTTCATATTGCTTCCTCGATTTATTGTGCATCAACTCTAATATTGCCCTACTACCAGCTTCTTCTATTTCGATAGAAATTTCATCACACTAATTGGAACTCAACTCATCTGTTTCACTGTTGACAAGCATACTGTCACATTTTAGATTGTGTGTTAAAACTATCAGTGGCGTTTGTCTTCTTGGTTTCCCTTCAAGTGCAATACGGACTATTCTATTTGTGTCCATTCTTTTTATGTGCTCGTGCCAATGTCTTCTCCACTGCCTTTCCCATCTTACTATTTCTTGAACTCCGCATGTCTCTCTAATGTCATCATTTCTTACTGGATCCCAAAGTTTTGCCTGCTATTATCCTCAGAATCTTCATTTCGGATGAAGGCATTGTTCTTTTTGTTTTACTGGTGTCTGATCTGGCACATGTTTTATAAATACGCGGTTTGCTTTCTATTCTCATGTGTTTATTCTTCCATATAACATTGCTTAGACATCCAGAAATTGCGGACGCTTTATTATTATGCTGGTTTGTAAAACCATTTGCCAGATTCTAGTGACTGGATATGTTTAGTCCTAGGTATTTAATTTACATTATTTGTTTCTATGGGTTTATCTTGAATTACCAGCTTGTATCCAACCGGTTCTTTAGCAAAGGTTAGACATTTTTGTTTTTTCGGCTGATATAGTCATGCTGAGGTTTTGTGTCATTTTATAGAAAGCGAGTAATTGTATTTGAAGATCGTTTTCTATCTCGGCCACGATAGCAGCGTCGTCTGCATAGCAGATCATGCTTATGATCTTGTTAACCATTTTGTGTCCCCTTTTTAATTCTGTTATCTCTCTTATTTTCATATCTATCAGCAGCTTGAACAAAAAAAAAAGCTCAAGCTGTCGCCTTGTCTAAAGCCTCCGGGTGTCGATATTATTGTAGATGTTGGATTCCCTATTCGTATCTTTGTTGTATTATTCTTTATTGGCTCCTTTAACGTCAAACTTTTTGAGAAATAAAGCTATTTGAAATATCAGGCATGCCGTTTGGCGAAAGGCAAATACATAGGTAGTGCGATACTAATGTAACATCGGACTTAGTCTTATTTATAATCAAATAATTGCACTTTTGTTTAAAATTGACAGAACCAGAAAACTTGGTGTTACGTTTGATTCATCTTTGAGTATTATTTTTCATATTCACGCTAACAATAATAAATATTTTAATATTTTTTAAAGCGACGCTGTCGGTGTTTGTGTGGTTGATAAAGTAGATTATGCTTTGATTTACGCAGGCGTGGAAATTTTTAAACATAAAAATCGCTAAAATGCAAATCGCGGCTGCGCAAATGATTTTACAGACATATTATATTACTGATGTTCTATGATATATCACTATAGTGTATTTAATAAGTAACAGAGGGCCCAAGACTGATACTTGTGGCACTCTATTCTGGTATAACTTGTATAAATTGTCTATAATAAATCATATTACCACATTTATTTCTATTTAGTATTTCGTTTAAAATTCGAAATTTTGGTTATATTTTACTGGGTTTATTTTTGTAAAAATACTTGTAAACATCCGTTTAAGAAAGCAATTGAAACAACAAAAAATTCTTTATTTAGTAGCATTATATTACATATTTTAATACAGTTTATATAAATATGTTTCCCACAATTTCTTTTTTATTCTTTTTGTGTATTATAAGGTTGTCAACGATAACATGCTTAGGTGTATTTATATACTGGTAAAATGCCCAATTTATGAAAGCATTGAAATGAAAGGAATAAAACATTTTTTCCGCAAAAAATCCAAACAGCTAGAATAAGACTCTTCAAGTTATAGTTTACCGAAACGAATTCTGCGAAAACACGATACCTATACAAAAGCGGCGACCAAAGCCTAGGGATATTAATACTGAAACTTTTACGTTTCATTTGACAAAGGACTAAGAAGTTTAAGATTATGTATACTTGTCTTTCTAAAAGGAACATTTTAAAGTTAGGTGATAATTACTTATTGTATGTATATCTTCTTTAACGTTAACAGAACTCCCCCAAGTTATAAAACCTATTGTGTTGTTTGTATATGAAGATACCTTTAACAGTTAATAAAAATATTTCTTTTCGCTGTTAATAATATTAAGATGTTCGTAAATATATACAGGATAGAGACGGATATTGGATAAACGGTTTTCAAGATAAACGAGCTAAATCTAATATGGGGATTTCAAAACAGGGATATATGTCGATTTTTTATTTAATTCTACCTAGACATCATAGATAAACAAATTAATTATATTATTAAAATAAGAATATCCTTCCTATAGCAGTTTGTAATGAAAAATTAAAAATAATTCCGAAATTATTGGGTTTGGGTATAAGACATTATTAACAAAAATTAAGTGCAATTAACGCATCATTCCAAAAATTTAATAATATACGGGGTGTTCCATTTGATAAAATTCAGTAAACACTCTTTGACAATAGCCAAATTGACTGCATAGTAACAAACACCCTGTATAATAAAATTAACGTTTGATTATTTTGTAGGTTGAACACATCCTTTGGCTGCATACTTACTAAATAATTTTGTCTTGTATTATCGTAATACTACCGCATAGAATTATTATGGTAAACATTGTCGCGACCATTTTTTTATAACTTTCGTTAATAACTCAACAAAACCAAAATCCCAGATATCGATGAAAATTAAAGTAGATAAGGAAAACCGAAAGATATACAGCGTGTTTCATTTAAAAAAAAAATTTGAGTACTATATCATAACGCATATATTAGATTTTGACGCACTAATGAGCAACCCGATATATAATTATACAGGGTGTCCAGAAACTCTCCTGACAAACGAAGACCGGAGATTCCTCAGATAATTTTAAGACAATTTAACCCAATTTACCCTAGTCCGAAAATGCTTCCTAAGGTCATAGGCGTTCGTTTTTGGTAGGAAAACGGTTATTTTAACGCATAACTTTTTTGTTTTTAACTTTTAAGCATTTGTGACACTAGATTATTAAATTTTCAGGTATTCTAGTACTAAAAGGTACTCTTACTTTAAGTCGGTAGGATACACCGTTTTCTAGAAAAATCGATTTGAAAATTTTTCGTTTTTTCGTCATTAAAATTCAATTTATTATTTTTTGCACTAGTTCGCTCTGAACTGCCAACAGAAATAAAACCTACGTTTTTAATTGTCAAATTATTGTCAGTTCGCGAAGTTGAAATGACGAAAGATGAAATGACGAAAAAACGAAAAATTTTCAAATCGATTTTTCTAGAAAACGGTGTATCCTACCGACTTAAAGTAAGAATACCTTTTAGTACTAGAATACCTGAAAATTTAATAATCTAGTGTCACAAATGCTTAAAAGTTAAAGACAAAAAAGTTATGCGTTAAAATAACCGTTTACCTACCCAAAACGGACGCCTATGATCGGTACTAGAAATTCGCAATTGATGGAATCGATTCATCTCTAGAGGATAAATAAACATACCAGTTTTTGTTTTTCTAAATAGAAGCGTTCGGGAGATATTAAAAAAAAACTAATTACAAGGCGCCATCTTCAAAGAGCTCTAGCTCCCTTAGGAAGCATTTTCGGAGTAGGGTGAATTTGGTTAAATTGTCTTAGAATTATCTGAGGAATCTCCGGTCTTCGTTTGTCAGGAGAGTTTCTGGACACCCTGTATATACAGGCTGATTCTTAATATATGCGACAAACTTTAGGAGCTGATTCCTGGGGTTATTTTGATCATAAAAGTTCATAAGAACATATGTCGCATGATTTAAAAATAAAACAATATGTGTATGTGTGGTTATTATTTTCATAAATATTCCCATGTATTATCTAATCTAAATTGTTGCTGTGATCAAAATAATAAAATTTTAAAAATAAAAATAAAAAAAAGAAAATTGTATACCTTATCATAATTCATGAACGTAATACATTATTTAAATTAGTTTTGTGTTTTCGGTTAGTTTTTAAATAGATTTCTATAGAACAATTGCTAAAATTTGTATTATTACAAATACCTTCTTTTAACTAATCCACCTAATTGAATGATATATACGTTATAGTATATATTTTAATGGTAAAGAGAGTCAATAAAATAGTTATAATATGGAAAAAACAGTTGGACCTAAACAGCTCCCCCTATTAAATTTAAAACAGTAATTGAATACCCCTTCCTAAAAACAATAATTGTTTTATCTATGTCAGTGGTAAAACATTAAACATATTTAGAAATTAAACTTTTGTGATATTAATTAATTATTGAAATGAAGTACCTCCCCAATTATTTCTTCTACTTAATCAATTTCTTTGCTTTTACATTTTGCCTTCAGTTTAATAAAATTGTAACACTTTTATTTACAAACTGTTTACGAATCGTAAGAAAGAAAAATAACACTTCACCTATTCTTGGATAAAGTTTATTTACTTTAAAAAAATTCATTATACAGACAGATAATTTTTTCTATATTTTACAAGCATTCTATCCGAGAGCCAGCTTTAAAAACGTTCCTTTGAGCTTTAAGCTGATCGACAAATAAAGTGACAAATTTCCGTGACATTTCGCATTTATTTGTAAAGTAAATAGTCGAGAAATCAGTACAAATCGTCCAACAATAACCATTTCGGAGCTCACTCGATCCGACGACGACCAGTCTGACATATGCACACAGTGTATCTGAATGGTACAGGCTTAAGGCACACAGCTGTGCGATGATCACCCCCTTTCCACCATTTAATTTCAACTGACAAACACTACACTTGGCCCGCAACAGTAACTCAAACCCTAATGAATGTTTTTGTTGGAACATTGACCCACTGACGGGAGCGAATAATGAAGTTTGGTACAAAGTGACCTGCCTTTTCAACACTGCATTATTAAGCCATACATTATCCCTAATGTCATTCGAACCGACTATTAGAATGTTCCTTTAACAGTGATTTTTTTGTAAGGAAAAATACAGTCTGAACAATTTAAGTGGCATCAAAGGCAAACCCGCCATCTTACTTTAGACCACAATGGCAAAATGCACAAACTATATGCAATGGTATTAAGGTGTATTAGGCAAATTAATTTAGGATAATAATCACGCATATAGACATAATATGGATACGTAGAATACGTGAATGCAATTAATTCAGTAACAATTTTTAAATGAAATATTTAATTAAATTTGATTTATTCGTCCGATACTTGCTGGAAATTTATAACTATCTATCAAAGCTTGGAATAATACAGAATTTATTAGATTTAATTGTCTTTTATTATATACCATGAAAGATAAAGGTTTAATTAACGCTTTAAATTTCATATGACACAGAATCTAGACTAGAATTTGCATTTCTTATTTAATTTTGAAATGTTAAGAATGATGTTCAGCTCTGACTTGTGTCTGTGGTTGATGATTTGTCGCTTCGTAAACAGACTTAAAATTTTACGAAGTTACGAGTAATAAATTGCCAAAGCACTATAAAATCTAGTGTCTAAAAATGAAACACAAGAAATTGCAACATAAGTATAATGTATTGCAATGTATGTGAATGAATGCGTCATGTTGGAAGCTATGTGTTGACACTTCAATGATATATGTATAAAAAATGAGGTGTGGCCACCACACGACTTTCTTATACGTATGAGCGTTTCAAACTATACAATTTTAAGAATTTTTTTATACAAAACTTATTCAAAATCCTATTCTACGTACTTTCATTCTCTTAATAAATCGCTATAGAATGCATACTTTGCAAGATATTCGAAAAAAAGTGCTCGTCGCTAAGAGTAAAAGTGCTACTTCCGGTCCGAATTTTGAAATTTCATATATACCTACAAAAAATATTGAAAATCTAGTTCTAAATACTTTTGTACTCTTGATAAATATATATAGATTGCATAACTTACGATATATTTGCAAAAAATCGCTATTCGATAAGAGTAAAACTGGTACTTCCGGTCTGAATTTTGAAATTTTTTGTATACAAAAGATATTGAAATTTATGTTTTAAATACTTTTATACCCGTAACGTACTTGTCTAAAAAGCATGACTTGCGAAATATTCGCAAAAAACTTATTTTCGATAAGAGTAAAAGACCTACTTCCGGTAGGAATTTCGAAAAACTTTTTAAATAAAATTATTCTCAATTTTAATTTTAAGTATATATGAATTCTTTATAAATTTGTTTAAACTTAGTAGTTGACGAAATATTCGCAAAATTCGATTTTTTCGCTGAAGTAAACTGCTACTTTCGGTCTACCGATTTTACTGAAAAACTAATCAGATCTCAAGAGGGCGATTATACACGTAATACAATTTGGAATTGATAGCTATAGCGGTTTGGCCGCTATCGTGGTCACACACACATAGACAGACACACAGACATTTTTTAAAAACCACTTTTTCAGTATCAGGGGACTTCAAAACGTGGACATCTGCAAAAATCTCGAGGTCGAACATTTTCATCATCACAATACTTCCTTATACAACGTATAAGAAAGTAAAAAGCGCTGTAAGCATCATTGGCCGTTATTGGCATCATGATTTGTGATTCGCACGACCATTATAATAAACCTGAGAAAAAAATAGTGAAAAGGGCTTACGTATGGCGCAAACAGTCATAAGGGCTACGATTGGAAATATTACCGAATATATAATCGGAGAAGACTGGATAACGTATTAGGATAGGATGGAGCAGTACTTTATGGCAACGATATTGCGGATATCAAGAAAGTTCCAGTTTTGCTAACATTGGTCGGTGAACAAACATATAACATTTTAAGGGACTTGTGTGATCCAGATATTATACCACTTAAGTGTATGGAATTTATCTCTAGTTAATTATTAGTATTTATTTTATTATTTTAAAATGTATGATTAAAACTTTAAATGTGTTTAAAATCTATTTTAACACACTGTATATCAAACTATTTGGGCTATGATTATAACTAATTTCATGGTATTTCAACACAAAATTACGTGGGAGAGTGTATGCATGTTAACATCTAAAGTTGGGTTATGAATATTTTACCGGCAAAGTTTTATTATAAGTTATGTGCTCATGCTACTATTCTTAATAAGACTCTTATAAAACATCTCAGGGTGTAATGATTCTTATATTGAAGAAAATTACCTTCGTACAAAGAAACAACAGAGAACAATCATAAATAAATATATATTGAAAGTAAAATACATGAACATTACATAAAAATTAGGTTATAATCAAACATTATTATGCAACTAAGAACTGTTTGGCATTTTCAATTTTTTAGTTCTAATCCATAACATAAATTTTTCTTATAGTGAAATTGACACTGACATTGTTTAAACAGCAACAACAGATCAAATAAATATAAACGGTATGTATATAAAAAAATTTAAGTGAATAAACTTCAGTTTAGAAAATTAACATTAATCGGAAAATTCTTTATAACATATTGCTATAGCTTTGCTTTCAAATTAAAATATGGTAATCTTGTACCAGCAGAAATTAACCAAAGCAACGATAATACAAAGCAGCATAATATACAATAAATGCAGAGATTGTGTTGACATGTAAAAAAAATTTCTTTATTAAATTTATAAATTCAATCCCTATTAACATTCGTATTATTCTTGTAGGTTCTAGCAGTTATCTTTCCTTTATTTTCTGACAACATTTTTTATTTAAAATTAAATAGGATAAGGTTACTAATAAAAAACTAAATCTCATAAAATATTTATATTCAACTTAATAACAATATCGGTAAAGTAATTGCCTTGCCACGTGTGGCTGTAAAAAGAAATTGTCCTTTTTACTTTCCAATTACAAACAAAAAAAAATGTGTATTTTATAAATACGAAAAAACACATTGCTTTATAAATACGCAAAACACATTACTATATATATATCATATAGATTCAAAATAAATATTACTCTTTGCTATATTCAAATTTTAACATTGTATAGTTTCAAAGAAATAAAATTTTCTTTTACGACGCTGAATTTCGCTTCAACAAAGACATTCATTTTCACGAAATGCCTCTGAAGATACAAAATCTCGCAAAGCAGAAAACACCTTGATAAGACTGTCACCAATCATCATATGCAAATATTTACACGTTGTACATACCACAAATTGGCTATTGTCCATCAAAAATGCTCATACCTTTACGTATCTAAATATGTTTGAAATCCCTATTAAAATTTTATTTAATAACTTGTTAATAATGTACAGCTAACATTACTAGCAAACATTCCCACGTTGTGCCATTAATGCCCTTTTTACATCATTAACAATACTCCCATGATTTGTTACATTAATCTACTTATAGCAAAGAAAATAATATTCCTATTCAAAATATTAATAATTTTAAACGCTTTGCTAAAAATGAATATTTTCACATAGCATCTTTAGCATAATTTATTTCAACAAAACTTACTTATAATGTTCTTACATTTCATCAAATTCTTCTTTATTTCTATCTACCATTTTGATAGTAAAAATAAAATAATGAAATTAAACAAAATTACAATGAATTAATTATAATCTAATAAACTACTTATTGAAATTAAAATTACTTAATACATTTAACTAAAAATGATCTTATGCAGTGTATCTATACGCCTGCAATCATGAAACAAAATTTTCCCGTTCGAACAATTTAATATATCTATCTACAAAGCATGATTGCGAATATGCAATAGAAGTTGGCGATCCTGTACACCGCTTGACATTTTGTCGTTCTATTTGCGCAGGATTCAAGAAGATTTATCATTTTATCAAAGAATTTTGTGGTCGGATAAGTGCGGTTTTTTCAACAACGGTATATTCAATCAAAACATCCATCGGTGATGGGCTTGAGAAAATTTGCGTGTGACCGCAGTAAGCAATTTTCTGAACGAGCTATCGCTCAATGAGTTTCGAAGAGTGATATTTCAACAGGATGGCGCTACCATTCATTACGCCATTTTGAATAGGGAGTTTTAAACAAGAAGTTTCGGAGATTCACGCTCACAGATATTACCTCAATAGATTTTTTCTTTTGGACATATCTTCAAAATCAAGTTTATGTGCTGCCTCCAAAAAGTGAGGTTCAATTAAGAGGCAAAACTATCGAGGCTTATCGAATACTTCCGTCTGAACTCTTGTCCAATGCAAAATACGGAGTTGTGCAAAGATGTCGCCAATGTTTAGCGCAAAATGAAGCCCAGTTTGAGCATAGACGATAGTCGTTTTTTAATTTTATTTTTTGAATGTCGTTATGTAAACTTATATACGTGATACATTGTTTTTAGAATTTTTTTTATAAAAATTGCTAAAAAAAAGTGTTCAAATTTGAAAAAAAAATTTTACAGTTTAGCTTAAAGCCCTTAGGGCTATACTTGATTTTGTTTGGCCATTTAGTAGCTTATTTGCAACCATTTAATTTGATGTATAGATCATTAAAAATTTTCAATAAATGAGGGAGTTATGGGATCGTCTGTATAAAATAAAATTCCTATAAATACACAAATATCTAAAACATTAACTGAGTTCTAAATCTAGCACCATTTCCAATCGATAAAGCTAGATTTCCAAAGTAATTTTCTTTACTATCCTTAATTAATTAACAAAATACTTGCCCTGGCATAAGAATTCACAAAGAAAATTTTTGCGTAAAAATAAAATAAATCATTTATCACATATTAATTTATTAACAATAGATACACATTGTTGATAAAACTAGACACTATAAATTTTATATGCAATATCTGACTATTTTAGCATTTTCATTCCTTATTCACATATCCAGTTATTCCACAAAATCAAACCGCAAGCGAAGAAGTACAACGTTATAAAAAAGTTGTACATCCCGAGGCATTAATACTGAACTCAGTGATGACAAAAGCGTGGGCAAAGAAAAGAATTCAAACAATTCTCTCGTCACTCAATGGATAATCCTAATGCAAACGTTCACTTATGCCAACCCCAACTTCGTATATAAGTATACCCTTAGGTGAGATAGGCGATTTTTTTGCAGGGTCGTTACCAAAATTACGGGGTGAATTACTAAACGCAGTGATTTTTGTGTCAATAACTAAGGGTGATTTTCAACTTCGGTATGGGAAATATTTTATGCGTAAGCTCAAGTGCGTGTAGTGAGATTTGGTAACTAGTATTAATAATTCATCTTACCAGTAACATATACATGTTTTTACATTATATGAATCTATGATTATTGTTTCCTATAACAGTCTCCAACGTATAAAATATTACGAAAGTTATTGTGATAAGCTGGTATTTTAATGAATGATATTCAATAACATTCTGGTGTAATTGAATTGTTACTTATAAAAATTAAATGAAAATCTAATTTTAACGTTTCAATAATATACAGGGTGTAACAAAATAAGTGTAAAACATTTCAGGGGGTGATTTCTTAGCGAAAAAGAGATAGGGTCTTTCATATAAAAAAACTTCAATGGAGCATCCCTTGTTAAGATACAGCGTCATAAAGGGGGTACATAAAATTTGTTTTACAATTTTTCTCACAAACACTAAAAATGTAATTTATTTCCAATGTAACTTTTTGTCTGATTATTTGTTTACCCCCTGAAATGTTTTACACTTATTTTGTTACACCCTGTATACAAGAAGAAAAAGAATGTTTGTTAAATTTCACTGTAAAGCAGCCACCGTAGGTAGGCATTTTAGGCTCCTCAGTCATCGATAGTATGGTGTAGCTAAAGAATGAAGTGGAATATTAGAGTGGAATTTAGAGATAGAAGCAATAAATAGAAGACCATCAAGATGATATACAGCAATTTCCAGCATTTGTTAGATTTGAGAACAGCAACAGACATCGTCGCGAAGCAGATATTATCAACCGGCTTGCCATCTGAACTCAGGACAGATAAATCAAAAAAGATATTACGTCGGCTATATTCCAGATAATTAGATTTTCGAAAGGGATATACTACTACCGCTGCTCTAGTTAATCAATGAATAATGTGGTTAGGACCTTAACCTGTGGTAATGGTGATAAGGCGGTTGCTTTGGACTTTTTTTGAAAGGCATTTGATAAATGAATTCCTGTATACTAAATTACGATATTACGGCTTAGATTATGTGGCTATGTCTTTCTTAGGTTATTATCTCGGCAATCTTCGACAAAAAGTTTTAATAAATATAATTAACACTGGCTGATCAAAATTTTGCTGCTGTATTAAACTTAGTACAACAATGCGGATATTTTTTGTTGACGTCACTATTATCCTAGATCAAGGTTCACAAACCAAACAAGTCGGATACTTCTTCGCGTGTAAAGTCTATGGAATTAAAGAAGAGACAATTTTAAAGTAATTTTTATAAAAGTTGTGTACATAAATTATTTTTTTTTTTGGTGTAGATATGATATTTGAAATGTATTCTAGATTCATTATAGCTTAACACATAAAATACTTGTATTTTTAGATTTATAGACAATAATCTTTGTGTTTACAGCAAAGAGTGACTGTCTTTTCTTTATTATTCTGTTAAAAATATTTATGAACTTGCAAGTTTCACTATATCAATAATATAAAGCAATATACCTTAAGGAAAGAAACAATATTTAAATTGTATCCAGCATAGAAAGTTATTTTAATAGAGGTTTTTTATATACAACTTCAGTAAAGTTCTTTGGTAATTATAATTTCATGTTTTTTTGAAGAATCTAAATGTGAAAAGATTAAGTTACTTACTAGGTAGGTATAAATAAAATCTTTCAGAAAAAACAGACACAGTTTGTTCTAAACACTTTGTTGTATTGTCTATAAATCTGAAAATACAAGTATTTTCTGTGTTAAACTATAGTAAATCATTAGAACACATTCCACACATCATACCTATCACTAAAAAAGTCAATTTATATAGGCGCTCTTTATTAAAATACACTCTTACTTTTTCATCATATAATTTACATGGGAGAAAAATGATTGTGTGGTTTGTTTGTATTATGAACCCTGACCACTCTCAATAATGACGTCAGAGAATTGTCGCGCATATCTGCATTTTTGATAGTAAAATATTGGATCTTCTCTTTTCGAATAATACTGTGAAAATGCCTTTGGTTCATAAGAATTCAGTTTATCACATTGCATTGCGAGTGGCTCTTTGGATTTTTTTCCAAGGTAAATATACCAACTTTTTTTCAATTGATAATACCTGTAAGCGGTATAATTTTAATAGTTCCCGGTTTATGATAGTCACAGAATGCCCAACTATAGTTATCCAAGCTGGTGCAGTCGTCAAATTACCCATAATATCATGTGAAAGTCCATATATTATAAGAAGTATAAAAATACCGTCTTCCAAATGATCTTCGGAATTTCAGATATTTGCGTTGACTAGTTGAGTGATAGGTGTAGAGAGCGTATCGGTGACATTCGATGCCATTGAGCGTTCGTTCAACCTAAACCCAAATAAATTCTGGTCTTTTTGAAATTCATGCCAAAAAGAAATCTAGGATACCCAGTCAAATGCACAGGGATGGTTGATGTTTTAACAACCCTGGGTCAATAGTGAATCCGTTCTTGTAACATTTTCTTAAATGTATCGCCCTTTGACTTCTTTTTCTTCTGCTAATATTATGTATGGCACTAAACCATCATCCAACTGATTCATTTTCTGAGACTAATATTCTTTCCAGTATTAAGGCGCTTAAAAAGGCTTGAGATCTAATTGCGATTGGATACCTAGTCTTTTGCTAAAGGATCGTGCAACAGTATTTGCACTCCGTTTGTAATTTTTAATTTAATCCTAAAGAGATCTAATTTCACCGAAGTATGGAATCTGGCTAGAATATGTCCATTGTTTAAAAATGGCGACATATCCGATATTTGCCCATACCAATTTAGTCTAATATTGCAAAAGTTATTGAATCAACCATGTATTATCTACCATCAATTTAGTAACCATATAGTTTCGGAACTACATGGAACCATTGGCAGATCTACTGTCACTAATATGTGTATATTTGTTCAATACTCTACAGAGGTCGTCAATAGGCAAGGTTAAGTTGACGTCATTTATACCGATCTGTCTAAGGTTTGATCATATTGATCATGGCATTATTGTTGGGTAAGGTAGAGATATTGAGTTTAAGTGGGTCACTAGTAATAACGCAATTTTGTGCGTCTACAATGGTTTTGTTTTGTGACACTTCATATTGCCATATCCTTTCTGGTGTGCCGCAGGGATACACTCTCGGGCCTCTTCTATTCTTATTAGATTTATAATTTAACGTAAGTATTTATTTTCAGAATAAAGCAATAATTTGTTTCTTGAAAGCATAATTAATGAATAGATAAGTATGACTAAAAAATAATTATAAAATTCCTATACGATTTAGTATAGTTCTAATACATTTACCTACAAACTCACTTTATACTCTTTCTTAGATCTGACTGTTTCTAGTGATTTTCCAAATAACATTCTATGTTTACTTCTTAAAATTAAAAGTAAAGGTTTGTAGTAAATTTCAGCATATCATATTATTTATTATAGCATTCATATAAAAAGCTAATTTACATTAGACACAATAGTCAGTGACTTGTCATGATATTTATTTACTTAATGAGTAAGTCTAAAATTTACGTAAATATTGGAATTGTAATAATTTAATGTATGTATTGAAAACGATAAAATATAATATTACATAATTGATTGGTTCAAAACCACAACAAAGCTGTTACACACATAAACAGATGATGTTACTTTAATTAGATATGCAAGAAAATAACGTTTGATTAACATATGCTCAAGTACAACTACCAAAAGCGTGCCCTTCGTTATGAAATAATAGTAATTATAGTAGTCGTCGGCAAGCCATATTTACCCATTGCGCATAATATTCTGCGTTAATTTTCCAACCTATTATTTTATTTATTCAGGTAATAATTTGCTTCTTTTTAAATGGTTAAACGTAAATTATTGTTGGCTTTGTTGTTAATCCCTATATATTCATTTGAAAAAATATAAAAACGTTCCTTTATTATTTGCATAAATAAACTAAATTAATCACCAATATTCCCGTATAATTTGCAATAGATTGCAAAAACGATATTTTCCCTAAATCTGAAGTTACGCCTAACACAGGTGGTAGCTGTGTATATGTTCATCGAATACTTAGAGATTTTAAAAAGTATACAAAACTTTGATTTACAATCTAAAATTTTATTTGTACTTAGACAAAAATAATCGTCGTTTTATTATGCAAGCGTAATACAATTTCAGTAAAATATGAAAACATAAATTTATTAATAATTATTGATAGAATTTGCTCTCAGACTCGGGGGTCGCGATCTTCTTTGCTGACTGTAATCATATTCAGGTTGTTGAAGTTGTTCTTGCTCTCTGTAAGATCCATCATCGTACTGTTCTTCATATTGTGGCCGCTCATACTGACGGTTCCTCGAGTTAGATGGTTTCTGGGCATAGTTGTCTTGCTCGTAAGAAGATAAGGGTTCGTCATAATTATAACCAGGTGGAGTTCTTGACCCAGCATTGTAGTTGTAATTAACTTTCAATCCAGTCGGGTCTGTGTACGTAAATCTACCGTGGACTTGACCATTAGGTTCACCTTTTGCAGCATGTTGTATGCCATCTTCTGTTCTGTAGAGGAATCCAAATCTTCCATCGACTTTTGGTAAATCCCTGCTGTCTTGCAAAATGGCTGGATTAAATGATTGCGATTGTGACGATATTTCATGAAAGATGACCAAAAATATCTGAAAAATAAATATTATTTAATGATTATTACAAATATGGAATATCAATGGTAATGGGCATTTGTAATTATGTTTTTGTTAATATTTAAAAATATTCATCGAATTTGACATCAATTTCCCTTAAGTCTAATCTATGAGGGTTGTGGGAGTTATAACAAAAATTATTTGCATTCTTGCAACTTAATTTTTATCGATTATATCACAGGCCAACACACATTTTGGTGCTTGCTGTTTTTTTTAACTGTTTCTGGGTAATTTTTGGGTGTAGAAGCCAAAATAACTGTCAGATTTAGTCTATTAGATCTAGATTATGAGTTACACTATACACTTCCTCATTTAGATAAAAATCATCTCTTTATGTATATTTCAGGTCATAAGTATTAGTATTTGAGACAAAAGCTCATTATAAAATAAAGAATACAAAGTAAGATATGTAATTCACAAAGTAGATACGTTATGTTCATGACTTATGACTTTACCATTTTCTTTGATGCGATTTTCTAGCATCAAATCTTTAGTGGGACAGTCTCCCTGCAGACTCCAACAGTAGTCGGTCATCATGTGGATAAGCAACCTTCCTTGATATCTTTCTACCATAGTCTTAATATCCCGATGAAGTCTTCCCCTAGTTCCTCAATGTAATCACCTTGGTTTTATGGAAATCGATCTAATTGGTTGTAGAGGTAGTGCAATTTTATACTCATGGTACAACAGAGAATATTAAATTTAGAAAGCATATTCCACTAAATCTGCATCTGGTCCATTGCTGCGGTAAATTATTGATCTTTTATTAGCTGTCTTATTTGAGGGTCATCCTTGCAGTTTTTCCATGCTAATCCCAGGAAATTTACGTATTAAGACCTAAATCAAAGGCCATCCATATTTAACGCCTTCACAAATTGTTCATAAGTCCCAACTTGATATGTAAAGGTGGAAATATGATTTTCTCCCTTGCAACCACAGGTTGTTGGTTACGTAATCTTTTTTTGGAATCATGACATTTCGTAGAGGCCAATTTTTTTTAACCCAGTATTGACCCTTAGCTCTGCTATCCCATAGACATAAAAAACAAGGATATTTTGTATACTTATCCACTTTGCTGTCCATGAAGAAACTTAACCATTCTTAGATCGACACAAATAACCCGCTGATGTTCTTCACACATAATATTTTCGGGACTATTGATATTGTCTTGTATTCCTCTTTCAAGATGGTAGAATGAGTAATTGGTATTGCGCCAAATCTCTTAGACTTGCTCAAAATTTCTTTATTTGTGTCTATTATAATACGAAAATCAATTTGGCTGTGTCTCAAAAATTAGAGCTGCTACGAAAAAAGATAGGTATTTTTGGAATCAGCACATCAAACATATAAAAAATCAGTACTTAGTTTTCCAGCACCAAAAAGAAAAATTAATTTTATTGGCCTGTGATATATTTCATCCTATTACTCAAGGTCTTTTTCAACAAGTAAATAATAATATGGTATCATATGGAATTTTTGGTTATATTTATGTTATACATTGTATTTATTTAAAAAGAACATGTTTTGAACCATAAACAAATGTTATTGCTTATTGCTGAGTATAATAATATTTTTTAAATTGCCAAACAAGACACTCCACAATATAAACGAAAATATACATACATGAACAATTAATAACAATCACATTTCAGAAAAATAAGCAATTCTGATTCCCATAATAAAAAGAAGTAGACGCAGAAAAAACAACTAATGAAAAACGACCAGAGTAAAATTGTTAAAACTTTGTCTTTGGCAGTGTTCATCATAGAAGCCCTCAGCAAAAATGTGTTCAGCAGATGGAAGTAAAAGCGCCTCATTCACTTTTGAGCTTAGACGTTTGTTCATATGCAAGAGTTAATCTCTGCAAGCAATTCAGTCGATTTAAAAAAACATTTTTTTATAAATTTGCTTGCTTCTATCAATGCAATTCTGTATCGATCCAGGAGAAACTACTTGTAGTTTAATCCACGAAAACAGTATGTTTCATCGAATTTGTTATAAAATGGTGGTGTGGCAAAAATTATCAGGGAAGGTAAGATTTTCGTCAAAAGTAACACCGATATCACTAACATGCATTTTTCGGTCGATTGCGATGTCGTCAATAAAGTAATTGGAATAAAATCTATTTGGTTTTATGGCAAAAGATATAAAGCAGCATTTATTGTTGTTTAACTTAAATTTGTTTGAAGATCACCAATTCGTAACTCAAACCAAGTTTTCTTAAACAAATATGGTATCTTGAACACTATCAATTGCATGAAAATTTTGTCAAATAAGAAAAATGATAGAATCTATTAAATCATCAACAAATATATTAAATAAGAAGTGTCCAAGATCGGGCCCCTAGAGCACTCCAGAAGTAGAAATTTAATATAAAATTATATTTCATTTGAAAGTTATTAAAAAAGCTACATTGAATATTGCATATAATATTTTGTTGCAATTTAATTAAGGATATTTATTGAATTTCGATTTTTAATTAAAATATTATTTACAATTTAGAAATTGGATATTCCCATTTAAATTACATAGCTATTAATCCATTTCTGTCAAACACTTTCCAATAAAGATCTTATACTATGTACATATATGTATAGGTTCATAAATGTATAAATAAGCTTCTCATAAGAAGAATGGAAGACAGCAGAGGCGTTTATACAAAACTAATTAGCTTAACAAATAAAGAAATCTTGTACTCATTTTTAACTGGTAAACAATTGATATAAATATTTATATTCAATTACCTTTCTGCACTTATACTAAATACATATGTAACGTTTATTAATACAAATGTTAAAGCATAATCACATAACTATCACATAAATGAGCACTTATTTTAATGCATATGTATTCGATACTACAAAGTTAAGAACAAATTGCGAAACAACGACCTCTAAACACTAATTAACACGAAGCTAAATGATTGGTAGTTAAATTAATAAATACTTAACATTTTTCTTGGTGTTCATTATGGTATAATCATATTTTATATATCGGACTGCTTTAAATGGAAATTTGCAATAACTGTTACCTATTGCGTGTGGCATTATAATGAGTGAAATGGAAAATTTATTATGGCAAAATATTTCGAGGACTAGTACGGTAGTTAAATCAAGATTCTTTCATTGAAACTTATCGTAATATATGTATGATTTAGTACCTGACTTGTCTATCTGATATAAATCAAATTAATATGCTGCAAGCTTAAAAATGTCAAGAGTTGCTCTTTTTCTAATCTACAATAAGCAATATTGGGTTATGATTTTTATTTTCTTTTTTTATTTTCTCCATCTTTTTTTGTAACCACATTTGCTTCAGATTCTTTATTGTTTTGCTGCTTTCTTTCCTTTTTTCGGCATATTTTCTTTTATCTCCCTCTTTATTTGTTATTTTGTAAACAGTTTTTTGATTTTGTTTCCTCCTATATTTATCCTAGATTCATGATTCCACCATTCATTTTGATAGCATTTTTGGGGTGATCCTATTTGTGACTTAGCCGATTCAATAATATCGTCTCTTAATTTTTTCCATTTTGCACATATGTCTGCACTTCTTATTAAAGTTTTTTTCTTTCGATCTCTATGCCACTTTCACATTTTTGCCTTTTCGTAATGCTTCTCGAAAGTTCAATTTTCCATTTCTGCCCTTCTCTTTGTTTCTTGATTCTTGATTTCACCATTCATTTTTGTAGCATTTTTGAGCTGCTCCTGTTTGTGACTTGGTCGTTTCAATAATGGCATCTCTTATCTTTTTCCATTTTGCATTTATGTCTGCACCTTTTATTAAAGTTTTTTCTATTTTGATCTTTATACCACCTTCACATTTTGCCTTCTCTTTATACTTTTCCAATGTTCAGTTTTCCATTTTCTATTTCCTCGACTTTTGATTTCACCATTCATTTTTGTAGCATTTTTGGGCTGCTCCTATTTGTGACTTGGCCCTTTCAATAATGGCATCTCTAATTTTTTTCCATTTTGCATTTATGTCTGCACCTCTTATTAAAGTTTTTTCTATTTTGATCTCTACACCATCTTCACATTTTGCCTTCTCTTTATACTTTTCCAATGTTCAGTTTTCCATTTTCTTTTTCCTCGACTCTTGATTTCACCATTCATTTTTGTAGCATTTTTGGACTGCTCCTATTTGTGACTTGGCCCTTTCAATAATGGCATCTCTAATTTTTTTCTATTTTGCATTTATGTCTGCACCTCTTATTAGAGTTTTTTCTATTTTGATCTCTATACCACCTTCACTTTTTGCCTTCTCTTTATCCTATTCAAATGTTCAATTCTCCATTTTTTGCCTTTTTCTTTGTTTTGCTGGTTCTATTAATTTCTGTTTTATTGTATCTATAATTATTAAGTAGGTACTCAAGAGTCAGCATTCACACCTTTGTAGGTTCTCGCATTTTTTATTTATTCGCTTTTTACAACAATCAGACTTTTTTTTGGGATTTTAATGGTCATGGAAGGAAGCAATTCCAATGAATTTCTTCTTATTTATCATGATCTGATGACTATTACCAAAAGTAAAGAAAAATCTGGTTTACTTGATTGACCACTTTGTGAACCTATTCTATAGTTCGATGATCCTGAATTGGAGATCAGGGATTATTTTATGTTCGTCAGGGATAATTTTCATTTTTCCTACAGCTTAGACATAATTGGCAAAAGACTAATGGGCCTGTAGGGGGTAACTTGCTTCCCGATTGTTCAGGTTGTGGAATCAGAAATATTTTTGCAGTTTTCCACAGACTTGGAAAGTATTCGATTCTCATAATTACATTAGATATCTGAGTGGGCGCTTTAATAACTTTTCTTTCATCTAAAAGAGTTGTTTCTCTCTACTTATTTATTAAGATGTGGTCGATTTGGATACTATATTTTCGTCCCGATTACATCCATGTCATCATCTTTTTCCGCTTTTATGTTGAATTTATGCTTACTGTTGTCATTCCAACCTATGCTGCCAAATTGCATAACCTATGGCCGTTGTTATTTATTGTCTCTTACAGACTGTTCTTCCATGCTCTAAGATATTTTTCTTTTCCTATCTGGCCGTTGAAGTCCCCCGCTACTATTTTTGTATTTTGTGTCTACCTAAGTAAGTCTGTGCCTGTTGCCGCTAATCGTCCACTGATTGGTTTGCATTCTATAACTCTATTCCTGATTTTCTCTGTAATTATAAAAGCCAGTCTATTTTTTCCTTGTTGTTCTTTAAATAATATTGATTGAAAGAAGTTAGTAAAAGAATCGCACTTGACACCACTCTTCCAAGATGTGTAACTGACTTTGAGAGTTGCTCTTTATTTTGCTTCAAAATTATAATTTTCCAGACTGTAATGTCAGCCACAAGTTTTTTCTCTACTCTGATCCCAAATGGCTATTTTTATAATTTGTCAGTCACTATTAGAAACCAAATCTAGACAAACTTCCATTTTCGATTGAATTTCCACCTATAATTTTAATTCTAACACTATTCTCACTATATACTATACTATCTATGTACTGATGACAGTATAGCACTACATGCCAGTGGTTAAAAATAAATTTAAAAAATTGAGTACTGCCAACAAACTAGTATTAAATGTCAAAAAGGCTAAAGAATAAACCTTTCTGAATAAGAAAATAGATCTTCAGAAATCAGTGGCATTCCTCTATAAATTAAATGGGTATCTCATGCGGATAACTTGTGCTGTTAGTTACGAAGGCTTATCAAATTTAAAGAAATATTATTTAAAAAAAAAAATTCACATTTCATTCTATCATCTAGATAGGACTGTATCCATTACAAACAATATTCCCTTATTCGAACTCTTTCCAATTTTTCAAACAACACGCAATACTCAACACAGTCAAAGGCCTTACTAAGGTCCCTGAAGATATCAATTGTACACTCATCATGCTTCAGACTGTTAATTATCTCATGTATGGCTTGATAAGCAGCACTGATTGTAGATCTGCCTGTGATGTAGGCATTCTGGTATTCGCTGAATATATCATGTTCCCAAAGGAAATCCATTATACGTTTGAAAATATTTTTTTCAAATATTTTTGAGAATATAGATATCGGTCTGTAGTTTTCTAATTTCACCTTTCTTGTATATTAATCAAATAATAGATTTCTTCAATTCATTTGGGAATATTCCTGTATCTATACATTTATTGACTATTGGTTCTAGAACAACCGCAAGTTCAGGCACAGATACTTTTATTATTTTTCCAGGTATTTGATCACAACCCAGGCAAGAGTTATCCTTTAACTGTGCAATATATCATATGCAATAGTAGATTCCGGTAAATCTGTAGACCCAGTTAGAGTTTTGAAGTCCCAAAAGAGAGAGAATACTAAGCAAGTTTTCCTATGACCAGCACTGTAAGGATTATTTTATAAACAATAAAGTAAAGATCAATTAAAGAATTATCCCAAAAGAAATTAAAAGTCCATTTAGTGAGTCGATAAATTTTAAATGACCAACTGGATCAAGCGTATGATATACTTAAGTTGAGGTTGTTATTAAATGTATTAGCGATATTTCATATCATAATGAATGTGGTTAATAAATGCTTATTAATGTTAGAACGAGCCTTCTAGTCTGAAAGCCTAATCAGATATATTTTCTATTTACAAAGGTTTAATAAAAGTTTTTGATTTTATTTTAAAAATCTAATTTACATAATTTTAACCATTTTGATATGTCCTGGAATGTGTCTCTTATCATCGTTTGTAAAAGAGAAATTTGTATTTTACTTGATGCGGTTTTACAACACAAAAATTAGTATTCATAACAACACAAATGCAATTATTCTATGGACATTCGCGACGCGCAAAATTTACACTTAATACATCGTAACGCTGAGAATTCTCAATCGACTTCCTCAAATAGCTTTCCTAAAAATTAGCACACAATACCATTACCGACAAAGTAACTAACGCATCTCTAAAATTTAAATTTGATTGGAAATAAATGTAGAGTATAATAATAATAAAATAAGCAGGTGAATTAGAACTGTAGAAGTAATGCCAAACGACATAGGATAGCATGTGCCTATAAGTTAAAAATACCAAGGTATGCCCGCCCGTTGGTGTTTTAAAAAATGCAGTTCACTGAAGTGTAAATACTTTTTTATTTAATGCTATTTATAACACGCATGATAGTAAAAACCCACACCTATAAATGAAGAATTAGTAAGTAATAAATCATTTTATTCATGCACTAAATAACATATATCTGAAATATTGCAACTGTGTCAGGAATATAATTATGTATAATATAGACATCTAAAACGGATCTACAAATTAAAAAATGAGGTGTGGCCACCACACGACTTTCTTATACGTATGAGCGTTTCAAATTATACACAAGTTATTCTGAATTGTTTTAAATACTTTTATCTTAGAAAAATAAACCTGTAAGTGTGTTACTTCAAGTTCAAATTTTAAGAATTTTTTATACAAAAAATATTCAAAATCCTATTCTAAAAACTTCTATTCTCTTAATAAATCACTATAGAATGCATACTTTATGAGGTATTTGAAAAAAAGACTACTCGCTAAGAGTAGAAGTGTTACTTCCGGTCCGAATTTTGAATTTCATTTATACAAAAAATATTCCAAATCCACTTCTAATTACTTTTGTACTCTTGACAAATATGTATGGAATGCATAATTTACGACATATTTGCAAAAAATCGCTATTCGATACGAGTAAAAGTGTTACTTCCGGTCCGAATTTTGAATTTTTTTTTATACAAAAGGTATTGAAAATTAAGTCCTAAATATTTCCGGTACGAATTTCGAAAAACTTTTTTAATCAAATTCTTCTGCAATTTAATTTTGAGTACATATGAATTCTTTATAAATTTGTTTAAACTTAGTAGTTGACGATATATTGGCAAAATTCAATTTTTTCACTGAAGTAAACTACTACTTCTGGTCTGCCGATTTTACTGAAAATCTAATCAGATCTCAAAAGGGAAATTATATTCGTAAATAAAAAATTTGGAATTGATACCTGTAGCGGTTTGACCGCTATCGTTGTCACACACAGACACACACACACACACAAAAATTTTTTAAAAACCACTTTTTCGGTACCAGGGGACCTCAAAACGTGGACATCTGCAAAAATCTCGAGGTCAAAAATTTTCATCATCACAATACTAAAGTAAAATGTACCTAAAAATAAGGACTTATAGCAAGAAAAAGAAAAATGTCAAATTCCTTTCCTTTTAATAAGTATTTTGATTTAGTAGACACATAATTTTTATTTACAATTTCTTGAGGTTCTTTTTATGCAGAATTTGAATATCGACTTGGATTTTTTTTTGCTCTTCTAACTTTTTTAGTTTAAACCCTTAACTTAATTTCTTCTTAAGGCACCTCAATTCTATCAAAGCCGACTGGCTTTGATAAAATTGAACTTGTTTCTTTATCCACTTTACAGTGATATTACAGTGCTATCTAGTTTTAAAAACAGCAAAGAAAATAGTAAAAGTATTTTATTAAACACTCTAACAATATACATGAAAACACAATCGAAGTGATAACCAGAATATTTTTGTGTCTACATGGCTTCATTAAGTAATACTGAAAAATGTTATATGTTGAGTTATTACATTCTTTGTCTGCACTTGAAGTTGTATCCCGAAAGAGGGCAGGCCAGTGCTCATACGTGCAGAAATTTTGTAATCACCAAACCTACTAGAAATCCAAAATTAATTAATGAAGATGTAGAATTAAATGTATTACAATCTGTTATTGAAAATCTTTCAAGATCTGTTCGAGAAATTAAACATAACACTGGTATTTCAAAAACTACAACCTAAAGAATTTTAAAGCGTCACAAATACCACCCGTATAAGTACAAAATTCTACAGGGACTTGGAGATCAAAAGAGAAGATTACAATTTTGCCAATGGTATATGTTAACCAATGTGAGAATAACGATTATTTTCCTGCTATGATTTTATGATTTGGCGGAAGCAGATTTGCAAATAATGATCACTTCATTAGACACAATGTTCACTTTTAGAATAGAGAAAATCCCCACCTTGTTAAGGAAAGTCGGCATCAAGTGAGATTTGGTTTTAACGTCTGGTGTGGCATTTTAGACGCTAAACTTATTGTTTCCTAACGAAACACTAAATAGTGAAGTGTATTTGAATTTACCACATGCTGATTTAAGACTTGATGATTTAATATCTTAATAATCGGTTTCCAAATTCGTGGATTGGTAATTAATTGAGGACCGATTTTATGCCCACCTAGATCTCCAGACTAGCCCTTGAAGTTATTTGTTTGGGGATACCTAAAAGATCGGGTGTACGTACAAACATCTGATAGTGCCGAAGATATTTGTGAAACTGTTTTTGCTGCATTTGGTAGCATCGTCACTACGCAGGGCACAATTATATTTAAAAGGGAATGGTCAATTGTCTGAATATCTATATATTAACACCTGAACAAATAACTTTTTAAGCAGAACTGTGAGTTCATATGGAGAAAGAGTGCAGAAAGAAAAATTTATGTATAATGTGTGTCACAAATATATTAAATTAAATAAAATAAAGTTAATACGTAAGAAAAAATTTTGTAGCCCTTTTTAATACTCTTTCAACCTTAAAGATTTAGTGAATTAAGTTCGAATTTTGACCACTGCGCGACCAATAATTTTTATAATTGTTTTCTTTTAATATTATTATTTTTCTTATTCTTCTTATTTTATTTTATTTTGTTATTACGATTACGTATTGTTAGAGTGTTTAATAGAATACTTATTTTATTATTATTTTTGTTGTTCTTAAAAATATATAACATATATAGTACATATAGCTATGTCATTGTAAAGTCGATAAAAAATACACTTGACGTTCAAAAAGAAAAAAATATTTATGGGTTAGAACTAAAAAATTGAAAATGCCAAAAAAATCTAAATCGATATTTAGATTCTGCATAAGAAGTATAAATTATGTGTCTACTAAAATACTACTAAAAATAAATTTGAATTTTTCGCACCAACTGACGTTTCGGCAGACATTGCGTCTGGCGTCTTCAGGGCTATTTCTTACCGAAACTAAACTAAATTGTTTTTTAAGGTGATTGTTCAGGATCCAAACGATGGAAATAGCATAAATAACATATCAAATTATACTACATCGTTAAGAATTACTCAAAAAAAAAAACATGGAAATTAGGAAATTAAGAAATTAAATAATCAAACCTGTATCTTTTATAATAAGCGAGATCTCCATGCTTGAAATGTTATCAGGGACCCATTCTATAACCAAAATGATTTCTACAATTTTAAAAGAAAAAGACGACATTAACAATATCTGTAATATTTATATTAACCTTATATCACGACCATATTGAAACTAAATGTTCACTTATTTTAACTGTCATTGAACCTGACAAATATGTTATATTTTCAAATTTTTCGATTTAATACGTTTGATACCTTTAGATATTAATTTTTACATTTTAAATATCCTTTTTGTAAATATTTCCAATACGTACAAGTGCATTGGAAATAAATCTAAATTAAATAGTGTGGATACTTTCACTATAAGCATAGTATAAATAATATCGAAATAGAATAAGTATGTAATATAAAATATTTAAGTATTTAGAAATTAAAGCATACGACATAAAATGTATGATAAATAAAATGAAGAAAACAATTTTTTTTATATAGAATAGAAAACGAATTGTCAATTTATATAAAATTTGATTTGAATAACTTCTAACTTGTAATTTTAGTAATAATATTATTAAAATAAACTTTAACAATTGCGAAAGGTACAAAATAGAGAAATGACCTTTATCTGAAAGCCCAATAATTGAGTACTAGACTAAAGGCCTAATTTCTATATAAAAAATGAGGTGTGGCCACCACACGACTTTCTTATACGTATGAGCGTTTCAAATTATAGAATTTTAAGAATTTTTTTATACAAAAATTATTCAAAATCTTATTCTAAATACTTCTATTCTCTTAATAAATCTCTACAGAATGCATACTTTGCAAGATATTATCAAAAAAGTGCTACTCGCTAAGAGTAAACGTGCTACTTCCGGCCCGAATTTTGAAATTTCATATATACAAAAAATATTGCAAATCTAGTTCTAAATACTTTTGTACTTTGATAAATATATATAGAATGCATAACTTACGACATATTTGCAAAAAATCGCTATTCGATGAGAGTAACAGTGGTACTTCCGGTCTGAATTTTGAAATTTTTTTTATACAAAAGATATTTAAAATTATGTTTTAAATACTTTTATACTCGTAACGTACTTGTCTAAAAAGCATGACTTGCGAGATATTCGCAAAAAACTGATTTTCGATAAGAGTAAAAGACCTACTTCCGTTTGGAATTTCGAAAAACTTTTTTAAGACAATTTGTCTCAAACTTAATGTTAAGTACATATGAATTCTTTATAAATTTGTTGAAACTTAGTAGTTGACGAAATATTGGCAAAATTCGATTCTTTCACAGAAGTAACCTGCTACTTCCGGTCTACCGATTTTACTGAAAAACTAATCAGGTCTCAAGAGGGAGATTATACACGTAAATACAAAATTTGGAATTGATAGCTATAGCGGTTTGACCGCTATCTTGGTCACAGACAGACACACACACAGACAGACAGACAAACAGACACACAGACATTATTTTAAAAACCACTTTTTCGGTATCAGGGGACTTCAAAACGTGGACATCTGCAAAAATCTCGAGGTCGAAAATTTTCATCATCACAATAATAGTTCCTTATACTACGTATAAGTAAGTAAGTAAAAACAGGTATCCTGCCAATTTATTTAAGTAACAGAATAGCTTATTTAGATGAATTTTATAATTAATGTATCAGCAAAAAAAAATTATAAAGCCCTATACTTTAACAATGAACAAGCAACAACGAGTATTTCAGTTGATGGTGTTAGGTTATGTAATGAATTATCAAATTTATTAAATCTAGCGTCATAATTTAAACAATTAATTTATAAGTATATTATAGAAAAATATAAATAAGCATAGTAGAAATAATATACAAATAGAATAAGTATATAATATAAAATATATAAGTATTTAGAAATTAAAAAATACTACGTAAAATGTATAATAAATAATAATAATAAAATAAACAAATATAGTTTTATTTGTATAGAATACAAAAGGGATAGTCAATTTATATAAAATTCGATTTGTATAAGTCTTTTATTACTCCTAACTTGCAATTTTAATAATAATATTATTAAAATAAACTTTAAGAATTGCGAAAGGTACAAAATAGAGAAATGACCTTTATCTGAAAGCGCAATAATTGAGTAGACTAAAGGCGTAATTTGTATATCAAAACAGATATCGCGTCAATTGAAGTAATAGATTAGTTTATGTAGATGAATTTTATAATTATTGTACATAAGTAATGTATATTTTACAGCAATTATAATACTTGCTAAATAATGATTATTTAAATATTAATTAATTGACTTATATTTTAAAATCAATAATAATATGTGCTAATAGTCACATTTTCAGTATTTAACTTAGCAGTTGGCACTAGCAATCATAAATAAATGTATTGTGTTATCTTCTACATCGAAGCAGAATATTAAAGAAATTTAAAATCCCAAAGTTCATTAGGATAAGAAATAATATTTCTTACATAAACAAGTTACTTTTTTAACATGGCTTTGACGTTAAAACAAAATTTAAATTAATAAAAATATAAATGTAAAAATTTAATATCCTACTTACAAAACACACGAACGTATTTAGCGCCATCTCGTGTACTACGCGGATACACTGTCAAAACTTCTATCACCTAAATAAGGAAGTACTTCTTCGGCTTCTTTCAGATAATCTAAGGCGTCTTGATCCCTCCATGTTTATATAGAACATGCCTGCGACTAGCGGCGCGCCTTCCAATGTTGACCAGTTCATAATGAATGCATTCCTGCATCTCTTAACGGCGATAATACCATAATCATATTAATGCTTAATTTCAATGTTTGCGCCGCGCGAAACGCCAATTACACCATTTATCATTCGCTAACACTTTCCGAAGTCACAATTCGATTGATAAATATCTGAAGAAATGTTACAGTAACACCTTCTGTGTGTTATGTGTCTTGGCATGTCAATCATTTCGTATTGGTGTAGTGAGTTAGCAATGTCAAATTTAGTATTAAAATTTTCGAAAGGAAAATATAATATGCGTGCAAACATTGAACCTAACTAAAGCTACACTAGGATTATTTTCGTAGTAAACAAAGCATATAAAAATTTCAGCTTGATAAAATTTTACTAATAAATAAGTAATTGTAGAAATGGTATCAAACAAGAAAAATTACAGAAAAGTGTGTTCCAACAGCAAGTTTTAATAAATTAAATGCATTCTTGTGCAATGGACACTTGATTTTATAAAAAAAGCGTACAGTTAATATTTTGCATTTTGAATTGGTCTGTAAGATTACTGTTTCTATGGAAACTAGAAAATTTTAGGAAAATATCTGTCACTGTCAAACTAATTTCTTTGAGATCACAGACTAAACAAACTTAGACTGGTAACTAAATCCCAAATTTTTGTCCAGATTACGTCTCCTTGTATAGCAAATGAACGGGAGATGAGATGGCGCTAGCGTCATTTGACATTTTACTTTCTTATACGTAGTATAAGGAAGTATTGTGAAGATGAAAATTTTCGACCTCGAGATTTTTCCAGATGTCCACGTTTTGAAGTCCCTGATTCCGAAAAAGTGGTTTTTAAAAAATGTCTGTCTGTTTGTCTGTCTGTCTGTGACCACGATAGCGGTCAAACCGCTATAGCTATCTATTCCAAATTTTGCATGTAGTAGTATAATCTCCCCCTTGAGAACTGATTAGATTTTCAGCAAAATCGGCAGACCGGACGTAGTAGTTTACTTCAGTGAAAAAATCGAATTTTGCCAATATTTTATCAACTACTAAGTTTAGAGAAATTTATAAAAAATTCATATGTACTTAAAATTGAAATTGTGAACAATTTTATTAAAAAAGTTTTTCGAAATTCCTACCGGAAGTAGGTCTTTTACTCTTATCGAAAATCAGTTTTTCGCAAATATTTTGCAAGTCGTGCTTTTTAGACAGGTACCTATTTAGTATTTAGAACTTAATTTTCAATACCTTTTCTATATACAAAAATCAAAATTCGGACCGAAACAAACACTTTTACTCTTACTGAATAACGATTTCTTGCAAATATGTCGTAAATTATGCACTCTATATATATTTATGAAGAGTACAAAAGTATTTAGAGTTGGATTTGGAATATTTTTTGTATAAATGAAATTTCAAAATTCGGACCGGAAGTGACACTTTCATACGTATAAGAAAGTCGTGTGGTGGCCACACCTCATTTTTTTGTTACGTTGTGGTTATATGTCATTCCAAACAACATTTCAAATTCGACGTATTATTGCAACTCTTTTTCGGTGTACATCATATTTATTATATGTTGATATTGATCGCGAGTTTATGATTAAATAACTGAGTAGAGAGTGAAAATTAGTGAACTGTGGTGTAATAGGAATATATTGCGTTAGAGTGATTTCTTGTATTATATTGTGTAAGTATAATAAACAGAGATCTATATCAATAATAAAATCTAAGTATTTGTATTTTTTAAACGTACAAGTTGAGGGTGTGTGCGATTTGTCAAGTTTTGTGTATTTCTCTATTACATTCATAACGTATTAAATACGCATATTCTAAAAAGAACCTCATTTCAAATTCCGCGCCAATATAATGTTAGCGTTCATGTGTGACAAGGATAGCAGATCTTGGATATTTTTCTATAAAGTAGTAGCCGGTTTGGGTTTGTTTAGTCTGTGTTTAAGATATTGTAACGTTTCCGGGTTCGCAATAAACAACTCGTGCAATTTGTTTATTTAAAACAGTCTGTATATTCATACACTTAAAATTAATTACAATATAAAAATATATAGAACTAATGTATCACACTTAAACTACTACGATTTAAATTAACACAGGTATTTATTTCTATTACTAATATTTATGTCCGTATATTTAAATCACTTCTATTTATATAACACAGTAATATTTAGGTCTTTATTACACTATAATAAAAACTACACCGTATTTAGAACACTCTAATATTTATGTCTTTCCTTCGGCTACCACTATATTTATTTCTACCGTACGACTTATATTTATTTCTTATATTTATCTTACTGTTCGGCACGAGACTACTTAAGGAATTTCTTAATCCCGAATTATTCATTCATCGGTGACCCAGCCGCCTTATATACACATACGAAACATCTGGAGCATTCGCGTAAACTCCATCTCCCACTCGATGTTTGTAGAACATTCCATAGACATTCTGTCTTCGCAGTACATGTGATTTATTGCTTTATGATCTTTACCAGTCGCGTCGAGGTGATTTACAACCTCTTTTTATTGTCGCTCGAATGTCTGCTGGTTTCGTTACAATATTAATTATTGTCCAGGCATGAATGCCTGGGCAAACGTCAGAATTGGTAAGAGCCAATATTATTACGAAATTAAAAGATGGCTGGTCAATTAGATCAGTTTTTCAAGAATTTGGGCATAATAATTACCTACACAATTTTCAAAATTAAGAGATCCTGGGAGCAAACGGGTAGCATGGCAAGAGGAGCTTGTTCTGGCCGTCCAAAAATTTCAAACGAAGTCAAAGATATTCGTCTAATAATATTTATAGGTGAAAATCCGTTTAAAACGCCGAAAGATTTGATCATAGAGACACCCTTTCTCAGATCAGTACCAACGGCTTGTCGAAGAATTAAAATATCACAATTACTTAATTGTGCTGCAGCTATATAAGACGATGTTTCTATCGGAGGAAAACCAGCAATCGTCACCGAAATATGCAGTTTTGGAAAAAAGTTGTTTTTATCGACGAAAAAGTTTTTCAAAATACAAATAATGTGTTCGTGTTTGTAGACCACGGGCAACAAGGTTTAACCAGGAACATATAAGTACAATTCAAACAAGCGGTCGATTTTCAGTATATGTGTGAACATGATTATGTTATCATGGTCTTGGAACATGCTGGCGTATCGAAGAAAGATCAGAGTTATCAGCGCATACTTGAATATATAATGTTTAGCTTCAGTATACCAGGTATATCCAATGAATAATTTCATATATCACCATGATAATTGCCCGGTTCACACTGCTAATGCCTTCACACAATGGCTTCAGAATAATAGTATTGAAATGCTACCACATCCTACTAAAAATTCTGTACTGTAAACCCCATGAAAAATTTATAGGGCTAAATGGCAAAAAAACATGGAAATCTACTGTTAGACCACACACGGCAGAAGATTTGTGGGAGGTTGTGGAAAATGCATGGGAAGACTTAGCAGAAAAAGAAAATTTAACACAGAATCTTGAAATCTCCATGCCCCATAGACTGAACAAGGTAATTGCAAGAAATGGCACCATGACCAAATACTAAGTTTTACAAGATAATTAATGTTCTTCAAATTAAAAGTTTTTATTTTATTATACATTAATATACATATACTTACAAATAAATATTATTGTTACTTTTTTATGATTGACATAAATACGTGCCATTTATATGAAAGGTTTACTCTTACCGAATAACGATTTTTTGCAAATATGTCGTAAATTATGCATTCTATATATTATATTTATTAAGAGTACAAAAGTATTTAGAGTTGGATTTTCAATATTTTTTGTATATATGAAATTTCAAAATTCGGACCGGAAGTAGCACTTTTATTCTTAGCGAGTAGCACTTTTTTTCGAATATCTTGCAAAGTATGCATTCTATAGCGATTTATTAAGACTATGAAAGTACTTAGAATAGGATTTTGAATAAGTTTTGTAGAAAAAAATTCTTAAAATTGTATAGTTTGAAACGCTCATACGTATAAGAAAGTCGTGTGGTGGCCACACCTCATTTCTTTTTTCTGAAATCAAGTGTGCATGACCAAACAGACTAATATTGCCGAACAATCTATCAGAAAAGTATTATAAATTGTATTTTAAACTTAAAATACAATTTATTAAAAATACAAAAGATCTGCAAAGGTATACGCGAGTTAAAAAAGAAAGATACTAGTGATATACATGAAATTTCTAGTAATAATATGAATTAAATTTAAAGTGAGTTATATCAACCACTAACACAATTAACAAATAAATGACAATTAAAAGTAATAGTTAAAAATAGTACCAATTCTAAAGCAAGACTGTATTGATGAATGTGTTATTACCATTAACTATATTACCTACCAGTCATATTATAAATGATTTAAAAGAATAATATCCAAAAGATTTCAAGTTTTTTTTGGAAAGACATCGTTAACGCTAAGCAAAATAAATCTCTATAGAATTGCAAGATGTTCGAAATAAAGTGCTACTCGCTAAGAGTACAAGTGTTACTTCCGGTCCGAATTTTTAAATTTCATGTATACAAAGAATATTGCAAATCCAGCTCCAAATATTTTTGTACTCTTGATAAATATACAGTGTGTTATAAATTAAGTCGGCACTATTGCTACCTTTGTTATTAATGAAGCTACAGTATCGGTTAAATTAGCAAAGTAGTAGTATTTATATCGTGAACAATGATGGCAGAACCGAAAAGACAGTTGAACTATTCGAACTATTTCGCGCTATTTACAAAAGTTATTTTTTTTTAAATGGAACATCCAGTATATTTTCGCATATATTGAAAAAAGGGATTATTTTAAAAAAGAAATCTTTCATACATTATTGACGAAAAATGAAAGTTGCGGCAGTTATCCACTATTTTGTACAGCAATTCATATCAATAAAATCAAGATGGCTATGATAAAAAAAACAGCAAATATTAAACAAGCATTGTATATTATGTATATTTATTAAAATACATGTTCGAAGACATCACCGTTTTGTCCAATACAATACATCCAATACAAAAAACAGCAAATATTAAACAAGCATTGTGCATATGTCCACATTTAGGAATATGGGATGGAGCACCAGCGCATAATCATCGCGAAGTACAAAATTTTTTGAGCGAAATGTTTTGGAATAAGTGGATAGGTACGAATGCACCAATTCAGTGGCCACCACGGTCCCCGGATCTAAACCCTATAGACTTTTATTTTTGGGGATATTTAAAAAATTAAATTTACAAAGGGAGATATGAAAACGTTGTAGGGCTGCAAAATAAGATAATTACTATTGCTAATAACATAGACGCAAGATCGATTTTAAAAGTAACTGGCAATGTATATAAACGAATTCGGAAGTGGATTGGACAAAATGGTGATGTCTTCGAACATCTATTATAATAAACATATGCACAATGCTTGTTTAATATTTGCTGTTTTTTGTATTGGATGTATTGTATTGGACAAAACGGACGAAAAAGAACAGAGACAAGAAGGCAATAAGGAAGAATGAGTGCAGAAAAAGAACAAGTGGATCGAGAAGGGGAAAAAGGAACAAAAGGAAAAAGAAGAGGTCGAAAAAGCTGTAAAGGAAGATGAAAATATTAAAAAAAAGAAAAGGAAGAGAAAAATGAGAAAGAAAAGATGGAAAAGAAAGATGAAACAGAACAGAGACAAGAAGGCAATGAGGAAAAAAGAGAGTGGAAGAGAGTAAGAACAGGAGGAGAAGAAAATAGCAAAAAAGAAAGAAGGAAGGAAAAAGAGAAAGAAAAGTGCAGGAAAAGAACAAATGGATGAAGAAGGAAAAGAAAAGAACAAAAGGAAGAAGAAGAGGTCGAAAAGGCTGCAATGGAAGATGAAAATATTTAAAAAAAAGAAGAGCATAAAAATGAGAAAGAAAGGAATTAAGGGAATGACGAAAAGGAAGATGAGCAAGGAAAAAAGGAAGTAGAAGAGAAAGAGGAATAAAAGGAAAGAAAAGCAAAAGTGAAAGAAAGCATAAGAAGAACGAAGAGCAAGAAAGGGAAAAAGGAAAAGAATAGGAAGTAAATGCAGAAAAGGAAGGAGAGGAAAAAGAGGGGGAAGAGAAGGTAGAAGATGAAGAGGGATAAGATGAAGGAAAGGAAGAAAGGAAGATATGGAAAAAGAGAAAGAAAAAAATTATAACCGGAAGAAGTAAAATAGGGATAATAAAAGGAAAAAGTGGAACAAGGGAAGAGGAAAGAGAAGAATGACATTCAAAAACCTACCGACTTTATTTATTTAGGAGATTTCATAAGGGTGCAAGCACTGTTTGGTATATCAAAACAAGTCATTTTAAAATTGTCATTATGAATAGTATAGCTGAAGACGATCATATATATCAGGGAGAGAGAACATGGTGGGGGAGCTATATGAAAAGCAAAAACTGACTCTAAATTTAAGGATTAAATTAGTGATTTTACTGAGTTATGTGCTTCGATTACTAAAAGAAGAGCAGAAAAAGGTTTTGAAGGACGAGAGGTCGTCCTAGAGGAAGTTCTACTGAAGTGAAAGAGAATGATTTGAAAGAGAGAAGCTGCCAAAGTGGAAGCACGAAAAAGAATATTTGAAATTATAGCTTAATCGTCATGCAGCGTTAATATGATTACGATTTCAAAAGTAATGACCGATGAACAAAATTTGTCAGTAGTGGAAAATGCAACTGCAACATAATCCACGGTATTTAAACAATATGGTGACATGTGACGAGATTTGTTTTATCATTACAGCCCTGAATTAAAGTCTCAAAGTAAGTAATGGAAACACAAAGGCAATCCAAAACCGCAGAAGGTGAATAATGTGGAAAGCACCGGTAAAGTGATGATCTTATTATTTTTTTTGATAAAAAGGGGCGTTATTATAATTACATTGTACCTAGAGAAATATGGTAACTGGAGAGTGCTATTCTTATGTACTTCGAGGAGCACTAAAGGAAAAATTAAAGAAAAACCTGCTGCTTTATTAAGACATCGGTTGAGTCCTGTATCACGACAATGCTCCGACCTACAGATCAGTGATTTGTCAACGAACACTTGAAGAATTGGGGGTGGAAATAATGGTCTACCCTCTCTACTCACCTGACCTTGCTCCATGTGACTTCCATTTGTTTCCTGAAGTCAAAAAGGATTAAGAGGTCGAAAATTTTTCGTGTAATTTAGAGCTTGATGGGTATACTTAATGGACTCTCAAAATATGGTTTCTCACATATTTATGACAAGTGGACAAAACGATGAGACAAGTGTATTACATAGAATGGAGAATACTTTGAAAGATTTTTGTTGAAGTTGTCTAAATAAATGTTTCATTTATGTACTACAGCACCAGTCTCGTTATTTTCTGATTTTCCCTTGTATAGTAGACGTGGTATTTTAATTCGTTCTAGTTGGCTATCAGAGCATGAGTTGTAAATATTTTACTGGTAAACTTAGAAAACTAATTTCAACAATTCACATTACTTTATTTTAGACAATATCGTTATATAAAATGCATTAAGATAGAGACATTATATCGAACTAATAATATATATCTTTTAATATATTCTGTCGTGCAAGAATTTATCACTTAATTTTCTTGGTCGCATTGAAATTAATGGTTAGGTGGACACTATCATTAATATACTTTGATAAAGTTTCAATGACAAATATAATTTATGTGTGCTTTAAAATCATTTTAAATGATTTTAGAAAGGATAGGATATAAGAACGTATAATATTCGTATATTTTATTAAATACGTTACAGTTGTCATAATTTTCCTATAAGCTATACTTATTTATAGTTTTGGTTCTGTTTTACAACACGTCCTATTTAAATTATTTCAATAAATTTTTAATCCATAGACAACTTAGCTTTTCATTAAATGGATGTAGATTTGGAAAACAACTAGATTTCATAAAAAAATATTGCTTCTTTTAATGGTTTTTCCCTTTCCTTCGCCAATCTCTCTAAATAGTTACGTTTGTCTTTGGATATGCCTTCGATATTAAGTTGACAAAACTGAACAACTGGACCAATATTCCTAAAAGAAATACAATATAAATTCAAACTTGAAAAATTATACCTGTCATATAACCGTGAAGATCTTGGGGATTTTGTACGGTCTTCCAAGTGATGGTTATTATGGACAACATTATATTCTCCATTTTCGACCATCGTGAAGATGGTTACCATCAACCAAAATCAACTAATATTAAAGAAGCATAAAAACAACTAGGAAAATAGAAACTTAAAATTGTATTGTATATTATGATATTTAAATTATATTGTAACATGTAAGGTAAAACAATTAATAAATAGATTTTGTAAATTACATGATTAAATCGTTTAAATTTAATGCGTCCGGTATAAATCGATATGCGCTACATATCTTGGGTAGTTTGCCGGATTTATTGCATTAACATTAGTGTGTATTATCTCCTCTAATTGTTGCAAACAAAACTCCGTCTGGTTTAAATATGCTCTACCCTCCTCAGTTAAAATATGTGGTATAAGAAGACTTAACTCTCGCTTAACAACAGCGTTTATAGCTGGACCAAGTCATTTCAAATTGTGATTGCTGAATTCATTTTCAGTAAATACTGTTTCCATACCGGCATGACACGGAGCATTGTCAATTACCAACATCACATGCGTTCAATAAATGTTATGCACGTAAACACTGACGAACAAATTGATTTGCGTCTTCCATTCTAAAGACACCTATTCTGGCTCTGTGGCATATCGTCCTTGTCGTCCTGATATGAATAAATTCAAATTTGTTTGTCCATGTAAATAATCGGCACATCATCCCCTTGAAAAATTAAAGGTTGCTAAATATGCTTACAACATTTTATCTTATTTTCATCACTATTTGCTCTTTCAGGTTCTTTTCGTATGTCTTTCAATGTGAACAACAATTTGCCCAAATATTTTCGAAGTGTTTATTTAGATAATGCTATTTGATGTTGCACTTCCAATTTAGTTTAAGTTCTTTTAAAATTAATTTTGGGTTTTCTTCAATGTATTGAACGATAAATCGACGATGCTCCTCTGTGATTTTTACCAATTTTTGTCACCCATGTGGATTTTTTACATTTTCTTCATTTTTAACCCATCGATAGACAATTGATTTTTAACGCCCAATCTAATCGTAAGCTCTCTTCAGTCACCTTGACACTTATATACAGCACAAATTAGCTGCGTAACTTTGTCAGGTTCGCGTTTCTTAATGTAAGGCATGGTAGATGGCAGTAAATGTGAAACCACTGACGCTAAATGCTACTCAGTAACACTCACGTTCGGTATTGTTTTGTTACATCAGCGCACACTGCAAAATTCATTAATTCTCAATTTGATATTGATTATTCTCAATTTGAAGTTGAACAGGTATAGAAACAAGAAAATAAATTCACTTCAAAATGGATTCAATAATTTGGATTTTCATTTTGAAATCGAGAGTAGGACAAGTTGACCATCAAAGCTTCAATATCTAGAAATTCATTAATTTTATTCAAAAAAACTTGTTTTTGAAGTGTAAACTTCTATAGGCGCGTTGATTGTGGGCACTGAACGAGATTGAGCCGTCACGCTCGGCTAAGTATCGCTCGAGTCGCCATGGTTACCAAACGAACAGTAAATTCGACAAAAATCGGCAAAACTGTGCAAAGAACTCCTCTCTGGATACGCGAAATTGAAAACTGCCCTTTGGCATTGGTATACGGGCGACATTGAATTTCCGTTCGATGGAGAGATTTTCTTCCGAAGTGGAGCGGTAGTAAAGATATGGTCTTTTAAAGAAGAGCGTGCACTCGATGTTTTAACAGCAAAATCGCTTACGTCATGACGATTCACGTGACAATCAAAAAATTCCGAGAAACGTCAAACTGACAGGCGAACTGAGTTGCACCACAGATTCAGTTTTAAGCGTGAAATACGAAATTTTGAAGGTTGCGAGGGCTCTTCAAGACTCGGGATCTTAAGGAACCTGCTTTTTGGGACCTTTTGTATGCTTATTTCGAGTCGGCAGGCGCACGCAATCGAAGGTAGCGGCAATTTAAAGGTCGTTTGCAGAAGGATTTGGTAGGAAAAATGGCCGTTTAAATGTGCACTGATATCAATGTATTCCGGACGAGCGAAAAATAAATATCAGATTCTCATGTGCACTGGCGATCAATGTATTACGGTTCGGCGAATTGCATCTCCACACAATACATAACGGTCTCCCACATGACTTGATATTTTTATCTATACAGGGGTCGATTAATATTTTAATAATGATTTGAATTAAAATACGATAATTCCAGAACGTGTGTATTTCCTTAAAGGGGAAAAGGAGGATTGCTTTCGACATTTATGTGCCCCTACTACGAAATAATTTTATTTAAACGATTACGCAGACGTGCACAGTGGGCGGAGTCGGCTGAAATCAATTTCTCTCTCTTCTGATTAAAATTGGGCACTTGGGAGTTTTTACGGTCGCAAATCACTAATTCAAATGTCGAAATAGAACAAAATGGCCCAAGGTTTTTTTTTGAAAATTGACGTATGAATGTGAAATCTTAGATACGGAGGTATCTTAGATCGCCGATCACAAATCCAAAGTCAAAATGTCAAAAAAAACAAAAAGGCGGACGAGTTTTTTGAAAATTGACGTATGGATGTGAAATTTTAGATACGGAGGTTTTGGGGGTCGCAGATTACGATTCCAAAGTCAAAATGTCAAAAAAAAAGAAAATGGCAGAAGATTTTTTTGAAAATTGACGTATGAATGTGAAATTTTAGATACGGGGGTTTTGGGGGTCGCCGATCACGATTCTAAAGTCAAAATGTCAAAAAAGAACAAAATGGCGGACGACTTTTTTGAAAATTGACGTATGGATGTCAAATTTTAGATATGGGTGTTTTGGGGGTCGCTGATCACAATTCCAAAGTCAAAATGTCAAAAAAACAAAATGGCGGAAGAAGTTTTTTGAAAATTGACGTATGAGTGTGAAATTTTAGATACGGGGTGTCTTAGGTCGCCGATCACATATCTAAAGTCAAAATGTCAAAAAAAACAAAATGGCGGAAGAATTTTTTGAAAATTGACGTATGAATGTGAAATTTTAGATGCGGGGGTGGTTGAGGTCGCCGATCACGCATCCAAAGTTAAAATGACAAAAAAAATAAAATGGCGGAAAGGTTTTTTGAAAATTGATGAATGTTTGTGAAATTTTGGATACGGGGGTGTTTGTGGTCGCTTATTACGTCTTCAATTTGGCGATTCTTTCGGCGACTGTTACATGGGAGAGCCTTGATGAAGTTTTCACTTCTGCCGTGTGGTTTTAAGCACACTCATTTTTCTTGGTTTTTTTAATTACGAGCACACACCTATCAATACGTTTATTTAGAAATCAGTAAACGTATTTTTGATTATTTTCCTATTAAACAATCATTAAACTGACTTGTTAAATTATGGATATTACCCGAAACATGTTTATAGTATAAATAATATAAATTAAATACATTTAAAGAAGAAGTGTATAGTTATTTCATTGAATCTTTAGTTTTGTTTTCGCATCACTTATCGCATACTTATTTATACATTCTTTATCAGAATGCATTCGGACACTCCTCAGCTTTAAATATTTCCTGGTTATTGTTCATCCTGTTAACCGTGAAGAATTTATACACACTGTGCGTATGTGTAATTGTAAGTGTCGGCAATTATAGTACCTGGTAATATCTATTATTTCGAGCTCCTATATTTGGTGTAATGATATTCGTCTACATTCAAAGTAACACCTATTCAATGTTAACTGTTTGATATTGAAACTACATATTTACTACGTGCTATTGGGTGAATTAAAATTGTAACATAATTTTTAACATTTAAAATTTGAGATAAAGATGCAAGTGTCATTCTATTCTACAGGCTGAGTCATCTCCGCGGGGCAGACAGATTCTTAGTTTATGAGAAAAGATATTTCGAAGCGGTTTTTCTTTTTCCTTCCTTCTTTCTTGCTATCTTCTTCTCCTCCTGTTCTTCCTTTCTTCCACTCTCTTTCTTCTTCATTGCCTTCTTTCTCTGTTCTTTTTCGTCTTTCTCTTCCTTCCTTTCCCTTTCTCATTTTTCTCTTCTTCTTTTTTTTTTAAATATTTACCTCGTCCTTTGCAACCTCCCCGACCTCTTCTTCTTCCTTTTCTTCCTTTCTTCCCATTCTTCATCCACTTGTTCTTTTTATGCAACTCATTCATCCCTCTTTCTTTGTTTTTTCCTTCCTCCTTTCTTCCTCGCTTTCTTCTTCTTCTTCTTTCATTTCACACTAATATCGAAGAGGAAATATCTATACCCTTAATCTCAATCGAAAAAGGAACCAAAACAGAGTTGGCGAATTATGTATATAACAAGTATTAAAAAATCAACTGGGTGAGGTTTATCATCTAAATAGCAAATTGCGTAGTACAATAAGAGTCAAAGGTCAAATGCAATACTTTATTAAAAGATTTGACATGAATGATATGCACAAAATTCTAAATAAAAGTATTATTGAAGCTTTTGTTTCTGACGTGTTAATATGAATAAACAAAATTGAAAATGCAACTTCCACAAGGAAATTTCTATAGTTTAATACTGATTCAGAAAATTGGCATAACATGTGCAATACTTCAATACTTTCTAATTATTGTGCTGTATTAGAGTGTATTCACAATTCAATTTACAATATAAGTTATAAAAATAATCATTAAATACAACAGCAAGAACATAAACAGTGTTGATCTTTGTGTGTAAAACGTTGAAGTGTGCAAAAACACACTTCAAAGTTTTACACTAATCCAAAGAGTTTTATACCTACAGGTAGTAATTCTGTTGACTTCCGAGATGCCCGAAAAAGCAATCAAATGCCAAGAGATAATTTATTAAATATTGAAAACACAAATAAGCCTTCATAATTTTTGAGTTTTGTCAATCTACAAAAGCTGGAAATGTTTTTATGTCTTAATTAAGATATGACTATTTTTACTCTCTATATTTATCTATCAACATGAACTTCCAATTTCAACATTCATTCATTAATATGTGAAATACTACAATAATTAACAATTATAACTTAACTTTGTTACCATTTACAGCTATTAAACAAAGTTTTGATAATAAGTACAAATCATTAAAATCTCCTAAGTTAACGAGCATAATATCATCAGCCTAAAGAGTTAATGTGGAATTAAACTACACAACTAGATGTAAGTCATTAATGTAAATTAAATATAGTAAAGGTCCCAACACAAAACCTAATGGAACACCAATCGTAACAAGTCTTTTATCTCAGGTGAAACAATTATTTCGAATTATTATATAGAACACTCTATTTGAAATATAAGATGAAAATTTGTCAATTGGAATATGACGCTGCACAAGATCAGAAGCCCTTTGTTAAATCATAAAACGTACCAATCACGTGCTAATTGCATTCAAAGCCATGTTTAGTTAGAGGTATTAACAGAATCCTATTTATAAGAAAAATACCTATATTCATTTAGTTCGTGATTAATCAATCTTGTTAAGTGAGTTATTCAATACGTTTAACAATATTTACATTGAGGACAAGTTACGCTATTCTCATGTGTAAACATTTTTTATTACCCTAGAATTAATAAACATGTGTATATATTACAGAATAAAATGATATATGCTTCGAAAGTAATACCGTTACATAACATTCATAGGATCCTGTAAAATAAAATGTTATGAAGTTACGGTATTTTTTGCGAATATATCGTAGTTATTATCCATTAATAATCAGACCACTTTTTTTGCCTATTTTTGATTACGCATATGCTCAATCATACTAACGTGATATACCTAGGTGAAATGAAATCGCAAGTAATTGTAGAACAAATAAACGATCCAGTTTCACAGAAGGCCAACCACCAATTGTGAACTTGAAACTTGATGTTTTCCATTGGCAGTCTTAGTTAGGTGAACGAGTATGTTTCAATAAGTGTGAGAAAAAAATAAGTAAAAACACTGAATATTTCACATGGTCATTCAAGTACGTCTTTGTAAATAATTTCATCGACATATACACGGTGTCCAAAGTAATCGGTGCACTAATCTATATTTATTATTTCTTGAGCTACGTTTCGGTTAAATTAACAAATTATTGTGTTTTTAACGCTGATTAGTATGCAGTTTATGAAAAAACAATTGAATTACGTATTTTTGAAAAATTGGAATTTTTTTTAAATGTATATTTGTACATATTGATGTGGCAACATGACTATTTCGAATATGATAATTGTAGTATTACCATACATTAGGCTTTGCCAAAAAAAAATATGTTGTGTGCTGTTCCAGCAACATAAATACCTAATAAAGATGATGATAATTTTTATTATCCTTAAAGTATATTTTATTTATCTTAACAGCACGTACTTTATAAGTATACGTGAATTCCATCAGTGTATCTAAATTTCTCCTCTCTCGTCAAATCTCTTGTTTTACTTTTGATTGGGATAAGGTTATAGCTTATTTAAAATGAAAACCAGAAACCATATAAAATTGATTGTATAATATATTTAACATTTGTTACATAATAGATAGCATCGCTATGCTATATTCACCATTTTTTTTATAAGAAACATGATTAAAAGAAAACGTTTGTACCTTGTTCTAGGTTGTAACGTTTTATGGTACGAATATATTTTTCTTGTACTTAATCAAATAGAAATCAAAAATATTTTCCTGTTTCAAAACAAATAAAATTCAATTAACTTTTGTATACTTTTTACATTTTTTTATGCTAGTTCTATTCCATCAGAAACATTATATTCGCACGTAATGCTCTGACAAACTTAGAACTTCGCAATGGTCAATGTTCGGAGAAAAAGCTTGAATCTGATTACTATCTATAACCATTCGCACGTGTTATATCTAGCATCTCAGAGTCCGCTACCCAGAAACACTTTCCTTATTAAAAATTTAATTTTAAGTCATTAATTTATAATCAAAAATTATCGTAAACATTAATGATGCCTAATTAAGTGCCAGAAAATATACATTTGCACGCTATATCCTCTTAACACCCAACACCATTAATAATTTTATTTTCGTAAACTTGAATCCAATAAATACTTATTCTATTACAGGAAAACATTTATTATCACTGTTGCACAACGTTATATTGAATATACATTTGCACGTTATATTTCAATACACGCATAGCCACATTGATAACTTTTGGTATCAAACTTACTTTGAATCATTGAAGAACTTCTCAAATTCTGCCATTTGCATATCCATTATTTTTTTAAAAATACAAAAAACAATTTACCAAAGAAAATAAATGAATGAAACTTAAATGCAAATAAAAATTAATACGCTAATACAAAAGAAATAAATATGAATCGTGGTGTATCTAACCCTACGATTTTAAGTTACTGTTATTCTCTTTCAGATAAGCAGCTAATCCGTGAATCAATCAATGAATGAATGAATCGTGTCGATTCTTGTTTCAATTTATATTCCCGGGAAAAACACGTGACCGCTCTCAACGCCATCCTCAGAAACTACCATTTAAGTTGTCACCCTGCGTCTTCAGTGAGCTCTTGGCTTTTCAGGTTGCCATTGTGATTCGAACACACACACACGCGCACTTGTTGTCCTTTTGACAGTTCCCTCTCACTTCCAAATGTCAACACCCCGAGAATTGTCCATTTGCACTTTAAAAGTTTCTCACAAATTGTCCAGCATTTCTCCAACGTAGATATATTTGTATTAATATAATTCTTCTTTATATTTGTTTATGAATTTATTACCTTCTTTACTATTTGCCACATATTTCCTCTTTCCATTGGCTAACACAATTCTTATTTTTGTTTTATGTCCAGCTCTCGGCAGTATTGGAAATACATTGTAAATAACAGGTATTCTTTTAATAAGATTACTTGTACTACCATGATCCATTTGGTTTGCCCCTTCATTGCTTCCCTCTATCCAGGACTTTTCCAACGGTGATATATTTATCTGTAATAAACTACAAACCAAGTTTACATTATATTTTCTTTTTGTAGGTCATCAAAACCGTACTAAACCTCTCTACAGCTTATGAAACATAATACTACATATACGAATTTCATGAATGTATTTTATTATTGCCATCTGTCGTTTATAAAAAAACTACTGCAGATTGTATGGACTCAGAATATCTTTATTTATATCGACTTTTTTATTTATTTACTTATATACTCATAAGTTAGGGTAAATTTTTATTCTTTTTGCATGATTTATTTAATAAAGTTTTATTACCTTATGTACGTTCTCAAGTTTACATAATTTATTCAATTATATTTTTCTCCCGTGCATATCGAATTTTATTTTCTTCATACAATTTTATAGCATTTAGATGACTAATTCTTATCACACTTCCATCCTTAAGCATAACCCTTTCTCGGTTATTCGCTTTCATTTCTTTTTTATTTTTAAACAACGGTCCATTATTTAAAATGTTCAGTGCAATTCTCACGCTTTTTATGAAGTCAGGTTGTTTTTCATTATACACAAACCATACATCTTGTTTCTCTTTTCTATAAAAGAAATATATATATCTTAAATTTTATCTCGTCTTTTATTTTATACCTGTTTCATATCTAAATTGTAAATATAAATTCATTTTTATGTCTATGTTTTCTCACTTAAAAAAATGTATGCAACTTAATATACTCATGTTAAATCTTGGAATACAATAAAACTTATTATTGTCTCTTTTATATTTTATATACTTAAATTAAATCTTAACGCTATTACTTATTATCTTATTAATATGCAAGAGACCACGGCAATATGTATTTAGAAAGATAATTTTATTTGTGATATAAAGTTTAATACACTATTGTCCTTTAATGAATAGTAAAGTAGTTGTGTTGGATTTTAGTTGATGCCAAAGAAACATTATTAATAGTGGGCTTCTGTCACATCAGCTCAAAACAAATAGTATGCTCTATTACTGGGAGAAAACCCTCAATAGAAAGAAATTAATTGATTGGAGACTATGCTCGTCGCGGCGTCACCAATTAATGATATCCACACAACCAGAGTGCAATATAATTGAGTGAATCAGAGCATGCACTTACCGTTATTAATAATTATTATTAATCGCTTATGATTAACCGGAGATTATTTCAACTATCACTCACTGTTTATTGTACTTAGTAACTGTAATAATGAATGTATTATGATGTAATAGTAATGCTATGGTGCTGTAATAGTGAATGATTTTAAACGAGCTTCGCCCTTTTAAAGACTCGGAGGTGGGAGAAAATGTTCGGGAGAATTTACGCGTCGGAAAGACGCTGTTGGATCACGCCACCAGAAGTGCGAAATACCTACGCAATTTCATGCAACAAGAAACTATGAAACTATTTAGATAACTTAAGACGGACAAAAAATGCATACGTCGCCAATCTTAAATTTGAACAAAGAGTCCTTCATAAACCAAATAGTTTAAATTGAATATTTTAAAACGGAATATAAATGCGATATAACATGTGAAAGTCAAAATTACTTAATTATTGATCTTTTTCCGTGCTCTCTTTTACTTCCTGGCAATGCAGGTTGAAGATTAGTTTTCTTCGGTAATTGGTTGAGAAATTTTTATAATAAACGTCCATATAATTTAAATTACATTCTATGGTTGACGAATCTCAAAACATCGGTTTAGTATGAATTAATGATAATGAATTGTTGGTCCTGATTTTTTAATAGGCTTCGTATTTATTTTCAACAAGATTGGGCACATCCTCATAATAATTACGTTAACACTTTCAATTTGTTAAACGAAACGTTTATTCAAAAATGGATAGGAACCAACGCGCCCATTCCTACACGCTCTCCTGACTTGACATCTTAATATTTTCATCTTTGGAGTTTTGTAAAGGATAAGGTATACAAGTAGCGATATCGAAATACTATGGAACTCGAACTAGTATTAGACAAACGCTAAATAATATTTTTCGTTGAACTATTAGAAAAGCGAAAATGAAAAGTGTGAACACATGGATGTTAAAACTAACATCAAGCAGTAAATAATTACTGTGTCTTACATATATACCTTTATACGTAAAACGTATATGTATATATGCATGTGTTTGAGATACACACATACATTAAGTGCCATTGCCGATAATCGAACGCACAGACACCGGTGTTTCGACCTATGAGGTCTCATCAGTGTACGTGGAGATTCTCGACAATAGCTTCAAGACTTAAATCGCTGCCTATGTCATTTTTGCATGTTAAATGCAGTGAGAGTATCACAGCGACATCTAACACCCAAAAGATGACACGGAAAAAAGCAATGGCTTCTGACAGCATGTTCTACTATACGTAAGACACAGTAATTATTAGAAAAGCTACAGAAAGCTTTATCCTGAAAGCCGCAAAATGCATTGAACAGCAAGCCAATGTCTTTGAACATTTATTAAGTTAGGCAAAATGTTGAATAGGTAATAAAAAAGGTAATTTATTTGATAATTGTATTTTTTTTTGTACCGCTACATTATATTTTGGTATTATTTTCCATGACCGATATCGAATTAACTGTTAATAAATTCTTAAGATTCAAACGCTTCCCATTTGTTTATTTTTTAGTTAAAGATAGTTATGTATTATATCCTGTATATATTGTATATGTACTTTTTGTTCAAAATATTATGCTCATTCAAAGTACGTACAAATATACAGGCTGTTCCATTTAAAAAAACTATAAATTTTCACATTTCTTAGAAATAAGTAATTCAATAAGTTTTTCATGAAATGCATACTAATCAGCGTTAAAAAGACTAATAATTTACTAATTTAACCGAAACCGTAGCTCTAAAAATAACGGAGATAGCAATAGTCCACCGATAACTTTGGACACGGTGTATATTGAACTACTGAAGCAATATTGGAACATCATTTTATATGGATTTCAATCATTTTTAATGAGATACACTCATACAAATACCAAAAAGCATTTGACAATCACGGATATCATGTTTTCAATTTCTATGTAATTAAAAATGCCAACATGTCAATTGCTAGTTAAGACAATACAAATCTCAGACATAAGAAGAATTGATCACTACTTTCTTATTCGTAGTATAGGGAAGTATTGTGATGAGTAACATTTTTCTCATCACAATACAATCCCCTGATACCGAAGAAGTGCTTTTGAAAACATGGCTGTATGTCTGGCTCTCTCTCTGTGTGACTACGATAGCGATCAAACTATCAATACCAAAATTTTTATTTGGGAGCATTATCTTCCTCTTGAAATATTATTACATTTTCAGTAATATCGGTAGACCGGAAGTAATTGTTTAATTCAATAAAAAAATTAAAATATCTTGTCAACTTACTAAATTTAGGAAAATTTCAAGACAATACAGAACGGCTAAAAAGTAAATTTTAGAAAGATTAAATATTGTTTTTTGAAATTCCTACCGGGAATAGGTCTCTTCGGCTTGTCGAAAAACTGTTTTTTGCAAATATCACTATACAGATTTATCTAGAATGTAATAGTTTTTTTTACATATCAAGGGAGTAAAATAATATTTCACAGTCAACCATTAAAAAAGAATGAGGTGTGGCCCCCACACGACTTTCTTATACGTGTGTGCGTATCAAATTATTCAAAAGTTGTTCTAAATTAAGATTTAAATATTTTTATCTTCTGAAAAAATAAACAAAATCCTACTGTACTACTTCTATTCTTTTAATAAATCTTTAGAGAATGCATACTTGGCGAAATATTCGAAAGAAAGTGCTAGTCGCTAACAGTAAAAGTGTTACTTCCGGTCCGAATTTTGAAATTTCTTTTATACAAAAAATATTTCAAATATAGCTCTAAATATATTTGTGCTCTTGATAAATATATATAGAATGCATAATTTACGAGATATTTGCAAAAATCGCTATTCGGTAAGAGTAAAAGTGGTACTTCCGGTTCGAATTTTGAAATTCCTTTTTATACAAAAGATATTGAAATTTAAGTTCTAAATACTTTTATACTCGTAATGTTCCCGTCTAAAAAGCATGACTTGCGAAATATTTGCAAAAAACTGATCTTGGATAAGAGTAAAAGACTCGTTCAAAAAACTCTCATAATAAAATTTTTCTCAAATTTAATTTTGAGTACATATGGATTCTTTATAAATTTGTTTAAACTTAATAGTTCCCGAATAATTGGCAAAATTCGATTTTTTCACTGAAATAATCTACTACTTCCGGTCCGCCGATTTTACTGAAAATCTAATCAGATCTCAAGAGGGTAATTATACTTGTAAATACAAAATTTGGAATTGATATCTACAGCGGTTTGACCGCTATCGTGGTTACACACACACAGAGAGAGAGAGAGAGAGACATTTTTTAAAAACCACTTTTTTGTTATCAGGGGACTTCAAAACGTGGACATCTGCAAAAATCTCGAGGTAGAAAATTTTCGACATCACAATACTTCCTTATACTACGGACGAAGTAAAAAGCATGGCCGTCGAGGAAAGTATTTGAAGGCACGGTATATCAATTTCCTTTCTTCAAAAGTTAAATATAAAAGCTGCGTTTTTGCAAAGTATTCATCAAATTTTATCACGTTTTTCTCTGAAAACTACCATAATTACAATATTAAAATTTTTTGACTCTAAAATAGTAAACAGAGGAAAAATTTCAATAATTTTCACATTTAATATTAGATATTCTCCAAAGAAATCATGAGTAGCGGATTCTTCATAATTTAAATTTCCAAGAATTTTTATCTACTTGTTAATCCATAAATTTTATTAATTTAAAAAATAAAACGTGACGATTGAATTATGTAAATATACTAATATAAAATTTTGTTAGATCATCATCTGTTGTGCAATGGAATACAGAATCATAATTTTATACTGAAAAATTACAGAAAACAGTTATTTAATCAAGGCGACTACTATACCAACTGGAGCCAATAGCAGGAAGTAGCGTAACTGTAACATTATTGTACAGGTGTTGTACAGATAGGGTATTATTAGAGCTTCTAATCCATGAAGTCACAACTGATCCCGAGTGGGCAGCAATAAGTTTTGAGCTTTTAAACTGTTTTACCATTTAACCTAAACATGTAACGTAATAACTCATACTATTCTGCATTTACCATTATTATTATCAATGTCTAAGTAAAGAATAATTTTACTGTTGCAAATTATATTTATTTAAATTAATGCAAGGTAGTCGTGGTGCATTAGGGTACCAGGATATTTCAAATGCTTTTCTACATTTTTTTAAATGAAGTTGTAAGTATATCAATTTTTGAGTCAACATTGAAATGTAATTGTTTTCGATTTTACTACACGTGCATCTAACTACATATTTAGAAAAATTTATATCTTCGGTCTTTTAAATAAAATAATAGTTATTTTGTTTAACAACATTTACTAGTCGACCAACCATTGTTAATTGTTTTAACTATGCTTGCGGGAATTACTACTGCAGTTACATACACGAAACGGTATAGAAGAAAAAACAACGTTGATCGAATTAGCATTTTTATAGCTGGTTATGAGATCACTTTTTCTTCGCATGCACAAGATTGGAACTAGCAATTAGTAATATCACAGGCGTATATAGACATAATAAAGCCACTAAGAAATAACAACACAAGATACTTTGCTACTCCAGCATTAAAATCTCTTATCCACAAAATGAATATGTAGGCAATATTGATATAATTTCGTGTCATGAACTACATTCAATCTTGATACAATTGATTAATGGTACTTCAACAAATATTCTTTTAGTAGATAATAAATTATACCTAACTATTGGAAAAAAAATAGGTACATACTTTTAAATAATAGGTTTTTAGTACTTTTTAATTGCATATATTGTTATAGTACAGGACTCTACCTATAGCTATTACACACTATTTCATTTAAAAACTAACAACATAAATAAATTAACACGAGACAAGGATCATGAATAATTGTAATTTAAATTAAATTTAATTATTTGTGTAATTAATATATTTTTTGTAATTTATTATTAAACATTATACAGGGTCCGGCAACGAAGCGGGGACGGAAGATTACATGCTTATTTGAAAGTTAATCAAATATTTAGTCATCGGATATTCTTGCGGACCATCAAGCGCACGTTTTAAAAATATTTTGGTTTATACAGAGTGTTCCAGATGGAAATGCTTCTTTTTAAATGGAATCCCATGTATATTAATAGATAAAAGGTTTGTTCCAACATACAGTTCTGAACGGTTCTAGAACTAGTGCGCATGTCATTTAAAAAAAGACTGTTCGGACCATGCAGTTCTAGAAGAACTCGTAATTCAGAACGGTTCTTGAATTACGCGTTCTGAAAGACCGAACATTGAACTACTAGTTCTCAGAATTTGTAGTTCCAAAACTGCATGGTCCGAACAGTGTTTTTCTTAAATGACATGCGCACTAGTTCTAGAACCGTTCAGAACTGTATGTTGGAACAAACCTTTAAAATGATCCGCGCTTGAAAGCTGGTTACATCGATATAATGCTGTATGGGTTTCAAGTTGATAGTTTCTGTGTTAATAATTATTTTACTTGATAAATTAATACATTTCAGTAGGCTATTCTGCATAAGGAAAAACAAAAGATCCGAAACCAACAGAATAGAATATTTTTTTACAGGTATTGAGTTTCACTGCTACGTGAAATAAATTCTGTAACTGTTCGTGTTATACAGAGTGTTCACAATTTCGCAAAATCGAAGAGGCATTTAGAAAAGTTCGCCAAGAAACATTACAGCATGTTCAGCAGAATTTCACCAGGCGGCTTCATTTATGTATTGAGAGACATGGAAGGACATTTGAAAGTTATCTTTGATTTATTTGCATTTACTATTTCCATTTCCTTTATTTTTATTTACTGTGCTATAACTAGGGAGCGGAATCGAGCGAGCTAAACTACCACGGAGCTACAACCGTGAAAAGAAATAATGTAAACAACTGCGTGTTGTTTACATTATATCTGAATAGCACTAATTCATAGGACGAACTGCAACATCTGTTTACGCTCGACAAGAGACCGAGAATCAGAGAAAAAATGAGGTGTGGCCACCACACGACTTTCTTATACGTATAAGCGGTTCAAATTATAGAAATTTAAGAATTGTTTTTACAAAAATTATTCAAAATCCTATTCTAAGTACTTCTATTCTCTTAATAAATCTCTATAGAATGCATACTTTGCAAGATATTATCAAAAAAGTGCTCCTCGCTAAGAGTAAAAGTGCTACTTCCGGTCCGAATTTTAAAATTACATATATACAAAAAATATTGCAAATCCAGTTTTAAATACTTTTGTACCCTTGATAAATATATATAAAATGCATAACTTACGACATATTTGCAAAAAATCGCTATTCGATAAGAGTAAAAGTGGCACTTCCGGTCTGAATTTTGAAATTTTTTTTATACAAAAGATATTGAAAATTATGTTTTAAATACTTTTATACCCGTAACATACTTGTCTAGAAAGCATGATTTGCGAAATATTCGCAAAAAACTGATTTTCGATAAGAGTAAAAGACCTACTTCCGGTAGGAATTTCGAAAAACTTTTTAAATAAAATTATTCTCAATTTTAATTTTAAGTATATATGAATTCTTTATAAATTTGTTTAAATTTAGTAGTTGCCGAAATATTGACAAAATTCGATTTTTTCACTGAAGTAAACTACTACTTCCGGTCTGCCGATTTTGCTCAAAATCTAATCAGTTCTCAAGAGGGAGATTATATTCGTAAATACAAAATTTGGAATTGATATCTACAGCGGTTTGACCGCTATCGTGGTCACACACACACACACAGACACACACACACACACACACACACACACACACACACACACACACACACACACACAGACACACAGACACACAGACATTTTTAAAAACCTCTTTTTTGGTATCAGGGGACCTCAAAACGTGGACATCTGCAAAAATCTCGAGGTCGAAAATTTTCATCATCACAATACTTCCTTATACTACGTATAAGAAAGTAAAAAGGGCAATAAAATAAGGATTTTATGAGGTAAAATTCTTTATACACGGGCGTAGATAACGGCGTCAGGAGTGTTTAAAATTTATTATATTTACGTTATATTTCCAAGAGAAATAAAATTTTCATTTATACCTTACGTTAGTTTCCTTGTTTCATTGTTTTAACTGTTAATTACGTACTTCGTAATTTTTGTAATAGTTCCTGCCGGTTCATTGAATCTACTTCTTCCATTTATATCGACGTACCTAAGTGTTAATTGGATTTTGTTAAGATTAAGATTAAAATTTTAAGTTATCGTTTATTTAGATCTAGAACATTGTTTATGTTATTTTTTCAGATATGATATGGAAGAACGTCGAGAAATACATCGTGAAACAATGGCGAGTTGGATTGAGGGTCATACTGATTGTATGTCCATTGTCAGTGATTCCGATATTTATTGCAAAGTCTGTAAAATATCGTTACAGAATGCCAAAAAATCGAACGTACAACGTCACTTAGCATCGCTAAAACATACACAAAATTGGACCCGTTGAAAGCTGACAATTTTAACGAAGAACTCTGTGAAGCTTTAATGGCGGCTAATATTCCATTAAAGAAACTTGGCAATTCCACTTTCAAAACATTTCTCCAAAAATATACTGATCGACATGTTCTTGATGAATCCACCTTACGCAAATGTTGTGTTTCTAAGTGCTTCACGAAAATAGTAGAATGCATTAGAAGACATCTTTTAAATCAGTACCTATGGATAAGTGCCGACGAAACTGTCGATATATTATGACGCTGTATATGGTAAATATTGTAGCTGGTGTACTACATCCAACTATTCCATATAACGCATATGTAATAGCATATAAAATTATAAATACAGTTGATGCGGAAACAGTTGCTAAAACCATTGACGAGAATTTGCACAAAATGCTTCATTCGGACGACAGGTACAGGGAAAAAATACTTTTATTTGTTAGTGACAGTGCCGCATATATGTTAAGAACAGGCAGACTATTAAAGGAAAGATATCCTTATATGCTGCATATTACTTGTGTAGCACATGCTCTCCACATAATCTGTGAATATATCAGAGACAACTATCCGGAAGTTGATAGACTTGTATCTGCTTTTAAAAAAGTTTTCAGAAAACCACCATCGAGAGTGGCCCTTTACAGGGAAAAACTTCCATCTTTGTCACTGCCACCCGCGCCAGTAATAACTAGATGGGGAACATGGCTGGAAGCTACTAGTTTTTATGCAGAGAATTTCGATAGTTTACAAAATTTCGTTACATGTTTAAATGACGATGCTCGAAGTATTTCTGAGTGCAAGGAACTAACACAAATCCCAAATTTAAAAAATCAGCTGTTATTCCTTCAGGAATACTTTGGAAATTTGCCTAAACTAATCACATATTTTGAAAATCGAAATCTCAAACTAAAAGATGTATTAACCACATTAGATGCGGCTATTAATAATTTCAAAAGTATTCTAAGTGACTTCGGATGTGGCCTTCGGCAAAAGTTAGGCGCAGTTTTTAATAGAAATCCAGATTTAATAACATTGTGGCAATTGTGTATGGGGACAATGACACAAAATCAAACTGCTAAATACGCTGAAATAAAAGAATATTTTCAGTACGCACCTATAACCAGTTGCGATGTAGAAAGGACGTTTTCTATCTACAAGGATGTACTTCATTCAAAAAGAACAAATATTACAGAAGAGAACCTTGAGAAAGTATTGCTGGTGAATATTAATACTCCTTTATTCGACTTGAACAACAAAATCAACAAATAATAATGTATTTTGTATTTTATGAGTTGTTATTCAATTATATAAATAAAATTAAAACCTCTTTAAAAATACAACATTTCAATAGTGCGCCCATGAGCGATGAGTCATGGCTCGCTCGATTCCGCTCCCTAGCTATAACTTTCTTTAATTAAAATTTCTGTTGTGGTTTATAATTAGAATTTATTTAAAATAGCGCAAACTTTTAATACTACTACTGAGTGAAAATCAACTGTTTCTCATACTAAATGGGGTTTCTTCTTGCCCGCCCTCGTATACAGCATGTGTAAAAACATATTGGGGATAGGATATATGTATACTATGCATATCGGCAACAACGCCCAGGTCTTGACCGTAGTGAAGTATGATTATATTTCAGTCCTATACAGTCAGCCGATGGATGTACATGTATTTATCTAAGCATCACACACTTCGTAAATACATATTTACCAAATAAGAATTCAAAATACTTCTGCGAGTTTTCTTATACTGCTTATACAACGCAGTAGGAAAATAAAAGCACAATTCTAATTAAACACTAATTCTTAGTAAATTATTCTATAAATTTACTAAGTAAATAAAAAATATGCAATGATTCATTAATTTTTTATAAAATTCTAATACGAATGTAAATTATTATTTGAATTATAAATTACGAAGTATGTATTTGTTTTGGTTTTCATGATACCGTTCCAGAACAGTTTTATAATCATCCATATCGTACTTCACTACCGGCACGGCTGGGCGTTGTTGCCGGTATGCCTAGTTATACATATATCCTATCCCCAATATGTTTTTACACATGCTGTATATGAAATGAATGGAATTGAAAGTAAGCTTAAAGTATCAAGAATATGATCTAATGCAAAGTTTAGTTGTATCATTCTTTGATTATTCTTGTACTAAGATGGCAATAAAGTGAAATTCAATGTATATAAAGTTTGTGATCCAGTTGTATGTACATAATTTTTAAATGATTTAATATAATAATTTTAAACTTTCAATATTTACATCAAACTTCTTACGCTCAATGTCGCATATAAACAATTAAATAAATTAACTAAAGGTAATTGTAAATGAACTATAATAGTAAATATATCACGTATGATATTGTCCGTTACGTGTAACACGATATAACGTAATACTTGAAAGTCTGTGATCATTTCTAGTTACGTGATTACATTCAGTAAAAGACTATATTTTAAAGGAAAGCGTGTCGTTTCATCTATATAATAAAAAAATAACGTAATGTTCTGAGAATGATGAAAACTCTGGGTATCACTGACAACTATCAATTACACGCACTTCCTTGGAAATACACATAGCTAGACATAATATTTGTGTAATATTGTATTAATAATATACAGTTCTGAAAAATTGGTACAACTTTTTTAGTTTGATACAAAAATATAGAAATTTAACAAGATAGGCCACTCTTAATACTTTTCATGGAATTCTTGTCAGCGCTATGTGGTTGTAATGTAAACTATGACTTGTACGTCATAAAACCGCGCGTAATACAAATCTAAAATTAAGTATAGTGTAATATACAGGTTCATTGAACATTACAAAAGTTGTGCAATGATTAACATGAACATTCATATTCAAATGGCAGCATGTTAATCATTGAATGAAGTTTGTAAATACCAATAAGTCCATATACAAAATGAAAAATATACACATAGGGAATGAAAAAATTAAAAGTCAAAAAATTTGCAATTATTGTATATTACACAATTACATAACGTACATTAAAGAAAATAAAAATAAAGGTATTGTGTACAAAATATTATACAGATATACCTTTTGTTAATAGTTTGATAAAAGAGTAAGCGTGAGCATATTTTATTTCTTACTGAATTTCTTGCCAAGACAGTGCCATATCCTTATTTGTATAATTAAAGAATGCTGCTTAGCTGTGGCTGTTAGACTTTTAAATATATACTCATTATTTTACTTAAATATGTTATAAGTTTTTACTTAGTTATTTTATTGAGGACAAAATCATACAAATGTCCAGCAAAGTGTTCGCTTATAAATTACATACATTATATATTGAGTTAATATGATGTACCTATTTCACAAATCCGATGGTTTTTATACACTTTAGATTTTGTAAATACATACAGAACAATAATTCTTTACATTTGTGCATTATTTACACTTAAATATTCATCCAAATAAAGAAACAAAGCTGTCTTTCGGTGAATAGCTGTCAGTGGGTACACGTGATCACAGAATACTTGACTGCGACTATAGGAATTACAACAAGTCTAAGTTATAATAACTTATGAAACTCAATGCAAACAACACAACGACACAATTTGATTATGAATTATCAATGAATGCAGATAATTTTAGGTTATGACGATTTCTATTGGGTAAACTTCGTATATCTACTAGCGCTTAGTGTTTGTAATAGGAACTAAAATAAAATTAAATAATGAGGCGTGACCACCACACGACTTCCTTATACGTATATGAGTGATCCAAATTATACAATTTTGAGAATTTTTTTATACAAAAATTATTCAAAATTCTATTCTAAGTACTCTCTTAATAAATCTCTATAGAATGCATACTTTGCGCGATATTCGAAAAAAAGTGCTACTCGCTAAGAGTAAAAGTGTTACTTCCGGTCCGAATTTAGAAATTTTTTTTATATAACAATTATTGAAAATCAAGTTCTAAATACTTATATACTCGTAACGTACCTGTCTAAAAAGCATGACTTGCGAAATATTTGCAATAAGCTGATTTTCGATGAGAGTAAAAGACCTACTTCCGGTAGGAATTTCGAAAAACTTTAGTTATAAAATTCTTCTCAAACTTAATTTTGAGTACATATGAATTCTTTATAAATTTGTTTAAACTTTGTAGTTGACTAAATATTGGCAAAATTCGATTTTTTCAGTGAAGTAAACTACTACTTTCGGTCTGCTGATTTTACTGAAAATCTAATCAGATCTCATGAGGGAGATTATACTCGTAAATACAAAATTTGGAATTGATGCCTATAGCGGTTTGACCGCTATCGTGGTCACACACAAAGAGAGAGAGAGACATTTTTTAAAAACCACTTTTTCGGTACCAGGGGACTTCAAAACGTGGACATCTGCAAAAATCTCGAAGTCGAAAATTTTCATCATCACAATACTTCAGGCCCTGATATACGCACAGGACGTTACTTTCATTTTTCGCTGTGGCTAAATGTCCTCTGGATGTCTTGCCCGTTTGTCTTTTGAAAAGGTCAAACGCTATCTTTACGAAGTCTAAAATAATACTATAAATGTACTTGTTAGGAATTGAGGTTTGTACAAAATAACTTCTTGAAATGCATATTGACACTTTATAAATGCTACATTCTGAGACAAATGTCTTAAGGCATCAAATTCGAATCTCGTCTTACTAACAAATGAAATATGTCTATATAACTTGATTACTACACTTCGAGCTTATAAACCAATAATGAAAATGCATTTAATTTAAAGCTGTATCTAAAGTCCGCCGGTGGTCTTTATAATCTGCGAATTCCGCCGGCCGGCGGAATTCGGCTGCATGCTACTATACTACATGAAAATTCCGCCGTTTTCATAACGGTCACGATCATAACCTAGTTTTATTTATTAATGTACGCGTGAATCTGCATGATGAGCTGCACGCTCACAAGAAAATTTATCAACGAGGCGAAAAGTTCAAAGGGAAATTACTGTATAGGCGACATTTTAGCAATACCTAACTTTGGTATATAAATGTAAATTCTGTTCTCATATATAAGATAATTTTTCTATAGACTCTCCATAAGCTATCATTTAAAGTGGGTAGCTACCCAATTTTCTTATGGGGAATTCCATACAAATATACCCCACAACATCTCGCATGGCGATAGTGTTACCGAAAAAAGTCCTGAATCTTTACAGCATACTCTACAAGTCTTGCATCTCAGAAATGATGAAACTGGTTAGTATTTTTTTAACTTAATAGTGGATAATAAACGAGCTTTTTAATTTTATCTCAAATAATCGTTTTCGATTTGAAGGGCTTGTAGCATACTTATTCAAACAGTGATTGGCGAAAACGTAATTTCAATTTGAATAAATTATACTGAAATTAGACCAACGGAATGATTCCGAATCAAAAACGTTTTCTACTACGTCATTTCTGGACATATTATTAGCCACCAATGCAGGGATGTACTTCTTCTTGTACTTCTTGTACTAGTAGAATAACTTAGTTTCAAGAAATCATAAACAGTTTACCGGTGTCCGACCTGTTTGCACAATGCAATCTCGTTTAAAATAATTTATTTTAACGCATTATTTTCCTAAACGTCATCTCAGCAAATCTAAATGTATTCCGATTACTCTCACTATCTATTAATGCAACGGGAGGATATAGACATTAGATACCTCTTAAAAACGATTATTCATTATATTAAATATGTTCCAATTTTTCATAAATTGCCTAGATCAGACAACATACATATATTCCTTCTCTTTAAGTTAGTAATAACACTTTACCAACATATTTATTAAGAAGATAAAATTATCAGAACTTCATATTTCATATAAAAAAGTCGAAACGCACAGAAGTATAAGAAAGTCGTTTTAACAACTCATTTTTTGCTCATGCTTTTAAAAAGGAATAAAACACTATAAATAGAACATGTTGTAGATATTTTACAATACAATTATATGTGACATACACTTTTGGTATTACTCACTTTTATATTAAGAAATACTCGTTTTATTACTTCACAAACAATAAATACTATTCATAAGTTACTAAATATTGATTGTTTTCTTTCTACAAATTACGTAAAAATTGTTACAAAAACAGATTTTTTTAAATATATTTACTATTAATTACAGCAACACTTAAGTTGTTAATAAAAAATTAAATGAATAATTAAAATATAAATAAAAATATTTCTTAGAAGTTCTAGTGTATTAAAAAAAAAGTGTAATTTTTGTAAGTGCATCCCAATAAATCCAGTTTCTAGTAATTACAACACTTATTTTGAGAGTTTGAAACATAAACGATACTTAAAATATAAAGAAAGCATATTTCATAGTACCTACCTTGTCTCAGAATAAGAAGAAGTGATTCAAATATCGCGCCAAAATGGCGTATATTTTTAAGGTATTTCATTGGTTCTTGCTTAGGCAAGTTTAACATGCGAAAATAAGTTCGACAAAACGTCATTTTATGTTTATAGCCAAGCCATAACCTAGTCTCCTACATTTTTATTTTGGTTTATTATACTTTATTGTGTTACTATATAAAATCCGTACTTTTATGTACAACATGAACATGAGTGATCAGACGGCTTAAGACCTAAGAAACAAGTGATCAGGCATTTGAAACTTTTAATTTGATGAATCTGTCAAAAATACTGTACGACAGTGAGAAAATCAAACGTTCAACTCTTAATATCACACTGTGACTTACATATACCGTGGGTTTTTTTTATCACTGAACATAGCACACGATATCACCTATGTTCAGTTTTAAAATAAACGCGTCAACGCATGGAACATTGTGCAACCAACATTGCGTTATGTAACTAACAAACTAACATCGGTTAATTATTTGTTTCGACAAACGTCAAAATCAATGTCATAACAGAAATGACATTTTGAATATTTCAATATTTCACATTTGTTTTCACCTAATTTAAAAAATGTATACAAAAGATGATAAAATAGAAATTTTAAACTGGTATAAAGCTGGAAACAGTTTAAGGAAAGTGCGGGATCTGTTTTCTGTCAAATATCCTGAGAAGCACATACCATCTATCGGAACAATTCAGGCGATTAGTAGGAAATTTGATTCTGATGGCTGTATAATAAATACCCACAGAAAGAAAATTAAAACTCCTCACATCCTTACTTGACACGGTACAATTTTCTGTACAAGATTCTGCACAGCTTTCTCTACAGAATATTCTGTACAACTTTCTGTGCAGAATTTATTTTGCCTACTTCCAAGGATTGAAAATTTTAAAGGTCCGGGCATGCGTCGAATGTATTACTAGTTTGGCGGGTATCCGAAATTTTATAACCCTAAAATTTCATTGGTGTGTATTTTTCTGGAAAAATTCCAAATGGACACAAATACAAGAAAGAATTTATTACGAGCTGCAGTTCTTGTTATAATAACAAACATTCTTAATATAAAAAATAAGAAACGCGAACAAAAAAGAAAGATATGGACTAAACCTGGCTTTTAAGGCGGCCGGGATGTTTTGTCATTAATTAATGAATTACGCATTGAGGACCCTGACTTATATAGGAATTATTTACGGATGAATGATGCTCTGTTTCATAAATTATTAGATTACATTAGAGCTGATATTACAAAGCAACATACATTTATGCCCCCATGTAATTTGCCTGGTCGAAGAAAAAAGGCGCCTTATGTAATCGTAGCAGATGAAGCCTTTCCATTAACAGGAGTTATGAAGCCATATCCGCAAAGATTTTTAAGTCATGACAATAAAATACTTAATTACCGATTATCAAGAGCACATTTGGAATTTTATCTAATAGATTTAGAGTTTTATTAGAACCAATAAATTTAGATGTTGAAAAAGTAGAAATAATAACTTTAGCATGTGTGGTACTTCATAACTTCTTGGTAACAGAAAGTGAAAGGTATGTTACAGATGTTAACATTAGCAATACCAAACATTTACCAACAGTTGTAAAACAAGGTGGTAATAAGTCAAGTATTGAAGCCAGAAATATTAGAGATGAATTCCGGAACTATTTCTGTACCAACAATGGGAGTGTGGATTGGCAGGAACACGCAGTGGCTGAGCATAATATGTAGAACATTGATTTATGTTTATTCCAGTTATGATTAATTAATATTAAAAATAAAGTCTAATACAAGAAAATATTTATTTATTTAAATATGTATATATAACATTTAAAATTTTAAATTGAACTTCATTTTTTATTCAAAGACAATTAATTTCTTTAATTTTGGCGGCTACTAATTTACCAAATACCTCCTCGCTGTTTTCAGGCTGTTGGGTTGGCGCATTCTCCAAAGCAGAAGTAAGTTTTACTAAAGCATCATTTGCATGTTTCAAATATTCATCATCTTTTCATTTCTTGCGGGATGGAGTACTGTGCTTAATAGCTTCACATTTCCTTTTCTTGTTTTCTGTGCCAAAATCACCTGTATTTATAGCGCCTTCCTCAATATAATTACTTGAGGTACTTGGAGCAGGTTGAACGTCATCATTTGCATTGCTTATAAATAAACCAGAACTGTAGTCCAACTAAGAAGACTTAATATTAAAATACCAATAGACAACTTACAATATCTGTGTTATCTTGTGAATAGTCGATATCTTGATCCACTTGCACAATTATTTCTTCACCTTTGCAGTTTTCGCTAATAACATCAGTCGACTTACGTGCTACTGTATGATTTACAATAAACATCATATCTTAAAAATACCATAAAGTTGGTTCTGCAATCTATAAAATATGGTCAATATATTTTAGTACTTTATTAAATGATACTTACATCATCATCACCACATCCACTTTTCTAAGACTGTTGCCACTTTCGATATTCAGACCGAAAAGTAGTCCTTAAAGTATTAAATTTTGTGTTTACTTCTAATATGGTTATGACATTGATTTTGACGTTTGTCGAAACAAATAAGTGACCGATGTTAGTTTGTTATAAAACGCAATGTTGGTTGCATAATGTTCCATGCGTTGACGCGTTTATTTTAAAACTGAACATAGGTGTTATCGTGTGCTATGTTCAGTGATAAAAAAAACCCACGGTATATACATTTATACGTAAAACGTATATGCATGTGTTTGAGATACTATAGAAAACTATAGATGAGTCCACACCAAAAATGAACTGAACAACTCACACAGATTCTTGAATGAGTCATTAATTTCAAGTAAGTGTTAATTAAATACTAATTATATTACCATATGTTCATATATAATTATGTTATATTTCAGATATGTCAAACGTAATAAGAAACCTGTACTAAAAGAAAAAGGTGAAAATATGTGGTGGAGAACGGGAAAAAGTTTGGATTGCGGCAAGTATAATGAGTGCACGACAAGCTTTGTTGAAAACCTGTAGGATTAAAAAGCCATACTGATAAAGATAGGCAATTAAGAATACTTCATATAGGATCTGAATTGATACATAAGGTGAAATTGCTTCAAAAAAATCATAATAGCAATAAAAAATAAAAATTTGTTATACTTTATAAGATAATATTAATTATTCAATAAAAATGTTTCTATATATTTTCAAAATACATAAATTTTAATAGAGAATAATAATTAGTAATGTGTAGGTATATGTAATCTTTGCAGGTCGTGTAGACAACTTCAGCCGATGTAAATTTTTCTATTTATTATTGTTATATGTGAGATTCACATTTCCAAGAGTTGTTGCTTCAATTTACCTCCTCAAGGTTTGTAGCAGTAATACGAATGATTTATCTGTATTAATTCTTTATTGGTATTTAAAATAGAAACTAATAAGCAAAACTTTTTCAGCAAGTTCTTAAGGACGTTTTGATAAAAGGTATGATTCATTTTTGCTCTCTGATACAAATATCTAATAATAAATAGACTTGATTCACAATTTTCATGTTCAAAACGCTCAGAACAAAGTCTACTCCTTTCATTTGTAAGTTGGTCCTATATCTTTATGCATAGATTCTTCTAATGATTTTTTTTTTGAAAAACTAGAATTAACTGATTTGAATGTTAAGAGATTTATCAAATTATATATGTAAGTACCTACTTGTGTTTATACCTTAACTCTCCTGTTTAAATTGCCGTGCACTCGTATTGCTGCTTCGATTGGTAGAATGAAAAGCTGCACATCAATCTATTTTAACCAAAGTAGTAAATGAAACAGAAAACAGCTAAATCCTTAGTTAGAAATAATACAGTTCTTCTAACCTCAATTATCATGATGTCATATCAAATTGTCTACTAAATTTTAAGCTATGTGCTTCATGTTTTGGCGGGATATTTGATCACTCCTTCTTATTCCGAGACGGGGTATAATTACACACAAAATAATTTAGAATAGATTTTTTTTGACAGTGTTTACTTGCGTATCGTAATGAAAGCATTGCTTACTAATTATTACAAATATTATTTTGAACTGAATTGAAAATATAACAATTTTTATATTAGCACATTCTGTATCAATTCAGTTGTCTTACATTAAATAAAGGTGCATACTTTGTGCTGTTTGCTGTTCTCAAAATCAACAGAAGCACAGGAAATCGTGACCTCCACGACCTTGTGAATCACTTTAAATAAATATTTAATAACAAAACTTCAGGCATCCTTACTGTTTTTTCCCAAAGTAAACAACTTTTTAAATACAACACCATTACATGACCGGCATTTAATAAGTGCCCGCCGCAGGATATAATTCTACCATAACATTTTAAACATCGATGTTCGTACACTTCCTACACGAAGTTCATAATCTTCGCTTAAAATGCCGTATCAATTTACCGGTCACAACACAAGTATTCCGTCGTTGCAATAACTGCTCACACCCTAGTGAAAATGTTGTATAACACGACTAGACGTCGTCATTCATATTACATTATGTAGTATGTAGATCGTTACAGATTCTTGGCCAATTGCAACGCTGTCGAAATTTAAACTCTGATCGTATCTACGAGGCGATGCTTCTCCGTTTGAGGGCATTGCCGGGCGTGTCATACCGGAATTTAAATTCCGGATTGCCTCCGATTCACCTGCTTTTTTTTTTGGAACGACCCCCAAACAAAGGTCGTTCTTATGTCAATGACGAGTCAAAATAAGCAAATTAGTGTTGGCGTCTCGAATAATACTTTCACAATTACTGAATTTTGTTAATTATAAAAAAGTATTTGGAAAATTAATAATAGGCTAAAAGCAAACATTTTTAATATTTAATAATAGTATAATAATAATTTATCGTTTCGGATTATACCGGGTGTCTATTTAAACTCGGCCACCGACCATATCTCGTCAACATGGCGGAAAAAATCTTGATAGTAAAACAAATCATGGGAACTACAACAGAAATATTTTTAAGCTTCCAAAATGATCGCAAGGGGGCGCAATTCTCAAGATCAATTAAATATTCGATAATTTTTCATTAAATTCTAGATTATAGATGAAAATTTTTACTAGCAACATTCTTAGACGTTTTTATAGAAATTTCATTTGAAACTTTTTGATCTAAGTCCCATACGAAAGGGCGGGTGGAGGGGGGTATGCCTGAGTACAAAAGTAGGTATAATTTTGGTTTGCCCCTACGGATTTTAATATTTCTAGGCTCATGAGATAGAGAATTTTGCAGCAGGGAATTGTAGGATGTGTAGTACGAAATTACGGCGGTTGTCCAAAAAATAACAGGGGGCGCTGTTCTCAATTTATGTATATTACTTGTTTTTTCTTTAAAACTTTAAATTGAACGGTGTATTTTTAATGTCGTAATATTGGAGTACATAAAAAAGTGAAGAGGATGATGAAAACCGGAAGTTGCTACCTTTTTCCTTGACGAAGATATAGTCATCCAAAGATAATACAGAAAAATAAAAATCAATATAAATTTATTTATTTATTGGGAGTAAGTAATAATTTTATTTTAATTTTAAGAGGGTCTCTAGACAGTGTATAGTTCGTTTTGACTTGAATTTTCATCATACTCTTTCATAAATGTATTCATTTCAATCTTTTTATAGATTTTTTAATTCATTGCATATGTTCCTTTAGATTCTCCTTTTAAATGTCTTCAAATGCTCTAGCTATTATTTTTTAAATAAAATTCCTTGTCCTTTCCAACATTGAAATAAAATAATAATAATACTGAACAGTGTAGTTTTTTTTTTTTTAATTTTTTAATTTTAATTAATGCATAGTGATACTAAATTACATTACTAGGAGATTTTCAAGGTGGGCCATGAAAATCGAAATGTAAAAATATTAGTGTAACTTATAGTTAAACTTTTTGTAAGCCTTTTTGGACACCTGCACATTATTATTAAGTTTGTAAAATGTCATATTCTAACGTTGAAGCTTATGACATGATCAGAATGTATTTTCAATGCTTTGAAAATGCATTCTTGCTACGAGGCAATATTCCCTAAATTATCCCGAAAGAAGACATTATTGAGTTTTATTCGCTTTGCCAGATGTTCTTGATTTTTATTTATGAGATAGAATAAAAGACATAGTTTATCACAAAAAGCCGAGTACAACAATTGCTGCCTCCGAAATTGAAGTAACTCTGCTCTCTACTAATCGACAAGTAAACACGTGTATTGAAAATAATGGTGAACACTTTGAACATTTGTTAATTTGAAGTCTTTTTTTGTACTTTCTGATTTAAATATATTTTATTTTCCTTTATATTACTTGGTCATTATATTTTCTTATTTATGTTTAGGTATTATAATAGGTTCTTTTATTTACTTTCATGTTATAGGCGGGGATGAATTAGATATCAAATTTTATACCCTTTCGTTACTAATGAGTAAATGATTTGGTTATAACTAATGCTTTATATTATACTGTTTTTTTTCTCGTTCATGAGATATGGAAATTATTTTTGCTGTTTTTCTGTAATTAGATCTACATATATCTGTTGGGTAATAAAGATATATTATTATTTTATTTCAATGTCTAAAAAAACAAGATATGAAATTTAAAAATAGCTAGAGAATTTGAAAACATTTAAAAGGCGAATGTAATGAATGAAGAATGAATTAAAAAGTCGGTGAGAAGATTGAAATTAATACATTTATGGAAGGCTATGATGAAAATTCAAGTGAAAGCGAACTATACACTGTCTAGTGACCCTCTAAAAATTAAAATAAAATTATTACTCACAATAAATAAATAAATTTATATTTAAAATTGTTTATTTTTCTGGATTGTCTTCGTATGACTATATCTTGGTCAAGAAAAAAAGGTAGCAACTTCCGGTTTTCATCATTCTCTTCAGTTTTTTATGTGCTTCAATATTACGATATTAAAAATATAATAAAAACAAGTAATATACATACATTGAGAATAGCGCCCCCTGTCATTTTCTTTGACAACTACGTAATATCGTACAACAAATCATGCAATTCTTTAAAAAATTCTCTATCTAACGAGCCCAAAAACATTAAAATCTGTTGAGGAAAACCGAAATTATACCTACGTTTGTACGCCGACATAGCCCCCCCCCCACCCACCCACCCCTTCGTACCGGGGTTAGATCAAAAAGTTTCAAACGAAAGTTATTCAGAGGGATCATAAATGGTTGGCTGTGCCGCTTCATCGATATTATTAACTTTAGCACGAGTTTGCCTCACGTTCATTATTGTGTGAATATTTAGTCTGTACATAACTTCGCTAAAGTGATTGTCAGTCCAATATTCTGTCATTTATACACAATTGTCAGTCATATAAGCTTTTTGTCGTTTCTTTTTCTATTGGTTTACTGGGCTTAATTGAATATTAGAAAGTGTCTTTCTCAATGCAATAAAAGGCACATTTCGTTGTTACTGTAAGTTATTTTTTTTTGTGTTTATACGAATACCATTATCATTTTTGCTTAATTTTAAAGTTGTCTTGAAATCAACAAGGCGATTTACGGAAGAACAAGATAAGTTTATTGTTGAGACTTATTTTCGTAGCTGTAACAGAAGAAATGATCCAAAATGTTTTATTTCTCTAAACACGTATAAATGTGTGTCTACAAAATGAAGGATCTTAATTTGAACATATGTTATAATTAGAGCTTTGCAAATTGCCTTATTATGCCTTTTTTTTGCTTTTTTCGCGTCTATTTTAGGATTCGGCCTTTTTTTTTAGGAATCTCCTGTTTTCTTGCCTTTTTAGAAAAATTCAAATTCCTGTGTCGTCTCAAAACCACAAGAAGCCCTTTATGACAGTGAGGTATTACATGCCTTAATGTATATTCAAGCAAATTTCTCTAGGTTGCCCCACGAACTAAAGAAATTAGAAACAGTTGGACTGACTCTTGTGGAATCCCTAGATATCGTACAAAGGGCAATAGATCTCACATCGAGCGCCCAAGGATCAGCAGGAATAAAAATAAAAGATAAACTTGAAGCTGTTTTGCAAAAAAGTCCTTCTTTAGAAAAGTTAAAAATAATTTCCGAAATTCAACAGGGGATTTCCACTCGAAATTATATGTTTGATATACTGTCACCACAATAAATCAATTCTGAAGTACGCTCCGATAACGTCATGTGACATCGAAACGTCCTTTTCAAGCTACAAACAAATTGTCAGCGACAAGAGAACTTGTTTGACTTCGGAGAACACAGAGAAATTACTGGCGACTAGTTGACAGTGTAATAAAACAAATGTTTAAAGAATCATGTGTCTATCTACAATAAATAAATAGCTAATACTGTATACACGTTACAGTTTTAGTTTTACGTTTTTGCCATTTTTATATTTTAATTTCGCCTTTTTAGTGCTTTTTTAAATCATTTTTTTTTTGCCTTCTTGCCTGCCTTTTTCGAGACTTTATTTTGCCTAATTATCCTAGCTCTAGTTATAATATTTCTAAATACGTAATGGTATATGCAATATCAATCTTTGTATTAAATTATTTGTTATGTGTTATATCGATCTTTGTGTTAAATTATTTTTAATAAAGATATTATCAATTATTGAATGTATTTCTCGAGTTATTAAAACAAGTAAACTTGACAAAAATTCTTGAAAGTAGTTTATACGTAAAATAATAGATGTCGCACGGACGAAATACAATTCAGAATATGATATATGCGGCAAATACATCATGATTATGAAGTGGCACGGTCAAGTTTTTACGATCCCTCTGTATAAAAACGTCCAAAACTTTTGCTAGTAAAATTTTTAATCTATCTTAATCTAGAATTTAAGGAAAAATTTTCGAATTTTTAATTGATCTTAAGAATTGCGCCCTGTTGCGATCATTTTGGAAACTTAAGCCGGTGGCCGAGCTTAAACAGACACCCGGTATATACTGGGTGTCTGTTTAAGCTCGGCCACCGGCCATATCTCGGCAAACGTTTATCGTACAAGCTGGCGGAAAAAATCTTGATAGTAAAATGGACCACGGAAATTTCAACAAAAATATCTTTAAGTTTCCAAAATGATCGCAAGGGGGCGCAATTCTCAAGATCAATTAAAAATTCGATAGTTTTTCATTAAATTCTAGATTAAGATAGATTTAAAATTCTACTACCAAAATTTAAGGCCAATGGAGTTTAGCCCTGTAGAAATACTGACCATGCAGTTTTGTTGGAAGAGCATAATTTTGTTCTACTGTACACACGTCGTGAGATTGATAGTGTCAACTTTTTACATGGTTTAGTGCTTAACAGGATTGGTTGGCTGTCCCTATCTATTGGGTTTGATTCATTTCAATGTGCCACTGCTTTCTGCCACAAGTCAAGTTACGTTTTTAACTCCCCCGTGAAAAACAAATATGGTGAGGAGTTCACTACATCAAATGTGCCGTAATGGAAACAAATATTTTAATGATATTTTTTGGAGCTCAAACTTAAATGAATGATTTATGTGTAATTTATTGTATTATATTGTTTGTAATCCGTACATTTATTGTAAATTACAGTGTTTCCCATGCTGGATTTTTACTGTTGGGTACACAATAAAGTATTATTATTATTCTCTGACATGATATAGATATAATAACAATAAATATGCAAATAGTTTTTCAAAACCTATTTTATTAAATGCAAATACAGAAAATATAAAAATAGATATCGTATGAAGTAAGATTACGCTTTTAAATGACTTCATAAATATATGGTTATTGTCGAAGGCCTAAGGAAATATGCCATCTATGAAAAATGAGCCAATTAATCGATCACCCCAAAGACCGCACCATACATTTAAACTGAATCTTTGCTGAAAATTATTCTCATTCTTGGGTTCTCTTGGCTCCAAAATCGATTGTTCTTTCTGATAAAAATGCCATTATTACTGAAACTGCATTCGTTCGACCAAATAATTTTTCGATAAAAATTACGATCTCGTTGTGTAACATTTAAGAAAAAGTTGCAAAATTGCATTATTCGACCATGATCATTTTCCAATAGTGCTTCTACTTTTCGAGAGATGTATGATATGAACTTGTGCTTTTCGAGTATCGCTTGTGTTGTTTGGTGCGATACGCCGACCTCATTTGCAATTCTCCGAGTAAGAAGTCCATGGACTTTCTTCCACACATAAAAGAACATCCAATTCTGTATTTTCCTTAAATTGTCGACTCTTACTTTTTGGCATTTTGAATGCTCCATATTTTCTTAAATTTTGTTCGATTCTTCCGAATTTACGACGGTCTAGAAACTCTCTTGTCGGATAACGATAAATGTAGAGTCTCACAGCTTCAGCACTATTTCGATTACATTCAAAGTATACTTGCAATATGTCGGTCAGTTGATTGCTATCCATGATAATGATGAATTCAAATCACAGAAAAAATCAGAACGTTGAACTAATGTCACACCGATACATAAATGTCACAATGACAGTATTTATTAACATTTACACATGATACACTTATACCGGTAAGCTCACTTTAGCTGTTAATGACGTCATTGTGGAGCAAGTCAGATTGACAGTTCTCATTTTTCACACAGTTTTAAGTTGTTTTATCGTTTTTGTTTTAATTATATTCCATTTAATATGCCTAGTTGTGTTATATACGGTTGTCGTGAATGCAATCGAAGAAGTAGAGATAGTCAGATTAAATATTAGCGGTTTCCCAAGGAAGGGACGATACGAAATGTGTGGTTAATTGAGTGTAAAAGGCAGGATTTAATAAATTTGAAGAATAGTATTTCCTGAAATCTGATTTTATTATTGTTCATAATAAAAAAATCAACTTATTGTAGCATGTATCTGTTCCGTTCATTTTAAGCAATCATGTTTTCATTACATCACTCCAACAATAATTACTGCAATTTTCCAGTAAATCATACAGAGATTTAAATTCTGATGCAGTTCCCAGATTTAAAGAAAAGATAGTTGAAAATCTTTAAAAATCAAGAAATAGATGCTTTAATAAAACATACAGATGATCAAAGTAATTAAGATCGAGCAGTAAAATGTGTGAAACATCGACATAGACTGATTTTGAAGCTTTTAAAGTGTCCGATGCTTACTGACCACCTATGAAAGTGAATTATTTGATTTAGTACCTTTTCCAAGACTGTCACATTAAGAGCAACACATTTGTACATCTGCGAACATTCATACAGTATTTTGTGGTATTCTATACATCGTAGCAACATATGTAGTGTTTTTGCTTATTAAGAATTTTTAATTTATTGTTAACTATTTCAGGCTGCTTTTCGTTAACGCAAGGAGTGAGAATAGTATTTGGATTTTAATCTTATACAGAATTGTATAGCAGTTTCCTTAATAGTTTTAAAAGCATTGACTCGAACTGAATTGAAATAAACTTCTTAAACTATCAAAGTCGTTTTTTATATTAGCTACCATAATTAGAATTCGTACCTTCTACAAACATTTATCCTTAACTCCCATGGTATCTTTAATGTGCAACATATAATACATTATCTGCATTTTATAAACATTTGTATTCTGTTCAAATATAGTATTTTTATCAAACACAAAAACAATCTTATAAAATCTCTTCAAATTAAAAATCTTGTTATGCATGATAATAATAAAATTTAAGTTTGACAATTTTATTTTAACTTAATATTATTAGGTAAAATTTTGAAATACGTGACTACTACAATTGTCTAATCTAGAATCAAGATTGATTTATGGCTTGAAGTTAGTTTTATGTATTTCAGTGGGTAATTTATAATTATTGAAAACGTACTTGTAAAATATGTATATTAAACATAACAACTCCAGCGAAGTTGTATTTGCTTCATTCAAATGTTGGTTTATCTTCTCTTCCATTACCCAAGATCCTTCTATGTAGCTGTACATCACCAATATCGAATACATCAGAACTATGCCATTCACTAAATAGTATTTACATGTGTGCAAATTAAAATATTATATGCTTCAAAATATATGTTAAATAAATATCTATATTTACATTTTGGAAATGATTTTATTCACTAAATGAAACATTTACCTATACTTCAATTACAATTTTCAGTTTATATTTACACAGATCATTAATGCATAGCCTCTCGATAACATAGTCTAACAATGAACTCACAAAATAAACTGTTTTGCATTGTGTATTGAAAACGTAATTCAATCACATACATAGCAAAGTTAAAACATCTTAGTAGTTATGATTGCATTCAAAAATATCACTTTGCCTGAGTACTTCAATAATTGCTTATATTATTAATTTGTGCAAATACCATTTTTGAAATTTATTAAATCCTGCCTTTTACACGCAATTAACCATACATTTCGTACCGTCTCTTCTTTGGGAAACTTGTAATATTTAATGTGGCTATCTCTAATTTTTCGACTGTAATTACGGCATCCGTATACAGCACAACCTAGCATATTAAATAGAGTATTACTTAAAAAAAACGATAAAACAACTTCAAACTGCGTCAAAATGTAGCCATGATGTAGCCCATATGAGAACTGTCAATCTGACTTGCTCCTCAATGACGTCATTGACAACTAAAGTGAGCATACCAGTATAAGTGTATCGTGCATTTACATACTAATTGACAGTACTTTACTTGATACATTTGATTGCTATCTACGGCACACTTGAAACTTATGTTGAAAAATTGACGTGTTATACATCATCAAAATCAGGAAAACGTTCTTTATCCGAAGCATTAATTAAAAATATTCGTTCCCATTAAAAACAAAATTGACTGTCGCATGTTCAAACTTTTTGTTCCTAATAATATTTTAATTACGCCAATTGATAGTATTTACTTAACCATTTTATTTGATATTTCGTTTTTTAAAATCGGATAGTAAATAACGGAGCTACGGTTTGGGGCGTTTTTTGTCAGTCACCCTGTATATTTTATTAATATCATATATTAAATATAGGCATAATATCAATATAGTAAATGAATGATTATATAAAGGCAGCTCAAATCTAAATTTGTATGTAAATTTATATGTAAACTGTCATATTTACAAAATTTAGACTTGATGCTATGTTTACATAATTTATTAATGTTTCCTTTTCCCTCAGTACAAACGGTATAAATTTCAAGTTCAATTACGTTGGGGAAACCAAATGAAAGCTCTGCATATACTTACTTCCTTCGCTATACTATTTTTATACCCATGAATCAGAATAAATTTACTTTCCATAAAAAACTACCTATATGTATATTCCTACCTGTGAAAGCAAATAGTATTGTTATCATATTGCTTACAATATAAAGCAATTGAAATGTATTTAACAGTTACCATGCGTCAACTATATTATATACACAACATTTTTTTATCTACAAGAGTCAATAGCCTTGAAATGTCTCGGTCACCAAAAGTCCGGCAAGTCTCAAGAATTTTTTCTCTATTTTTCACATTTACTTAATGACATTTATCCTCATGAGATTTGATTCGTCATGCAATATGGGAATATATTGTGCAGACTTAAAAACGCGTACATTGAACATTTTAAATATTCCTATTATTCAACCAATCATTGTGGTTCGTAAATATGCTATTACTGTTAGTTAATGATGGGTTGCATTAGCAGTAATTTTTCAACTTATAAAATAATAATAAATAGCCCACATTCAAGTTGATTCACAATACCTATCTCCGGCAATTTGTTTAATGTTTAACAAATAACTGAAATAAATCAAAAATGATAAATATTAAACCCTTAATTATTGAATCGCCTGATCTCTGAGGATCAATTTTGCTATGATTTACAAGAGCAATCAAGAATTGAGGAAGAGTGTGTTAATATATTATCATTGTGATATTATTTAAAATGTAAATAATCAAGAATAGTTGATTTGCAATAGGGACAAAATGATACACTTGTTTTTTATTTTTTTTTTTATTCATAACACGATCGTTGAGTTTCTGTTCTTGGACGATCTACGACACGACACCTTGTCACACCTTACCATTTAGTTATCATGGATACTATATGTGGTGCGCAGCGTGCATTTGCGATCAAAGGTTTTTACAAGAACAATGGTAAAGTGGAAGGGGCATGTAGAGAATTTTGCCGCAGTCATGAAAAGTCCACGTCGGTCAATTCGTCGTCAGCATCTTTACAGTTGTATAGGTCAAGTGTTGAAAGAATTTTAGTACAGGACTTGCAATGCTATCCATACAAGTTGCAGATCGTCTAAAAACTGAAACTCAACTATCATGTTATGAATAAAAAAAGTTTTAAAAATTCAAAAATAAACTGTACTGTATGTATTATAAAATGGCATTAATATGACTATTAAATGACGTAAATAAATATTTTTAAAAATTTGTTTTCATAAAATTACTTAATTTTCAAAATTTCCCGTTTCTTCGAATTACCCTGTACTACAAAACAATAATTGATACGAAGAAATATGCAGATATTTTCTTTATTGCTTTGAATACATGAAAATAAGAAATTACCTATTCCATTAACAAACTATAAATTCGAGTCCTGAAATAAGATTCTATCTTCGTATTTCATTTATTACACAAAAACACTAAAACACCTTCACCACACTAAGCACAAAAATGGCTAAATACGTATTTCAACAACTAAGTTGTCATCATCAGTAGCACTGATTAAAAATCGCGCTGTCTACACACCGTAGCGTACAGAACAACACTGATTTCCAATTTACGGGGATGGTTTATTCTTTTACCTAGGTTATTAACTACTTCATTAAAAATACCTGATCGTTGTACCGTTAAATACGTCATACTTACTATTCTAATCCTATCCTTTAATTCTAATATTCTAAGAAAACCAACAATATAATTTCCTATTTACGGGGATGGTTTATATATTTTTACCTAAACTATTAACTACGTCATTAACAGTACCTGATCGCTGTATCGTTAAATTAGTCATGCTTAATACTATAGTTCTATCATTTAATTCTAATGTACTATGAAAAACTAACGGTATCTAAAAGGTATTGTTTACACCACAAACTTATATAAACAAGATTGGGGAATTGGCCCGTTATCTGAATTCATTAATTTATTTTTATTTTTCTGAATGTATATACTCTCGTAACTATCTAGTTCTCTATAATTACGCACTTGTTTTATAAGTTTGAGGCCGCTTGCTGGAATATCATGACTTGTGTCCGAAATATGTCGAGCTACACTAGACTTCTCTGTCCTATTAAACCGAAAATGAGCAATGTGCTCTTTATAGCGAGTTGCAATCGAACGTCTAGTTTGGCCGCTATATTTTTTCTCGCATTTATTACAATTAATTTCATAAATTCCAGATTTTTGTTCTACCTCAATTTTATCTTTAGTACTGCTCAAAAGACTTTTCAACGAATTACATGATTTAAACGCGACTTGCAAACCAACATTTTTAAAAATATTATTTAAATTTCTCGAAATATTATGAAAAGGTAGGACAACAAATTTCTTATCTATATCACTTTGAGGTAGCAAAGTTGTGGAATTTAGAATTACATTCTTACGTTTCATTTTTCTTAAGATATTGTCAACTACGTCTGACTGGAAACCATTGTATTCAGCGATACCTCTTATAAGGCGTAATTCTTTCTCGTATCTATCTCTTGTAAGTGGGAAGTTTAACAAGCGATGGATTAGAAAATTGAATGAAGACAATTTTTGTTGCAAACAATGATTAGAATCTGATGTAATGAATCTGTTTACATTGGTTTCCTTTCTATAAATATCTATTTCTATATTGCAAAAGTGCTTTAATTACTAATGTATCTAGAAAAGCTAATTGTCCATTGTTTTCCTTCTCAAGAGTGAACTTAATCGTGGGGAATTTTGAGTTTAATTCATTAAGAAACATTTCGGTATCATACATTTTAGTGTCAAAAATCGCGAATATATCGTCAACGTACCTTAACCATACTTTAGGGAAATATTTGGCGTTCTTTTTGAAATCCATTTCAAAATTACTCATGAATAAATCGGCAATAAATGGAGACAAGCAATTTCCCATGGCAGTCCCATGTCGTTGTTCATAGAATTTACCTTCTATTTGAAAACAGTTATGAGACATACAAAGAGATGTTAACTGCATGTATTCATCTATTATAGCCTTTTCGATATTATTGTTCTGAAGTGAACGTTCCAAATATTTCAGGGTTTCTGGAATCGGTACTGAAGGAAACAATGAACTGACATCAAACGAAATCAAAATCTCACCTTCTTGCAACTTATAATGTTTGATTTTTTGAATGAACTCCAGCGAGTTTTTTACTGCAAAGCTATCTTGTTGCAATGGTAAATTTGTAAATTCATTTACTAGCCATTTAGACAGTAAATAAGTCGGTGAGTTTAACCCTGACACAATAGGTCTCATCGATTTACCAGGCTTATGTATTTTAAGTAAACAATACATTCTATAGGCATGACCGGATTGGATATATTTAACCGAAACTTGAGTGACGAAGTTATCAATTTTGGACAATTATTCAACGCGTTCTTAGTTTCTCTGACTAATTTTGGTAGTGGATTTTTGTCTAAACACACGTACGGACCCGTACTAATAAGTTCTTGAACTCTGCAAAAATAGTCCGATTTATCCAAAATTACTAACGTGTTACCCTTGTCGGCCTTAATATAAAAGCAATCTTTCGATCTGAGATTTTTAATAATGTTTAATTCCCTATTATTTCTGTTTTGTTTATGCAGTTGTAAGTTCCTTTCAATTTGAACCTTGCAGGCCTCCCTAATAAATAGTTTCGATGATTCATCAAGACTTTTTATGGGAGTTTCAATGCCAGCAATCACTTCCTCAAAAGGGATCTTACCACTAGGTATACAATATTTCAAACCTTTATTTAATAAATTTAACTCTTCGGCGTTAAAAGTCTCAGATGAATGGTTGACTATAAGTGTCTCTTTCATAGAACATACCTTCTGACATTTATTGACGTACGGACAAAGCTTTTGAAATTTATTATTGAGTTTCATAACTTTCTTTTCAAGTTTATAGTTAGTTACTTCCACGATCTTTCTATGAAAATGACACCAATGTTCAAATTCAACATTAGTTAAATTTTTTGTTAATTTAAGATGTAAACTATATAATTCTAATTCTAGTCTACTACGCTTACTATACTGATATTTAATTTCTGAACTCAGCCACTTGTCTTTAGCAGCTTGAATTACTTTATCCGATATCCTACAATTCGTAGTAACATTTACTTTCATGAATTTTGGAAAAACACTCTCACGTTTGCAACGTTTCAGAAATTTAATATCAACGTCTAATAATCTTACCTTAGTAAATAAACCATGGAACTTGTTGTACTCCTTTGACCGGACAGTCATGTTTAAGAAATTAAACTTGGAGTCTGTGGCTTGAAACACCACACTAGTGTGGTGAAGGTGTTTTAGTGTTTTTGTGTAGTTTCAAGCCACAGACTCCAAGTTTAATTTCTTATTTCATTTATTGATTAAAATTAAATGCGCTATTATTGAAATTCATTTTTGGAGAACTTGCAGAATGCCGGATAGTAATATTTTCATGATACTGACAATTTTCCGTCGTTGAAATCGACAGCTTTTCACGATTTACCGTTCCTGAAGTCAATGGTATATTTTAAACGTCCTGTATTATTACATTTTGCAATTTTATTAGCTACGTCAAGCTTATTTTTCTTCGGATCATCAATATATATTCCTAAGCGACCACCGCGATGTTTTAACGTGGTTATTTCACCAATCAACAAGAATTCTTGCGAAAGATCGGTGAGAGCACTTCCCGTTTATAATTCCTGGTTTGTCAATTTTAAATACTTAGCAATATCTTTGCCCATGGCTCCAGGCTTTTTCACGCCTATCCTTTGAGGTGTACATACATATTTTGTAAGATAAACATAAAATTTAACGATAAATGTGAAGTTCGCAACAAAACCTGTCCGTTCCTATTTCCCTTAGAGGGTAAAACAAATTATTAAAGATATTGGAACGTTTTCGGGTTTGCATAAACAACTCGTCGTGCAATTTATTTATTTAAAACAGTCTGTATATTCACACACGTAAAATTAATTACAATATAAAAAATGTAAAACTAATGTATCACACTTAAACTACTACGATTTAAATTAACACAGGTATTTATTACTATTACTAATATTTATGTCCGTATATTTATATCACTTCTATTTATATAACACCTCACCACTATATTTATTTTGTAATACTTATATTTATGTTTACTCTACGACTACCACTCAAGGAACTATTTATTTATGTTTATATATCTTCGCACGAGACTATTGAACGAATCTCTTATTCCGGAATGACTCATCCATCGGTTGAACTGCTTTTATATACGCATACAAAACATCTGGAAACATTCGCGAAAACTCCATCTTTCTCTCGATGTTTGTAGAACATACGACAGACATTCTGTCTCTTCGCAGTACATATAAAATGGATGATTTATTGCTTTACGACTTGTTTACCAGTCTCGCCGAATATTTGCCTTTCTTTTTAAAGTAGACTGGTTTCGTTACAATATGTTATAATACGTTTTAACTAATAACTAGAGTATTACATTCTTTTAATTTAGCATTCTCTATACTAACTTACTCGTTTTATGTTTGAATAGGGAATATTGTGCTGCGGCATGTCAAAATTATTTCAGAAATTATTCCTTCTATGCTAAAATAACGTAATAACATTACTTTGTAAATACCTGTAGTTAATATTTATTAAAAAGCACAGGTTTCCAAGTTTCATGCAATTAAATGGTTTACATAACCTCATTTTTTTTTAAGTTAAAGGTATCGATTAGTTAATATACGTATTCTGGCATGATGAGTGGTGTTCCAAAAGTTTTTCTTGAACAATTCCACAAGATGATCTACCAACACCGCGCGCGACAGGTGGGGGGAAATGAAACGTCAAATATTTTGTTTTGAAGAACACATATGACATATTCTTTAATTCTATTACTTTGCTTACTTCCAGTTAACTGTGACTGAAATTTTTCCAATTTATCTATTGTTTTTCTGTTTATATCTATTTTCTTTTTGACAACTCACCACAACAAATTTTCTAAAACGCACTGCCAAACGCCACACACTTAAATTCCTTTCGTTTCAACCAATACCACCAATATAGGTTAAGGTAACTTTCTTTTCCCGCCAAGTTCATATACAGAAGAAATGCTTTAATGCTTATTGTGAAACAACTCAAATTGTTGCTTAAAAAAGCTCACTAACACCGAAAAAGGTGTATTACTTCTACTAAATTGTTAATATTTTCATAAAAATTGTCAAACTATTATTTTAAAATGCATAATGCAGAACACACACCAAGACACTGAGAAGAATAAATAAAGACAACAACTACCCATAACCCTCTAATACATGAATTATCGAAATTTGTAATTATGTTTTTAAAAAAGTTTAAGACCTTTGAAATAATGTACATTGGGTTTTTAATAATTTTGGTCGGCAAAATTGAATTTTTCAAAATTTTATTTTTGGTTACCAAATGGTAACATTATGAACCCATACAACAAAACAAAAGATTAAAAAAATACTAAAGTTTGGAAAATGTAATAATTTTATTGATGAATTTGTAAGAAACAATTGTTTTTGGAATTGCAACAATAGCGAACTTGGCATTTTTGACATTTCACGCGAGAAAGCCCCTTGCACCTTGCATCTTTCGCGTTCAATTGTCCATTCTGGCCAATGGCTAATATAGCCACTCTGAACAAAATTGTTTGGTCTCGGTTCCAGGCATCTTCACGACTTTTTTTTTTGTGGTTCTGGTGTTCCATTGTTTGACCCGCTTGGCATTCCTCTTTTGTTAGATGCTCGAATTCCTGTAGAGTAAATCTGTTCTGCCAAAAGAGTTTTGAATCCGAGAAGCGGCATTATTTTGTCTGTGGATCCTTGTTGCCTTTTCATTCGTCTATACAATAGCACAGAATTTACCACCACAACATCTATCATATGATAAAATATTCAGTGATACCATTTCCGACTTTTTAGCTTTATCGGATAGAGTCCTAGTAGTGAATCCTGCAAATCAACAGCCCCCATATTGCGGTTGTATTCTGTGATTATATTTGGAAGATCTACTTCTTTTTGTAGTTTGAAAAATCTTTTTACTTTGGTGATAGGTCGGCTTCCACAATACTCAGAAATTAGAGTGACAAAATTGTTGTCGTACCATTGCACAGCATGTATATCGATCCCATCAAACTTTGTTGTGCTTTCATTTATGGTACCTCTTCCTTTTTGCTTCATTTGTTTTTCTGTCTGGCCTTGATAATCAGGCAATCGATTTTGGCGGACTGTGGCCACAGAATGAATTTTTCGTTTCGCTAAGTACGATATTAGCGGCAAGAAATAAAAATAATTATCGTAGAAAATTTTGTGGTGTTTGTCATGTGGAATAGGTCTGCTCAATCGAAGTACAACGTTACTTGCGACCCCCAAATCAGGCTAATTATCATCAATTGTATAGCCTCGCTCTCCCACAAACAATTCAAAATTTAGGAGAAACCGGATACCCCACTAAGAACCCACATCATTTATGGGGTTTCTTAGGGTTGTACGTTTTTATACTAATCCTTCCTTTAAACGGGATGATCTGTTCATCACAAGACATGCCGTTCAAGAGGAATGGTCAAACATACTTTTCTGATTGTTTCCAGAACTGGTATAATTTTATCTAAACTGCTTCTACTCTGAATATTGCCTGAAAAATGGAATAAACTTTTGATTACCTCGAATCTATTTGCTGGCATAACATTGGCAACTTGCAAAATTCTGGTTTGAGGAGACCAATAGAGTCTGGTATTAGGTAGTTTGATAATCGACATCCAAATTATCATACCCACATACCCTTGTATTTCCTCAACACTAGTGCACAACATTCCTGTTAGGTCGTGTTTGGACGCTATATAAACAAGATTGGCAAACAACTGCGGTGAAAAAGTCTTCTGATAAAAAGTGTCCAAAAAGTTTCAGAGGAGTATCTAATTTCATCATGAAGTAACTCACTGCCACAAAACAGTATACCCGCTTCATCTTTACTCGTCACGGAATTCTCCAGTTCAATTTTGGTTTTTTAGTTACTTTCACTCTGGATTTTTGGTTTGCTAGATTCGGGGCTTGATTGTGGAGTTGTATTAGAGGAATGTCATCTTCATCTGAGAACTCGTCATCACTCTCTTCAATGTTGTTTGAAGAAACTCCTGCTTGCACCAATAACTTTTCATTAGGGGTGTCATCGTCATCTGACAAATCACTGGCCTCACTATCAGAGGGGATATCACGAATGGCACAGTTTTGCGTAACATTTTTTCGCCCGTAAAATGTTTTAGGATCCATTATCTGGAAGAATTTCATGTATCAATATAATTTTTTATTTTACGAAAATGTTTAGTCAATGCATAACGTTTCCGAACGGTAACATTCGTTGAGCACGTAATTGTTTCGATTTTCTCATGCAAAAGTCATATTTGAGAAATACAACGTGACATAGTGATGATTTACGTGACCATTTTTGATTTTTACTGTAGCAGTTTTTACCTTTATTTCACTATAAAAACTTCAAACTTCTAGTTGAACACAACAAAGGTTACAAGTATAACCTTGCTTTTGTGCTGTCAACAAATAAAAATCACATTTACAACACCTACCACCATCTATCAATTTACGCGCGTACCAATGCATTTAGGTATGTTACGAGGGGTAACGACATGCATACAAGAAACAGTTTATAGTAATGCGAAATAGAATTTTCAAAGTTTGAGTTACCAATTGGCAACAATATGCAATAGAGGGTTAAATATTCCTCAAAAATTATTTTTCTCAAATATAAATTAAGTAATTCTTTCAGTTATCGACCTTAATAGGTATATCAACGTTACGCTAAAAGAAAGAAGTTCATATAGAGAAAAAAATGCTTTAATATTTATTGTGAAACAACTCAAATTATTGCAACATCGAAAAAGGTGTGTTACTTCTATTAAATTGTTAATATTTCTATTATAATTCAAACTATTATTTTAAAATGCATACCTAATCCATCACACACACCCAAAAATTAGGAAAAATAGATAAAAATAAAAACTATCCTTAGATATTCCTTGAATATTTCTCAAATATAAATATTTTAATGTATTTAATGATCACCCTGTATATATCAACGTTACGCTAAAGAGAGATATTCCTATTCAGAAAAATTGCTGTATTGTTTATTGTGAAACTACTCAAATTTTTGCTTAAAAAAACTCACCAATACCGAAAACGGTGTGTTACTTCTATCAAATTGTTAATTTTTTTATTAAAATTTTCAAATAATTATTTTAAAATGCATCAGAATACATCCACAAGCAGAACTGTTTTATTTTAAATCATGTTGAAGCTTTAATTTTTAATTTACCTATTATTTTTTCCTTTTTTGTAACTTAAATAATTTTTCTAGCAATTTATAGATAACAAACACAACAATTAATTAAATTTAAAAATCTAAGTATAAGCAAGCTTGTCGCATCCTGATATTAATAGATATGAATGAGAGTAACAATCAATTTCAGCTTCTTTCACCCACGAAATAGTATATTACGAAATTACAAATTCTGCATTATTTTATTATTACGGCTTTCTTTAACGACCACATCTATTCAAACAAGTACAACTTTTTACCATTAACGTAACATTTCCGTACACTAATCTGTAACAAGACATTGAGAATTTTTATTGTATGTAATTAACGCGCTGACATCACAATTATTAATCTTCAAATTCGATGTTATAAAAACATCCCTAATTCCCCATACGTATACATGTTAAAGAAACAAAGCTTGTTGGATTCTTCAGGGAGTGCTGCACCAGGGTCACGTTCACCAAGGTTGGTACCTCGATATAAAATCCTTCGGAGCACCAAGAAGGGGGCAGTCACAGTTTGCCAATTGAAGTAGGCTGTCGTAGGCATTTGTTCTAAACATTATGTATAAAATTGTGAGTATTAATAAAGTATATAGTGAAAGCACGTGTCTTAATACGTAAATTTATAATAATAACAATAAGTGAACGTAAACTTATTCATTTTGAAAAAAAACTATATAAAAAATAGTGTTCTAGTTATTATTATTAATAGTAATTAGTATTGTTTTATTTTCAGTGTATCATTGCAGCCATATTTGGCGTAACAATAGCTCAGCATAACAATGACCCCCGAAACGTGGCAATTTTAAAAGAGCAAAGGTACCTGAGTGGCGATGGAACATTTGGTGCTACATATCAACAAGAAGATGGTGTTCAATTCAAAGAAGAAAGTGACGCCGCTGGTAATCGCGTAGGAACATATTCCTATGTAGATCCAAACGGTCAAAGAAGAACAGTTTCCTACACAGCTGGTAAAAATGGTTTCCAGGCAACTGGTGACGGTATCCCACAACCACCACCCACGCAACTTCCGGTTGCTCCAAAACCGCTTTACAAACCACTACCGCAATATAATTCTCCGGATTATCAAGAACCACAATACAAACCGGAACCACAATACAGACCCGAACCCGAATACAGACCGCAACCTCAATATCAACCACCACAACAGCAATATCAGCCGCCACAACAACAATATCAGCCGCCGCAACAGCAATACCAACAACCTCAATACCAGCCACCTCAGCAACAGTATCAACAACCTCAACAACAGTATCAACCACCACAACAACAATACCAACCTTCCTACACAACGACTCCAGCACCACACAGATTTTATCCACCAGGAAAACTATCTCTGAACAGATCACCAGATGGTTATAGTTATAGTTTCCAAAAATCTTAATTTATTTAATTGATATTAGTAATTAGAACTTTCTCGAAAACTGATATGATGTAATTGCATAGTGATATTTAAATAAAATTGAAAATGTAGGTGATGTACATATAAATACGATAATTGTTTATAGTTTATTTATGATAAAAATAAAAATGAAAGTTAAAGTCGATCACCTTGATTGTATAGACTGCAGTTGTACATGTGGGTTCATATAATTATTGTTGCTATCAAAGCATAAGTTTTGTATGGTAATTTCAATTGATTATTATTGTTAAATCGTTAAATGCATGTAATCAACAATTGAACCGAATAAAGTCTAAATTATATGCTATTAGTTTCGTATTTCTTTTGATATCCTTTACTTTCTTCATAATAATATCCGTTGTTGCAATAACAAAAGCCCACGCATGTGTGTGTGTTATGTATTCCTATAATAGAAAACATTCTAGCATAATGCTTCCGGATAGTTGTATATGCGGCCTTGAACGTTATAATTATAAAAAAGTCATGAACCAGATTGATTGAGGTGTGGCTAAAAGCGACAATAAAGGTAAAAGGTGTCCGTAACATTCAAAAATGCCAAATGTAACTTACTGGAATACATTAGTGGCATTAATGATTTTATATACAATTTTATTCTGTATAGGTATTGCAAATAGAACTGATTTCTTGGGATAAAATAAAATGAATCATATATCGATGTAATTGCTGTCTATTAATTGTAAGATTTAATTTGATGATTATTCCACAAATAATTTATGCCCCTGCATTTATTTTTTTAAATCTTGCTTTTTACAATTAAAGTGTTTTTTTTACTTTCTTATACGTAGTATAAGGAAGTATTGTGATGATGAAAATTTTCGACCTCGAGATTTTTGCAGATGTCCACGTTTTGAGGTCCCCTGATACCAAAAAAGTGGTTTTTAAAAAATGTCTCTCTCTCTCTCTCTCTCTCTCTCTGTATGTGTGTGTGTGTGTGTCTGTCTGTCTCTGTGTGTGTGACCACGATAGCGGTCAAACCGCTGTAGATATCAATTCCAAATTTTGTATTTACGTTTGTAATCTGTCTCATGAGAACTGATTAGATTTTGAGCAAAATCGGCCGACCGGAAGTAGTTTACTTCAGTGAAAAAATTGAAATTTGCAAATATTTCGTCAATTACTAAGTTTAAACAAATTTATAAAGAATTCATATGTACTCAGAATTAAGTTTGAAACAAATTGTCTTAAAAAAGTTTTTCGAAATTCCTACCGGAAGTAGGTCTTTTACTCTTATCGAAAATCAGTTTTTTGCCAATATCTCGCAAGTCATGCTTTTAAGACAAGTACGTTACGAGTATAAAAGTATTTAAAACATAATTTTCAATATCTTTTATATAAAAAAAATTTCAAAATTCAGACCGGAAGTATCACTTTTACTCCTATCGAATAGCGATTTTTTGCAAATATGTCGTAAGTTATGCATTCTATATATATTTATCAAGAGTACAAAAGTATTTAGAGTTGGATATGGAATATTTTTTGTATAAATGAAATTTCAAAATTCGGACCGGAAGTAACACTTTCATACGTATAAGAAAGTCGTGTGGTGGCCACACCTCATTTTTTTTTTTACTTCTTATACGTAGTAGAAGGATGCGGTCAAACCGCTGTAGATATCAATTGCAAATTTTGTATTTACGTGTATAATCTCCCTCTTGAGATCTGAGTTTTTCAGTAAAATCGGTAGACCGGAAGTAGCAGTTTACTTCAGTGAAAAATTCGAATTTTCCCAATATTTCGTCAAGTACTAAGTTTAAACAAATTTATAAAGAATTCATATGTAATTAAAATTAAAATTGAGAACAATTTTATTTAAAAAGTTTTTCGAAATTCCTACCGGAAGTAGGTCTTTTACTCCTATCGAAAATCAGTTTTTTGCGAATTTTTCGCAAATCGTGCTTTTTAGACAGGTACGTCACGGGTATAAAAGTATTTGGAACATAATTTTCAATACGTTTTGTATAAAAAAAATTTCAAGATTCAGACCGGAAGTACCATTTTACTCTTATCGAATAGAGATTTTTTGCAAATATGTCATAAGTTATGCATTCTATATATATTTATCAAGAGTCCAAAAGTATTTAGTTCTAGATTTGCAATATTTTTTGTATAAATGAAATTTCAAAATTCGGACCGGAACTAACACTTTTACTCTTAGGGAGTAGAATTTTTTTTCGAATATCTTGCAAAGTATGTATTCTATAGCGGTTTATTAAGAGAATAGAAGTATTTAGAATAGGATTTTGAATAATTTTTCTGTAAAAAAATTCTTAAAATTGTATAGTTTGAAACGCTCATACGTATAAGAAGGTCGTGTGGTGGCCACACCTCATTTTTTAGAATAAATCATATTATAGGTTGTAACAAAAAAAAAGTAGGAAGAAAAGCATACATCTTTGTGTTGTTTGGACGAACTCTCCTGGAAAAAAATCATTTTTATTTTCTTTATTTTGGGTCAATTTAGGTTGATTCTTCAATTATAACAGTTTAAAGTTGTAAATTAGGGCATTATCATGCTAAAACTTCATCGACAACCAAATTATCGCAAACTAATCGATTTTGTAAGGGGTTGTATCGTTGGACTACATGGGGAGAGCATTGCATTTTGTGAAATATCTAGGTTATTATATACAGTTTTTCACTAGTGAACAAATTCGTCTCTAGAAGCTGGGAGCTTATGCAGAAGTGCTGACTAATTGGTGTGAGGTAGGACGTAAGGAGGGTGCGCCATATGCGCTAGTGCAAATTCTGGGACTTTAGAAGGTTTTGTTCAAGCAATAGTACAGCTTTCAGTTACGAAATATCAAAATGAAATTTAGAACACAAATAAACAAAGGTTTAGTCCATGTTTCTGAAACTGTGTTTTGCTGTTGTAAAGTCTGTCAACTTCAAGGGTGAAATGTAAGAGTAAATAATCTTAATTATAAAAAAGTATTCCCAACAAAACCTTAATTAATCCTTTGTATTCAATTTAATGCAAAAAAATATTAAGAAAAACCAAAATTGCTGTTGTTGCTTTCACTTGAACGAATACCTTACAAGGGGGGAATTTGCATTAGTGCATAATATGGCGTCACCTCTTTACGTCCTACGTCACAGCAGTTACGAGCCTATAGATTTCCTTGCCCTTGGTCCTTGGCACATAGCTTAGTTTAGTGGGAAAAGTTCAAATATTACCAATATCTCTTTAACTATTGAGTCAACTATTAAAAATAAAAGACATATCCTTTTTGACAATTTTAGAAGTTTAATTTTTTGACGTTGGCTACACTTATTTTTAACTTCAACATTTTAGATATTTAAATAAGGGCGGTATTGAAAAGTAAAACTTTATACAATCAAAACGAGTGTCTTACTTAATGTTAACTTTATAGCACTGAAATAGAAAAAAGTATTTAAAGCTGGATTAAATTTGATACAATTTTTGTGTAAAAAAATTCTAAGATGTGGACCAAAAGTGACAATTTTACTGTTATCGAATATGTATTGCATATTTCTCGCAGATATATTATATATATAGAAGAAAAGTGATGCTTTATTAGAAATACATATATATTTAGACCTCAAATAGTTGGTAAATGATGGATCTCCCACATATTCTTAAGAGCATAATTAATTAATTTCAGCTAATCAAATTAAATACATTGTTAATACCACTTAAAGTTGATTTTAAATCAGAGACAAAATTCATTCGCCTTTACCTGGAATGTAATAATACAAATATATTATTTGCTCATAATATTACATAGCGTGCCACCTAGTATCCAATAGCAACACTTGTAAATTTAAGAATAAATATTTCTGTAAAGTAACATTTACTGTGATGGTAGGAATTAATTTCTACAATCACAGATGGCAGCATTAGTACGATATAAATACTTTTATCAATCTCTAAAAATATCGTATTTATTTCCTTGAGGACCTACTAATTTTGTTAATATACATAAAACTTTTATAATTAAGTTATTGTGCAATAAAATAATATAATTATGATGTTCAACAGGGCCGTTGTTTAATTGTAACACTAATTTCTGATTCTTATTCTATTATCTTCATTTCATGTCTACTTAAAATTAGGTATTCATTTTAGTAATAGTTCCATATATAAAATATTTTCAAAAACATAACATAATGCAATATGAATAAAATATGTAATATAATGCTCACTGGATCAGATCCGTTCATGTGAAACGTCATAAGTAGGGCGCGGACACGTACGGTTTATGACTCATCGCCCATGGGCGCACTATCGAAATGTTGTATTTTTAAAGAGGTTTTAATTTTACTTGTATAATTGGATAACAAGTGACTGGTGATCTATAAAATACAAAATATCCTATTATTTGTTCATTTTCTCTTCTGTAAGACTTGTTCTCTTTGAATTAAGTACATCCTTGTAGATAGAAAACGTCCTTTCTACATCGCAACTGGTTATAGGTGCGTACTGGAAATATTCTTTTATTTCAGCGTATTTAGCATACACAATTGCCGCAATGTTATTAAATCTGGATTTCTATTAAAAACTGCGTCTAACTTTTGCCGAAGGCCACATCCGAAGGCGCTTATTAATAGCCACATCTAATGTGGTTAATCCATTTTTTAATTTGAGATTCGATTTTCAAAATATGTGATTAGTTTAGACAAATTTCCAAAGTGTTCCTGAAAGAATAACAACTGATTTTTTAAATTTGGGATTTGTGTTAGTTCCTTGCACTCAGAAATACTTCGAGCATCGTCATTTAAACATGTAACGAAATTTTGTAAACTATCGAAATTCTCTGCATAAAAACTATTTCTGTGTATGTTTTAGCAAAGCTAAGTGACGAACGTGCGATATTTGGCATTATGTAATGATATTTTACAGACTTTGTAATAAATTTCGGAATCACTGACAATTCATTTTCATATCAGAAAAAGTAACATAAACAACGTTCTAGATCTAAATAAATGATAACTAAAAATGTACGCGTATGTTATTGAAATTAAATAACAGTAAGTATATAATACATATTTACATTATTTCTCTTGCGAAATATAATGTAAATATAATAAATTTTAAAAACCCCTGACGCTCCTATCTACGCCGATGAAAAAAGGATTTTACTCATAAATTCCTTATTTTATGGGCATTTTTTGCTCTCATTCTCGGGCACTTCTCGGGCGTAAACAGATGTTGCAGTTCACCATATCAATTAGTGCTATTCAGTAAGCGTGTGTTGTTTACATTATTTCTTTGCTCCTTTGTAACTTCGTTGTAGTTTAAACCGGTCATGTCCGCGCCCTAGTCATAAGTGACGTCAATCAACTGATCTTGAAATGAGCCGAGAGTCAAACTGCTTCCCGCCAAGGTCTAAGTGATCTAACTATTTCAGAGAATCATGTCGTGATCCCGATATGATCTGCCAATAGAAAGACCGTAATATATTGAATGTTGTCTTTCTTGCAGTCGTTATAAATTTTGAGAAATTCGCTTTAAATTTAGTAATAATAAAAATGCCTGCTTGGGACAGCCTATATACGTATGTATATTAGAGTTACATAAATTAACGGAAGAATTGTAAAGAAAAACTGGACTTTCTTATACGTAGTATAAGGAAGTATTGTGATGATGAAAATTTTCGACCTCGAGATTTTTGCAGATGTCCAAGTTTTGAAGTCCCCTGATATCAAAAAAGTGGTTTTTAAAAAATGTCTGTGTGTCTGTCTGTCTCTGTGTGTGTCTATGTGTCTCTGTGTGTGTGACCACGATAGCGGTCAAACCGCTACAGATATCAATTCCAAATTTTGTATTTCCGAATATAATCTCCCTCTTGAGAACTGATTAGATTTTGAGCAAGATCAGCAGACCGGAAATAGTAGTTTACTTCAGTGAAGAAATCGAATTTTGCAAATATTTCGTGAATTACTAAGTTTAAACAAATTTATAAAGAATTCATATGTACTTAAAATTGAAATTATGAACAATTTTATTTAAAAAGTTCTTCGAAATTCCTACTGGAAGTAGGTCTTTTACTCTTATCGAAAATCAGTTTTTTGCGAATATTTCGCAAGTCATGCTTTTTAGAGAAGTACGTTACGAGTATAAATGTATTTAAAACATAATTTTCAATATCTCTTGTATAAAAAAAATTTCAAAATTCTGACCGGAAGTGCCACTTTTACTCTTATCGAATAGCGAGTTTTTGCAAATATGTCGTAAATTATGCATTCTATATATATTTATCAAGAGTATAAAAGTATTTAAAACTGGATTTGCAATATTTTTTGTATATATGAAATTTCAAAATTCGGACCGAAGCAGCACTTTTACTCTTAGCGAGGAGCACTTTTTTGATATCTTGCAAAGTTTGCATTCTATAGAGATTTATTAAGAGAATAGAAGCACTTAGAATAGGATTTTGAATAATGTTTGTAAAAAAATTCTTAAAATTCTATAATTTGAAACGCTCATATGTATAAGAAAGTCGTGTGGTGGCCACACGTCATTTTTTATAAAGTTATGTTGACAGGGAGACATATAAGCTTTAAAAGATAGAAAATTTCCGTAAATAACAATATTTCGGAAACATTGACAAAATTCTGCTTTAATATTTGAAAAGTAAGTATGATGAAAAGAAGCATTTTGTACATCAAAGCATTCCGATCAGATAAAAATTATACATACATGAAGAACTAAGAAGAGTATGTGAAATTTTATTATTTACGCAGTTGATTTTGGTATTCCCGCGAATTTAAGTCATCGACCAATCAATGTGTATTATATACGCACGTATTAGTATTGATTTTTCTATCTATAGTATCATACAATATGTACTCGCCATTGCACGGCAATTTAGTTACGTTCAAATAGAAAATTAATACAAACTTTTACGCTACACTGTATTGTCATTAAGTTTTAAGTGCTAGAAGTTTACGAAACTAATCATCAATTTGCACTCTAGAACTAATGACAGTTAAAGAACCGATATTACTGCTTACAGAGATATAAATTAAGTACATTCTGAAAGTCAGAATATATGTAGGTTATATACACAATATGTATTTAAATTACATATTTAAATACAATATTTCCCATAATTGAATGGTAGATACTGAATATTAGAGCAAAGAAATAATGACGGACATAATTAATAACAGCGATATTGCGTGATGAATGAAACAATACCACATTTTGAACATCAACAAGATAGGTATATAATAAAAGGCGAATGTATTGTAAATATTGTGTTATTTGTATGGAATGGAAAATAATTGTATGTACAATGTATATATGCATACCAATGTGTGATTTTGTTCGCTCTGTTTCGAAAAATATTGTAAACAATGGAAATTTCAACATTATTACTGTAAAGTGAAATAATTGATCTAATCATAGTAATAATAATAAAAAGGCAGTCTTTATATGCTTAATTGAATATTTTAAGTATAATATACACAAATAAATTCAATTATTAAATATGTTAAAGCAATACACTACCAGTCTACTTTCAAACCAGTCTCCTGATCTTAAATATACAGGGTGATTCAACGACATGACAAAGAAAATGTACCCTTTGATGTTTAATGTAAAAAAAAATGCATGCAATGTACTTGCGTGGGCTGCTACTGCTTCACAATTTAAAAATATATACACGTATACAGACTGATCCATAGATCAATGGCACAAAGAAGATATATAATTTTTTTTTAATTGAATACCCAATATATAAGTTCAAATTTAAATTTTGCGTTAAAGTAGAATTATTTTTTATTAAGATAATTAACAGCTAAAGTTAATAGTTTTTGAGTTATATATGATTAAATTCAAAAAGTGACATTTACAGATGGTGTATAGACAAGTAATGCCAAGTGTCACTTATGCTCAGATCTTGTTCTAATATATAGTGGGTGTTTGCAAAGGTATGGAAAAATGAGAAAGTTTTAAATAAGAAATGTTATTTAATTTAAATGAAACACCCACTATTTTTTTTACAAAATCATATTAACCCCTTCGATAGTTACTTTTTTTTGTTAAATATGTCCTATACCTACCTTCGATATTTTAAAACATATTTAAATTTATTTTAAAATGTTATTCATGACGCATTAAAAATCAAGGTAGTCATGGTAAAACATCGCCGCGGAAAAATATTTTATTATTACACTTGAGGACAGTTTCTTTTTTATTAATTTTAATTTAGTATGAAGTAATGAAAAAGTTGTAAATAGGAGTACATTTAAAATACAAAATCATTTAATCCATGTCAATTAACTGCTCCTGGAACTTGAAAATTTGTTATTATTTGTATAAACTATAAATACGATGTAAAAACAAAAAGCAAAAACTAATACGAACAACAAAGAAAAAGCAATAAGAACACGTTTAGAGATCAATAATAATACTTTGCAAGCATTTTTACAGAAGCATAACATATCTTAGCAATGTCATTTTGTGGCTACTATTATTTTACTTTGTCATGAAGAAGATTCTAAAATTTTTAATATCATCTAAAATATTAAAGATAAGTATAAGATATACTTAACAAAAAAAAGTAGCTGTTGAAAGGCTTAATATCATTCTGTAATAAAATGTGTGTGTTAATATTTAAATAAATAAGATTTTTTTGTTTGAAGATTCCTTATATTGCAATACAGCGTCTTAATATATCGACAGTTTCGTCGGCATTTATCCATAGGTACTGATTTGAAAGATGTCTTCTAATGCATCTACTGTTTTCGTGAAGCACTTAGAAATATAATATTTGCGTAAGCTGGATCATTTCGACCAACATATTTTTGAAGAAATATTTTGAAAGTGGGATTGTCAAGTTTCTTTAATAGGATATTAGCCGCCATTAAAGCTTCACAGAGTTCTTCGTTAAAATTTTCAGCATTCAACGGGTCCAATTTCTGTGTATGTTTTAGCGATGCTAAGTGACGTTGTACGTGGCCTTTTTGGGCATTCTGTAAAGATATTTTACAGACTATGCAATACATTTCGGAATCATTGACAATTCTTCCATTTCATAGTAACATAATCAATGTTCTAGATCTAAATAAATAATAACTAAAAATGTATGCGTATCTCATTGAAACTTAACAAAATCCAATGCACATTACGTCGAGATAATTGGGAGAAATAGATTCAATGAAACGGTATTAAACAGGAACTATTACAAAAATTACGAAGTACGTAATTAACAGTCAAAACAATAGAAAAAAGAAACTAACGTAAGTATGAATAGGTATATACATATATAACTTTATTTATCACGCGAAATATAAGGTAAATATAATAAATTTTAAAAATCTCTCACGCTACTACCTACGCCGATGAAGAAACGAATTTTATGAGGAAAGACGCCTTTTTTTGCTGTCCTTTTGGGACAATAACAGATGATGCAGTTCATCATACGAATAGTGCTATTCAGTAATTGCGTGTTGTTTACATTACTTCTCTTTTCCGTCATAATTTAAACCTGGCACGTCCGTTGTCTAGTAATAAGAAAATCGATATGCTACATCATTAGGTTTTGAGTTATCCACATCTTTTCCAGGCCTGAAAAAGACTTGGATAAACTACTTTTTTTAATAAATTATTCTAAACAAAACATAAAAGTGGTTTTTAATTTTAACCCATTAAAAAAAGTCATACAGAAAAGTGTTGGGCATAGGTATCTGGGTTAAAATATACTAAGGAATCGGAAAATGCAATAATGTATTTATTGTTTCATTGAGAAATCGAAACTTGTGTGTTATCATCGGAAAACCGAGCACGTTGTATATGTGAAAATATATAAAATTTTAGAAATAATGTATACAAATGTCTTTTGCATATATTTTCTATTTTTTTATATAATTTAGTCAAAAGATCACTCACTATATGGACACCTATATATTACAAACCTGTACTGTGAAATAATGTTTAGTCTTCTTTTCCAATACTTTTAATTTTGCGAAACCTAAACCAGTTGTAATTAACTTCCCCGGGCGTGGGCCCCTTTTGCTATCCAAGGCTAGTATTTTAAGAAAGCTTGATGTAATTCTCTGTTTGCTATAAATGTTTTAATTTATAATATTTAGGCTAGACACAATATCGTCCAGTAAATTATATTCATAGCAAATTAAGAATCATTCATCGACAAACTTTCATTTTTCTCCTTTTTTAACATTGGAATTCCAGTAGAACTATTTGAAACAGAGCAACTGTTATGAAACTACATGCATAACACCATCAAATACATCAAAAACAGATAACATGAAGGAACGTGCATTTGCCACTACACGTATATACAGCGGTATATTTTCAAATCAAAATTTCTAACGCTCCGATAAATATTTTTAATAATCTTCGAAAACCGGTTAAACTTTATTATGTTTTATATAAGTAATAATTATAGTTAAAATACAATTTATTAAATTATGTCTAGGGCGCGGACATGACCAGTTTAAATTACGACGAAGTTACAACGGAGCAAAGAAATAATGTAAACAACACACGCTTACTGAATAGCATGTTTTAGCCCGAGAAGTGCCCGAGAATGAGAGCAAAAAATAGCCATAAAGTAAGGAATTTATGAGTAAAATTCTTTTTTCATCGGCGTAGATGGGAGCGTGAGGGGTTTTTAAAATTTATTATATTTACCTTATATTTCCGCAAGAGAAATAAAATTTTCATTCATACTTACGTTAGTTCCGTTTTTTCATTGTTTTGACTGTTAATTATGTACTTCGTAATTTCTGCAATAGTCTGTTTAATACCGGTTTATTGAATCGACTTCTCCCAATTATCTAGACGTAAGTATGCACTGGATTTCGTTTAGTTTCAATAACATACGCGTACATTTTTAGTTATCATTTATTTAGATCTAGAACGTTGTTTATGTTACTTTTTCTGATATGAAAATGAATTGTCAGTGATTCCGAAATTTATTACAAAGTCTGTAAAATATCGTTACAGAATGCCAAAATATCACACGTTCGTCACTTAGCCTTCAGGAACACCGGAAATTTGCCTAAACTAATAACATATTTTGAAAATCGAAATCTCAAATTAAAAGATGTATTAACCACATTAGACGTGGGCTATTAATAATTTCAAAAGTATTCCAAGTGACTTCGGATGTGGCCTTCGGCAAAAGTTAGACGCAGTTTTTAATAGAAATCCAGATTTAATGACATTGCGGCAATTGTGTATGCTAAATACGCTGAAACAAAAGAATATTTCCAGTACGTACCTATAACCAGTTGCAATGTAGAAAGGACGTTTTCTATTTACAAGGATGAGGTATTTTGTACTTTATAGATCACCACCCACTTGTTATCCAGTTATATAAATAAAATTAAAACCTCTTTAAAAATACAACATTTCAATAGTGCGCCCATGGGCGATGAGTCATCAACCGTACGTGTCCGCGCCCTAATTATGTCATATATGCATATGTCCTACATTAATAAAAGAGAATTATTAAGACATACGAAAAATGACAATGTGGTCATGCAAAAAAATATTGTATACTTTTAGTTCCACGTCGTCATCCGTCGAAGTAATACGTCTTGCAGGTGAATGATAAAATTTCTCTTTCAGATGAGATTTACGTATCTATATTGGACTATGCACAGAAGTTGACTTTTTGAGAAAATATATTTCGAAACGCTTTTCTTGTTAGATAACCACTCATTAGGAGCACATTTATAATTATTTTGTATTATACAGAGTGTTCCAGAACTTGGTGACTGACCATAGTTATAGTTTTTTAAATGGAACACCTTATACAGGCTGTTTAAAAAAGATGCGGCAATATTAAAGGGGTTGATTGTCCAGGTCATTTTATACAAAAAAGTTTATAATAAACTAGGTCCGCAAACGCTTCGTTACCGATCTACAGCGTGTTGAAGTTTAATTAAAAGAAACAGTAAAAATTAGATTTCTCCAAGACGGTATTAAAGATCATAATGAAATTTTAGGCGTGTTATTTTTCTTAACACAAGCATACGGAAATCGCTGGATTGGCCGAGGTGGACCACACTTATGGCCTGCACGATCCCCTGATTTTTTTCCTGTGGGGCCATTTGAAGTCATTGGTGTACGCTACTCCATTGGAAAACGTAGAAGACTTAAGAAATCGAATCATTGCTGGGTGCTACTCAATTGAAACCGATCCTGTTGTTTTTGAGAGAGTTCGCCAGTCGATGAGGAGAAGATTGGATTCTTGCATCCGAGCTCGAGGTGGTCACTTTGCACAGTTATTGTAATTTTTGCTTGCTAAAATTGTTGGTATGGTAAAATATTTGTTTTTGCCCTTAAATAAAACCCTTGTTATTTAAAAAAAAAATTCTGTAATAAATGTACATGCACTAAAATGTGTTTTTTTTACTAAAAAACGGTACGTCGTATGATAGAAAGTTAAGAGAGCTTTTTTCTTCACAATTAAACAAAGAATAGAAACATATTTTTATTTTTAGAGAAATCAGCGGCGTCCTATTTTTTTCTTGAAAAATAACACCCCTAAAATTTCATTATGATCTTTAATGCCGTCTTGGAGAAATCTAATTTTTACTGTTTCTTTTAATTAAACTTCAACACGCTGTAGATCGGTAACGAAGCGTTTGCGGACCTTGTTTATTATAACTTTCTTGTATAAAATGACCTGGACAATCAACCCCTTTAATATTGCCGCATCTTTGTTAAACACCCTGTATATCAGTTCATTTTAGAATTGCTTACTAAATTTACACCAAAAACATGTAAGACGTTATTATTTTAAGAATGACCATTATTGAGCTATTGTCGTTTTTGGATATAATTTTGCCAATCTTATATTTTTTATTTTAATACGGTCTTTTTCCACTAAAGGAATGTCAAATAAATTATTTATTAGCCCAAAGAGTTTACCAGCAGCGTTGCCCTGACAGAAGATGTCCCAACACAGATGCATTTAGAAGAGTAATGGATGCTTTTTTGATGAAAGCATCAATTACAAAACCAAGATAACCTAAATATGTGGTTAATGATGAAAATCAATGGAGTATTCTTATGGCAACAAAAGAAAATCAACACTTCAGTAGTCATGAAAGAATTCGTTTGCTGCATCTATAATAAATACATTTAAATAATGGGTTACGCACCCATCATTTTAAAATTAGAAGAGCGTTCTGCCAATGGGCAACGGTAAAAATGAATGCCCGGGTAATTCCTTTAGATAATATGTTATTTGTGCATGAAGCTGGTTTCTATAGTAACGGAATAGATAACAATGGAAAATTTTTATTACAGGCCAAATGAAAACCCTTTCTTCACTAATAAATACATCATCGGTATAGGTGGAGCATAAATGTATGAGGTGACATTCTTGGTGATTGGATGATAGGTCAGCATTTATTTGAAGGTAGTATTAACGGAGAAGCTTATGAGTAATTTCTATCAAGTAGTTTAGAGAAATTTTTGAAAGATATTCTGCTAAATTTACGAAGAGATGTAGATACAACAAGTCAGCGAATCCCCATATTCTAGACACGAAATATTTTAATGAAATGTTTCCAGCGAAGTGACTAGCCCTTGGAGGACCTATTGACTGGCCTGCTGGGTTTTCAGACATCACAAAATTAGTTTCTTTTTATAGGGATCCGTAAAACAGCAAACATACAGTATACCTATGCTGTAACTACAAAAGGAGTTATGAGGGAACATATACGACAAATATTTCGAAATATAAGTACTCAATGCCTTAAGCTTGTTGTCAATTAATTCATGAATTTATTCAGGAATTAATCCATGAATTTATATACAAATATATTGATGATCTTGAATCATTTTACACTTAACAATAAATTCATGAATTTGTGTTTGAATATCATGATGACTAACCGTAATTACCTGTAACAGTAAATTTTAAATCACTTAGGACGTAAATATATAGTGATGCTCGTTGGTATCTAACATAAAAATGTAGAAGTTACTAAAACTTACCAGAAAATTGACGATATTTTAGAACATGTTCTTATTCATGAATTAGTTCACCAATTAATTCATAAACTGGAATTGACGTCGATTTTTGTATTACACTCATCAATTTTTGTTCATAAACTAATTCATGAATGAATTCATGAATTAGCTGACAAATGTAAAACAAGGTTTATTAATGTCGATTTATTATTTCGGAAGCATGTTGAAAAACTTTTAAAAGTGAATTTGAACACTTTTAATTTTTACCTATTTTATTGTTTATATTTATTGTTATTTTATAATTTTTGTTCCACTCATTACTCATGATTTCGCGTAACAGTTCCTATTTCTACACCTATTAAAATCAAGTTATTAATTTGTTTGGTTTTAAAATTTCTTTATTGTGCCATATTCTACATATTCTTTGATTATATTGCCACCAAGTTATGGAAGGCTCAGTATAATATAAAATAATTTCAAAAGGTGCTCCTATCTTAACAAGAAAACCGTTTCAAAATGGCTTTTCTCATAAAGTCACAATCTGCCTTCCCCACCGAGATGATTCACTCTTTATATTAACAAGTATCAAAAGAAAACAAGTCCCAAACCAACAGAAATAATCATTATCGTACAACATTATTATAAATTCTGTTAGCAGCTAATTTTTTTTTATGAAATTGCTACATTTTAAGAAAACAATTCCTATTCATAAAAAATCGAGATCCGACTGTAGTAATTACCGCCGTTAAGTACGACTTCTTGGATGAATTTAGATTTGCCTTTAAAAAAGATGGAAGCATAACTTTTCAAATGAAATTAATAATGCACTTAACAATACGACGCATCTACTTTGTAGCTTTGTCGATTTCAGCTGAGCTTTTGACAGCATAAATTACAAGATTTTACTTGATATACTGGATAGATTGTGGATTAGAGGTGATCTGCTGTAATGCGTTTAACGTTTTCTAACAGACTCTAATAATAAAGGTTTAAAATCCTTTAGCAGAAAGGAAAATATAACTAGAGGAGTGCTTCAAGGAAGTATTTTTGGTCCTTTGCAGTGCTACATACATGTTTATCATATTAGGTAATGCTTTAAGATATGTCAACACCGCTTATACGCCAATGATACGATTATTTTCATAAATCACAAACATAGACAACAAATGATATTATGCAATGAGAATTTATGCAATTTCAGAAGTGGGCATATGATAGAGACTCAGTGATAAACGTGTGTGTGTGTGATCAGAATCAATCAGAATCTTTCAATTGATTACTTCCGTTTTGCATCATTTTTAGAAGGGTCATACTTTTCCAACCTAACCGGTGCAAAATCATCGAGAGCAAACATTCTAACACTATATAATTATTAAATTTAGTCGACTTAAAAACGTATAAACAAAACGCCTTGCTTCCAAAAGAACCAAGTAAGTTTCTTTATCAATTACATAGTTAACATTTATTAATAATACGCACGTGATATATATATTAGAGTTTATTATGAAATTAAGTCTAGATATTTCACTTTTATAGACAAAATAAAATCAAGAAATACAAAATATTAAATTGAGAATTCTAGGTGAATGTATAGTAATATTGATAACACATTCATTTTTTGTAACAAAATATGTAATAACTTTATTTTTGCTGATATATTTAAAGGTGTGACAGTACGACAACACTCCAAAATTAGTAAATTTAATTAGAAGTTACATACGCACCGAAGAAAAAAATGAGATTTGGCAATTAATTGGCACAGAACTGTAATTCTTTTTTAAAGCAATATACTTATTTAAATACATATATGTATTTAAATATTTTTTATATTCAAATATTTGGCAAATCAGGTAAAATTCTGAAGAAAATCATGTTTCTAGGTCACAACTTCTAAATGCAGTAACAAATTGTTTAATTTAAATCTGTGGGATGCACGTGGCAAAGAAATATCTAAAAGTGACAACTAAACACTGCAAAGAACAATATATTGGCAAAGATAAGAAGCAGAATAGTGTAGCGGCCTGTTTTCTAACTGTTTTTTTTTTAAAGAACTAATAAATTAAACAATTACCTGATGTTTCGACATATTACACGTCCTTATCAAAATTTCTTAACATTTATAAAACCATACAGCACGACACAATTTGTACCCGACCCCTAGACAAACTGTTAGTCAGAAATCTATCCCTTCCTTCAGCCTGTTTCCTAAAATGTAATGTGGGCTGCCTAATTTTAATTTCTTTTATATCAAATATCTAAGAAAATATCAATTTTGAAATAAAGGGGCTTCATAGGGAGCAAGAATTTCAAACGCTCTTAAACAAAACAAAATATTCTTCTATGTTAAGAAATTAAGAAAAAAAAAAGAAACAAATATTTCGATATTTTATTATTTTTAAGGCATATTTAAAGACTTTTTTTTGAAAAAAAGGTCGTTATACATACCTTGCATTCATTCATACGTATATAAAAAAATGAGGTGAGGCCACCACACGACTTTCTTATACGTATGAGCGTTTCAAATTATAGAATTTAAAGAATTTTTTTATACAAAAATTATTTAAAATCCTATTCTAAGTACTTCTATTTTCTTAATAAATCTCTATAGAATGCATACTTCGCAAGATATTATCAAAAAAGTGCTACTCGCTAAGAGTAAAAGTACTACTTCCGGTCCGAATTTTAAAATTTCGTAAATACAAAAAATATTGGAAATCTAGAACTAAATACTTTTGTACTCTTGATAAATATATATAGAATGCATAACTTACGACATATTTGCAAAAAATCGCTATTCGATAAGAGTAAAAGTGGTACTTTCGGTCTGAATTTTGAATTTTTTTTTATACAAAAGGTATTGAAAATTATATTTTAAATACTTTTATACTTGTAACGTACCTGTCTAAAAAGCATGATTTGCAAAAAATTCGCAAAAAACTGATTTTCGATAGGAGTAAAAGACCTACTTCCGGTAGGAATTTAGAAAAACTTTTGAAATAAAATTGATCTGAATTTTTATTTTAAGTACATATGAATTCTTTATAAATTTATTTAAACTTAGTAGTTGACGAAATATTGGCAAAATTCTATTTTTTCGCTGAAGTAAACTGCTACTTCCGGTCTACCGACTTCACTGAAAAACTAATCAGATCTCAAGAGGGAGATTATACACTTAAATACAAAATTTGGAATTGATATCTACAGCGGTTTGACCGCTATCGTGGTAACACACAGACAGACAGACACAGCCACACACACAGACATTTTTTTAAAACCACTTTTTCGATATCAGGGGACTTCAAAACGTGGACATCTGCAAAAATCTCGAGGTCGAAAATTTTCATCATCACAATACTTCCTTATACTACGTATAAGAAAGTAAAAAATGAGGTGTGGCCACCACACGACTTTCTTATACGTATGAATGTTTCAAACTATACAATTTTAAGAATTTTTTTATACAAAAATTATTCAAAATCCTATTCTAAGTACTTTCATTCTCTTAATAAATCTCTATAGAATGCATACTTTGCAAGATATTCGAAAAAAAGTGCTACTCGCTAAGAGTAAAAGTGCTACTTCCAGTCCGAATTTTGAAATTTCATGTATACAAAATATATTGCAAATCTAACTCTAAATACTTTTGTACTCTTAATAAATATATATAGAATGCATAATTTACGACATATTTTCAAAAAATGGCTATTCGGTAGAAGTAAAACTGTTACTTCCGGTCCGAATTTTGAAATTTCTTTTATACAAAAGATATTGAAAAGTATGTTTTAAATACTTTTATACCCGTAACGTACCTGTCTAAAAAGCTTGACTTGCGAAATATTTGCAAAAAACCGATTTTCGATAAGAGTAAAAGACCTACTTCCGGTAGGAATTTCGGAAAACTTCTTAAATAAAATTATTCCCAATTTTAATTTTAAGTACATATGGATTCTTTATAAATTTGTTTAAACTTAGCATTTGACGAAATATTGGCAAAATTCTACTTTTTCGCTGAAGTAAACTGCTACTTCCGGTCTACCGATTTTACTGAAAAACTAATCAGATCTCAAGAGGGAGATTATACACGTAAATACAAAATTTGGAATTGATATCTACAGCGGTTTGACCGCTATCGTGGTCACACACAGAGAGAGAGAGAGACACACACACACACAGAGAGAGAGAGACATTTTTTAAAAACCACTTTTTCGGTATCAGGGGACTTCAAAACGTAGACATCTGCAAAAATCTCGAGGTCGAAAATTTTCGTTATCACAATACTTCCTTATACTACGTATAAGAAAGTAAAATGAGGTGCAGCCACCACACGACTTTCTTATACGTTTTAAAGTGTTACTTCCGGTCCGAATTTTGAAATTTCATTTATATAAAAAATATTACAAATCCAACTGTAAATACTTTTGTACTCTTCATAAATATATATAGAATGCATAATTTACGACATATTTGCAAAAAACCGATTTTCGATAAGAGTAAAAAATCTACTTCCGCTAGGAATTTCGAAAAAATTTTTTGATAAAATTTTTCTCAAATTTAATTTTAAGTACATATGAATTCTTTATAAATTTGTCTAAACTTAGTAGTTCACGAAATATTGGCAAAATTCGAGTTTTTCACTGAAGTAAACTACTACTTCCGGTCTGCCGAATTTGCTAAAATTCTAATCAGTTCTAAAGAGGGAGATTATACTACTACATGCAAAATTTCGAATAGATGGCTATAGCGGTTTGACCGCTATCGTGGTCACAGACACAGAGCCACACAGACATTTTTTAGAAACCACCAGGTCCTTAAGGTGCATCTTTAGGACTACAGGTCCTACTGCAATTATTTGAAATTGTTTCAGGTAACTGCAGCAGAATCAATTTCCCTGTAGATGAAATAGTTGTTACAGATAAACGCAGTAGAATGGACAGGCCTGAAGATGTCCTCTTGAATACCGACAAAACGTCGGGTGCAAAAATAGAGAAGATGACACGATTTCATCTCGGAAATCTAAAATTGGTCGATAAGGTTGATTGAAAACCAGTGATATCAACTTAAATCTCATACTGAACGAAGTGTCAGTGTTAAGTAAACTCTAGTTGACAGATAACATAACCTTTTGATTTCAAAGTGACCCGTAGCGTGTTGATTGAATAATATATATATATATATATATATGGAAAAAATTCTTACCTTCGTACCACTCTAACAATCCCTGGCACTTCCACAGTCTCTACCAAGAGTAGCTACTTGATATATTATATTGTCAGTTTTCACTAATTATTAAAATAAATATAATACTTAAATTAATATCAATTACCCAAGAGAAATTGCAAAAGAAATATCAATATACTTTTAATGTCAGCATAACATGTTTATAACATTTGTGCTAATATTTGTATTCCAAATATATTGTAGTTTTTATAGATAATTTTTACTTTGTGAAAGTAATGATCAGTACCTGATTGATATGCAAAATAGATATTGACTACCATTATATGCTAATTATATTATAAATTCAAATAAGGACATGCGTAATTTTAGTATAAAATTTAATTGGATCTAAAACTTAAATTTGTAAATATATGTATACATACAATTCATTAAATTAATATTATTTACATAACATACTACAAAATAAACACTCATATAGATGTATAATGATAGTTAACATTTTGATTACCTCCTAATCTAACACTAACATAACTAACTGCTTTCATATCTGTACTTTTTTGCTTTATCTTACTTTCCTGGGCTACTGGTAACATTTCTCGCATTGCTTTTTCGGCTGTTTTCATTTCTTCTTGAATTGCTTTCATGTAAGCTTCAACTTGACCCTTGGTAGCTGCCGGATATTTCACTATTGCTGGCGCGAATAATTCCGTAGCTAGGGGCACTCTGTCAATTGGCATAGACGTATTGCTTCGGGGCATTTGGTAATGTCCAAAACCATAAGCAATATTATTAAAATTTAGTCCCATATCTGGTGAGCGTTTTTGAGGTAGTAGCGACATCGATAAATAGCTTTTTCCGTTGAAATTTGACAAATCAATTAAAGGTAAAGATCTTCGCGCAACTCCTCCAAATATTTCGTTGTGAATTCGAGCAGGAATATTGTACATTGTGCCAAATAAGCTGGAACGTTGTTGACTAGCGCAAATGCCAAATAGGAAGGCAGTGGTCAAAAATATTTTCTGAAAATAAATGCATATATTAGTGTTAATTTAGCAATTTTAATAGAGAGACCGTCAAAATAATTATTACATATTAGTTGATGAGAAAATGTTGCAGTAATACAAATATGGGCAATAAATTAGTGCATCTTTTCTTTGCATTTCTAGTAAAAATCAATTTGCTATTAATACAGGATGTCCCAGAAATAAAAAGACTGAGTAGCAGGTATGTAAATTCCGAACAGAAAGAGGCCCAAATATACCGCAATAACGAAGAAATTAAAAATTTAATTTTCTATGTTGTTTTTTAGATAAAAAAATTACATTACGGACCTGGCACAGAATGTATGTTTATAAATACACGTAAGAATGCTCATTTGTAAACAGAAACGAACACGCATTCATAGCAAAATACGCTTTTATTTGTATAAAACGGGAAAAAACGTTAAATCGTACTCATTCATAGAAAACATATTTTTTGCCCAATGCGTCTAGATAACGCAGCTATGTAGTCGGTTGTTGACACAGATGGGCGACACACTTTATTGCAGACAATAAAAGATTGTTTTATTTTTAAAATAGGTAGGTTGTTGCTCTTTAATGTGTTTGTAGTCGGAAACAGCTGATTATTATTATTTTAGAATATTCAATAAATCGTAGTAAATATCAAGAATGTAATTATTTTTTTCTAGCAGGTGTAAAATTAAAGTAATTAATGGTTTGATATTTATTATGAAGTATCTATTCTTCCTCCTATTTTTTTAACACGCGTAATATGGTGGTCCTGAAAAGGACCGATTGTGAAAGTGAAGCAGGTGGATATTTAGTCCAGGGTCGGCGTAAGGCTTATTGAATTCTTTATTATTTTTTTTCTGCCGTCCGCGCACGAATAAATACTTGAAATGTTGAGGGTACGTTTTTACATAATCTAGCTTCCGATTTCTGCTACTCCGTCTTTTTATTTCTGGGACAGCCTGTATAGATGACAGTTAGGTACGTACACTGCCATTAGCTTGAAAGTTAACGACTCTTAAAATACGAATTTCTCTAAAGCTCCTAGTGTATAACTGCATTGGAAGAAAATTTGATACACTATATTTTTAAACTTTAAATTTGAAGTATATAGTGTTTCAAATGATGAATATTAAATTTTAACGTAACTAATGCATACTATACTCCATTCAGTCTAAGAATAAAGCATTGGGAAAGATAGGGCTTAAAATAAACGTTTGTGATTGGTTGAAATCGAGTGTGCATTTACACCGGCAAAATAATCGCATTTAGCTCGTTCTGTCAAAAATTTGTTTACTGACAGTTTTGTTCAAAGATTTTGTCGATTTCCGTATTTTACATAGTTATTTGTTGTTAATATTCTTAAAAAATAGTTCTTCTTAGAACTCGCAAGTGAAATATTCATTTGTTAAGGTATTTTATCAATTTCGTTATTTCGTAATCGCTAATATTCTATAGTACGGCGGAAGCATTTTACCAGGTCCTTCAAAAAATCGTAAAGGGAAACACATAAGATCTGGACAAAGGCAAATGGCTTATAATGTGTACATTAAGCATAAAGACAATATGTCTAAAACAGCTGCAGTCAATCAAACAGCAGAGGAAGTGGGTATTAATAGGAATACAATGTACTGCATTATTAAAGAAATGGAATTATATGGAGTTCCAATTTCTCCTCCAAGAAAAAGAAATTATCGTCACACTTACAATAAATTGGATGAAGCACAAAAAAGTACAATTAGACGACATGTGCATTCCTTTTTCTTGAGGAATGACTTACCAACTTGTACAAAAATGTACGTAAATGTCAAAATATAATGATATCAGATATGTATATCCCTGCTATCCATCTGACAGTAAACATATGTTTTACTTGTTTTCAAAATACAAAGTTCATCGTGTGTAAACTGTGCTCAAATTGTAGCGCCATCTACTTTATTCTTAGACTGAATGGAGTATAGTTCAAATAATGAACTTATCATTTACACGTGTCTTTATTGAGTAATATGATTATTTAGAAAATGAAAAACAACGAGAATATTGAATGAAAACAGGTCTGAATTATTTTAATATTTTGTCAATGCCTCATTAGTATCGATGACTTGCTGTAAACGATTCTGCATTGACATAATAAGTGTTGTATAATCTTCCCATGCTTCCTCAATACTTTGCCAAAGTTAATCTCGTTTCGGACTCTAAAATTATTTCTATACAAACGTTTTGTTATTTGTCCCCAAATGTGCTCAATAGAGTTCAGATCAGTACTCTTTGATGGCCATGGAAGAACATTAATGTTGTTGGTTGCAAGCCACTGATGTACAACGTTGGAGGTGTGAATTGGAGAGTTGTCTTGCTGAAAAATTAAACCATTTCCAGAAAGCTGCGTTACCAAAGATAACATAACATTTTCCAGGTGATCTCCGTTGTAGTTTTCAGTTAATCTTTATTCAACATTCCAATAAATACCAGGAGCCAAACTACTGATCCAAGCTCACACATGCACTAAAAATCTACCACTACGTTCATCATAGTGCATATTTGCAGGTCTGTATACAGGCACTGGGCCGTCGCGCCGCACACACGGATATTTCATCACTCTACGCAGCCATTTTTTTATGCTGGCGTTTGCTTCTGAACGATATAAAGGATACAACAATAGTTTTTGTAAATATATATATATATACATTTGTTTTATGAAAAATATGGTTTAGGAAGGAAAAAATTACAAATTAATCTTCTTCAGAAGTAAGTCCCTCTTCGTATTTTTCCACATCTATCAAGAATCCGCATAAAATGGTTTCCAGTATGACTTTCAACTTATAAATTAAGTGGTAATTGATGCCGGTAATCTCTGAAGCTAATTTCGGATCTCAAAAAACCTCTTACTCGTGTTGCTACAATTCGTATTACCGGAATTTGCTTTTGACATATCCACTAACATACCAGTTTCTTTGCGAAATTTGGCATGTATTTTTATTTCAGAATTGAAAACAATGATTTTGAAATTAACGAAGGAAATCTCCGACTTAAAAACGCAAATTACGTCATCTGCCCGATCACAATCGAATGGGCTCAACTTCGAGGACGTGGTGCAGGAGGTTGAGGAGCGCCGGATAAGAAAATGCAATATTATTATCCAAGGAATCCCTGAATCAACAGCAACTACTAAGAAGGCCCGGGATGATTGTGAGGCGCAATCTGTTGCAGAAGTAATTAAGTACGTTTGCCCAGACATGTCGATTGACAATATAACCCCATTCCGACTGGGAAGATATGACCCTCACCGAGCTAGGCCTAGATTATTGAAAGTAAAATTACCTGAAGAAGTCTTTGTGCTTAATATCATGAGGAAAGCAAAGAATTTGAAAAATAACACTGCCTATGTAAATGTCAAAATATTCTGTGATAAGACACCAAAACAAATTGAATATTACAATTCGATTCGGACAGAACTTAGAAAGCGAATTGAAGAGGGCGAAAATGATATTGGGATTAAATATGTGCATGGGTTACCGAAAATTGTGAAGTTAAACTGATATCGTCCAACAGGTTGTCTACATTTAGTTGCTACTACCAGAATGTCCGAAGCATGCGTGCCAAGTCATTGGATTTCTTTACATCTTGCTGTTCGGAGGACTATGATGTCTTGGGTATTACCGAGACATGGCTATCGGATGACTGTTCTTCCTACGAATACTTTCCGGAATCGTACAATATATTTAGATGCGACAGAAGATTGGAGGAGACAGGGAAATCAACTGGTGGTGGTGTGCTACTGGCAGTAAAAACTACAATAAACTCATACGCATTGAATTTACGCGATTTATTAAATTTGTTTCATTTGATAGATATTGTTGGGGTGCAATGTATATTTAATAGTTCATTCAGTGTCAATATATTTACAATTTATGTGCCTCCCAATGTGTCTGTTGATTATCTCGAGAACTTTCTCGAGGTATATGAGCAATTTCTTATAAATTATAAAAATATAATCATCTTAGGAGATTTCAATATTACTCATTTCAACAATCAGTTTATTAATGATGCTTACACGCTCACAGCCAAAAATTTTATGGACTATTCAATTCACCTGTCATTGTTCAAATATGAACCAATAAAATAACAAATATTTACTTTCGTATCATAGCAACAGGAAATTTCAGCGATTATATCTTCCTAGAAGGTATTCAAGTGGATATTTTAAACAAGTGAAAGTTTTTATTAATGTAACTCATTTACTAACAATATTGAAGGTACAATTAGAAAAACTAACATTACTGCAGTGCTGCAGCAGACATTCTGGAACAGAGCTATCACTGGGAGTACCCGAGGGAGTACCTTTCTCTTGTAGCTTAATACCGTCACTATTACTGACAGATGTCGAAGTTGTACATGACACATTTGTTGTTGTAAAATTTCTTCGCATTTTGGTGATAATCGACTCGTGGTGCTCATCATCAAGCTGCAAGTACGATTTTATGGAATTCAGATTTTGGTGTCCCGTTATTTTCATCAGTTGTTGCTCTCCGACTCAAGCTTTCGCCAGAGATGATACAGTTGAAGAGCGTACCGAATGATTTGATATCTTCCTTCTTTTAACATCTAATCCAGTTTTTTCAGCTAATAACTTCACCCATTTACTGATCTCACATATACCAACTGGACTGTTCTTATACCACACCGCATTCTCAACTTTATCCCAAAACGGATTCGGTGTCAAAAACATCCTTTCTGTTTTCACATTTTTTCCTCTCTTCGATTTCAGTAGATAATACAATCTAAATAACAGAAGAATATTAATTATACCGTCTTGAAATTAAATATAAATAGGTTACCTAACTGGACACATATCGGTATTGCTTTTATTCTCTATCAACCACTTGCTGCCTGTCAATGATTTAGTTCCCCCCCTGCGCAGTTTTCGAAAATACTGGATTATACTCAATTCTACCAGTTCTTCTTCCCTTGTTATCGAGTTCCTCCTTGAAGTAATAGGTGAAACAGTTGCTCCCTTCTCCTCCCCGCCAAGCTAGTTCGTAAGATGCTATTAAGAAAAACTTTTTCTGTAAACCGTCTGGGGTACTCTCATCTAATATGCGTATCATATTTAAGTATTCTGGTTCTGTAAGTGCCGCCGCGTTGCTGGTTCTTTTTTCAGGACACGCTTGCAGTTTTCTTCTTGTAGCATCCCTGGCGTCACGTGCTGACTTAAATATTGCATCAGAAAACGGGTTTACGTTTATTTTCCACTTATTGAAGAACATTTCTTGAACCATTTTCGCCGTCACGTTCCACATGTGCTTGATGACGCCTTCTTTATAATCGGACCCATCTTTTTTCTTCATATTACATGCCCACGACTTTAAGATGACATTTAAGTCCACAGGAGAAGTAGATTGATCCAGTTTATAGCCTTTTGCTATTAAAAATGTACTAAATTGTCTCCATACTGAATCTTTGGATTTCTTCGTGTTCCAAGGGATATTTTCGCAAATTTCAGCATCGATTTCGTCTTCAGATTTCGTGCCAAATCTTTTCTCAGTTCCCATTATTTAGAAACACCAGTTTTTATTCAACGAAACGAACTAAATAGGAACACGATTCCAAACATTTTAATGACAAACATAAATGTTTTTTTTGTTGACATGGAAACGTAATCATGTGTAACTAAATTTTGAGTCATTTTAATATGAAAAATTGATTTGGTTCATTGAATAGTCTCTCGAATACGATTCGTAGTCAAAGTTGAGTCTACTATTTTTGTGGTGCTTTACACTCATGTCTTTCATAATTGCGAATACTACTCGTGCTCCGCACTCGTAGTATTTAAATGCAATCATGAAAGACATTCGTGTAACCACCACAAAAATAATCGACATAACTTTGACTACTCATGGTATTATAAGTGATTATATGAACTTTTTCCAATACAATTTAATAACAAACTGTAATGGTCGTTTACTTGATCTAACTCTGTCAAACGTGGTGGTTGATGTGTCCAGAAATCTGTGTTCACTCCTAAATGAGGATCCACACCACCCCTCTCTACTAATTTCTGTATCATTCGAGGGCCGTGTTCACCGCAATTTCAAAAGCAACCCGGGCTGCAAGTCGTATAATTTTAGACGGGCAGATTTCCATAACTTATACAGCGCTATTGGATCAACAGACTGGTCATTTTTACAAGATCTTGCTGATGTGAACACTGCTTGCAGTCTGTTTTATGAGAAATTGCTCTCTATTGTGGACCTTTATGTACCACCTCATAAAAGCTATAGACGCCAATATCCGGTATGGTATACGTCGGAAATTATTCGTAACATCAAATTAAAAGCATATTACTTCAAGCGTTTTAAAAGAACTGGTGGCGTCAACTTTGTTGAGCAATACAGGTACTTAAGGGCTCTGATCAAGGACCAGATTAGAACTGCATATCTGGGCCATGTCTCTGATGCTTCGGCCTCCATCTCTTCTGATCCTCGTAAGTTCTGGACATTTATTCACAGTAAAAACCGCAAATCTCGTATACCTGCATCAATGAATTATAACAATACTACCTACAATAACCCGGAGGACATTGTCAATGGTTTTGCTTCTACTTTAGCTCAGTTTATTCGAGCGGCAGTACTTCTAATATTTTGGATGTTGACTTTTGCAATTGTCCAGATATCAGCATTCGTGGTTTCACTGATGTTGAGGTGGGTGTAGCTTTGAGGAATTGAAGAATAAGATGACGGCGGGTCCGGATGGTATTCCAAGTTTCTTGGTGCGCGATTGCAGCTCAGTGTTGGCTTTTCCTCTGACCGTCATCTTTAACTTGGCATTATCAACTGCCACATTCCCTGATTTGTGGAAGGGTACGAAGGTTTGTCCTGTATTTAAGAGTGGCTCCCCCTGTAATATAAATAATTACCGGCCTATCTGTATCCTAAACAACTTTGCCAAGGTTTTTGAGTTGGTATTGTATAGCCGAATTTATCCGCTCATTAAGAACTTCATTGCCACAGAACAGCATGGATTTGTGGAGAGGAGGTCAACTGTCACAAATCTTGTGAGCTTCACTCAATATGCTTTTGATACACTTGATACATGCGGCCAGGTCGATGCAATATATACCGACTTCTCAAAGGCATTTGACCGCATTGATCACAGGTTGCTTCTGCAGAAGCTACACATCTTCGGTTTTAGCACTCCACTGGTGATATTCTTTTCTTCATACCTGCAAAACAGAATGCAGTACGTTACCTTCAATGGATACAAGTCATATTTGTTCACTGCATCATCTGGAGTACCGCAAGGGTCAAATATGGGTCCACTACTGTTTTTAATATTCATCAATGACCTCATTAATGAGATTCATTGTGACAAGTGTGTCTTTGCTGATGATTTGAAACTGTTTGGATCTATCACATCAGTTGCCGACTGTCTACACTTACAAGACCAACTAGACAAAATTTGTGTATGGTGCGTTTCAAACAACCTCGACTTAAACACTGACAAATGTTGTGTCGTAACATTTACCAGAAAGATGGATCCCATTTCCTTTGACTATGCAATAAATGGTACCACACTATCTCGTACTTCAACAATCAAAGACTTAGGTGTTTACTTTGATAGCTCTCTGACTTTTACCGCACATAGGAATCACACTGTCTCTTCTGCCATGAGGATGTTGGGATTTGTTATTAGAAATTCAGCGCATTTTCATATAGATACTATTAAACTGCTTTACGTTACCTTCGTGCGGTCCAGATTGGAGTATGGCTCTATTGTATGGACCCCTTTTTACTCTTCGCACAGATTACTTGTGGAGAATGTGCAGAGGAAGTTTTTGAAGTATTTGTACTTCAAACTGGATGGTACTTACCCTTGCAGAGGGTATGACTATCGACTATTGCTGCAAAAATTCAACATGGATTCACTTGAACTTCGGCGTCAGTTAAATCTTATGAAATTTGTATATAACCTTGTTCACTTCAAGGTAGATTCGCCAAATTTATTGTCTAAACTTCGATTTCATATTCCTCGGTTATCAGCGAGGCAGAGTATTACTTTTGATATACCATATGCTAGATTGAATTCATCAATGAATTCTCCAATTGTTGCAATGTCGCGCGGGTTCAACCGGCTTTCGTCACAGTGCGACATTAATTTCACCCCCCTTACTGAAATATTGAGAGTGGCTGCGGACCTGCTGGCTTGATATGATTTTTATTTCTTATGGTATTCTATTACATGTTCGCGCTTTTGTTATACTTTCAACTGTTTATTCAATTGTTTATATTATATTATATTATTATGTTGTGTGTACATCATTATAATTAGTATTACATATTATATGTAATCAATCATGTATATTGTCCTTTACTTGGATGACTCTGTTGGACAATAAAATGTATTATTATTATTATTATTATTATTTTTCTCTCTTTTTTCATTTGTTTTTCCTCTTCTGTTTTTCTTTCTCTATATTTCTTTACGGGCAAATTGTATGCGAAATGCAGAATGCTGTCGAATAATCTTATCCTGGCATGTAAAATCGACAGCCCAAATTCAATAGCTTCAAAAGATAGTTGTTTTTTATTATTAACCAGTTGGTTGAAGCCTTTGGAAGTCGAACCACAAATTTAGCAACGACTTGTAAATGTTGTGCCAGTAGCTGCGTTGCAGACTTATCCGTCAACCATTGTCATTATGAACAATTAGTTATTTTTATATTTTAATCTATATGTCTTTAATTTTATTTGATTTCGATCGAAGGTAATCATCTTTACGATGGTCCAAAATGGAGAATATAATGTTGTCCATAATAACCATCACTTGGAAGACCGTACAAGATCCCAAGATCCTCACGGTTATATGACAGGTATCATTTTTCAAGTTTAAATTCATATTGTGTTTCTTTTAGGAATATTGGTCCAGTTGTTAAGATTTGTCAACTTAATATCGAAGGTATATCCAAAGACAAATGAAATTCATGTAGCATCAGTGGATTGACTGGTTTCAAGAGGAGAATAGTATGTTATTCAAGTGGAATATGATCGCGAGTCCAGCTTGTGATTGCGGAGCTGAGATTGAAATAGTTAAATATATTGTTGAAAAATGTCCTCTAGCTTGAATTTGCATACACGGACTTACATAATATAACTCAGAAGCTGTTGCTTGAATCTTAACAATCAAAGACCTTTAGTTTTGTGACACTGTGATGTAGGTTTTTATTCTACAGGTTTTTCCTACATCCTAGACCAAATGGTGCAGTGTTTTAGAGGGCTCCCTGCAGTTATGGCCCTTCTAAATATATATCTACTTTTGTAATAAGGTATTGTCGGGTAATAAGGCCCAAATATGAGTTTTCTACAAAACAGTTAAATGTAATATAACTACCGGCATCTACTCAGGGGGTGTTGACATTACAGAAGTTTATTACGTTTCAACAGTTCTCTATAGTACCGGCTTCTTTATATTCGAATGTGAAAACAAGTATCAGCCAGTGGTTGTATTAAGTTATAAGATTTTACCAGAATAGAATCAAGTTTTAGCAAAAATTCCTTGGCAGAAGTCTTCTACTTTTTGAGGTATGTAAGTATTCTTATGATCATTAGTAATACATTGTCACAAATTTACCAGGTTTTTCTAAAAGCTTGTCGGTTCCTAACCTATAATTCATTCGGACATCAAAGCAGCAAATAAGGCCCGGGCCTTATTTCCTGCAATGATGACTGGGCCTTATTTCCTGCAATGATGACTGGGCCTTATTTTCTGACAGTTATTTTTTCTAATATTTGATGTTATAGACAAAATGGGGAAAAATGCCGTGGAATCTGCGCTAACTGGACGGAAAAAATGATGGAAGAAGCACTGAATCTTATAAGACAAGGCAAATCTCAAGCATACGTAGAAGAACATTGTGGAATTCTTCCCCGAAAAATACGAAACCACATTAAATCTGGAATAACCTTTCCACGTTTGGGAAGAAAACCAATATTAGACGCAGAAGCAGAGGAAGAACTGGAACGTAAAATAATAAAATTTGCTGAAAGAGGACTTCCATTAACTCCTAAAACAGTTCGCAGAAGTGTCTACTCTTTTGTTACGAAATATAAAATTCCTAACCGCTTTAATGATAACCAAAAATTGACCGGGAGAGAATGGTATCGTTCATTCATGAATAGACATAACATATTTCTAAAAGAAACGCACAACCTATGAACCCCGCCCGACCTCAAAAGCTCAATAAAGCAATCGTAGAAGATTATTTTATAAAATTAGATGTTCTATTGGAAAGAACTGGTTTAAAGCAAAGACCTGACAAAATCTATAATATGGATGAGAAAGGGTGTCGCCTTACATCATCAACAAACTGTTCTAGCCCAAAGAGGAGCCAAGAGGGTTCAATTAGTAGCACAAGAACATGCTGAAAATGTGTCCATCGTGGCATGTGCGAATGCAATGGGACATGCTGTTCCTCCCATGATTCTATTCAAATTGCAACGGATGATGCCAACGTTTTCAGATGGATTACCTCCAGAGTTTATTGGTCAAATGACACTAAACGGAAGCATGACACATGAAGTGTTTTTTAAATGGCTTGAACATTTTTCAAAATTTATGTCAACTCCTCCAGTGATTTTAATCTTTGATGGAATTTCTTGCCACCCAGATGTTAGTATTGCCGAAAAAGCTGAAGACTTAGGCATACATTTGTTGTATTTACCCAGCAATACGACTCACGAATTGCAACCTATGGATAAATCCGTCTTCAGACCTTTTGTACATTATTGGGATAAAGAACTTCTACATTACTGGGAAACATATCAAGACAGACGTTTGAACAAAGAAATATTTTCGGATGTTTTCACACCAGTCTGGGGGCGATCAATGACAATAAGCACCATAAATGAATGGATTTAGAGCTACAAGAATTTATCATTTCAACAAAAATGCTATTCCGAAACATGCATATGCTCCAAATTTACCCAGTCACACAAAACCAAATAATGAAACCAAATACAGAGAATGGGATTCAGAAGATGTGCAACCACTCACTTTCTTAATAAACAAAAGAACTGAACAACAACTTAAGACATTCACAGAGGTTTTGGTAACTCCAGAAGTAAAAACTAAACAAAACAAACAAGTCCGGAAAAAGACCTTAAATTATAAAGCGCTTGAAGTTGCAAGAAATGTGTTGAGAGAGAAGATGAGAACTACTAAGCAGAACAAATCTGATAAACCATGTCCCTCTACTTCGACTGGAGCAGCGACTTCCCACTGTGAAGCAGAAAGGTGGTTTTGTGCAGTATGCAAGGAATGTTTTGTTGCAGATATGCATCAATGTGTTAACTGTAACAGCTGGGTACACGAGGAATGTGTTGGCTTTACTGCAGATGACTTAGAAGACCTTATCTGCCCAAACTGTGATGATTAAATTGATTTTATATTGCGGGCCTTATTACATGCTGTGCAGATAATAAGACCCAAAATAAAGTTTTTTAAGAACAGTATTATTAGAAAAAAATATATATATTTTTATGTTTATTTTGATATGTATTTTATACAAATTGAATATATTTTTAGTTTTTCAAAAATGTTTTATTATATTTTGTTCCTTATTCTCATAAGTTTAAATAACTCTTAGGTAGGCCTTATTACCCGACAATACCTTATAATTTATATATATATTGTTTCTTTTATTGTACCTGTCATGTAGTTTCATACGAATATATACCGGGTGGTGCAATAGTGTGTCGGCGGAGCTTAGTGTGAAAACTAATAACGCTGCAGCAATGAGACTTTACGTACGTATGTAGTATGCGACTGTGCATTTTCTAATTTTATTTACAAATATACAGGGTGTTCCAAATTTTCGCAACCACATTCAACTTTTTTATTTTAAATACATTGCTATACTTTCTAGATATTATAATGATAGCCATTCAAATTATCTTTGCAATGATATATGGATATGTGCACTTCAGACTGTTCGTTTTGATTTTATTGATAATATTGTTAAAATCTTGACAGTTGCAGCATCTAACATTTTAAGCTGTAGTCTGTAAATGGGTAGAATGCCTCACGTAACTCTTGTGTTACTAATTTATGGACTAACACGTTATTTGTTTTGAGGTTGAACAAAGTGAATAAATATACAGGGTGTTAAATATGTCGTGTCTAAGTTATCGATCTTTATTGGTTATTTTCTCGTTTTTTTTAAATCTAACCTATAATATTTTTATAAGTCAGCATATTCCCTGTAAAATCGCCTTTAAAATGGTACCAATAACATAGTACTTATTTCTAGTATTTTCAAAGTTATAACCCTTTAATGGGATATACTCATGTTTATAATATGCAATATGTGGGGCATCTAATAGTTGGTTGGCCTTGGTTTAAAAAAAAATGGCTGTACAACCAAACGTCAAATCTCTACTTCAAAAGTCCATAAAAAGTCGTTTTCTGTATTTTCTCTTTTCTGTAATTGCGTTTTGTTGTTATAAATTAAGTTCGGCTAGTGAATTATTAATTTCCGTTTGTTTGTTAGTAGTTGTTACGTGTTGTATTTACCTTGTTATCAGTTATATCGCTTTATTGACATTATTTCTCATTTAGATACCATAATAGTTTATTGTTGTTTTTGCTTTAAAATGAATTTTTCGAAAGAGGAGCTCATAGACATGGTATTTGCTCTTGGCGCTAGCAACAGAAATCCATTTTTAGCATCAAGAACATATGCGATGGAATATCCCGACCGAAGAGCACCGGATAGTAAAACGTTTGAAAATTTGTTAATAAGGTTTCTTCGAACGGGTTCAGTGAATTACGTCGAACATGAAAGAAGTAAGACTATGATTACAGAAGATAATGAAGTGATAGTCGTCCAGTCCATTGTGGAAAATCCGCACGTATCTACAAGGATAATTTCGAAACAACACGGGATAGAAGTCACTGCTGTAAAAAGGATTTTAAAAAAACATAAGTTTCACCCTTACAAAATTCAAAATCATCAAGGCTTATTACAAACGGACTTTGAAAGGAGACTAGTGTACTCTGAATGGCTACTTTTACAATTACGACACGATATAACTTTTCTAGATCATATGCTTTTCACAGATGAAGCAACATTTGCTAATTGTGGAACCACAAACAGAAAAAATACCCATTATTATGACACTACAAACCCACATTTTGTTCAGCCCATTTTATATCAACAAAAATGGAGTGTTAACACATGGGGAGGCATCATAGGAAACACTATTATTGGTCCATTCTTTTTTGATAATACTTTAAATTGTGCAATCTACACAAATTTCCTACAAAATAATTTACCATTGCTATTAGAAGGCCTCCCAGATAACGTCATCAGGAGATTGTGGTACCAACATGATGGTGCACCAGCACATTATGGTGCTGCTGCAAGAGCACATTTAGATAGGGTATTCACCAATAAGTGGATTGGGAGAGGAAGTTTGATAACCTGGCCACCACGATCACCAGATCTCACACCTTGTGATTTCTTTCTGTGGCCAACTGTAAAAAACATTGTTTACGCAACACCTCCTACAACGGCAGAGAACATGCAGCAAAGAATAAGAAACGCTTTTCTTCAATTAAGTGAGAATAACTTAGCTGAGAATGTAAGTCTGTCGATACAGAGACGGTTGAGAGCATGTGTAGAGCAGAATGGAAATATATTTGAACACATTTTAAATTAAGATTGTTTTATTATCGAAAATTTTCAAAATGTATTTCTAAAACTAATGATAAAGCATTTAAAAAACAGGTGTTTGTTAAAATTACTTTGTTTTATTTTCATGGCCAACCAACTATTAGATGCCCCGCATTTTGCATGCTATAAACATGAGTATATCCCATTAAAGGGTTATAACTTTGAAAATACTAGAAATAAGTACTATGTTATTGGTACCATTTTAAAGGCGATTTTACAAGGAATATGCTGACTTATAAAAATATTATAGGTTAGATTTAAAAAAAACGAGAAAATAACCAATAAAGATCGATAACTTAGACACGACATATTTAACACCCTGTATATTTATTCACTTTGTTCAACCTCAAAACAAATAACGTGTTAGTCCATAAATTAGAGACACAAGAGTTACGTGAGGCATTCTACCCATTTACAGACTACAGCTTAAAATGTTAGATGCTGCAACTGTCAAGATTTTAACAATATGATCAATGAAATCAAAACGATCAGTCTGAAGTGCACATATCCATATATCATTGCAAAGATAATTTGAATGGCTATCATTATAATATCTAGAAAGTATAGCAATGTATTTAAAATAAAAAAGTTGAATGTGGTTGCGAAAATTTGGAACAGCCTGTATATTTGTAAATAAAATTAGAAAATGCACAGTCGCATACTACATACGTACGTAAAGTCTCATTGCTGCAGCGTTATTAGTTTTCACACTAAACTCCGCCGACACACTATTGCACCACCCGGTATATTATGAACAGATGTTTGACGAAAATCTTTTTTCCATCAATATCAACCTCAGTTGCTATTAAAGAGATTATGGAATTTGGACGTACTTCATCACTTCATTTGTGATATCGGTATTCTCTGTCACAAAACGGAATCTAATTGGGCGACAGAACCGTTGAAATGAAGGTGTTGGATTTCCCGACAGTACTCTTTCAGAGATTTTGCCACAAACTAATCGCACAGGTACAAAGCAGCTCTGAAAAATGTTTGCATCTGAATCACCTTCCTCATCAAATACTACTTCTCCACAAATTTGATGCAGGAAAACAAGTTTAGCAGAAAAAATGGTTCATTTATTTTTACTTTCATTGTATATGTATATGTTTATAAAATTCATATACACTCCCACATATTGACTACACAATAACAACTTTTTTTTTAATTCTAATGTTAATCTGCTATCGAGAGAAAGTGAATCAATTAAACTTAAGTAAAGCAAATTAAATGTCATATTATCATTAAATATTATATTACTTATTTAACCTTGTCAGGTTACGCTATAATGCTTATTTGAGCAGTGATTACTTTTATTAAAGGTTTATCAAATATGGTAAGTATTTACAATTCTACAAGGACTTTATTAAATTCAATAAGCCCTGGTCAACCAAATTCTTGCATTTGTTTAAACGTTTTTTAATGAATATTTCTAACCTAATATTCTGGTTAAAAACATGCACGCCATACTTATAGTATAGTAATTATTTGTAATATCCAAAAATTAGAGCAATGTGTCTGTATGTGTGGGATCACTAGACATCTGAAGTCTGGGGTATATTGCCCTGAAATGTTGCTTCTGGTAAAGATGTTTTTACTATTACTTGCTATTGCAAGTACTGATTATTTTTATATATATCATTTTAATTATACTTGCTTTTATATCTAATATTATATATTTTTATTAAATATTTTATACTTTAAACAAAAAATATATGTATAACTAAAATAACATGAGTCATCTGTTTATGTTTACAGATCAACGATGAAGAAAGTAATTTGTATTAATAACCGATCCGCAAGAAATATTAAACTAGAACAATATTTCAAATAGCTAAAAACAACAAAGAAGTATATTATGTTCGAAAGAAATTGCGATGAGAAATTATAATTATTAACGTAATTATCACCAAATCGTAATTAAACAAAAGCACTTAATTTTGTAGATCTTATAACGATCAGAAAAGTGATAATTAACCGTAAATAATCAGATCTGGAACATGAATGAACGTATTTTTCGGTTGTCGCTATTTAAAAAAATTAAATGTTTATTGTTCTGGTTGAATTTTGTTTTTATTCCTTAATTTGACCGTCAATTCTAATATACATATATATATATATATACAGGGTAGCTCATTAGTGCGTCAAAGTTCAATATAGGCGTTATTAAATAGTACAGAAGAAATTTATTTTATAAAAAGTGGCATAGAAACAAAAAACACACATTTTGAAAATAATTTGAGTTATACAGGGTGATGCGTTAAAATAGCACACATTCCATTTTTTTTTAATGAAACAGCTTGTATATTTTTTATTTATCCTTATCTACTTTAATTTGTGTTTTCATCGATATCTGGGGTTTTGTTTTTGAATGATGCATTGTTGAGGTATTAATGAAAATTATAAAAAAAAATGGTCCCCACAATGTTTACTATAATAAGAATTATTATGGTTGTATTACAATTATCTAAGACAAAATTATTTAGTAAGTATGTAGCCATGGGATGTGTTGAACCTACAAAATAATTAAACATTCATTTTATTATACAGGATGTTTGTTACGATTCAATCAATTTGGCTATCGTCAAAGAGCGTTCACTGTTTTTTTTCAAATAGAGTATATTATTAAATTTTTGGAATGATGCGTTAATTGCGCTTAATTTTTGTTCATAATGTCCTATACCCAAACCCAATAATTTTGTCAGTACTATAGTATATTAATAAAATTAAAACCATAAAACTGACAAAATTTATATCAAAAAGCGATAATAGCTCAGTAATAGTCACTTTTAAAGTATTAACGGCTTACATGTTTTTGAGGTGAAATTTAATAAGAAATTCAAAAATGAACTGATATATATGTGTTCCATTTAAAAAAATTGAGTTTTATACAAAAACTAACAAAACTATATCAAAAAACGAGAGTAGCTCAGTAATAGTAACTTTTAAAGTATTAACGTCTTACATGTTTCTGATATGAAATTTAATAAACAATTCAAAAATGAACTGATATATAGGTTGTTCTACTAAAAAAAATGACTTTTCTACAAAAACGTGACATGTAATTTTAATCCAGTTTTCTGCACATGCAGTTACAATTATTAATACAGAGTGTACGAATTATACGCCTGAAAACGAATATGGAAAAATTGCCAAAAGACAATTTTTTTAAATGGGAAGCGGCAACTTTTATAATTTTATATTATTCTGCATTAAAAATAAAGATCACTTTATATAAATATGTCTATTATAAAAATTGGTAGTTTTTGAAATATTGGCAAGTTAGTGTTTTTATCTTCTACAATACATACTGTTTGCATTAGTTCTTTTTTCAATAGTTAGCCATGACAGTGTTTACAAAATTATAAATAGTCATTCGTTGAAGAAAAGTTATGCCGGGGCGCTTAAATTATACAAACGATGATTATTTAAATTTAATTATTATTTATGGGGAATGTAATAAAGTTATGTTAAGGACATGTGATACATTTGCAACTCGATATCTGCAAAAACGGAAACCATCTACCAATACCGTTAAACGTATTATAGGAAACTTCAGAAACTTTGGATCCGTGAGGGCAAAGATTCAGGGAAATAAAGCAGTTATTATAACGATAATAATGTAATGCAAATGTATCACATGTGCTTGACATAACTTTATTACATTCCCCATAAATAATAAATAAATTTAAATAATCATCGTTTGAATAATTTAAGCGCCCCGCCATGACTTATTGAAATTATGATAAGGTAAATGACATGGCTAACTAATGAAATGACATGGCTAACTAATGAAAAAAGAACTAATGCAAACAGTATGTATTGTAGAAGATAAAAACACTAACTTGCTAATATTTCGAAAACTAGCAATTTTTATAATGGACATATTTATACAAAGTGATTCTTATTTTTAATGCAGAATAAGATAAAATTATAAAAGTTGCCGCCGAATTTGGAAAAATTGTCATTTGGCAATTTTTCCAAATTCGTCTTAAGGCGTATAATTCGCACACTCTGTATTAAGAATTGTAACAATTTTATACAAATAGTATTTAATTAGACCATCTATTTGAGAGAATTTACTTCAAATTAAATAATAAATTCATCTTTATATGGAAAAGGTGCTATTGATTTTCTGCCTGCAAACGTCTAATTTAACATAAGAATTTCAATAAGTCAAAAAGGGTTACACTTAGATATATGACATTATACATGAAATATATTTAGAATTGCACGTAGAATCTAAAAACCTGACAATATACAAGGTATTCTATTTAAAATTAGGAAGTTGGTACCTACTTCCGGCATAGCCCGAAGTGCCGCCATCTTGAAAATATTTTAGGCGAATGGCCCCCATCGACTTTAGTATAGTGTCAAAATTTCAGATCATTCCTAGCTACAGTTTTTCCGCAATCGATCGATTCAGTTCCCGGTGAACCGCGCTGTATATGATGTTCCTTGCAAATCAATTTCACTAAAGAAAGAAGCTTCTATTACCTCTGGAACTGACAATGATATCAAAGGTACAACTGTACAAAATTTCATTGTAATAATAGTTGTCATTGTAGAAAAAATTGAGGTTATGTAATTTAAATGTCACCACAGTTCTTTTTGTTCCGATAAATAAAAATTAGATGTTTCTTTTATAATGTTTTATATCTTTTCGTATATACGTGGTAATGAAAAATATTGTTCTAGGCTCGTGCTCTCTCATTTTGCAAATTGTCCACCTCGTATCTGCAAAATTATTCGACAGAATACTTGGATCGGAAAATACTATAATAATATACTACCAGATATTATCTTTTTCACTGAATATGTAAACAACTGGAATGACTGGAATGAAATCAGTCAATATGCATAATAACTATTAATTAAAGTTGTTGCACTTAATTATTGAACGCCATAGGTGTTATGCATGTTACCGGATTTTCGATACTAAGTGGTAACATATACACAGGGTCTCAAAAGTAAAAAACAAATTTATTTATTTTAATTTTTCCGTTATATTAAACTTTTTTTTTAATTAGCTCCAAATATCTACGTATTTATGAAACATATAATTAAAAAAGGTAATGTTATCGTTGCTATAATATTGTCTTAGTGTCCATAAATTGCGATACATTTAATTAAATATATAATATAATAAAATAATTTGCATGTCTGTAAGGAAAAAATCTTAATTTTAGAATACGAAATGTTTTGTTATATAACTAGAACGCTTTACTTGCATATATAGGTATGTAGTTACAATAAAATCCAAGTGAATGCAATAGAAAAAAGACTGTCAATGTCACTTTATATAAAAAAAAAATATCGTTACCATCAAAAACCAACTGTTTACAACTTATATTGTTATTAAATTTCATAAAGATTAAAATACATAAATTGTCACTATTTTAATTTAAAATTGTGTTAGTCTTCCTTTAATAGGCGAAGAAATACATTGATTTAGCGATCTTTATCGGTTAATTTAATTTGCGAACTTTGTGGTACGATAATTTTACATTCTATTATATACGCTATGAAATTGCCGAAAGCAAATTGGATGAATTTCAGTGCTATTACTAAAGAAAGTGTTTATATTACTTAAGACTCCGCTCACGTTCGACAACCAAGAAGTACGGGTATATCGAAAACATATTATGATTGAAAGTGCCAATGCTAGTAGGTAGCTATATGTAACGTACCTTATTCGCCATTGTATGCATGTGGATGTGTATCTAGGATCTAACACTGTTCAAATCACTTTTAATACTAACACGGTGATTGCTTGAAATGTGATATTTAAAATCCCACCAGACATCACGTTGGTACTTCTTAACCGTTTTCAGAGTCTGTTAGAGCATACATGAACTAAATAAATCATCTATTGTTTCAACATCGTATGTATATACTTCTTTCCAACAATAGATCGATGGATTTGCAATGCTTTTACTTCACTATCTCTTGACACAGTAAATTTTCTACTCTATTTAATTTACCTCATATTTTACAATACAGATGTGCAAATAAAGTATGTGTTGCAATAAGAGAATCTATTAACCCTCTAATACATGAATTATCGAAATTTGTAATTATGTTTCTAAAATATTTGTACAAACAGATAATGACCGTTGAAATAACTTACATTGGATTTGGAATAATTTTGGTCGGCAAAATTGAAGTTTTTCAAAATTTTATTTTTGCTTACCAAATGGTGACATTTTGAATCCATACAAGAAAACAAAAGATTAAAAAAAAATACTTAAGTTCAGAAAATATAGTAATTTCATTGATGAATTTGTAAGAAACAATTGTTTTTGGAATTGCAACAATAGTGAACTTGGCATTTTTGACATTTCACGCGAGAAAGCCCCTTGCAGCTTGCATCTTTCGCGTTCAATTGTCCATTCTGGCCAATGGCTAATATGGTCATTCTGAACAAAATTGTTTGGTTTCGGTTCCAGGCATCTTCGCGACTTTTTGGGTGGTTCTGTGGTTCCATTGTTTGACCCGCTTGGCCTTCCTCTTTTGTTAGATGCTCGAATTCCTGTAGAGTAAAGCTGTTCTGGCAAAAGAGTTTTGAATCCGAGAAGCGGCATTATTTTGTCCGTGCATCCTTGTTGCCTTTTTATTCGTCTATACATTATCCAAGAATTTACCATCACAACGTCTATCATATGATAAAATATTCGGTAATAACATTTCTGACTTCTTAGCTTTATCGGGTAAAGTCCTATTAGCGAATCCTGCAAATCAACACCCCCATATGGCGGTTGTATTCTGTGATTATATTTGGACAATCTACTTCTTTTTTGCAGTTTTCTGATTTGAAAAATCTTTTTACTTTGGTGATAGGTCGGTTTCCACAATACTCAGAAATTAGAGTGACAATTTTGTTGTCGTACCATTGCACAGCATGTACAGTAGTACCCCCATATCCGCGGGGGTTTGGTTCTGTGGTCTTCCGCGGATACTGAAAACCGCGGATAGTAGCGAACGCTTTATTTTCGAGTACAATATGAAATATGAAGCAAAGTTAAAACAATGAAACAAGAAAAAATAAGTTATATAATATTTATTTAAAATAAATAAACAATAAATAAATAAATATTCTTGTGCTGTGGCACAAATAGAATTTAAGTTTAATAAATATATAAGTTCATACATATGTACATATATGTATATAGTACATATTTACATACACAACAAGAAAAACTTTATCATCGTGAGCTACATATTCATTCATCTTCCTCCAAGTCCAAGTTAGCACTCGATTGTTTACTTAGATCCGAAGCAAACGATGTTGATGGCTGTGCATTATCGATAGTTTTGTCGACTTTTTCAAAGTACATTGTTATTGGTGGTTGTCGTTTTTGTCTTTTCATTTCAATAAACAAATCTTCCACATGTTTCAAGGCTTCTGTTATAGTGCGAGTAATTTTAATACTGCGTTCCATTATTGGATCATATTCTACTATCTGTTCTCTTAATGTTTGAGCAGTTCGAAATATCGCTGAAAATTTTTCAAGCGTCCATGCTGGCGGTTCTTGTTGACCCTCATCCTTATCGTCACTCGCTTCTGGAGAAGATTTCACAAGGTCTTCCAATTCCTCGTTGGTGAATACTTGATCCTCTTCGTTTATGTAATCACTGAGTTCCTCTTGGGTTATATCGTTAAATCCTTCTCCATCTATTTTCTGCGCTATGTTAAATATCGTTGTTAGGAGTTTTATATTTATTGATATAACGCGTTTTCTGCGCATCATAGGTAAATCGCGGATGACTGAAACCGTGGATACGGAGTCAGCGGATAACGGGGTACTACTGTATATCGATCCCATCAAACTTGGTTGTGCCTTCATTCGTTTTTGCTTCATTTGTTTTTCTGTCTGTCCTTGATAATCAGGTATCGATTTTGGCGGACTGTGGCCACAGAATGAATTTTCCGTTTCGCTAAGTACGATATTAGCGGCAACGAAGAAAAATAATTAGGTATCGTAGAAAATTTTGTGGTATTTGTCATGTGGAATAGGTCTACTCAATCGAAGTACAACGTTAATTGCGGCCCCCAAATCAGGCTCATTATCATCAATCGTATAGCCTCGCTTTCCCGCAAACAATTCAAAATTGTAGGAGAAACCGGATACCCCACTAAGAAACCATATCTTGTAACCTCATTTATGGGGTTTCTTAGGGTTGTACGTTTTTATACTAGTCCTTCCTTTAAACGGGATGATCTGTTCATCGCAAGACAGATGCTGTTCAAGAGGAATGGTTAAACAGACTTTTCTGATTGTTTCCAGAACTGGCATAATTTTATCTAAACTGCTTGTACTCTGACTATTGTCTGAAAGATGCAATAAACTTTTGATTACCTCGAATCTATTTACTGGCATAACATTGGCAACTTGCGAAATTCTGGTTTGAGGAGACCAATGGTATTAGGTAGTTTGATAATTGATATTCAAATTATCATACCCACAAACCGGTGTATTTCCTCAACATTAGTGCACAACGGTCTGTTAAGTCGTGTTTGGACGCTATATAAACAAGATTGGCCAACAACTTCGGTGAAAAGTCTTCTGATAAAAAGTGTCCAAAAAGTTTCAGAGGATTAGCTAATTTCAAAATTTCTTCAGAAAGTAACTCACTGCCACAAAACAGTATACCCGCTTCATCCTTACTCGTCACTGAATTTTTCCAGTTCAATTTTGGTTTTTTAGTTACTTTCCCTCTGGATTTTTGGTTTGATGGATTCGGGGCTTGATTATGGAGTTGTATTAGAGGAATGTCATCTTCATCTGAGAACTCGTCATCACTCTCTTCAATGTTGTTTGAAGAAACTCCTGCTTGCACCAACAACTCTTCATTAGGGTGATGCATAAGTCATATTTGAGAAATACACATGACATAGTGATGATTTATGTGACCATTTTTGATTTTTACTATAGCAGTTCTTACCATTATTTCACTATAAAAACTTCTAGTTGAACACACCAAGGTTACAACTATAACCTTGCTTTTGTGCTGTCAACAAATAAAAATCACATTTACAACAATTTACGCGCGTACCAATGCATTTAGTTATGTTACTAGGAGGTAATGACATGCACACAAGGAACAGTTTATGGTAATGCGAAATAGATAGGAAATTTTAAAGTTTGAGTTACCAATTGGCAACAATATGCAATAGAGGGTTAATTTGAGTAGGTACTAAATTACTATTTTCGTGAATTTTGTTTTATTGTAGAGTATTTCATCCTTTGAAAATATTAGAACATAAAATATAGAAATCTTCTTTGGAAAGATCAAAGAAAGGCTACTATCATGTGACGGGAAAAAAAAACAATCACACAGTAAAACAATTTTTTCACTAAAATTTGTTCAAGTGTTTATTTGATTGATTATACAAGCCGACAATTTTCATTTTTTTTAAATAACGGTTGTAAAAATGGGCGTTCATTTCTCACAGTTTTTAACTGAAGGCATAACCAAAAACCAAATCTTTTCACCATATCTAGTTTTAGAGTTTTAATCATACTCCGCTAGTAGACAAACACTGATATTATATTTAGAAAATTTGTGTTACAGATGTTATAAAAAGAAATGTTTAAGTACAAAAATTCAAAGAATAGGAAGTAGTTTCATAAATAACCAATCTATTTAATTATTCGAAAATAAACGCTTGGCTCAGTTTCACAACTTCTTTATTAGATACACTAACAATTGTTTCGGCTATGATAATGGCCTCATAGCCGAAACAAATGTTAGTGTATCTAATAAAGAAGTTGTGAAACTGAGCCAAGCGTTTATTTTCGAATAATTAATTAAGTTATTACAAAATGTTTCACCAAGAAATATCTGCGAAGTCAACCAATGAAATAACCAATCTAAGCTATTCCAAAATAATATGTTTCTATAAAATATATATTTCGATTTTATTGCCAAGTGTACCATCATATACCTATATAATGTAATGATGGCACACTATACATACAGGCTATTCACACTTAAACACGCACCATTGGTAACTCCGTTATTATTGGAGCTACGAATTCGTCCAAATTAGCAAACTAGTAGGATTTTTCCTGGCGGTTACGACGATGATCACAAAAAAACAATTGAACGTCGCATTTTTCAGATATTTGACAAAATGTAATTTTTTAAATGGAACACCCTATATATTTTTATGCGGTTGAATAAAAAATTTAGTTCTGAATAAAAATGTTTAAATACATTATCTCAAAAAAATTTAAAATAAAAAAGTTATCACGTGATTTCTTAAACATTGCATTTTGTTTAAAAAAAATTATGAAAGACGTAGCATGTTTCACATGTTTATCCAATTGAAGTCATCTTCAGATATTAAATAAAATAATATCATAAACATCCTTAAAATTTGCTTACTTTATCACTAAAACGTAAGTTTTCAAATGAGATACCGTGCATTTTTAGGGATTTAAGATTTGTTTTTAGGGATGCCTAACGAAATTTGTAATTAAATAATATGTACCGATTATTGTATACTATTCTCTTGTTGAACGGATGAAAAACATTTTTGTATAGGTCCTAGAATGTTTGTTCATAATATTCCTAAATGAATTCAAACGAAACGTTGTGTTTTTAACGAAATTTATTTTGATTTCGTCCACGAAACTTAAGAATAACAAATAAAAGAATAATAAACACTATCAATCAACATACATAACTAAAATAGATGTTCGAAGGTACCACCTTCTTGGTCCAGACACTTGCGGGCTCTTTTCTGAGTACAGCGCGTGGCTTTGAGAAGGGTCCTTCCATCAATATTCCGAATAATGGCCGTAATGTTATTTTGAAGTTTTTCCACATTTTGGTAACGATGTTTGTAAACTTCATTTTTCACTCGGCCCCATAAAAAAAATCTAGCGGAGTTAGATCTGGTGAGCTTGGGGGGCACAGAACTGGTCCATGAGTTCCAATCCAACGGGGTCCAAACAGTCTCTCCAGTAATGCGTTAACGATATGGTGATTATGAGCCGGTGCACCGTCTTGTTGGAAGTATATCCGCGGCCTATCCATCAAGTTCACGTTGTCCACGAAATCTTCCAATACATGAGACATAAAGTCCTCATATCTCTCTCCCGTTAATGAGCCGCGGTAAAAAAAAAGGACCCACAATTTTAGATCCAATCATACCACACCAAACATTAAGGCTGAACCGATGTTGTGGATTAGTGGGATGAGTCAAAAAAGGATTTTCCCGACTCCAAAAATGATAGTTTTTTCGATTAAACATTCCCTTATTAGAGAAGTTACTCTCATCCGACCATAAAACATATCGAGGAAAATTTGGATCTTCTTCACATTTATGTAGGAACCATTCACAAAATTCCATTCTTCTTATATCATCATTAAGATGCAAAGTTTGTACTGGCCGATATTTGTATGGCTCAAAATTATATTTTTTCAAAATTTTATGAATCGTTCCCAATGAAAGGACTATTTCTCTTGCCAATTCTCTAATTGAATTGTTAGCATACGCCTCAAAATATCCCAGTACATTTATCTCTACTTCCTCACTAACCACAAATTGCTTCTTCGTTCTATTCTTCTTGAAAACCTCTTCGTTTCGCCGAAATTGTCTGTATAATTCCAAGAAATATCTTCTTTGAGGAATCGCGCGCTCGGGAAACATTGCGCTATAATGTTCGCGAGCTCTACTAGTGTTTTTTCTCTGAAATATGTAAGCTTCCATAATATCACATTTTTCCTCATGTGTGAAAACCATTTTTATTAGAAGAAAACAGCAAAATAACAATGCGAATTTTAAAACATTGACAGATTAATTTGACGGATTGTTATTGAATATTTTTTTTATTGGTGCCTATTTGATCAAAATTGTAACAACTATTGTATTGTAGGCTAATTTCATTTTCTCTTTTCCTTTTTTTCTGAGTGGAATTTTAAATTATACTGTCCCATTTTAAAATGGGTACTTTTCTGATTATCTCGGGAATATGCCCCTTTAAAGAAATCACGTGATAACTTTTTATTTTCAATTTTCTTGAGATAATGTATTGAAAAATTTTTGTTCAGAACTAAATTCTTTATTCAACTGCATAAAAATATATAGGGTGTTCCATTTAAAAAATTACATTTTGTCAAATATCTGAAAAACGCGACGTTCAATTGTTTTTTTGTTTTTATCGTCGTAACCGCCAGGAAAAATCCTACTAGTTTGCTAATTTGGACGAATTCGTAGCTCCAATAATAACGGAGTTACCAATGGTGCGGGTTTAAGTGTGAACACCTTGTATATGGTAATGATGGCATAGGTAGATACTAATTATTTACAATAGATAAAAAAATTAATGCAAGCAGGATTTTCATCATCAGTCATCTTGAAATTGTGGTACATTTGGATCCAGATTTTTATAACTATCAACATCAAATTCAACCCTTTTCTTAATTTTTCTTGGGGACTTTCTCTGTTCTTTTGCTTTTTGGTCTGCTTCCTTGAGTTTTAGTAGTTCAATAGTGGGTGTTTTATTCAAAACACCTTGCGTATCTGATCTTTTGCGTTTTCTCTGTTTCAGTATTGAATCCATTTGAGGGACTGGTGATAATTCTTGTATAAAATCAGTCGCATTTGAAGAAGTCACTGGAATCTTTATTGATGACACGCTACTTACTTCAACTACAGAAGATTCTGATAAGTTTTTCTGACCTATACAGAAATTTCCTATCGCATTTATACAACAAACTACTGTGAAATGCTGACCTCTTTCAGCAGCAGTTAATGAGCCTACTTGATTCTTTCCTTTGCTGGCAAAAATGTTGTCAGAACGAGATTGGACAGCGGACAATCCAGATTAGTCCATGTTAAAAATTTGTTCAGGCGTAAATTTGTATTCTTCAATTACTTTTGTCAAATTTTCAAAATATGCTTTGATATTTGGTCTATTGAATGCTTGAGCTCGTGCAAGAGAGATTGCTTCAGGAATTCGGAGACTTATGGAAGGATTTCTCTTTAGAAAGCTACGAGGCCAGTCCCACCCAGCTAATTCTTTTGTGCTATTAAAGTTATGTTTTAGACTTAGCTTTTCAGCAAGTTGAAAAGCTAATTTTCTCACATCAGTACACGTTAATCCAAAGAACCTTAGTTCTAATATTTTTATATGGTCAACTATTTATTTTTCTCTTTCTTTATTAAAGATAGGTAATCTACCTCCCAAAAATCCTACATCATTACCTTTTAGCACCTTATTACTATCCGAAACCCTTCGCCGAAGTGTTCTTGTTGGAACATTAAATGTCTTCGAAGCGAATTTTCATCTCATATGTTTTGAACTTATAGCATCTATAGCTTTTCCCATATTAGCAGCTGACCATTCCTGGCTTTTGGAAGATTTTTCTTTGCTAGTGCTTTGACAAACTGTCCAATCAATCCTAATTTAATGTGCAGAGGGGGTCCGTGCTGCTATTCTTTTATTTGGTAATGATGCTGAACTGCTCGGCTATCCCACAGACACAAAAACCAACAATACTTGGTAAACCCTGATTGCAGTCCAAGTAATAAGGAAATAACCTTAACTGTTATCGCTTGGACAGATAAGATATAAACAAGCAAATTAGGTCATTACTAAACCCAAAATCCCTCAGCTTTGAAGAGAAAATAGTTATCCCACACCCTGAACTCAAGCAATCATTGACTTATTGTATATATAAACAGCAACAAATTGCTTCCAGCATCATGAAATGATTGTATCAATCTTAAAGTATTGTTTTCTGTTTGTCAAAATCTGTCAAAATCTTGTACTCACGTTAAGTTGGTTTAAAATATTCTATCGAATATCTTCTTTTAATTTTTCTTTTGTTATTTTGGAAACCTTTGGGAAGATATTTAAAACCTCCACTATCTTGATGCAGTGCCATTACAAAGTATTATGATCTTTCCTTTTGCTTAATGTCATGGTTGTTCATGTCACGGCTATTCCCAAGACATAAAATGTAACCATAATGTAATATTTTCATGTTTTCGTAAGTTTCCTTGGAAATTTACGAAAACTTGAACAATCTACAAGAACTGGTGTATACCAAAAGCAGCCTATCTTCTTCCTAAAGCGTAGCAACGAACTAAACTAGAATAACAATCCACACTATGTGTAAATAAGTCTCTACCTGCATTTTTTTCGTAATCAGAGGCAAGCCAATATTAGCGCATTAAGATTAATTTTGTTGACCAGTGAGGAAACAATACTTGGTGTGTGTGTATTATTATGTCCTCTATATTTGCTGTTGATCTTCAACTTAAACTTTCTACATGTTTTTTTTTTGGGTAACAGTACTGCTTGTTCACAGCTATTAGGTTAAGTTCCAATAAATTTCAATGTTTCTAGATCGTTGTGTTGCCCATACACTTTTTGTGATTTTATTACGATCTAAGTAGGACGAATATTTTCGACACTCACTAATTTAAATCACTTGTAATAATTATAATTCAAGTATCTATGCATTTAAATGACATTCACCCTGGGTAAATTTCACAATCCACATCTGAACTAAAACTTTCTTTCTTGTCTTTTTTTGGATTATACGTAGTAATTTAATCTAGAAATTATTCCATTTACTCTAATTTCTTTATTTTATATTCTACTGCGAATTAAACGAAAACGACCTTGACGTTTTAGATGTTACTAATTTTTATGTCGTCTATTTTATTATGTTGTAAATTAATTACTATAATTATTAGTTCAACTATATTTATACTTAATATTAATATAAACATATTACTGTGATGATTGTTGTAAAAATAATGTGTGCAGAAATTACGCTTTTGTGGATTGTTAAATTACTTACTTTTTATGCTATTTATAATTAATTATGCACTCTTATATCCCTAAGGCACTCTTTTAGTATCAATTCATTGATAACAGTAGTATCTTTCTTGAGCTGTAGATTAATAAATAAATTAACTTCTAATATAAAGATACTTAATCTATATTGATAGAATGGTTTTTAGTTTTAAAAAGCGTCATTTAAAAAAGGGGGTGAAAGAAAAATGTGAACAATACCCGCACAAAAACAATTGCGATCCAATGTGCAAGCAGTGACGAGAAATTGATTTTCCTCGAGTCCGACCCTGTCGCAGTTAGTACACAAACATAATAATTTTCATATAGAGGACTTTAAGTTTCAAAATAATATACTTCTGTTTAACAAAAAAAAGCGTGGTAATGGACCGAGGTTGTCGACATTTTCCACATAAAAGCGAACTATTCACACAGAAAAAAAATGAGGTGTGGCCACCACACGACTTTCTTATGCGTATGAGCGTTTCAAACTATACAATTTTAAGAATTTTTTTATACAAAAATTATTCAAAATCCTATTCTAAGTAGGGTAAGGTTGCTTTAGTCGTACCGCAGCCTAACTCGTACTGCAGTAATATCTAATCTCACGTTTACAGAAAACTAATTCAAGTAGTATAGAATTGAACAATATAGTGGTGTGAGTAAGTAAAAACTAGTGGGTTGCCCGCCGATTGTCGTGACAGAAGAAATAGTTAAAAGGTAAGTTTTTTAACAGTTCTTATTAAATTTTCTTGTTCATTTGTAAGCCATTACAGAAAAGGATATGATGATAAAGTTATTTTTTCGATTCATATCTGTTTTCGTGGTTTTCTGTAATTCATTTGAACATGATAAAATGGTAGAAACTTTTTAGGTTATGCCAGTAATATTAGGTTGAATCTTGAAAAGTCTTGTTGCTTAAGTCGTACCTGTGGAGAATTCGTTAGTCGTACCGGTACGACTTAGGTGTTGATCGAAGTTATTTACAAAGCTAATTTTTTTTTAGCTGATCAAGATGACGAAGAGAATTTACAATACGTGGAAGCAGGAAGACATGGACGAAGCTTTACTAAAACATCGGAATGGCGAAATTGGATTTAATGAAGTATGTAGGAGATACAAGATACCAAAGCCTACATTTCGACGTCATTTGAAGGGTTTAAATAAAACAACAAAATTTGGAAGACCTAATGATTTGACAACAGAAATGGAAGATGAATTAGCACAACATATAATTAATCTAGAGTCTACTTTCTTTGGATTAACTATCACTGAATTAAGGCGACTTGCATACCAACTTGCTGAGAAGTATCATGTACCTCATCGTTTCAACAACGAGAAGAAAATAGCTGGTAAAAAATGGTTTTACCGCTTTATGAAAGAGCATCCCACTTTGTCGTTGAGAGTCCCCGAAGCAACTTCCATGGCCAGAAGTAAAGGGTTTAATAAAGAGCGCGTTAATGATTTTTTTGATAAATATGAGAAAATACTAGATGAACAGAAGTTTACTGCTGACCAAATATACAATGTCGATGAGACAGCATTATCCACGGTTCACAAACCTTCTAAAGTAATTGCCCAAAAAGGCAAACATCAAGTAGGCGCAATCACCAGCGGAGAAAGGGGTCTTACAACGACATGTGTATGTGCAATGAGTGCAGCAGGCGAATTTATTCCGCCAATGTTGATATTTAAGCGCGGCAGAATGAATGACATCCTAAAAAAAGGAGCTCCACCGAACACGGCATTTGGATGCTCTAAAAATGGATGGATAACATCCGAACTGTTTGTCCAATGGCTAGAACATTTTATAAAATACACAAAATTAGAAAAAAGGAACCAGAAACAAATTTTGCTTTTACTAGATGGCCACAGCACACACACAAAAAATTTAGAAGCAATTCAGCTTGCTCGTGATTATGGTATAATCATGCTATCCTTTCCTGCTCACACGACACATCGTCTGCAGCCATTGGATAGATCGTTCTTTAAATCACTAAAAAACAGCTACAATGAAGCGGCATCTTGTTGGCTACGTTCAAATCCTGGCAACGTTATAAAACAAGCTAACATTGCGGAACTCCTTGGTAGTGCATACCCCAGATCAGTTCGTATGGACATAGCACTAAATGGTTTTAAGGCAACAGGTTTGTGGCCATGTGATAGAAATGTCATCAAAGACGAGGACTTTGTAGCTGCTGTGCACATTGTTGAGCAACCAGACCAAGAGTCTGCTAATTCTGATACAAATGAAGCAACAGAGCAACCCAGAAATACATTTCTATCTACTAAAGTTACATCGCCACCTAGAGTTGCAACCCCACCATTAAGTGTATCACCTCCTATAGTCGTGACGCCACCGCCAAACATTGAATTGCTGCTTAATATTGGAACACCACTAAGTGTTTTACCTGGACCTTCGACGAGTTCTCAAGAATCTGTACCCGAAAACAATAGTGAAACGGTTAATGTAATTAATCGTCAACAAATAAAATCTGATTTGCACACTTTATCTCCTATCCCTCGTATGACGATAGTTATAAACAAAATGAAGAAGGGAACGAAACCAACAATGGAACTCACTTCAAGTCCTTATAAAAACGAAATGATAGCCAAAGAAACCACAAATAAAAAAAAGAAGCCTACGCAGGATTTAAACAAAGGCAAAGTAGAAAAAGTAAAGAAGCAAACTGTGAAAAAAAGAAAGATTGATGAACAGTTTAAGAAGAATAAAAAAATTAAAGATAAAGGCAATTGGTTCTGTCAACTATGCAAAGAAAACAGCGAAGAAAATATGATTCAGTGCATGGAATGCAAAGGGTGGATACATGACTTATGTGCTGGCGTGGAGAGTAACATTAAGAAATATATTTGTGATATTTGTGTTCAAAAAAACTAATTTTCTATTTCCCAATTTTAAGTAATTTGATTTGTTAAGAATTTATATTTTGTTTTCCATGTATAATTTCATTTAGTTAAATAAATAAATAAATCGTCGCTGACCTGTTATTCTAAGTACGACTTAGGCTATAGGGGGTACGAATTAGGAAACTAGGCGCCTTAATCGTACCGATGTTACTTTTTAAAAAAACGGTCAAAACTCATTTAGACAAAAGATTTTTGTGTTTTAATGAAAATAGTTTGATAGCCTAATGAACAAAGATTCAGCGGATGCAAAATAAAATGTTTCATTTAAATTAACCTAAAAACCACAGTAGTTTTTTCTTAGGGGGTACGACGTAAGCAACCTTACCCTACTTCTATTCTCTTAATAAATCTCTATAGAATGCATACTTTGCAAGATATTATCAAAAAAGTGCTACTCGCTAAGAGTAAAAGTGCTACTTCCGGTTCGAATTTTGAAATTTCATTTATACAAAAAATATTTAAAATCCAGTTCTAAATACTTTTGTACTCTTGATAAATATATATAGAATGCATAACTTACGACATATTTGCAAAAAATCGCTATTCGATAAGAGTACAAGTGGTACTTCCGGTCTGAATTTTGAGATTTTTTTATACAAAAGATATTGAAAATTATGTTTTAAATACTTTTATACTCATAACGTACTTGTCTAATAAGCATGACTTGCGAGATATTCGCAAAAAACTGATTTTCGATAAGAGTAAAAGACATACTTCCGGTTGGAATTTCAAAAAACCTTTTTTAAGATAATTTGTCTCAAAATTATTTTTAAGTACATATAAATTCTTTATAAATTTGTTTAAACTTAGAAGTTAACGAAATATTTGCAAAATTCGATTTTTTCACTGAAGTAAACTGCTACTTCCGGTCTACCGACTTTACTGAAAAACTAATCAGATCTCAAGGGGGAGATTATACACGTAAATACAAAATTTGGAATTGATAGATATAGTGGTTTGACAGCTATCGTGGTCATAGACACACAGACGGACAGACAGACACACAGACATTTTTTTAAAACCACATTTTCGGTATCAGGGGACCTCAAAACGTGGACATCTGCAAAAATCTCGAGGTCCAAAATTTTCATCATCATAATATTTCCTTATACTGCGTATAAGAAAGGAAAAACATCACCATAGAAAATCTTTTCAGCTGCCTTTCTCAAAGGTTGTAATTAATTGCATTTTATCGTTTTTTTGGAAAAACTTTAAACTGGAATTACTAGTGGTATTTACGAAAATGCGTATAGGATAAACAAAGTTATGGACCGACTTTAACTACATTTTGACCCTAAAAATGTAGAAGTTTTTGATGAGTTAGAAATACATTTCTTTTTACTTTCTTATACGTAGTATAAGGAAGTATTGTGATGATGAAAATTTTCGACCTCGAGATTTTTGCAGATGTCCCACGTTTTGAGGTCCCCTGATACCAAAAAAGTGGTTTTTAAAAAATGTCTGTGTGTCTCTGTGTGTGTGTGTGTGTGTGTGTGTGTCTGTGTGTGTGTGACCACGATAGCGGTCAAACCGCTGTAGATATCAATTCCAAATTTTGTATTTACATGTATAATCTGCCTCTTGAGAACTGATTAGATTTTGAGCAAAATCGGCAGACCGGAAGTAGTAGTTTACTTCAGTGAAAAAATCGAAATTTGCAAATATTTCGTCAATTACTAAGTTTAAACAAATTTATAAAGAATTCATATGTACTTAGAATTAAGTTTGAAACAAATTGTCTTAAAAAAGTTTTTCGAAATTCCAACCGGAAGTAGGTCTTTTACTCTTATCGAAAATCAGTTTTTTGCGAATATCTCGCAAGTCATGCTTTTAAGACAAATACGTTACGAGTATAAAAGTATTTAAAACATCATTTTCAATATCTTTTATATAAAAAAAATTTCAAAATTCTGACCGGAAGTACCACTTTTACTCTTATCGAATAGCGATTTTTTGCAAATATGTCGTAAGTTATGCGTTCTATATATATTTATCAAGAGTACAAAAGTATTTAGAGTTAGATATGGAATAATTTTTGTATAAATGAAATTTCAAAATTCGGACCGGAAGTAACACTTTCATACGTATAAGAAAGTCGTGTGGTGGCCACACCTCATTTTTTGATTTTCAGTTAAACATTTATACGTATTCTTTATACTCGCATAGCCTGGCACCTATTTAGTTTTAACCCTGTATATCAGCGTCTCAGAAATAAAGTATGTTAGGTCACCATAATTTTTCAAGAGATGTGTGTAAAACTGATGTTTAGAAACTGGGTACCAACTATACCAACTATAATTTGTTTAAACAAACTGTTTTAGCTTTTTCAAATTATGATTTTAATGTGACTTTCTATTCAGCATATATTGTAACTTCGTTTTATAATTTTTTTAATAATATTTATTTGTTATTATTTTGAAAAATGGGTTTACAAAATAAGATTTATTTTTATAACAAACACAAACAACAAATAATTTTTCTTTAATTTTGAATAATACTAATCTTCCCCATTGGCGTTCTTTGAGTGTTCCAAATTCTGGTGGAACGAATGAAAAGTCTTTGGGAATCAATTTAAGTAGAGCCAATAAGTGTTTATATTTTTTGGAACTTATTCCTTTGAATAGCTCTGATGGCAGATATTGGAGAGTATGTGTCCTCTCTCTACGATTTTCATTAAGATCAATTTTGTTAAAATCATTAAGGGGATATTAAAGCGCTCAAGAAAGCAAGATATCGAATTTATCAGTTTTTTTTACTATTGTTCAAGATAGAAATGTGAAATTTTCTGTGCAACTCCAACCATCTATTTTTTTTATTCCAAATTAGAGTAAAATGTACGTGTGTTTCTAGGTGAAAATCTGAAATAATTAAATTAAATTGATCAAAACGGATGTAATTCCCGTGTAGACCAATGTTTTCTTGTGAGATATAGCTTTTTGAATTGCGGAAAAAAGTTTAATTTGAGTAATTAAATTTAGAAATTCCGGAATGGTGCGGTACTGAATTATTTGTATTTTAGCAGCGCCTTCAGCTGTAATTTTTCTCTGTATTCGGGTGACGGAAAACAACACATTCATTTCAAATATATGAGAGTGAGATGGCTTGCATTTGGCGCCTCCTACGGGCGAACACCTCAAAAAGCAATTATAGTCAATTCCAAAATACAAATCGACTTTAATATCTCCTTAATGAAGGTAATAGTGTAAAATATCTTTGCTCTCGGCTCTCACTTGCAAATACACAATATTAGAAACTAAATATTGTTAGTTTGTATTGAACTTTTTTTTATCATAAAAGGATAATTCGGCTTTTTTGATATTTATAAAATTATGTTTTCGATAGAAATTGCGTTTTTCTACAATTCTAACTAGCTTTTGCCAATCCTGCAGCACCGTAATTTATAATTGCCTTTGCCTCTTCCATTCTCTTTCAATCACTGAATAAACTGAATTCACCTCCAAGCGCGTATGACCAAAAATGTGTGATTTATTGTTTCTAATTGTGGATGTTTGTCAATGATCTCAAAATAGTATGTAGTCATAGCAATATGCTTGTTCCGAGACGGACAAATTATCAATTTTTGTACAGCTGCTGTCAAAATCCTTGAATTAATCAACACACAACAATAGGTTTTTTGTCTGTAGCGTCATGTAGGTATGTAGTGAAAGGACCAAAGTTTAAATGAATATAATCTTAAGGCTGTATTACACTTACCAAGTTCTTGGCCAAGTTATTGACCAAGAACTTGGTCAAGTTAAAATTGACGACAAGTCGTGTATTACACTTGTCAAGTCGACTTGATCAATTTCTTGGCCAAGAACTTGGTGGCTTAGAACATGTTATATTTTTCCTCTCAACTTGATCAAGTTAGTGATTTCTAGTAATATTCATGTTATAAAGTTTTTTTGCCAACTGTGTAAAATGAAAACACAAATTCCATTTTAGAATAATGTTAAAAGTGACATGTTAATTTGATACTTCTTGAAAGAATTGTATGCGTAAATTATTTATTTTCTTTTGTATCTCTCGAGCAGTAATTTTTACATTCAATATCAAACACAAATCTTCGGTAACTTTACTAATTTTTTTATTTCGTACTTTTGCACTATTGGTACTGATAATTTACCTAAAAACTTGACCAAGAAATTGATAAGTGTAAAACAGTCAAGGTCAACAATAACTTGATCAAGAACTTGCCGACAATTTCTTGACCAATAACTTGGTCAAGAACTTGGTAAGTGTAATACAGCCTTTATAAATATTAGTAAGGACTGGTATGAGCAGACACTTTCCCAAATCGGTCGTAATAACTTTTTGAGATGAATCTTGGATTTCTTGAGTTGATAGAGAGTGGGTAATTGCTTTAATACATCAAAACCCTATTTCCTATATATCGAAAAAAAAGGGAAGGCTAACTTCTCACTTTTGATTTCGTTTTTTTCCGAATATATTTTGATATATAGGATCGAATATAGATATTTATATATATAAAAAAAACTAATATATAAAAATAATGCACTGTTGATAGAACATTTTCGGATAAAGTTACCCATGTAAGACTTTTCGAATTTTGTATTTTAAGTTGACTAGAAAGAAAATCGAATAGAATGCAGGTAGTCTAATTCACATTTTATTACGAAATTACTACACAAATCGTGTACCCACGCAGAATATAAGTCAAACAATAGATGTGAAAAATTTACTGAAAAAATTACGTTTCCATTCCCTAATTTTGCAGTGAAATATCAACGAGTACACATCCATACGAGGGAAGCTGATCAATTGCTGTACCTAGCATAGATGGCGTTGACTACCATCACAGACTAAACAACCCAGACCGGCAACTACTTGAAAAAAAAATATCCAAGATCTTCTATCCTTGTCACATATCAGTGAACTTGGTACGAAGATGGCGCTAGCAGCATATTGGCGCTAAATTTGAAATGAGCTTGTTTTTAGAATACGCTTATTAAATACGTTATTTATGTAACAGAACATACACAAAACTTACTAAAACTATGGTAATAAATATTACTTACTGTAACAATTATAGCCATAGTTTGAGCATCTTATGTGTAATTTTGTGGTGTTACATATTAAATATGTGATACGAAGTATAAATATTAATCTTTACTTACATGTATTATAACACCCCTCTTACGGTGACCTATTAGACACAACAAACTACTACTCTATATAAGTTAAGAGAAATATAATAATCTAATAAGTGAAAACTGTCAAGCAAAACATAGGGATATAAAAATAGTTTTTATTGATACCTACATATACTTATACAATAAAACATAATAAAATTAAATTAAACAATCAGTAATGAGAAGACAAAAATAATACAAATTTTATGTAATATGACAAATAAAAACAAAACTAATATATACCAAAAGGAACAAATTCAGCAATGTATCAGGTGTAAAATGAAGACTACAAATCCTATAATTCTGGAGGTGTTCTCATGTAAAAACCATCGCCATTGCCTTTTGCCATAATCTTGACCTGAATTTATAAAAAAAATACCATGCAAAAAGGACTAATATGATGACAAAGAAATTTTGTAATATACATATTTAAAGCACAACTGTACAATATTTATACTCACTTGTCGACATTTGCAGGAAACCTGTGCATTTTGTTAACTTCATCCTGCCCAAAACAGCACACTAAACACTTGGACACCATATTTGTATCAACATATAATTAATACGATGTACGACAAAGGATTGCAAAAATATGTCAAAGGTGTCAAATTTTAAATGAAGTTTTGAATGACATAACCACAGCATAACAAACATTTCAATTGACGCTAGCGCCATCTCATCTCCAAGTTCAGTGAATCTGACAAAGATGGTAGAGTATTGAAGTTTACGTTTGCTAAACAAGGATGAGTACTCTGGATAAAATCTAGGATTAAGTTGCCGGTCTGGGTTGTTTAGTCTGTGCTACCATGTCTAAAACTGTTGTCATTCGAAGTATCACTTATTGGTGTTAGTCAATGTAAAATATCGTGTCTCTGTCCCTTTGCATATACAAAATATACTTTATTTCTCTTGACGTGTTCTAATTTAACAAAAATGGATAAAAGTGAAGCAAGAACTGGGATAAAATATCTCTTTAAAAAATAGTTGTCACCACAAAACTAACTGTGGTTACCGATGACAACATTGATTTCTTTCATGGTACTAAACGATAGAAGAACTACCGTTAGGTTTATAGCGGTGGCATGTGGCATTCTCTGATGGAAGTGTTGTAAAAATATTGCTCGATGCAATGGGTTTCAAAAGAGTTTCTGCACGTGTATCCATCAAGTTACAGCTGAGACGAATTTGGCGATAATTAACTGAGATCCAAATGATTTTTTGCAAAAACTTGTTATAGTACTTAAAACTTGGTTTTTTCGGGGTTTTAATGGGGTTCTTTTTGTCAATTTTTTTACCATGTCGGCGTACTGCAACAAGTGAATCTTACGCAAATTTAATTTCATAAGTTTGAAGAAGAAAATTGAGACGAGGAGTGCTCTTTCACCAAGCCTAGGTCTACAAAAGCAGTGTTTCAATGGCTGCCATTCACAATGCTGGGTTTAAAATTTTTGAACAACCCCCCTATTCCCCCGATTTGTCTCCTAGGGAGTACCATCTATCTAAAATTAAAAGAACATCTTCGGGGAAGGAGAGAGATTTTTTTGCAAACGAAATTTGGCAATTAAAAATCGATATACAAAAAGTATTAACCTTCTGGGGATTATGTTGAAAAATAAAAAATTTTCGTTTTTCTCAGTTGTTTACTTCTATACAGGGTGAGTCATTAGTAGCCGCTTCTTTGATTGCTCTTTTGTGTTTTAAAAGAAAAAACAATTAGTGGAAGATTCATGGTTGCTTGGGGCGCATATTCTAAAAATACTTTAAGCTCTGACGCACTTCCGGTTTCAACGGAAATGCATGAAATTTAATTTTTTTAAACGACAAAAAATTTTTTTTCATTGCTTTTAAAAGTAAAAACATTAACTTTGGTGGTGCTTGTAGCCAAGAAAATTCTGCATCATTTGGTTAGATGAAAGAAATTTTCAGAAAAGCTTACATTTATGTCAATGGGCAGCAGATAAATTATCCTGGCTTTCTCATTTTTTTGTTGTTTACCGACGAAGCCACCTTCTATTAAAGTGAATACGTTTATCGTCACAATTTTCGTTATTATAACACATAAAAACTCCCACTTTATCACACCTGCAAACTTTCAAAACCGTTGGTCATTAAATGTGTGGGGAGAAATAGTGGGTAGTTACATAATTGGACCTTATTTCTTTGACGAAAATGTTAATGGAAGAGAGTATCCTCACTTTCTACGGACGGATTTTCAAAACTTTTTGAAGACAAATTCAAATATGTCAGAAAACATAAACTTTATTTTATTTCATTATTAACCAACAGTGTAAAAAATAAAATACTGCAACTGGACATTGCCGGAATTAAAAATTTGAAATGCGATGCTCTTCATTCTGTAAAATTATTACTTTTGGGATAGTTGGATTTAACATTTACTTTGTTTGGCAGTTGACTAAGGAAGTCGGGCCCCATTCCTGCCTTCCATTGGTTGAACGAATATTTTGGTGCATAGAACAACAGCGCTCGTAGTCCTTTAATTGACCGCTAATTGCTCCTATAGTGATTATCTCAGAAATTACAAAAGATAGTTATAGGACATTGTTAACAAAAATGAAAGAGAATAAAAAAAGGAATAAACTGCCTCAATAAAATATTGAGTGTTCCATTAAAAAAAATTAGTTCTTGGTATGTGAAAATTTCAGGATGTAGGCTTTGAAAAAATAACATTTTTTGACGTATTGTTGAGTGCAACTTATACCAAATGATGCAGAATTTTCTTGGCTACAAGCACCACCAAAGTTAATGTTTTTACTTTTAAAAACAATATGAAAATTATTTTTTTCTGAACACGTGTTTTGGTCAAATATTTTCAAAAAAAATTAATAACTTAAAAAGTATTGGCTCAATTTTGAAAAAGAAAAACAGTTATACAGACAATTTAAAGCAGTACTAGAAAATTCAAAAATATATAGGGTGAGATATTTAAAAAAAAATAAGTTCCGTGCATTTCCATAGGAACCGGAAGTGCGTCAGAGCCTAAAGTATTTTTACACTATGCGCCACAAGCAACCATGGATCTTGCACTAACTGTTGATTCTGTTATTTAAAACACAAAACAGCAATCGAAGGAGCGGCTACTAATAACTCACCCTGTATTATGTATAATAATTATTGGTGAACTCATATATTATTCTATTGCGTCCAGTGCAAATTGAAAGCAGCCACGAAATGCGAAAAATGTTACACGGATAGCTTTACAAAACAGAGAAGAAATCAACAGTTGCAGGTATTTAACAAAAAAAAAATTAAATTAAACAAATAATTTAAAGATCTTAGAGAATAAATGCGTCCTATCATAATTTGCTATACGGGCTTATTATACAAAACAATCATTGAAAAATTAGCAAACTTAGATGTTCCTAGACTATTGGAAACATTGCATAACTTTATTTAACTTTCAATGTAGAACACCGAACTCTACAAAAAGTGCTTTCTATATGGTTACAAACAATTATTCGTTGTATGTATATTAACACTTATCGTTTATTGAGGAAGGACATTCATACGTCTGGATAAGTTATTACATAATTAGGTTTGCGTAAAAAAAACTCTTTAATCCGAGCAAGGCCAATTATGGCCAATGAATAATCAGATTTTAATTTTGTTTGGAGATACATTCAAAATGTCTCATATACATTTCTAAAGTCATCATTTAAATATTCCTTTTCTTTTTAATATTTCCTGGAACATTTCTGTTCAAGTTCACGATCAAGTTCCGGACAGTGTTCAAAAGAAAAGTGTACCTACTAGAATTATAGATATTTGTCTACTTTACATTTGTGAAAGGTCGCTGGGAGAAAAATGACATTGAATTGTGTTATTCATTGAATTGTTTTTAACATTCTTACAGGCGACAAGAAAAAAATACACAGATACTCTAGGAAATACGTACTTATTTGTATTATTGGAAAACGTGACTGTCAAATTGTTAGAGTAATATCTTATTTTTAGCAAGGTCGTATTTCTTGTTTAATAATAAAAAATTAAGTTCCTAGCGTATTTTAATATTAGTACTTATATTGACTTCTAAAATTAGATCACTACGAACGAATAGGACACACGAGTTAGAAACGTTTTTGCTTTAAAATTTAAAGCTGGGTCTGTCCGATATGTACATACATATTTCACCGAGTTCCTGCCTTCCCAGGCGGATATAGCATTTCTTTGTACCAGTGCGGTCCGAATTTATAAAATAGTGCACAAACATCAAGTCATTGCTTTCATTCAGCAGACGGATCGGGAACCGATTCCGCTCCAACCGTTCACTTCACAACAGTTGAGTGTTCGCTGGACAGGACCGCTCACCTTTATGTGATCGTCTGTCAGCTGCTATTTTTCATTGCTGCCATATATTAAAATTATATAAATTAAACCGAATAAACAATAATAATAAATTGTTTTTCTGCATTAAGTTTTGTCGTAGTTTTTAGTGTAAGGGCTGGCTTTTCCAACCCCGACTAAAATACTGGGTGTACTCCAATATTATAATACATTTATTTCTGCACAATACCTTTAATTTGTTGTATCTTACTTTTCTAGTAAGTTTCTTCAAAATTATGTATTAAGTTGGTCTTGGAATGCATCAATGGCGCATGCGTACAGAATACGCTCACTAAGTGAGCGTAGAATTTTTCCGCTCACAAAAATGGCGGCCGCTTCTGAACATGTTCAGAGTGAGCGGTCGTCTACTGGACATGATCACTGAACCGTTGCGCAACTGTTGTGTCTGCTGAATGAAAGCATTTCTAAGATCTCTTGTGCAAAGCATTTCTAAGATCTCTTGTGCAATATATCATGTGTTTCTTAATAACATGATAATATTTAAGGGCGTTATTCTTGGGTCCATTTTGTGAAAAAAACTTCTTATGAACATATGTCCTAAATGTCTTAAGTCTTGAACTGTAGGGTGCTAAAGTTTAAAAGAAAAAAAAATTTTTTTTAACGTAAAGGTTTTTTGGGTGCTGATAAAAACTAAAACGCACATTTATTGCAAACTTTTTCTCGTAAACGGTTCATTTTAACGACAATAAGCAAGATTACCTTTTTTATAATCTATGGTTCAAGCTATCCAGTTTAATATTTTTAAAGTCTTTATCATACAGGGTGTTAAAAATTTAGGCATTAAGTTGTAAAGATTAGCCCGCCACTGGTAAACTAGTCCATCACATTAAATTTTTATTGAACTATATTAATTACTTTAAAAGTAATTCAATAAAAACCGATTTCCAGCGGCGTCTTTCAGGGACGCATATCTCCGTAGGAGGGGCCTGTTGGAAATTTTTTTATAGGAACTTGTCATCTTATTTGTTCATGTTCTATCTGCATCCAAGAGATTTCCCACATTTTCCGGGGCACCCTGTAGAAAGTAGTATTAGTAATATGCTTATAGCGTATGGAAAATTAGTTCTTACTTAGAAATTTCAAGATCTGGACTGGAAGTAACACTTTTACTCTTAGCGAGTACCACTTTTTTTGAATATATTGCGAAGTATGCATTCTATACGTTTTTATTAAGAGAATGGAAGTATTTGGAATAGGATTTTGAATAATTTTTCTAAAAAAATTCTTAAAATTGTATAGTTTGAAACGCTCAACGTATAAGAAAATCGTGTGGTGGTCACACCTCACTATTTTACTTTCTTATACGTAGTACAAGGAAGTATTGTGATGATGAAAATTTTCGACCTCGAGATTTTTGCAGATGTCCACGATTTGAAGTCCCCTGATACCAAAAGAACTGGTTTAAATAAATATATAAAGAATTCAAATGTACTCAAAATTAAATTTGAGAAGAAATTTATTCAAAAAGTTTTTCGAAATTCCTATCGGAAGTAAGTAGGTCTTTCACTCATATCGAAAATCAGTTTTTTGCGAATATCTCGTAAGTCATGCATTTTTGACAGGTAAATTTAGAAATTAATTTTCAATACCTTTTGTATGGTTCCAATCGATGGTCAAGAGTACCCATAATACTTTTCAAGATTTATTTGGTTTGCGTGATGGTTTCTTCGCGTAAAAAACATTGTTTAATGAGCATGCGAAATTCGCCTTCTTCCATTTTTACATAGATGTCCGTTTCAAATGGCTGTCACAATAAAACTATTTGACAGATCAGTCTGAAAATTAGGGAGCGTTCTTAGAAACATTCTTCTTGACAAGCTAAATATTGGATTTTAGAGTGCCTTTATAATGAGAGTGATGACACGAGATAGGAAATCAATAAAAACCAAATCGGCCATTATGTAAGTACTCTGTCTGTATCTGTCAAAAGGTAAAGAAACAAATAATTCAGTATTATTACATATGGGTTGATAACCTATAAATTGCGTATTAAATGGATATGTATTTAAAAAGAATTGATAAATAAAGTTAATGATGTGACTGTAAAATACATTTTTGCATAAGACGCCATTATGTGGGTACAATTTGCGTCATCCTATCAGAATTAATCCCATAAGTGTCACCACTCTGATTATAAAGGCACTCTATCGGATTTATGTGGCAGCGCCATCTGTGCTAATTTTCAAGTACTTCTTGACCCGTAATAGCACAGTATAGAGCTGTATAGACACAGTAGTTTCTCTCGCTGTCGGCACCTTTGATGTTTGTGTCCCAAAATAGTACTGCGCATTCACGCACGCGCAACCAGAGGCGTAGTAAATTTTTCTATTCAGGAATAAGCCAGTGACGCAGAACCAAATCGTTTATGAGATAATTACGTTAATCTATTTTTAAAATTATGAAAAAGCTATATCAATAATACAAAAAACGAGGATAAAACACTGCTTTTATTAAGTACATATTACACACGCATTTAAAATGTAATACATTATACGTACAACACAAAAAAAGGCTCCTCTAACCTAAAGATTACTTAAATTTCTTGACACAATTCATCAATGGTGTTGTAAAATTGTTATTTTATTTGAATTGCCACTAACTTTGAAATTTCTATTAGGTGTATAGTCAGTGCCGCGCGGTCTACTTGATTTTTTGGTACCCTGTGGTAAGTGAAACACCTGTGGCATTTTCCTATCCTATTTCTGTATACTTCTTTAAAATAACGAAATTACGTACATATTATTAATTTTAAATTATTAATGTCTAACGATCAGGGGGGATTTTCATCCCCCCAAAAAAATACTGAATTGATGGATATATCAGGCCCTCAAGAGAAATTATACTTTGAAGACACAATCCCGTTAATTCAATGTTTAGAATACCGTATCAAATCCATATCGGATTTAACGTTATTGTCACAAATAGACATTCCAATTTCGATTCTTCCCGAACTACAAAAAACGGTAGAACAAGATTTTTATCTTAAAGATAACACCACGTGCGAGACAGATCTTCGAAACGCTGTTCCTCTTAGCAAAGATGTTTTAAACTTAACATCAAAATTATTAACAGACCTCAAATTAAAAGCCACACAAATTAACTCTAACTTTACAGTGAGTAAATTTCACGTAAAAGATTTACCCCCCTTTGTGGTATATATTGAATCAGTTGATAAAAATGTGGGGCAGTTAAGGGATATGCAGATCGGCAGGCTGTCCATAATAACAATATACAGGGTATTAAAAAAATTGAAAAGAGAGGCAAAAATAAATTAGGCATTGAATTCACTTACTTAAAACATGCAAATGAATTTTTAACATCAAATTTTGCTGCGAAAAATAATTTTAAGACATATATTCCTAATCATCTTGTATCATGTAAAGGTGTTTTGAGACAAATTGACCCCTCTTTAGATGTTGAAACCATTTTAAAAAACCTTAAAACTTGTGACAACAGGGAAATATTAGCTGTTAAACGTTTACGCAGACAAGAAAAAGTTGATAACAAAATTAACTGGGTTAATTCTGCATCTATTATAGTTACATTTCGTGGGAGGAATATACCAAATTTTTGTACACTTTTTTATAATGTTCGCGTTCCAGAGATGTATATACCGTCGGTAATTCAGTGCAGAAACTGCTGCCGATATGGTCACGTTTCTACACAATGCAAATCAAAAAAGAGATGTCCCGCCTGTGCCAAAGAGCATGCTTTAACTGAGTGTGATATGGCCCAGTCTCCTGCTTGTATTTTCTGCCGCCAAAACCACGCCACCACGGAAGAAGGAACAAAATATAGAGACAGAATTTGTCCCGAATTTATTTATCAGGGACAAATTAGGCTGTTCATGGCAAAATATAACTATTCATTTTTTGAGGCAATTTCGATATGTAAAAGAGACTTTGGTTATGATACTGATAAACAATCACAAATTATCCAATTTGACGAAGTTAACTTTCCTGATCTGAATAGAAAGTCACCCCCAATAAATATCAATTCATATCTACCGACCAATACAAACACGTTTTCCAAAATTGTACAACAATAAAATAATTTTACCTTTAGCAAATCTATAAATAAATCACAAGCTCAATTGCCTATTAAAAGAAAGAACCCGTATGACAGCGAAATGTATATGAATAGGAATGGTAGGGTTAGAGAATATTCCTCTGATAAAACCATTCTGGATGGAGGCGTGAGAAAGGTTATCCCCTCTTCCTCGTCTTCAGCTACACCCATAGCGGATATTTCTGCAAACACTGAGCTAATTAATTCCCTGAAAAACGCTTTCCTCTCTAATAAGGATGCTTTATTCAATTTCTTAAAGGAATTTATACCTCCTTCTCATCACGATAAACTTTCATGGATAACAACAACACAGGAAGTTCAAGCAATGATTCATTAAAAATCTTTGTCTGGAATATTAATAGCTTTTCTAAAAACAAAGCGAATTTATTTGCATTTTTAAAAACTTCTAAGCTGAATCCGAGTTTTATAGTTTTAAATGAAACTCGTTTAAGTGAAGGTTCCTTTATTACTACCCCTGGATACAATTCAAGCCATAATTGTAGAGATAATAAGAGTGGTGGCACTTCTATTTTAGTCAGGAAGGGTATCATATTTTCCAGCTTTATACCTGACTGTAACTTACCTGAAAAATGTCAGTTTATTATAACCAAAACAAGTAAAATAACTATTGTTGCTGGTTATATCCCTCCAGATACAAGATTTACCTTACGTAATTGGACAGATATTCTGTGTGCTGTAGAGCCCCCATTTGTTGTAGTGGGGGATTTTAATGCTCATCACCATTCTTGGGGTAGCTCGATAACCAATCAAAGGGGCAGAACCCTTTATCAGTTTTCTGAAGACATGAACATAATTAACTTAAATGATGGTGCCTCCACCTTTCTACTTCCCCCAGGTTCTGGCCCCAGTGTAATTGATTTAGCTTTCTGTTCAGATGACATAGCGCCCGTAAGCTATTCCTATACACATGATGATGTCCTGGGAAGTGACCATTTTCCTGTGATAGTTAACATTCTGTACCCAAATTTAGTGCAATCTTCCAGCACATTTTATCATAAGAAATATAAATATCAGTATGCCAAATGGGACACATTTACGGAGTCAATCTCGCTTGCGCCATGTTTTATTCTTAATAAACCAGAAGATTTTAATATCCATAATAATAGCACACGTACTATGACTCAGCCTTTTACACTTCTCGAATTGCAAACAGCCATCGCCCAAGCGAAGGATACAGCTCCGGGTGTTGATAGGATCTCAAATACTATGATTAAACATCTTCCTATAGAAGCACAAAACTATTTGCTCTGTATGTTTAATAACATGTTATGTGGACAACGGATTCCCTCCGACTGGAAGCGTATTTTGATATGCCCTTTTTTGAAACCTGATAGAGATCCGTTTGATTATAAAAACTTTCGCCCTATTGCTTTACTTCCATGCATAAGGAAACTATTTGAAAGATTAATTCTATACCGTATGGATTGGTGGTGTGAACGACATTACATCTTAGACTCCTGCCAGTTTGGTTTTAGGAAATCCAAATTAACCACTGATAGTTTATGTATCTTAACATCCGATATCTTGTCAGCATTCTCCAAACAAGAGGTCCTCTTTGCCGTTTTCTTGGATGTGTCTAATGCATATGATAATGTTGTTATACAAGTTTTAGTGGACAAGTTAAAACAAATATGTTTGCCTGATAGCATAGTTTTTTGTATTTCTCAACTTATCACAGAAAAGATCTTATCAATAAAAACATCTGATATTTCTAGAATTTCCTATAAAGGCCTCCCACAAGGTAGTATCCTAAGCCCAATTTTATATAATATCTACACGGCAGGCCTCGAGAAATTTATTTCTCCTCATGTAAAATGCCTTCAATATGCTGACGATATAGTTATTTATGCGACAGGTAAAGATATTACTTCAGTTTTCGAAAAAGTACAAACTGGTTTAAATGGGGTCAATGAATGGTTATCGGACAGAGGATTGTCACTGTCAGCCACAAAAACTAAATCTGTTTGGTTTTCAAGGAGAAGAGTGGAGTATGCCTTTCCTTCGGTTTCTCTGGCAAACGAAAACATCCCAATTGTCCAAACTTTCTGTTATCTCGGTTTATGGCTGGACTCTAAACTGAACTGGAAGGTACATGTGTCACATGTAGTCAATACATGTAATAAAGCTGTTAATGTTATTAAATCCCTGTGTAGTAAAAAATGGGGATCTGATCCTAAAACATTACTAATATTATATCGCTCTTTAATTAGATCCAAACTAGAGTAGGTACGCCTCCAGTCTATATGCCTCCTGTGCAAAAACACACCTTTATCGCCTAGATGGAATTCAATATAAGTGTTTAAGGATAATCTTAGGCGCACTTTGCTCCACCCCCACCAATGCTTTACAAATAGAAGCGGTTGAACCCCCACTGATACTCAGATTCATGTTCCTCACAAAGAAATATTTATTGAAAATATTCAACTGTGAAAATACTCAAGTTATTAAAGCTATTGAATCATTGGCCCATAATACGAACAGACAACGCCGAATCCCTATCGTAATATCGTGCCTATCGGAAATTAGTATGTTTAAAAACCTTTTGGATTCCAACAAACTCCATGATATATATAGATTAGATTACTCATTCCAATTTTTCAAACCAAAGACTACATCTTTTCAAACATGTACCACCGATAAAACATCTATACCCGGGAAGAATATCGATCAACAATTTGAGGAATATGCCTCACGAAAATGGTCCTCTCACAATCGCTATTTTACTGATGGATCAGTCCATCAACAGCCTGCCTTAACCTCTGTCGGCATATATTCCCCTACGACAAATTTTACTTATTCAGCTTCCCTTAATCGCTTCTCGTCTATTCTAACTGCAGAGTTGGTTGCTATTTATATATGTGTTTTATATATTATTTCAACTAAGAATAGAGACAATGTGATATTCTCTGATTGTAAGAATGCTATTTTAGCTATTGAGAATGGTCTGAATAACAGAAATAACACTATCGTATGGCGCGTTAGGGAGTGCCTATGGAATGCTGGGAAAAATGGTGTAAATATTGCGCTCTGTTGGATACCCAGTCATGTGGGCATCAGATATAACGAGAAAGCGGATGAGTTAGCCAAATTAGGAAGAAACAAACCTGAATATAATATAAAAAATTGTTTCAAGGATTTCATCCCCCATCTTAGAACGGATCTGTTAAATAAATGGAAGGATTACTGGAGCTCCTCCTCTCACATAAAAGGTAGATTATATGCTCGGACACAAGATTCCATTCCCAGAGTCCCATGGTTCGTACAAATGCCTTTTAAATCTAGAGCTTTCATTACCACAATGTGTAGAGTAAGATTTGGTCATCTTCTTACCCCCCAACACCTACACCGTATCAATATCGTGGAGGATCCCAGATGTGAGTGCGGTATGGTGGGTGATATTAATCATCTTTTCTTCAATTGTCCACTCAAGCATCTCCAGACTAATCGTCTCATAGAAGATCTCATAAACTTAAAAATATACCCCCCATATAATATTTATACAATACTACGTCTTAATTCTTTTAAAATGTATTTGTGTCTATATACCTATCTAGAAAAAAATAAAATTCCTATCTAACTGTTAATCCCAATGTCTATTCCCTCTTTGTGTAGGTATGTTCTGTTCCGAGGCTCCATTTCGGGATGTGTAATGTGTCGCCGGAGCCCCGGCACGAGAAGAGTCTATATTCTGTGTTTGTGCACCTCCTTCCTTTTAAGTTTTAAATTCCCGCCACAGGGTGCCAACTTGTGTATGGTGCATGAAAAGAATCTACATCTAGATTCAAACACCAACACAGAAGAAACAATTATAAGAAGAAGAAGAAATTTCTATTGCAAAATTTCAAAGTATAAAAAATTCTTACACGAATAAATAGCTTTATCAAAAATTCAGTGGGAAAATTTTCGCAGAAATGTTTATATGATATCTCCTCCAACTTCTGTTTTAACTTAAAGCTAACATTTGGTTTGAAGGAAAATGAAGAAAAAAATTCACAGAAGGCTTTTTCCTAATGCGGTATTTATATATAGGTATACTGAAATTATGGTCGGGCGTTGCCAAATTAGTAAAGCTGTTTCACAAAGTTAGGACATGCCTCAAAATAAGTGTAAAATTTGAATTTATTCATTTCTTGTGTTTTAAACGTATAATTGTTGGAAAACTATGCTTTTCAAAACATTTGTGTCCCAAATAACCTATAAAATAAGTGAAGGCATTTTGTTCAGTTATATTTTCCCATTGTCGGTAATCAATCTTCGAAAATTAAATTTTGTGTTGGTGGTGGTGAATTTGTCATGAAGTTTGAGTAATTATTCACAACTACAATACACAATATGCACATTTTAAAGTTGAGGACATTTTAATGCGCCTGGGGATCTTACCGCATTGGTTCTTTCGGAAACCTGAAAAAGCTTAATTTAGAATTGTTCGAACTATTCTTGCACCGAGGTGCACAACAATAATGGGGCATTTTTGTTCCAAGTATTCGCGAAACGAAACACTACAATTATTGATAAAACGTTATGCTGCGTGCACACTAATTATAAAAAACAATTTGTTTGTCAAAAATGTTGGAAGTACGTCAGCATCCATTAAATTATATGGAAATGTTTCAAGGAAATGCACAATAATCAAACAAAAATTTTTGACACACATTTTAAACACAAATTCTAAATTAATAATGTGTTAATAAATTTATTTGACGTTAATTATAAATACCAAAAGAATGTATAATTTAGTTTTACAAATGCCTTGTTTAATCTGTGTACAACTACCCATTAATTTGTAAAATTAGTGTTCATAATAAATTGTTTGTCAAACATTTTGTATAATTGGTGTACAGCATAACTTATATTAACGGCCATTCACAAATCGCATGCCCAGCAATCGCATCAAATAATCCCGCCAACTCAACAGCTGATGGCTGACTACTGCGCATTTAGAAATTTTCACGCACGCGTCGGTTCAAGGTCGTCGGTAGGAGGACAATTATTTCCCTCGAGAGAAACTACTGTTTCTATTACATAGCTATATACTGTGATACTAGTATGCTAGTCTATGGGAATTGCTACAGTTGGACAGTTATATATTTCGCTATCCAAGGTCCAATGATTTCGTTCGTTGAAAGTTGTTTATTTGTACTATAAGAAAATTTCAGAAAGCAGACCGTATGGACCAACATTTTTTATAGAAAAAATAGAATGCCGTAACCATATTTTACGGAACTTCTGCAACAAAATTAAGGACCTAAGCAAAATATCTGGACAAAGTAGTTTTATAAAACAGTTTTTGAACTCTAATGTTCTAAATTTTAGAACTACAATTGTCAGCGCTGTGCGATACCGGAAGATGGAGAATTATCCACTACTTATGAAAGTTGAAAAATTGAAAGCCGATATTTTAAATGGGCCAAAACATGTATTTGGTTGTCACAAGGAGTGTGCATCTTATTTCTGTAAGGGAACAAAAGATGGACAAAGAAACTTGTATGAAGAATTTACAAAAGAAGAACTACTTTTTAATGGTTTTATGAGAGCTTTGACTAGAGTTGCACATTATTCTGCAAGTTTATTGTATGACACCGATACAAACGCTGCAGAAACATATAATTCTATAGTAAATAAATTTATTGGAGGAAAAAGGATTAATTTTTCTTTAGCTGAGTCCTATAAATATAGATGCTACTGTGCTGCTATATCTTATAATAACAAAGGTGACTTTTTAAATAAATTAAAAGAACACACAAATCCAGAAGTATCAGCAAGATATACAGAAGAATATGCAAAGAGAAGAATTTTGGAAAATAAAAAAGACGAAATAAAGAATATTAGAATAAAAAATAGTCGAAGAAACAATGCTGATGCAGATTACGGTATATTGAATGACGTTATTGACGATAAGAATGAAGAAGAATTAGAAAAGTTAAAAAGAGATTTTCTGGAGGATTTGACTCTTGCTGATCCCGTTGTGATTGAAGAACAAACAAGAGGACAATGCAACAATCAGATGTGGTTTAAAGAAAAAAGAAATCGATTGACTGCCAGTAATTTCGGGAAAGTATGCAAATTGCGTAAAACAACCAATACCGCAAATTCGGTAAAAGTATTTTGTACAAAACAGATATAAGAAATAAAGTTAAATCTCTTCAACATGGAATAGAGTGTGAACCGAAGGCAAGGGATAGATTCAGGGCAACTTATAAAAAAGAGACACGAGACTGTGAGCTATTTATCCATAGAGACTTAAAATATTTGGCAGCGTCACCCGACGGTTTAATGGATGACGACGCTATATTAGAAATAAAATGCCCTCTTAGTGCTTACACCATGAATATAGTAGATGCTATAAAAGCAAAAAAAATCAACTACTGTGTAATAAATAATGATGGTACAATTAATCTTCGAAAAGAACACATATACATGTACCAAATCCAGGGGCAACTGGAAATTTCTAATCGGGAGATCTGTTATTTTGTAGTTTACACAGAACATGATATTCACTGTGAAATAATTAGAAGAGACCGACAAATGTGGAATGTGATGCTACCCAAACTCAATTGTTTTTACTTTGGAGCACTTTTACCCGAAATTTTGGATTCCAGAGTGAATAGAAATATGACTATTCGGGAAACAAAAGTTTGTGAACTTTAATTTTATGGGCGTAAACAGATTTCGGCTGGTGTTTTCAAATGAAATCATGAAAATCTGAAGCAACAGACATCACAGGAAGAAGGCGCTTTGTTTTTCATGCCAACACTCAGATTTGACGATTTAACAACAAGAAAAAAGAAAATTCACAAGCCGATAAACCTGCTGCAATTTAAAATATACCGAGTGTCCCGCCGAAACGGCAAAGTCCACTATCGGTATCTAAAAATGTAGATAGCCAAAACCATGAGTTGTACAAGGTGAAAAAATTTAAATTTATACAGAGTGGTCCAGAATGACGAACCAACACGAACTTATATATTCTTAAATGGAAAGCTATGTTTTTTATTACATTTGATTCTATGTGATTTGAAAAATAATTTTTACAATAAATGGAAAAGGAGAGTCGACGTAATCTAAGGGCTTAAATTATTCATGCCAAAAAAGAAAGCACACGATAGTGCCAATTAAGGATCGTATTAAAATGATATATCATATGATAGAATGGTGAAGAGATTTAAAATCAATCGTAGAAAACTCGGAATTGAGCTAAAATCATCTGCCATCAATGTGGTCGCAACATCATAGTGGAGCGGAAATCAGCAAAAAGACGCTCCGATCTGGAAAAAATTGGGGTAGAACCCGTTCAGACCGATGTATTCTCGTAAAGTATATAAATTTCTACGTGAAATGCCGATTTGCGACTTTTTGGCCGGTACTAGTGTAATTTTTATTTTAATTATACCGCATAAAATTGCATCTCTATGTTGCAAAATTCGAATTCCACATTCATCTTGCCTCACCTCCGCATTTAGGATTATAAATAACTCATTTTTCATGAGAAAAAACGGAAATGTCGCAAATAATGCACTGCGTATTTAAGAATAATTTATCTACCATATTAACAAAGATCTATATGCAAGCACAACATCTTTTCATATTAGAGTGTGAGACGCGTCATTCCGATGCAAGCGATTTCCCTACCGCTATCAAAAATAATAACATTTACAGTCTGTATGACATTTGTTTTTGTTTTAAAAATAATTTTGGACTTTTTCCTTGAAATTGTTCGCTAAATGTGTACATATATTTTTACAAGTATGGAAGTATGAAAGATACCGAAAGTGTCTTTACATCAAACTCAGTATGAGATGTATGTTTTTTTAGCGTAAAAAAATTATTAGAGTTTGCCAAGCGAGCATGAATTTGCTTTTGAACAAAAAAGAAGCAACGTATCCAACGTGGTTTTCGGATTGGGCGGTTGTTTTGTTTAAAAACACGTTTCATAAGAATTAACGATTTTTGTCAATTTTTGACAAGAAAAATGTTCAGTATCAGCCAAAAAATTCGTAAATAGCCATTTCATATAGAAAATTATGCACATAACAAGAATACCTACATCGCAGAACGGACCGCCTTTTTTATTTCCTGTTGCCCTTATTTATATACGTAGAAAATTACTTTCTACTACTAGCTCTGTCGCTTTAATTTTTTGCTAAAACTGACATATTTAATAATTGATCTCATATTTATGTACCTGTAAATTAATATAAAATTAATTTTCTTTTACTTTATATTTTAATGTGGTTATACCTGTTACACATTGTTTAAAATATTATATAATATATAATAATTTAAATTAGTTATTTTGAACACCATATTAAATGAAATGACATACGAAAGAACTATCAAGAAATATAAAATCAATCATAGGAAAGTTGCTTGGAATTGAGCCATTAGCACAAGCTCGAGAACATACAAAAGGATTCTTAGGTATGTCTGACCGAAAAATAAAAACCACCCATGATCAGTTCAGTTATGTAAACAAGATCATCATTCAAAATTATCTCCTTTTCCATAGGTAGGTACTACCTACATTTTTCATTTTCTTGGGTAGGCTAAGTTAAAGTTTTGTGGTTTTTATTTTATTTACTCGGTGTTTGGGATAACTGAATGTTTTAGAACATGCAAAAAAAAACAAAAAAATATATATAATAACAGAACAATGAGTAAGTGAAAAAACAATAAAGAAATTTTCTATTAGACGCTAAATTAATATAAAATTATAGTTTGTTGTAGTTTATACCTATTATACCTTCTTTAATATATTATATAATATTAAAATAATATATAATTAGTTGTTTGTTGAATTGTTGATATCTATTATTAAAAAAATATGGCAATATTGAACAAATAAGAAACTGAACACGGATATATTTCAGATATGTATATGTAAGAAAACACAAAAAATGTGTAGCTAACTTTTTACTGAATAAAATATTCATTCCGATACTAGAAGTACGATACACATAAACACGTATGTGTATTTCGCTAGACAACAACCCCCCTGCCCCACTCGGTGTGTCTTTGACAGTCCCTTACATATAAATATGAGTTTATCAGATATTCTCTTGGAAGGAAAATTATTCTGTTGCAGTCTCGTAAGTGTACGCCACGCCCCCTATAGGGGAAGTATTAGGCGCGGGGTAAGTACTGGGGACCTTCTCAATCTTTTAATGAAGTATATGCTATGCAACCCGTATTACTTAACATCGCAATATTGAAATCAGTAGTCCGGAGCCTTTGTTATATAATTTATCTTGTATGATTGCATTTTTTTTATATAATATAATGTTTGTCATATTTCTTTATATGTATGTATTATGTACTGACGATGTCTATGTTTATTGTAAACCTATGACAAATAAAGTATTACTATTATTACTATTACTATTACTATTTTGTTTCATAATGAAAATAATAAAAACCCATAGACCAAGGACAAAATTTTATTTTGAGTAACGAGAATCTGTTATTTGTTTAATGGTAACACCCGCGCGTGATAAACAACCACAAAACAACTAACTCCCAAATTTAATATGATACCGTTTGAAATTTTTCGCGCTATCTGTTTCCGACTATTCACGAACAAAGAGCCGAAACGAAGCACTAGTTCCTGCAAATGTTCCTGGCTCCTGCATTTATGCCCTCATCTTTGTGTTGTGCGGCTGTTCCTATATTTTTTAAAAAAAATTTTTTAATGTATTGTGAGAGTTTATTAATACATTTTATTTATTTACGTGAAAATTTTTGTTTGTTGTGAATGTCTTTTATTGATAACAATGTTTTCAATATGTTGTCAAAAGTTAAAATTTTAATCTTGTGTGATTTATTGCTGAAAATTTTTTTTTGTGTTGTACATATTTTAATAATTCGTGTACAGGCTACACGCGACAGGTAAGAGTAACATTTTAAATTTTCATATAAGTCTTCCGAATAATTAATGTAGTTGAGGTGTCAAAAAACTTTTTCTTATAAAATTATCAAGGCAAACGTAGTGAAATGGAGTTAAAAAAATGACATGTGGCCACCACACGTTTTTCTTATACTAATAAGCGTTTCAAATTATACATAAGTTGTTCTGAATTGTTTTAAATACTTTTATCGTAGAAAAATAATCCGAAAAATAAACCTGTAAGTGTGTTAGTTCAAGTCCAAATTTTAAGATTTTTTTTATACAAAAAATATTCAAAATCCTATTCTAAAAACTACTATTTTTTTAATAGACCTATCGAATGCATACTTTGCCAGATAGCCACTTCCGGTCAAACCGGAAGTGGCGTTAATTTTGAATTTTTAAATACAACATTTATTATTTCTGTTCATATTCTGTTTCTTCTAAAAATTTGCCATCTAGTGCAGGTTGACTTTTGACATTTCTGTCAAAGACGGCGGTATCTGTTAAATTTATCTATTAAAGTGAAACTGCTTCGCAACAATTGTCGAAATGTAACAACCATCAAAGTTAGCTTTGAAAACAATTAAGAAACGTATTTTTCACATTTACACGCATTGGCGAAGGAAACATGTATTTCACGTTGAAATTACTAAAGAAAGTAAGATTTTTTTTTTTCATTTTCAAATGACTGGTACTCGTTTTTTTTAATAGTAACACCTATTTTTTATTACAGTGCCATATTGGCATAATTTTTTGCTTTCAAGTGATATAAAATATGCTGTGGTTTAGTGGTAGACAAGTAGTACAAAATATAAAATGTTTTAAAAGTAGTCTAATTCCAAAGCAACAGAGCAATTACACGTCAAATGAAAAAAACACAGTTATCATTGGAAATAAACGTCACCTGTAAACAACTAACAGGCTGTGAACTGTCAATACAAATTGAATGATAGTTCACGTTATTTTTGTGTATTGTTTAAAAGTTATTTTATAGTTGTACAGTAAACAATACATATTTGGTAATGTATAAGTACTCGAAATGAAATTCTTTTAATTTATGGAGAATGCCGTAAAAATTCAAGAGCCGCTGCAGCACTCTATGCACAGCGCTTTCCAGACCGACAGCACCCACCCCCAAATTATTTTATAAGAGTAGCATCTCAATTCAGGAGCGAAGAAGACGATCCACAAAATAATAATGTAAAGCTTATTGTTGACGAAGCAACAGAAATTAATGTACTCGCCTTAGTTGAAGTTGATAAAACGGTTTCCCTCCGATAAATCGGTCGCGAGTTAACTATTAGTTATGAATCTGTGCGAAAAATTCTAAAGAAACATAACTACCAATCTTTCAAGTATCAGATCAACCAACACCTGTTCGAAACCGATTTTGTGAGAAGATTAGAGTTTTGCAACTGGGCTGTAGATAATATCCGAAGAGACGGTAATTTTGCTAGTAACATTATTTTTTCCGATGAATCAAGATTCACTAATCTTAGTTTATTTAACTGACAAAACACGAGATACTGGGCGCAGGAAAATCAGCGATTGTACAGACATGGTAGCCATCAAGTGAGGTTTGGTTGTAATGTTTGGCTGGGAATGATGGGGACGTTCTTTTGCCTCCTATAATTTTTGACGGACATCTAACTTCCGAAAGATATTTGGATTTTTTAAATAATGAAATTAATGACTTTTTAAATTATTTACCAAGGGAGCAAAGATATGGTGTATTTTTTCAGCAGGACGGCGCACCACCTCATAATTCACGCTCGTTAGGGATTACTTAAATCAAACTTTTGGTGACCTCTGGATTGGTACCAATGGGCCAGTATGGTGGCCTCCTAGATCACCGGATTTAACACCCTTAGATTTCCATATCTGGCCATATTTGAAAGAAAAAGTATACACTGTACAATCTGCTACTCGCAAAGAACTGGAAGCACGAGTGAGGCAAGCAATAAATAATATAACCAGGCACCAATTACATAATTGTGTGAGGGAATTTATACGACGTGTTAATTTATGTAGAGATCAGGAAGGGCGACATTTTGAACATTTATAATAAATACCTAAATAATAATAACTTACAACCTTTCAATAATACTCATAACATAGATTTTGTAAATTACTGTTTTCGCTATTGTTGTGTTATAATAGTTTTAATGCAAACATTGAACATGTATGTATCTTTGTTTAATATCTAGTAGTTGATTAAATTTATGGAAGTCGTTTATTTCCTATGATAACTGTGTTTTTTTCATTTGAAATGTAATTGTTCTGTTGCTTTGGAATTAGACTACTTTTAAAACATTTTATATTTTGTACTACCTGCCTACCACTAAACCACAGCATATTTTATATCACTTGAAAGCTAAAAATTATGCCAATATGGCACTGCAATAAAAAAAATAGGTGTTACTATTTTAAAAAAAACGAGTACCTGTCATTTTAAAATGAAAAAAAAAATATTTACTTTAGTAATGTCAACGTGAAATACATGTTTCCTTCACCAATGCGTGTAAATGTGAAAAATACGTTTCTTAATTGTTTTCAACGCTAACTTTGATGGTTGTTACATTTCGACAATTGTTGCGAAGCAGTTTCCGGTTTGACCGGAAGTGCTATAGAAAAACTGAGTGTACCTGATGAAGCCCACCAATCACTCATATATGCGGTCCGAATTTCAAAGTTTTATTTTAACTAATAAATAAATGGCATGCTGATACATGATCTCGTTGACACCCGGTATACAGAATGCACACTTTACGACATATTTGCAAAAAATCGCTATTCCATAGCGTAAAAGTGTTACTTCCGGTCCGAATTTTGAAATTTTTTTTATACAAAAGGTATTGAAAATCATGTTCTAAATATGGTGGAAACGCGTTACATTCCGTTGCACGTCATACTAGATCCATGACGACTCGCCTTGTATATGTTGCCGGATCTATTTTTATTACTATCAGTGACATTTGATATAACCAAAAAAAAATTATTCACAATATACAGGGTGTTCCTAAATATCATGTACATAAGGAAGGGGGTAACTATTTGGTTTATTTTGTGCCTAAAATTTCATATAAACATAGGTCTGCAAACGCTTCGTTACCAATATGCAGGGTGTTGAAATTTCAAGAATTTTTCGCTTTTTACTGTATAGCTCCTGCAGTTTTTGAGATATTTTGTTCAAATTTGGAAGGTAGGTTACGCTATAAGGCCTGCATCATTAGCCATGCCAAATGATTATGTAAATCTACAGGGTAATAATTTTTTCAGGGTCATGCACTCTTTTCTCACCCTGAACTTTTTTGCGATGCGCCACTGCTAGATTCTAAAATACGCAATAAATTTTCTGTCTTGTTTAGAAACTTTTTGATCTCTTATATTTTTTTCTTATCTCTGACCGTTATCAAGAAAAAAAATAGAAAACAATTTTCTATAATTCGCCAGAGATAATTAAATTTTTTAAAATGGTCTAGCAGGCTCTGGCTTTATTCAGATAATCACTTGAGTTTATTAATTTGACAATTGACATTAGAAATCGTAAAAAAACTGCAGGAGCTATACAGTAAAAAGTGAAAAATTCTTGAAATTTCAACACCCTGCATATTGGTAACGAAGCGTTTGCAGACCTATGTTTATATGAAATTTTAGGCACAAAATAAACCAAATAGTTACCCCCTTCCTTATGTACATGATATTTAGGAACACCCTGTATATACAATTATAACGTAATATATTAGGTAATTGAAATGCTCTAAGACTTCAGTCTTTCTAAACTTATTTATTATATTGATTTAGATTGTCGAAAAAACTGAAATTTTTCATTACGTATCCATAATATAATTTAAAATAAGCAATACTTACGCTATTCACATTAAATTTAACACATGATTATAGAAAAGTTTCTAAAGAGCCTCGACTATTTACAGAAACCTTTCGGCATTATATTCAATGGACGCAAATAAATAATAAATACACTTCTAAGAAGCACTGTTTTTAAAAAAATTTATATCAAAGCAAAAATAAAAATGAAAAATTTGACAGGAAGAATATACACAACACAACGCACGTCTTTTTGACAGATATGATTTATCTGTTAACACCGAATTGAACTATTAGTCTATTAAAAATATGTAATAAAGAAATTTGATATTCAAGCATAAATTATGTGTTTATTTACCATGAATGCGTATATACGTCATCGATGACGTGCAACTGAACGTAACACGTCTCCAGTATACTTTCATATTCGTAACGTACCTGCCTAAAAGGTATGACTTGCGTAATATTCGCAAAAAACTGATTTTCGATAAGAGTAAAAGACCTATTTCCGGTAATAATTTCGAAAAACTTTTTTAATAAAATTCTTCTCAAATTTAATTTTGAGTACATATGAATTCTTTATAAATTTGTTTAAACTTAGTAGTTGACGAAATATTGGCAAAATTCAAGTAAACTACTACTTCCGGTCTGTCGATTTTACTGAAAATCTAATCAGATCTCAAGAGGGAGATTATACTGACAGACACATACACACACACAGAGAGAGAGAGAGGGAGACATTTTTAAAAACCACTTTTTCGGTATCAGGGAACTTCAAAACGTGGACATCTGCAAAAATCTCGAAGTCGAAAATTTTCATCGTCACAATACTTCCTTAAACTATGTATAATTAAGTAAAATAAATTAGGTACTCACTGAGTCAATTTTACAGGTTACATCCCATGTAAGATATCCCATATAGATCATTGAAATAATGAAAATCACACTAATTGATGTTTATTTAAGTTCACAACACAACAATAACCTTCGATTTGTACGTTTTTTGATTGAATTTTAGCGAAATTGTAAATACGAAAATCCAGAAAAACAAAAGGGCGGGTGTACACAAATTGTATAAAATGAGTGACTTCTTAAAATACTCTATTCTATAGGTATTACACTTGATGTTCTTTTTTTTCTAGGAGAAGAGGCTGCCATTTTACTAGTTCACTACTGCAGATGATGAATCAGTAAGTAACTTTATATAAAAATTATTCAAAATTCTATTATAAGTACTTAGTAAATCTCTGTAGAATGCATACTTTGCAAGATATTCGAAAAAAAGTACTACTTGCTAAGAGTAAAAGTATTACTTCGGTATAATATTAGTCATTATTGCGAGTGAGTAACTGAAAATTACTAAAAAAAAATCAAAATAATTAAACGAAAATGTTGATATGACGTTTGACGATTTGACAGTCAGTAAAATGGCGGACTTGTCTATCGTTACTACGCTGGTAACGTTATGTTCTGATTGGTGGAATGCAGAGAATAATGGTAACGTTATGTCTCATTATTCTCCGGTTGCATTTAATTATTCCCTCCCGGTATTATGAGTGCTATTATTAGCCAATAGTGATTAATACGTATAATACCTATTTTATTGTTTAGTCGTCGATAAATACTTTTAGAGACTTTTTTTGAAACCACTTTTTCGAAATCAGGGGTCTTCAAAACGTGATCATTTGCAAAAATCTCGCCACCGAAAATGTTCATCATCACAATACTTTCTTACACTACGTATGAGAAAGTAAAACTAGTTGCTCCCTGAAAAATCTGTAACATGCAACAAACGGGTGTCCGTAAATGATTGAAGTTGATAGCATGTGTCAAACGTTGGTTGGATTGGTAGGACTATACATGATTTTGACAGCAACGACTGACATTGGCGTCCCATGCGGGAATTACCTTCAACGTAATTATAAAAATAATTACTTAAAATCAAATACTATATATATATATATGCTCACTTTTGGAATTGTTTAGTGCTAATATTTGCTAATTACAATTATTTAATAAAATAATTATAAAATTATATTTACCAAATAAGTGTAATGACAAAAATATAAATATTCTTCCGTTCATGTTTTCAAAAACATTCTGTAGTTCTTTCTATATAATGGCCCGAATCTCATCCTCAATTGCTCGCATTAATTCTTCTAAATTAGGCAAACTATTTCTGTAGATGTCGTCTTTGATCTTGCCAAATAAAAAGTAATCTACCTTGTCTAATAATGCGAGCATCGTAAAATTCGCTTAAAAATGTTAATGTTTTTTTGCGCAGTATGGATTGAAGTATTATCTTGCTGAAAAGGTCCTCTTTCCTAATCATCATCACGGAGTTGTTCCACAAATTGTTGCAGTTAGACCTGATATCGTGAAGCATTTATTATATGATGGAAAGATATTGATCCTATTATTCGACGACGTGATATTGCTACCCAAATGCCAACTTTATAGAGTGCGTGCAGGTAAGTTTCAACAAATGTGTAAGGGTTTTCTGTTGCCCATGTTCTATAACTTTGAGAATTTACGTACCCCGATAAATGAAACCATCAATGATGAATGAATGCATCATTATTATTTATATTACCATTAAACCAATTACAATACCCTATTCTTGATTCAAAATCAATAGGATATAACCGATGGACTACAGAAACTTTGTACGGATGCATATGGCGGCTCTTCTTTAATGCTTCTGAGCATGTCGTTTTGCTTATTCCTACAAAGAACATAAACTAACTTCAAAATACATTTTTTTTATATTATTTACTAGCATACCTGTCTGTGTTGCTAACTTTTGTAATAACTTCTTTGAAGTAACTACCTACCATCCGTTGATAGATGATATCATCAACAACTTGCTGGTGTAAGAAGCGAAGGTTTTCCTGTTGATTTGCTATTACAAATACATTTTTTCTTGTAAAGCGATCCAACAAAAACATCATGTGGAATATTTGCATCGCAAAACGCTTCTATAAATCAGGATTATGCGTGGCACTCCGGAAATGGGCCATAAAATAAAGCCGTTTTGCTCGGATGTAAACGTCATTGCAAGGTCGTTAATAAAGTGTGATATGCATTTTTTAAACATAATCTGGTATTTAATATCAAATGTTACTTACGCAAATTTGATAAACCTATTTTTGAAGTTATGAAATAACTTATTCGTCAATACAAACGTCAAAACTTCAATCAATCACGGAAAAAGAGATACGCACGACAATGACAAAACCAACTGATTTGATAATTAATTCTCAGTGCATTAAAACCTATGCAAAGAAAATTACTAAAATTTCACAACGTCAACTTCAATTATTTACGTTCACGGTGTATATGTATAGAGGAGACGCGTTGTATTCAATTGCACGTCATCGATGACGTTTACACTTTACATGTTGTCATAACTGTATTAGAGAAACTAAAAAAGTTACTTTTACTTTCTTATACGTAGTATAAGGAAGTATTGTGATGATGAAAATTTTCGACCTCGAGATTTTTGCAGATGTCCACGTTTTGAGGTCCCCTGATACCAAAAAAGTGGTTTTTAAAAAAATGTCTGTGTGTGTGTGTGTGTGTGTCTGTGTGTCTGTCTGTGACCACGATAGCGGCCAAACCGCTGTAGATATCAATTCCAAATTTTGTATTTACGTGTATAATCACCCTCTTGAGATCTGATTAGTTTTTCAGTAAAATCGGTGGACCGGAAGTAGCAGTTTACTTCAGCGAAAAAATCGAATTTTGCGAATATTTCGTCAACTACTAAGTTTAAACACATTTATAAAGAATTCATATATACTTAAAATTAAAATTGAGAATAATTTTATTTAAAAAGTTTTTCGAAATTCCTACCGGAAGTAGGTCTTTTACTCTTATCGAAAATCAGTTTTTTGCGAATATTTCGCAAGTCATGCTTTTTAGACAAGTACGTTACGGGTATAAAAGTATTTAAAACATAATTTTCAATATCTTTTGTATAAAAAAAATTTCAAAATTCAGACCGGAAGTACCACTTTTACTCTTATCGAATAGCGATTTTTTGCAAAAATTTCGTAAGTTATGCATTCTATATACATTTATCAAGAGTACAAAAGTATTTAAAACTGGATTTGCAATACTTTTTGTATATATGAAATTTCAAAATTCGGACCGGAAGTAGCACTTTTACTCTTAGCGAGGAGCGCTTTTTTGATAATATCTTGCAAAGTATGCATTCTATAGCGATTTATTAAGCGAATGAAAGTACTTAGAATAGGATTTTGAATAAGTTTTGTATAAAAAAATTCTTAAAATTGTATAGTTTGAAACGCTCATACGTATAAGAAAGTCGTGTGGTGGCCACACCTCATTTTTTTAAATAGTACTTGAGGGCATTTATTTCATTAGCTTCAATATAAAATTTATAAATCGATCGTAATATACGCATTAATGACAAATAAACACATAAATATAAATCAGTGCGACCAAAGCTGCCCTTTGGCACGGGTATACGGGCGACATTGAATTTCCGGTTGACGGAGAGATTTTCTTTCCAAGTGGAGCGGTTGTAAGGATACGGGCTTTTAAAGAGGAGCGTGCATTCGATGTTTTAACAGAAAAATGGCTTACGTCATGACGATTCACATGACAAGCAATAAAAATCCCGAGAAACATCAATCTGACAGGCAAACTCAGTTGTATCCACACATTCGCTTTTAAGACTGAAATACGAAATTTTGAAGGTTTCGAGGGCCCAACAAGACTCGAGGTCTTATGGAACTGGCTCCTCTGGACCTTTTAAATGCTTATTTCGAGTCGACAGTCGCACGCAATCGAAGGTAGCGACAAATTAACGTTCGTTTGCAGGTAGATTGGGTCAGAAAAATGGCCGTTTAAACGTGCACTGATATCAATGCATTTCGGACGGGCGAAAAATATAATCAGAATCTCATGTGCACTGCCGATCAATATATTACGGTCCGGCGAATGTTCTGCATCTCCACATAATACTTAACGGTCCCACTTGATTTAACCCATTTGATCCCGTTGTACCTATTTGAGTACAAAACAAATATGTTCCAACTAGCGACCCCTGTTATTGTATGGCCATATTTATTGTATTACAAAAGATGGAAGATGGTATATTACAGTATTTTTGAAGCAAGTTTGCTGCCATGTGCAGATTCATTACCGACAGATGGCACAATGAAACTTTATTTCTTCCGTTGCAAATTTGTTCATGCTCCTACTTGTCGCAGAACTTTTGTTTTTGCAAAATTGCTCATTCTACGCCGTTTTTTTTACTTTTTTTGAAAGTTTTCCTTTGAATAAGACGTCACTGAACGTAAGTACCTAATTTTCATCATTATTTTATTTTTGATTAGTTTTTCACATATCAATAAATAGTGGTGTACCTGTATGAGTACAATGGGCAAATTGTTACCTCTTTTGCAGAAAAATGGATTGTGACGAAGAAATGCAATTTCAGCCCATTTCATCAAATACTTTTTATGGAAAACGTTACAAGACATTGGCTAGTGCTATAGACAATATTAGGTCCATTGAGACGGATGAACCCGTTGATCTCGTAATAGTTCCACCGGAGGTTGTTGATTATCAAACAGATGAAGAAGAGTTTGATGACAACAATAATACTGAAAGTCAATCGCTCCAGCTTCTTCATGATGTCGCTGGTGAAATTGAAATTCAATATGATATTCAAAGCGAGGATGAGGATGAAGATAATGTTCCATTAGCTAGTCTCAAAAGACAGCTAATAAATGAAAAAACAAAATCCAAGGTAAGGCCAGAACCTAAGTGGACTAGGAATATTGGGGATATGGAAATGCCTTCTACCTCAGGATACAACGATCGTCGGGAAATTCTTGCGTCAGAACTTCAAGTCATGGAACCAGTTGATGTGTTTGAGAAATTATGGGACGAGAAAGTTACTGAACACATTGTTACAGAAACCAACGTATATTCTAATCAGAAAAATAACCATAGCTTCTTTATTTCCAAATCCGACCTAAAGCAATTCCTCGGTATTCTTTTACTAAGTGGATATCACAGACTGCCGCGCGAAAGATTATATTGGAGTCTCGACGAAGATGTTGGAGTAAAACTGGTCGCTGATGCAATGTCACGAAACAGATTCCAGGAGATAAAACGTTACATTCACTTGGCAAACAATAATAGTTTAGACCAAGAAGATAAACTTGCAAAGATTAGACCACTTATTGACCTTTTGAATCAAAGATTTCAGCAATGGGGTATTTTTGAACGGGACTTATCAATAGATGAGGCAATGATCAAATACTTCGGACACCACTCAGCCAAGCAATTTATTCGAGGCAAGCCTGTTCGATTTGGCTATAAAGGCTGGATGTTATGCAGTTCGTCAGGATACTGTTATTCTTTTGATATATACTGTGGTGCAAAACAAAAACCTCGTGCAAACCAAAATTTACCGCTTGGATCTCAAGTGGTACTAGATCTTCTAAAAGCAGTAGCCGTACCCAGCGATCAGATTGTATTTTTTGACAACTATTTTACCAGTTACGATCTTTTGGCTACGCTGAGAGAACAAGGACATAAGGCCACTGGAACAATCAGAGAAAATAGAACCAGAAAATGCCCTTTAACAAATGTTAAAGAATTTAAAAAAAAAACTCGCGGAACGTATGAGTACAGGTATGATTCAACGTCTAAATTATTATTTGTCAGATGGACAGACAATAATGTAGTTACCATGGCTACGAATTATGATTCAGTAACTCCTCTTGGTTCTGTTAAAAGATGGTCAACTGCTGACAAGCGAAAAATAGATGTACCACAACCATTTTTATTTCAAAATTACAATCGTTGTATGGGAGGAGTTGATCTGTTGGATCAAGCGGTAAACAACTACAGAATCACCATAGGTGGAAAAAAATGGTGGTGGGTTCTATTTACCCATATGATCAACGTTACTGTAGTAAATGCATGGAGACTCTATCAACTTGCAGTAGACGGATCAATGGACTTATTACAATTTCAAAGACAAATCGTACGTCATTATCTTCGCTATTATAACAGAAGTAATAATAGGCCTGCAGCCGTGGTTCCTGCAAGTGTTAGAAGACATGAAGGTGGTCATTTTCCTAAGAAATTGGATAAACCTCGACGCTGTGCCCACTGCCATATGAGAGTTCGCTGGGGTTGCTGCAAGTGTAATGTAACATTATGCATAGAAAGAAACTGTTTTATTACATATCACTCGCAGTAACTTTTCCACTGATTTGATTCTATATTGATATGTTACATTAAAATGCATTTTTTAAATAAATTTGTGTTGCGTGTTCTGAAACCGACATATTACCTTTACCGCCCAGTGTACTCATTTGGGTACATATATATATCTCATTTGTTTTTGTTTTTTTTTATATAGTGTCCTATATCAAAATGCTCAGTAAAATTAGTAGATTAAGACAACAAACTATTAAATTCTAATTAGAAAAAAAATATCTTGGGATCAAATGGGTTAATACTTTTATCTATATACAGGGGTCGATTAATATTTTAATAATGGTTTGAATTAAAATACGATAATTCCAGAACGCGTATGCCCCGTTTCCTTAATGGGGAAAAGGATTGTTTTTAACATTGATGTGCCCTTATGTAATAATTTTATTTAAACGATTACGCATACATGCAGAGTGGGCGGAGCTAGCTGAAATTAATTTCTGTCTTCTGTTAAAGTTATATTATATATATATATATGTATATATACATATATAAAGTAAAATACCGCACTTGGGAGTTTTTGTGGTGTCATTGAAGACATATCCAAAGTCGAAATGTCAGAAAAATACAAAAATGGCGGAAGATTTTTTGAAAATTGACGTATGAATGTGAAATTTTAGATACGGGGGTTTTGGGGGTCGCCGATCACGATTCCAAAGTCAAAATGTCAAAAAAAAACAAATGGCGGACTACTTTTTGAAAATTGACGTATGAATGAATGTGAAATTTTAGATGCAGGGGTTTTGGGGGTCGCCGATCACGATTCCAAAATCAATGTCAAAAAAAAACAAGATGGCGGACGAGTTTTTTGAAAATTGACGTATGAATGTGAAATTTTAGATGCGGGGGTTTTGGGTGTCGCCGATCACGATTCCAAAATCAAAATGTCAAAAAAAAAATGGCGGAAGATTTTTTTGAAAATTGACGTATGAATGTGAAATTTTAGATACGGGGGTTTTGGGGGTCGCCGATCACGATTCCAAAGTCGAAATGTTAAAAAAACATAATGGTTGATTCAATATGGCGGAAAGGTTCGTCAAAATGTCTTTAATCTTGGTAAAATTTAGTATATGGGAGTCTTTGAGGTTGCTGATCACGAATCCGAAATAAAAAATTTTAAAAAACAATGCGACTTATCACTTATAATCAGTAAATAACATATTATGTATTGGTAACCATCATATGACACAAAAATCATAAAACAAACTACAAATTCAGTTATCTCTTCTTCTTTGACATTATTGATAAGCAGAAAAGAATTCAGGTTTTCTAAAGTTTTTTCAATAGGGACATTAGGAAAAAGGGAAGTTATATCAAATGAAATTATCATCAGGTGAAATCTTATATTTTTCTAGTTTCATCATGAGTTCTTTTGTGTTTTTAATCGAATAATCATTTTCAAATCTTAACTTACTACATTATTGTACAAGCCATTTAGACAACGCGTAGGTTGGACATTAATATTTGATACTATCGGTCTTAGGGCCGGTTTTTCCTACTCCGATTAAAACGTCGGTTAGCGTAATCGTTGATTAAAACACCAGTTAGTACAAATTTGCGTTTTTCCATCATCGGTTAGCGCTAATCATTGATTAAGAACGTCCTTAAATTAACCGATATTTGGTGTACCTACCTGATAAAATATTAAACAGTGGATTAGGGTTACTTACACATGCGCATAACCTAAGAAATTTGAATTTTTATTGTGTATTACTGTCAGCGCTTATGCATTTGTTTGCTCTATGAAAGTAATTTTTGCAATTAGTTAATAAGTAATTATTTTTATCAGTGATTTAGTAACTGTATTGCTTCTTCTATAAACGAAATGAACAGCATAATTAAATACAAACATAATATATGTAATATTGAACATGTGTAACTTTTAGCTTACTACAGAAATAAAATTAATTGATAGCCACAAATACATCATTCTTTTAATTCTACTACAATTCTGGGGCTTTATCTCAATTCGTGAAGATTCTAAGGCGCTGTGGCAATTTATGCTTGCGGTTGCTCTTTCCCCACTTAACACCGCCTTATTAACCCTTTAAAGACGGAGTTGTTTATTTTTATAATTTCAAATAAAACTCAATGTTTATCTTTAAAAATAACGTCCTTTATTACAAATATAAGACTACTAACTCATTTTTTTATAAACTAAAAGAAATAATAAGTGTTACCATATGGTAACGCCAGTACTTCCCCTTAAGGTATGGTATAGTATGTAGTATGCATTAAATAAAAGGAAAATGTACGTGAAAAACGTATTTACATAGTATTCATGTGAAATATGACATTACAGTCAATACACATCCCGACGTCACACTTTGAGCACATAGTGCGGACACTTGAGGTACATCCTTCTCCAGCACATCGGCGACGTTTTTTATCTGGTGTGTATGTTAAAAAATGATTCGCTCCATCATAGCGCAAAGTATCGTTAACACGACTACAAGAAATGCTGTTTCTTGAAATAGATGGTCTTCCGCCAACTTTCGGTGGCACACCGTAACGACGGAGGTATATATGTGCTATTTCTCTTCGGAAAGATAGTTGATCACTATGTGAGTTTGTTGCCTTTCTATATAAAATCCAAGCGTTGTTTATGGCGGCGTCTATAAGCCACGTAAAAATGCACCACCACCATTTCTTTCCCCGAATAGATATTCTATATTTGCCGATGTTTTGATCCATTTGGTCTGTGCCGCCCATATAGTTATTATACTGGCCTATCAGATTAGGTCTTGCAACTGAAATAATCTTCTTTTCAGCTTGGGAATACCGTTTTACATTGTTCATTGGGTGGACGCCATGTAACGTCGAACCAACCGTAACCACACTATTATCTAGCCATCTAACGAAGATAATTCCCACATCCTTGGCAATAATAGAATCAAATGTTCCCCTAGATTGTTTCTTTAGCTGATCTTTTCCTTTCAGTGGGCAGTTTTTGGGTATCCTATTGTCACGGAAAGTACCTGTACAAGCATACCCATTCTGGCTAAGAAACTCAAACAGGGGTACACTGGAAAACAAATTATCAACGTAAAACTGATACGGCAATTTTTTTTCCGGAAGGTTCTCCACCATTCTAATAAATGGCGCGCTAGCTTTTCCAAATTTACTGTCATGAGCACTATTGCCTACTATACACTTTCCTTGATAAACTTCAAAGTTCACAAGATATCCTTCTTTTGTGTTCATGCTCCACACTTTGTAGCCAAATCTTATTGGCTTCCCACGGATGAATTGTTTACATCCGTGGCGGCCATAGTACTTTATCATTGACTCGTCGTAGTCAATATGGCGTTGGGGTACAAAATGCTTGACAAAATTTATCTGAATTTTATCAAGAAGAGGCCTAAGCTTCCATAATTTGTCTTTTTTGTCGATTTTGTTATTATCGGCACAATGAATAAAACGCATTATTTGTATGAAACGATCTCTTCGCATAGCATTGACAACGGCCGCGTCTTTCATGTCGTCACCGGAATCCCAATAGCATTTCTTGCCTGGAAGTTCGTTGTACCCGGATAGAATAAGAATCCCGATAAAACATTTCAGCTCTTCCTTGGTTACTTTTGGGTCCGGAGAGTTTGAATATAAAGCGTACCGCCTTGTTTCTTCAAGAAGTAAGTCAAATACACTTTCATCGAAAAACAATTCGAATAGGTCACACGCAGACAATTCAACAAAGCCACTGTAGTCACCGACCGGAAAGTGTTTTTCTTGTTCCACTAAATCACCGTCAGTCCACTCCATATTACGAATATTAGAAAAATTGTAGGTCAGAGGAACTTCATTACTACATTGGGACTCTATCAGTGGCCTATCGAAAGCTAAAGATTCAGCCATCTCTTCGGCATCAGAATTTTTGCATTTCAACTCAGCCTCGGCGCGTAACTGTCTTCCAGTAAATTTATTTGGATCCAATTCAGTTTCATCCCCCGAGTCCTCGTCAGTAAGGACATGTGGATCAGGGGGTGTTATGTATATGTCTCGGACATTGTCTTCGTCGTATGCAATTTCAAGGGCTTCTTGTAGAGTTAATCCCCCCCTGAAACATATAAACATTTTTATTAGTACATTAGAGCAAAGTACTGGCGTTACCATGCGGTAACGCTGTAGGTTGAAGTCTCATAACGCAAATATTTTTCAAAAATAAGGTATTTTCATATTGTAGAAATCTTGACCTGTATTTATACTGCTAAACCCAGCTAATTATTCTTACTTAAAAGTAAGTTTAGTATAACAAACGGATACTTACGTAAAACGCACATCCATTATGCAGAGTAATAATTGTAACACAAACTTCACACTAACCTGTATCGAATACACCGACTAAATCAAACCAAACAGCAAACACGTGTTTAATTTTATGCTTTCACAAGCAGTTACCGTCACCATCTGCCATCGAAACTGCAAACTAAAACTTTTATTGCATAAAAAAGTCTGCTACTGCAGCGTTACCGTATGGTAACACCAGTACTTAAAGGGTTAAGATATCATATTAGTCGAACATATTTTAGACTCACTCTAGAAATGTCATTGCTTTCATTCAGCAGACACAACAGTTGCACAACTGTTCAGTGATCATGTCCAGTAGACGACCGCTCACTCTGAACATGTTCAGGAGCGGCCGCCATTTTTGTGAGCGGAAAAATTCTACGCTCACTTAGTGAGCGTGTTCTGTACGTATGCGCCATTGATGCATTCCAAGACCATCCTAATACATAATTTTGAGAAAGTTTCTAGAAAAGTGAGATACAACAAAGTAAAGGTATTGTGCAGAAATAAATGTATTAAAATATTGGAGTTCGCCTAGTATTTTATTCGGGTTTGGCAAAACCAGCCCTTCCACTAAAAACTAAACTTTTTTCAGAAAAATGGGAATAAGTCAAAAACTTTAGATTTTAGGCCCATACTATTTTATTAATGTTTGCCTAAAAATTATACGGGGAATACAAAAATTTAATAATATATAGCGTGTTCCATTTAGAAAACTATAACTATGGTCAGTCACCAAGTTATGGAACACTCTGTATAATACAAAATATTTTAAAAATGTGCTCCTAATGAGCAGCTATCACAAGAAAAAAACAGCTTCGAAATATTTTCAATCATAAAGGCACAATCGGCCTTACTCGCGGAGATGACTCCCCCCCCCCCCGTATGTATAGATATGATGTTTTCCGATATTTTGGTATCAGGAAGACAATTTATTTATGCCTTGCATTCTCTTAAAAGTAGGCAACGCCCCTATAGGAGAAATATTAGCAGAGGGACAGGTACTGGCACATTAATTAAAGTTAGTGCTATGCAACCCATATTACTTGACATTGCCGTTTCGTCTTTAGTAGCCCGGAGCTAAATGAGTTGAGAAGATTATAAGTTATATAAGTACCAGTTCGTCGAGAATAGTAGCTTTTTCGTTGGAGATGCATTATGAGACAGACACTTACGTAGTGTTGCTGTTCTTGTCGAACTGTACGTGTTTTAGAAGCTTGGGATAACATATTATAAGCCACTCAACAGAGTATAGACGAGGACGCATAAATTAGTGTCATTTAAATATAAATTCTAATATCTAATAACTATTTGTAACTGTTTTTTTTTTTTTTACTTTTTACAGACAAGAACCCGACAATGGTGACACATCGGAGAGAGGTGCCGAAAAGCAATATATAAGAGGGTTGAAGGCTAGGTAAGAGCACACATCTAAAAATGTTCATTACACAGACTTCTTAAAATATTCTATAGGCATTGCACTTGAAGTTCTTTTTTTTTTCTAGGGTAAAGCGTTGCAAAGCGCTGCAAGACATTTCATTGTATTTTACAACCACAGACGAGGAGAGTGAGGTTGATGGGTGGGTAAGTAAATATTGCTTCGACCTCTTGAATTGGCTCCACACAAAAAACAATATCGTCCTAAATTTAAAAGTAAGCGAATAAAAACCACTTAAACTCTTTGATTATTATTGCTAAGTAGGCGATGGAAAGTAATTAACTGCTCTTCTCAGAATATTATTTATTATGTCTCTAATTTAGTTTTCCAACTCCACCATAATAAAGAAATAATCTACTATTAGGTACATCCAGCGTTAGTTGTAAGAAAATTCTTTGGTTGAAAGATATCTGTTAACCACCACCATAATCTAATAAATAACAATAAGTACACCGACCAAATGCAAAACTATATGTAGAGGTATTGTAAGAAAAGAATTTATTTGGATCAAAGAAATATGCATTGAGTTAAAGAAATATTTGTTTTAAATATGTTGTGGTAAAGAATATTTATTTGGCTGAAAATTCTGTGCTATATTGAAATATATGTGTCTTTGCTTTGGTTCCATCAAATGTATATTGATGCAAGAAAACTTTTTTTCAGTGAAACAAATGGGTGATTAGAAAAAAATACACCAAAGACAACTATTTCTCATATTTGAATCCCTGTGATGTAAAATAATATTATACAAATCAAACGAGTAAAATAGCGCCCTATTCAAAATCAAAATCCTTTTTGGGAATCTAGGGTATACAGGAAATAAGGAATATATGCAAACATCTAATGTAACCTATATACCTAAGTTAAAATAAGGTATTGGCCATTACCTACGTCTATTACTACGTATAAATAAATACAGTGCAGATACTTACCTACAAACTTTTCAGTTAGCCCAGGTAATCCCCAGTGGTTTAACAACTCTGTTATGGTAGGTACTCATTAGATAAAGGCAGTTGCTCACATGCGAACATGAATTTACAGGCGTTAATGAATCACAACTGAGAAATGAAAACGTCATGCGAATTACCACTATTCCCCACACCAAATAAGGGTTTTGTTTCATGCTTGACGTCACTAAAAATATTTGTGTGCTGTAAATAAGTAGGTATACTATACTAAAACATGTGTGAATTTATTGTGAAATGTAAACATTGAATGATAAACGAAAATACATTCCTTTATTGGGGGGAAATAAGTAATTTTAAGACAAATTACATAGTAGTAATATATTTCTTTATATGGAAGAAATTATCCACAAATAAACCAGATATTTCCAACCAAGAAATATCATTTACTTATAGGGTGTGTAACGAATTCAATAGCACGTAGTTTTTCATGTTAAATACAAAGAAACTGAGCTCAAATAAGTGCATTTTTTACATGCGAATAAACTCTTCTCTCGGTGTACAATGTTAAAGCAATAATAATCAAAATCGAAATCGCGCTTTTTATTCGCCTATTCTTCAATTTAGGACGATAGTGTATCACATACTTTTTGTTTAGAATTTAACTCTCTTTCAAAAAATGTCGAAATATATGGGATGGTCCATTTAAAAGTTTGTTGCTTTTGTGAATATCTCGGCAACAAGCCTAATTCAACCGACTTCGTAGCTTCAATAATAACAAAGTTAGCAATGGTGAACACTTAACTTTAGACACGGTGTATGAGGGAGATTGTTGGTACCGAGATACAATTTGATTTATTAAATGATGAAATTAACTACTACCTACATGAGTAACATTTAAATTGAGTAAAGGGAAATTATTGACTTCTAATTGGTCATTTAAAATATTATTAAACTGAATCTTATAGAAAATTGAAATTATTAGTTTTAATAAATTAGATCTAATTTTGTATAGCCATTTGGATGTTAATTCCCTTTTATTTGATTTAAATGTTAGTCCTGTTTGTATATTTCATTTTTAATTTCGAAAAATTTAAAAGTTGTTTCGCCATTACTTCTATCCCCCCCCCCCCCTCCCATGCTTTCATAGAGCGAAGGAATTAGTATATCTTTTTGAATTCTCTTGTGTGTTATTTTATTTAATTTTACTAATAACTATTATCGAGTTATTTAGCATACAAAATTTTCAATAGGGACAGCTTTGCATGCAATAGGTTTTCAAAAGCTATTTCTTTATTTTTTTGAAATAAATTTGGTTTACATGTTTCGCTGCAAGACATCATAAATTCCATTCCGTCCTATTCTCGTTGATAAAATAATATTTCTTAATAATAAAACACAACACTTGTACTAATTAGTTTATTCTGTCTATTACTGCTTTTTAACAGCTCTACAAACTTTATACATTTTAACCCATATTTTCAACTTGACACTTCTTCCATTCATACATACATACTTAATACATATAGCGCCGCCACTTACGGCGGTATGCTAGAGTTGCAGGGATGAGACTGGTTGTCTATTTTCAACACTCGTTAATATCCAGTCATGAAATAAACTTGGCACGAAACTCTTGTTTCACACATGCTTGTACTAAATTACTACAGTATATGTAGGTAGTATATTTACTTGATTTTGCGGTTTCGTCTTTAGTAGCCCGGAGCTTTAATTGAGTTGAGAAGATTGTAATTTTTAAGTACCAGTTCGTCGAGAATAGTAGCTTTTTCGTTGGAGATGCATTATTTTTACTGCATAAACTACCTGTTTGAGGCACTTACGTAGTGTTGCTGTTGCTGTTGCTGTTCTTGTTGAAATGTACGTGTTTTAGAAAAAGTATGGTGCCATTTATTTGGGTTATTCAGTGATCATTTAAATATAAATTTTATCTAATAGCTATTCATAATTGTGTTTTTTTTTTTACAGACAGAAGAACCTAGAACAAATATTTTCTCATTAGAGACTATGCTTAGATTAAGATCGTCTGTGGTATTAAAAAATATAGAGACAGAACAAGATCCCCAGGCCGTTCAGCCTGCTAAAAAGCAGGCTTGCGTATCAACGCAAACAGATAGCGACACTAAAAGAAGAACTCAGCCTGCCAAAAAAGACGTCTCCACCCAAACTGAGGGAAATAGTGATCTTGAATGTGAAACGGCTCGGTTTACTAAAGAAACCGTTTCTACACAAACGGGAGACATTATCTATACTAAAAGTAAAACGCCTCAGACCGACAACAATATGTCATTCCAAACCGATGCTGATGAGAACACCATTAGTGAGAAGCCGCCCAACCTTAACAAAAAAAATGTCATGCGAGCACTGCGCATACGCGACAGATAATAAACAACATTTCGAGAGGCACATTAAATGTGTACTATCGATAACATAAAAAACTAGGACAAGTATTATTTCAAATAGCCATGAATTTTGCTAATTGTGCTAATGTCATTGAGGCTTTTGGCACTTCTGTCAGATAAATAATATGAGGTTATGTAATTTAAATTTTAATATCAGAAAATACACTTAACAAAAGTAAAGAATAATAAAATCAATATTTAGTCATTCCACCGTTTTTGTTGATAACAGACTGTAAACGACGAGGCATGGACGATATAAAAGGCCCTATTAAATGTTGGACTTGTTTTAGTGAATTCCATGTGCCTTCAATTTGCTGCCAAAGTGCTTCTGCGGTTTCCGACTGACTATTTCGTTCCTGGAGTTTTTTTATCATACAACCCCAAATATTTTCGATGGGGTTGAGAGCAGTTCTCAGTATTGAACCTCCCAACAATTCTGCAGCAGACACCCATACCCCGAAAACTGATCCATCCCCACACATTGACAGAGAACCGTCCAGATCTATTGGACTTTTGCGAATATGCTTCATCGAATTTCGAATTTGTAGGACGATAAACCATAACAGATCCGTTGTGAGTAGACTGGAATACTTTTTCATGGGTGAATACGACGTTTTACCAAAACTGTGGTTCACAATAAATGTTATTAAGAGCAAATAATAAACGTGTTTGTTTTCCAAGATTCGTCAAATGAATTTTCCTAGCAGCTACTCTGCTCCGTAAATTCGTTTCGCGAATTCTGCGACTAATCGTTATCATGCATACACGAAAATGTGTTTCATTTGCGGCCTTACGGGACGTAGCAAAAGGATTTTGGTGCAAATAATCAGTTAAGGCATTATCATGGACTGCAGTTGTTACCCTTCGCCTTCCAGAACCAGCTTTCCTGGTGAAATCGCCTTGTTCTTCCCATCGTCGTATTATGGATGTAACAGTGTTTTTGTTAATGCCAAAGTCATTAGCAATTTGTCTTATTGTCATACCATTTTCTCTACAAGCAATTATTCTTGCCTTATCAATCAAACTGACATGAGGCATCATTAATGACAGCTTGAAATAATCTTGAATTAAGTGACGTTAGCTGTTTATTTGCGTCAGTTTTACACAGCTAAAACAGGGCTGTCCTAGTTTTTTGTGTTAGCGATAGACAAAATTTCAAATGCGATCAGTGCCAATATAAAACAGGCGGGAATGACGCTCTGCAGTAGCATAAAAAAAATATTCATTTGAAGTTGTAATTAATTAAGTAATTAATACCTCGAATTTAATTCAATAAACGTGTTTTATTTTTCACCTCTACCTACATGCATGACATTTGCCAGCGTCAGTCAGTCATACCAACTTAAGATGCTACAGTCTCTCTTTTGAAATAATAAAAAAAACATTGCTTGTCAGAGACATTATGGAGAAAACATTCCAATACAAATACATATGTTAAATCTATCAATAAAATCATACAAACTGTTTATGAAACTTATAAATCTATACAAAAGTTTTACTAAATTTATAAATCCAAAACTTATACATAGTCATTCAAATACATTGGTTTCTTCCTAACTCTTGTCGGTCTGGATAATAAACCATCATCTTCTTCATCATTGTTCTCTCCATTTCCTTTGTGTTCGTTTCCACTTTCCACTCCCATATCTGCTTGTTTCTCTTCAAATTGATTTTCATGATATTTTTTAACTTGAGTTATGTTTTTATTACTTAGTACCCCTTCTGGTGATCGCACTTGCACCGCACGCATTCCCGCACTTACTAATAACTTTGTATTCTTTGTCCTGAAATTCTGTAGATAACTTGTCAGTTTTTTCTTGCTTCACTAAAACACTATCTCCTGTATCTAATTCATGAAATCTTGCATTCCTTTTCTCATCAATATACAGTTTTCCTTTTTCCTTACTTAATTTATCTCTATCTCTCACACCCTCGTCCAATAAATTTGATTGTGAATTTAATTCTGGTAGTTTGTTCCTAATTTTCCGGCTAAATAATAATTCTGCCGGTGATATACCAGTTACTAAATGTGGTGTCGTAAGTGTCGTTCGATAGATTAACAAGAATCTTTGCAGTTCACGCCGCCAATCTTTATTTTCGGCTTGCGCAATCTTCAATCTTTTCAAAATTGTTCTATTCTGTCTTTCCACCTCTCCATTAGCCTGAGGCCAATATGGTGTGACTCGATGACTTAAAATATTATTTTCTTCAAGAAATGTCAAATACTCACTACTGATAAACTGTCTACCGGAAATATCCTCGGAATTCCATGTCTACAGAAAATTTCCTCAAGTTTTTCTACCATTATTTTAGCCGTTATGGTTTTTAAGATAACAATTTCAAAGTATCGGCTATAATAGTCAACAACAACCATCAAATAATGACCTGTTGGTAAAGGTCCCATAAAGTCCACCCCTAGCTGTTCCCATGGTCCTTCTGGTAAAGCAGTCCTCTTCACTGGTTCTGGTACATTTGGCATTTGCACCAGTTGACATCCGTGACATTGTTTACAATAATTTTCTACATCGTTATCCAATTTTGGCCACCAAACTTTCGTTCGTAGTAGTCTTTTCATAGCAGTCATACCCAAATGTCCTTCATGTGCAATTCCTAAAACCTGGTTCTTTAAGTTATCTGGAATTATTATTCTTTGTCCACGCAACGTTATGCGTCCTATAGTGCACAACTCCTCTTTAATTATGCTAAAATTCCTTAAATGTCTTGGAAATTCAGTTCCTTCTCTTAAATGTTTTCTTACTTCTGTTAACATTTTATCTTCTGCAGAGGCTTTTTCAATATCTTCTATTTTCATCGCTTTTGGTGTTGATTGAATCGCTATCCATCTTACATAATCGTAGTCATCAATATTCGTAGATGGTTCAATCCTTAATAATCTTGATAGTGCATCTGCAATATTTTCCTTACCTGGAATGTGCTCTATTTGATATCTGAATGGCTGCATTCGGAGAATCCACCTTTCTAAACGTGCAGATGGTTTTGATTTCTGTGAAAATATAAATTTTAGTGGTTTGTGATCAGAAACCAGGTTAAATGTTTGTCCTATTAAATACATATGGAATCGTTCACAAACCCATACTATTGCTAGAGCCTCTTTTTCTAACTGCAAATATCTCTTTTCTGTATCAGTCAAGCTTTTACTTGCAAAAGCGATTATACGGTATTTATATCCTTGTTTCTGGACCAATACAGCACCCAATCCTACAGGACTAGCATCTGTGTACAATCCTGTCTCTGCTGTACTATCAAATAAACCTAGTACTCTGGGTTTACTCAAAGCACTTTTCAATTTATTAAAAGCATCCCTTTGTTCTTGATTCCATTGAAATTTTGTATTGTTCCTCAATAGTTTACGTAAAGGTTAATTTATTGTCGATAAATTAGGTATAAACCGCGCACAAAAATTCACTAAACCCAAGAAGCTGTGTACTTCGCCTGTATTTCTAGGTTCTCTAAAATTTTGAATTTCTGTCAAATTTCCTTCTGATGGTGATATTCCATTGCCAGAAATTTTGTGTCCTAGAAATTTTATCTCCTTCGTTTGAAATTAACATTTATTCCAATTTAATGTAATATTTGCTTCTTCAAATCGTGATAACACCTTCTCTAAGAGTGCATTGTGTTCTTTTTCATTTCTCCCAGCTATCACAACATCATCAATAAAGTTAATCACTCCTTCACATCCAAGCAAGATTTGTTTAAGTACTCGTTGAAACATTTCTGGAGCACAACATATTCCAAAATTTAATCTTTTGTATCTATAAATATCTGAATGTGTGCTGAAAGTAGTTATTTCCCTCGATTCTGGTGATAATTCTATTTGATGGAATGCCCACTTTATGTCTAGCTTGGTAAAGACTGAACAACCATTAAGCTCTTGTAATCTACCATCGAAAATATTTTCACTATCACATTTGAAAGAGCTGGTAGGTAGTTATAAAATTCCACACCAAGAAAAGCATAGGACACCAGGTCCAGCGTATGTAGGTAATTTGTCGAAATAAATAATCAAACAGTAATGATATACCTATATATGGTGATTTAATCACATTCACTTGTTAAGCATGGCCAATTAAGAAAATATTAGGTACTGCATGATCCAAATGCATTTTATTTCACTCACAACTAAATATTAAATACATAGTTGCATGCAATATATTTCGTTTAGTAAAAATGAGTAATGAATATGTAAAGGGATAGTGAAAAGTTTGGTAATACCCACTTGTTGACGTTTGTTTATATAATTATTCTAATAATAACATTAATAATGATTATTAATGTTTGGAGGTGTTAGGTGCTCCACGTGAAACGTTGCGCAGGTAACCATTATTGCAACATCCTTTCACATACTCTATCTATGTAATTTCTGCAAAATAAATACTTATTTCTGGTTTCCTGGTTAAAAGTAATATTTTCTGCAAGCAAGTTTTTTTGTATCTAAAAGTAAAAGATTTAATAACTAGAGTTAATAAAATTGTAACTTGAGTGAAATAATTTGGCGTATAAATGGTTGTCTGTTTTTGATTATTTCAAGTTTCAAAATTAATTCACAAGTAATTAAAAAGCAATTGATTTTATTCTTAATATACATTCGTTAATATATATTTTCCTAAAATTTTGCTAATATTTAATTTGTTATGATGAGGGGGGGGGGGGGTAATTTATATTTACTACTAAATTAATTGTTGATTCCTGACTGACTGAGTGTCTCTATATTTATTTCACTAAAGAAAATGAGAAAAAGCAAATTCACATTCCCTATAAATAATAAAATCATAGTATTTTTAAAATCCATATGCAAGATATTTTTGTTGATTTAAATTTGGCGAAAACCTTTCATCGTCAACTTATGAAGAGTTTGGTAATCTACACCGCTGAATAAACAAACTTTGGAAAAAATTATCTGATTGAAGAACATTAATTAATATGTCAAAATATTTAAAACGAGTTTTCTCAAAAATCCTTTGCAGCAGACTTGTTTGCTTTAGTTCACGTCTGCGCTTATTTTTCGTTTTCAACTATTCTTTAATTTGTTTTAAATGAATATAAAATAAATTAAAGTTAGGCAACCCACATTACAGTGTATGTTATTCTGGTAAAAAAATTTCCCGCGTTTACAAATGTGTGAATATTTGATCATAAATGAATTTTTATTCGATTAACAAACAATTTCAAATGATATTTTATTAGACAAATAATTTAAAAATATGTACAAGTAAATAAAGTAAGTAACCAGCGTTGCCAAATGTTGCACTACTCAATATAACAAACTGATTCAAACCTATTCAGCTTCATATGTGACAATGTGACACACATATTAGGCTATTATGCTGCCTTTAATACGTAATTAAGAAGGTGGGATAAACAATGTTTTGAATGCCCCGTATTTTTTTAATCTGCAAAAAAATGTTTTGCAATTCATACATAAGAGAAATAGAAAATTGTATATTGACGTTAAATCTTGATACAAAAAAAAACCTTACTCTGCAATGTAGGATTGTATTTCTTGTTTATATAATTAAATTTTATTTTATATTTGGCAACCTTCGACACTTCGATTATTTAACCAATGATATTTCAAGGTTATTTTGGCGACATCTGCCTGTGAGTAATATCAACATTTGACGCGCACTCTTCCGGTCGCGTGCTAAAGTTATATATAAAATCAACAATTTAACCTCTTTATAAATATAGATATCATATTGCCACGGAAGTGATAGGTCAGATTTTCTAGAATAAATTTCGTACACTAAAATTACACATAATTGTGATATCATTTGTGAAACAGATCAAAATTACTTGTAAATTCCCGCAGCGGGCTGCGTTAGTTTTTTACAGTGTTCACTTATTTGTGATTAGTTGTTTGTACTTCTTTTGAGTTACGTTGTGACCCGAGTTTAAAGGAGGCCATCTTTACAATCTTCTATCAAAGGTCTTTGGCTTACGGTTTCATTGTCTGGTGAAAAGCCAGTATTTATTAGATACACAGTGATCAAATGGCTTTAAAACGAATTAATAAGGTATGTTAAAGTTTCTAGTGTCAGTGAAACCCTTTTAAAACGTCAGGTTGTATATCGAGATGGTTTTTATAGTCACTGAACGCCCTTAACGATTTTGTGCTAAAGCAGTGTGAATACCAGTCAAATTCTTTTATTATAGTTGTTTGTGACATTCCTTAATAAAATTTCGTGTAAATATAAGAAACTATGGACAAGAAATGTAGCGTAACCTTTATTTTACATGTGCTGTCAAAAAATCGGTTTTATTTGAGTACTCATCTTATCAAGTAGAGCAATCAGAATTAAAAAAAATGCCGGATACAACGTAATGCGGGATGGATCCGGTTGATGTGTTCATCAGCAGTTGTGACCAATTTTTAGTCAAAGTGTTATTTATTGGACACTTTTTTAAGGATATGATTTTCAAGACTATGTATATAACCTCTCCATATTTGGGGTTTGACTTTAAAATGGCTATAATTAACTCATCACATTCCAGCTGATTTTTTACTATTTACTGAATTATATTGTAGGAATTACAAGATCTTGGTCGAGATCCCCCAGCACAATGTTCAGCAGGACCTGTTGGAGATGATTGTGAGTTTAATGTAATAATTAATTTTCAGTGTTTTTAAAATGACTCACTTGTTGCAGTATTTCACTGGCAAGCCACAATAATGGGACCTGTAAGTATTTCCAAATTATTTTATAATATAATACACACTTATGCATTATTTGCTAATTGGTTATTACTTTTTAGCCCGATAGTCCATATCAAGGAGGAGTATTCTTTTTAACAATCCATTTCCCCACAGATTATCCATTCAAACCTCCAAAAGTTGCGTTTACAACTAGAATTTATCATCCTAATATAAACAGTAATGGTAGCATTTGCCTTGATATATTACGTTCGCAGTGGTCACCTGCACTTACAATTTCAAAAGGTGAGGTTATAACATTATTATTTTAAGTTAAGTACTATTATATTACGAGTTACTGCATTTATTTGGAAAATGTATGTTTGAATGAATTTGTCTTTAGCTTTAAATTCAAATTTTAAAATGATTCCGTGTTTTATATACTTCTTAAATAAGCAATAGCCGCATATTTATTAATAACTATTTATTTCTTATTGTCTAAATTATAGTATATAATGAAACATCAATAATTTCAAGGTACAACAACATAGGATTTTAATAAATTATGTCTGAACATAATACATTGATAATCAATAATTTTCATTATTTCTTCACATTAGCTATGTTTTAAGAAATTTATTAATATAAAAACAAAATTAATTATGCCAAATGAATATAGCATGTAAGTGTTATAGGCTTTTATTCATGATGAATCATCATTGTTATTAAAAAGCTTCTGATAGCTTATCAGAGTATTCATATCATTAATGTCTATGATTATCATTGTGGATAGATGAAAGGGACAAATTATGTATTTCTATTCTATTTGAGGATAATTTTATGCAATTGATATTAATATGAAATTATTTGATTTAAATTTGAAGTATGTTTGTAAATGTTGAATGTCATGATTTTATGTTACTTAAAAAAAGAATCAATTGAAAACCAATTTATATTTAGTATTTCCAGTATTTTGATTACTTTCTAAGGCTATTTAAAGAATGATTTATTGCAGAATGTTCTGAATATATATTTAATAAGCATTACTATAGATTGCAAAGCATTTAGTAGAATTTTCTCTAGTATTAACAAAAAATACATTTCAAGTAATATTGAAGTCCATCACTTTTGAGATATGAGAAGTTTGAATGTAATGATGCTAGAAGTTTTTTAAGTTAATTTCTTGTATAACCATTATATTATATACCAAAATCCCGCAATAACAAGCATTTCACTCTTTGTTTTAATATAAACTTCCAGAAAATAATTATTACTTTTTTCATGACAACTGAAAGTCAATAAAATTCTTACAACAAGCTTTAATTTATGAGATATCCAAGAATTATAATAGAATGTTGTATTTTAAGTTGATTATATGTTGATGTTTGATGTTATGAGTGCCTAAATGTTGGTGTACAGATAAAAGAAGATGTAAGGTACTAATAAATAAAACTGTTAATTTTGTGGTTTTGGTGCTTTGTATGTAAAATATGAGCGATTTTCTTTAATTTCAAGTTTCAAATAGAATAAAAATATTATTTAAAAAGTATTTTTTGCTGGTGATAATTTTGTTTTTTGTGAATTTATGTATAATATATTGAAAATCTCCAAGTTTTTGAAAGAAAAAACTGAGTATTATTTTGGAAAATATAAGTTGCAGCAACTTCTACCTTGAATTTATTTCAACCTTACAATGTAGATAGACCTTATGAAGATAATGTTTTAGTTTTTCTTTTTCCACTGTATAGTACAGACCTGCTAAGGGATAAATATGTTCCACAGAAAGCTCAATAAAGGCCGTTTTACAGTTCGCAATTTTACTTGCCGGCAATAAAAATTGCCGAAAGAACTTGCAGCAATAAATTGCCAGTTCGTTTTACAGTTTGCAACTCGCCAGCAACTATTTGCCTTGAAATTATTTTGTTTACAGCACTACCAACCTATCAACTTTTGCGGGCGAACTGTCAAAGTCAGCTGTTTGTTTGTTTTTTACATTTTTGCTGTTTACGTGTGTTGTGCAGTTGAAAAACATAAACAATATCGAAAGGCTAAATGGCGTTTGTCGTTTCTTTTCTATTTGGAGGAAAACAAAAACACCCAAAGGTTTGTAGTACCGAAAATTACCTAAGAAATCACTAAAATTGCCGGCAAGTCGCAAAAATTATAGATCCCGACTTATTTTGTGCAAGTGCAAGAAATATTCCTGCAAGTTGTCAAAAGTGCTCGAGTGCGCAGGACGCGCAAGAAAAATTGCTGCAATTTTTATTGTCGGCAAGTAAAATTGCGAACTGTAAAACGGCCTTAAGAAAAATCCCACACACACAATTAATTAAATTGAAGTTACACAATTTCTTGAAACCATACAAAGTCTGCCTTACGAAAAACGCACCACCCTATGACTGTTATTAATAATCCGATTTCAGTAATTCAAAAACCACATAAAACAGGTTTATAAATACTACAAAATAGAATATTTTTTTTACTTTCTTATACGTAGTATAAGGAAGTATTGTGATGATGAAAATTTTCGACCTCGAGATTTTTGCAGATGTCCACGTTTTAAGGTCCGCTGATACCGAAAAAGTGGTTTTCAAATAATGCCTCTGTGTCTGTGTGTGTGTGTCCGTGTGTGTGTGACCACGATAGCGGTCAAACCGCTGTAGCCATCAATTCCAAATTTTGTATTAACGAGTATAATACCTCTCTTGAGATCTGACTAGTGTTTCAGTAAAATCGGTGGACCGGAAGTAGTAGTTTACTTCAGTGAAAAACTCGAATTTTGTAAATATTTCGTCAACTACTAGGTTTAAACAAATTTATAAAGAATTCATATGCACTTAGAATTAAAATTGAGAACAATTTTATTTAAAAGTTTTTCCAAATTCCTACCGGAAGTAGGTCTTTTACTCTTATCTAAAATCAGTTTTTTGCAAGTCATGCTTTTTAGACAGGTACGTTATGGGTAAAGAAGTATTTAGAACTTAATTCTCAAAACCTTTTCTATACAAAATTTTTCAAAATTCGAACCGGAAGTACCACTTACTCTTACCGAATAGCGATTTTTTGCAAATATGTCGAATATTATGCATTCTTTATATATTTATCAAGAGTACAAAAGTATTTAGAACTAGATTTGCAATATGTTTTGTATACATGAAATTTCAAAATTCGTACCGGAAGTAACACTTTTACTCTTAGGGAGCAGCACTTTTTTTCGAATATCTTGCAAAGTATGCATTCTATAGAGATTTATTAAGAGAATAGAAGTACTTAGAATAGGATTTTGAATAATTTTTGTATAAAAAAATTCTTAAAATTGTATAATTTGAAACACTCATATACGTATAAGAAAGTCGTGTGGTGGCCACACCTCATTTTTTAATACGTAGTATAAGGAAGTATTATGATGATGAAAATTTTCGACCTCGAGATTTTTGCAGATGTCCACGTTTCGAGGTCCCCTGATTCCGAAAAAGTGGTTTTTAAAAAATGCCTCTCTCTCTGTGTGTGTGTGACCACGATAGCGGTCAAACCGCTATAGGTATCAATTCCAAATTTTGTATTTGTGAATATAATCTCCCTCTTGAGAACTGATTAGATTTTCAGTAAAATCGGCAGACCGGAAGTAGTACTTTATTTCAGTGAAAAAATTGAATTTTGCCAATTATTCGTCAACTACTAAGTTAAAGAATTCATATGTTCTTAAAATTAAATTTGAGAAGAATTTTATTAAAAAAGTTTTTCGAAATGAAGTAGGTCTCTTACTCTTATCGAAAATCAGTTTTTTGCGAATATTTTGCAAGTCATGCTTTTTAGACAAGTACGTTAGGAGTATAAAAGTATTTAGAATTTAATTTTCGATACCTTTTGTATACATTTTTTTTTAAATTCGGGCCGGATTCTTAATAACACAGTTATAGCGTGATGCGTTTTTTGTAAGACAGACTAAATAAAAAATTAAAATCTTTGGAATATTACATAAACATGCCTAAGTTTGTTTGGACGGTTTATTCATTTAATTTGATTAAAATAAAATAATTTTCCATAGAAATATTGTTGATCTTAGATGATATTCAACGAAGTCGAAATGATTTTGTTCCAGCTCACAGTGGCACAAATCACTTTTACCTCTAAAATTAATAGTTATTGCATCAGCTGTGCATAGTATTTAAAGACAAGACAAATAGAACTAGCCTGTATTGCATGTTCTTCTTGTGATGTGTATCTATTGATAAAGATTTATTAATTTGCTGTACAACTTGCAGTATCCTACCATATAGATCTTCAGTTCAAGTGGGAATTTAAGACTTTTTCTTTGTGAATTTGTTATTTATTTGATTTGACATACTATACGTTTATTTCAAGTTATGTATTGAAATACATTCAAGTTTTATTTATCTTAATTTTAGTAGGTGTATTTAATTGACCCGCCGATCGGCCATTTATTTTAGTTCTTTCTTGAATACAACATAATTGCCAAATTTCACATTATAATCTTATAAGCGCAGTTTCACACTTTTTTTGCAATATGAATTTAAAATTACGCATTATTAATTCTACTACTCCGCGTTCTTGTAATTTACAGATAACCATTTTATTGAAGTTTGTATATACAGAGAGATCGTAAAAGATTGACCGTGCCGCTTCATATTCATGGTGTATTTGCCGCGTATATCATATTCTGAATTGTATCAAGGCTAACTATATCTGATATCGTTGCACGATATAAGGCCATCACATAACTTCGATTTACATTGATGATTTTGATTCTTATAATCTCAAAATATTGATCCTTATGTGGCGCCATCTAGTAGTATCCAAAAGAAATGGTTTATGAGTTTTTATTGAAATAAACTTTAAAATAACACTTTAAATATTAACTTTACAGTGGGTAATTAATATTAATAATTTTAAAATAATTAAAAAAGTGTTGCTGATAAGAAAATTATTGGGTAGTGTGATTTGCATATAACACTAATCAGTTTCTTGTTTGCCTCAACCTTACGATGATAACAAGGAGATTATTGGTAATAAATAACTAGAGCATTTTAAAATTACTATAGCATCTTTATTTATTCAACAGGCGCAAGTCTAATTACAGAACAAAAATTGACCATGTTCAAATATTCATAATAAATCCACTTGTATCCTTTTAATAATTGTTCTAAATCAGCCCTCAAATACCTACAGTTCACATACTTAATGTTAATATTAAAGACCAAATAACGTCTGCTTCACTTCAGCCCTGCAATTTCTACATTAGAATTTTATACATTTACAAATATTAAGATATAAATTTAAGCTAAAAATGCAAAAAATTATAGCTGTTTACTATGAATTTTCCTTATACTACATTTCGAATAATAATTTTCCGAAGTACCTTGCAAATTACTTGCCTTTTATCGCAGACTATTTTGGTAAAAACAGCCACGTTTATTTCTGTGAGAAAACTGGATATATGGTGTTCTATTGGTACTCGACGTAACTTCGAAATTATATATAGTAAATATGTAGCACACATTAAATGGTACGTCTGAATATGTGTAGTATTAGAATAATTTAAGTAGAAAAAAATATGAAAGAGATAAAATAAATGTCATATCAGTCAAATGTCAATAACTGTAGATTTGATTGGATTTGATATAATCCAATCATATTGCATAATTTTATCAGGTGATTTTAAAAATGCCCTGCGATTACCAAGCAGTTTATTGTGCTTTGGATAGATAGCGCCACATAAGGATCAATATTTTGAGGTTATAAGAATCAGAAAAATCTCGTTATGTGACGGCCTTATATCGTCCGTGCGACATCTATTATTTTACGTATGAACTACTTTCAAAATTTACTTGTTTTAATAATTATTATATAATAATTAGAAATACATTCAATAATTGAAAATATCTTTATTAAAATTAATTTAACACAAAGATCGATATTACATACAACAAATAATTTAATACAAAGATTGATATTGCATATAACACGTCATATTTAGAAATATTATATGTTCAAAATGAGTCTTTCATTGTTGTCAAGTTGTCTAATAAATAGTTTTAAATTAAGTGTTCTATATAGTTCTGCATTTATTGTATCATGGAAGAAAATTGGACCTATTCTTCTTCTTCGTGATATTGCACACCAAGCACCTATTTTAATAAGATGCATGTCAGTTTCAATAAAAACATGTGGGTTTACGGATGACCAGTGTCGATAATTTTGGGAATTGACATATCCACTTAGATGAAACCAGGCCTCGTCTGAGAAAAATGTCATGTCCAACAAATTATCATCCGCAAGATTATTATTAAACCACGTACAAAATTGTATGCGTTTCTGAAAGTCATTTGACAACAATTTCTGTACAACATGTACGTAAGTGTAGTTTTTTATGTTCCATAAGATAGTCCTATATGAACATAAAATCAGAATTAATTAATTTTCTGTATATCAAACAAGGTAATATTATACCTGTCTGCGCTGATAGTAGCCTTAATAATTTCATAGGCTCACGTCCAACCGTTCTTGAATATCTTCTAGCACCTCTCCTGTTAGTAAAGTGGGTCTACCAGCTTTGTTGATTTCAACGCAATTTTTAAATTAAGCAGAAAATATAATGATACTCGTATAAACACAATAAAAAATAACTTACAGTAACAACGGAATGTGCCTTTTATTGCCTTGAGAAAGACAGTTTCTAATATTCAATTAAACGCAGTAAACCAAGGGAAAAAGAAACGACAAAAAGCTTATATGACTGACAAATATGTATGAATTACAGAATATTGGATTGGCAGCCACTTTAGCGAAGTTAGATACAAACTAAATATTCATACTACAACAATGAACGTGTGATAAATTCGTGCTAAAGTTGATATATCGATGAAGCGGCACGTTCAAGCATTTACGATCTCTCTGTATAAATATTAGTATATTAAGTACAACTGAAGTACGAAAATAATATCCACTTTTTCCTTTGCTTTCTCTTTCGCTCAGATATTATCTCATCTGTGCGGCAAATCTATACATACATAGTTAATAACCTCAAAATTAATATCTGTTGTCAAATTAAGTATGAAACGAGACATAACCCACATATTAGTGCACTTGTTTATATCCGAGTATACTTTGGTCTTTAAAGACTCCTGAGAGCTTTCTTATTTGTTTTAAACTAATAAAGACGTCAACAGTAGTTTCGCTTTTGTGTAAAGAGTTAAAATCACTTTTCAGTTTCGTACTAATTGTATGCTTTATTATACTCAAAGTACTGAAAGTAGAAAATCACATTATACAATTATTATACAGAATTGTAAACAATAGACGAATATTTTCATATCATTATTCATTATAATTGACAAGCTTAACATAACCGTCTTAATCATAATTATTTTATGTAAGAATCTGTTTTATTCTAAGGCGGGAGTATATGCTTTGGTTGCGGACAGTTGTGTTAAAGTATGTTCTATATATGAAAGCAAATGATTTTGAACTTTTAATATGTTCCCAATACTTTACTTTCTGGGTTAAAGAAGTCGTCGTCATTACTTTGCTGCCGTTGTTTTGTCCATTATCCTAAGGAATATCATCAGGACTGTTGTTTTTAGTGCCACTAATATATAATCCTAGTAAAATCAAACAACCCTGAAGATGTCTCTTAGAATAGTGGACGAATCGTCTGCAGCAGAGGCAAAACGCTATTTTTTTAATTACCGGCCATTCCATATTTAATAGGTGTGACATTTGCTTAATTTTATGTGGTATATACTTATACAGGGTGAGTCAACTACGCGGGTAAGGCCGATTGTGCCTTTACGAGTAAAGATATTTCGAAGCGGTTTTTTTTTGTGGTAGCTGTTTATTAGGGGCACATTTTAAAAATATGTTGTATTATACATAGTGTTCCATAACTTGGTGGCTAACCATAGTTATAGTTTTTTAAATGGAACACCCTATATATTATTGCATTTTTGAATTCCCCGTATAATTTTTAGTCAAAAAGTTATAAGATAGTATAGGCCTAAAGTGTAAAGTTTTTGACTTATTCCCATTTTTCTGAAAAACTCAATGTTTGTATAAAATTATATTTCTCGAAAACCACGTATTAGATAGACAAAATTTTTTGCAATATTGTTTACAATAAGAGGTCCTAATAGAAGCATGTTTTATTTTTTTACAGTTACTAACTGCATGTGCAGGAAACTGGATTAAAATTAGATGACACGTTTTTGTATAACAGTATTTTTTTAATGGAACACCCTGTATATTATTTCATTTTTGAATTTCTTATTAAATTTCTCATCAAAAACATGTATGACAAGACGTTAATACTTTAAAAGTGACTATTACTGAGCTATTGTTATTGTCTCTTTTGATACAATTTTGTCAGTACTATACTATATTAATTAAAACCTCAAAACTGACAAAATTATATCACAAAGAGACAATAGCTCAGTAATAGTCACTTTCAAAGTATTAACGTCTTACATGTTTTTGATGTGAAATTTAATAACTAAATAAACAACAAATGGTGGATTTTCACTATTTAATATTTTAAGTAATATTTGACAATTGTTTCGCCAACACAGTGGCTTCTTCAGGAAAGGATTAAAAATATTACACAAACACTTATACAGTGTGTCAATAAAGTAAGGAACACCCTAAATATCAGCTTTAAAACATATCTCTAGCAAAAACGCTCAGACACGTATTTTTTTATTTTTGAAGGCGCATTTTCTTAGATTAAATTGAAGTATACAGGGTTATCAAAAAAGAAGATATGACGTTATCATGTGTTTTTTTAAATGGAATACCCTGTATATTTTTAAGAAAATCAAAAGAGCTTCTCATGAAGATTTCAACGATATATGAGTTGTTGGGGATATCTTTAACATTTACTTGTAGAAATTGAAAAAACACTCTTGGTGGAACTACATGATAATTTTTGGTAATTTTAATCTTTGAACGTTGTCATGACAGAATTGTCAGTATGGAAGGTGACGTCTTATCTAATTAGACAGTGACTAACCACCGTTAGTTTGTTTGGCATTGCTTGTTTTATAATTGCCATTTCTTTTGATAAAAATGGGTCTAAGTGAGAGAGAACGGATTGATATTCTTATGATGATTGGTTATGGTGACCGAAGAAGGAGTACAGTGGAAGTTTGCGAACTATTTAATGCAGCGCATCCTAATCGGCAACCAATAACTCGCTCAACTGTAAGTAAAATACTTTTGAAGTATGAGGAGTACGGAAATGTTAGGGATCTACCTAAAACTGGGCGACCAAAAGTGGATGATGAAACAAAGTAAATGTTATTTTCACAGTGCAAGATAATCCGAATTGTGCTACTCGTCAAGCAGCTTTAAACTTTAATTGCAGCCATGAGACTGTTAGAAAAATTTGGCATAAGCGAAATATCATCCTTATAAAGTGCATCTAGTCCATGAATTGTCGGAAGATGATTTTGATCGCCGTTTGGAGTTTTCAGAAAACTTGCAAATACTTTGTGAACGTGATGAAATGTTTGCTAGAAACATTTTATTTTTAGATGAGGCAACTTCTTTAAACGGAACAGTTAACCGACAAAATTGTAGATACTGGACAGAACATAATCCTCACTGGATGCAGGAAGCTCGAAGTCAACACCCTCAGAAGGTGAACGTCTGGGCTGGAATACTAAAAAATAGGATTTTAGGACCTTTCTTTTTTGATGGAAATTTAAATGGGAATATCTATTTGGATTTTTTACAGTTAGAGCTTCTTCCTGCGCTTGTGGAACTTTATCCTGATCCAAATACCCCTGACAGTCCTAGTAATGAAATCTGGTTCCAACAAGATGGGGCACCTCATTATTCTCGACCTGTGCGTGACTACCTAAATTTGATTTTTAATAACCGATGGATTGGCAGACGTGGGGTTGTTGAGTGGCCAGCTCGCTCCCCTGACTTAACACCACTAGATTTCTTCCTGTGGGGTTACCTAAAAACAAAGTTTATGTAAATAGACCTCAAAATATTAATGATTTTAAAAGAACGCATACGCCAAGAGATCCGAAGAATCACGCAAGATGTAATCAGCAATGTTCAGAATGAGTTTATTTCTCGCTTAGGCTACTGTCAGATTGTGAACGGGCAGCAATTTGAACATTTTAGATTTAAACATAAACAAGTTAAACTCTATTGTAATTATTTTATGACGTTGTTCTACCAAAAGTGTTTTTTCAATGTCTACAAGTAAATATTAAAGATATCCCCAACAACTCATATATCGTTGAAATCTTCATGAGAAGCTCTTTTGATTTTCTTAAAAATATACAGGTATTCCATTTAAAAAAACACATAACGTCATATCTTCTTTTTTGATAACCCTGTATACTTCAATTTCATCTAAGAAAATGCGCCTTCAAAAATAAAAAAATACGTGTCTGAGCGTTTTTGCTAGAGATAAGTTTTAAAGCTGATATTTAGGGTGTTCCTTACTTTATTGACACACTGTATATCTAACAATATAGCACAATTTATGTAGAGGGGCTGATCTATTGAACAGTGTACATTATGAAAATAAATTTAATAAAGGGGAGTTATTTGTTTTCATTATTTTCATAATGTACATTGTTCAATAGATCACCCCCTCTACATAAATTGTGCTATATTGTTAGATATATAAGTGTTTGTGTAATATTTTTATTCATTTCTGAAGAAGCCACTCACTGTGTTGGCGAAACAATTGTCAAATATTACTTAAAATATTAAATAGTGAAAATCCAACATTTGTTGTTTATTTAGTAATTAATACGATGGATCTTCATCAAGTAAAGACCGAATCAATTCAATATTTGAAATTTAATATGAAATTCAAAAATGAAATTATATATTTTGAAAAAATTGCCTTTTTTGCTAAAACTAACAAAAGCATATCAAAAAACGACAATAACTCTGTAATAGTCACTTTTACTGTATTAACGTCTTACATGTTTCTGACACGAAATTTAATAAACGATTCAAAAATGAACTGATATACAGTGTGTTCCATTAAAAAAAAACGACTTTTATACAAAAACGCGTCATCTAATTTTAATCCAGTTTCCTGCACATGCAGTTAGTAACTGTAAAAAAATAAAACATGCTTCTATTAGGACCTCTTATTATAAACAATACTGCAAAAAATTTTGTCCATCTAGTACGTGGTTTTCGAGAAATATAATTTTACGTAAACATTGAGTTTTTCAGAAAAATGGGAATAAGTCAAAAACTTTACACTTTAGGCCTATACTATCTTATAACTTTTTGACTAAAAATTATACGGGGAATTCAAAAATGCAATATATAGGCTGTTCCATTTAAAAAACTATAACTATGGTTAGCCACCAAGTTATGGAACACTCTGTATAATATAAAATATTTTTAAAATGTGCTCCTAATGAGCAGCTATCACAAGAAAAAAACCGCTTCGAAATATCTTTACTCATAAAGGCATAATCGGCTTTACTCGCTTGAATGACTCACCCTGTATATATATACACGATGTTCTAGCTAATTTACAAGAATGCTTTGGTAACAGCTCACTAATGAACCCATCTTTTGACTATGTAAAATTTTAATTGTTTTTGTTTTTTGTTGTTGACAATTTTTTTATTAACACCTATACAGCTGCCCATTTTCTATCTGTCTATATGGGTAACTTTCTTAATATTGAAGATACAGGATCGGTTAAATAAGCAAAGTTGTTAAGAAATTTGAGGAATATTTGATAGTATTTTCACATTTAACATTTATTGTCAACTTTTGAAGGTATTTTAAAAAAAATTAAAATTGCGGAAAATAACAATTATACATATCTTCCTCACTATTGAAGATAGAACTACACTGCTACACTACTAACTGTAGTTAGAGCTCTGTCATCACAGGTTACTATGTTTTTTCTACATTTTACAAAATCGCTTAATTGAAAATTGATTACAAGATTAAAATTATGAAAAAAATAATTTACTATCAAATATTAAAATGCGCCAGTAAACGTAAAAAATAAAAAAGCCTCAATTTGGCCTAGTTTGTGTGGAATGGCTGTTCCATAACTTATTTTCTCATGAATGTTCTTCAAATGTAAGATTATTAACATTTACAATTATTTATAATCGATGGTGTCATCGAATTAATTTATAAATTATGGGTTCAAAATAAACGTTTCGATTAACTTATAAATAAAAAAAAAATTAGTGATATTGAGATTTTTTTACATTCATTACCTATAATTGAATAATACTTAATCCTTGTTAGGTATTCAATGTAATGAACTTTGTTATCTTATCCTACCATGTAACACTGAATCAGGTAAATGATAAAATACTCGTCGCATGACTAATAAATGTGGTTAATTTAAACGGGAATACCCCACAACAACAAGAATAGACACAACAAATATGATATACAAATCATGACTAGCTAAATTTAAAGAAATAAAGAAATTGTGTTAATAATAAATACATGTATCACTAGAGCAAATATTGTATCAATGTATATACCTAGTTTTCGAGATATCTATAATCCTAATTATAAATTCCTATATACATTAATAAGTGATTTTAAATTATTTAGCACATTTAAAATAATGGATGTTAATAATTGATCTATGATTATGCTTACATGCAACTATAACATTGCCAATATTATGAAATAGCAATAAGAGCGCGTGTTTTTCAATTCATATTATGTTAAAGTTGATTCTGTCGAAAATTTTAAAAATCAACGCTGGAAAACCTTTTAAACTGCGCTTTGGGATTCTAATGTCATGTAAATCAATTACAGAAACATTATATGTTTTTGCTTTAAAATATCATAACTTAGAATATACATTAGAAGTATCAATAATCTTATACAAACCTGTTTCATATAATAGGTATACTAAATTTCTAATATTCTTTAGATTTTTTGATGTGACATTAAAAACGTTAAAACGCGGAAACTTTAATTAATATGGTATTAATATAATTAAATCTTTATATTTTTTATGATAATAATTGTATTATAACATATTAATTATTTCTAGTAATTCGTTCACTATATACTAGAAACATTACTACTTACAATACTTTGAAAACATAAAGGATTTTTCCGATTAAAAAATTAAGCTCATGATCAAACACTTGCAAATTTGGCAGTGTTTAAAAGAAGATATTTTAAGATATGTGAGATATTTTTAGAAGAAGTCATATCTATTCAATGTCGTCATCTTGGCCAGGTGTTTTTCAAAACTTAAAACGTCCTTGTTTAGATTATATATTGATAGCAATGAATATTGACTTTCTGAGTAATTTTTGTTCAATTTCGTATTCGCATTTAAATTTTCCATTGGCAACATTGTCTTTATTTGTCTGTTTTATTCTCTAAAAACTCAAATGAATTTTATTTGTAAAAGACAGTAAGAGTGATTCAAAAATTGATATGAGAAATGTCGTAAGTAAGATAGTCGTCTTTAGTTGATATTTTTACATAGGCATTTCGTATGAGTTTTCTTTGTAATCACTTCTTAAACTATTTACCGTATTATTGACATACGAAATCTGTTTTGAAGACACATAACGAAATAAAAATGATTTACCTGGCATATAGTAAAATAAAAATGATGACCTGGCAGTGTGAATTACTTTCACAAATAAAATTATAAGAAAAAATACGATGTATATGCGCCTATGTTATAAATTTCTAGACATCTCTTTTATCGAATGTTATTCTAAAAATCCGCCACATAACTACCTAAAATGCGTCATATTAACAAGGCGGGATAGGCAATCGTTCTGAATATCTCTGTATAATAACAAATGCAATTGGACTTGATTGGATATAATTTAGACTTAAAAATTCTATATGTTCTATACCTAATTTATTTTTACATGCACCATGATATAAACATTTTAAAAATATATATGGTTTAATTTTTATCTCCCTGGTTAGCTCAAGATTAAGACGAAAAAAAAAAACAAAATTGTTTACATGATCGAATTAAGAATATCTTATTCTTTGAACAAATTAAAAAAATATATTGATACGTCATCAAATATTCCTGGTATTTTAAAGTGTAGATCATATTAACGTCAGAGTGATGCCAAACTAACATTTGTGGTCAACCTTTTAGGATGAAGTATATCCGTTACTACATTTAATATTGCAATGAATGTAATAAAATCAGAAACATTTACTGTTGAGGGGTATATAGAAAGTATGCCAAAGTATACAAAGTGTGTACAATAATATCTTAATATACAGTGTGGAAATAAAGTAAGGGATAAAGGTAATTAACTTCGTTATGTAAAAAAATCTCGGAAGTGGTATAGCGATTTTAACTATGGGGATATTTTCATCGCATTTTCAGTTTCTTATGTGATTTTTTTTTCATGTTATGACGTCACCGACTTTTTTTTAAATGACAACCTATAATCTTTTTAATTGATTTCGATAGTATTTTCAATTCCCTATCCAAGAGTATAACATTTTTAATATGTTATATTTGAAAAAAATTGAGAAAAAGAGTCTTTAAAGTTCAAATATTAAAAATTAATTATATTGGCAAGATGCATTTAGTTACGGGTGTATAAAACAAAAAACATTAGTTACGGCTGTCAGAATAAAATAATTTTTTAAATTAGAATAATTACCTTTTGCAAACTATTTTATTTATAAAAATGGTACTATTGCTCGAGAGACGGAGAAGTGCTAAGAATGATAGGTTATGGCTACAGAGCTGGAACACATCAAGAAACTGTAGTTGGTTCACGAGTTGCCAGAAGATAACTATGATCATCGGCAAAAATTCTGTGAACAAATGATGGAAATTTGTTTTCGCAACCCATTGTTTTCCCAGCGTATTTTATTTTCGGATAAGGCAACATTTTATTTTAATGGAACGGTTAATACACAAAATTGTAGATATTGGGCTAGAAAATATCCCCTTTGGATGCAGGAAATTCATACACAATATCCTCAGAAAGTTACCGTATAGACAGGAATAAATGGTGACAGAATTCAAGGTCCATTCTTTTTTACTAACAATTTGACCTGAGAGAGATACTTGCAATTTCTACAGTTCGAATTGATGCTTACATTAGCCTCATTATTATTTCCTAAGGCCCTGACCTACCAAATATTAGTATATGGTTACAACATGATGGTACTCCACCCAGGAAGATGGATAGGAAGAAGTGGTCCGAAGGAATGGACGGCTAGGTCTTCAGATCTAACGCTATTAGACTTCTTTACCTAATAAGTAAAGTGTATAAAGCACAGAAATTGACATGAAATTGGAGTAATATCAGTTGAAACTATTCGGAATGTGAGAATAGTATATTATGCAATGAGCATTTAATGATAGCTATTAAGACACGAGTAAGAAAATTACAATACGAGGCGAAGCCGAGTATTGTAATGAATACGAGTGTCTTAATAGCCATTAAATGCGAGTTGCATACACTATTTTTTCTACGACCCCATAATAAAACATTATTTTTTGAACATTCCATTTCATAAATTGAGCCTAAAATTTTCCGTGCATCTTTCCGAATTTAGCTAGTAATAAATTGTTCGTGGTTACTAAGGCTTGTTCCATAATTTCTGGTAGACTCAAATTTTACATTTCACTGTCATTATCCCTCATTTTTACCGTTTATATTTTCAAAAAAGCACAAATTTTAAATACTTACTAGTAAATTGCAGAGAACTGTCACATTTGATTAATCTTTATATCTGTCAGATATGCAGTCGCCATATTGAATATTGTTTGAATATTGGAATATCGCATTCCTATTGGATATAAGTTTGTATCGTAATGAAAAATCTGTATTCCTATTGGATATAAACTTGTATCATAATGAAAATCTGTATCGTAATGGACATCATTAAAGTACAGGTTCAGCATATCTAATAATACAATTAAAGTATGGGAGTAGAAAAATGAGTTTTATAATCGTCTTGGGTATTGACAGATGGTACAGGGTCGTCATTTTCAACACCTAGTGTAAGTGTAATTTAAAATGTTTTTTTCCTGGTTAATCAGTTAATTAGTTTTAATGTGATTATTAACTTTGAATCGAGTAGATAGTAAATTTATAGTTCGCTTTTTCAGCATTTTTATAATTTTATAATAAATACCAATCAATCTTTCCATCAATTTTATTTCGAATGTAACATTAAAAGTTTGGATAGGGAATTGAAAGTACAATAGATATCAATTAATAAAAATTATAGGTTGCAATTTAAAAAAAAAAGCGGGGGAGTCATAACATCAAACACAAATCACGTAAGAAACTAAAAATGCAATGAAAATATCACCCTTAGTTGAAATCGCTATACGCCTTCGAGATTTATTTCAAAAAATAAATATTAACGAAGTTAATGCCTTCATCCATTACTTTATTTCCAGACTGTATAATATACCTCTAGTGATCTTTTCATATTAATTTGTGAAAGATAACATGCCCTAAACGTATACGACTGTGGTTAGATAAAAAAATTTAGATACAGTAGTAATGTTATAACTATAATCAGTGTTATAGTACAAATTTCATTATATTTAGTCAATTTCAACTTCGAAAAGAGAGGGTAGGTAGGTTCTTATGAGAGTCATAGCCTTTAATATACCGTGTGGCCGCCGTTCATAGCGCGATGCATGTATTAGTAACTACTGGTCGACTATAAATGGGCGTGCCAACTTGAATTGCCACACCGACAGCGGGCGTATAAGTTATACGTATAAATGTATTCGTAGGCAAATCAAGTGAAGAGCAGTGTAATAGGTAATGCGTTCCCGTTGTAAGTAATTATTTGTAGTTGTTTGAAGCATCAGATAATCACTGATAATATGTCAGTGAAGTAACTCATCACAGCTTCATAAACAACATAAAAGAGCAAAAATAAATAATAAATAACTCCTAGACTTTAAAATAAAAAAAACTTCTTAACTAAAATAATATTTTTCAACAAATATTATAATCTAAAAACTCAACTTGTAACAGTGCGGTTCCCAGGGCCACGTCACCGCGCCCCACCCACCGGCCAATCGCCAAGAATGGAAGGAAGAGGGGCGCGTAAGAAAGCGTCAGTAGGTTTTCGAAGGTTGTGCGAGAGACATTTGCATCGTTGTATTCGTTAAAATATTAATAATAAAATTAAAGCATTTAAACAAACTTTACTGTGTTTGTAATGTTAAAGTGGCGCTCAACTTGTGGCTCGAAACATATAGTTTGATATAAACGAATAGGAACCTGCAAGTGTTTTGGTATTAGTTAGTGAGTACCTAGAATTTATATTCTAAAAGTGTGAACCTGAGAATGCAGTAGATTGTAAGCAGTATTAGGAAATTATAGCACGATAACAGTAAGTTGCATAAAGTGCGTCTACATAAAGTGGATTTGAGCACTGCTGTTTTGTCTGGTTTTGTTTGCTTACAATTAGCTCGTAATAAATAGATTGTGATACGACTACTAATAGATGAAAATTACTTGAAACAGTACTACAACTGTAAGTGAATACTGAATATTAGAAGCGACTTGATCAACCTTTGGTGAGTTATTTTTTAAATTTAAAGTGGAGCATAATAGTAGATACTGGTTGCGCAACAGAGCTCAAGCTGGTAAAATGGCTGATCCAGTAGTAATGACTAATGAACAATTACGACAGCTCATTCAAAGTATACAAGCAGTAAATATAAATACTCATGCAGTGCCGAGTGGCAATTTTGCTAGTTGCCAGTCGAGGTATGACGGTTCGAGGAATTCTGATGCAACTGCCTTTATAGATGCTATAGAAATTTATAAGAATTGCATGAATATTTCTGATGAAAATTCTCTTCGTGGACTGCCAATGCTTTTGGATGGCTTCGCTGCTTCGTGGTGGCAGGGTGTTAAGGATTCTGTAACTACTTGGAATGATGCTCTGGCGCTATTGCGTACGACTTTTGGCCCAAAGAAACCACCTCATCGAATATATAAAGAACTGTTTGCCACCGAGCAAGATTCGAAAACACCTACCGATGTGTTTGTTTGTAAATCACGTGCTCTGCTTGCACAGTTACCCAAAGATACCCTTAAAGAAGAAATTCAGTTAGACATGGTCTACGGATTATTACATAGACGTACAGAGATATCAACAATTCCTGTAGACCACGTGACTACCAAATTAGGCAACCCAATTAACAGCAGTTGGTAGTATTGAATGTTTTATGTAAAATATGGTTAAAAGTGTCAACAATGACAGCAGTATTTGTGAATAAAATGTACGCTACTGTCAAATACTAGCGATACGCGAATCTCATAAACGTATGAACACGAAAATCACCAGATTTTAGAAAATTACTGATCACGTGGTCTACAATCTTTCTCGATAGCACTGTATTAGAGAAAAAATTTCGCGAGAAAAAATCAAAACTTTCACTCAGCTTTTAGAACAAGCCCGTGTAGTAGAGGAAGCGTTTCCCGAGGAAGTCATGTTTCGCAGTAATAAAGTAGAGGACAAGCGTCAGCGATGCAATTATTGCAAAAATTATGGCCATTTGAGAAATGAATGCCGCAAATTAAACGCGAAACAGAATGAATCTGCGATGCCCTCACCATCAACTTCGGCGAAAGTTACGACAACTTCTTCGCAACCTGTTGCCCGTGAGACAGCTCCGATTTCATGTTTTGGATGTGGAAAGCCTGGATACGTGAAGAGCAACTGTCCGTCGTGTCAAACACCTAAAGAAGTGTCGTTGGCCGAGTTCTTTTCCATCAGCACGGATTCTCACGTAGCAATAGTGCCACGTGCGCGACCAGTGCTGTTTGTTGACATATTAGGCTCTTATGGACGTGGTTTCATAGATTCTGGTGCCAAATTAAGTGTTGCAGGACCCAAGTTATATGAAATATTGCTAAATAAAAGACAATCATTCACAAGTGATGTATTAACCATGAGGTTGGCTGATGGATCTTGTAAGCGTGAATATGTATTAATCACAAAGGTCGTGGTGCAGTTGAAGGAGCGCAGTATTCCTACCACTTTTGTCATACTTCCCGAATCTGACAATTATACCTTGTTTGGTATAGATTTTATACAAGACGCCAAGATAGTCATCAATGCTGCCCAACAGTCATGGCATTTTGCTGATCAGCCAAATGTGGAATATGACCTGAGTTTCGAAATACCTGAAGATTACCAAATTGTTGGACTAAATTCTATAAGTGCTTTGCGCGCTGAGGAAGGTAGTATGTTAGTTGATGTGGAAAGGTCTCGTTTAGATGCGTTACTATCAAGGAGCGAAGACATCTTTAGGCCAGGGGGAGAAGCAACACCCTATGCGGAACATCGCATAGACACTGGTGACCACCCACCCATATCAGTACCACCTTATCGTATGAGTCCTAAGAATAAGGAAATTCTGAAGAAAGAAATAGATCGGATGATGGAGGAAGGAATTATAGAAGAGTGTGAATCACCGTGGGCCGCACCGGTTGTGTTGGTGCCGAAAAAATCCGGTGATGTGCGAGTATGTGTGGATTATCGTGGTGTGAACTCTATAACTTTGCCAGACGCTTATCCATTACCACGAATGGATGATCTTCTTCATGCTGCGAAAAGAACATTTTATATGACGACAATGGACTTAAGAGCCGGTTACCGCCAAGTGAATGTGCGTGAGTGCGATCGTGATAAAACAGCGTTCGTATCACCATTCGGAACTTTTCGTTATCGTCGTATGTCGTTCGGCCTTCGTAACGCGCCAGCGACGTTTCAGCGACTGATGGACCGTTTTCGTAGTGGACTTGGTGATGTTCTGATATTGGCCTACTTGGACGATTTAATTATATTGTCATCGACTTTCGACGAACATATTAAAGACTTGGACCTTGTATTTTCCCGCTTACGACAATTTAAGCTTAGAGCCAATCGAAACAAGTGCAATTTCGCGTGTTCTAGTATCAAATATCTCGGACATTTAATAACCCCAAATGGAATTCAGGTTGATCCTGAAAAGACTGCTGCAATAGCTGACATGGCTGTTCCCAACAACGTAAAACAAGTATTATCATTTCTTCAAACTTGTTCTTGGTATAGACGTTTTGTTCCCCAATTCGCTGACATATCCCGTCCATTGAGTAATCTTACAAAAAAAAATGCAAAATGGGAATGGGCGGCGACGCAACAAACTTCTTTTGAAACTTTGAAGAGACTACTAGTTGAACCTCCTATTTTGCTGCAAAATAATCCTGAAGAGCCTTATATCCTAAGAACGGATGCCAGTAGTTATGCACTGGGTGCTGTACTACTTCAAGGCGAGGAAGAAGATGAACATCCTATTGAGTACGCAAGCCGACTTCTCACGCCGGCAGAACGTAACTATTCGACAACTGAGCGCGAGGCTCTCGCTGTCGTTTGGGCTTTAAATAAGTTCCGTGGTTACATAGAGGGATCGTCAGTTCATGTGACCTCTGACCACCAGCCTTTAAAATGGCTAATGACACTGAAATCGCCTACAGGAAGATTAGCCAGATGGGCTCTCCTGATCCAGAATTTTAATTTGAAGATAGACTATATTCCAGGCAAGCGCAATGTTGTTGCAGATACATTATCTCGCCCATCTTGTGCGCATGACAACAAAAGCGATTGCGATGTCTGCAGTATATCCGTTGCACTACCCACTCGTTCTGCTGCCGACATGCGTAAAGGCCAATTGAAGGATCCTGAGTTACTGAAGATTATCCAATGCTTTGAAGATGTGAGTGCCCACCCCGACGAATATGTGAAGTGGACGGAGAGAGGTTATCTCATGACTAATGGCGTTCTGTATAGGTATTGCCCGGAGGGAGAGAGTGAAGAAGCCTTACTTGTGGTTCCTACCCAGGAGAGAACACGCGTGTTGAATGAGTACCATGACGCCCCTACTGCTGGTCATTATGGTATAGAACGTACAATACAACGTATCGCCAGCCGATACTATTGGATCGGTATGCGGCGCTATATTACGGATTATGTAAAGAAATGTATTGATTGCCAAAGATACAAAGCTGCTAACCTGAAGCCAGCTGGACTTGTTCAAACACCAATCTATGCCCAACGTTTCGAAGTGATATCTATCGATTTGTTTGGACCTCTTCCTGAGACTGCTACCGGTGAGAGATGGATATTTATCGTTGAAGATACGTGCACAAAATGGGTAGAACTCTTTGCTTTGAAACAAGCTACAGCTGAGGAATGTGCCCGAGTACTTATAAATGAGATCTTCATGAGGTATGGAGTTCCACGGAAGATGGTGAGTGACAATGGCGTTCAATTTGTAGGAAATGTAATGCAAAAAGTGGCCTGTTGTATGGGAGTGAAGCAGAGCTTAATTCCCGTGTATCATCCTCAGGCGAACATGGTAGAACGAAAGAACAGAGACCTAAAGCCCCGACTAGCAATACTTGTTGGCAATGATCATACCGCATGGTCGGAGAACCTAGCAGCCATTCGCTTCGCTATGAATACTAGCCGAGGTGAGACCACCGGCTATAGTGCAGCTTACTTAACTTTTGGCCGAGAATTACGAACGCCGGATGACGTAAATCATGATCTGCGAGCTATTGTACAGACAGAAAATTTCATCCCGGAGATCACCCCATATTTGCAGAGAATTGCAAATACTCTACGTGATGCTCGTGACACACATGAAAAGCAACAAGACCGTCAGAAGGTTTATGCAGACTCCCGCAGGAGGGACGTGGCAGGGTATAAACCAGGTGACCTCGTCCTGGTTAGCACACATCAGCTTAGCAGCGCTGCTGCACAAAGGACTACGAAATTTGCGCCGCGCCGAGATGGACCTTATACCGTCATTAAGAGGATATCCCCAACAACCTATCAAATAGCTAATCCCAATGACTTATCTGTGTCAATTGGCTCTTATCATGTTTCAGCACTGACCCACTTTGAGGGACCAGCGGACAGTTGTCCTGTGGTTCCCATTCGCAAGAGAGGAAGGCCTAGCAAAGGAAAAGCCACCACTCCTTCTGGTACCTCGTCGGGTCGCCGTCGGAACCAGAGGGGGAGACTGTAACAGTGCGGTTCCCAGGGCCACGTCACCGCGCCCCACCCACCGGCCAATCGCCAAGAATGGAAGGAAGAGGGGCGCGTAAGAAAGCGTCAGTAGGTTTTCGAAGGTTGTGCGAGAGACATTTGCATCGTTGTATTCGTTAAAATATTAATAATAAAATTAAAGCATTTAAACAAACTTTACTGTGTTTGTAATGTTAAAAACTATAATAAAATACTGAAACATAAAATATTTACTTCTTAAAACAGAATTGTAATTCAACATTGCAATTAACCTGTAATTAGCTAAAAAAATGTTATTCTTAAGCAATAATAAAAAAATCGAACTGACGCCCATATGTGGAAGCGACTGCCCGACTACACCGTATAAATGTCGATTTTTTGGACAAATACGAGTGCATCATAGGCATATGCGAAATACTAGCTCTGTTGTAATCCAGTATAACACTGCGTCTACTTGTTTACCGTTCTAATACACAGGCATCTCTATCTGTTTCGCTTACTCTACAGGTATCGCGATAATGCAGACGCACGCGGTCTTATGGTATAGGTTGCTAAATGTGTTGTCAGAGTTAAATTTAGAGTGTTTTGTAGCTTATTTTGGCTCTGTTTTATTATTTATTTTATGCTTTTATTTTGTGTATATTTTTTGAAACATTTAATTATTCCAGTTTTTCCTCAAAATTTGAATATGAAAGAATGTTCATTTTTCATGTTATTTGAATAGTACTAATTGACAGTACAAGTAATGATGTGTCAACTTAATTTGATGCAATACAACTAACTACACAGTTTTAGAACTAAACATTCAGGGCGTACAACTTCATAAAGTATGTACTGATATTTGTGAATTATGTAATCGTGCACATAATCCTATAAGAACCGTCCTTTTTCTTTAAGATCGCAACAAACCATAGTTACTTTACTATTTTTGCACCCTGTAATATTAATGCATGTCATCTTTTTGTGAAACTCTCAACATTGTATATGATTCGTCCACTTAGAAAATGCAATGTGATGAGATAGATATTTGATAGAAAATTTTCACCTTGTGATCGGTTAATAAGCGAGACGAGTTCGTCAGGTATACGAAGTTTATGTTTGTCGAAATAGAATGCCTTTGATGATATAGCAATAATGATTTAGAGGGCCCAATATTGGCTTATCAACTTCTAGGTCCCAGGTTTAATTCCCGGCCACATCATCTGGACACTTTTAAATACAACTGCTACCGTGCTTCGGAGGGCACATAAAGCCGACGATCCCTGCTACTTAGATAGTCGTTAAGCCATGATAGGAGGCGCTTGTGCGGTCTGAACACTCTTGTAACGCGTGACCTTATCCAGAAGGTATACGATATTATTATTACCCATTGATGATATACTTATATTGACCTGTTATTTGTTTAGTTTTTCGTGTTTATTATCGATATTATTATTATTTTTACATTTGCACAGGCATTTACAATAGACTTCGTTTACTATGAAGTTTTATTTTTACGTAAGAAATTCTCGTTTGTTTTTCTAAGGAAATGCAATTTTTGATATTGTTTCTTAGCATGAGCAGAGTACATTTAATATACAAGGTGAGTCATCCTCGTGGGGAAGGCATATTGTAACTTTATGAGCAAACATTTTTGATGATAGCCGCTCATTAGAAGCACATTTTACATTTATTTTGTATTATACAGAGTGTTCCATTACTTGGTGACTGATCACAATTAATTATAGTTTTTTTTGTAATTGAATACTTAGTATATTACATTTTTGTATTCCTTTACAATTCTTAGTCAAAAAGTAATACTATACTATAGGTCTAAAAGCTAAAATACTATGTTTCTAAAAAGAATTATATTTCTCGAAAACTACGTAGTACTAGATGACCACAGCTTTTGGTAATATTGTTCATAATAACAGGTCCATTACTAATTGCATGTGCAGAAAACTGGATTAAACTTACATAGCATGTTTTTGTCAAAAATTCAATTTTTGTGTATAGAGAGTTGCCTGTATATCGCTTTTTAATAGCTTACTAAATTTTGCACCAAAACATGCACGACGTTATTACTTTAAAAGTAACCATTACTAATCTGTTATTAATTTTTGATATATTTTTGCCAACTTTTTGTTTTTAATTTGAAGTTGGTATAGTGATTTTTGCCGCGAAATTGACAGTTGAATGAATGACATTTAGTAAGTTACTTGACAAGCATGATTTTATAATGAAGGAGTTTAGATATATGATTTTTTGTATGTATTGGGGGGAATATCAAAAAAAATTACTAGCTAAAGAGTTTGAATTATTTATAAAATTGAATTCCAAACATATATAATATAACCATTATTTTATATGTAAGTTTAATCCAGTTTTCTGCACATGCAATTGGTAGTAAAAAAAAACCAAATACAGTGAAACTTCCCATAGGCGGACACTGTTCGTTCCGACAAAACTGCCCGTTCCAGAGAAGTGCCCGTTTATCAGAGAAGATAGAAAAATAAAGTAGAAACGCAACGCTAAACTTTCATTTGAACACACAGTGTAAATTTATATACTTATAACTTTATTTGCTAAATAAAACTCAAACGGCTATGTGCACATTTATATATACATACATATAAAAGAAACATATGTAGGTAAGGTACCGGGTGTTTTTTATCTTTGATATCATTTTGATTACCTGCAACTTTTTTGTTTTTAAAAATATCAGAATGAAGCAAAAATCATTTTGCATAGGTATCTATGAAGTTTTTTACGTTTTAAAAAATAAAACAAAACACTAACGTTTTTCCAAGATATTAACCTAACTTATATTTTTTTAAATGGAAAGCCCTAAATATTTTCGGATATTTCGATTTTACATGAAATTTCAAGTATATTTTATAAAGCATACCCCATACCTATCTTCAACGGTTTGCGAGAAAACGGCGTTTAAACATGCAACAAAGAAAAATTTAGTTTTGTAACCCTGTTCTTAAAGATGTCGAAATCAAACAGAAATCATTTTTCAAAATTATTTAGAAAGTTTATTTTTAATAAAACAAAAGATTAACGATTAACAAAGTAACAAATTTTTAAAAAAAACAATTTTACAAAATTAAATTATTCTAAAAATGGCATGTTTAAACGCCGTTTTCTCGCAAACCGTTGAAGATAGGTATGGGGTATGCTTTATAAAATATACTTGAAATTTCATGTAAAATCAAAATATCCGAAAATATTTAGGGCTTTCCATTTAAAAAAATATAAGTTAGGTTAATATCTTGGAAAAACGTTAGTGTTTTGTTTTATTTTTTAAAACGTAAAAAACTTCATAGATACCTATGCAAAATGATTTTTGCTTCATTCTGATATTTTTAAAAACAAGAAAGTTGCAGGTGATCAAAATGATATCAAAGATAAAAAAACACCCGGTACATATACAATTTATATACTATCTTACAAAATAATCTAAAATGGAAGTTTGCTTGTACGTATTACATGCCAATTTTGCTTCAAAATGTAATGATAGCTCACTAAGCATACCAAACGCTTATACATCCATATTTTTCAAAACAAAATTGTTTTAGTTTTTTTATTTCCAGTAGACCATCTTTATACGATACCATTCTTTTCTCATAATCATTAGTTCTAGGAATTTCTATTTCATCATCACTGTTTTGACTTTCGTTTTCTAAATTATCGGGCAAAATATAGTCTGGATTATCGTCCGTCTTCTGTATACAAATTGGCGTCAATATTTATAAATTCCTGTACATCATTACTTCCTAATTTTCCCATTAGCGTACACATTTTAGCCACTTTAGATAAAGGAATTTCATCTTCAGGATCATATTGATCACTTTCAAACTCCTCATTTACTTCTTGAAATCCTGTTTTCTTGAAACATCATCCCATGCTTTTTTAATAAAATAAATCGCATCTAATACGCTAATATAATTGATTAAAATATGTACAGAATCAGAACTCTCAAACTGCGATAAGATGGGTTTTACTATTAAAGCAACGCGAATATTTTTAAATGCGCGAGGACGTGCTGATTTTCTCCCCTGCCATATTCACACAGTGCACTATAGTAAATCTTTCTGTCGATAACATGTCGCCCATATATCTTTCGCCTCTTAATGCCATCGTCTTTGTTGGTAGTGCCCGAAAAAATAACCCTGTTTCGTTCAAATTATAAATATCGCAGAGTTTGTACCCTTTAATTATAAACGGCAACCTATTTATGAAAGCTTCGACATTTTCTTGATTTGCGCTAACGGCTTCGCCATATATCATGCGGTAATGAATGTATTCAAATACAAATCCGTCCGTTTAATGGAAACTTTGCGGTCAAAAAGCAGCTAAATAACTGTCCGCGCCCGTTCAAGGGAGTGTCCGCATAAGAGAAACCAATTTATTAGGAATTCCCTACTCTTAAATTCGGGACCGGACAAAATGCCCGTTTAAGGGAAGTGCCCGGCTAATAGAAGTGCCCGTTAAGGGAAGTTTCACTGTATAAGCAACAATACCTAAAATTATTGCAATCTCATTCGTCGTTTTCGAGAAATATAATTTTTTGGAAACATTAAATTTTTTAGAAAAATGGTAATAAATTCTTATTTTGTGTAGAATGCCTTTAATGGTGAGGCATATGCGTGCGCCATGTTCGTTCTAATTTAAACGTACATCCTATGGGGTGTGTACAGTGAATTCTCGCTTGGGCGGACACCAACGGGATAGACTTGAAAGTGTCTCGTTCAAGAGGGGTGTCCACTTAAAAGAAATACGAAAAAATGTTTTTTTTAAATGAAAATTGTAATTGAGAAATAGGGGCATTTTAAACGTATATGTATGTAAATGTTTTTAAAATAAACAAAAAAAAAGGATTTGTTACCTTACCAAATACATGCAAAATATAATAGAATATAGTAATACATAAAATGAAACGGAATGGCACTTTAATGGCGCAAAAAATCATATATTGTTCTTCTCTCTTTTTCTTTAAAATGGCGTTCAGAAATAGTATTTGTAATTTGGAAAGAAGCTCCAAAGACTCTGTATCTCAGTGATCTTCAGCAAAACTTCTAAACTGATTGCTTAGGATAATAGCGTCATCATAATTTGGGATAGCCTCTGTTGTTACTGGAACATCATCGACATCAGAATCTTCGGAAAGTTCTTGTATTTCAACTGGATTTTCAGTCTTGATTCTGGATCTTCAAGATACAAATTTGTATCTAGGTTCAAAACATTATTAAGGTTTTGATTATAAGTCAATTCCAACAAATTCTTTTTTTCTGAGTCATCTTCTAGATCAGATGTAACTGCCTCAGTTAACTGGTATTCACTTTGCATATTTTCGTGCTTTACGGAAGCAATTTTTAAGTGTTTCTTTGGTTACTTGGTTCCAAGTGGTTTATGCGAAGTAAACTCCATCCAATGGTGAAATTTTCTTAATTAACTCAAAAGCTGTACCAGCAATTTCAAATGATTACTACTTGCAGGTGTTTTAGTATTATACTTCGGTAATAAGTTTTGAATTTTTTTATAATCCCCTGATCTAGTGGTTGACAAGCTGGTGTACAATTAGGGGACAGAAACAAGATTTCTATGTTTTTTAATCCGATGTCTTTTGGATGAGATCCCGCATTGTCTAATCTTCTTATGGCGAGCTGCTATAAACCAGTTATAACACAACTTGTCAATTTGTCTTTCCACAATTGGTTTCATTCGTGCACTTTTCTACCATATTTGCCAAAATTATTGTTATGCCCCACACTAGTTCTGTTGGGTTTAATATACACTGGCAGGGTGGAAGTCGATGAATTAAGTGTCCATACTTTTCTGCTAAGTCATCAGCTTCTCACATAGTTGGTGGTTTACACCTTCAGATGTAAATTAAATTATAGAATAAAATAAATATATATGTACTAAACGTTTAAGTAAATCCAATAATTGTATTTTTAAAGCAGCTCTGTCATAATCAATATTATTATTATTGGTGAACTGTGTCTGAATTACAGTTTTAGTGGTCAATGATTTTTTTTTAGAAATATATTGTTTTACCTACCCATGTTCGATGCTTTTATGGTTTTTATAGACTAATTTTGCTAAGTTTTGCAAATAAAATAGTCTTACCTTGGAAAACCCAGGTTTCTTCAAGGAAAACGAACTGGGATACATTTTCATGTTTCATAGGAGAACATATTGTTCGAAGAATGTAACACGTTTTACTACAATTTGTGGTAGTTCCATTAATGTTTGTATAGGATAATCCATCTTGTAATTAAAACCTGTACGATGTAATATTGTATTTTTAAGTGTAATATGCAATGATTCATATTAAATATATATATATATTATTAACACGTTATGGTATAAAGTATAAATAACAGAAAATAATACTTCTCGTTTTCTCAAAATACCCGATTAAGGAGAACATTATTTCTTTCGATTGTATATAGTGTAGTACTGATCTTTATATGTATAAAATCACCGTATAAATATAAGGAAAGTGCAACTATAGAGCGTCTCAACCTAGTATTCAGTGCAGTCTCTTATGGGATATGTACCTTCATTACTACCGTAAGCAATTTGTAATAAACAGTCTTTTTAAGGCTGGTATTGTCGGTGTGGTGTAAGTATCACAACATAACCTTTCTGTCAAGTGTCAAATTAATAATATACCGTGCTTTCAAATACTTTCCTCATTAGAGACGGCCATGCTTTTTTTTTTAATGGTTGGTGACACTGTACCTAATTAGGCGCACACGCATAATTTTGATAGTTTGGTTATGTCATGTAAGCGTGTATAATTTGAATTTAAGTATGACAACTGTCAGAATTTGAAAGTTTTCAAAAGCATTGCATGTACACCAACATTAATTACTTAGAAAACTAAAAAACAGCCTACTCTAATGAACAAATTATTTAAAGGCACGATTGCTTTCCTTTTGACATAAATCTCAGATAATATCACGGTCACTTTAGCTAAGATTATATTTTGACGCGTTCCTTTTGTAATCAACTGACTGAGACGAAGTGAGATTTTTACCTCGCCCCTTACCGATTTTGAGGTTTGTTAGAACCTTCCTCACTACTGAGATTTAAATATCACTTGGTGGTGGTGGTAACAAATGCATTTAATAGTAGACGAAAATAGGGTTATGTCATTTGATTACTTACACGGAAAAATATGTACGAAATTCAGCGATCTAAAAATGGGTGGATTATGAATGATGAACTAGCAGGAATCGGTAGCATCAAATAACTCCTGTAATTTTACTACCTGGTCAAGTTTTTGAAACAATTATAACAAGGCATTAAGTAACTTACAGACATAATCTGAAATTTGATCATGCCAGGCATTCTAATTGCAACACAAGTTTAAAATCTCACTTGTCAAAATCCCCAGTGAGCGAATCTCACTTGAGGTGAGCAGAGACACTCACATCACTTTAGCTCAGCTCAGATCTCTAGCAAAAGGAAAGCGCCAACGGTAATATAATAATACAGCGAGATCAAAAATTATATTTATAAAGGTTTGCCATGGAATGTAAAACGTCTGTTTTAAGTTATATCATTAAGTGTCATACTGTCATTAATGTTTGTCATTATATTTCCTCTCTGACATCTTGTAGTTTTTCAATTATGGTTGGTTTACACTACAGCACACAAAACTTACATGGTTGAAGCGTATTTTAACTTACATGGTTGAAGCGTATTTTAGAACAGGTGTGCTAGTTAATGGTATTTGGGAATACAGTTTATGTTTGGATAATTTTCGTGAATACTTCCCAAATTTCGCAGTAGTAGAGCAAGATTTTTATGTGGCTCGCACATAGTGTTGGTGTATTTATTTATTTTAAATACTTTTGATAGCATCGCGTAAACGTGTGCATCGAACAAGGCGGGGGTCATTTTGAAAATTTTTGTAATTTGTTTACTAATTTTTAATAAAATGTTATTCAAACATGTACAGTTCTGTGCAATAAAGTGGCGTACACGTCTTATTGCTAATTTTGACATTATTTTGTCAGTGTGAAAATGGCTTATTTTTTCCTGTATTTGAAAGGCCTTCATTGTTGACATTAGTTGTCAAAATTATTGGTTCTGATTATTTTATTTAAAATTATTGTTTGTAAAGATATTATCTTAACATTAAATGACATTTATTATATTATATTATTGTTTAATATTCTACACGATAAATAAAATACATATAAAAATAAATATAAAAACAAAACAAGAAGACATTAATATTTAGTCATACTGCCATTTCCTTCAACGGACAACGACAAAGTGTCGATGTTATTATTACCAGGCCATGGTATAACAATATTAGCCGTGTGCATAGGACAGTTGTCATGTTCATAAATAAAATTTTCATGATATAATTGTCGAACAGAAGGCAGCCTTATGTTCCTAGAATATGGATATAGTTTTCAACATTTAATCGCCCGCCTATTTTGAAGCAAACTCCTTAGCCCTTCATAGCTGCACCAACATACATTTACTCTGAAACGTCCACTCTTTCTTTCTTTATATTGTTCATTAGATCGTGCATTTGGCGGTCTATATACGCGTATACAAGACCATTGTGCGCAGACTGAAACGCTTTTTCATCAGAGAATGACATTTTGCCAAAAAGGCAATTTTCTATGAACGTAATTCAAAGAAAATGGTAATCTAGCTTGTTTGTGTTATTCTGTAAACTGTAATTTTCTAACCGGCATAAAACTTTTCAAGTCCGATTCATAGATTCTTCGACAAACTGTGGATCGTCAGCCAGAAAAATTTAGTAAATTTATTTACGCCAAATTGCTGTGCTACTTCTTTAATTGCCCAGTTATTTTCGGTTTTCGCTATAATACGAGCCTTACTTATCAAATCTAAATATACGGACATATTGAATATCTGTATCTGTCAGTTAAGTATGGCAAATTGAATTGACTCTGTATGACAAATGAATACAAAAGTCATATTTACATAATCGTATATTAAGTGTACGCTAGTTTATTGCACAGAACCGTGCATTATTTTAATTAAACATATATTTACAAATTTTATATCAGTATGACAGTTAACCTGATAATTTAATCAGAATTATCTCAAAAGAATGATATCTCAGACGGACATTTTACATTTCATGGCACACATTTATTTACTAATAGAACAGGAGAGAGTCTCCTTAATAATAATATTTGTCCAAAGTGGTAACTCAATATGGCCGCCGCAATGCATAGGCATGCATAAATATTTTGTATAGGATACTTCGTATGTTCTCGATAATCGTTCAAAATAGGTTCTTAGTCCAATAATAAATAAAGTAATATCGTGAGTGCTTTATTTTTTCAATCCTTTTATTCTTTGTAATATAGTAACATTTATTCTAACTGTATTAAAGAAAACATTAAAAAAAATATGCCTAGAATACCGTGCCTTCAAATACTTTCCGCATTTCGCAACCGACATGTGCCACCAAAATTAAAATGGCGTCAAATTTGAGACGTTGCAAAATTTGATCTGTCAAGTAATATTAATTTTGACTCTATAACCCTAAATGATCAATTAGACTTGTGGTTTTAGCACTACCGACAATAATTCTAATATGTAACTATTAATTTGATAATAATTTTGCTACTATTGAAAAGCCAAATAATATATAATGATTATTTTATATTTGTATGAACTTGTCTGCTGTTGGTAATTAGATATAAATATAAAAAAGGTTACATTTTCAGAGAAAATTGAACTTTTGAAATTCATTTAAACATTCACGAATGTATTTAATAATTATATTCGAGTTAGTTTTACTACAGACAATAAAGATATGTATTTAGTAGCAAAGACAGCTGTACAGCAGTATCCTTACTAGTAGTGCTATATTGCTTTTCCATTAAATGCATCAAAATTAAAGTATTTTTACATGCAACAGCGAGAAGGTAAGAAAAGTATTACACTAATTATAAAAACATTCGTTTGCCAGATTCTTACTGTACACTATGATTATTACCATTATCACTGCTGTACTAAAAGCAACTTGTTTGAAACATTTCTCGTAGGTATATCATTTATTACAACATAATTTTTGCATGCTAATCAAACAATTTTGATTAAGCAAAACACATCATTATTCTTTACTTAAGCTTTAAACTAGTATAAATTTGTTGTTGTTAAAGATTATATTTAATGCAGAATTAAACAATTCAAACATATTTTAAAGTATTTCAAATGTTGAGTATTCGTAAGCTGAATCTTTGCTACTGATCAGAATTTAACTTCCAAGCAACTTTAAATTATAACACAATAATGAACAAGTATTTTTACTATCCCAATTTATAATGTACTACATTAATATTATTACAATACTATCACATATTTTTGAAATTATATAATCTTAATTCCATTAATAACAATAAATAATTACAAAATTAAAGTCCTACAGAAAATATACAAAGGTTATTTTAGAAAAACTATAAAAATAATATAACAGAAATATGTTTTAACTGCATCCCCCCCCTTGCAAATGCTTATCTTGTTATCACATTAATAAACTCTATCATTATTTTATTCTGAAATCAATCATCCACCTTTCCTTTATTATAGTCAACATGGTTATACCTTCTTTAATTTGAAAATTTTCTAAACAGTATTACATAATATGTGATCTTCAAACAATTGTTATTTCAGTTACAGTCATCTACTTCTTCGATTAGACAGAATTCTTTCTTCATCTGATCAATATAAGTACAAATTATTTTAACTATCGTAATCTTCTGCCAAAGCATTATGAACAACAGGTTCCAAAATCTGTTTTTGACTTTTGATGTAGATACTGAATTTAATCCGTCTCCAATCCTTTATAAGCTACATTCGTTTTATCAGTTACGTGATTATTCTAAGTAAACGTGATTATTCTAAGTAACATAAAGCAATTACAAATAAAACCAAACATTTCTGTTGAATAAAACTTACCTTCTCGTATATAATTTGGTTTAGATCAATATATTTGACTTATTTCTGAACAGGAAAGTGTGCTGATTAGTTTTTAATGACGTTGTTTAAGAACAGATTTCTTCAGAATAATAAAAGTCACCGTTTCTAATGCTTCTTATAAGTAAATTGGAAAACACGTTCTGACAATATTTAGCTTGTATTTTGTTGTCAGATAATCGTAGGTTATAAAATCCAAACTGCAAAATATTTATGTGCCAGTAAAATTTCAAACACTATTAATAGCAAGGTCATTTAATTATGTGAAATAAAAGTTATTCGCTCAGTTTCTTATACATAATCTTACTATTTGCAAATAATCTTGTAATCAGTTCACGTTCACCTTAACCACAAACTCGCATCGCTGTCTAGTTCAGTTACCATCACAAATTACCAGTTCTCCCGCGCTGTCATTAAGGGGAGAGTTAAAACTCTAATAGTAAAGATGACCATAGTGTGACATTCATTATCATTAATAATAATTTTCACAATCGCTACTACCGCTATCATAAATACAAAATATTAATGGATTAATATCTGTTTTATCAATTTCTATTTCCCTATCCCACGACGTCTTTATTTCTTGTTCAATATGTTCACCTGCTTATCAAAGGCTACGCTTGTCAAGTGTCATACGTTTCGTGAAAATAAAAATCTGACAACAATGCTCAGAATAGCCATGTATCAAATAAAATATTGATATAGAAAAGTAATATTTAATAATTTTATCTATAATATTTAATTTCTAACTGACTTTCATCTAATAATATTTTACTAGCCGTAGCTATTTATCCTAAAATATTAATTAGTTGGTTGAATTTTATTGTTCTAAAATTGTTCCGGTTGATTGGAATTTGTAGTGGTATTGAATCAGCGTTTTTAGTTCGTACTTTTGCCGTGTCGGTTGCGAAAACGACCCGACTTATATAGACGCCTATTATTATTTACATGACATAACCAAACTATTAAAATTATGCACAGCCACCAACCATCTCTAACGCGGAAAGTATTTGAGGGCACGGTATGTATGTTACTCCACTAAACACATAATCAAACATACCGGATATATGACTAGTTATTCAAAATACTCATTTTATAAATTATGATTGGTCAATATTGCCATAACTGACCTGCCTTAAAGTGGTAACTTCCGTCTAAATAATATCTATTCCCACCACTTTATTATCTCTCCTGTTCTATTCTTTCCTCGTAGGTTGGAATAATATCTTAACCAACAACTATTTAAAATGTCGTGTCATTATAATGAGTTACCCACCTAACCTGTCATTGCCGAACTGACAACTATGTTGTCTGTCTGCATACTGAATACTAAGGTTGAGACGCTCTATAGTAAAAACGTATGAAAATGAGCCGGCCGTAAAAGGTAAACAACTATAACAATTATGTGTTGCCAGTACAAACTAGAATATTAATTACTAGGATTAGTAGGTATTATTGTAATTTAATGATACTTGGCTCGAAGTAACTGTATAGGACGTGACTTTTTGTTAATTGAACTGTACTCACCAAGTAATAGTAAATTCAACTTCTCCAAATGAAATATTGCAGGGCAACGTACTCCCTTGACTGCCGATCTTTTGTTATCAGTAGGCTTCGGATAAATATGCATTAAAAAAGTACAAAATATGCATGCAAATATGCATCTAAAGTATTAAAAATATGCATTTAAATATGCATTAAAAAATCGTTTATTAGATTTAAATAAAACAGTTTGTAAACGTTACATTGGTCTATTTACAATAAATTTACAGATTTTTACTATTACACTTCACTATGACATGATGTAATAAATTGTCAAATATAAATTTACGCCTATTATCACCTAAAATATTTTTAAATTCTTAAAAACATCGTTCCACGTCACATGATACAATAGGAGTGAATGATAAATCCACTATGTCAGTGAGATTCAAATTACTGGGAGCAACAGCGTTTCCTCATTTTGTAAAATCTTAGAAATACATATTTTTCAAAATTTGATATCCAGTATTTTTATCTAAAACTGACGACATTTTTTTTGCAAAAAACAATTTTTTAATTTAGTTAACCTATCAAAAACATTTTCAACAATTTGTATGCTGTTATCTAAAGGAAGTCCCTTGGTTTCCAATTTCAAAATAGCCTCGGAAATACAAGTAAAATTTAATATAATGAAAATCAAATCTTCGCGCAATCCTTTTTGTGTTAAAGGCGTTTTGAGCATCCTCTATGTTTTTCGCTTCTTCAGGATCGAAATCGTTCAAAATACGGGCAATAAGCTCAAAATGTTGAGCGTAATAGCTTGCAGCTTCAATCCAGGTGCCCCATCTTGTAAGAATCGGGGACGGCGGAAGTGGAATCCCACCACCAGCAATTTCTTTGAACTTGGCAACGCGAACAGGTGCTTTTAAAAACACTTTTTTGGTAGATGATATTAACAAATTTACATTTGTATAAACGGAACGCATTAATTCGGCCACTCGATGTAAGCCATGCGCCACACAAGTAACGTGAGTCATTTTTGAATAAAGTATTTTCAAACCACTCATTGCTTTAGACATGTATGAAGCACTTTTTCGTAGGAAATGCCTGTGGCACATTGAAATTGAAAAATGTGGCAATTGTTTCCCGCAGCTTTTGTGTTGCGGCGTTATATAATGGCAGAACATAGTTTTTTCGTAGTGTAGATTTCTCTGGAATATTTTGCTTCGTATGTTTTTCCAAAAAGGTTTTAAATGCTTACGTGTGTACTTGTGTACCAAATAAATTCTCTTACATAAACCTGTCACAGAAATATTCTTAGATAAACTTGTACATAAATGGTATTTTGTGTTACTCTCATTCAATAATTATAGTTTTATTGAATTTAGTTTATATATAGTTCGTTTGTTTCAAGAGTGTTCTTTAATTTCATTTTCAATTACATTATTTTTATTTGGTGTTTTAAATATAGACTTTTAAAAATAAATAGTGGGTGAATTGTTTATTATTTTTCGGACCCATAAAAACCATTACATTATGTTTTAAAAAAAACGTAACTGGGAAATATGCAAATAAAACTGAAAATGACTAAAATATGCACTTCAACTCAAAAATGACTTAATTATGCATTAGAATATGCAGTTATGCAAATGCATATTTATCCGAAGCTTAGTTATCAGTCTTGTTAAAGACCCGTTAAGTGTTCGAAATGACGAGTATCTCCAGTTCTCAGAAAAAGTATTGAAGAAGAGTTGGTTTGAAGACCCGTTCTAAAGAATGGTGAATGGCATAAGGATGGTGATGGAAATTATTTGGAAAAATAAAGCTCTGTTGCAAAGTTTATGTAGCTCTTTTTGTACTGTTGACATTTGGTTCTCTAGTATTTTTAGTGTATTAATTTTAATAAATATAAAAAACTGCCTACCAGTATTCAATAGTGGCATCAGTAATAATAGTTCAGTAGATCAATTTGAACTTGTTATGTATTCTGGGTGTCTCTAAAATATTGTTTTAATATTGGTGTATCTTTTTCTTTTTCAGTTCTATTATCAATTTGCTCTCTTCTGTGTGATCCGAATCCAGACGATCCACTGGTCCCAGAGATTGCTAGGATATACAAGACGGATCGGGAAAAATACAACGAGTTAGCGCGCGAGTGGACACGCAAATATGCTATGTGATGCCCCTGCCCCCCTTCTATTCTCTTTTCACATTAGAAAACAAACAAACTTATATATATAATATATTTAATTCAACACTGGAGGGAACCGAAATGATATCCAGTCCAAGCAACCGCCGCCAGCGTTTAATTTCTTCATGTGTACATTGCTTTCCATCAACAGCGTCAAACTAAAAAAAAACAAAAACAAACAAATAAGGATTGGTTCCCTTGCTAAATACCTTTTTGCCACAATTTGGCTTGATGGTTTAAATCGATTTATATCATGTAATTTAGGATACTTCGTCTTTTATTTAATAATAATAATATATTGTGGTTGTAAGGAACAGTGTTGAGTTACGTTATTTTTTTCTCTTTTGTTTACAACTGTTTAAAATTTTTTGTTTACGTTTTTTTTTTCGTGTCTCAGAACTACGTCCGACGTGAAAATAAAATCCTATGGAGCCCAGACGGTACCCATAGAAATTGTTAAAAAAAGACGTGCAATTTTGGGGTACTATCTTTGTTCTATCGAAAGTACTATAGGTCCCGGGCTTATATACTTTTTGGAAACACTCGTGTGACAGTTTTTACAAGTGGTGGAACACATGCCCATTTATTATAAATATAATTGTTAGATAAATTTAAAATTGTAGGTTTTTGTGGTTCAAAATAGGTGTACTATTTAAAAAAAAAAGATAAGAGCAAAAATTCTGAATAATAAAGAAACCGTTTGATGAAAATACATTTTTTTTTAAATTTTTGCAAAACTTCTCAATTGACTAGTATGTTTTTGTGAATGAACTTTTATTGTTGAATGGTTTTCTTTAAGATGAATAAATATAATAGTTATTTTAATCTGCCTCGTCGAGATCTCTTTCATAAGTGGTATTCTTAATGAAAAAATGTGAAAATGGAAAAGCATAAGCCGTAAACTAGAAGACCTGTTTTTATATGTTGCAGTATATATAGATATATAATAAATAAATATATATTTATATATATATACAGAGCTAGAGAGATGTATAAATTCAAATACCTGGAACATAAATATATATATATATTATTAATTAAATTCGTCTAGAAAAAGTCTTCCAGGTATTATAATTTATCTTATTTCTTATTATTTTGTATATATAATGATACATAATTGTAGCGTAGAAGTTATTCGAGTGGTGTGATTAGTATATTTACATTCTTTAGTACTTATATACATTAAATATTCTCACAAAAAAAGAAGCGGTAAATGTGCTATATAATACTTCTATTTATATTTACATGTCAACCCTCTAGAGTGTTTAAACAAATTAAGTACCAGTTGATAATTGAGAATCATTAAGAGTTAAAATTAACTTATTATATAAATAAAAATTGATATGTATAAATTTAAAATTACATTGTTTATTTTTATTTCAGCAAAGACTCTTCTGAAGCTACTTATACAACTAAACAAAAACACTAAAACACCTTCTTAACCACACTAAAGCACAAAAAAGGCTAAATACTAAGTTGTCATCATCAGTAGTGAATTACGTATTTAAGCCTTTTTTGTGCTTTAGTGTGGTTAAGGTGTTTCAGTGTTTTTGTTTACTCTTAATAAAAACCCCTGGCATATTATTATTACTTAATTTTTGTGATATTTTTGTTATTTATACCATGTTAATTTTAAAATGTTTTTTTCCTTATATTTTTTATTTTTCTAACGTCAAATTTGCTTGAACATTTTGGAGGTATTTGTATAAACACGTGCATAAAATATATCTAGTCGACTTTAAAACAGACTCGTATTTAAAACCACAGGATAACTTCTCAACTTAAACATTTGGCTTCATTACAAGAAAAAGAAAAAACCCATAGTAATATTAAGAGCAAATAATTTATTTCTCACTATTTCAAACATTGTTTTTTGTTTGTTTGTTTGATTACAGACTTGACTGTAATATTTGAACATGTAAAACTTTTTATACATAAATATAATGTGTAAAAACATGGAAATGTAGTGAATAAGAAGTGTTCCTTATCCCTTTGTTTTATTAACTGCAGTGAAAACAATTGATTTCCGGGGCCAAGAACAAATAATTCTACAGAAAAATGTTGGACAAGTCAAGTGAGGTATTCCAGTTTAAATAGTGCGTAGCCATACGTTGCCTTGTATCATCGATGAAACGGAAAAAATTTCAAATTAAAACCTGTATAAAATTTTCTTTTTTTTAATTATTAAACGCTGGCTAAGTTTTAAATTTATTAGGATCATATTGTAATTTATTTTTCCTGATATTATTTCAGTCTATTAAAAAATAAAACGGAATATTGTTGTTTTAATTTATTGTTAGTTGGTTTTAAAATGTACTGTAAATGAAATGAAATAATACAGATGTGTTAATAATTTCAAATTTTTTTCAAGCCCAGATGATATTTCCGATCATTTATTTCTAAAAACAACGTTTATTTTAATTTATTAGTTGATTTATAACCTTCGGATGACGTAAATATTTGACGGTATTTGGTACGACGAAATGAGCTTTGATCTCAATTTTTTTTAAGGATACTGTTCAATGAGAAGTAATTAATGGTGCGTTATTAACAGACATATAACTAAATGTGAGATCTAAATACATACATTCAAATAACTTTTATTTGTAATCACCGTTTCACATCAAATAAAATAATCGTAAAACCAAAAAAAAATTTTTAATTCTACTTGAAGGGAAAATAAAAGGCTTAAAAGTAATTTTTTAAATTAATTTTGATAGTTTCTACAAAATTTTCTTCGAAGATTGAAGATAAGTGATTCGAACAATAGATTTTTTTTTACAGTGGTCGCACTTTGCTGACATTTTCTTGTCTTCGGAACGTGAACATTCACTACATCTTCCTCATTTACTTTCAATAGCTGGAGCAGGGTTGATATTTTGCTTGGAAAACACACAACTGTAGACATTGCATATTAAACATTTTTTGTATGCCAAAAATCCTTTAGTAACTTCTGATACAACAAGAGGTCGAATGAGCTCCAAGTCTTCAAGAATACCTAATCTTTTGTATGATTTTGTTGTTCGTATTCGGGGAATTTAATTTTATACAAAATGACATTTAGAGTCGAAAGATCCAGAACATTCATAAATAGAACAAGTGGCCATTTCTTGGTTCTTCTTTTGCATGCATAGAGTAGGGTGGGGCAGAAGTACGCACCTAACGTTTAAAAATCTATATTCTCTCAAAAACAAGTAGTGGGTATATTATAAACTATTAAATACCTTCTTTAACCATACTAAACAGCTTGAGACAAAGGACATTGCAAATGTTTTATCCAAATTTTCCATGTCAAGTAAAGAATGTGTAATTGCAGAATCGTGCTTTTGCCCCACTGGTGGGGAAAAAGTTCGCAGTAAAACGAAATATGCAAATTCTTTATTAAAAATTACAAAATGTGTAGTGGGTAAGAACATTAAACACAATAGTCGCATATGAATTGCCCTTCACCTTCATATGGCGAGCAATCCTCGTGCCACCAATGCTGACATTGATTGCATTGCACCCAGTCGTCGTTTGGTGTTTCTACAAAGTTTTCTTCACAACCGGGGCAAATTACATTTTCTTCTGAATCTTTCAGTGTTTGCGCGACTTCAATTTTTTTCTCAAACGAGGTTTTTTGAACTTGGTTATGGTTTTTCCCTTTGTCAGATTTCCCTTTGTTTGACTTTTGGTTAGTACCAAACACATATCTTTTGGCTTTGTCTTTAGTTTTTTCTTCTTTAGCTTTTGCTATTTCCTCTAATTCATTTTTGACTGGAGTGCTAGTTAAAATTGCAGATTTTTTGCCCCTACCCTTTCTTAATTGGTTATGTTTTCTTTTCGGAAGAGGGATAATTATTTTTGGTGAAACATATTCCAGTACCGCTGATGTGGAAGGTCCCGCTGATGCGGAAGGTCCCGCTGATGTGGAAGGTCCCGCTGATGTGGAAGGTCCCGCTGATGTGGAAGGTCCCGCTGATATAGAAGGTCCCGCTGATGTGGAAGGTCCCGCTGATGTAGAAGTTACTGGAGTGCAGGGTCTTGCAGAGTCCTGGTTTCTTGTTTCAATATCTATATTATTTATCGTCTCCGATGACTGATTTAGTATTGCACTGTCATGAAACCTATCTTGATCAGTTACCGAAGAAGCTAAAAAGTCTTCTTCGGTAAATACGGACGGGTTAAATGGCCAAATCCCGCAAGTTTGGAAACTATTCACTGCTTTTCCAACAGATGCAGCTCTCTTGTATGCTTGCGAGAACAACGCAGCCACTTGGTATTGCGTAATGGTTCTGCCTGGGTTTGTAACTAGCCATTGTTCGCAGGCCTGAGAGTAAAAATCTTTTAGCGGTTTGAAAAAGCATCGATCGAGTGGTTGAGTTTTATGGCTGCTGTGTGGTGGTAAAGATAACATATGAATACTGTGTTCTCGAGCAAACAAAACTGCTTCCAAAGACGTATGCGATGTGTGGTTATCCAAGATTAATAATGTTGGATCAGCTGCCGATGACTTTACATGATGTTGGAAATGTTGTATCCACTCGAAAAATAAATCAGTGTTAATGTATCCTGAATCTGATACGAAAAGAATAGAATCTGGAGGTGCACCATCAATAAGTTCTTGCTTTCGTCTTTTCCTAGGAAAAATGATCGCTGGTGGCACGTAAGCTCCAGCCGCTGACATACAACAGACTACTGTTACAGTTTGACCTCTTTCTGCTGAGGAAATTTTTCCGACAAGTTTTTGTCCTCTAATCGAAACAACTTTGGGTGTCTTATTAGGTACACTAGAGAGGCCACTTTCGTCCATGTTATATATTCTAGAACTCAAAAATTGATGTTTTTGCATTAGCGTTTGCAGATTGTTGAAATATAAGTCCACTTGCGGCTTGTTGAAACCCATCGCTCTTGCAACACTAGTTTTTGAAGGCGTTCTTAATGAAAGCTTATGTTTTTTTAAGAAACTGTAGGCCCAGTCTTTCCCAGCCATTTTTTTTTCTTCCGAAAAAGGATTGGGCATATTATTAGCTTTGGCATATTGATATGCCAATTGTCTTAAAGACTTCAGTGTTAAACCGTACAACATTTTCTCTAAGTGTATGGCATGTTCAACTAATTCCAACTCTTGCTCAGCAGAAAAAACCGATTTAAATCGACCTAGCTGATTAACTCCATAGTCTAATTTCAGACGTTTTCGTAACCCACCCTCTGAGAATCCTAAGTCGCTGGCTACACGACGTTGAGACAAACCTGTCTGTAGCAATTCCTTGGCTCTCTCAAGGGTCTCAGGTGTAATGTGATTACGCTCAGATTTGCGTTTGTACGTTCTATAAAATATAATAAACACAAAATTAAAAGACTAACTGAAAAATTCAGTGGGGTAAAAGTACGCGCGTCTTTTTGCCCCACAGTGAATGCGAACTTTTACCCCGATTGGTATTTTAAAATTACTGCCGCATAATTTTTGCCAACAGGGAAACACTGATGTTTACATCCATGACTTTCATGAAATAGAATCATTGCTCTTTCACTACCTATTAACTTTTTGTCATTTATTATGTCTTATGATGAATCCCAGGCAAATATATTCCATCCGAAAACTACTTTAGTTGCACATATAAAGCAACTTACCTCATTATTCAGGTTTTTGCGATGCAAACACCAAACACCAACATGCACGTTATGTTATGTGTATGATGGACTAATACCTCCGCCTACAGATGTCTCTCTAGGTTTCTCGAGAAACAAAAAATTGCGAATGCGTTCTTTTACCCGCCGCGTGCTTTTGCCCCACCTTACTCTAATCATTGACCATGTTTACAGCAACTTTGCTCTTGTTATAGTCCAGTATTACTTTAGGTTTATAATCTCTTTCTTCTCCTCTTTCATTATAGCATCTTGGGAATATAAAAATTTGCTCGAATGCACTGCTCTATTCTTATCTGGCAACAATTCTTTGGGTATTTTTATCTCATTGTACCTAATATAGTTTTCTTAGTCTGAAGTAACTCTTTTGACAGCTGAAGAGATATAAGAAAGTTATCCGTTATTATCCCGTAACCTCGGCCAAATCTAACACAATTCGTATTCCTTGTTTCTTTTCTTGAGTATTCATCAGTATACAGTGTGCTTGCCGACGACCTGCGTATAGGGCTTACTGTGAGATAAAACGACGACACCGAGAGTTTGTATGAGTTAGTACGAAAAAGCAATATACAAACTGCTCCTTGGTCGAGTGTAGTGTTGGAAAAGAGGGGATTCGAGTAGATTTACGCTGAGGCTAGAACGGGCTAGGCTGACTCTCCGTTTAAGCAGGGCAACGAGGATAGATAGCGCAGCTGTACTGCAGTTTGTATATTGCTTTCTCGTACTAACTCATACAAACTCTCGGTGTCGTCGTTTTATCTTACAGTAAGCCCTATACGCAGGTCGCCTGCAAGCACATGGTATACCAGTATAAACTTGTAGATTCCAAGCATGAAAATTATTTATGTCTGCTAATATCCATATCTTTATACCATTGTCAGGTATTGACTCCATGTAGACCCTGAAAGGACTTCGATCACGAAATGGAACTAACTATTCATCAATACAAACAGTTGAATTGGGATTATATGATTTTTTGACAGTTTTTAACAAACAGGTCTAGTACCTACTTCTTGAAAAGCTGTTTGTTTCCTGTCTTTCCAGGTTTTGTAATTGTCAAATCTCATCAAGCGAAGGATTTGGTTGAACACAGTAGCTGGAAAAACTATTCGTTGAAATACAGCACTATCGTTTACTCCACATTTCTACCATGGATTATCTTTTAGAACGGCAGCAGCCCTGAAGCAGTAATAGCCCCAAAAATGCTGGAAGTTCAAAGTTAGTTATTGCCATTGCTTATTTTCAGGATCCACATTGAATTAGCTGTATGGTTGGTTTCTGTTCTCAAAATGTTATCTCTGAGATAACTAAATCAAAGGCCTCGCTATACAGTGTGTAAATAAAGTAAGGAATAAAATTCATATTTTGTTTATTATGGCTGTTTGGGAGAAAAGCTCGGACAGATCAATTTTATTTTGTTCCCCCGGATTTTATGGATGTCAATTTTTTTTCCTTTGGGTTAGTACTCTGGGTCCTATGACGTCATCGACTTCTTTTTCAAATGGAACCTTATTTTTTTGCTAGAAATAAAAAGTATATTTTTTTCTGAATTCAGCAATACCCCATATGTGGTAGGTATTTAAAATTAATAGTTTTAAGAGTATTAAGCGTGCTAATAATGACAATTGACATGTCTGCAGAAATATCGACCAAGAAATGAGAGATAATGTTTTGGAAGAATTTCAACTCCAACTTTATCATTGCCAAGGAACAAATGGGTGGCAATTTCAACATTTATTAATGTAAAATTTTTTAATCTTCCCAAAAATAAATTATTACTATTTGCTCTTTTGATTTTCAAGTTTAATTATTGTTGTCATTTTAATACCTATGATCCTCCGTATCTCTAAAACTACTACTTTTAAATACCACATATGCGGTATTGCTGAATTCAGAAAAAAAATTACTTTTTATTTCTAGCAAAGAAATAAGTTCCACGTTCCACCCAAAGAGATTGTAATATCATAGAGGAAGAATGAGTGCAGTTTGTAGGCGAGGTAAGTGGTCGCAACAACTGCAGGTGGGGTAAGGGGAATTGATACGATTATAGTTCTAAAGCTAGTCTGACTTATTCGTGCTGTCATTGGTCGAAATGTCGTGCTCGTACTTGGTTCGTATGATTTCGTACGAGCACGACATTTCGACCAATGACAGCACGAAGTCGGACTACTACCTTAAGGACTATAATCGCTTGGCAGTGTATCAATTCCCCTTACCTCACCTGCAGTTGTTGCGACCACTTACCTCGCCAACAAACTGCACTCATGCTTCCTCTATTATATTACAATCTCTTTGGTTCCACCACACGAGCTGTTTTCAAGAATCATGGCTAAAGCCAATCTAATGCACAAAACATATTGATTCAAGTTTTCACACATAAAACGAAAATATGCTACCAAAAAAAGTCGACTAGAAAATTATTCAGACCAATCCATGTTCCAAAAACTGCAAGATTTTAGAGAATAATAGGAGTTGTGGTCTAATTTGACTCCATTTTCGTCATCCGAAGATTAAGAATGAACTAAAACGTGATTACCTACCAAAGATGAATTCAAATAAAAGAAATTTCATTTTTTTCAACATATATGTGCTTCAAATCCAGGTGATAATTGAAAAATAAAGTTGTAGAACAGAAATCGGCAAAATTGAATGAGATGCCATAACGGGTATGTTCTAATAAGACTGTAAAGCTAATTGTGAGAATGTTATAAATTTGTTATAATTTTACAAATTGCTTTGTTCTAATAAAGAAACATTTATAGTTTAAATTTTGTCTAGTGATTACTGCGATAACGTTTGCTTACAGTAACCTGTAGTTTGTTTTATGATTTTGTTACCTCAAGTTTCTCAGTAATATGGGTTTTGCACTGGATTTTTGTTTTGCACTATAAACGTTTAAACAAAGTTAATAGTACCTACTACGTGTGTGTTTTGAATAATAGGTTTTACTACAGTAACTTAGGCCTAATGCATGATACAAGGGAGGACAAAGATTTTGAACAAGTGTTGTAGTCTTATAACTGAACTGTTACTAACTTAATAAAATACAACTAGGTACTTATTTTTTTAATTTCGTGATGTCATTGCTGCAGAAGCGAAGCGAAAGTCCGTTGTATGTGAAGAAGAATTATAATCGAAGAAGAAGGTGATAAAAATGCTGGATGTGATACCTGCCCAAGGTGGTTTGATTTAAATTGCACTAAGCTTCAAAGACAGTCAAATGGAGATGTTAAAAATCAAGATTTCTCCTGCGATTTTTACTGAGGAAAAATGATCTAAAAAGTATGCATTAAGTAGGTAGGTACTGAATTACAGATTTAGATATCTAGTTATTGTTGTTATGATCGATTTTCTTAAGAATTCGTTTCTTCTGAATCAGAAAATAATGTATGAGAGATTAGTGTTTATTTTTTATTACTTTATTTATAGAGAATTTACTTTTGGTTTTGTAAACTTATTTATTTACTGATTTCACGATTAATATTAGAGCTCAAAAGTTTATATGGACCTGGTGAAAATTGACAAGGCCAACTGGTGTATTAATGGCCGACTACCGCCAAATAGGTTCGTTTTTAAAAGAATCAAAAAAGAAAAAAGTATGGTTCATCTTAAACATTCTCTGTGTTACTTATATACCGTTACTTGAATATATTTGTTTCACTCTGAAGAATAAATCTTTAACATAAATAATATGGGATACTTCAATGTTATTAAAGCTGAAAGTTGACATTCCTCAAAAAAGGCCGACTACTGGCGAATTTATCCTAGATAAGTTTATATTATGCAATGAGCATTTAATGATAGCTATTAAGACACGAGTAAGAAAATTACAGTACGAGGCGAAGCCGAGTATTGTATTGAATACGAGTGTCTTAGTAGCCATTAAATGCGAGTTGCATACACTATTTTTTCTACGACCCCATAATAAAACATTTTTTGAACATTCCATTTCAAAAATTGAGGTTAAAATTTTCCATGCACCTTTGCGAATTTAGTTGGTAATAAATTGTTCGTGGTTACTAACGCTTGTTCCATAATTTCGGGTGGACTCAAATTTTACATTTCACTGTCATTATCTCTCATTTTTACCGTTTATATTTTCAAAAAAGCAGAAATTTTAAGTACTTGTAAATTGCAGAGAACTCACATTTATTTAATTTGTATATCTGTCAGATATGCAGTCGCCATACTGAATATTGTTTGAATATTGGAATTTCGCATTCCTATTGGATATAAACCCGTATCGTAATGAAAAATCTGTATTCCTATTGGATATAAACTTGTATCATAATGAACATCTGTATCGTAATGGACATCATTAAAGTACAGGTTCAGCATATCTAATAATACAATTAAAGTATGGGAGTAGAAAAAATTATTTAAACACAAACATGCAATCAAAATAAATATATTTAATACAATAGAGAATAACTGCAAAATACACCCAGCCTGAGCCAAGGTTTGCAACTTGAATAGTAGTTGAGTTATTGTAACTGTTAATCAACTCGCTAGTTTACGATTTATAGTTAAATAAGATATTGTAATAAGTGCTATGAAAGATATGACAAGGATGCAACGAACGTTTAGCTGCAGTACTACAGCCCACCCATCAGAATTAAGTTTTTTCACATGTTCAACTCGTTTGGCGCAAAAAATGTTATATTTAAAACAATAACAATATTAAACGGTATTACTTTGATGGGCAATTTATTCGATAACAACTATTTAGACATAGAATTACAAATACAAAAGTTACGTTTCTCAGATAAAAACAGGGTAAACAATAAATGATACCTACTTAATGTCTAAATATAACTGAAATATGTAATTGGTAGAAACTACAAAAAATCACGGAATTTATGAAGCGGATTAAAACATTTTCTTCTATGGACGGAAGTAGGTACCGATATCTTCAAAAAAGATATTGATACGTCTTGGAAAATAAGGTTGTGTATTTTGTAATTTTATTAATATAGGTAACCCCTATTTTAGTGAAATTTACAAATGAAACATAAAGACAACCGTGAATAATAAAGAACATAAAGACAATTTCGTATAATTAACCTTTATTACCAAATTAAATATATGGAAATAAGATGGACTGCGTATTTTATTCATTGTATGTATAGGTATGTACTAGGTAACTAAGAAACATTAGTGTACCTATATGCTAAATAATTTCGGATGACACAAGCTTTGCAAGACCACTTGAAAAGTATCCACTTGATTTAGTAATCTTGATTCTCTGTGTAGTAACAAGAAAAAAATATCTTTTAGTTTCATTGACATTGTTTATAATAAACATTGGTTAACATCAACTTAAAAAAATACAGAGGAGTAAGTAATTGAAAATATTCTCCTTTTCTTATCAATTGATTGACCAACAGATTGGTAGAGAAAATAACCACATGTTTTTTTGTCAAACTTGGTTGTTATATCACTAGTAGAAATGGCATTTTATAAAACTGAATGTAGGTACACAAAATAATAATTTGAACTTGTTTAACATGCTTTTATGTTAATCTTAAATCAAGTTACTAAGGTATTGTTGCGAAATTAAATTTTTTAATTACATTTACTAAAAACCAGAACTTCATCAAGTTAAAGAATAACGTAGAGCAACTAAATCAACCACTTGAAGAAACTGTTAAAAATTTGAATACAAATAACTTGTTAATAAAAAAACGTTTCGATATTTTTAATCCCAGGAAACCATTCTAAATATTATATATTTAATGTAATTAAATTAGTATTCTGAATGTGTGCCTGAATAGGTACTGTTAATCAAATTTTTCATTGCTGCAGGTTATAGAATTTTAATTTGATTGAGGTAAGAGCCAATATCTGAAGTGTACCTATTGATACAGTCACTCATAGAATATAAAAAAAATTCAGGGTTATTTTGTCGGTGGCTGTAAAACTTGGATTGTGGCCGAAGGTCTTCTTGGTAAGGCGTGGTTCGTTTGAGTAGTAGTGGGGGGGGGGGTGTCAGTGTCTCCCTCAAAGATCTTGACGATTTCCTCAGGGATGTTTCTTAATAAAGGGCCATAAATAACCAAACTTTACTGTGTCGATTAGTTCATGTAGGTTGTAAATTATAAATGGAATTTTGACGCTTTCCACTAGGAAAACTAAGCTTAATTTTTGATTTTAATTTACATAAATATGTTTCAAAAAATAACAGCATCATAATGGAAAAAAAAAACCTATTCCAAAAATGAACATTTTTTTTAATGTTTTGTTTTTTTGGGTGCCACTGACATATTTTAAACATTTTGCAGAATTTCTTTAAGTATGTAGTATCCATTTCGACTTAACTTTACAGAAAATTTAATTCATTTTACTTTCTTATACGTAGTTTCTTTAGAAATAAGATCCAATTGACTCAAGTTTTTCCACCACTTGAGTCACCTGGTACAATGATTTATATATAATACCGTTTTAGATCCATAACCCGAAGTTTCTATATTTCCACTCATTTGAATAGCCGCTGAGGATTCGACTTATGGAAGCTCGAGTGTATTCTGCATTTTTACTTTCTTATACGTAGTATAAGGAAGTATTGTTATGACGAAAATTTTCGACCTCGAGATTTTTGCAGATGTCCACGTTTTGAAGTCCCCTGATACCGAAAAAGTGGTTTTTAAAAAATGTCTCTCTCTGTGTGTGTCTGTCTGTCTGTGTGTGTGTGACCACGATAGCGGTCAAACCGCTGCATGTATCAATTCCAAATTTTGTATTTATGAATATAATCTCCCTCTTGAGATTTGATTAGATTTTCAGTAAAATCGGCAGACCGGAAGTAGTAGTTTACTTAAGTGAAAAAATTGAATTTTGCCTTTATTTCGTCAACTACTAAGTTTAAACAAATTTATAAAGAATTCATATGTACTTAGAATTAAAATTTAGAACAATTTTATTGAAAAAGTTTTTCGAAATTCCTACCGGAAGTAGGTTTTTTACTCTTATCGAAAATCAGTTTTTTGCGAATATTTCGCAAGGCATGCTTTTTAGACACATACATTACGGGTATAAAAGTATTTAAAACATAATTTTCAATATCTTTTGTATATAAAAAATTTCAAAATTCAGACAGGAAGTACCACTTTTACTCCTATCGAATAGCGATTTTTTACAAATATGTCGTAAATTATGCATTCTATATATATTTATCAAGAGTACAAAAGTATTTAGTGCTAGATTTACAATATTTTTTGTATAAATGAAATTTCAAAATTCGGACCGGAAGTAACACTTTTACTCTTAGGGAGTACCTAGCACTTTTTCTGGAATTTTCTAGTATGCATTCTATAGGGATTTAGTAAGAGAATAGAAGTACTAAGAATAGGGTTTTGAATAATTTTTGTGTAAAAAAGTTCTTAAAATAGTATAGTTTGAAACGCTCATACGTATAAGAAAGTCGTGTGGTGGCCACACCTCATTTGTTTTTCATACCGAACTGATGACTTTATGAGAATTTCGTTAGTTCGCCCGCTATACTGAATTAAAAGGATACAATATTTATAAGTCTATTGAATAGTTTGAGATGTTAGGGAGGTGGCACGTTTCGTAATAGCACAAACAATTTATTTTTGCCGTGCAGTTACCTTAAGTCCGTGCGAGATAGCACTTGTGCGAAGAAAGCACCGCGCGCGCATAAAGTATAAAAATTTACTAAATTCCGCGTTAGAAAGTGGTCGGTTTCTGTTATTTGCTGTCTCGGGTTAATTACCGTCTTTCACAACAGCACATACGAAACAGGTTAGTGTTTATATAATATTCAAATAAAAAGTATGTTCTTACTAGCTGAGCTAAAATGATGGAGTTATTGTATGTAATTTAGATACTTTAATAGATTTATTGATTACTTATAATAAATTTAAATTTATATCATTAAATATTTTATCTTCCACTTATAATGAATATCATTTTAATTACCTATAAAAATATATATGCTGCGTAATTTTTGAATCAAGCTATATATATGTAACTTGCGCGTTTTACGTATTTGTATATCTATATAGTGAGCCTATGAAGGTATAAACAAGTTCGTTAAATATCAAAAAAGAGTTCTTGAAGAAATTCAAAATCTGTTTGACTGTCAATCAATATATACTGACTGGTTCATCAAAAGGTAATGGATGTCAGTTTTTTCTTTTAAATAAATACCTATCTTTTATTCTATATTTAAAATTTACTTAAAATTTTAAATATAGTTATTTATAAATAAATCATAATTAATTTAAACTATTTCTTCAAAAATCACTATTTAGCTTAGAAATCTACGCAAATCGGGTTTCCTTCCTTAAAAGAATCAGGACTTTGTTCGTATTGGTCGATATTTATTTTTTATAGTGCATATTTGCTTGATATTAAAGCAAGATTATAGGTGTCCTAGGTCAATAAAAATAGGGTAATTTTTATTTATTATTTTCAGCCTAGATAATATTTAAAATAGAGTAGATATGAAAACGCAATATATTTATATTTACTTATCTATATCTTTATAAATTAATATTATTAGCTCAAAAACCAAAAAGCTTCAACAAGAAATGTATTTAACTTTAAAGTATTGGAAGAGTGGAAAAATTATTTTCATCAGCTGAACTTGGGCTAAAACGAAAAAATAATGCTATGGTTGAGTCGCTCTAGCAACCGACACACATTTAATGACCAACGCTTTTAAAAGTTTGCATTGAGGGTTTTTATGTGGTATAATAACGAAAATTGTGACGATTTACGCATCTATTTTAATAGAAGGTGGTTTCGTCGGTAAACAAAAAATGTAAGCGATTCGGAAAATTTCTTTCATCTAACACTGTGTATGAATATGCTACGGATGAATTTCATATTTCCTAATTATTCTGGATTCTCAAATTTGACTTGCATCTAACTGACGACTAATTTTCCTAGTAATAGTATGGGGGTGTTTGGCTACACTCTCTGGCAAGTACCATAAACTTATTATTCTCACCAGTTATTGATTTTGTCCGCTCTTTTTTTCATATTCAATACTTTTTGTTCACTTGAACGTTCCTTTATACTTTCGAAGGTTTCTGGCTTCGGTTGACTTCTACTTCTATCGCTGTGCCTAGGCCTGGATGCTAGCAAAGAGTTTCTATCAGAATCGTCCAAAACGTCTATGATATCTATTCACTCTTCATAAGAATAATTCATTTTGATGATAACTTATAGCGATGCTTTTATAAATTTGACATAAATGTTTACCGACCTTTTTAACAGTTGACTCAAGCAGTCGACCGCATTCCGGCTTTTATTGGCCGAATATTTGGGTGCTTAGAACAGCGCTCGTAGTTTTTTATGTGACCGTTGATTGCTCCTATAGTGATTATCCCAGAAATTACAAAAGATAGGTATAGGACATTGTTAACAAATGAGTGGCGCTGTGGTCGAGCTATTAATAAGTTTCATCAATGTAACAATATAAAATACTTGAATGTGTAACGTACATTAACGGATAAACATTCATCAGTATACATATACCGTATGTGTCAATTTTCATTAGCTATAGGGATTCAATGTTTACATGCGATTTATACGTATACAAATAATACGTGGCAACGTGTCCGTCACCAATCCCGGCAACAATCGACATACAACGATTTTGTCCGATGTCTCCACCAGATTTTACATTCAATCTTTAGCTGCGAACACGTTGCGATCTAGTCTGCAAAAGCCGTCTTATTACTGGAACGGGAAATATCAAATGGCCGCCGCGATCTATAATATATTATTATTTTGAGAATGCTTTTTTATTGACCTTATTTTTAATTTTATTAGAATTACGCTTTTGTTTGTGTCATGCAGCGTGAACGCAGCTTAATAATTCTCTGCATTTACTGAAAGGAAAAAAAAATAAATCCTTGCAACTCGTAAATATTATTTCTAAACGCATTACAAACATCCAAGCCGGTGGTCGAATAGGTACTGCTAACTGCTAACCAGCAGTGCTGCCAATTGCGGGTATTTTACCCGAAATGCGGGTATTTTAGTCAGACTGTCGGGTAAAATTGTGAAGCGGGTAAAATCGGGTATTTTCACATAAAACAATTAAAATCTCCTTTTCTTAACTCGATTTAGTCAACATCAGATATCAATATGTATTTTATTGTCTTTTAAATCTAAACGCTACAGAAAGATTGTTGATGCATTTATGCAGCAATTCTATCAATTTCAGTGACTTGAAAGAGAAAAATGTTTTAACTGTTGACCACACAAATATTCGCTTGTTTGTTCCATTTCTGTCTGTTAAAAGAACAAAAGCTACTTGTCTTGTTAAGGAAAGTTTAGGATGTACATACACTTTGCAAAAATCTGTTTGAAATATTGAAGGAACCTAGATGTTTTTTTCCTTAATCCTGGACGAGACGGCGGACTTGAGTGCAATAAAACAATGTGCAATTACTGTTATATACTATTCAAAAACAAATGATGTCAAAGTAACTTTTTTGATGTGGTTAAAACTGTATCTGGAAAAACCAATGGTTTGTTCAACTCTTTGAAAAAATTCACGAAAATTTATTTAGAATTTATGTCATATACATTGGGACTTGTAACAGATTTTAACCTTATATTTCAATCAGAATTGCCACTCATTCATAAATTGAAACCTGAAACACAAAGATTGTTGATGCATTTATGCAGCAATTTAATTATCAATGTGAGTGACTTGAAAGGGAAAAATGTTTTTGCTGTTGACCACACAAATATTCGCTTGTTTATGCCACTTTGCAAAATTTATTTAGGTATATGCCACTGAATCTTTTGAAATGTTGAAACATTATGCATCCCAAACTGAAATTGACCAGTTTTTCAAAAGTTGTTTAAATTTTTATGTAGAGCCTGTCCCTGACATTAAAACGCGATTTGATTTTTCTGATCCAATTTTTAACATTTTAAGAATTTTTGAACCAAAAACGGTCCAATCCTATAAAATAAAATCGCTGCAAAAAATTGTACAAAGATTTCCAATAAATAAAGAATTTAAAAATCTTCTAATTTTGGACATGGAATGGAAGCAGCATGGTTTTTTTTAAATCATTTGGAGTATGGTTTAGATTGTGAACTAAGTTGTGAAGTTTATTGGAAAATGGTGTTTGAATTGAAAAATGCTGCAGATGTTCTTCTTTTCCCCAATATGAAAGTAGTGCTTTCCTTACTTTTTATTCTGCCTTTTTCAAACGCATTTGTGAAAGAATGTTCAGTGATTTGAAAAATATCAAGACAGACCACAGAAATGCGTTAGGCACCGCAACGCTAACGTCTTTAATGGCGCTAACCAGTGCTGCCGGAGCCATACGTCTGCCTTACCCGCATAAGCGAATGAAAAATACCCGCTTTTACCCGACATTTCAAATAGAAAGCGCCAAATTTAAAAGTGGTCTAAAATAATTCGAATGTAAGTAAGATCTTCAACCTCCCATATCTTTAATGCCTCTTTTTGTCGCCATTAAAGACGTTAGCGTTGCGGTGCGTAACGCATTTCTGTGGTCTGTCTTGATATTTTTCAAATCATTGAAAATTCTTTCAACAAATGCGTTTGAAAAAGGCAGAATAAGAAGTAAGGAAAGAAAGCACTACTTTCATACTGTTGAAAAGAAGAACACCTACAGCATTTTTTAATTCAAATACCATTTTCCAATAAACTTCACAACTTCGTTCAATCTAAACCATACTCCATATGATTTAAAAAAAACATGTTGCTTCCATTCCATGTCCAAAATTAGAAGATTTGTAAATTCTTTATTTATTGGAAATCTTTGTACAATTTTTTGCAGCGATTTTATTTCATAGGATTGGACCGCTTTTGGTTCAAGAATTCTTAAAATGTTAAAAATTGGATCAGAAAAATAAAATCGCGTTTTAATGTCAGGGACAGGCTCTACATAAAGATTTAAAAAACTTTTGAGTAACAGGTCAATTTCAGTTTGGGATGCATAATTTTTCAACATTTCAAAAGATTCATTGGCAGATATACCTAAATAAATTTTGCAAAGTGGCACAAACAAGCGATTATTTGTGTGGTCAACAGCAAAAACATTTTTACCTTTCAAGTCACTCACATTGATAATTAAATTGGTGCATAAATGCATCAACAATCTTTGTGTTTCAGGTTTCAATTTATGAATAAGTGGCGATTCTGATTGAAATATAAGGTTAAAATCTGTTACAAGTCCCAATGTATATGACATAAATTCTAAATAAATTTTCGTGAATTTTTTCAGAGATTGAACAAACCATTGGCTTTTCCAGATGCAGTTTTAACCACATCAAAAAAGTTACTTTGACATCATTTGTTTTTGAATAGTATATAACACTAATTGCACAGGTTCCTTCAATATTTCAAACAGATTTTTGCGAAGTGTACATCCTAAACTTTCCTTAACAAGCCAAGTAGCTTTTGTTCTTTTAACAGACAGAAATGAAACAAACAAGCGAATATTTGTGTGGTCAACAGCTAAAACATTTTTCTCTTTCAAGTCACTGAAATTGATAAAATTGCTGCATAAATGCATCAACAATCTTTCTGTAGCGTTTAGATTTAATAGACAATAAAATACATATTGATATCTGATGTTGACTAAATCGAGTTAAGAAAAGGAAATTTTAATTGTTTTATGTGAAAATACCCGATTTTACCCGCTTCACAATTTTACCCGACAGTCTGATTAAAATACCCGCATTTCGGGTAAAATACCCGCAATTGGCAGCACTGCTGCTAACTCTAACTTGAGCTTGTATCGGTCGCGTTGGTATTGCAGAGGAAAGTAGGGATGCCATGTTGTCACGTATTGCATGAATTAATCACCTATGGCTAACGAAAATTGACACATGCTGTATACATTTATACGTAAACGTATATGCATATATTTAAATGTATGAATGCACAAGGCATTTGGTGCGTAAGTTGACATCAGGTGATCTAAGTTTTTAAGCCATTGTGAACAACACGTTCATGCACGATGAGACCAATGTAAGGTCGAAACAGCTGCCTGCATGTTGTTGTTCGCAATGCTTGCTTAGGGTAGATGTGCATTCATACATTTACATATATGCATATACGTTTACGCAGTGGCGGCACGTGATTTTTTGGGACGGGAGGGCAGCAGGGGTTTGAGTGTTTAATATTAAAAATTAAGTACAGACAAAAAAATAAACTCAATATGTTATTTAATTAATTTGTTTGAAAATAAAATCCATTCGCCGTCCCTTAAGATTAGCAAAATGATTAATAACTAATTCATTGAAGTTTGGTGTTCATGAGTTTATCTTTATTATAAAATTCATTTAGAAATGTTGTGTTTGCTGTAAAATTGTCAAATTGTATTGTATATTTAAAAAATGTGTTCCTAGTTGCTTTAAGAAGATGTCGTACATCAAAAAAATAAAATATTTTACGTTTTAAGTAAAAGTATGGTGATTCTGGAGTAACTCCTTTTTCTTTTGAATATTTACAAAAATTTGATCCGACATCAGATACTAGTGCTAGGACAGAAAGCCCAACTGCAAATAACTTTAGTATTGTATTATCTACAGTCTACTCTAAAGCTTTACCACTACATGTGCTGCTGACAAATACATAACCAACTGGCTGTTTCCAATTCATATGAATGTCCTTAGCAAAGAGAATCATAGCAAATTTTGCTGGTTTATATGTTGTTTGACCATTTATTGAAAAGTTCTAAATTATTCTACTTTATACTAGATTAAATACACAAGTGTTGAATTTTTGTTCAAAAATGACATCGGATTCTTCAGTTAACAACTAAACGTATTTTATGTTTGACTCATAAAATAATTTTGTATTGTAAATTTAATTGTCATATCTATAGGTGGTTCACTTTCTGCTAAATTTTGGGATCCAATACTACTTGTGCTAGGAACATTCATAGTTTCCACACATTCTAAAATACATTTTGAAATTAGTATGCTTTTCAAATATCAAATAATACTTAGTTCTTATAAAATAATATTTTATAATAAACATTTACCTTTTGATAGTTTCTTAACCAGTGAGGTTTTAATTGGTTTCTTTTCATTATGGTCATGGCTGTGAGAGATAACGATGTTCTCTAAATTTCTTATTTTCGAAGGAGGTTCCTTCACTATATATAAAAAGTTTCATTCAAAGTGTTTACTACAAAGATGAATTATTACAAATTATCTGTTACTCAATAGCTAAAACTTACCGATTTTCTTCTTTAGGAAACGATAAGAAATTGCAGAATATACTTTGTTGCTGAACATTTTTACAAGTAAAAATACAACATCTACGTGCGCCGGATTTCTTCTTTCGTACAGTTTCCATTATTTATATGAACAACAATTTAACCGGCACCTTTACTTATTATTTTTTCGTAAATTATAAGTTATAAAATTAAGACAGGTTATATTTATACAAGTACACAACAAATACAAAACACGCCATTTTGTTTGATTTTGCGCACAAATATCGGAATTATGCAAGTGAGGCTTTTATCACTTCTGTTATTCTGTGATATTACATACTGGATGTCATCCGGCATCACAGTGTAGTGCTCGCTCGCTGACATATACCGCTCTCGCCCCGCGCCACTTTTTATCCACTCGATTTCTAATACAAACGGTGCACTCGCATGAGATGCCCCGGAGCCTACGTCAGACTGTAATTTTTAAACGCGCTGAAGAGACGGACTGCTACTTCCGAAAAAATCCCAAGCAGCAAAATCACAATTTTAGAGAAGGATAAAAATATATATTTGCTAATATAGGACAAATGTGCATTTAGTGAATTTGCTGCTAGGGATATTATTTGTTATCAAACAAATCAGAAAAATTACATACAAATTAGTTATTTATAATTAATTTATCTATTAAAAGAAATTCGTCATGAGGGGGGGGCAGTGCCCCGTTGCCCTCCCTGCAGCAGCTGCCACTGCGTTTACGTATAAATGTATATATGTATACTTATGATAATAAATTTTATATTTATAAACGGAAATGATTTATATGTACTTACACAATATGTTTACATCTAGAGAGGAAAGAATAGAACAGGAGAGATAATAAAGTGATGGGGGAATAGGTATTATTTAGACAGAAGTTAAAAGAGGTCAGTTATGTCAATATTTACAGTTTTAGTGCTTTTATAATGGTGAATTGTGTGGCTTGTGGCCGTTCTAAAACAACAAGAACGAAGAATCTGACTTTTTCTCTTCATCGGTAAAGTTAATTTCAAATTTGCATTAAACATAGGCAATAATAATTTTAATAATGGGTATTTTGAATAACTTGTCATATATCTAACGTCTAGAAGTACGAACTGAAGACATCGTTAACAAAGTTGAAGATTTGTTGTTGATTGACCGCCGAGTAAAAGTTATTTCTAGGGGATTTAGAAATATTAGGGAAGAGTGCTTTTACAATTCTACACAATTCTAAGATGTGGGAATGAGCAAAGTGTCGGTACGATCGATAAATTCCAGGCTGCTAAGTCTCGAACAAAAATTTTCTAGACGACAAATTTGTGAAGAGAATTTGTTTATTTTATCTCAAGATGAAAAATTATTAAATAGAATTATAACTGCGGATGAGACTTGGGTACATCACTGGGACCCTCCCACAAAATAACAGTCCATGTAATGAGTTCATTTCATGCATAGCTACTAGGTAGATAACATAATAAACTTCCCTCGCATATTGTAATTATTTATTTAATCTCTATGTTAGATACTTTTATAATTAGAATTTCGTTAGTCGCTCTAATATCGATTAGTTAAAATTGATGTCGATAGCGAGGGTAGGGACAATGTAAAGTGCTCGCATTTTATTACAACGTATTTAATAATTCATTAGAAGACACGTAATATGCAGATATTTTTAAAACAAGTGCCTTGCGGTAGAAGTAGAGGTCACATTACATACGTACGAAATTGTAATTTAGCAGTCGAAAAACTCCATCCAATTCCTTAATACATTCATTGATTCATTGAACTAGTATTGTTATTGAATTCACGCCGTTGCAAACAATGCAACACGAATACATTGTAGTGAAAAAAATAAAGAACTGTAGTATAGGCATATACCTGCACGTCATAGCAAATGTTGGTGGGTATTTCTGTCAAAGGTGATTGTCTCTTATTCATCCCTCATTGTTGTCTATTATACTTATTTAAGGTAAATGCACCAGCAGTGATGTAAGTCGGTAAATTACCCCGTAAATTACCGAATTAATTACCGCCATTTACGGTAAATTACCACATAAAATTTTCGTAAATTACCAACAAAGTAAAACATCATCTATATACACGTATGACATTGCACACTCGGTGATTTGGGAAGTCCCTTTCTAGCAGATGTAAAAGCCCGTGAATCAGTTGTTTATATAACAAGTGAAGTAGTCTTTCAAAAGATTTCGCTGTATAAGTTAAACTATATAAAGTTTGTGAATATACTACTCGTAGTACTGTGCGCTGGGATGGGGCGTAAAGATAAAATAAAAAAAGTTATTTTAACATCATTTTCAAAATCCACAGAACATTTGAAATTATATCCGTGTAACTTCTGTTCGCAAAGTTATGTTTTAAATGTAACCAGAATGTCCAGTCACTTACAGAATAAGTGCATTTGTTGTGTTAAGAAAATTAAATCAATAAATAAAGGTGAGTAATTTTGATTGACTTCTATTGGGTTTTATGGAAAGATATTTAACATTTTAGAGATTCTGGAAACAGAAAGTTCTCCGCAAACAGATTTAGAAGACGACGATGGAGAGACGATTTTAAGCAATTCTCGCCCACAATCTGCTGCAAGCACCACAAAATCCGCTTACAGTGAAAATTTGGATTTTTTTGTGGATGTAATGAATAAATCAGAAGAAGAGGAAATTTGGAATCTCTTAGCAACAGCATGCTTTGCTAGTAATACTCCTTTAAATTTTACGGAAAATGTTCATTGGCAAAAATTGTTTAAAAAAATTAAACCTTCTTTACGATTGCCCACTAGATATCAGTTATCCAATGCGCTTTTAGATAAAAAACACTCAAATAAATCAGTTAGTTAATGAAAAAATAGCAAAGTCTAAAACAATTGGAATTCAAGTTGATGGGTGGAATAATATTAGAAACGAATCCATTATAAGTATAATAATTACATGTCCAGAACCAGTTTTATTTAAAGTAATTGACTGCAAGGAAAATCGCCACGATGCTGCATATCTTTGTTCTTTGCTTAGTTCTGTTGTTGACGACTTAGGTATTAATAAAGTTATAAGCATAGTGACTGATAACGCTAGCAATATGAAATCAACTTGGAAATTAATTAGTGATATGTACCTACCCGTCCAATTATTTTACTTGTTTTGGATGTTATGATCATATTTTGAATTTATTCCCACAAGATATTTTAAAATTAGAAGTATTTGCATGTTTAATTACTGATTGAAAAAGTCATAGTAAAAACTATTAAAAAATCGCATATTTTGAATGTTACGTTTAAAAATATACAAGATGAACAGCGAGCATTAGAAAAATCAAACACACTAACATCTCTTAAACTACCTGGCCAAACTAGATGGAGCTCTAATATTTTCTGTTTAGAAAGCTTAAGAATAAATAAAAAATTTTTAAAAGAATTGGCTATAACAGAAACTATAGCTAATACTTTAAACAAAAGTATAAAAAATAATATTTTAGATGATCTGTTTTGGGAAAGAGTTGATATATTACATAAAATTTTACACCCTGTCTCCGTAATTTTAAAGAACATACAAACCTCTCAACCTTGCATATCTCATGTTGTTGAATATTTTCAAGACCTGAATGATCAACTGCATGCCCAGTCTCAGAACTAAATGCTGTCTTATCACATTTAAAATCACGGAGAGAAATGGCTATAACACCTATGCATTTGGCAGCCAATTTACTAGATCCAAAATTTATAGGCAAAAATCTCAATAACGAGGAATATATCACAGCACTGACATATATTAATAAACTGTCAACGCATCTAGTTAGTGGATCTGATATAGCAAAAATTATGATTGAGGTTGCTTATTACAAATCGAAAGAAGAATTGCTTTCAATTTAAAACTGAAAGAAAATCCGGCACTGAAAGATCTCCCAACTGAAGAGTTGGAATGTTCTGATTCGAATTGCAATACTGAGTCTGAGAGTGATCTGGAATAGTTATGTAATTAATAATGGTAATAATGATAAATCATTGTTTTGTTCTATTTTCAGAATATTGTTTAATTTTAAAATATGTTAATATTGTACTCTTTATTTCTTTTTCCTTTAATAAAATGTATAAGACTTTTTTGTTGTAGGGGTTTTATTTAAACAATAAACAATTATAAATTGCAAGGTGATCCCAAACAATTTATAATCCACGTTGGCGAATCATCTTCTTCTTCGTGGTATTCAGATACATAATAAATATCCATATTATACATTTGAATTTTTTAAGTTGAAGTGTGAAAATAATTATTACATCTTTCATTGTAAATATATATCTTTTAGTCTGTCAATTATAACTTACTGTGCATGAATGTGCTTTTCTTTTGGATAAATAGACCACCATGAAATTTGGTTTGTTTTATTATCAATAAATGGCAAACCTGCTTTCTTTACGTAATACCAACCCTGCCATATGAAATTTACCTAATACCTGCCATTGAAATTATACAACGTCTCCTGCGATCCCTATAAGCACAATACCTTGAATCCAGGGTGCAATGGACTATAGTGGACTATTAAATATGTTTTATTGTTCTTTTAATATTAATTTTAGTTTTAAGAAAAGTAGTAGTAGTAGTGGATTTTCAAATATGAAACTACTTCCTGTTTATTTGTATAATTCTATAATAACTGCTATAATACGGTGTTGCCAATGCTACACTTTCTTTAAAAGTAATCTGTGTAGTTTAACAACGGATCCTACAACTTTTTCGTATTAGAATAGTTGACTCAGTATTAATTTTAGAATCGTTTTACTTGACGTTTGTCCGCGAATTTCTGGCCACGGTGTATATAGTGATCTTATATACCTACGGTATAATATCATTCATACTAGTTATCGTAAAATAAAGAAAACCATTAATTAGGCTGTAAAATATAAGCAGTATATCATAAAATTGGTCATTGTAACATGTATACCGTTATATGTTCGTAGAATTAACAGACTGAATATACCTATAATTAAAATTTATAAGACAACAATGGAAATATAGCAATTGCTATTGTAACTCTTCAAATGTAGCGTATAAACATTGACCATCCAGTGTATACAACAAGTGCACGTATTATATTTCACTTATTCGCAAGTTATTTATTTAATCAGCTTTGATTAGACGCGTATATGCGAGGGTCTTTAAGTTACTACTATATCTAAACATACATACATTCACATACACGTGTTAGGCTCTATTAAATACCTACTAGACAAACAGGATGTAATACGAATAACATCTATGTATAGCAGGCGCGTACCCAGAAAAAAAATTCGGGGGTATGTTTTTTTATATTTTATATCTTTTTTTTAAAAAAATGAGGTGTGGCCACCACACGACTTTCTTATGAGCGTTTCAAACTATACAATTTTAAGAATTTTTTTACACAAAAATTATTCAAAATCCTATTCTAAGTACTTCTAATCTCTTAATAAATCGCTATAGAATACATACTTTGCTAGATATTCGAGTAAAAGTGTTACTTCCGGTCCGAATTTTGAAATTTCATATTTACAAAAAATATTGCAAATCTAGCACTAAATACTTTTGTACTCTTGATAAATATATATAGAATGCATAACTGACGACATATTTGCAAAAAATCGCTATTCGTTAAGAGTAAAAGTGGTACTTTCGGTCTGAATTTTGAAATTTTTTTTATACAAAAGATATTGAAAATTATGTTCTAAATACTTTTATACCCGTAACGTACCTGTCTAAAAAGCATGATTTGCGAAATATTCGCAAAAACTGATATTCGATACTCCAGTAAAAGACCTACTTCCGGTAGGATTTTCAAAAAACTTTTTTAATTTTAATTCTAAGTACATATGAATTCTTTATAAATTTGTTTCAACTTAGTAGTTGACGAAATATTGGCAAAACTCGATTTTTTCTCTGAAGTAAACTGCAGATCTCAAGAGGGAGATTATACACGGAAATACAAAATTTGGAATTGATATCTACAGCGGTTTGATCGCTATCATGGTCACACACAGACATTTTTTAAAAACCACTTTTACTTTCTTATACGTAGTATAAGGACGTGTTGTGATGATGAAAATTTTCGACCTCGAGATTTTTGCAGATGTCCACGATTGGAAGTCCCCTGATACCGAAAAAGTGGTTTTTAAAAAATGTCTGTGTGTGTGTGTGTCTGCGTCTGTGTGCCTGTGTGCCTGTGTGTGACCACGATAGCAGACAAACCGCTGTAGATATCAATTCCAAATTTTGTATTTACGTGTATAATCTCCCTCTTGATCTGATTAGTTTTTCAGTAAAATCGATAGACCGGAAGTAGCAGTTTACTTCGGCGGAAAAATAGAATTTTGCCAATATTTCGTCAACTACTAAGTTTAAACAAATTTATAAAGAATTCATATGTACTTAAAATTAAAATTGAGAACAATTTTATTTAAAAAGTTTTTCGAAATTCCTACCGGAAGTAGGTTTTTTACTCCTATCGAAAATCAGTTTTTTGCGAATTTTTCGCAAATCATGCCTTTTAGACAGGTACGTTACGAGTATAAAAGTATTTAAAATATAATTTTCAATACCTTTTGTATAAAAAAAATTTCAAAATTCAGACCGGAAGTACCACTTTTACTCTTATCGAATAGTGATTTTTTGCAAATATGTCGTAAGTTATGCATTCTATATATATTTATCAAGAGTACAAAAGTATTTAATTCTAGATTTGCAATATTTTTTGTATACATGAAATTCTAAAATTCGGACCGGAAGTAACACTTTTACTCTTAGGGAGTAGCACTTTTTTTCGAATATCTTGCAAAGTATGTATTCTATAGCGATTTATTAAGAGAATAGAAGTACTTAGAATAGTGTTTTGAATAATTTTTTTGGAAAAAAAATCCTAAAATTGAATAGTTTGAAATGCTCATACGTATAAGAAAGTCGTGTGGTGGCCACACCTCATTTTTTCGGTATCTGGGGACTTCAAAACGTGGACATCTGCAAAAATCTCGAGGTCGAAAATGTTCATCACAATACTTCCTTATACTACGTATAAGAAAGTAAAATTAGCTAAAATTTAGAGAACAAGGTTAAAGTCTAATCTCTCTTTTATTTTGGGCCATTTAATCTAAAATATCGTCAGTTTTTACTTCTACATCCCTGTGAACGTTTAGGAGAGGTAGAACATTGAGCTTCTCTCCTCTGGTTTTAATTCTAGTTTGCAGCAGGAGGTCGGTCACCTTCTATGGTTCCTGCGGTGTGAAGAGGGAGGTGGTAAAAAGTATAAATGCTTAGTTTCTGCCAGACACCTAAACGTTTGTGTGGTGAGGCGATCGTAACGTAAGAAAATTTTGTAGAGGAGTAAAATCGCTACCCTATCTCCCTTGTTTTTGGTATTGTCAGTTTTGTACCTACTTATTTTAATGATATTTCCGAGAATGTATTAGATATTAATTCTTGGTCTGGAATAAATATATGTTATTATTATTATTATTATTATTATTATGAAATTTTACTTGTTACTTATTATTTCTCGCTCTGATTTGTATTTACCTTACATGTTAAAGCTTTTTAATAATATGAGCAATGCTTACAGAAAACTAAAATCTGACAAAAACAATTTTATGTTATGTAACAACAGTGCCTCCTTTTCTTATAAAATGTAAAAATATTTATATCCTCTAATTAGCACATATTTTAAATGATTGAAAATTATATTCTTCACAATCGCCACAGATACTGTCAATCAGCAAAATTGAATTATAAAAATGTCACCTTCGGTAAGATAGTTTGGAGGACTGCCGGACTCTTCGAACTAACCAGCTAGTTCACAGCGGAGACATAAGTACGAATCATTTTTAACGTCGTCAATTATATTATGTTGTTACCTTTCAATATTATTAGCACGTCCTTTCTGGTGAACGTCTGAGGTTGCCGTTTTCGAAGTTTTACTAGTATACCGTTACAATATCAATGATGATACATTCACTGATACTGTCAATTTGCAAAGTTGAATTATAAAAATTTCATCTTCGGCAAGATAGTTACGAACTTAAAGAGTGCCTGAAATTCATAATTTAACGATTGATTCATTATGGTCATTATTTTTGATAATTTATACAACTACAATTTATGATATTTATTTTAAGGTCACAGTGTAATGACTATTAATCTGTTTCAAAATTATTTTAAGCCATTTTTTACAAGTTGTTGAATTTTTTTCAAATTTAAAGTAAGTTTTCTAAAAATACGTTTACTTTCTTTAGATAACTTATGGATTAAAATATCTCTGCTTTGGAATAAAGCATTAACAAGAGATTTTTCTCTAACAATATTAACACTAGTAGAATTTAGTTCAGCTGGAGATAGCGTTCATATTCTGGTCCTAAATAAACATTATCCAGCTCTCTATAATTTTCAGGATTTTTACAGTTAACATTTACTTTAAACTTCTCAGTTTTTATGAAATTTCAAGCAAGTTTTTTTTAAAATACGCCTACTCTCTTCAGGTAACTTATGGATTAAAATATCTGTGCTTTGGAACAAAGCATTAAACGAATTAAAATAGTCAAGAGACAATTTCAAAAATAACAAGTATGTCTTGGCTTCACGATTGCATAGAGCTTCCTGTCTTAATGTGCCAAAACAACCAACGCCATTTTGAAATGTGACCATTTTGACATCTGTCATGCACATGCATTATTATTATTATTTATTATAATTTCATATTTGTCTTCACTTTTGAAATTAGTACCATTTTCCTTCAAATTAGGATATAAATGTGTCGCCTAATTCCAAAACCGACCAAGTCCACACATGTTGGTTTTCAGGAGAGCGTAAAAACCAACATGCCAAGTTGAATTACCCCTGAAATTCGGCTAGGATGTCAAAAATAAACAAAAATTTTATAATCGTGTACCCTTAAGGGCAATGAGGAATTATTAAAAATGGACGTACCATACACAAATCAAAAATGACTTGGTCGGTTTTGGAAATGAACTGTGGATTTAGTCAGTTCTGGAAATGAATTGTGGGGATTTAGTCGATTTTGAAAGTAAGGTTCTGAAGAATAAGTTTAAAAAGAGAATGCAGCAAAATTGTATTGAAATATTAAATTTATAAAAAAAACATGTGTGCATATTTTTAAACAACACTATCATATTCAAAATCTGACTCTTTAACTTCCAAGTCATGTTCTTCATCTTCTTTACCTTGAATTTCACTCTCATTATCCAGATGGTTTTCCAATGTCTTTTTATAGAAGTCTAGGTGGAATTCTTCACTTTTTTCTTTCCAGTTTTGGCCAAAATGCTTAGTGAGTAGTTCGTTAACATTATTTAATTTTTTAGGGTTCACACGAATTGTGTTTAGTGGAACTTTGTTAGGGTTGATATTGGCAATCTTTTGTCGTTGTTTGCAGATCATAGCTGGATTACTGATATCGTTTTTGTAATTAGGTTCTCCTGTAACCAACACATAATTTTTTTTCGACTTTGTAAATATAATTCGCTTTCACGATTTAATTTGGAAAGGTAAATTGTTGGTAGCCTTCAAAACTTTTTTAGCTTCGTTCTTCCAGTCATAAACATCCCAGTCGATTCCCAGCCGTTGTTGAGTGCCATACTCTTGAAAAACCTTGTAGTATGTCTCTGGTTCTATGATTGTGTCTTTCTTCTTGATTCTCTTTTCAATTAATGCAAAAACCCTGTCAGGTGGCAAAAATGAATGACCGGTAACAGGGAAGACGAGCACGACTTTATCAATATTTTTCGGAGCTTCTAAAAACCATTTTACGCACATGGCCAGTACAATGCTGTTTTTGTTCTGGCCTGCACATCCATCTGCTATTAGCCGAATCTCTTTCACTGTCTCAGTCAATTCCAGTTTGTTCAAAACATTATAAATGGCCGAAGCAATTTCGTTTGAACCCTTTGGTGATTCACTTTCGAACCAAGAATGTATGAAAACTCAGTTCTTTGACAATTTGCTTTTAGAAGACCCAACAACAACGGTAAAATTATATAAGTAAAGTTGCCTTTTATAATAAGTAATTTGGTCCGGTATTTTGGGTAATACTAAATTCTTCTGACAGTCAAACGATATAGTCACTAAGTCTTCTCTGGTTTCTTTCAGTGCATCAAAAAAGGCATTGGCTCTTAGTTTGTGCACTCGTTGCAGTGTCATTAGTTTAACTTTCTCGTCTTGATTTTTTGACAATTTGATTTTTTCCTTATATTCAAGGCATTGGGAGCAAACATCTACTTGTGGTGCATTGAACCCAATGTTAAATTTGTGGTTGAAAATAGTGCGAAAATAACTTTGCTTGCAATGCAGGTTTTCAGGTGATTCATTGAGATACATTTTCCACATTTTTCTAATACTTAGGTCACTGGTCAAATATTGCCTCTCACTTGTACCTCTGCAATAGTGTTTTTCTAATACTTGGAATTTTTTAATAAAATTTATCACATTCGCTTGGCGACCTCTGTTTTTGAAGGATCTGTGATCTCCACCCCTAGTTTCCTGAGGCATTTCACCACTTTCCAGAAATCGACGCAAGACGCCTTCCAGTCGGTGCTTTTTTACATTAAGGGTACCTTGAAATGCTGGTTTGCAGACAGGGACCACTGAATGATTGGCTGTTTTAACAAAGTAACTTGCAGATACTTTACGCTGTTGTATTCTACGCTTAGCTGTACCTTTGCAAGTTTGTCGCTCTCTTCTTCGTGCAACTTGTCCAGCAGAAGCATCTTTTATTAGAAAACTATCTTGTTTAATTTTGTCTGAATATCGATAAAATTCGTTATGAAACTCTTCAATATCATTGAGTGAAAGCAACGAACATTTAAATCTTTTTGAATTGTGGCCACATTTTGGAACCTTGGGATTTTCTTTGCTTGTATATCTATAATTTCACAAAACCCCATTACACAAAGTGGAATTTTTATAAACTAACTAAAACTAACCTAGCCTTTTTAGAAATATTTTTCTGCCAATTTTCTGGGGCCGATTTTCTTTTACGGGTCTTTGCGGGAGCTTCCTTTATCGTTTCCATCACTTTTACACTTGTAATAACAACCTCAAACTAATCTTATTCACCTCAACAACTGTTATAAACACAACCGAAAAAACAACATTAAAAGGCGGGCATCTGAACCACACCACGTCGACCGTCATTGTGGATATAGTCGGTTTTGGAATTAAACCTCAACTTTGCTTTCATTTTTAAAGCGGTTATCGTCAGTTTTGAACTAGAACCTTTATACAGATCGATAGATTTGATGATTGGCTAACAGATGGCACCACTAACTCATTTTCGATCAAAAGTGGAATTAGTCGGTTTTGGAATTAAGCGACTCAAATCATTCAATTCTTCAAATAACAAAAATAACGGCCGCAACCTTCATATTGAAGGAAATCCTTCGAAGTTGGCAACACTGTATAGAACACAGTATAGTTAATTGTATGAAAACAACTACAAATAGATATGTCATACTGATCATACCAACTTACTTGATATAATATTATAATTATTTATTTATCTATTGAGAATACGTTTTAGTGGCAAGACAATAAATTAAGGTTAATTGGCACTGTTCGTGCTTGGTCAAGAATAAAACTCAACCTAGTTAATTTTTTCAAATGAAACAAGTTCACGTGAATGTTCACGTGTTTATAACAGTTTAGGTTATGTTATGTTTTGTATCTTTCGAAAATTATTAAGGCATTATTTTTATTTCTTCAAAATTATCCATTGAAATTGTAAGTACTTAGAATAACATTTTTTGTTATAATTTCATCACTTTTTACAGAAAATATACTTAATATGTATGTTCTTTTAGTTTGTATGAAAAATTTTGATATTTCATATACTGTAATAGCAATCGGTTATACGCGCGTTCAACTAAATTCATATCTAAAATAACCTATGGTTGTAATGTTAAGTTGAGGACAAGATAGTAGTGATATTTTCCAAGAGTATGTACCGTAAATGCTATATTTTAACCGTGATTGTGGTTATGCGTCCTGTAAGAACCGGTTGTTTACGTAATACATAACCGCAATCACGGTTAAAATATTGCATTTTCGATACATACTCTAACTAAAATGTTGACAGATGTCATTTTGACTTTAGTTATTTAAAATTTATACCGAGATATCCAAAATTATCCTGGTCAATGAAAGTCTTGGTAAAAAATACGAAAATATGTCTTAGCTTATTAACAATTATTTTCCGGATTCTCAAATTTATTTGTCAAACATGTTAAGGTTCGAATTATGGTTGTCACAACACAAAATAAAGTTTTCATGCTATAGAAGCATATTTTCGAAATTGAGTGGAAGTAAATAATGTTTGGAAACCAGCGCATATGTTCGGAGAGTTTTCGTGACCACTTTACAGATTTAGCAGTAATACCGCATGATTTTTATGCCCGCCTTTCGAACTGTGTTGAAGTGTGTCGCAAATCTTGTTCCGTATTGTATAAAACTGGGGTTGGTAGGTCCATCGTTCGGATGGAATAGGTTGTTGAAAAGGTTTATATCATCGTATGGAGTTATGAGAATCAGCAAAGCCATTGAAACGCCTGTCCCAATAAATAGACTGTCTTATGATACTTGCCAAACTATTGTAAAAAAGGATTTGGACATCCATAATCCCTTTTATGCGTCCTTTTTGCCGACAGGCCACAACAGACGTCTTATTGCCAGGTTTGTTGAGCAAAGTCAAATATATATATTTTTGTTGAAAATCCACTACATGCCCAGAAAATGGGTGTTTGTTTGGCAGTTTTTCAGAGAAGAATTGGATTCATATTTTTCAATTCCACCGACAACGCGTTTTATGCCGTCAACGCTAAGAGATATAAAAATAACTTTTTAAACGAATTTGTTCAACAACTTCATGATGATGAACTTCGACACATCCGACAAGAGACAATATAAATTTACTCCGTGAGTATATTTTGTTGACCGACTGATAAGTTTGGGGATCGAAGTTCAATTTCCTACAAGGTCACCTTGCTTAAAAATAATGGACCCCATTGTGTTTCCTTATTTAAAAAAATAGAATGGTTAGAAATCCTGTTGATAATTTACAAGAACTGCAACAAAGAATTGTTGAAGAAGTTAAGCAACCATAACGCTGGAAAAGTTGCAAAATGCTTTTGACAGCATAAAGAGGCGAGTACATTTATGCATTGAACAAGGGGGAGAATGTTTTCAGCAGTTCCTTTAATTCAGCTCTTTTTATCACTGAAATCTTAATTAAATCCTTTTAATGATTAACCTTGCAGTTTTATTATTCTGACATTAGAATAAACACGTCATAGACTGACAACTTTGACAGAATGCCTGAATTTTTCATGAGACCACCTTTGATTAGGATAATTTTTGATATGTTGGTATTTTTAAGCACGATACACTTATATCAAACTGCTCACTTGAGCTGTCATTGATGTCATTGCCAAGCAAGTCAGTTCTGACATTTGTCATCTCGGATGTTTGATTCGGTTGGATTACAGCAAGGCTTTTTAAGTTCATTTATTGTGTTTGCTTAAATAATATGCCAGGTTGTGCAGTGTGCCGTAGTAGTAATTTTAATAAAAAAAGTAGAGACAGGCAGGTTAAATATTACAAGTTTGTTTCCTAAGGAAGAGATGATAAAAAAATTGTTTAAATCCACGTAAGATATAATAAGAAGTTATATACGAATTATAGACTTGTACTCTTGTATTTCAGTGGCTGTTATACAATTATTGTAAACATACTTGTAAAATATGTATAATAATATACTTTATTGCTTTATTCAAATGTATTTAAGTTGGATCATCTTAACGCTTCAGTTGCCCTTAGCCTTCTATTAAAAATGATACGGAGCAGCACATTACTAATGTCCAATACTTCAAATCTATGCGATTCATGTATTAAGAAAATAGGATTTACATCTGTGTGAGAGAAAATAGAATCCTCTAAATATATGTTAAATAATTTAACAGTGATTTTATTCACACAATGGCACATTTATCTATATCTTAATTATTGCAACTTCCAGTTTATATTTTTTATCATTAATGCTTAACTTTGAATATTGAAAATGTAAGTTAAAATGCTGGAATAATGTTTTATATTATTAAAAACGACGTGTGGTGTGACTACAGTAACCAACAACAACCTCAACAACAAATCAATAGAATTCGAAGTCGAAATTTAGAAGACAAAAATGGCGGATTCAATATGGCGGCAAGGTTCTTCGAAACTTGATTGAATGTTTCTAAATTTCCTTTTTGCGGGTTTTTGGGGTCGCTGATCAGAAATTCAAAGTCGAAATTTCAAAAAAAATGACAGATCGAATTTGGCGGCTCTTCGAAACGTGATTGAATTATTATTAAATTTAATACTTCGGGCTTTTTTTGGATCTTTGATCAAATTGAATTTTAGGTTCATTTTTATTATTATTGTGTGCTTTTTCTTAACGATGTAGACTTCGAAAAGGTTGACAAGCTTTTCCACGGTCACTTCAGAATAGCATTGTACAGTGTCTCAATCAAAATGCTGCGCTCTTTGAGCTCATTGTTCCTTTGGATACTTTGACTTATGTTTAACATTAAATTGCCTTTCTCGTTCTTGAGTGTGTATCGGTTTGTGTAAAAAATAGTTCGAGAAGAATTTTAAATAAAATGACATAATATATGAATATGCAGGGGTGCTTCAAACGTTTATAAAATCGGATATTCTAAAAAGCGTCATGACAGTGATCGCGTTTTATAGGAAACTTTTTGAGTAACAAAACATTAGACATTGTTGTATTTATTTGTTATTATAAATATAATATTTTTGAATAAGTAATTTTATAGTTTTTTGGAGTATTAAGGATTTTAATCATATAGACAACTATTAATTTTATGAAAATTTATAGGAATGCAACAGTGCTATACTTTATTTTTTATTTTGGCGAAGTGGTTTGTCTTAAAAGGTAATTTCGTTATTGGTTTTTTGTTGGACACAAACAAAATAGCTAAATTTAGAATTTTCCGCGCTAAAACGTGGTTTCATTATTGGTTCTTTGTTGGACACAATCAAAATAGCTAAATTCAGAAGCTTTTTACGCTAACAAGTAATTTCGCTATTGGTTTCTTATGGTACACAATCAAGGTAGCTAAATTACGAGTTTTTTGCGTTAAAATGTGATCTAGTCATTGGTTCTTTCTTGGACACAATCAAAATAGCTAAATTAAGAAGCTTTCTACGCTAAAAGGTAACCTCATTATTGATTCTTTGTTGAAAACAATCCAAATAGTTAAATTTAGAAGTTTTTCTCGCTAAAAGGTAATCTTGTTATTGTAAAACTCTTTTTTAGCGATTAGTGATTACAGTTTCCAAAAACTGTCAAATATAAGAGCAACACTCACTCTTAATTACAGGGTGTATTTAAATAAAGTAGTAGATAAGTTTATTAATGACATTTTAATGCAAAATCCAAGGTCATATTTTTAAACTCTAATGTCAAAATGTTTACTTAAATTACTTAGTGTAAATGTGTATTGTCAATATTTCAACTGTAATCCACTGCCTTTTTCAATCTATATATTAGGGTAAATTTAAAATGTAAGTAATAACTAATTAATGTTAAGTTTAGGATTATACTTAGGCATTTATTACTGATTATTGTTCTAATATTTGTTAAAGGTTTGATGGGAGAGTAGGAGACGTACTTAGGTTCGTCAATCTGAACCGCTCCTTAATATTTCCCTATATCATATGTTTCTTAATAACATGCTAATATTTAAGGGGGTTATTCTTGGGTTCATGTTGTGAACATTTTTTTTATGAACATATTGCTGTGGTAACATGACTATTTGGAATATGATAATTGTAGTATTGCCATACATTAGGCTTTGCCAAATAAATTATGTTGTGTGCTGTTCCAGCAACATAAATAATAAAGATGATGATAATTTTTATCATCCTTAATGTATATTTTATTTATCTTAACAGCACGTACTTTATAAGTATACGTGAATTCCATCAGTGTATCTAGATTTCTCCTCTCTCGTCAAATCTCTTGTTTTACTTTTGATTGGGATAAGGTTATAGCTTATTTAAATGAAAACCAGAAACCATATAAAAATGATTGTATAATTTATTTAACATTTATTACATAATAGATAGCATCGCTATGCTATATTCACCCTTTTATTTATAAGAAACATGATTAAAAGAAAACGTTTGTACCTTGTTCTAGGTTGTAACGTTTTATGGTACGAATATATTTTTCTTGTACTTAATCAAATAGAAATCAAAAATATTTTCCTATTTCAAAACAAATAAAATTCAATTAACTTTTATATACTTTTTACATTTTTATGCTAGTTCTATTCCATCAGAAACATTATATTCGCACGTAATGCTCTGACAAACTTAGAACTTCGCAATGGTCGATGTTCGGAGAAAAAGCTTGAATCTGATTACTATCTATAACCATTCGCACGTGTTATATCTAGCATCTCAGAGTCCGCTACCCAGAAACACTTTCCTTATTAAAAATTTAATTTTAAGTCATTAATTTATAATCAAAAATCATCGTAAACATTAATGATGCCTAATTAAGTGCCAGAAAATATACATTTGCACGCTATATCCTCTTAACACCCAACACCATTAATAATTTTGTTTTCGTAAACTTGAATCCAATAAATACTTATTACTATTACAGGAAAACATTTATTATCACTGTTGCACAACGTTATATTGAATATACATTTGCACGTTATATTTCAATACACGCATAGCCATATTGATAACTCTTGGTATCAAACTTACTGTGAATCATTGAAGAACTTCTCAAATTCTGCCATTTGCATATCCATTATTTTTTTTTTAAAAAATACAAAAAAAAACAATTTACCAAAGACAATAAATGAATGAAACTTAAATGCAAATAAAAATTAATACGCTAATACAAAAGAAATAAATATGAATCGTGGTGTATCTAACCCTACGATTTTAAGTTACTGTTATTCTCTTTTCAGATAACCAGCTAATCCGTGAATCAATCAATGAATGAATGAATCTTGTCGATTCTTGTTTTCAATTTATCTTCCCGGGAAAAACACGTGACCGCTCTCAACGCCATCCTCAGAAACTACCATTTAAGTTGTCACCCTGCGTCTTCAGTGAGCTCTTGGCTTTTCAGGTTGCCATTGTGATTCGAACACACACACACGCGCACTTGTTGTCCTTTTGACAGTTACCTCTCACTTCCAAATGTCAACACCCCGAGAATTGTCCATTTGCACTTTAAAAGTTTCTCACAAATTGTCCAGCATTTCTCCAACGTAGGTATATTTGTATTAATATAATTCTTCTTTATATTTGTTTATGAATTTATTACCTTCTTTACTATTTGCCACATATTTCCTCTTTCCATTGGCTAACACAATTCTTATTTTTGTTTTATGTCCAGCTCTCGGCAGTATTGGAAATACATTGTAAATAACAGGTATTCTTTTAATAAGATTACTTGTACTACCATGATCCATTTGGTTTGCCCCTTCATTGCTTCCTTTGCACTTTTCCAACGGTGATATATTTATCTGTAATAAACTACAAACCAAGTTTACATTATATTTTCTTTTTGTAGGTCATCAAAACCGTACTAAACCTCTCTACAGCTTATGAAACATAATACTACATATACGAATTTCATGAATGTATTTTATTATTACCAGCTGTCGTTTATAAAAAAACTATTGCAGATTGTATGGACTCAGAATATCTTTATTTATATCCTTTTTTTATTTATTTACTTATATAGTCATAAGTTAAGGTAAATTTTTATTCTTTTTGCATGATTTATTTAATAAAGTTTTATTACCTTATGTACGTTCTCAAGTTTACATAATTTATTCAATTATATTTTCTCCCGTGCATATCGAATTTTATTTTCTTCATACAATTTTATTGCATTAGATGACTAATTCTTATCACACTTCCATCCTTAAGCATAACCCTTTCTCGGTTATTCGCTTTCGTTTCTTTTTTATTTTTAAACAACGGTCCATTATTTAAAATGTTCAGTGCAATTCTCACGCTTTTTATGAAGTCAGGTTGTTTTTCATTATACACAAACCATACATCTTGTTTCTCTTTTCTATAAAAGAAATATATATATCTTAAATTTTATCTCGTCTTTTATTTTATACCTGTTTCATATCTAAATTGTAAATATAAATTCATTTTTATGTCTATGTTTTTTCACTTAAAAAAATGTATGCAACTTAATATACTCATGTTAAATCTTGGAATACAATAAAACTTATTATTGTCTCTTTCATATTTTATATACTTAAATTAAATCTTAACGCTATTACTTATTATCTTATTAATATGCAAGAGACCACGGCAATATGTCCTAAATGTCTTAATTTTTGAACTGTAGGGTCCTAAGTTTAAAAAAAATATTTTTAAAACTTTGGTATTACCCTAGATTTTGTACACGCCTTTTATGAATGAAGATACATTTTCTGATGTACAATCAATTTTATAATTTTTAACTGTGGTGTCTGTACGGTTTTTTAAAAATTTTTTTGAAGAAACGCCATTGCTTTTTCTTAAAGTACTTTTTTTTTAAAAAATTCGTTTCTGAGCAAATGTGGTCTCTTGTTTTTTTTGTTTGACGTGCGGTTTTCCCTTAAAAAAAATAAAATTCATTTATGTGCACGATGTTATGAAATTAGGTATTAACAAGGATTAAAAACGATCTAGTAGGTAAGAAGCAGATTTTATTTTGTAATCATAAACAGTTTTGACATTTATCTAGCTAGTATAATTGTCACGGATTTAAGTCGTTAAACATTAACTACCGGTAAAATGGGGTGGTTTTATGCCACTTTTTATAGTTTTCAAAGAATTTCGGACAATTATAGACACCAAAAATGTTTGTAAAAATTAACGATATACTTTGAACCTTTGGTTACTAAATTGTGTAAAAAAAGACTTAGAAATTTCCATTCGTTTTTCTAAAATTATTTATAACAATTGGCACAATTTCCCCCTATAGGATGGGGTGGCTTTGTGCCAGCTACTTGTTTACCGTTTTAGCACAATGCCGCCTATTTACAGGCTGAAAATGTGCCAGGCCCAGCTTCATATTATAGTGAAACTGTATGGTACGAGTGACATGGCCCAATTTCACCCCAATTAGTTTTATCTCTGTTATTTTTGTGGTACAATCTCGCCCCAAATAAAAGGTTTAATGAAAAATTTTTTTATTTATAAAACATAACAAAAACTAGATATTCTTACAAACCAAAATAAAACAAAAGAACAGCCAATTCTCACATAGACTAGTAACTAATAAAGATAATTAAGCGTATAAACTGAATTTCAAAATAGGTAGTGGCACAAATTCCCCCCTTATATTGTCGGAATCTTATTCAAGGTGACACACCCAGGTTATTTTGCACTACTCGACCACTGCGTATTCTTTAAAAGATAACCTATATAACACCTAATTACGTGTGAACTTTGAAACGGTCATTACTAAAACACTTTAGGCAATCCAGGAAAAAGTATGCGATAAAACGAAAATTTTGCAAAATCTCACCTACTTAATAACTTGACGGAACAGAAATGGAGGGTATTGCATACACAAACCATACATTTCATTCTATTCGCCTCTAATATCGGTATTCTTAAACAAGAGTTCGGTGCGGTAGGTGAATCGATGTGTCGATATGGTGCGAATATACACGATCAACACGTAGTGGCACAATTATGCCCCAGCAGGCACAAAATCACCCCATTTTACGCGTATAATTAAAAAACATGGCTCAATTTACAGTTCAAAAGTTAAGACATTTAAGACATATGTTCATATGAAGTTTTTTTCATAAAATGGATCCAAGAATAACCCCCTTAAATATTAGCATGTTATGAATAAACAGCCTGTATATTATTGTCAATTTATTGCATTTTTAATTCACTTCAGCGCGCAAAACATATTTTACGAATATATGCTAGTTTTATGGAAATTTATACACAATGCATTTAGAATTTAATTTGGAATAACTCTTATAAATACTACAAATGTGTCCTTAAGCTAATTTGGAACAAGCTTTGATTGCGTATAAATATGTGATCTCCACAGTCCACACCAATTATTATTTACTTAATATTTGAATTTTTTCTTAGAGATGTACATTTATAATGATTTAATGATTTAGTTTTCTTGTTTTGCAGAGCCGGACTACTATTTTTTTTACATGAAAAATGACTGTAACGATAATTGCCAGACATGAATTGACACAAACCGACACCAGTGATAATGAAACTTGCTACACGAACAAGGTAAGAATATCATTAACTTTCTACTTCCTCTGTAGTTCCGAGGTAGTATCGTAAAGGTTAATGTACTAAGATGAAAGTCATTTCTCTTTTCGAGCTTCCTTTCTAAAAATTTTAAAATATGTATTTTCAAATATATTGTCGGAAGTATGATTAATAATTTATCGGAAAAATGCCTGTTAAAATGTATTAGTATAGCTAAAATATTGTAGTTTGAGAATTCGGATGTGATATATTGAGAAAGAACATAATATTTAGCGATAATAATATGTAATTTTTTAAAATATTTTGAAATTTTTTATGTTTTCTTAATGTGAACGATAATATGAACATATATTACTCCTGCTGTTAAATGTGTCAGAAACAGCATAATAATATTTAAATTTAAATTTCTTTGTTGTCGTACGACCCAACAAGTGGGTATTAGCATTGTCAATATACATTTACAAGGCTGTAGAATATAAATAAAATACAATAATAGTAAATGTATATGAAAGAAATTTTATGGATTTGATAAAAGCAGACATTTTAAAATTCTGCACGAGTGTAAACACATTTGTCAATCAAATATGATTGTAGTTTTAAACATGGCTAGTGACATTGCCTTAATTACCGCCGATGATTTTTTGAAAGCCTCAGACTGCGAATAATCATATATTTAGGTAATTAGTGGTAGATTCATGGTATCATGGGGCGCATATTCTAAAAATACTTCAGGTCTGACACATTTCCAGTTTCACTGGAAATGCATTGAGCTTATTTTTTAAAATAGTACGCTATATATTTTTGGATTTTCTAGTACTTGTTCAAATTACCTATTCAATTGTTTTGGCGTATTCAAAATTGAACCAAAAATTCTTAAGTTATTATTTTTTATTTTTGGAATTTGTTGACCAAAACACGTGTTCAGAAAAAAGTCATATTCTGCATGATTTGGTATAGGTTGCACTCAAAATGTTCACATAACAAAACCCTTGTTTGAGTTTGGATTGGCATCAATTGAGGAGATCATTTAATTATTAATTAAGGCAAATAAATAATAATAATTCTTCAGTTTGGTTTTTCCTATTCCAATTGCTAAATTAGGCTAAACCATTGCGTCTGCTAAATTTGTCTGGGATGACATTGTCGGATCTGAGTTATAAATTTTCCTATAACTAATAGTGTTACAGAAGGAAAAAGATCTGTGGAATTTTGTGCATTCATGCTATTCCTTTGTTTACAATATATTAAAATTATTATTAAGTCGTTATTTCCAAGTCCTTAATTTTTTGTTTGCCAAAATAACTGTCAGGATCTTTTACAGGCACTTCTCAATGGGAATTAATTATATTATATTGAGAAAATCTATTCAAATTCGTTTTATGACTAAGTCAAATTTGGCCGTTTTTGTGTTATTTTGTTTAATATTATATTTGTTTATAAAAGCAGATTTTTTTAAAATTTTTTTCTAGTCTTATATTTACCTGATATATCGATAAATGCCATAATTTGTCGCTTTAATGGTGTTGACGTACTGAAGAACCTTAAGTCGCGAAAGACCTTATTTATAAATTTGATTTTAACCACAATGTCATTATCGATATGACTTTAAATGCAAATTTTTATTGTTTGGTACCTATTACAATGTTTGCCAGTATTTAAAGTGAAACCTTATTATTTCATTCTATTACCTCTAATAATATTTATAATTCTTTTAAAGTGAGCACTATATGGCTTTCGTTTAAACACAACACTTTCGATACTAAAATAATAACAAAATAGAAATGACGAACATAAACAAGGAACTGCTAATTTTTTGTTCTCACTTTCTCTCAAATATAACAAGTTCCGTTGTGGGTCGTTGGTGAAATTTTGTATATTTTTGTATATATAGTATATTAGAAAAACTCAAATGAATCTGGTTTCAAAATTAGAAAGTTTAAATTTGTTTTTATTAATGTGCTCTTGACATTGATTCACTTGTTATTCTAAATTGGTCGGATTAAATTTACCTTCATAAGTGCAAGACGAACACGTTTATAATTTTAAATGTGCGTTACGTAAACAACGGTAGGTCATTATCAACGTTGAGTGTTAAAAAATATATCGTAGTGCATTTCGAAATAGGGTTATCTACATTTCATTCTTAATTTTAATTTATTTTGTAAGAAATAACAGAATATACTGATGCGTTTTTAGTATCCCATCCTCTGGAGAAAATGAAGGTGACGAATTACGCAGGGGGGGGGGGTCAATGTATTCTCGGTATGAGTATGAAAAACAATACAAATACTGTTTAATTATTTTTTTTTATAATAAATAATTTTCGTAAAAGTAGTTTCAAATAATTTTTATTGTTCACTACAGTATTGTTTCGCCAAACTTTGGCTTCAGCAGGTAATGACGGAGTAATACCTACAAAACGATTATAGCGTTATATATATTACTATATTACATAAGTGTCGGGGTTCAAAGAGGGTGTTTTTACAAGTTTAAATTTTTAATACATATGTGGAATTTATTAATATTGCAATTTCCATGCTGTTATTTACGCTTTATTTTTCATTTTTTGCCAAAGTTAAACCAATTAATTGTGCCATTTTTTTAGAATTAGTTTTATTTACAAAAATAAAGTTTTATAACGTACTGAATTTGTCCTATTTTTAATTTTTCGGTCCTAGTATAGGCTCTTAATATCCTATTTTGAGTTATTTTGATCCTATTATAGGATCCTATTTTTCAACTTTTAAGTTCCTAGAAATGCGGACTCTAGCAATAAAGTATACGTAGGCCATACACGAATAAAATTTACAACGATTACCGAACATAGGAAAAGCTATATTGATAAAAAAAAATAGGGTTCTACTTTCGCTAACCACTGTTTAGAAGAAAGCCACAAGATCAATGACAACTTTGTCATTTTACACGTTCAAACAAAAGACAAAAAACTTGATCTCCTGGAAGCAATGAAAATAAATAGATACAATAAATTAGGGTTAACTCTAAATAAACAAATAGATGCATGTCACTCTCCACTTCTTCCTGAAGTATGGGCCATTTAATGTTAGCCTTAGTATTTCACCCACCTGATGAAGCTATATTGTTGCGAAACAATATTGTAGTGGTTACTATAAATAAAATTTTGAAAGTCTCAAACCCAGTGTTGTTATTTGTAAAGCAAGGATTTCAGGCCCTAAAAAAATTGAAAATAGGCGCCTAAAATAGCCACTTAAAACTGAAGTTTAGGCCCTAACAATTGAAAAAAAGGCAATATAGTTCTATAGTGTATTTACGAAATCAGAACAAAATAAAACAGTCATATCATATCGAGTTAACAAAAAAAAAAAACAAATAACAAAAATAAAAGCTTTTCTCAAAAAATATTATATAAAATCAATAAATCATTATATAATTAATTATAATTAGGTTTATACATATATAAAAAAATAATTAAAAGTTAATTTTAAAATACATGTGAGTTAGCCATACAAACTAGATATCTTTCTAAATTGTCGGTTGTGAAGCATGTGCGTCTGTCTGTCAATACTTGTTTAAATTTAGAGAAGCTTCGCTCCACGTCCACTGAAGTTACCGGTGCATATTTATAAACAACATGATTTACCTCAAAGCTGGTGGAAACATCTTCACCTTGCAAAAGTAATTTAATGTCCGACAAAAATTTATATCCAGGATTTTTTTTTACTAATTCATTCATTTTTGTTAAAGCTTTTTGAGCTACTGCACCCGGCGCTTGGTTTAATTTTGTGAGCACTTCATTAAATATATTTAGAGATTCAGTCAATGGTAAACCGACAGCTTCTAATTTTGTAATGCTTTCACACAATGGTCCAAAATGAGCCTTAATATATAAAAGGTCTCGCTTGACATTGTTTGAACAAAAATGTTGTTGGGCTTTTTCAATACACTGCGCCGTTGTTGGATCAAATCCCATCACCACATTTTTAACTTCATCGAAGTTGTTGGCATAAAATAGTGCTGCTTGGAGCCAGGTTCCCCACCTGGTTAGAACGGGTTCCGGTGGAAGAGGTAGATTTGGGAGTTCTTCTCTATAATGCTCAACTCGTAAAGGCGCCTTCAAAAAAATTTTTTTGGTGTTAGAAATTATGCCATTAACAGTTCCATAGTGGTTTTGAATAACCTCACAAACAAGATTTAAAGCGTGAGCAAGGCAAGTTAAGTGGACTAGACGAGGATAAAATATTTTCAAATTATTAGCACATTTAAGCATATATGCGGCCCCATCGGTTACTAACAATTTGACTCTTTCATGTTGAATTCCTGTAGGCCATAAAATGTTCATGGATTCATTCACAAAACGAGCACATCGCACCATGAGTACAAGAGTATCACATCTCAAAATAGCAAACTTTCGAGCAAACAGCATTTGAAATCTTTTTCAAAACTGTTTTAATTTTTATTTTTATTAATGCAGCACTTAACTGAGATTTTACAATATATTAGGGGTTACATTGGATTGTTGTAACCAATAGCTAGTGGAGAATTGTTTGACATTTCAAATGCCAGAGATATTTGAAAATAAGATAGTATTGCACTACACAAATGCATGGAAATAAGATAGTAACTAAAAAATATTTTGAGTTACGACAATATAGCACTGATAATAATAGCAGTTGTAATGACCGTGAAGGAGATTAACAGGAATACTAATAATGTTAGTACTTTTTTTTAGTATACTATGATATTTTTTCTCGTAGAGGATAACATAACATTTGCGTCAAAATTGAAAAACAGCGAGAGTAGCAGTATTGTAGAATTTATTTTGAACTAAAATTTTAACAGAAGTAGTATGCAACAAAAACATCTTCATTCGTAGGTGTATTTTTATCTCTTTGAATAGAAGAGCAACAACTTCCTTACGATTCCTCTTCTTGTTCTTGGTTGGCCTCTACGGGTAGATTTTGATAAAAAGAATGATACTGGGCCTTGATAAGTTTTTTCTCACATAGGGACAAGAGGCCATCTTTTTTCTTCTTACTAATGCCTATTGGCGAGTCATATAAATTTTTCAAGGTTTATAATTCATCACTGATTGAGAGTTTCTTTCGTCTGTTTCGATCAACTACAATTTCTTTAAATTGCTCGTCATTATAATTTGTTTTGTAAAATATTGATATTGGATGTTCTTTATCGAAATGAAGAATTTTAATATTAGTCCAAGAAACGGATTCCCCATTTGTATTGGTAGAGAACTTATTGCCTATTTGGGATGTCATTGCATTTATGTTGTAAATGTCTGCTTGTTCAACCTCCAGAATGGAATATGGAGCACCAGTTTTTTTGGCTGTAGCAATAATCGGAATCCACTGATCGGGCACATAAATTTTGTTTGCCTTCAGGAATCTCCTTCTTTCTTTCTCTATTGTCGAGTGCATACTGTCCCCCTCATTTTGGGTATGCCCTACTACTAAATATTTGTGTGTGATGGTGGATATTTCAAAATTATTGACAGCATAAAGATAAGTTGCTGCGACGAATTTATTTTTGTTTTGGCCACAACAGTTATCTGAGTAAAATATTATCGTCTTTTTATCAAGAGTACTTTTTAAAAAATGCATGAGGAAACTGCCAATTTCATTTGCACCTCGTCGGGCAATAGTCTCATCCCAGACATAACAATAACCAAGCTTTTTTAAAAGTTGAAAGTAGACAACTTGCTTTTGTAAAAGAAGTCACTCACAAGAGAACATGGTGTGGGCAATATAGCTTGCATATCGTACACCGCAACTAGAATTGAATTATCGCCTTTAGCTTTTTCGATGTCTATTCTTTTTGCTTCTCGGGCAAGTACTTTATTTTGTTGGTGTTTATCGTAGCTTGCCTGTAATTCTGCTTGTTCTTCTTTGCTCGAGTTCTTATATGCTTCACACTGACTACACTGGTCTTTCTTGGGGTTATAAAAGCCAATGTTGTATTCATAATTGAAAATGTGAGAATAGTGGAAGTATTTGACAACCGGTTTACCTTCTGCGGTACATGTTGCAACATACAACCTGTAAAGAGTAGCCAGATTTAAATCTCCTTCAAAAAACTTGCGGTTTGTTTGTGCTCTTAAGTAGTGTGAATCGATAGTCGGGATTGATTCGATATGCTTCCGAATATTATTTTTTATTTCGTCGCTGATTTTACGTTTAACGTGTGTTCCTCTTCGATCAGCTTCTAATATTCCATCTTCACGAAGCTTTCTTCTTACAGTTCTAGTCATCATGTCGCTGATGTTCAGAGTAGCATGGAAACATTTCTTACAGACTCTTATCTTCTGATCCTCCACTCTAAATGTGAATGCATAATTATTTCCTCTATTGGTTTTTGCACATCTGTATTTTGGCTGTATCTTTTCCAAGTGTCTCAACAAATACTCTCTTTGAAAGTGAAGATTCCCAAGCCGCCAATAACTGTCAAGCAGTTTTTGCCGCTGCTGCTCAGTAATATTTGTGGTGCATTTGAAGCTACACCGTTCAGTGTATGGCGGTTTTAGCTGTTTAGCTCTTATTAATTTACCACTTGCATTAGTGTATGATTGCCCACTGTTTAATCTGAATTTCTTCACGTTCCTCAACCAATTGTTGCTGTTTCTTGCTCTTTTCTTTGGTTTAACATGCTCTTTAACTTCAGAAGCGCCGGAGATAACTGTATTAACTAATTGCTTGTTATCACCAACATTTTCTTTATTGTTAATATTAGGATTATCAATTTCTTCGATTACGGACTGATCAACATTGTTAACACTAAACAATTGAAATTTACTTAAAATTTTAAATATTAACTAAAAATAACAGCGTCCATTCTTATAATATATTTATGTCTACTTCGTGGTTAGTATAACCTCAATCTGTCATATAGATATTTGTATGCAATACTATCACGTTGGAGTTAAGATACTATTGCACTGTAAATATAATGATCTTTATACCAATATTATACTAACTTAATGCAAAAATATCATTGTTTGAGTTGTATTAGAGTTGTGATAGTCATGCATAGAGATATAGTGCAATGCTAGGGTGTGAAAACCTACGTAAGTCGAAATTTCATAAATTTCGACTTGCGATACTCTTGTACTCATAGTGCGGACATGTTTCATTGTTAGTTCTTTCCAACTGTTTTGTCGACAGCAACAACGGCTGCCCAGCTTCTGTTTCAGTCAGTCTGCCAATAATGCAATTGGCAATGTACCTTCCTGTACGATCTGTCGTCTCATCTATAGATATCCATATATCACAATTTCCTATACAATTCCTAATATTTTCAATCGTCTTGTCATAGCATTCAGGTAAGTATGTTCTTCGAAGAGTAGATTCATCGGGTAAATGCCTGTTCAAATATTTCTCTAAAAAGGCTTTGAATTTATTACAGCGCATCTTGTACAGAGGTATGTTTGCCGCCACCATTGCACTACAAAGGTCCATGTAAAATTCTCTGTTTTTTGTTTGTAGTGCAGGTGCAGAAAGTAGAGTTTGACGTAGAGGCTTTTGAATGCTACTTTTATGAAGAGATGTTGATTTATGCTGCTCCAGATGTCCCCTTTTGACGCATATAAACTGGATATATGATCGTTATACTTCAAAAATAAAATCAAACCTACCTGTTTACTGCAAGCGCGACAAAATAAAATTGAGCCGCCTTTTACTTCTTGAAAAATGTCTTTGTCTTGTTCTGACAACCATTGTTTCAATTTCTTTTCGAAAGCTTGTTTAACCTTTGGCATTGTGATCAAATCATTAATATCACCACAATCAATAACAGTAAAACCCTTTTGTTAAACCTAATATAACCTTAAACGAGGTTAGATTACGAGATGACCGGATTTTAGTAATTACAATTACCCTTTAACAATCTAGTCAGTGGCTAACCACACGGCGCTGTAAAAACAGCCGCAACCCAAAATACAACAAATCCCAACATTAACAAGAAGCTCCAACGTAACAATTAATAATTATGAATTAATAAATAATGTGAAAAATTTTAAAGAAAAAAATTGAAGACTATTTTAGGCACATAAAATATTGAATTTAGGCTATATCATCCTTGTTCTAGGCACTTATTAAGGAAAAGTACAAAAATAGGCATTTTAGGCATTTACACATATGGCTCGATTGACTCCATTTATGATTTTAAACAGTCTGGACCAAGTTTTACCAATGGGCCTTAAAAATTCAGCAATAGCCATTTTGCCTAAAATCCGGGCTTTAATTATTTGGTACCTCTAATATTTTCTTATTACGAGTCTCTTATGTCCATTGCGAACGAGGATATTATATGTAGGCTATGTCTTAACTATAGCCGGTTATGTTTCCCTTTATAAAATGCCTCTAAAAATACATTTTTCTTCAAGCAAATATAACATAATTGTCATATTTACTTCCTTATACTACGTATAAGGAAGTAAATTTTCGACTTCGAGATTTTCTGTGTCTATCTGTCAGTGTGTGTGACCACGATAGCGGTCAAACGACTATATATAAATTAATGATTTTGTATTTACGAGTATAGTCTTCCGCTTATGATCTGATTAGATTTTCAGTAAAATCGGTAGACTGGAATTAGTAGTTTACTTCGGTGAAAAAATCGAATTTTACCAATATTTCGTCAACTACTATAGGTTTAAACCAATTTATAAAGAATTCAAATGTACTCAAAATTAAATTTGCGAAAGATTTTATTAAAAAAGTTTTCCGAGATTCCTACCGGAAGTATGTCTTTTACTCTTATCAAAAGTCAGTTTTTTCGAAGTCATGCATTCTAGGCAGGTACACTACGAGTATAGAAGTATTTAAAACATAAGTTTCAATACCTTTTGTATAAAAAAAATTTCAAAATTCGGACCGGAAGTAACACTTTTTTTTACTCTTAGCGAGCAGCACTTTTTCTCGAATATCTTGCAAACTATGCATTCTATAGAGATATAGAGATTTATTAAGAGAACAGAAGTGCTTAGAATAAGATTTTGAATAATTTTTGTATAAAAAAATTCTTAAAATTGTATAATTTGAAACACTCGTACGTATAAGAAAGTCTTGTGGTGGCCACACGTCATTATTTATGTTTGATTTTCATCTCAACATAGACTTTAATTATTTATCTTTTGGGCGAAGTCATTTAATATACATTTTTTACCATTAAAAGGATATTTGTTTGAAGTTTTATAACTGACATTTTACATGTGTTATATGTATAGTTGTTATAATATTCATTCACCCACCTCAAGCGAACCTGTTTCTCATATACCTAATACCCGAATTCCCATAGTAGAAATGTTATCTGGTGTCGTGAGTGTAGGATATTTTGTAATTAAATACAAACTTTTACATAACTTATAGAAATAATGAAATGTATGTAAATTATCGCAACTTGCGTTAATACATAATTTCTAGAGAGTTCATATCCAGGACAGAAATAGAATCACTCTCTAACTATACTGCTCTCCTGATATTACATTGGGTTCTCCGACACTGACGCCGTTAGACTGACAAGTTTGTCAGAAGTAACAACACACACTCTACGTCTGTAAACTCATCACCAATAGGAATAAATTGAAAGTATAGAAATGTGGACGAATCAATATCTTTACAAGAATTAATCTATAATAAAAAAAAATATGAAATTGATGGGGGAAATACGCAATTTACTTATTAATAAATTAATAGGAATCTCACTAGTCACGACTGCATTTTGCACTATAAAATATTACCTGCAGCTTCTTCTCGTCTCCTACTGTTAAAATTCGAATTTCAGCTAACTCAGCAGGATTATGTGCGTTCTTGGAATAACTTCGTCGTCGAGTGAAGAAAAATGTAAATCCGACCTGAACAGACTGACAGTTGCGGCACACAAAGAAGTTTTTCTTGGGGTTTTTGATTATAATGATATAAAAGAGATGGATTAAAAAAAGGTGTTTTTCATCGCTGACGACGGTTAGCCATTTTCAAACGATGTAATGCTGTTTCATTTATCAGGAGACCATGAATTTTAGTGTACATATATGATATACGTATAGGTATACCAACAATTTACTCATATATGAACCTCTCTGTCCTACATACATAAATATGAATTATATTTGATATGCAGTAGAAAACGGGCATTATATTGTTTTCCATAAAAATAATAACGTTATTAGAATTGTTAAAGGTACTTATACTTTAAACACGGTGTCTGTTTGGATGGATGGTTGTTTTACTTTCTTATACGTAGCATAAAGAAGTATCGTGATAACGAAATTTAACAATATCTCATCAACTATACCAAGTTTAAACAAATTTCTGGGGAATAGGAAAGTACTCAAATTCCTACCTGAAGTAGGTCTTTTACTCTAGGCAGTGGCTCCGTGTCCGAGCTCGGACATGTAATTATTCTTACTAAATGTCCGACATCGGACATTTAATTTCAGTTGCTATATGTCCGAGGCTGGACACATATGAACGTTGATCCTAAACATCCGATGTGGGATACTGAAAAAGGTAGTTATACTGAATGTATAATCCGGTAGTCGAATTAATTGATAAGCAACACTTGCGAGCCTTAATTTTTTTATTTTGAAAATAAGTACTATAGAAAAACAGAATAAACAACACAATATAAATATGTACTCATAATTACATTTTGGTATTGCTAATGAGTACCTAAATACTAATCTTAAGTAAGTTTCTAAGTTCACTTAGTTTTAAACTTTCTTTTTGGAAGACCAATGGCTGTTGATAAATGTCCTTTTGGACGCCCCCTTCCTCTTTTTATTCGAAGAGGCATTTTTATGTTTAGTACTCTTTCTCTATCATCTGAATTGCTTACAATTTCTAAGTCATTTAAATCAATATTTGTAAGATTTGTTTCTGGATGCTCTGTTGTAAGTTTTTTTTTGTTTCTCCTTCGGTGTCGACGTTTTGAGGTAACACAATGTTTTCGTCATTTTCGAAGACTAAATTAAGAGTTTCATTTGTATTTAAATTATTATTATCTTCTTGATTTGTTTCACTTATTTCTTCTTCAACGACAATGTCTTGAGGGAGCAAATTGATTTCCTTATAGGAAGATATCGAAGCATTAACATTCTCAGACTGATCCATATTTAAAGAATTATCATACACTACGTTTTCGACAAGAATAATCTTCTTACCCAATTTCCAATAATTTGTTAAATCTTTGAGAATTTTTAATTTATTTTCAAATTCCCAACGATTGTTTGTTGTTGTGTAAGTGCGACTTAGGGAGTCACACACACTCACTAGGCCAGCGGCATCTTTTTTGATAACTACTTTCTTAGATTTATAATGCTGTGTTTTGATAAAATTGTATGCATAGGGTGTTAATAGTTCCTTATATTCTTTTAAATTATTTTCAAACGGCTTTAAGGTTGTTCCTTTTTGTAACATAGTAAACATTTCAAAATTGTGTTTTTCACGAAGACTATTAAGAATACAAAAAAAATGGTCGATGAATACTCCCAAAGAGGCATAACGTGGAATAACTGATTTCAGTTTCTGATTTATACATTCTAACCTGTTATTAGTTGTATTAGAAAATGAGCATTCAGCTTCACTTAGAGCTGGTACCAATTCTTCTTTAATAGAAGTCCAATTTTTTTCCAAGTAGTCGACAACAGACCTAGGAACTTGATCTTTCATTTCTTCGAAAATTTTATTATATTCGTCTAAATTTTTACTATATAATAATTTTTGAACATAACTTAATGAAAGATTTCTTTCCATAGATGTTATTCCAAGTTTTGAGGTAATTTGCCTTTGAAACGTTTTTAAGACATGGAACTTGCATATAAGCAGTGTCGCTGCTGGAAAACATTCTTTCAGAACAAATCTTTCTTTTATGTCTTTATCGGTCATTATTGTTTTTATGTTTGACCATTGCTGGTTATTAGATTTGAATGTTTCACACATCCACTTTAGGCTGTTCGAGTCTTCATACATTAACAAAGTAATGCATATAATGTCACTACCTCCATTCGAATCTTCCACTAAGAAAATATACACTGGAGCTCTGATGTCCAGTAGTTTATAGGTGGCATCAATACACATAAACTCAGGATAAGCTGCCGCAAGCATTTTCATCTCTTTCGATTGAAATTGTAGTCCTCTAAATTCCCCGTCCTCCTCCAATACAAATGATTCACAATCTGAAAAATAATATTATCCATTATGTATATGACTTAAAGATTGTTTTTCAATTTGCTTACTATATGTATTCTTCAGCAGCTCGATGCAACTTGAAAGATCGGATGCCGTTTGATTCTGGTTTGAATATTGTGAAGATCTTTTAAAGTAATTTTTTTATTACTGGTTGTCATAACATGAGATTGAATCAATTTTTTATTTGCTCTCATTTTAATCATATTTTTGGTTTCCTCTAATACTTCCCCTTCTAATTTTCGTACTGGTGCATAGTACTGATACAATTCCTTTAAAATTACGAGTATATTACAATAACATAAAATATCACAAAGAAATTATACTAACTATGATAACTGACTATACCTACAACTTACTTTTGAAAGAGTGTGATTGTGTTCGTTATTTAACTGGGTGATTTTTAGCTTTTTCGTCTTACTCTGGAAATTAATTGTTATATATGCACCGCAGTTAGTAGTGCGATGAGATCTGCAATAAAGTTAGTAATGTTAAAAAATTAAATAATATGTACTATATTCGCTGGTTTACCTAGTATTTGCTTACAAGTGAATTTCAGATATTCGTAAATGCAGTTCTTGTCCTTTCGGTCTCCTTTTAGAATTTTACTATCACGTTTGTAAAATTTTACAAAGTTTTCTTTTTCATAAGCACTGCATGCAATCACTGTAGCTGTTAAATTTTTTACCTACCTCCATTTTATTGGTTAACTGAACCACACGCAGGCAGCGCTAAGTAAAAACCGAGGTTAAAACTCAAACAGACATAACCTCAAGAAACACATTTTCGTAGGATTTCATACTCGGACATATAGCAATTGAAATTAAATGTCCGATGTCGGACATTTAGTAAGAATAATTAACTGTCCGAACTCGGACACGGAGCCACTGCCTTTACTCTATAGAAAAACTGAGTTGTGGGCACCACATGACTTTCTTATACGTATTAATAATTTGAATAAATGCTAGTAAATGACAAAATCATTATATTCTACCTACCTATATATAAGCTTATTCCTTAACAGCATAGTATTTTGAAAGTTCTTACGAGTTCTTGCAGTGATTTTTGCTTCTTCTATTCTGGTATACCTCTTATTTAGTTTTTTGTTTGGGATAAGGTTAAAAAAAAATTAAACAAAAGATCTAAATCTCATGTAGAAATTATATTCATATTTTATGAGAAAGGCAACCATAAATAACATTATTATATTGTATCTATATACATTTTTCGTTTTACAAATAATGAGGAAAGAAAACATTTATACTCAATTTTGAGTTATAATGTTTGTGTAAAGCTTATATTAAATTAATGCTGGTAAAAAAATAAAAAACAATTATTGATTCTTGATATTAGTGCCTTGGTGATCTAAAACTTTGCAACGCAAATGCCCTGAAACTGGCTTATACTAATCACGAGCTGTAAACATTCTCACGTAGTACATCTAGCGTACTTATTTTGTTTGAAATATTAAATTAAAATAACTATATAATCATTAATGATGTCTAATGATCTACTGAAAGCAAATATCCGCACATAGTACTCTCAGAACATCCAACACCATTAACTATACTTTTATTTCTTAAAAAAATGAATCATTATTACTGAACTAGATAATATTCATCCAATTAATGATGCTTAACCTTTTAATAAAAGCAAATATTTTCACATAGTACTTTCAGCACCATTAATCATCATAAATTGAATAATTTATTTCAAAACTTACTTTAATTCGTCATAATTTTAACAAATTCAGTTTTATTAACATCCTCCATTTTAAACTTATTATAAAAAAAATTATTGAATGTAAATTATTTAAATAAAAGAAAACTAAATTAAAATTGAACTCAAAAACTTAATACATTTAATCTAATTGTGAGTTAGAAGTAGTGTATTTTTACTCTACTCTCACTTTTGCTATCTCAAGAAATTTTATTCTGTTGGAAAATTAGCGTCTTTCTAACTCGAAGTACAGATTAAATCTCTAACAAATCGATTCTTGTTTTCGTTTATATATATATAAAGACAATTGCTATCGGCAATTTTTAACGCATCTCTTGTCAAACTAGATTTTAGGTTGGCATTGATTTTTTGAAACGTCTGTGATGAAATCTTTCTTGTTTGTTTTCTTCAAGTTGTCGTATCTACACAACACGCACACATTGTCTTTGATAGTTTATAAACTAATATCAGCACCTTGAATTGTTTGTTATTAAAAGCTTTTCACAAACTTGCTATGTTTCGTCTACGGTAGGTATATTTTCCTTTCTTCGTAATATAGACCCTCATTGTACTTGTATATGAACGTATTTCCTTTTTCGTCATTTGTTATATTTTTTTTTCCATTTACTAAAGTTATCCTTATTTTTCTTTTAGAAATACCTCGATAAGGTGATATTGAGAACACATTGTAGACAACTAGAATCTTTCTTACGAATCCTGCACGATAAAGACCAGTCGCCCCCGTCACACTGTCTCCAAATTCTATCCAGGCTCTCTCTTCTGGTAGTACGTTGATTTGCAGAAAGCTGTAAACAATATTGACACTGCATTTTTCTTTTGCAGGTTTTTAAACCACACATAACCATTTCCATAGTCTATTGAAGTCCTTGTCTTATACATATAGGAACTAATAAATGTATTTTTAATTTATACAGTTACTGTTTACATAAAACATTACAATCTGTCACTTCGCATAACGAATGTCTTGATTCATATCCTTTTACTGTTTATAGATATAAGTCTAAGGTATTTACTATATCTTAAGTGTTACTATTACAAAATATTTCCTAAGAATTGGCACCATTATGCATGTCTGAATTTACATTTATTTATTTAAAATTGTGTTCTCGTCTCGAACATACCTAATATGGCCTTGCTCATATAACTTAATGGCATTTAAATGATTTACTCTCTTTATTGTTCCATCTTTTAACATAAGTCTTTCTCTGTTATTTACTTTAAGTATCATTTTGTTTTTGAATAATGGTCCATTTCTTAAAATGTTTAAGGCTGTTCTAACGCCTTGCAATAAATTAGGTTTTGTCTCTTTATATTCAAACCATATCTAATGCTTCTTTTCCACAAAATATAGAATGCATTGATTTATTTTGTGTTTGTTTTATGCCTAATTTTAGTACCTATTCAACTTAATATATATATTATAACGTATACATTTTTGTAATAGCATTGCCCCTTGAATGTTGGAAACCTATTTTACTTATTGTAACTTGTTTTGAGTAATGCCTAAATCTTAAAACGTTTTAAAGATAAAATTAGTGTTCATTTTCAACAACTCAACTAGTTCTTAACCCTTAACTACTATGCACCATATTTAGGCCGCACGTACTATGCTTGGGTCCGAGGGACCCAATACGAAAATGAAGCAAATTCCAGAAGCAAAATCAAATAAAACTTTAATTCTTACAAGAGGTATTTGGTAATATAAAAAACAAACATGAAATGGTTGTGTTCAGTTTTCAAAACATTCCGGACATATCTTTTTGGCACATGTCATGCAAAGTGGTTTTTTGCACTGTCCACATGACATGCTGCATTTTCGGTCCTTTTTGGGAGGGCAAAAGGCGCATCTTTTTCTCTTGGACCTAGATACTTCATCTTCAGGGACTGTTTCAACAGGTAGTGAAGTACCAAGCTTTTTGGCGATAAGTTGTCGAAGATGACCTGGGATGTGTTTGTTGTTCATGCGCGTTTTCATGTGTTGCTTACAAAGAGCAATTCCGAGCTGCTTGAGGAAAGTATAACGTGAAATCTGTTCGCCATTTGGTGAAAATTGATATAGAACTCTACTATTAACTCCAGCCACATTTAAAATGCAATGAAATATCGCCATTGGCCAACGACGGGTCCGTCGCGAGGTGGAATATGCTGCGCATTTCTGGTCCAAAGCATCTACGCCAGATTTAGTTTTGTTATAAAATTCTATGATTTCTGGCTTTTTTGAAACTGGATTTACATTAGAGTCATGATGCATGCTCGATAACAAAACAACGGCTTTACCTTTTTTTGGAACGTGACTGACCAAAGTAACCTTTCCTTGAAATCCAAAGAGAGATGATAGTTCTGGACGTCTCCTGTTTGGTTGAAATTCAGGTGGAATCTGTCGTTTATTTTTCTTCACCGTACCAACATATGTCATATTACGCCTTTCTAACTCTCTTACTGTCTCCATTGAAGTATACCAGTTGTCAGCTGTTATGTTGCGATTCGTTTTCAAAGGAAAGTGACTGACTAAACGGTTGACAACCTGCGTGGGATGTGGCAAAGAGTTTTTGGGTTGGTTTCCGTTGCTTTTGCCCAAATAAACCTCAGCTTTGCACATATAATATGTTTTTGCATCTGCCAAAATTGGTATTTTTATGCCGTACTTCGCTGGCTTATTGGGTATGTACATTCGGAAACCGCACCTACCCCGAAATGGTACCAACATTTCATCAATCGTCAAATATGCGCCAGGAGTGTAACTATTAGTTGAACGAGAGACAAACTCCTCAAAAAGTTCTTGAATTGGAGCTAATTTTGATATTTCTCTTCTTTCAGTTCTTGTTGCAGGATTGTCAAAACGCAAACAACTCAACAAAAAATAGAATCGTGCCAAAGTCCTAGTACAGTTGAAAATATCTCTACCCGTTCCGTCTGTGCTCCACATTGAACGTAAATCTTCATGATTTGATTTGAATATTCCTTGTAAATATAACAATCCGATAAATGCTTTAATTTCTGATAAATTTGTTTCACATATAAATGAAGGGCGAAGTTTTTTTGATGTCGTATAAGTAACAATCATCGTCGATATTTTATGATTAGTCCATTCCACAATTGACTGTAACATTTCATCGCTGATTAGAAGACTCCAGGCTTCTAGAGCACTGCTTGGAGGATTTTGCCTAGCAACACCAGCTAGACCAGGTAAAAAACGTATAATATTATCAGCAGTGGTCTTCCTTCTTACAGGAAATTTTTTTCCCCATATTGTTCGATCTTTTCCATGCCAAACTCCTGTTTGTCGTGGTTGATTTTCTGTATTTCGCTCAGAGGAATCTTTATCTTCATCTTCTTGAATTAGATCCATTTCACGCTCTTCAGATTCAACACTTTCGTCTGGAATTTGGTTTTTAATTTGTTCATTATTATCAGGTTCCCACAGATCATCTGAATCGCATGAAACGTCACTTTGGCTGTCATGGCTGCTTGCATATTCATGATCTGATTCATCCTGATCACTTTTATCTGCTTCGGTCGTAATATTGTCAAACGCTGGTAATGGAGATTGTGTATTTTGAGTATCAACGTTATCATTCCAAAAATCTTCATCGTTGAATAGAGCATGTATGCCATCTTCGTTCAAATATCGTTTAGACTCCATTTTAGATTATCTGCCGATATTAGTAGTATTACAAATGAAATTGGACGAACCAAAGATTACTTACCAACTGCAAGTTTTGTTTCACTTGTACTATGCATGGGTCCCTGGGACCCAGACTTATGCTAGACTTGAAAATAAACAGCACCGTGCGGCAACCTGTGCATGAATGAGCTTGTTATGACTGTATAGGAAAATACATAAGCTCGTGGCGCCCTCACCCGCATGTCCGATACGTTATTTGAGAATTTAATGGGCTTTGGGTCCCCAGGACCCTTGCATAGTAGTTAAGGGTTAACATTATTATTTTTATTTAATGTGAAGGTCACAGCAGTATGTGCGTTCCGAAATGTGTACACAAAGTTGTTCAAAATGAAGCTTTTAATTCTATATTTCCTCGATAAAATAAACTTTTGAGCAAGTGTTACTTCCGGTCCGAATTTTGAATTTCTTTTATACAGAAATTATCCCAAATTCAGCTCAAAGTACTTTTATTCTCTTAATAATCTCTATAGAATGCATAATTTGGGACTCAATAAAACTAAAACTGTTACTTTCGGTCCGAGTTTTAACATTTTCTTAATAAAGAAATTGTTGCAACTCGAGCTCTAAACACTTTTGTATTCTTAAGAAATTTGTATAGAATGCAAGACTTGCGGGGTATTTGCCAACACTTGTTATTTGATAAGAGTAAAATGTTACTTCCGATCCGAATTTTGAGAAGCCGACAAAACACGAGCCTGTCTAGTCCTATCTTGCCCATCACTAGAGAGACATGTTTGCAAAATTCACTTTTTCGGTTTTCAAACAAATTAGTAAATCGGAACTAGTAGTTTACTTCAGTGAAAAAATCAAATTTTATCAATACCTCGCCAGCTACCTACTAAATTTAGACATATTTCTAAGGAATACAAAAAGTACACCAAAGTGAATTTGAGAAAAAAAATAAAACAAAAAGTTTCGAAATTCTCTTACTCTTATCAAAAAATAGTTTCGTGCGAATATCTCGCAAGTCATGGTTTCTAGACCTATATATGTGGGGCTTGGTCAAAAGATGGCCGAAGAGCAATATCATTATTTTTGATGGTTACAGAAATATAGATGTAATAAATGCCTAAATGGAAGTAAATTCCATTAAAAAAAAGTCAATGTTCACATTAGGTCCCTAATACTTGGATTTAGGTATTTCCTCTAAAGACAGATGTATGAAGTTTAAACGGCAAAAATTACGCATTAGCACTACAAATCTTGGGCCTAGTAGGTAGTAGTTATGTGCCCCTTTTCGTATTTATGATTCTAAATAGAGAAGGGCTCAAGTGCGATTTAGTATAGTGTTAATAAAATCCACTGGCTTATACTGCTAGATCAAAAATTATATGGATAAAGGTTTGCCTTAAGTTATATCATTAAGTGTCATACTGTCACTACAAATTACAAATTTTATGTCAGTCAAATGTCAGTATGACACTTAATGATATAACTTATGACAGACGTTTTACATTCCATGGCAAACCTTTATCAATATAATTTTTGATCTCGCGGTATATAACAGGGAAAACCCTGGAAAAATATGATATAAAAATAGTTTCCTTGAAGACGAAGAATTTAAAATATGGGATATTACCAAAAAGAAGAAGACACCACAATGAGAAAAATCTTCACCTTCAGCAATAGAAAAGTTGCACAATTTATATCCATTAGCTTTTTCTATAGATAGACTATTTTGTATGAGTTTAAAAGATGTGAAAATAATGTTTGCGCAACCGAATTAGAATATGACGAATAATATAGTTTTTATGAGCAATGGTCTATTCCTTTTCAATTATTATTATTGCTTGTTGTTCTTTCATTTGAATAAAATAAATGTTTTCATGTTGTATTAAAATCTTATGTTGTAACAATATTCATAATATTCCCCAAATTTCTTTTCAAGCCCTATAACATTACTTAATTATTTATTGTAATTTCATAAACTAAACAACCTACCTATCACGCAGGTGGAGACAGAATCTCTAACATTAAACTATTTTGCTATAATAAGGAGGCCAAAGTGCAACTCACTACCATAAAAAGGCCAAACTAAGACTGTTTGAGGCAATTGTGCTAATTATGGCGCTCTACGTTATGGACCAATATGAAACCAGACACGTAGGGCCAATGTAACACAATCTTTATCATTTTTTTGAACCAGCAATAAAAAACCATGTACTTTAATCAAACAAAAGGTACTGAAAAAAGTATATTTCAAATCATTTGATGTATTAGTGTTTTAATCATAATATTTGAGTGACGATTCTCTCAAAACTGCGTAGATGTACTTGGGCCCTTTTTCGACCAAGACACATATATATTGAGAGCATAAAAGTATTTAATGTTTGATTGTGAAAAATGTCTGTATACAAAAATTTTCAAAATTCGGATCGGAAGTAGGCCCTTTTGTCTTAGCAAAAACAGTTTTTGTAAATATTTGACAAATTATGCTTTCTATGCAGATTTATTAATAATATTATTGTAATTTTTTGACTCACTCTTATGAAACAATATTTTACACAGTTTCAATAACCTTCAGAGATAGTTAATAGTTATTTACGAACCAAGTGCAGGAAGACTGTTTTCCCACATGATCGCATTTTAAAAGCACGAGCGACCGAAGGGAAGCGAGTGCTTTTAAAGTGCGCAACTATTCCATAAAACACATATGTAATATCATCTAATAATACAATTGATGCGGAAACAATTGCTAAAACCATTGACGAGAATTTGCACAAAATGCTTCATTCGGATGGCAGGTACAGGGAAAAATACTTTTATATGTTAAGAACAGGCACACTATGAAGTCGATAGACTTGTATCGGCTTTTAAAAAAGTTTTCAGAAAAGCACCGTCGAGAGTAGCTTTTTACAGGGAAAAACTTCCATCTGCCTCCCTCGCCAGTAATAACTAGATGGGGAACATGGTTGGAAGTTACTAGTGTTTATGCAGAGAATTTCGATAGTTTACAAAATTTCGTTACATGTTTAAATGATGATACTCGAAGTATTTCTGAGTGCAATGAACTAACATAAATCCCAAATTTAAAAAATCAATTGTTATTCCTTCCGGAACACTTTGGAAATTTCCTAAACTAATCACATATTTTGAAAATCAAAATCTCAAATTAAAAGATGGATTAACCACATTAGATGTGGCTATTAGTAATTTCAAAATTATTCCAAGTGACTTCGGATGTGACCTTCGGCAAGAGTTAGACGCAGTTTTTAATAGAAATCCAGATTTAATAACATTGCGGCAATTGTGTATGGGGACAATGACACAAAATCTAATTGCTAAATACGCTGAAATAAGAGAATATTTCCAGTACGCACCTATAACCAGTTGCGATGTAGAAATGACGTTTTCTATCTATGAGGATGTATTTTATTCAAAGAGAACAAATATTACATAAGAGAACCTTGAGAAAGTATTGCTAGTAGATATTAATACTCCTTTACTTGACTTGAACTACAAAATGAACAAATAATAACGTATTTTGTATATTATAGGTCACCAATTATATAAATAAAATTATAACTCTTTAAAAATAGAAAATTTCAATAGCGCGCCCATGGGCGATGAGTCATCAACATCTATGGTCTGGTCTATAATGAGTACAAAAAACGTTTTTGAAAGCATATACGTAGGATATTCTAACCTCAAATTATTAAATTTCAATAAAAGATCGACAGTCAAAATTTAGGATTACAATAAGAACGTAATATATGTAAAAGGAATAGAATTAAACTTTCTTTGAAAAGTATCTATATGCAGAAAAACAAATAATAGTATTTGAAATATTCAAAAAAATTTTACATTTCGTATAGTAAAGTATAACTTCAAACTTTAAGTATAGGCTACCTTGCGCGGCAATCATAAAATGTGTATTTAATTAAATGCTTGTAAAATTTATTATTTACAAATTAAGAGAAGATATGTTACACTCACACAACCATATTGATATTCTTCAAAGGAATTTGTATGTATTTTGCAATAGTTTGCATTATATTAAGACATCAACTATGGTGATGTCCGTTTGTTGATGTATTTACATACATAACAGTTTTGTTGTTGTAACATCACGCACTGTGTTCTCAATGACCTTATAATTTATTTATTGAATTATTGACCTCCAACTTGTATTTACTAACATATTCGTCACATTGAACTGTTAATTCGTGTGTTAGAATAACGAATATAGAGTATATTTCTTTTATCAATGTGCAATATGAATACATCAAACGTTTTGTTTGTATTTTTGAATTTGAATATGGTAAATTATAATAATTTTCATTTAGACTTGTGTGGGGTTCTATTGCATTGTGTGTTTCATATGAATAAATATTACTTATAAGTTGGAATATTTAAACGCTGCAGTTATAAGTAGGCTTATTTGACTGTCATGCTCCATTACGTAAACACTCATTTTCAAGTAAAAAAATGAGGTGTGACCACCACACGACTTCCTTATAGGTATGAAAGTGTTACTTCCGGTCCGAATTTTGAAATTTCGTTTATACAAAAAATATTCCAAATCCAACTCTAAATACTTTTGTACTCTTCATAAATATACACCGTGTTTCATGTAACTACCACATTAGAAGTTTTTGTGCTTACAACGCGAATTTTTTCCAGAAGTTTTGCCTTCTCACATAATTGACCGCAATCTTTCAAGTTAAAATATTTTTAAACTCGTGCAACTTCCGGTTGCACCGGAAGTAGGCGCCATCTTTGTTATTTTAAATGTGACACCCTGTATTTTATTCGAGATTTGAATTGCTTATTTAAATAGAAGAACAGAGATACCGGGTTGGATTATGTCAAAGTCAACCGTTTCGGAGTTATTCAACTGTTTTCCATTTTTAGGGCACTTGAACGTAAATTTTAAAAGTTCTTTATCTGAGACATGAAACAATTGAAATTTGTTCCTGAGATAGTCAAAGTATTGTCCTATTCGAATATCACCAGGTTTTGCAATAATATTACACAGGGTGTTCTCTAATTAATTTACAATTATACACATTTCAGATGAAAGAAACTCAATTTTTTCAAATGAAACACTCTGTATATTTTCGCCTTTTCTGAAGCAGAAAAAAATTCTTTCGATCCATTATTACATTCCCTATACCTACCTCTAGAGGTTTTTGAATTATTGGGGAGATCAGCCTGAAGGCCCGATATTTTGCCATTTATCACACACAATTTCAAGAATGCCTTGGAAGTAACAAAATGTTTAGTTGTCAAAATTTCGTTCGCTGTCAGTGTTATTAATTTGATGCTTGGATATTTTTTGTACTTTACTGAATGATTTGATTAGTGCATAATGGAAGGCTATAATAATAATTATCCAAATGAAAGTATCCTTAAATTTATTTTACATACACGGAGAATGTAATCGCATAATAAGTAGAACTTGCCGTGTGTTCAATCAGAGATACCCTAATTTGCCTCCGATGAATCGATTCAAATTTGCAAAAAATTAAACACATTTTTTGCGACATTGGAATATGAACACAAAAAGAAATTGTACTAAGCCAGTAACAGGTGAAGAAAACAACGAAATTAATATTCTGGGATATTTCACAGCTCATCTCCATGCTTCGATACGTAAAGCAAAGGTGGATTTAGATATTAGTATGACGTCAATTCAACGCGTGCTAGCAAAGAACAAATGGCACCCATATGCACAAAGGAAAGTCCACGAACTGAGAAATGGAGACGCTCAGAGAAGAATTGATTTTTGTGAGTGGCTAACTATTCGTAAACAGGAAGATCCGGACATGTTACGAAAGATTTTATGGTCGGATGAATCCAAGTTTACCAGGCAAGGCGTTGTAAATAATAAAAATTGTCATTTTTGGGCAGATGAAAATCCCCACTTTTCACGAGTAAGCCATTTTCAATATCAATTTAGTTTTAATGTATTCGCCATAATAGGGTGGGGAAGGGTATTTTATCATATTTATGATGAAAGGCTAACGTCCGAAAGATATTTGCGAATCATTAGGGAAGTGGTGGCAAACATAGTCAATGACATGCCACACCAAAACTATTATTGGTTTCAACTGGATGGAGCTCCAGCTCACTCTACTCATGCTGTATATCAAGAGTTGACCCAGCTATTTGAGGATAGGTGGATTGGTCCAAATGGACCATGTCTTTGGCCTGCTAGATCTCCGGATTTAACTCCAGTTGACTTTTTTTTATGGAGTTACATAAAAAAAGAGGTCTATGCAACACCAGTTAACTCCAGGCAAGAACTAGAGGATAGGGTGCGAAGAGCATTTGACCAAATTGAAGTTCAAATGATTGAACGTGCAACGACTGACCAGCTCCAAACAAGGTTAAATAAATGCATTGAAGTAGGTGGTGGACATATTGAGCACTTGCTGTGATTTGGTTTTAGATTTGTTTTTGTTTTCTTTGTTTGACTTATACCGTGAGATCAAAAATGTTTTCGCAATTAATAAATTTTTGGTTTTGAACTAGAAGACTGTTTTTCCATGCCCATAACATGCTTACAAATGACTATTAATCCACTCCTCCTATACTTAATCTATTATTTTTTCAGTTTTATTTGGCAAAATATCGGGCCTTCAGGCTGATCTCCCCAATAACTCAAAAACCTCTAGAGATAGGTATAGGGAATGTAATAGTGGATCGAAAGACAATTTTTTTCTGCTTCAGAAAAGGCGAAAATATACAGGGTGTTTCATTTGAAAAAATTGAGTTTCTTGCATTTGAAATGTGTATAATTGTAAATTAATTAGAGAACAGCCTGTGTAATATTATTGCAAAACCTGGTGATATTCGAATAGGACAATACTTTGACTATCTCAGGAACAAATTTCAATTGTTTATCTTTTTTCATGTCTCAGATAAAGAACTTTTAAAATTTACGTTCAAGTGCCCTAAAAATGGAAAACAGTTGAATAACTCATACTACGTATAAGAAAGTAAAACACAGTCTTTGTTTATCGCAAAATAAGAAATATTTCGAGATGAAGCTTATAAAATATTTAAAATTTCGAAACTCTTTCCGCAGTGGGAATACTATAAGCCTATTTCTGCACTTCTGTTATTAAGTATGAAAAGGCAGCTTATTTGAATCATAAATTTTCATCTTCCAGTCATACGAGATGTTAGGAGAAATTGAAGAAATTAAATTTCTGCAGTTAAAAATTGACACCCATACCTGCTCACTTGGGCGCTTCACAGTGCATTAATAACTGTTTTGAATATAAGTAGAACATAAAGAAAACGTTGAACAACAGCAGTAAATATCTTATTAGTGACAGGTAATATGATTGCAATTTGTTTTTATTTCTTTACATGAATTTCTATAGCCTAAATTATAATAATACAAAGTAAAATTTTTTAAAATTGATACATTTTCCAAAATAACTCTGAAACTAAGACATTTAGTTATAGGGAAGTAAACACAGTAAACACATACTGCCCCTAATTTTGAACGTGGAATCCAATACAATTGAAAAAATGTTTAAGATTGTTTTCTGATCACCCTGTATTATTTTGAAAAATTTATAATACCGCATTTGAAGCAGTATACTTTCCAAAATAATTACCTAGAATTTTAAATCTGTGGATGTATTATTATTGGGAATGTTGTTATGAGTAATAGTCTGCAGCTATCAATTTCTTTACAAAAATTGAAATACTTCAAAAGTGGCTAACTTCAGAGGCAACGTGTATTAGACAAACTAGCCTTATAATTAAGTCTGAAATACGAATCAATCATAAAAAATAGGATGTTCTATTTAAAATAAGGAAGTCGATATCCATTTCGAGCGTAATGCAAAACTATTAATTGCGAAATTTCAAAACTTAACTCTTATTAGTTTTCTATATTGTTCGAACGAAATCACGGCGTGACATACCCTGTATAATCCTGTTCATTACTCATATTATTATACAGAGTGTTGATAAAAGTGATTAAAATGGCCAAATGTTTGATTTCAGGTACCTGCCAGAGATCATACGGATTCTCTACTAAGAAATTTAACTGCCTCCAGTTTGAAACAAAGCGATATAACGAACAACAATGAGAATTTAAAGGAGAAAGATACATCTGAAAATGCATACCGTAGACTATTTAGTTACGATGAAGCGCCGTATTATTTAAAACACAATGCTTTCATAAGATCGGGCTATCGAGGCATGCTGAATACGAAATTATGTTTTGAAAGGTAAGTAGCTTTAATTTAATATCTGAATTTTTGTTACTTTTTTTTTACTTTTTTTATTGTACAAGGAGTTTCTTTTTTGTTATCTACCTAGCTATGAACGAAACAAGTTAGAAAAGGAGCAAAATTTTAATTATTAACACTAATACACTTATTTCAACGTTTCTTTGATAACGCTATGCCTATGAAAAAGAATTCTTTTGGCAATTCCGCAAAATACGATCCCATAGCATTTTCTACGTCTTCATTCAATAATGCCCTCGCAATTGTTGTTGAGTTTTGGAAAAAGATGATAGTCACAGGAGGCGAAGTTGGGATTATAGGGTGGCCGTTGTAATTTCTTGAAGCCGCATTCACTGATTACTGCTTGAACAATTCGTGCCTTATGCACCCTGTAGTTGTAGAGTCTTTTGAGCAAAATTGTGAATTCTTTTTTCGCGTATAGCCGTCTTCAATTTCTTAATTGTATATCTTGGTAGACATTTCCCATTATTGTAGTTCCTTTTGGCATATACTCAATTTAGTGAATTCCCTCCTCGTCCTAGAAAACTGTGGCCATTACATCTCTCTCAAAAAAATTGCGTGTTTGCCTTCTTGGGCGGTGGAAAGCTCTTATGAACCCATTGCATGGGCTCTTGTTTTGGGGGGAGGGTCCTAGTGGTGTACTCAAGTTTCATACCCAGTTACAATTCTATTTAACAGGTCTTCATCTTGAGATAAAAGAATCAAATTCTCTTCACAAATTTGTTTTTCGAGACTGAGCATTCTGGAAGTCCATCGTGCCGACACTTTGCTCATTTCCAAATCTTCGTGTACAATTTTAAAAGCACTTCTTTCTGATTTTCCTATTTTTCTAGCAATAACTGACACTTTTACTCGACGGTCATTTTTAACATCAAATCTTCAACTTGGTAGATGATTTCTTGAGTTCGAGCTTCTAGAGGTCTTCCACACTTTGGGTTGTCATGAACAGATTCTCTGCCCTATTTGAACTGCTTACACCAAAATTTGACTTCAAAATAGGACGGTAAATATTTTCTCCATATACATTCTCATGGATATTCACCACACCAAATATTCAACTTTGTTGATGATTTCTTGAGTTCGAGCTTATAGAGGTCTTCCACACTTTGGGTCGTCATGAACAGATTCTCTGGTCCATTCGAACTGCTTACACCAAAATTTGACTTCAAAATAGGACGGTATATTTTCTCCATATACATTCTCATCATTCTCATGGATATTCTTCGGGATACTACACTCTTTTGATAAAAATTTCATGACACTTTTGTGTTCAAGTTACAGTTCACCCATTTTCTCTTCTTTAAACCAATGTAAAAGTAACTAATCTTAAGCGATTCACAACATAAAAAACTTCCCTCGTATTATAATTACATAGAGTTATTTTAAAAGAATGAAACGATTTCTTGACAGATTGTTAGGATTGGCAAACATTGTCATAAAACGTATCACTGACCATTTGTAAAACGCGGTTTCTAAATGTTGAAATAAATCATATGATACTGTTCTTTATACCTTTTATTGTTAATGTCTGCACTATATAACATATGTTAAGTAAAAAAGGCAAACGTACAGTTTATACAGTGTGACCAGTGAAGTCCGCATCATATGGTATTTTTTTTATTAATAGATTTATTCTAAATTTGAGTTTGGCATCAATTTCTGCTTCGATCAAGATGAAAATTAACCAAAAAAATAATAGTCACGTGATTCGCATTATCTGTCAAATTTAAATTTTTTTCCAAAAAAAATTCAAAAGTGGGGTTATTTCTCAAAATATCGAAAAAAGTTATTAGAAAAAGTTTTTCTAAAAACAATTCTTAGCCCATATGCATAAGATAATTTAGATTTTTTGCCAATTTTTTGTAAATTGCACCACTGTTGCGAAATAAGACAACGCAACCTACATAAAACTTCTTAGTTTTAACAATGCTTTATTCCAGACACATTTTCTTTAAGGCAGCGCCATATTCAATGTGTGTTTTTCTACAAAATCCAAATAGGGCTATTAAAATTTGGTCACATGTGATGCAAAGTTTATTTGTTTTTGACCCTGTATAAGGTAACTTTATAAAATAACTATTTTTGAAAATGTAGTTTATGTCTAAAAGTAATACACATTAATATTAAGAAAATAGTTTAATTGAAAAGTCAAATTTTCTAAGAAAATAATCATAATACATTATAAAAATGAAACGCATTTAAAATTCCACCTATTCAATTAATAACAATATGTATTTTTGGTATTTGAATATTAAATTAAACATAATTTGAAAAACCTAAAAATTAAAATTACATTTCTGTGTGCCTCCCATTGCGTTCAATACAAACAATTGCTCTTCTTGATACATCTTTAATGGAGTTTCTGATACTAAGGGGCCTTATTTCTAAAATACAGTTTCGAATCACCGTTTCCAAATGATCAACATTACGGAAAGGTTTTTCTTTGTAAACTTTTTGTTTTAGGTAACCCCACAAGAAAAAATCAAGTGGGGTTAAATCCGGAGACCTAGCCGGCCAGTATTGCTCCATATTACGCCCAATTACTTTGCCCCTAAATATTTCCAAGAGGCGTTCTTGAACCCGTCTTGTAGTATGGATGGGAGCACCGTCACACTGGTCCCACAAATTATGCCTTATTTCAATAGGCATATTGTCCAAAACTTCAATGACCTCGGTGTTAAGGAAGCGTAGGTATTCTTCAGAATTTAAATTGCCTCTAAAAAAAAGGGCCCAACAACTTGATCGTTTAAAATACCGCACCACACATTAGTTTTAAAGGAATACTGGTCCTTGCATTCTATTATAAAATTTGGATTTTCTTGAGCCCACCATCTACAATTTTGAGAGCTAACAAAGCCGTTTGAAGTGAAAGTGGCCTCGTCGGTCCATAAAACGTGAAACGGAAAGGACACATTTTCTTCTTTTTCCCCCTGGTACCAAAAAGAGAATCCCAAACGTATGTCAAAATCTTATTCCTTAAGAGTATTTATAAATTTAGGTTTATACGGCTTAAATTTATTTTTGTGCAAAATATTCCTTACACTCTCTCTTTGAACGTCAGTTCTGCGAGAAACATGTCTTATACTAGTTTGACCATGTTCCACAATATCTAGGCAAACATTTAATTGGACTTCTTCACTATGTTTTATAGGATTGTGAGTTTTTTTAAATGAACTTTCCACCGATCCAGTTGATTTAAATTTCACCATAATCCTACTCACAGTAGATTGTTGCACATTTTTGCCTGGATGCCTTTCATTAAAAATGTTGGCCGCTACACGATGACTTGTGTTTTCACCACATATTAATACAATTTCAATTCTTTCCTGTACAGTTAACATTTTTTTATTTAATACGCAATATTAATTAAAAGCCACTATGACAAACAGAAAGCGATTTGACTGTCATTAATAAAGCAATACAATTGTTGATCTTTTTTATCATTTGTTTTGCGGCCAACTTGTGTTTGGTGGCATATGGGCTAAAAATTGTTTTTAGAAAAACTTTTTCTAATAACCTTTTTCGATATTTTGAGAAATAACCCCACTTTTGAATTTTCTTTGGAAAAAAATTTAAATTTGACAGATAATGCGAATCACGTGACTATTATTTTTTTGGTTAATTTTCATCTTGATCGAAGCAGAAATTGATGCCAAACTCAAATTTAGAATAAATCTATTAATAAAAAAAAATCCCATATGATGCGGACTTCACTGGTCACACTGTATGCATAGTCATTGTTATTAGGTACACTCTTATTTTTACTTTCTTATACGTAGTAGTGGTTTTTAAAAAATGTCTGTGTGTCTCTCTCTCTCTCTGTGTCTGTGTGTGTCTGTGTGTGTGTGTGTGACCACGAAAGCGGTCAAACCGCTGTAGATGTCAATTCCAAATTTTGTATTTACGAATATAATCTCCCTCTTGAAAACTGATTAGATTTTGAGCAAAATCGGCAGATCGGAAGTAGTAGTTTACTTCAGTGAAAAAATCGAATTTTGCAAATATTTCGTCAATTACTAAGTTTAAATAAATTTATAAAGAATTCAAATGTACTCAAAATTAAATTTGAGAAAAATTGTTTTGATAAAGTTTTTCGAAATTCCTACCGGAAGTAGGTCTTTTACTCTTATCGAAAATCAGTTTTTTGCGAATATCTCGCAAGTCATGCTTTCTAGGCAGGTACATTACGAGTATAAAAGTATTTAGAACATACTTTTAAATATCTTTTGTATAAAAAAAATTTCAAAATTCAGACCGGAAGTACCACTTTTACTCTTATCGAATAGCGATTTTTTGCAAATATGTCGTAAATTATGCATTCTGCATTCTATATATATTTATGAAGAGTACAAAAGTATTTAAAGTTGGATTTGGAAAATTTTTTATATAAATGAAATTTCAAAATTCGGACCGGAAGTAACACTTTCATACGTATAAGAAAGTCGTGTGGTGGCCACACCTAATTTTTTCACTTACTGTATGTACTGCAAACCTCAAATAAAACACATTTTATATTAAACACAAAATCACATTTTAACACACTTTTATGATTTTGTATAATGCTTGTAACAATATACTCAAGTTTAACAATACACACCTATGAACACCTATCAATTGTTACTAATAATTGTATTACTTTCCAAAGCTCATAATGTTCTGAGCTTTTGAAATTTCGTTTTGCCTAATAACCTGGTACGTATATCAGCAATCTGTTCATCTGTCGATACATTATGAACATTAAACAGTTCCTTTCATCCTAGTCATAAACGAAATGATAGCCAACCTAAATATGTTTTAAGTTCTTATAAAATTTTTCATTCTTCGATAACGCTATGGCTCCAATTAAATTTCGTACTTCAGATTTCTTTCTAACCTGTTTGTATGTTCTATCTTTAGGTTCTTTTCTATTGGTGTAAAAAAATTACTCATTCACTTAATACTACATTTTTCAGCAAGGCTTTCTATATAATTTTGTTGACTTAAAGATATTTTCTTGCCATCAGGATTATATTTTATTTCAATTTAAAACCTTAGTTGATCAACATTTAATATGTATAACAGGTGATATAAAGAAATTGTCAGGCATGTAATAAAATAGTATATTATGCAATGAGCATTTAATGATCGCTATTAAGACACGAGTAAGAAAATTACAATACGAGGCGAAGCCGAGTATTGTAATGAATACGAGTGTCTTAATAGCCATTAAATGCGAGTTGCATACACTATTTTTTCTACGATCCCATAATAAAATATTATTTTTTGAACATTCCATTTCATAAATTGAGGTTAAAATTTTCCATGCACCTTTGCGAATTTAGCTGGTAATAAATTGTTCGTAGTTACTAAGGCTTGTTCCATAATTTCTGGTGGACTCAAATTTTACATTTCACTGTCATTATCCCTCATTTTACCGTTTATATTTTCATAAAAGCACAAATTTTAAGTACTTACTTGTAAATTGTAGAAAACTGTCACATTTATTTAATTTGTATATCTGTCAGATATGCAGTCGCCATATTGAATATAAACTTGTATCGTAATTAAAAATATGTATTCCTATTGGATATAAACTTGTATCATAATGAAAATCTGTATCGTAATGAACATCATTAAAGTACAGGTTCGGCATATCTAATAATACAATTAAAGTATGGGAGTAGAAAAAACTTTATTATGAATTATGAATAGAACCCTGGAATATTGTATGTCTTTTCCGTAATAAAATATAGTGTTATAAAATCGGTTCATCATTTTAGAAAAATCCTGTATATTGAAATATCTTCTGTTGCAGTATATTTTGGTGGACGAACGAAACTATCAATATATGGTCTCATATATTTGGATTTATGCTGTTCTTCGGACTCACATATAAAGATGCCATGTACATAGACGTAGCTGCACCATGGGAAGATACTGTGCTAGTGACAAATGTTTTACTTTGCTTTCAGGTATAAACAATATAGTTATTATAAGCAATACACCTATTAACTGAAAATCGATATTTGAGGAACACTATATACAGACTGGCATTTTGTCAATTTATTTAAATTTAAAAAATAACTTACATTACATAATTATTGTTCATATATACCAGAAAGCTAATTTTGATGATTTGCATAAAGAAATTAAAAATATATTGCCAGGATCAAACTACATTTTCCTTACCTGCGTAAAGTAAATTTATTTAAGTTAGTAAGAAAAAATAACAAAATTTAATAGAAAGTTAGATGTATATCTATTAATATACGAATGTTGTGTTAAAATTGAAGACCTGGATTGGTTTCTTTACTTTTAGTACCTAGTAATTTCGGATTGTACTGAAAACGGTTTGTTCGTTCTGGTAATATTATTTCTTTTGTAATCATTTAAATGGGGAAATAGGATGAATTATCCAGTAATCGGCTTTTTATTATGAACGTCAACTTTCAGCTTTAATAACATTGAAGCATCCAATATGTACTAGGTTAAAAAAATTTTCCAGAGAGTGGAACAAATACCGTGATATTATAAAGTTTCTAGGCATTGGATATAGAAAATATATGTCTTAACTTACGCCAGGTATTATAACTTAACGGTATTGTCTGTGATCAATTAATGTGTTAGAAATGCTGAAGGCAAGTTTGAACATCGAGTTTGAATAAAATCAAATTTGGTTTACAATACAGTCCAAAAAAAAGTACATGATTGAAGTCTATTTTCGAACTGGAGTGCGAATTGATGGAATTTGGGTGTACAGTCAGCGTGCATGTTTGGATGAATTGAGAGAGCACTTCCCACAGTTAGATGTAATTCCAAAAAAAAATTGTAATTGCCTTTCCAATTGTGTTGGTGTTTTTCGTGAGACTGGTTCTGTGGGCCATAAATCACGTACAGGTAGATCAACTGGTCATTCAGAAGAAGTTATAAATATTGTTCGTCAACGTATGGAAAATGAAACCAGAAAACCTTTGAAACGTCTTTCTCAAGACATTGGACTTTCTTATGGATCATGCCAGACTACTAAAGAAAAACTTATATATGCAACCGTATATGATTGCTACCCCCTTGTCCTGTCCTAAAACACAAGGTGGCAGAAAGTATGACGCCACCCCGATACTAACCTTCTATTCAAAAATACAATTATCAGAGACCAAATCAAAATATCTGAAGAGAGATGCTTGTCTATTTATTTATTGCCAGCTTATACGACACTTATGGTCTTACCTTTCACTCTTCCCAAGGGTCGGTGTCAAATATGACAGAAAATAGTGCCTCCAGTCTCAGCCGCGTGCGTAGGTTCGAACACTGTACAATTCGAAGGTCATAAGTTGTCAAGGCGCCAGTCCGTAGTAATCTATTGTCTACCAACCTGATACTTTGAACTCCGGACGGACCAAGTTCAATATTTAAACCCCAGATAAAATAATTGGCAAGACCAAACACACACATATTCAAATTTAATAACATGAATTTGTTTATTTGTTCCACATTAAATGAAAGGGTCACCCAAAATGATTTAATAACCACAAAATTATGCAATAGTCACCCAAAATTATTAAATACAACAAATTATGTAATAGTCACCAAAAATTATTAAAAGGAATACAGACAAAAATATGAAATAAATCACTAAAGTCTATTATCGACTTCTTAAGTTCCCACACAAATAGGACGCTAAATTAAGACACATCAAATAAAACATTTGCTTGAATATCAATAAATCTAAATACAATTAACGTATAAGCAATCCTAGTCAAATTATAAAATTAAAACATTAATTTAAATGATAAAATGAAATACATAAGATTTGACTTAATTAATTGTGAAAACTCATATTAAATGAGGTTAAATAAATGCGAAAGCAACTATTATTACTAAACTTATAGTAGTCGAGCAGCTTGGTCGCTAAATTGCGGAACAAAACACAAGCATATGAGACACCCTGTATATCAGGTGTAATACGCCAAACCGTGTGACGACTATACGTTAGATTCTAGGTGGTATGAATATAGCTTAGATATCCTCGCCTTACAGCAACAGATATCCTACATTAATACACTACGATAAGTAAATCGTAAAAATTACGAAAAATTATACTCTTTGGCCGATAACTCAAACCAAAATTACCAAATTACACTGGTTTATGAATTACAAAATAAAATGCTTCAATGCATTAAAAATATTTGAAAAATTTAACACTAACACGAGCAAAAATTACTCGAACCCCCCCCCCCCCCACACACACACAAGAGGTTTAAATTATCTCAAAAATTGAACGATAAATGACTAAATTGAATTTGTACAAGGACTAAATGCCATAAAATTATAATAGTTAAATTGACGATACTTGAAAATATGATAAAAATAATATAAACGATAAGATAAAACGTCATACATTAATATGCTTGGCAAAACTAATAATTAATCCCACAATTAAATAGGGTCAGATTAACGGTATACTAAATATAAGATTAATTTTGCACAAGACTGACTGAGAAGCTGTTATCTACTTTTGCATCGAAGGTGTTAAGACGAAAGCTGGATTCAAAGAGAAAGATTAGTTTAACGTTCCGGAATAAATGACATAAAATTCTACCAAGGCGCCATCTAAGTGGACATGGAAAAACACTAACAACTGACTAAACAACTATTTTGGCTTAATTAACGATAATCTCAAGCAGAATAATTATAATATAAATTATAAAACCTCAAACAACATGATGCAATCACATCAGGCTATTTTGCCGGTACATTACCCTAGACGTCTTGCTTAGTGCTAGTGGTTTGCAAATAATTTAATGGAAGATAATGGACCCGCTAAATTTGACATCTTCTGATGAAGCGTGGTGTTATCTGTCGGGGTATGTTAATTTACAAAATTCTTAAATGTGGACTAGTGAAAATCCTCAGATTTTTGTTGAATTGTTTCTGCATTCTGCGAAACTTGATGTTTAGCTAATAGTTCCTCCTCGCAGAATTGTTGGACCTCCTTTTTTAATTCTACAATTAATGCTGTGAGGTATATATATAGAAACATTTTGAACGAATTTATTTAACAGCTGCACAAAGATGAATTACAATAAGGTTACTTCCAGCAAGAAGCTGGAAGTAACACAACACAAGAAAATTGTTTTATTGTATCGTTAAATCAAATGACCTATTTATTGATGATGTCACGAAGACATAAGTTTTCTATTTCAATGCCATATCTTTGTCCTAGAAACTTTATGATATCACGGTATGATATTCAATGAGGGCGTTAGTAAGACAGATAATGTTTAGGATGAAACATACTTTTTTTCTTTTTTTATTCTTTTGAAAATGAACATTTTTGGTAACAGTCGGTTGAAATCTATATGTACATGTTTTATTTATTTCAGGTTTGTATGGTATTCTCGTCGTTATATCATACATTCTCTTGTAGATCCGAACATGATTTTAATTCATTTCTTATGTTTGACCTGTTTGGAATAGCTCTATCTTTGTTAGCTATTTACACGTCGGGAATCTACTACGCATTCTGGTGTGACAAGGTAAATAATATATATGAAGGGTGCACGGGAATAAAAGTGAAAGTCACATTTTAAGAAGCTGAGACAACTAAACTTTTAGTTTTGAAACTGTATAACATTTGCACAAATAAAATGTATGGTTTTTAAATTTGTTTATTCTACTGCACTACGGTCACTAACAGTGTAAGTTAAATAACATTTAGTTTATGTAGTCGGTTTTGATGTTTACCACGTTTATCCAGTGGTGGTAAACCTGTAGCGATCAATGATTTTTTCAAAGTTTGAACTGTGCTATTATTGGTGATGCATTGAGATACCTCCAAAATTTAAAACATCAGCCGAATTTACGCCTACGTAATTTTTTACGTCTACAAAGTTTTCCCTAAATAGAGACAATAATTTAACTCTAACCAAAAATGTAGAAAGAGAAAAACAACAATACGATTAAGAAAAATTATTCATTAAGAGTTCCTAAATTTAAAAAATCCAAATGATGAAATCAAGTCTTCGAAAATTGTCGAACCCACGTGCGATTAGACACACATATCCGGCATGGCCGCTATACGGAAAATTATGCTCCGAAATTAATCAATACCTAGGCACAATTCTTCCCAATTACATTACATTCAATAAGTATCCGCCACTAAAGCGATGATAATGGATTACCATATTCAACCAAAATATATATATATCATGTGAATGCACACTAATTCACACGTGGCTTTTGATAATACGTAGTGCTATTGGTGTTGCCATGAAATGAAAGAAATGCCTTAAGGCAAACGGGCGCTTCGCACAAATGTTCTCTGGTAAACACTTAATTTATATTCATAGCTGGAATCTCTTAAATCGGTGTCTTCTTCTTCTTCAGCCTTTTTCGGACGCCTTCTTTCAACTGGAGTCAGAGTTATTAAACCAGATAAATAACTCTCATTACGACACTTTTGTTCTTAAGCAAATTATATTTATTTAATATATCTTTTTGTTGTTCTGTAAGTACTTTTTCAAAGCATTTTAAGTACTTACAGTTGCAATTTTCTCCAGTAACAAGACTCATTGCACCAATACGTGTGGATGCATCTGATAATCTTCCTTGAATTTTTCTTTTCTTTTCGGTTTGTACATTATTATTTCCTTCGTTGCTTCTTTCTGAATCACTACCTAACGTGGTTCAGTATCTATTATAAATTACTATTATATAAATTAGAACTGTTCACAAACTAGCGTCTAGCCAAATTAGACAATAATGCAACCTAAAATTTCAGCTACGAGCATTTGTATGTGGACTTTCATCGTTTTTACTTACACCGGTTACACACATTGATTGCTCTGTCAAGGATACTTTTATTTTACGGATTTTGATCACAAGTTTTAACAATGCAGATAGGTATATAGTTTCGAAGATGGACTACAAGATGGCGTCAAAATGTCTTTCTGTCGAAAAATGTGACTTTGATCCTTATTCCCGTGTACACTTCATGTGTTTATAAATCATGTAACTTTTTATGTTTTACAGAAATGGAGGATATTCTATATTGCAACTGTCACCATTATCTTTTCAGGGGCAATGTTGTTACAGTTACCAAAATATAGCGTTCCATCGCATGTAAAAACTACTGTGTTTATTTTATGGGCAGCCTATGGCGTTATACCAACGGTTCATTGGACTATACGATCTGGAGGAATGGAGAGTCCCGTGGTAGAGGTATAATAAAGCAATTTAAAGATTACGATGTAGAATACGAAAAGAAAAGTTTCTGTTTTTGAAATTAATCAAAATTTTGCCCAGATAATATGAGGCTAAGTTCTGTATGAACTATTGTTCCTGAGCACATCTTATTTAATAATCCATTTAGCAACTATATCTATTGATTGTACCTACGAGGTGCCTAAGGATGAACTTGAACATTTTAAAATTATTTCAAATACTGTAACTTGAAAGGTTTATAGTTGATAGATGTTACCAGATACCAGTAAATTAATTAAATCAAGCACAGTATAATAATACTTGTCCAAATTAGATAACTAATCGAAAAATTTGAGTGGGTTGGTTATTTTCTATATATCAAGACACCACTATCAAAATAGTAATGTTGGTATCACTGAAAATATCACTAGGGTAAATGAACATATATGTCAGAAAATCGAAACCTCAATTTTTCATTGTTTACAGCAATTGTAAATTTCAAAATCATACCTGCGGAGAGCTCTGACAAATGATCTTTGCGTACATGCATATAACATTTAATCGAAGGGCCTTATAACAGAAACCTACGTGTGGTTTCCCATTGGATCTTGGAGCAGACTTCAATTGATGACGAATTTGGTTAAAAAATTACATTTAACATTCGCGGAGTTATTGCCTAACTCAACATAAATATATTGAACAAAGCAATCGAAAGTTTTGAACAAAAAGACTCGAAGAATTAAAAAAAATAATTATACTCACAAAAGAATCCACAAGTTCATATTGGCATACTTTATAAATTGTATCTAGTTTTATCTGGTCAACATTAATTGGCATATTTCTTGTATTGACGATAAACCATTTGTTCTGGAGGTATGATAACAAACTCTGAATTTTATTGTATAAATGTATTTATGAGTAATTTAAACATAAAATCCATTTGAAACAATATATTTAGCAAACCTGATTATGTTATTAATTCTTATTTGTTCTTTTAGTTACTTCTTCCAAGAGTTATTGGAATGTATGCGATAAGTGGAATAGCCTTTTTAGTATATATAACAAAATTCCCAGAAAGACTTTATGCGGGAAAATTCGATTACTTAGGCCATTCCCATCAATGGTGGCATATAATTATTGTTTTTGCTCTGTATTATTGGCACAGTAGTGGGCTAATATATCTAGAGTATAGGATGAACCATGCATGTCCAAGTCCAAGCTCATATACATAGCTGTAGTTTAGAATTTATTTATTATTCTACTGTACATATAAAGAGAATGGTTGTGTTAATAAATAGTATGTTGAATGTTGTTTCTTTTCTTTTGTTAATAACGTATGTTCCCGAAGTTTGCGGAAAATTTTTAGATGATTTGTAGTTGTAGTAAATGACGTTTAGTTAAGTTGTCGCTGGAACTCATATGTCACAATTAACTTTTTTCAATTATAGGTTTGTTCGAACCTGCAGTTCTGAACGGTTCTAGAACTAGTGCGCATGTCATTTAAGAAAAAGACTGTTCGGACCATGCAGTTCTGGAACTGCAAATTCTGAGAACTGATAGTTCGGTGTTCGGTCTTTCAGAACTAGTAATTCAAGAACCGTTCGGAACGGTTCTAACAGTTCTCGATGATGGGCTAGTATTTGAAATTCTGATAAATTCGGAGCATGCGTAATTGTCATTCGTATCAGCTTTCGCATTTTTCTGGTTATGTTTATCGTGTTTATGTTGAACTTCAGAGTTTGGAGTTGTTGTAGGTTAGTTTTTAAGTTGTCGTTCAAGTACCTATTTGTTTTTTATTTTATTTTGTGATATTATTAGAGTATTGGTGTGATTCGGTTCATCAAACCTATTTTTAATTTTTTTTACAGTTTTATTCACACCTATTATATCAATTTTGTAATAGCCAAAGTAAACAGCTATAAGTATGTGACTAAACATTAATTTCTTCAAATGGTGGTTTATTGTTTTAGAAATTACTTCATTGACTACCATGTTCTTGAGTCTAGCAAGTGATTCTTCCTCTAAGAATGAAGTGAATGTAATGGTACAATTATAGGAACTTGCGAACATGTGAAAAGTGAATTTATAATTATCATATATTCGTAGAGAAACTGACATATTTGTTAAACTTAGACAAAATAGTATTTAATAAGCTAAATTTATAATTTTTGGTTCGATGTGTCCCCCTTGAGACTTCAGAGAAATAAAGGGAATTTGTGATATCAACATATTAGATATCCGAACAATCTATTATATGTATGTGTTTGTACCAGCCTGTTTCGTCATGAAAATTATAATAAATTGCAAGTTAATGTGACTCCCAGACTTGTGACACAAAACGTTCAGAGTCTGATTGATGTAAGCACCAAATCATGTAGGTATTGCAATTCAAATTACCAAAAAGGCTTCAATTCTCCAAAATCGATTGAAAGAGTGTACTACTTCACAGATTAAAAAAAAGAAGAGGAGTTAGCTTTGAACATTGAAAATGTATTATAATATATTTGTTTAAATTCATCATGATTGTTGATTTTATAGTTATGTAATACATGTTTATTAATGTGTGTGTGCATTTGATGCACGTGCCAATTATTAATAACAGCTTGTATAAAAATCCTTGTTTTATTTACCCGGTTTATCAGAAATATCCATTACAAAATTTTGAAAAATGTACTTCTGACCAACTTCATTATTTCTTAAATCCTGTCGTAATTTTGAGATGTAACATTTAAATGTTCATTACGATTGACATTTGTCCACCAGTTTGGTGTTTTTTTAAAAAAATGCAGAAATATCCATAACAAAATTTAGAAAAATGTATTTCTTATAAACAACTTTTTCATTACTTTTTAAATGCTGTCGCAATTTTGGTGGTTAGATGCAGATAATGTGCAGATGCAGTAACATTTAAATCTTCATTACGATTGATATTTGTCCACCAGTTTGGTGTTTTGTAATATATAAATATATTGCTTATATAAAAAATGCAGAATTATCCTCCATTACAAAATTTATAAAAACGTATTTCATATGAACAGCTTTTTCATTACTTTTTAAATCCTGTCCCAATTTTGGTAGTTAGGTGCATTAGCTATTTAACGTTCATTACGATTGATATTTCTTCCAATAAGTTTGGTGTTTTTTTAATATTACTATTACTAAGTTGGTAGTATGTTTCCCTAAAATTCCAATTTTAAAACTGTTCGAACCTTCAGGATTTCGAACCGTTCTAGAACCAGTATTTGGCCGGACATGCGCATTAATTTCAGAACTACTAATTCTAGAACGGTTCCGGAACTGTTCAGAACTGGAGGTTCGAACAAACCTTATGACAGGTTAGTTTTTATGACCCATTTCTGGTGAACAAAATATTTCAACAATTTATCAAACCATAAAGGAATGTGAATACCATGCGTTAATTTGCCCAAAAGTGGTCGACCAAGAATGTTGAGGCAAGTGAGGGAACGAAGATTCCTTGAAGCCCTTACCCTGTAAGGCACCTTGTAGCCATTTGGCTACACTGAACTTTCAAAATTTTTTTCTTCTTTTCTACGCTTATTACACCTATTTTGTCAATGTTTCCATGTGGCAACAGCCTATCTAAAGTTGTGGGCTTGTGCTGCCATCTTTTAGCGGATTGGAAAAGAAAGAAAAGTAACCTGTTTGCATCAGCTGTTCGACCGTTTTATAACCTGTGAGTGCGTGCATTCGTTTTTGTACCCAATTAGGTAAGAATTTTGGTTCAAAAAAATGTTTACAATGTATTAGTCGGTTCCTAAAGTCTTAGTGTATCTATTTATATAAAAAAAATAGTGAAATATTGGTGGAAACATTGTGGAAATGTAGTTTGAAAACTGCCGTTGCCATTTGGAATCATTGAATCATTGTTATTTCAGATCATGGATAATATGGCAACAATTTCCACCAAATCCTTTTATCCCAAAAAGGAGAAAACAACGATTATTATGCCACCCGACCCCCAGACATCAGATCTTTCAGATGTCTCAGATTCAGATGATGACCAAATAGAAGAGGTAATTATTGCTCTGGATAGTGGCTCCGAAGAGGATAATATAGATACCAACATTCAGGATATTATTATTCCCGAAACGGATGAAGACAGTGAATCTGACGGAAGTAATTCTATAAATAAATATGTTACCAAAGTGCAAGATGAAGATTATGTAACGACCTCTGAAAGTGAGGAGGATTACGACATAGAAAAACCTTCATCATGAAAGAAAAGGAAACGCAAGAAGAAACCCAAGGTCCAGAGGGCTAATAAAAAGAAAGCTAAAAAGACTGTAGTCCAACCGACTAGAAAATGGGTTGATAATGATCTTCCACACATAGATCTACCAGAAAATCAGGAAAATTACCATGATGAAGAACTTGTAGAGCCTCTGCAGTATTTTTTACAGTTTTTTTCATATGATTGCATAGAACTAATTGTAGAACAGTCCAACTTATACTCTACGCAAGAGACAGGTAAAAGTCTCAACACAGATAACAAAGAAATCACAGATTTTCTTTCGATACTAATTTTGATGGGTATAATTTCCCTACCAAGCTACAAGGATTATTGGGCCACAAATACAAGAATTCCACAAATAGCTGACATAATGTCCTTGCGAAGATTCAAACAAATTCGCAGGTACATACATTTCAATGATAACACTAGTAAAGATAGATTTTATAAAATACGGCCTTTGTTGGATATGATAAACCACAACTGCTCTCAGTTTGAAATAGAAAACCGTTTTGCAGTTGATGAAACTATAATACCATATAAGGGTACAAGAGCGGGAAATCTTCGGCAGTATATGCCCAAGAAGCCCCACAAATGGGGGTACAAATTTTTTATGAGAGCTGGTGTTTCAGGAATTATCTATTCTTTTATTCCGTACTAGGGGTCAAACACCTTCTCGTTACTGCAAGGAACTGCAATGGAATTATCAGAAGAGGAAACAAATTTAGGTAGTGGGAGTAGTGTAGTAATTGGTCTTTGCAAGACTATCCAGAATCCTGAAAATAGCACAGTCTATTTCGACAATTATTTTGCTACCATAAAACTGTTTTTCTATTTGAAGGAAAAATTCAATATTTATAGTTTGGGAACTCTACGGAGTAACAGAATAGAAGGTTGCCCGCTAATCCCCGACAAAGAGCTACTAAAAAAGGGTAGAGGTCAGCATGATTTCAAATCCACTGATGATAAATGTATTGTTGTCAAATGGGCAGATAGTAAATGCGTCTTGGTTGGAAGTACAATTTATGGTATAGCACCTATAGGCAATGTACTTAGATACTGCAAAGAAGAAAAGCGGAAGAAGGAAATTATCTGCCCATCCCTTATTTTGGAGTATAATAAACATATGGGAGGTGTGGACAAGTCTAACTCGCTAGTAGGACTTTATCGTACCCCAGGAAGAGCCAGGCGTTGGTATTTCCCAGTTTTTTCCTATTTGATAGACATGTGTATCGTCAACGCGTGGTTATTATACAAAGAAAACAATAAAAAAGAAAAAATAATAAAACCCCTGAAAGAGTTCAGAAGCGAAATTGCTAGATCTTTATCAACAACCGGGAAACCTAAACGTGGCAGACCATCTTGTGAATGCTCTCCCGCAGTGAAGAGAATCAAATACCCCGTTGTACCCCGACCATTGGCAATCACAAGAACAGACACAATCGCACATTGGCCAGTACATACTACCAAAGGACGATGCCGCCATTGTTCCAAGGGTTTTTCAAGAATAATGTGCCAAAAATGCAACAGCAGGTTGTGCCTAACGGACAAAAAAAATTGTTTTATGCAATTTCATGTACCAAATTGATAAATATTTGATATTATTATAGTAACGAGTGTTTTTTAACATTCGGCATTTTTTTATATTTTTTTATCTTTTGTAATAATACGTAATAAATGAGATAAAACCTACGTTATTTAGTTGCAATACATTTACATTAATGTTCAATGTTAACATATGGCTACAACTGCAAATTTCATTTTTCTTCAAAGAAACTTTTCTAAAATATATTCCATTGGTACACTATGTGACTATAGTATTCATTAAACTCCCACTAAAATTTCAGAATTTTTCTTGAACGAAAACTGGTAGTGAACCCTACAGGGTTAAGGCCAGAGTTGGAGTTTCACAGCGAAAAATGCTTTTTGAACAATTTCCCAAAATAACGTCATGTTTTGAAAACGAAGGAAAACACCAAAATATACCGCGTCCCAGTTAGAAAGAATACCCAGGTGTCGTCCTGCGCTAAGGTGCACCCTTTTTGTCTTTAAACTGATTATAATTGAAGATGAAAAATATTTCACTTTGTCTCATTCAGAAATGAACGGAAACGATGGTTTTTATACCAACGACATAGAAAACACACCAGACAATGTCAAATTCAAAGGTAACTCTAAATTTAAAGCCAAAATTTTATTGTGGTGTGCCATTTCTGAGGCCGGATTTATCTTGTAGCATCATTCTAAACTGCTTTAGTTTTTAAATACACATCATGGCAATGATGATATCACTTTTGGCCGGATTTAGTTTCATGCTATTATGCTAGAGTTACTAGCGACTAGTATAAGGCAAACAATATACACTTTATTCCTAAATAAGAGAAAAGACAATCCTTCCAACGTATTTCGTGCTCAGCCAGTACAGGAATTTTGATCAATATTGATCAGAAAAGTGTATGAAAATGGATGGGAGGGTGCAAATGAAGACCAATTACGACGTCGAATTTTTCAAAAAATGCGAGTAATTGATTCTACTATTGTCCAGAGGATGATGGGACAAGTCAGAAGAAAACTGAGGTCCATCGAAGATAATGGTCCATCTATCAATAATTTAAAGATTAATAATTAATTGTTGAAATATATAGTTTATAAAGTAAAACAGTTTTGAGAAAATTATCAATATCTAAATTTTTTCCGAAAACTTTGAGACCATATGTTATGTACCTAATTGATTTATGTATCATTTTGCTATGGAGCATAAATTAATTCTCTTCGCAGATGTATTTGCATTAAATCACATGCAATCGTCAGAGAATCATCAATAAATAATATGGTGAACATACACAGTATTGTTCGGAGTTACAAAATTAACAGTCTGTTCAAATTTCACCTTAATTAAAACATTTTATTTGAGATGATTTCACTTTCGTATTAATTAGCTTTAACAGTTATAATTGTATTAAAGTATTAGATATCTATAATATTTGATATCTGCTAACAAATCAAGTACCTACAAGAAGTTTCAAAATATATAAAAGTAATTTACTTCATAAGAATTAATAAAATAAACACTATTTATTCCTATTCAGTGACATAGAATATTTACAATTAAAATAAATAAGCATAATAATAATAACCTATTGCATATCTCCCGATAATTATTTGAACCGTTATCGATCGTGTGTTATGTATAAATTATCATCTCATTTGTTAGTTTTGCTTAATAATTCTCCATTTCTTTTGTTGTACTTTTTTATGTCAATGGTATGATATTTGCAAAATATATCTTTCAAATGAATACGTAACACTCAATAAACGCGATAACATGATGAGTACATACATGCTTATTATGGTTCAAATAATAAAAGACAAATGTTCCATCTAACGTCCAATACATAATACATTAATTGTGCGGTACGGCGGTAACTGTAATCGTGGTATATAAGTCTGCTATCTACATTCATTCTACCTTCCATGCACATAAAGTTAGGCACTCTATTGATAGATGGCGCGTACATCTTTTAAAAGAAAATTAGAATTACAAATAGAAATGATTAAGTTAATTACTAATTACTATCTACATAAAAAATGTATATTTTATTTCTGTGTATTTACGATAATATTTTTAATAGATAAATGCGTGATTATAAAATTTATATCGAATAATTTATTCATCTGAGTTTTTATATCATTTTATAGATAAATAATTAATTGTAAAAATAGTAATAATTCACTTACCTATTACTTTTTATGTCATTGAATGTCATTGGTCAATTTAAAAAAAGAATAGGAATATATCTATTTTACATTATAATATACGAAAACTGCTCATTAACAGAATAATTTTTAAGTTTTTAGAATATGAATCTTCAACTGTGGAGAAAATTAAACTTTTTCTTCACGAGTTACTGACCATTGTGATGAGATTTTACTTTTCTTCACATTTGTTATACTGTTTATCGATATTAGGATTATAGCATTGTACAATTTTTATTGGAAAATTAATTGACGCTTACATTAGTTATCGTATCTGTACAAAATATCAAGCAAAAATGGAAAATGATGGTGATATAGGGTAGGTATAGAGAATTGTACCCCGCCAGACGTACAAGAGGCTGGCAAACTCATAACTGTTCCCCTCTTTCCGCAAACTCAAGAAAGAAGTACTTACGAGGTAAGTTACGAAACCTTCATGAATTGGCGTAGCACAAAGAACACAGATTCATTCATTCTCCGATAATGTTCTCTTGTTATCTTAGTATCTGCATGTTATGGTCTCAACATTCCATGCCAAAGCCTAATTTGAGTATTTGCAACAATATTAAAACGAAACCTGTTCACTATGAAGTGACGCTTAGTTTTTAAAAGAAGATCTTAGGGCTGTCAGCCTACAAAATGAAAAACATTCACCCGCAAGAAAATTGATGAATGCAAACCTCCATATGAAGTACCTACCTAGTACCTACATCTTGCAACAAATGTAAGATTTCAACTTCTTAATAGTATACCTACTGACATGTGTAACTATAATCAAAGTTGGTTTTTAAGGTGGCTTTTATAAGGAGCTTTATGGGTACTTGCAGGATCAATGAAATACATGTATTGAAAGGGAATGATGCATCTTACTTAAACAAAACAATGTTGGTCACTATCCTCGTCAGAAAAACCAAAACCATATACTAAAATTCACTATAACTGGCAAATTTTATGATGTTCAAAAATATATTAATCTGCTTCTGCTAAATGAGTCGATTGCTAATTTGTTTTAAACTATCAAAGAGGCAAGTGTACTTGTCAAAATAATGATGCCAACAAAATTTTGAAAATAGGACGAGAAATAGTCAACAAAACTAATGATAACTAATTATCGAATACAACACTAGTGGGTGCCGATATAACTGTTTTGAGAAGACACGGGAAGTAGAAGTTCACATTAGTAGCCAAGGGTTATACAGACATTTCTATGAACAACAAGATGTACTTAGCCAACAAAATCATTAACGCTGTCGAAGCTTCCAGTAGTTGTCTATTATAACAGAAAATGAAAATATCGCCAACAACAATAAGTTACAAATAATTCTCATGTAAATATAAAAGCACATATTTTTAGTAAGTATTGTTAATTATGGTACGGTGAATGTATATATTGATAATAAATATACAGTACCTACCTACCATTTTATATTATTTAAAGTAAATAAAGAATTATAGAATTTTAATTGTATTTTAACATACACTTATATAAGTTTTGTTAATGTAAATTAATTAATTTTATATCTTTCTTATTATCGTTTATGCGAGACTATACACATTGTTTCCGATGTGAGAATGCCTAAGTACTGTGGAGGTTATATTCTGTAATATAATTAGTTGCTTATATATCATTAATTTTAGATGTTGAATAATTTCCATAAAGATATTCACAGCAATATGTAATAATTTTGAAGGCATTTTCTTAAAACCGGAGATTTAAAGTGAGTTTCTCTTAGACACTACATTCCATGATAAAAGTTATTTTTCTTCTTCAAGCCTTTTTTGACCTTCAAGTATTCTGCAATAATTTGTTTACAGTACAAATAAAGTAAGAGCATAAATTGTATAATAATAATAAGAAATAATTTCTAACTAAACAAAATTGACGAGTTGATCTCAATTTATTACTCAGTTTTCCTAATTTATATTTTTAAAGTGGTTTTTAAAAAATCCGTCTATCTCTCATTCTGATCAAAATAGCGATCAAACGGCTGAAGCTATTAATTCCACATTTTATATTTATACTACGTGTATAATCTCCCTCTTGAGATCTGATTAGATTTTCAATAAAATCGGTAAATCAGAAGGAGTAGTTTACTTCAGCGAAAAAGTCGAACTTTATCAATATTTTCGTCTACTAAGTTTAAACAAATGTATAAAGAATTCAAACGTATTCAGAAGTGAAATGAGAAAATTTTTATTAAAAAAGTTTTTGGAAATTCCTACCGGAAGTAGGTCTCTCTCTTATAGTAAATCATGCTTTCTAGGTAAATACATTATAAAGCTTGATTTTCAATACTTTTTGTATAAAAGAATAGAAGTAACACTTTTACCCTTATCGAATAGAGATATTTTGCAAATACTTTTTTTTGCAAATTTTACATTCTATGTAGATTTATCAAGAGTACAACAGTATTCACAGCTAGATTTGGAATAATTTTTGTAAAAAGGAATTTCAAAATTCAAACCGGAAGCAACACTCTTATCGAGTGGCACTTTTTTTTGCAAATACCTCGCAAAGTATGCGTTCTATAGAGATTTTTTAAGAGACTATAAGAATATAAATACTGATAATAGAATTTTGAATAATTTTTATATAAAAATATTTTCAAAATTCATACCTGAAGTAACACATTTAATCACAGGTTTATTTCATTAGGAAGTAAAAAGTATTTAATACTTAATTTAGAACAACTTTTGTATAATTTGAATGACTCATATGCATATAAGAAAGACGTGTGGTGTTCACACCTAATTTTTTTTTTGTGTAATATGTTTGTTTCGTAGTCTTCTATACTGGTTGACGTTAAATTGTTTAAACTTGCGTTATAGCATCTTTAAATGTGGGTTTTCTTAAATATTATATGAACTGTTAGAATATGCAAAATATTGTACCACAAACCTGTACATACATACATTAACACGAAATTCCAATAAAATTTTCAATTCTCTAGAAAATGAAAATACAAAACGATCTAGAAATTTACTGCTGGTACTCTTATCCGTGAGGTGTAATAATTTCGAGGGCCGTTGTTCTCGGGATCATGTTGTTTAATAATATCGTATAAAAGGAGTATCTGTACGTTGGTGGTATAGAGGCGGGAACCGCGAGCGAAGCAATAAAGAAGAATTATTAAGGAAACTCGTGAGCTAACAAATCCAGTCAAACTTAGCAGCACAAGTTGGGGATCAATGGATCAAGTGTACGGCACTAGAGACAGATACCCCGTTCATTTTCGGTCTACCGGATCTCTATAGTTCCCTTTTTCTCATTGTCCTGTCTTGGAATAGATAAAATACATATATTCCTCCCATATATGTTACATACTTATGTGAAATTGTACTGTATTGTATTTAGTTCGTCAAAGAAACTGTTATGTCAGCGAATTCTCTTTGCTTTTTTATGTAGTCCTTCTGGTTACTCTATAAACACTACAAATGTATTAAATATTTATTTGTATATCAATGGCGCGAAAAAGATACACACAAAATTTTGTGGGCAGCCGTGTAATTCGTTCAATCTATTCAGTTTAAATTGAGACACAAGTTAATATCTTTAGTGCTAAATTCAAAAGTGGTTTACTTGATTTACATGTGTTGCCATAGAAATGAGACGAATTACAACCCTTACAATGCAATTAAAATGCGTAAACTGCCCCAAAGTTGGGCGACATAATGTAATGGAACCCCTATATTTAATTTAATATATTTTTAATGTAGAGTTTAATTCTAAAATAAAATTTAAATAAAGTGTTTTGCCAGCTAAACTCAAATCGGATTCTCTCAGGGCGATTCAGATTAATAAGAATTGCTTAATTAAAAGGGTTCCTAAACATTACTTACTTTTTTTATAATAAGAAAAATACCATTGTAAACTTTAAATAATACTTATATTCAAAGTCAATGAATCATATATATATTTTTTAACGATAAAGAAAAATCTCATACAAACAACAAAAGAAATAAAACCTATTTAAAAGACAATTTGAATACACTTTTACAAATTATAAATGGATACAAACCTTTATGTATATTATTCAATATAGTCAAACATAAACAACAGATGCCAGAATTTACTACGTATGCTGTGTGCACGTTTTGTGTATGATTATATAATTATACAACGATGCTAATACAGATCAAATTACATTATCCTTTATAGAACGGAGACGATATTTATTTAACAACTTTATGATGTAAGTCTCCATTTAACATTTATTTCATAATTTTTAACTCTTTATTATCAACAATACCTTCATTTACAATAATCTTTTAAAAGTACCTTATAATAAAGTTTCTTTTTCCAGCTTCTTTCTTCTCTCTGCGGCACTGTCTATCCTCAGCAAAATCTTCTTTATTTTACGATGTTTTCATCAGCATCATTTGCTTGTTCTTCCGCTCGAAACACAATCTTTATTTTAACGATATAACACGTTGCACAATAACTTCTTAGTGGCAATTTTTATCACTACTTTACTACGTTTTCTCGGCAGTAAATTACTATATAGAGTATATTAATACTGACTTTTATGCGTAGTCTAATGTCAGGGATTAGTCGCTTGATACGATATTTAACGTATCTGGTTGTCGACTATTTCTCGACTATTTGTCGACTGTTTGTCGACTATCTGTTGACTGTCATTCAGGCAATTCGCCTGTCGACGACTTCACTTGAAGTCCACTAGTCGACTCTCTTATTTCTAACACGTATGTCCTTTTTATATTGGAATGTCTGGGGTTCCTCGCTTTACACAAAGTCCAGGAGTTCCCACTCGTATTTATACAAACATACACGTTTAGTTAGCCGTGGGATTATATATTGCTACTGCAGCGTGTATGATGTTCACATAAACTTATGGCGTCACCTTTCTAATACATAAACATATACAAAACCTATGACTAATATCTACTTAATAATACCATAACAAATATTATTTCTCTTCAAAATATCAAAAACAAAATATACTTAATTAAATCCTTAAAAAATAAAAATTATAAAATTAATAAATGAAATGGTATGTACCATTACAAAACACAAATACTTAATAACTGTAAAAATAAGGCGTAAAATGTTTGAATCTCATGAAAGTGATAATGATATTTCCATATACATATGGAATTCCTCCGGAAATGAAAAGTGCTGCCAATTCCGCAATTTCTAGCTTAATACCAGAGAAATAAAAGAGGCAATTCGAAAACTGTTACCAAGAGTTTAAAATCGAAGACCTTAAAAAGCTCCAGCTTATGGAATTCGTATTCGATGCTTAGATGCATGCTTAATATAAAGGAAGAGATTGACGTAAGGACTATGGAATTCGTATTCGATGCTTAGATGCATGCTTAATATAAAGGAAGAGATTGACGTAAGGACTATGGAATTCGTATTCGATGCTTAGATGCATGCTTAATATAAAGGAAGAGATTGACGTAAGGACTATGGAATTCGTATTCGATGCTTAGATGCATGCTTAATATAAAGGAAGAGATTGACGTAAGGACTATGGAATTCGTATTCGATGCTTAGATGCATGCTTAATATAAAGGAAGAGATTGACGTAAGGACATTTTTAAAGTTGGTTCATTTTTTGAAGAAAAAAACATTTGGTTATAAAGCCAAAAAGTCTGGTACTGTTTGTTTGGAAGGAGTTATAAATGATGTTCGTCAACGTATGGAAAATGAAACCACAGAACCTTCGAAACGTCTTTCTCAAGAGATTGGACTTTCCTATGTAACATGCCAAAAAAGTTGTAAAGAAGAACTTACGCATGCATCCGTATAAAATGCAATCACATCAGGCTATTTTGCTAGTAGGCTATCCTAGACGTCTTGCTTACCGACAGTGGTTTATAAATATGCAAGCTAATAACCTGCTAAATTTGACATTTTTCTCTTCCCAAAATACTCGGATGTGGAGTAGTTAGTGCAAATCATCATATTTTTGTTGAATCGCTTCTGCATCCTGCGAAAATTGGCGTTTGCCTAGTAGTTTTTCGCTGCATAATTGTTGGACCTATTTTTTTTAATTTTACAATTGATGCTGTGAGGTACAGAAATATTTTGAATGAATTTATTGAACAGCTGCTTACTTCCAGCAAGATGGTGCAACGGCACACACAACACAAGAAAAAATTGCTTTTAGTCGTGGGTTTTTTGACGATCGGATTATAAGATTACATACGCAAGTTGAATTTCCACTACTATCATCTTGTTTGATAATTATGGACTTTTTCGTGTTTCCCCACCTACAGAATAGGATATTTAAAACTCCTGTTGCTAATTTGCAAGATCTGCAGCATAGAATTATTGAAGAATGTCCATTAATAACGCCAGCAATGCTGGAAAATGCCTGTAACAGTATAATAAGGCGTATAAATATTAACTTGGGAATTGAAAATAACGGAAAACAATTTCAACACTTGCTTTAATTTCGCCTTTTTTGATTAATAAAATCTTGAATACCAGCTGAGCTCGTTGTTTTATTGTATCTTTAAATCAAATGACATATTTATTGATGTCACCATGACACTGCCAAAATACTTTTTAAAAGTTGAGGTTGTATTACGAGTATGACAATATGGCTTAAGTTTAGATATATGTTTTCTGTTCCAATGCCATCTTCGTCCTCGAAACTTTATGATATCATGGTATATCAGTTCATGGGCTTTCTTCCTTATTGGAATTTTATATACAGAATTTGTATCATTATGCTGTAGTTGTATCCCAATATTTTGTTATATTAGACTCTTAGAATACTCTTCCTTATTTATATCCATTCTATTTTCATCTTTGTTAAGAGTTGAATCCTCTATAGTTCCAATTTTCTTTCGTATCTATTGAAAATTGCAAACTTTCAAAAGTTAATGGTCCTATATAGTGAATCTGTCAACAATGGAAAAATAGCAGATTTTAGATGCTAGTTATTTTTGTTGAATTTAAATTTGGAGAAAACCTTTCAACGTCAACTGATGAAGAATTTAGTAATCTACCCCGCCCAAGAATCAAATTTAGAAAAAAAATATCGGATTAAGGAAATTAATTAATATGTCAAAATATTAAAAACAAAAAGTACACAAAAGTGAATTCGAGAAAAAATTAAAACAAAAAGCTTCGAAATTCTCTTACTCTTATCAAAAAATAGTTTCGTGCGAATATCTCGCAAGTCATGCTTTCTAGACCTATATATGTGGCTTGGTCAAAAGATGGCCGATGAGCAATATCATTATTTTTGATGGTTACAGAAATATAGATGTAATAAATGCCTAAATGGAAGAAAGTTCTATTAAAAAAAGCCAATGTTCACATAAGGTCCCCAATACTTCGATTTAGGTATTTCCTATAAAGAGAGATGTATGAAGTTTAAACGGCAAAAATGACGCATCAACACTACAAATCTTGGGCCTAGTAGTAGTCATGTGCCCCTTTTCGTATTTATGATTCTAAATAGAGAAGGGCTCAAGTGCGATTTAGTATAGTGTTAATAAAATCCACTGGCTTATACCGCTAGATCAAAAATTATATTGATAAAGGTTTGCCTTAAGGGTCCTATATAGTGGATCTGTCAACAATGGAAAAATAGCAGATTTTAGATGCAAGATATTTTTGTTGATTTTAAATTTGGAGAAAACCTTTCAACGTCAACTTATGAAGAATTTAGTAATCTACCCAGCTGAAGAATCAAATATAGAAAAAAATTATTGTATTAAATTAATTAATATGTCAAAATATTAAAAACAAATTTTCTCAAAAATCCTTCGGAGGAGATTTGTTTACTTGGGTTCACGTTATAAATTGAATAAAAAGCTACCCCGCTCTGCATTTATTTTTCGTTAAATTATTCTTTACTTTGTTTTAAATGATATGAAATAAATTTAAATTAGGCAACCCACATTACAATGAATTGTTATTCTGGTAAAAGTCTTTCCCAAGGTTTCAAATGTGTAAATATTTGGTCATAAATGAATTTTTATTTGCTTAGATATTGAGTTATAATTTCAAATATTTATTATATATTCCCTATGTGTAATAAGTACTCGGACATCCTTGGCGTATTAAATTATGTGCTATGCAACCAATATTACATTTCCGATCCACTATATAGGACCCTTAAACCTTTTGAAAAAAAAAAGACAAACACATCAAGTTGGTCACAAGTCTGTTAATGGTACATATAACTCTCTGACATTTGTTTACAGAGTTCTTTAATTTTGATATTTCTCGATGTAGATCCCTGTTTTCTTGAATTAATTTGTATCTTTCAGTATTAAAGTTGTTAGTTGATGTATCTGAATATTCGTGTAATAACCGTCTCATTGATGACCAAAGAATATTCGCTTAACAATGGCTCTATTAGAAACCCACACAATAAAATTTCAATAAGCGAGGGTTTGACTAAATTAAAAATTAATTATTGAAATATAATGTATAATGATAGTTTATGGACACCAAAAATACGTTATTCTTCTTCATCCTAGCGTATACCTACTTTTAAAAAAAGAACGCAAAGTGGAAACGAAAAAAAAGAAGACATGAAATATGTGACATTATTACACATTAATATTCACTTAATGTAAAAAAGAAAGTATGAATTATGGGCAAGAGCACTTCGAAGGATGAGAGCGAAATAAGAATATTCATCAATCAGTCCCGGAAAACCGGGTATAGAAGCGCAAGAAGTAAAAGAAGGGACGCTCTCTACTGAGGCGCCGTCTAAAACGTAAGCCCGACACGACTCGTTGCCCCTAATTATGCACGCAAAGATTTCTCGCTTAATTTAGTCCTACCGGTTCCAGAGTTTGCGTTTTCGGGGGCAACGTTACCCCCGAATCCCTCATTCCTGCACTCGCCGCCCGAAATACACCACGAGGTACCGACAACCGACGCTCCAATGAATGTGAACGAATCCAACAGGCACACAAACAGATACATCACAGTCTATCGGCCAAGGAAGATGTATCCATGGTAACGGTGTTTGAGGAGGGGAGCGCCATTTTGTCCCCGTCTGTGGAGTTAGCGAAAGCGCCACAAATTTATATCTGCCTCATCCAGGGCTCAGGAGAGATCATTACCAAAGCTTTCTACTCAATTGCGGATCGCCCGGAGTTTGATCTATTTGTCGACGCTGCTCTTTACCTGTACTTATGTCTTCATCAAATTGTTTTTAAGGAATTTCTCTGGAAACGATTTCGAAACCGAAGTTAAAATAATAGTTAAGATCGAAGTCTTGATACAACTTTCAACTTACACATGCAATATCGACACATTTACGTTTTTGCAACCGCTTCATCTTATAATGGCTCTTTTAAATAAAATACGAATGTCATCTAATGTGCTCTGGCTGTTATGTTTTTGTATAATAATAGTTATATTATCTGAAAATTGGACATATAATAAGCTTTTTACATGATATTAGGTACAGAAAAAATGTAATATTACAAGTTAATTATTTTATTCAATTTTGACATTATAAAGTAACATTATTAACTCCATAGTAACCCTTATAAGTAGTCTATTATCTACGAGTGGATTAAAAATTGTTTTACCAATACATTAAGAAAACATTTAATGAAGAACAACAAAAAACTATTTTTATTTATTAAAATAAATGTTACAATTATTGAGACCATTAAATTGCACACCATATGTACCATTAATAGGCAAATTTATATTTTGATTTGGCACTGATTTTGATGCGGAAATATATGTTTCCGAACTTGAAATCAGTGCCTCCTAAATGTTTGTTGAAGAATGGTTTATGATTTAGCTTGAAATATCAATTTTATTATTAAGAGAATCTTCTATGTATCCCTCTACAACACTATTTGAACCCCAACCACCGTGTCTCTTTACAACTGCTAAATATACCCCAGAGTCTGCAGTAAAGTTGCACTCGAACGTCTAAAGCTGTGACCCGCATATTCTTCAGGATTTCGGAGACCAATAAATCGTGCAATTTTTTCCGGAAATTTTGAAATAGTATTTATTCCTACAGGTTGTACTGTACATTTATTGTTTCGGTAATTAATGAACAACCGTTTGTGTAAAATACTGTCAGGTCGTAATTTTCTATACGTCCGAAAAACATCAATAACATAAACATAGTTACTTCCGTTAATGATAGTAAATGTTCTGGGCTTATAAGTCTTCGTGTCAGGAATATTGACCACAATTACGTTGCTTCTCTTATCAACATCATCAACTGACATGGCAACCAATTCACTAACTTTACAACCTCCAAACAGTCCCACAATTAGAACCACTTTATGAAGCAAATATTCATCATCTAAAGAATATTTGCCAAGAACCTTTCCATTTCTTTCAATGTGAACACCATAGATTTCTTTGGTCTGTACCCTACAGATTGTTGTTTTAGGAAAGCAAATACCTGATGAAATCTACAACAATTATCTAATAGTTCAAAACTCATAAATAACGTCAACCTCAAATACCTGCTTATGTCAATATTTTCTTTCACAGATAACATTTTCTTCAGTTGGGAGTAATACGCCCACAATGACGGAGATTTCGCAATTTTGGAGCGTTCAGAAATATAAGCCAAAATTATTGTTTCGTCTACTCCCCTTGCATCCTTTCGCTTCAGTTGGGGGTAATACGCCCACAATGACGAAAATTTCGCAATTTTGGATCGTTCAGAAATATAAGCCAAAATTATTGTTTCGTCTACTCCCCTTGCATCCTTTCGCTTCCTCCACTCCAAAAATTCTCATACTCTTTTTCATAAATTTTTTTTGATTTAGCAGGAACCACTTTATTCACAGCTTCTAAAGCTTCCATACGAACCAACTCAGACACGAACCCCTGGTTTTTCTCTACATTATCGTAAATTCTATTCATTTTTTATATTTTTTTACTTTAACTGCTTAAACGTGACAATTAACGCAAAAAATAAACAACTCGTTGTCACAGAAATTTGCTTCGCCAACCTACATGATTTGTCTAAAGCGATCAATGTAATTTTAATTTTTTTTTTTGGTTTTTTTTCTAATAAATTTTGTCGAAATTGAATAAAAAAAATGTATAGAACACGTGAATTAAACCTATTATTTGCTCGAAGAATTAATCCATTCGCGCTAAACGAGCTCGTGGATAAACATTCTTCTCGCAAATAAACAGTGATTTAATTCACTTGTTGTATAATATTTAATACATTGCACAGTATTGGGTTCATAAACGATACCCCTAACGAATTTGTAGTGCATCGCGCCAAACTGCTCTACTATACTTATTTATAATAATAAGTAACATATAATATATACGTATAAATGTAAATAGTATATTATATACATAGTGAGAATCTACTTATAATTGCTAATTTACAAAATGTCAAAATTCTTCTAAAGAATAAAAAGCATGACCCAGCAAAAATTGCTTAATTTTATTTGTAGATGTGTCTGAACAAAAAATAAATTTATTTAGTTGTAGAACTTGGGACCACCGAGTAATCAACACTGCCTTGGACAGACTTAACGTGATGCTAAGGAATTACCTTCAGTTCTTTTTCTTGTATTATAGTGGTGATGCACTGTGTTGGTTAAGAAGATTGGTGGGTGTTGGTGTACGTATTGTATCTAAAGGCATCCTTTCACTCACAAAGAACTCTCTACAACTTTCTCCATATTCTATATCCCAGAGTATCCTTAGTGCTTTCTTCTGAAGTAGGAAGATTCTTTCTGTTGATAGGGTTGCTTTCCAACGCAGAATTCCAAACATGATCTTGTTGTGCAAGTTAGGAAAGTGAAATGCTCGCAACTTCAGATAATGTCAAAAAGAACGATAGAAAAACAAGACAACCCGCTTTAAATAGCCATGATCAAGTGATAAGAGAGGGTCTTTTTGATGATAAAAAAAAGGTGGAAAAATTAAAGATAAGGCGCCAATAGTATGAAAACTTCAAGTAAAAAAGAAAAAACTGTAGAATCATGGTTCTGTAAGTTGTGCAATGAAGATAGGCAAGTAGATATAAGATTATGCAGTTCATGTCAGGAGTATGTGCATGAAGAGCGTATGGGACTTACTGCGAATGACAAACCAAGAGTAATTATTTGTCCCGACTATGATGATTAATTAATGAAAGTTTAAAAACAAGATGTTTCATTGTTTTTTGTTCCTTTTATGATTAATTATATTTTGTGTTCATAAAATAAAGACATTAGCATTAAAATGTATTTGCAAATTAAATTATGAAAGATATTAATATGGCCATATTACTTTTATGAGAATTGCACTAGTTACAGGTATGGCCATATTACCAATATTGTGTTGACAATATGGCCAAAAGCTAAAGGTCTATTTTTTAATTAAATAAAACTGCAGCAGTGCCTTCAACAAAACTTATAATTTTTTTTAAATATGTCCAAGCATATCATACGTGCTAAACCACTCATGAAATTTGTAAACGTTGCTTATTTCATGAGTGGTTCTTAGCATGGCCGTATTACCTTCAGTTACCTTATTTGCAGAAATGCTTTAATTTCTGATTCCAGAAATAATTCTATTAGGATTATTTATTTGTATGGAGCTTGATATTTTTTAGTGGTGTATATTTTATTTCATAAAGAGTCGTCTTGTAGAGCTTAAAATTACTGGTTTATTGGAATGCTATCAGAGGTCTAAGGAGCAGCATTGATTACATCATCACAAATAGAAATATCCACCCTTCTCAGGTGTTAGATGTTAGACGTTTTGACATCACCTGAAGTAGGAAGCGATCACAGAATGGTAATGGGGAGAATAAGAATGAAAATGAAAAAACAGAAAAGGGTGCAACCGAAATACGCTACCATATTTAACATAGAATTATTACAAAACGAAAGTACTAAAAAACTGTGTGAGGAAAGCAATAAAGTGTGATCAGAATAAAATATCACATGGCGATGATGTGGATGAAAGCGGGAAAAAACTCGAGAAAAACATCAAGAGTACTGCGCAAGAAGCAATAGGAACACGTAAAACGATAACAAATAGAAGCGAATGTAAAGCTAAAAGCACCCCTTGGTTTTGCGATGAAGACAGAGCCCTAGCAGAGGATAAGAAGAGAGCTTACCTTATACACCGCAGTAAGCAAACTGAGCAATCACAGGAAGAATACAAGGACCTAAGAAATAGAGTCACCTCGGAAATTAAAATAATAAAGCAGCACTATTGGGAAAATTTTTCAAAAGAGCTAGAATTTGACTTCTTCGGATTACAAAGACAAGTATGGAAAACAGTCCGAAATCAAAAAAGAGAAACTAGAGAATTTATAGAGTCAAGCAAAATAAGCACTCAAAAATATACGACTTATTTCGCTCAATTATTCCAAGATGAACACGAGCCTAGACGGCATTAACAACGAGCTGCTTAAATATGGTGGAGAGCCGTTAAGAAACGAACTGCACAACTTGCTAAATAAAATTTTAAGAGAGAAGAAAGTACCAAAGGAATGGAGAATGGCCATATTCAAGAAGGGTGACAAGAAAGAACCGAACAATTACAGAAGCATAAATCTACTTAATTCTACACTTAAACTAACTACAAAAATAATCACAGACAAGCTAAGCAGTTTAACTGAACACCAAGAGGAACAACAGGGCTTTAGGTAAGGAAGATCTTGCATGGACGCCATATTCGTGGTTCGTCAGTTTGTTGAAAAGGCATTGGAATATAATAGACTAGCATTTATGTTCCCGATAGATCTACAAAAGGCTTTTGACCGAATACGCTTATCGGATATGACAGAAATACTCGCGAGGAGAAAGATTCCAACTTCTTTAATACAACTGATATGAGATATCTATACAGGCGGTTGCATAAGGGTGAAATGTAATAGAGAAACATCACAAGCATAGCGGTTGCAAAGGGAGTACGACAGGGGGACTCGTTGAACCCCATGCTGTTTAATTTTATGATGGACGAAATAATAGATTCTGTGAAAAACAAGAGAGGATATAGGATGGGAAAAAATAACATTAACATTATATGCTATGCAGACGATGCTATATTTATAGCAGAGAACGAGGACAACTGACAGAGATTGTTATTTGAATTCAATAACACATGCAAAAAATATAACATGAAAATTTCCACAGAAAAGACTATAGTATTAACGATTGCAAAAGCCCCAATTAGATGCAAGTTAGTTGTAGACAACGACATAATAGAACAGGTGATGCAGATTAAATACTTGGGCACGGTAATAACAAGTTCCGGTGACATAGACCAAGAAACAAATGAACAAATTACGAAAACTAATAGACTCGCTAGATGCATGAGCGACGTAATCTGGAACAGCAAGTACCTGAGAATTGACACAAAAGCAAGAATATACAAGAGTGCATTGAGGCCCATACTGACCTATGGAGCCGAAGTAAGGTCAGAAACGGCTAAAACCAGAAGACAAATATAACGGAGATGAGGGTCTGCGAAGAATAGCAAGAAAAAACAGATGGGACAAAGTTAGAAACGAAAATATAAGAGAGACATGTCAGGTAACAGATATTGATATATGGACAAGAGAGCCAAGATAAAACTGGGAGGACCACGTGTCTAGAATGAACAACGAAAGATTACCAAAAATAGCAAGAGACAGCAGACCACTTGGAAGAAGAAGGACTGGAAGACCGAGGAAACGATGGAGAGACAGTTTATAGAGATTGGTTATATAATAGGAGAAATAAATTAATATTATAGTAATCTTGATAGCAATTGTAAATACATATTTTTCAAGAAACAATTGCTCCATTTTCAAGAAAGTGTAAGATATTAACGATATTAGATCAGATGCTAATTAATAATTCCATTCACGTTACCCATGTATTCAATTAATTAGAAAAGCCAATATGTTTAATAATTTTTCTAATTAAACATGTATGTCAAATCAAGAGTACCTAATGCAACTTCATCTATTTAATCCAAGCAACAAAGTTAGAAATATGATACGTACGCAAGCGCACTGGCAAAAGTAAAAAACGTTCCGCAAAACAAAAAAAAAACACAAAATTAATTGACACTTATATTAAATGCTTTTATCTGAGCCAGCCCGCAGAGTATCGATTCAATACGTAAAACATATGTTGTAATGAATTTAATGTCGCATATTTGCAGTGGAGATTATCTAGTAAATTAAATTAATACAATCAGAACATATCAGTACAATTAAATTAAATAAGTCAATCTGCTCGTCAACGTAATTATCTAATACATATGTTGATGTTAGTATTACAAATAATTATTTTTATTTAATCGAAAATAGTGTCATTGAAACATATGCCAAATTATTTTTCATTAGTGAGAATGCTTTTGTATAATATTATAAATGTATGTAGGTTGTTCGATACCATACAACATTCACAGATGTACGCATGTAGTTCTATACCTGTAGAATTTAACACGAGAGTTAAGCAAATTGTTATTAATACTTTCGACCAAATGTCATGCAATATGCTTATCGTTTTTTATTTGCACAAATCAAAATTGTTTACTCAAAAAAATTGTTTCTAAAAACTTGGGAAAAAATATTCACATCACTCCCACGTGACCATATTTAGCTTTTATTTGCATTAATCTTGTTTGATATAATTCGATTTCCTGTATACATTTGTAATATATGTAACCTGAGTTGCTGTATATCCTACCTTTTAATGGTTTCAATATTTTTTCAGGAAAGTTATAAGAACTTTTCATTATGGATTTTTCCTTTTGGAATCGATATAGATGAAAATTAAATGCTGTTGTAAGAGTATGAGAATGGTTGCACCGATTTGGCTATTCTTTTTTAAAAAAATGTTTGTAATAGTTCGAATAGGGTTTTTAGAGAAATAAAAATGGAAAAGTTACATGGAAAATTGGAAAATTCAGGAAAAACTAAAAGTGCTTAAAACTAAAAGTGCTTTTAGTTTCTTATACGTATATACCGGGTTGCTCATTAGTACGTCAATGTCCAATATAGGCGTTATTAAATAGTACTGAAGAAATTTATTTTATAAAAAGTGGTACAGTAAGAAAAAACACACATTTTGAAAATAATTTGAATTAAACACGGCGACGCGTTAAAATGGCACACATTCACATTTTTTTTTTAACGAAATATTAAGAAAATTTATTATCTAATAAAAATTAATTGAATGTATGAATTTAAAATAATATAGATATTTCTAGAGTATTCATTTTGCTTAACCCTGTATAAAATTGATATGTTTGTGAATTGACTAAATGGTAGGTTTTTTTCGAGAGAAAATGCATAAGATGTGTTTCATAAAAACTATATTAATTAATATTGAACATATAATATTTAGAAGTTGTATCGATTTATTAAAAATTAATGTGTATTTCAATAATTTAAAACTGTTTTTTTTTGTGCATAGATCGATGTAAAGGAGCGTGCGTTTGGTGTGTTGAAAATGTCCTTGAATACCTCGATCGTATGCGAGCGAACGAAAGAAAAATTATTAAGATTTGTGCCGTGGAAAGTTATACTTCGTGGTAAATTTTATATGTGTTATAAAAATATTAATGTTGGTATTCTTAATAAGAATTTTAATTTTATCATTAGTAAACGGTACAAGTTTTAATCAAGTTATGTTAATTGTGTGTAGTTCCAAGGATTGTTAAAGATAAGTATATAATTATTAAAAAAGGTTATAGTGTAAAAAATTTTCAAGGACGCATATTTATTGAATGTGCAATTTTTTTTATGTTAAAAATTTCTATAAAGATTACTATTATTGCGTGTTATAAAAAATAATTTTTATGAATATCGTAGAGAGAATTTATTTGGTGTTAAGTGATATTAATTGATTATAATTTTAAAACAGTAATCAGTGTTTAATTGATCGAAAGAATATTTTTCTTGGTAATTAAAAATTGGAATTTTAATGAGGGTGGCTTTTATAACTATTAAGGGTGTTTTCTTTGTTTCTATATTTAAGGAATATTTTTTCAATTAATTTACAATTTTTCTAATAGGTATTTTTTTTGTCGCGGAAGTCATTACATGTTTTTTATCTTTCTCTTTCATTAGGGGAAAGGTTTTTCATGTACTTTTTATTTTTTTTTTGTTTTTTTTTTGAATAATATAAATAGATTAAAATTTTGAAAATTGTGACTTCGTGTTATTTGGAAATTAATTGACCTTATTGTATTATTTTTATGGGATATATGAGCGCGATTCTAGACGAGAAGACCCTGAGATAAAGAAATTTTGTTTTTGAAAACTGAGCTGGTTCCTAGCTATGCGATATACCATAGCAATACGTATACACAGATCCGCTATGGCTAATGTTACTTGACACATGAGGTATAAATAGTTATTTACGAACCAAGTGCGGGAAGACTGTTTTCCCGCATGAGCGCACATTGTAAGCACGAGCGACCGCAGGAAGCGAGTGCTTTTAATTGCGCGAATGCGTGGAAGATGTCTTCACGCAAGTGGTTTGTACAATATTTTTTGTACGAACATTAAATTAAAGAAATATTATTGATTAATGTCATTAGTATCATACCTAACCTAAAATAGATTACCTAATTAATTTAAGCATTTAATGTACGTAACTATTACTCACCTTTCCCTAAAATTAAGTTATTATATTCTTACACATGGCAAACATGAGGTATTTATTCTTATATTTATAAATTTATAGTAGGTACATTTATTGCGTTTTTGGGTTAAATACAAACAATTCCGAACTGCCAATATGAATGTCGATGTGGTTCAAATAGATGGCGCTTGAATCTTGCTTAAGATGTCGCTTAAAATATCGTCAAATAGATGGCGCTACAATTTTTTTGGAAGAATTTTTAATTATTTTTCCTATTTCCCCAACTTTTAGTGAAGAATAGTGGAGGGAGTATTTTATAGACTAAATTTTATTACTACCAAGTTAGATTTTTTTAACTTTATACCGGGATATCAACAATTAAATTGGTCAATGGTAGTCATGGATTTTAAAATTATTGTCGTAGCGTGCATCGTACATTTAGGTATGTCATAATTTTTTGAATGTCAAAATCTGTCAAGTTATTGTGTTGAAGTTTTCTAATCCTGCACGGTTTTTGAATCATGGTTCTCACCACAGAGCACAAAATTTACATGATTGAAGCCTATTTTCGAACGGGTGTGCTAGTTAATGGAACTTGGGAATACAGTCAACGTTTGTGTTTGGACAATTTTCGAGATCACTTCCCAGCCGTAGCAGTATTACCGGACAATTTTTATGCATGCCTTACAAATTGTGTTAAAGTGTTTCGCGAAACTGGTTCTGTGACGCATAAAAAGGGGCTGGTAGACCAAGAGTTCGTACAGAAGAAGTTATTAATGACGTTCGTCAACGTATGGAAGAAGAGCCTACAAAACCTTTAAAACGTCTCTCTCAAGAAATTCGGCTTTCTTATGGAACATGCCAAACGATTGTAAAGAAGGACCTGAACATGCATCCATACAAGATGCAATCATATCAAGCTCTTCTGCCTGCAGACCACCCCAGACGCCTTGCGTACTGCCATTGGTTCGTTAATAATTTAATGAATGACGATCTGCTGAACTTAATTTTTTTTTCTGACGAAGCTTGGTTCCACCTTTCGGAATACATCAATTCTCAGAATATGCGAATGTGGAGCACTGATAGCTCGCATATTTTTATTGAAACGCCAGTACATGCTCAGAAAATTGGTGTTTGGATGGCAGTTTCTTGCGGCCATTTTTTTCAATTTCACCGCCAACGCAGAAAGGTACAGAAATATTTTTTTGACTAGATTTGTGCAACAGTTAGACAATGATGAACTTCAATACGGTTATTTCCAGCAAGACGGTGCAACAGCACATACTACACGAGAAAATTTTCTCTGCGAGTTTTTTGATGACCGGCTGATAAGTTTGCATACGGAAGTTGAGTTTCCTCCGAGATCACCTTGTTTGACAATTATGGACTGTTTTATCTTTCCTTATTTAAAAAAATAAGATTTTCGCAAATCCGATACATAATTTGCAAGAACTGCAACAAAGAAATGTTCAGCAATGTGCAACCGTAACGCCAGAAATGCTGCAAAACGGTTTTCACAACATGAGGAGGCGCGTAAACTTGTGCATTGAACAAAACGGGGGACATTTCCAACAATTATTATAATTTAGTTTTTCTGGTTAATAAAAACGTTATTTATTTCATAACTTGCAGTTCATTATTATTTTACAGCTGAACTAAGTAGGTAACACATTTGTAGGTTATTGACAATGTCAGTGTAGCTTGACAATGATTGAATTATTTCAAAAGGATGATTTAAACTAAGACAAGCGTTTTACATTCCATGACCAACATTGACCAATTTAATTTTTGGTATCATAGTACTATAGCAGAACAAACATTCTAAAGTTCTATATTAGTACTATTTTGTTAACTCAACAAGAATATTATAGAACATGGAATTATCTTGAGAGAAAAAGTAGAAGAAGTATCCAATAGTATAGAAAAGTGATAAAGAAATTTGAGCTGTATACTTACATTTATCAAAAATCGAGATAGAATATTTAAGAAAACTTTAAAACAATTCAAACAGTTCCCAAAATTAACCTAAACGGACGATGACATTAGAGAGTGGACCAATAAAATAAACTTAATAAGGGATACATATCTCGAAAGCCGGTAGTTGTCTGCTTTGTGATTACGTTATAATCTTGTTTGGAAGAGTAATCCCCAGAGGGTGGTTTTTAGTCCCAGGAAGGCAATGCGAATGGCAAATTAGGACACACCGAATGTACTATACCGAGTGTCGCTCAGTCCTGCGCGTCACTTCTGTTCCTGCGTTCATCCGGACTGAAACCACGCACCCGTGAGATGTGATTAGGAAATCTACCGTAATAATTGAAATATCATACTGTGTACAGTTGATATGGACTGTTGAACTAATGCTTTCGACGTTGATGTGCGACCTCGTTCTTTTACTTCTAATTTGTATATTACTTTTGACTACATACCATCATTTTGCAATATGAAATTATTATAATAAGAATAGAATAGAATAGGATAGAATAGAATTTATTCACTGTAACATATACATTTCATATACATTACAATAAAAGTCATACTCATATAAGAATAAAAAGAACTATAACAAAATCCATATATCATAAATAAATAGACAAATATACAGTGTAAAACAATCAAAACAAAGACAACATTTTAAAATTAAATAGTTTTAGTAGTTTAAGAACTCTTGCACCGAGTAGAAAGTATTTTCTAATAAAAAATTCCTAATTCTGTGGACATAATCCTTCCTGCTGAGGTTCTGCATAATATCACCATTGATTTCTATTAGTTTATTATATATTTTTGGACCCCAGTAGTCCACATATGTCTGGGTCGTTGCTAGACGATGATATGATATTTTCAGAGAATCCTTATTTCGTGTTGGGTAGACGTGTGTGTCGCTATTTTTCGGAAATTTATTCATATTGTCATATACGTATTTTGATATGGCCAATATAGGTATACACACACGGCATGGTAAGTATTTTTTCTCTTAAAAATGAGAGTTTACAGGTTTCACCCATCTCTAAACCGCACAACGCTCTTATTGCTCTCTTCCGTAGAAGGAAGATGCGCGCACTGTCACAAGACATACCCCAAACCTGTATGCCGTAACTGGCCACACTATGAAAATTAGCGAAGTATGTCATTCGCGCAGCTTCGTGATTGGCGATGGATTTTATTCTTCTTATGGTATATATTGCGGCTGTCAGCTTTGCCGCAGTGACAGACACATGCATAGACCAGCTGAGTCTGTTATCTACGTTGAGACCCAAGAACTTTATTGACTCCGTGTCCCCATCTTTGCTTGCTGTGAATTGGATTCTCTGCGTTTTTTCTTTGTTCATGTGTAAATCGTTCTCAGTGAACCATTGCTCTGTTTCAACCAGTACCATTTGGGATTTTTGTTCTCTTTCGTGTTTGTTAGGTCCCTTAACCAGTATCGATGTATCGTCGGCATAGAAGACAATGCCATCTGCAGAAATAGACACATCCAAATCGTTCATATACACAATGAACAGCAAAGGTCCAAGAATTGATCCCTGTGGCACGCCTTCTCTGACAGGCACCATACCAGACTTTTGTCCTACAAATTCTACGTATTGATATCTGTTACTTAAATATGAAGCCAGGAGACTTTCACAATTTCCACTAACACCATAATGATTCAGTTTCCCTAACAATATGGTGTGGTTAACTGTATCGAAGGCACGTGTCAAGTCGCAACATATCAGTTCTGGATGTTCTTGGTTATCCAATGCATCCAATAGGTACTTAAATATATCCATTATTCCAGTGCTTGTAGATCTATTTTTTCTGTATCCGTGTTGAGCATCGGACAGAAGCTTACTTCCCTCAAGATAACTGACCAATCTCGCCGAGATTACATGCTCGAAAATTTTAGAAATAGCAGGCAAAATCGATATTGGTCGGTAGTTGTTTTCATCATTTATATCACCCTTCTTATGTACAGGAGTGATCCTAGCAATTTTTAGTTCATTCGGAAACTTTCCTTCCAATAAGCAGATGTTAATTAGATATGTTACCGGAGAAACTATGGTGTCAAATACCGCCTTCAGCAGTTCCGTCGATACTCCGTAACAATCTACCGTTGCTTTAGCTCTAATCTTGTTAACTATCAATTGAACCTCGTTTTCTGTCGTCGGTGTTAGATAACAAGATCCACTACCTTCGATGCTAACTCTTTTTAGATACGTTTCGATCATTGCATAACCTCTTTTATTTTTTGTAGGCGTCGTTCTGTTTGCGAAGGTATCGCTCAGTACGCTAGCACTTAACGCAGAAGGGTGTATTTCCTTTTTCCTTTGCGTCGATTCTTTGTTAATAATTTTCCATATAGCTTTTTGTTTATTGTTCGAGTTACTTATTTGCATCATATAATTTTCTTTTACGCTATTGTTCAAGGCAATTTTATATTTCTCCTTATACCTATTATATTCTTGATACATTTCATGACTTCTTGTCACATTTGCTATAGTAGATATAGCATCCAGGGTATTTTTCATTCTCTTTATTTCAGCAGGAATTTCCTGTTTATCATTTGCAATTGTTACTTCATGCTCGGGAAAGACTAGGTCACAGTAATTGCAAAAGATGTCAAAAAATATCTTGCAAGCATCCGTTGCAGATTTATCCTAAAAAGTGGTGTCCCATGGGTAGACAGACATATACTGCTTGAACTCATTTATAGATGTAGGGTTTATTGATCTGAGACGTTTTCTTTTTCCCTTGCTTTCATGCTTATTTAAAGTAATACCAGTCAGAACAATTTTCTGTGCCAGATGATCCGAAATATGAAGATTCAATGTTGCAGTTTCACAGATATTTTCGTCGTTATTTAAAAAGATATTATCGATACATGTCTGTGTTGTGAATGTAATTCTAGACGGCTCCGTCATTGTAGCAGATAAATTGTACGATCCAAATAAATCTAATACAGTATTTCGTTGAATCGTCTTATTATTGAAATCTATATTAAAGTCTCCTCCAATTAAGACTGTCTTTGTGGTTATGTCCATTTCTATTTTCCGCAGCAGGTCGTTCAATCCACTCAAAAACAAGTCGAAATCGCCATTGGGGGATCTATAAATTGATATGACCAGAACATTTAGTGACACCAAGTCTACACATGTCATTTCCATACTTATTTCATTTGAGAGTTCTTTCACATCCTTCCTCTCTTCGTATTCTATGCCATCTCGTACTAATATCATCGCACCACCATGTATAAAATTCTTTCTACAATATATATTAGCTACACCGTAGCCGTCAATTAAACACCTGTTAACTACTTCATTTTTTAGCCAATGTTCCGTTACGCAGCAAAACTTATTATTGATAATGTTATGTCACTCCCTAATCTTTACCAATAACCATAATAATATATTAATTAATTAGCTCTAACCACATTTATATTAATATTAATACGACAAACAAGATTCTTTGTCAAAAATTATTATATATTATAATAAACGATTTACAATACAAAAATGTCAAATATAAATAATTATAAACAAAAAACAAATATTAAAATTAATCAACAGCAGGCAGTATTTACGTAGTTAATTTTCATTTCTTATATACCTTGTGTAACGGTAGTAAGTTATAAAATTAAGTAGTTAAAATCTACGAGTAAAGAATAGAACAGGAGAGAGTCTCCTTAAAAGTAATATTTGTCCAAAGTGGTAACTCAATATGGCCTCCGCAATGCATAGGCGTGCATAAATATTTTGTATAGGGTATATGTACAGTTCCTGTGTTCTCGACAATCATTTAAAATAGGTTCTTAGACCAATAATAATTAAAGAAATATCAGCATCTATGGCAGAGTACCTATCATTTAGATAATGATTTAGTGTGAAGCAAACAATTCAAAAATCTCTGACGAACGTACTGATACGCTTTTGGCGAAAAAAAGTGCTAATTTCCTGTGTTCTTACCCATACTTCTTACGGCTCTTTGATTTTTTGCTCTGGAAAATATACGACTGAAAAGTTCTTCATTTTTGTCAAAGCTTGTCATTATTATAGCAACTTGATCATCATTAATAAATTGTTTCTTCAATAATTCCTTCACCATGCTGCTTAAATTGAAACATTTTTTTTCTTTGGTACCAAGAAGGTACGTTTTTGTAGTAAACGTATCTTCTTACAATGGATGTGGTCTCTGTGCTACAATTCTATTATTGTACGCTTAAGCGATGCTTTTCTTGGAGAATCTGGTTCAATAGAACAACCAGCACGAGGAGATTGTGAATATATTTCAACAGGAGCTAATGTTACAGATTCTGGAAGTACTTCAGTCCCATATTTTAAAGATGTAGAAGTTCCAGGCAATGGTTCACTCTTCGGTTGCCCGCCAGTAAGGGTCAATGGTCTGTCCTAAGACATAAAATAGTCTAGTAAGTATGTGTTATCTAAACTACTGAAATATCCTTTATAAATAACGTTTTTATTATTTTAATTAAATGAATAAACCACAAGATTTTTATATCCATTCACATAATAATATCATTTCTTTAAACTGATTGATAGAGCTCTTAAAGGCACATCTATCCATATATTCTAACATGATAATTTGGATTTTAATTGGAATGTTCTGAATATTTTTGTACAAAATGGCAGAGCACTTGTAATTGCCTAAAGCAATTGTAATTACTATTGCCCAACACTGATGATATATGCTACATAGAATTTTGTTTTTAATCATTCACAAAACTGAACTGCATGTCACTAAAGACTTTAGGGTACACATTATTACGGCTATTTTTTAACATACAATTCAAAAATTCATTAATATACAAGTTGATAATAATAAATTACGAAGCAAGTATGTGTTTCATTACTTTATGACACTCTGTATAAGATTTTAGAGTGTTTCATCTGATCTTATTAGATTTTTATGTCTACTCATGATATCTTCAAAATCAATATGTACTGCACTTATACACTTTCTATTTGGACGCCTTCAATTATATTAAATGCAGACAAGAGATGACTAAATGTTGCAAAAATTGTTTAGTTATACAAGAACAACTTACATATTTAAATCTCTCTACCTGTATAGTTGGAATGGATTTTTTTAAATTCAATCTTGCACATCGAGGATTTGTCGAAACATCTTTCTTTAAAGTGCTGCGAGCATATGAAGGAATTTTTGATAGGTTCCCAATTAGATTTTCCTACAAATTTGATCAACGAGTCCCTTATAAACGGGTTTAAAGGAAATGTACGTCAAAAATATAATAAATATTAAATGACTTGGATATGTATGTTAGGCCACTGAACACATAATCAGACATGTCAGATATATGACAAGTTATTTAAAATACCTTTTTTAAATTATTATTGCCGATGTTGAATGCCAATGAAATAACTTACCGATGACGAGAAAAAGTGATATTCTATGTTCTTGCCGTTTTAGAACGACCACAAGCCACACAATTCACCATTATAAAAACACTAAAACGTCATTTTTGACATAACAGGACCTCTCTTAAAGTGGTAACTTCCCCCACCACGTTATTATCTCTCCTGTTCTATTCTTTACTCGTAGGTTAAAACAAAACAAGAAAAATCTGCTATCGTGGTCTCACACACAGAGACAGAGAGAATATCTCATAGAAACAGACACACACACACACGGAGAGAGATGTTTGCAAAAACCATTTTATCGGTATCAGGGCAGTAAAAAAAAATAAAAACTGACTGGACGTACCAGGTTGAAATTACGACGGTGCAAAGAAATAATGTAACATCACGCAGTTATTGAATAGCACTATTCATATGGTGAACTGCAACATCAGTTGTCCCGAAAACGACTGCAAAAAAAGTCGATCTTAGTCTTAAATTTCTTTTCTTCATCGGCGTGGGTAGAAAGGTGACGAGTTTTTAAAATTTATTGTATTTACCTTATATTTCGTAAGATAAATAAAGTTACATATTCATACTTATGTTAGTTTCGTTTTTTCATTGTTTTGACTGTTAATTACACACTTCGTAATGTTTGTAATAGTTCCTGTTTAATACAGTTTCATTGAATATACTTCTCCCAATTATCTTGACATACGTGTGCACTGGATTTCGTTAAGTTTCAATAACATGCGCATACATTTTTAGTTATCATTTATTTGGATCGAGAACTTTGTTTATGTTACTTTTTCAGATATGATATGGAATAACGTCGAAATTGAGAGTAGCTCGTTACAGTAAAAAACTTCCATCTTTGTCACTGCCTCCCACTCCAGTAATAACTAGATGGGGGAGTGCTAAATACGCTGAAATAAAAGAATATTTCCAGTATGTACCTATAACCAGTTGCGATATAGAAAGGACGTTTTCTATCTACACGAATGTATTTCATTCAAAGAGAACAAACCTTACAGAAGAGAACCTTCAGAAGATATTGCTAGTAAACTCCTTTACTCGACTTGAACTACAAAATGAACAAATAATAACGTATTTTGTATTTCATAGATCACCACCCACTTGTTATCCAATTATATAAATAAAACTAAAACCTCTTTAAAAATACAACATTTCAATAGACCGCCCAAGGGCGATGAGTCATCAACCGCTCGTGTCCGGTCTATACATATTATACTTATATTTCTGTATTTAGATATAGAGAAAATTGAGCATTCAATTTTGGAGAAGTATGGATTTTTTCCCCAAATTGCATTTGAAAACGACAGAAGTTTATATTTGTTAGTGTCGTTGCATAAATATATCATTGCATGTTCATTCTGTGTTATTAATTTTGAAAATAAAATATTTTTAAAAAATAGATTATTAATGTCAATTAATGTTTATTAATTGAGAAAGGTTATGTATATATTATCAAAATGTTTCAGTTTTTATATTGTTTGAGTTCGTTGACAGTCGCTAAACCACGAAAAGGAATTGTTATTATAATACATATGTTAAATGATACATAATTAAGAAAAACTTCTTACTTGTGATTATATTTTTTAATTATAATTCAATCTATTTCGAAATATTGGCGCTATACGTGAAAATCTCAGGAAAACTAAAAAAACATTTAAATTGAAACTTACTTAAATATGTACAGTTCTGTGCAATAAACTGGCGTACACTTATTATACGATTATGTAAATATGACTTTTGTTTGAATATCTGTCATGTATGACAAATTGAATTCACGCTATAATCCACTTTGTCATTCTTAACGTAAGCCATTTTTACAATGGTAAAATAATGTCAAAATTAGCAATAAGACGTGTACGCTATTTTATTGCACAGAACTGTACATGATAATAGTAACGTAGTCACCGGCAGATATTAGATATTAACATACCTTAGATATTTATACAGAATGTTATTTAAACAAGACAAAAGAAGATGTAAAGCGACATGTCCAAGACTCTCCTTATTTGCAAGAATTAAAAAAAAATGCATGCTAGCATACCTTAATTATAAAAGGTTGAGAATTTTCACATTAATATTCGTCTTTAGCGGGATTAAGAAATTCCTACAGGAAGCCTTACAAATGATCCGATTTTAACAGATATATAACATGTCTAAAAATAAAATTTCTTTTGAATTAAATTTTACTAATAGTTCATCGCTTGTTGTTGGAAGAATATTTTTTTCAGTGAGAATGATCTTCACAAAGAAAAAATAAAAGAAATTCGCGTTCAATAAAAGAAATGTTTATTTTAAAAAGTGGAAATGAAATATTTGGTTGTTGTATACAAAATAATGTGTCTTTGGTTTTAGCAATGACTTCGTGGTAATTGAGGAATGTTGGTAGATAGTATGACTCAAAAAAAAATTAGATTTAAGCTTGATTTCTATTCATTCTATACATGTGGACTATCAATGTTAAAGCTTGCCAGAGTGTCGAATAATTATTCACAGTTGTTGTCCCGTCTTCATTTGTTAAAAGTTTTACCTAGCCCGATGTTTTTTCAGATAAGGAAACGGAATAAGGCAATGAAGGAAAATCTGGCGAAACCGAAGTTGCCTTCAAACTATAGTTTGTTTACTTTTTGGGCAACAAACCAAGACAAGATTGATCAGGTGCAATACCACGATATTCACACCAGGATATTTTTACAAGTAACAATTTCTGCGGATATAAAAGGTCATAATAGAACATTGTGGTTACACTGTTGTTTTACTTTCTTATACGTAGTATAAGGAAGTATTGTGATGATGAAAATTTTCGACCTCGAGATTTTTGCAGATGTCCACGTTTTGAAGTCCCCTGATACCGAAAAAGTGGTTTTAAAAAAGTGTCTGTGTGTCTGTGTGTGTGTCTGTGTGTGAGTGTGTGTGACCACGATAGCGGTCAAGCCGCTGTAGATATCAATTCCAAATTTTGTATTTACGTGTATAATCTCCCTCTTGAGATCTGATTAGTTTTTCAGTAAAATCGGTAGACCGGAAGTAGCAGTTTACTTCAGCGAAAAAATCGAATTTTGCCAATATTTCGTCAACTACTAAGTTTTAACAAATTTATAAAGAATTCATATATACTTAAAATTAAAATTGAGTATAAGTTTATCTAAAAAGTTTTCCGAAATTCCTACCGGAAGTAGGTCTTTTACTCTTATCGAGAATCAGTTTTTTGCGAATATTTCGCAAGTCATGCCTTTTTGGCTAGTACGTTACGCATATAAAAGTATTTAGAACATAATTTTCAATATCTTTTGTATAAAAAAAATTTCAAAATTCAGAACGGAAGTACCACTTTTACTCTTATCGAATAGCGAGTTTTTGCAAATATGTCGTAAGTTATGCATTCTATATAAATTTATCAAGAGTACAAAAGTATTTGAAACTAGATTTGCAATATTTTTTGTATATATGAAATTTCAAAATTCGGACCGGAAGTAGCACTTTTACTCTTAGCGAGGAGCACTTTTTTGATATCTTGCAAAGTATGCATTCTATAGAAATTTATTAAGAGAATAGAAGTACTTAGAATAGGATTTTGAATAATATCTGTAAAAAAAATTCTTAAAATTCTGTAATTTGAAACGCTCATACGTATAAGAAAGTCGTGTGGTGGCCACACCTCATTTTTTTTGAAGATTATTCCTTCCTTCAAAACCTTATATCCATAGCTAGCACCACAGTCAATAAGGCTTATTCTGCTGAATCTGTGTTGCTTATGTTACCCGCTCAAGTACTTCTGTGTTCTGTGCAAGTCTGTAATAGTCTTTGATGCAGCTTCAAGCTATAACCATTTCCTTGGTTGATTTTAATTCTTTCTTTGAAATACTTTGGAGCAATTTAGAACAAACCTAGAAGAACAATTGTAAGAATTTCGGTTTTTAAATGAAGGAACTGGGAAAACCTCCAATTATCTCGGTTAATTATCAATTATTTTTCGAGATTCTTTGGAACAACTTTTAGAACAACTAGAACAATCTGAAACAACCTTTAGAATTTCAATTTTCGAAAACAAAGGCGGAATAGGAGAAAAGTCTTTTTCAATTATCTCTGCCAATTTTGATTTGAAATACTTTAGAATAATCTGAAACAATCGTCAGGTGTCAAAAATAATAATTTACACACCCTAATATACATTCAATAAGAAACTAGCATGTATGCCAATCGAATGATTTATCATGACCAATGGTGTATATAAACACCTTGCGGCGCTTTACTTGTTAGCAAGAACGCTCTTTTACATCTTCTTTCTCCTTGATATAAATAAAATTGAGAAATCCCTTAAATTTTTTTTTTTTGTTTGAACTACAACATTGTGCCTGTGGTGAAACATTCGTGGCAAAACACCAACCTATTATCAGACCAGCTATTTTTTATGATGAAATAATTTGATTAGAAAGATAATATTGAAAGTAATGAATTGGCGTGAAGTGTTATTTAGAAAATTCATTAACCAATTACCTTTCCGTTTATCGTGGTACGATCATGTTTGATTATATATATTGGGCTAGGTCCAGATAAGCGTAATTATATTTCTAACATACTATTATACTTCAAAGAAAAGCTCAAATATATTTAATGACAACTTCTTGAACACGTCTGAAATTAGTTCAGCAACTCAAAACTAAAAGATATAATTGTGTTTACTAGTGGTCGCCCACTGGTCAAAATTCGACCTTTTTATTTTATTTAATTTAATGTATTTGTAATACATATTATACATACATTTTACCTTTCTGCATTCCTTCTCCATATGAACTTTAACTATAACAAATCTCACACTCTTCCGTGCGCTATATGTTTAAAAAGGGGTTCAAAGATTTTTCTTCAAGTATTAATATATTATATTTAACAATGAACGTTTTATTTTATTTTATTTAATGAATTAGTAATACATAGGTACTATATACTCGTATAAATTTAGACGCTCTATATACAATTTTCGAGTTGAGTTACTAAAAAGTGTGTATATATAAAAACATTTTTATTCAATCAATAAGTACTAAAATTTAAAAAGTATCTAATGAATTCTTTGGTATAATATTGATTTTTTGTTATGTAAAGAAACGAAAATAGAAGAAAAAATGTTATCTCTAAGAATTATCTACTTCCTTTAGTGGAGTATATATGTAGCGGAGACGAAGATTTATAGGTTAGAGCAGAGACGGAAACAAATGGACCATATAATCGATACTGATATTGGAACAAAGAAAGATTTATAGTTTACACGTTACACAGGAGGAAGTAAGCACATATACACTTCGTATTGACCGAAACAATTCGTATACCTTCATTTAAAAATACTGTCGAAATTTCTAAATAGCATGAATTGTTTTTCTGTGCTCCTGAATCTGATTGAAATTACGATATTACGTTTTGAAACATGTGTGTTGTTACATTAAGCATAATTGAAAAAGAATATCTCGTTAGATATTAGGAGATCTCTATTAGGTTTTCTGAACTGGTTAAAATTATATTTATATATTTGAATAAATTATATTTATTTACTTAAATTAAGAGTTTAATGATGATAAATAGTATTTAAAATGTTTTTTTTTTATGTAAATTTCACTTTATTATATGTAAATGCAACGGCAGAAAAATATAGATTACTGAAATAAATCATAATTAATGATAATAATCGAAGTATGGATCAACAAATGAATGCTACTTTCTTGAAGTTCCTGCTAGGACTGAAAATTTGGATGGATTGTAGATCTACTTTTCCTGGTGAATGTTAACATAGAGCTAGTGCATATATAAAGTATGAAATAATTGCAAAATGGCACTGACCAGGATAAACCGTGGGTCAAAGTTTATACATGATATAATAGAGATACATTTGTTTTTTTTTCCGCAACCAATTTCTACTCCAGTACTTTTATGTCCTGTACAAGGCTGTACAAGAAGTCCTGTCATAAAGGTCAATGATTCGGCGTGAAACAGCAAAGCACGTCACGGACTGTTACTTCTGTCTCGTAAAAATTGAAGGGTTTTCATAAAGAAATAAACACTAAGTAATGTATCCAGATATTCCATCTGCAAGCAAACTGTTGAAAAGAACTGATTTTGAGCTTCCAACTCCAATGCATTCTAATTTTTATGTAAATTCCACGGACGAGGAAGATATAAACGATGTTTTGAATGTGTCATTTTCAAGTGATGTGACGTATGTTCCTTCTGACGAACAACATCTCATTACTCAATTAGATTGAATGATTTGATAGGGGATTTGGGTTTAACCAAAGAAAAATCACAAATCTTGGGATCTCGATTAAAAGAATTGAATATTTTACATTGCACTACAAGAATCTCTGTACTGAAGAATCGTCACGAAAAATTCAGTTCATTTTACAATGTTGAAAGAAATTTCTGTTCCTGTACTGATGTAAATCAACTTTTGTATGAAATGAGTATTGAATATAACTCTGCAGAATGGCTTATCGACTCGTCGAAAACAAGTCTCAAAGCCGTTTTACTTTATAATGGTAATTCGAAGCAATCAATTCCAATGGCTCATTCTACAAAAACCGAAAAGAAACGTATGATTGTATGTTAACTATATTAAATTTCATTCAATATTCAAATCATCTTTGGCAAATCTGTGGTAACCTTAAGGTTATTTCTGTTAGAGGTTACACTCGGTAGTGGGCATTACTCCGATGCATACTAGTGTGTGTAGATATAGTATAAAATAAGATGGAATAAGATGCGTAGAATACTCCAGGATATATATGTTAAAAGTGTGTAATGAATAAACTAATTAAAAGAAACTGAATTTGTTTTAATCATGTTTTAATACTTAATAAAAACACATGACATGGCGCTGACGATAGCAATTTTAGAAATGGAGGAGCCAAAGAACAAGAAACAACTGCAAACTATATTGGGTATGGTAACATACATCAACAAGTTTTTGCCAAACCTAACAGATGTTACATAACACAGGCCAACAAAATAAAAAAAAATTTTTGGTGCCTGAGATCTAAGAACCGAGTTTAGATATACGTAATGTGCTGATTCTAAAACTGGCAGCAGATTTTTCTATCAGCTCTAGTTTTTGAGGTAGAGACTAATTGAATTTAGTTCTAATAAAAGGCGAAAATAAATAAATCATCTCTTTAAAATTCAAAATAGAAATTTGGTATTTAAAACTAGGATCTAATCAGCCAAATATACCTGAAATTGTCCGTCAACAAATATTCCTAGAACTGGTTAACCCGCATTACTTAATTCTATGAATTTTATTAGCTATTGTATATTTGGAATTCCCTATGATCCGATCTCCCCATACCTGCTCAACCCCGACTAATTGGTGTTGGAAACATAGTACCTGTAGTCTACCTTTATCCTTCTCGACTTAGTCGATTGTGTAGTTTTGGCAAATAAAGTTGTGTCATAATTTTGTGTACATTTTCGTCGTGTTATAGTGTTAAAACTAAAACAATGGCATCCACAAGCAGGCGTAGCTGTGTAAACCATCCAGATGTTTTTTGTTATGTATGTGGCGAATACACGGTGAAAGTAAATAGAAAAACTATTTCTGAATTTGTGAAAAGGTCTTATCTTGTCTATTTTGGCGTTCATTTGGGAGATCAAGATAAATCTTGGGCTCCACATGTGGTGAACATTTGCGACAGTGGACAATTGGAAACAGAAAGTGCCTGAAATTTGGTGTACCAATGGTTTGGAGGGAACCACGTAACCATTATGATGACTGCTATTTTTGTCTCGTTAATATTAAAGGCATAAATAGGAACAATCGACATAAATGGACATATCCTGATCTAGATTCTGCAAGAAGACCTGTACCGCACTCTAATGAAATACCCGTTCCAACCTTCAGCAATCTCCCTGATATCCCGGAAGATGATACAGAAACATCAACGTCTGATGAAGTTCAAAGAATGCAATCAGAAAACGACAGTGACTTTGAAGCAGATTTAACAACTCCTCAGTGTTTTAATCAACAAGAACTGAACGATCTCATGAGAGACCTATACCTCTCAAAGGAGTGTGCTGAATTACTGGCATCCAGATTAAAAGAAAAGAACCTTCTTTATTCAGGCACTAATGTTACATTTTATCGTAAGAGAGAAATGGATCTGCTGCCTTTTTTCAATCAGGAAAATAAGCTGGTATTCTGTAACGATATAAAAGGAGTCTTAGAAAAAATGAGTTTGCCATATTATACTTCAGACGAGTGGCGCCTTTTCATTGACAGTTCAAAACGTAGTTTAAAATGTGTCCTTTTACATAACGGTAACAAATATGCCTCAATTCCTATTGGACATTCTACTACCATGAAAGAGGAGTATAAAACAATAGCACAAGTTTTGAAACAAATTAAATACGAAGAACATCAGTGGGCAATTTGTGTTGATTTGAAAATGGTGAACTTTCTCCTTGGACAGCAAAGTGGATATACAAAATACCCCTGTTTTGTATGTCTTTGGGACAGCAGAGCTAAAGATCAGCACTGGGTTAAGAGAAATTGGCCTTTAAGAGATACATGGTTCAAGGAAAACAAAACGTAGTGAATGAGCCTTTGGTTACGAGAGAAAAAATCTTACTACCACCCTTGCATATCAAGTTGGGGCTTATGAAGCAGTTTGTGAAAGCGTTAGATCGAGGTGGAAATTGTTTTGGGTACTTGTCACGTAAGTTTCCTGGGATTAGCACGGATAAACTAAAAGCTGGTATATTTGATGGTCCTCAAATAAGGCAACTTATTAAAGATTCACAGTTCACCACATCAATGAATGAGACTGAATCTAACGCTTGGGGTTCATTTGTTCAAATAGTTCAAAAGTTTCTTGGAAATCACAAAGCAGACAATTACATAGAATTAGTAGAAACTATGCTTTCAAATTTTCATATTCTCGGTTGTAACATGAGTATAAAAGTTCACTACCTCCACAGCCACCTAGATCGCTTTCCAGAAAATTTAGGTGACTATAGTGAAGAACAGGGAGAAAGATTCCATCAGGATATTAAAACTATGGAAGATCGATATCAAGGACGATGGGATAACCACATGATAGCCGACTACTGTTGGAGCCTTCAGCGAGACTGCCCCAGTAAACTCCAAGCTAGACAGTCGTATAAACGAAAATTTGTAGGTGATAGTGACTAATATCAATATGAATGTATGTTAATCTACTTTTTATAATAAATATTTAATATATGTGTTTTTTCTTACTGGCAATACTCATAGTTATAACGTAAAATATATATAGAGGTTAAAAATCAGTAAATAATTCCTATTTTAAAAACTATATCTGATAGACAAAATCTGATGGCTATTTCGGATTCTCCATCCAAAAATTACCCAGGAACAGTTAAAAAATCACCGGCACCAAAATGTGTGTTGGCTTGTGTAATCAATGCGACAATTGCTGAAGAAGAATTCAGAATTTGTTTGGACTGAAAATCATAAATGTGATTTTCGAAAACTGAAAAATTTGTTAACTAATACACCTGTTCTAAGGTTTTATAATATTAAAAAGCCTATTATGTTATCTGTAGATAGTAGTAGTTTGGGTTTAGGAGCTGTATTGTTGCAGGGCAATTTCCCAATTGCATATGCTTCAAAAGCATTAACACAAAGTCAAAGATTATGGGCTCAAATTGAAAAGGAATTGCTTGCTATTGTGCATGGTTGTGAGAGGTTTCATCAGTATATTTTTGGCAAGACGTTAACTGTTGAAACGGATCACAAACCTTTAGTAAATATTTTTAACACGTCCTTTAATGATACTCCACTTAGACTGCAAAGACTGAAATTGCGATTGCAACCTTATGATCTATTTATCAAATATAAGCCAGGAAAAGACTTGTTTTTGGCAGATGCAATGTCTCGGAGCAATACAAAAACTAGTAATAACTCCACTGAATTAGAAAATGCGCTAAGAAGCTCATGTAGATATGATTGCTAATAGTATGTCTTTTTCTGAAAAAAAGTTAAAGTTGTTTAAGCAGGCAACTGTACAAGATAAAGAATTAGCTATTATAAAGAATTATATTCAAAATAGTTGGCCAAACATAGATCTAATGATCGAAATATTAATGCTATTATGCCAACTCGTGAAACCTTTAAAAATAATGCATTTGCAGATGTCAAGTCACATTCGGAAAGATGACAGTCAGTTTATAAATGTTATCAAGATCAAAGAAATAATTCAAAGTTAAATGATTTTGCAAAAGGGGAAACTGTATTTGTTCGGGATAGTGTTCATGATATGACACCTGCAAAAGTAGTAGGTACGACAGATAGACCTAGAAGCTATAGAGTATTATTATCTAATGGTAAACAAATAGAAAGGAACCGAGTGAGTTTCTATAAAGCACCATCTAATGCAATTGATTATAATGTAGAATTAGAGCCACTTTATGGGCAGAATCAGCAAGTCGAAGATAAGACAGTGACGTCGGATGATTCTGTACTGCAATGTACTACTGGTGTAAAAACTAGTAGATCTAGTAGAACCATTAGAAAGCCTCAATATCTTACTGATTATGTATAAACATAAAATAAAGAAAGGGGTATGTCAGAGGTTACACTCGGTAGAGGGCATTACTCTGATGCATACTAGTGTGTGTAGATATAGTATAAAATAAGATGGAATAAGACGCGTAGAATACTCCAGGATATATATGTTAAAAGTGTGTAATGAATAAACTAATTAAAGGAAACTGAATGTGTTTTAATCATGTTTTAATACTTAATAAAAACACATGACAATTTCCTTATTATTTGGACTGTAAGGAGTGTTGTTTTTGTGTCTGTGGGATAGCTGAGTAGTTCAGCATCATTACCAAATAGCTACATGAAATTTCGAAATTCAATATGGAGGTCGACGAGCACGGCTGATCATGACACCTTGAATATCACGTTAGGTTGAGTTAAATGTTACAATAAACGTCAATATTGAAGGTTGAAAGACCATCTGATGTTTTATTAACGTTGGCAGACGCACGAAAATTCAGTTGGGGGTTATGAACTATCGAAACCATTAATCAGTTTCAGTTAGCGATGACACAATGTCAGAACTAGACAGAATAGTGTCAGTCATGCGGAGTAAAGGTCAAATTTTGACAGGCGATAAGTTTGGAGTAATCAAAGAATGGCAGCCATGAACTAGCACAGATTCTGGAGAATTTAATATAAAATTTGAGTTGTTAGTGAATTCTAATTTGGTGATTCTACTCACTCAACACATTTAATAAGAATTGATTAAACAGTTTGTCAAAGCACTAGAAAAACATGGCAACTGTTTTAAATACTTAAGGGATAAGTTTCCAAAGCTGTATAATGCGAAAGTTCGGGATGGAATATTTGTTGATCCACAAGTTAGGAAGCTGATTAAAGATAAAAATTTTGGACATGTCATGAATGATTTAGAGCTGGCAGCATGGTCTTCTTTTAAAAATCTTCGCTAATATTTTCTGGGAAATCAAAAGAGTGCAAACTATTAAGATATCGTGGCTAATTTGGTAGGACACTATAAACATTTAGGGTGCCGAATGTTGCGCAAAGTTCATTTTTTGCATTCACATTTGGATTTATTTCCTGCTAATTTAGGAAAGTGATGAATAAAGGGAAAGGTTCCATCAAGAGAACGTGGGAAGTGGAAACGAAAGTGCCACGCTACGGGGACTACGGTTCCATGTTTTGTAGGCTATTTTTCATGTCCCCGATGAAAGAGCGAAAGCCCGAAAATAATTTTTGAAAATTTTCGGACGTGTAGAAAATCACTCTGAATCAATTTTTTCCCTGCAAGGAGGACGTGTAGACCGTTAAATTCCTCTATAGCCTACATGAAATTTCGAAATTCAATATGAAGGTCGACGAGCACAGCTGACCATGACACGCTGAATATCACGTTAGGTTGAGTTAAATGTAAACGTCAATATTGAAGAGTGTAAGACCATCTGACGTTTTATTAACGATGGCAGGCGCACGAAAATTCAGTTGCAGGTTATGAACTATCGAAACCATTAATCAATTTCAGTTCGCAATGACACAATGTCAGAACTAGACAGAATAGTGACAGTCATGCAGAGTAAAGGTTGAATTTTGACAGGCGATAAGTTTGGAGTAATCACGTTTAGAAGAAAGATCGATTACACGGGCTTTGTCGTAAATTAAGGTTGAAGGAATTGAAACCACAAGGTCAGTAACTACACATAATCCTACAAGATTCAGAAATTACAGTCTTCAACTTTTGCAGGTTTCGTTTGTTAAATACTGGAAATATCCAAATAGACTGGGAGACTCAAATACGAAAGCACTAAAGAATATATTAAATGGTATTAATGTCAACGATCACGAATTTAGCGTTTATTCGAAGAAAAAAATCAGGTTTTTTCAATTTTTCGCTATGCAATCCTTAATTTGACATATCTGTATGTAATTAAGCTTAAGTGTAAGAATATCCTCATCAATAGGTGATGAAACTTGCTGGCAAACGTCATAATTCAGTGGTATAATAGTGTCGGTCGTACAAACGACGTGTTATGTCATCTCATAAATGTTGTGAACTGATAGGACAAACTACTGAAAACATCAAACAAGTAACGGTCGTCAGATGTGCTGTGGATTCGAAAGAATATCGAGGAAGGATCATCGATCAACTGTCAAGCTTTAACGTTAAAAAGCCGGCAAATTTTGGACAGTTTGGAAATGAACAGTGTATTTATTTTCTGATGGCCTGAGAATGTAAGCGAAGCCATAAAATGGGAACGATGTTTTCGTTGTTTTTTTCTTTTGATGAATGAATGCTCTAAATTTATAAAGTTCATTAGCTTCTGTCAAACAGTTACATAGGCGCTAACAGCAGACACGATATGAATATGTAATGGTAAAGAAAAGAAAAAATGCCGAGTTCAATGTGGTTTTTGATTGATGAAATGTGACACCTATTAGATATGTACTATAGTTATTATCAATTATTGCTGTTGTATGGTTCTTTTCTCTATGTATTTATCCTGTGCGGTAGGCATATAATAAAATATATCCCATCCTTCTCTAAGTATAGGAATAGCATAACGAGCTTTCTATATTATAAAAATGGTCCTTAATGAAAAAAAATTACACACAATTGCCATATTTACTTATTCCAACAAGAACATTTAATTTGACAATTACGTCTCATAACAGATTTTTTGCAGTTTATAAAACGTCAACTAATTTCTGATGCAATGTCAGTTTATGAAAAAGTTTAAATACGACGTATATACAGGGTACGTCAAACGTTTAGAAAATTATACATTGTAAAGAGCATTATTGCAATGCTCGCGTTTTATAAGAAATTATGATAAAGCTGTAAGCGGTTGCAAAAAGTCGGATTCAAGCTGGAAGAGATTGAAAAATCCAACTAGTTCTTGACACTAATTAAACATGTAAATATTTGTTATGTTAAGATTTTTGTAATTACCTACTTCCTTTTATAACTTATGTATAACAAATTTCTAAATACAATGTTATTGTTTATCTACTAGCTGAGTATGATTATAATTCTAAAACTAGACGGGGTAGAATAATTTGGTTTTTGGTTATGCTACCAGTTAAAGACTGTAAGACCTGCAATCCCATTTTTAGAACAGTTATTAAAAAAAAATGTAAAATTGTCTGCCAATGTTATTAAAACCTGTACTTTCTTCTAAAGCTGAAATTATCTATAGATGACTAATGTGTTAGAGTCAACATCCCTAAAACATGGTACACAGGCCGATTGCGGGGTCATAAATGTTTGATATTTTAATGTCAATGAAACTTTATAAACACTTCCTATCATAACAGTTTCAATGATCTATCAGCAAAGCTCGCAGCATGACCAACTACATCGTTTCGGTAGTAAAGTGTATTTTTTGTTGATTAAAGCTGGATTGCCACAGTGCGGCTGCTCTGCGATATAAAATATTGATGACGTCAAAATGGTAAAAGGGAATTCGAAACGACGGCAGATTTCGGAATCTATTTCCGGCAACGCGGGACGTAATTTACTTTGAAGTCGGGTCCGTGCAGTCCGGGGGTGATATTCCGGTGTCGGGTGAGTCCGGGACGACCGACCGCCAAGGCTAAAGTGGGATTAGTGAAGCTAGAGCCAATCAAGGCTGACTGAGGGAAACCGTACCGAACAACCCTGCACGTCACTCCCGTGCCTCTGTGCTTTCCCTTCGAGAGGGAGAGGAAACCGCACACGAATAACTGCAACATATATAACAAGGAGGAAACGCCGATTCATTCACTTATGAAGAAATCCGGGTAAGGTATATAATTGGACTGGGATTACTTGGAAACTCTAGTTTGTAGTTAGAGAGGAATATACATTTCTGAAGAAGTATGCATCGTATTATTATACAGGATGTAATGCACATAATATGCATTCTTGCAGGAAATATAATAATTTGTAAGACATTGCTAACACGTTGGTCGCCATGATTTCTCAAATTACTTATATAATAATTCAGTGGATTCAAAATATGTTAAAATGTCTAGTCATTTGCTAGATTCTATTTATAGATATGTACGTGTTTGTTACACTATATTTTGTATTTACATAACCTAAATAACGCGTAGACTCGTAGTACGGGTCAAAAAACTAAACAACATAGGGGAGAAGCGGGCAAAGTGACATAGGCGGGCAAAATGACTTTTTCCTGTTTGAGGCAATCTAATAACTTTAAAAACGCCAAACTATAATTATTATTTGCAAAGATTGGCAATTCGTTGCTGTGTGTAGTGGAAGTTCACTAGGCTCACAACAAATGGAGGTAGTGTAGTGTTTGTGTTTATCAGGCATAACATTGTAATGTAAGTAATATTTTGAGACAATATTTAACTATTAAATATTACTTTTTATGCTATTTTCGAGATGTTCGCATAATAATGTGATTGTAGACTGCATGATGCTTGAATAGTTTTTGATTTTGTATTCGCTTTTCAAGTTTTCTCAGGATGAATTGTCAAAAGCTACGAGACGGGCAAGACGACACATCTCGGTAGCGGGCAATTTGAAACACTATGTCATCTTGCCCGTCCTTTTTATAATGTTGGAATCAAATGATAATTTTATTTCAGTATGGTTTATTCGTATAAGAGGAAGACGAATAGGGGAACTTGGAATGAGGCAGATATGGGGATAGCTCTAGAAGCTGTCCACAAGGGAGAAGGGGGCTGGTTAAAGGCGAGTAAAACGTTCAATGTACCGACTGCCACTTTATGTCGCCGTGGTCTCAAGAAGAACAAAATTGCTGTTAATATCGAAAAAACTCCTCGGGTCGTTTGAATCTGTACTAAACAAAGAGGCAGAAAGTGCAATGGTCAATCATATTCTAAGACTTAGAATCTCGTCTCTTTGTGTTAACAACAACAGACGTGGGAAAGCTTGCATATAAAGTAGCGGAAAATATGAAAATAAAATACCTTTTTAATAAGGAACTTAAGATGGCAGGAAAAGGATGGCTACATGGTTTTGGTATCGATCACGTCAGACCTAATTCAGAGCAAAAAGCTTTATTAATCTTAGATGGTCATTCAAGCCATAAGAGCTACGAAGCCTTAGAATTGGCTAAGATGAATTCAATTGTTCTTCTTTGTTTACCGGCACACTGCACACACCATATCCAACCACTGGACGTAGCCTCTTTTGGCCCTCTGCATAAGTATTACAATCATGCTGTCACTCAGTGGTTGAGAGAAAATCCTGGTCGTACGGTCAATATTTATCAAGTGTCCAAACTTTTCAGTGAGGCATACGAGAAAACGGCGACACTTGAAATCGCATCGAGTGGTTTCCGTGCAACGGGAATATCGCCGTTTCACGCTAATATGTTTTCCGACCATATGTTTTTACCTAGTTTAACAATACATACACCCGAGGCCGTTACTGTTACTGAAAACGAAACTTTAAATGAAAATTTAGAAGATACCCAAGAGCCCGAAAATTCCAGAACACAAGCACTCATTATTTTTGAATCTACAAAGGAAGATCAAGAAAGTGCTACAGCAAATATATCTCCAACAGAGCCACTTGACCGCCCAGATCAAGGGACGACATTCACAAAATTTTAACGGAAACATGTCCATTTCCTCAAAGTAATGTAAGAAACACTACTAAACGCAAGACTGGCAGCTACCAAGATGTATTAACCGAAAGCCCGTACCTTCAAAGCCTTCGTGACAAAGAAAATGAAAAGGACCAGCAACAGAGCAACAACAAAAAATGATGTCAAAAGAAAGCTTGTGGAAGATAAACTTAATGGAGACGAACGTGAAAAGAAGCAGCAACAGCAGAGAAAGAGCCAAAGAAATGTGGTTAAAAGGAAACTTGTTGAAGATGAATCAAGTGGAGAAGAAAATCCCTTTAGACTTGACGATGACGAAGAAGACTGTGCTTGTCCTTATTGCAATGGCTTGTTCAGTCGATCAATATCAAAATAATGGTGGCTAGGATGTCAACTTTGCCAAAAGTGGTGTCATGTCGAATGCGCAGGTCTATCTAGAAAAGCGAAAAGTTTTATTTGTGAGCTGTGCCAGGCTTAGCAACCTTCTTCAAACTATGCATTTTTCAACTTTATTATTATTATTATATTTATTATTCGACATTATATTAGATTTACTATGTCATTTTGCCCGACCCGGGTGGGCAAGATGGTTTTTTGGCAAAGAATAAGTTTTGGTTATTAATAATAAAGTTTTTAATGAAAATGGTTGTTTTATTGTCAAACATATGAGAAAACATTGGTGACTATCAGTATCAATCAAGCATTTTGCTTTATCACTTTATTTCTTTAAGTAATCTGGAAAATAAACTAAGTATGTCATCTTACCCTCCTCTCCCCTAAATAGTGGAAGAGACATTGTGGTGACGATTTGGGCAGAAAACCAAGAAATGAATTAAGGAAAGAATCAGTAATATAAGAAATATGATAAATATAAAACAAAAGTGAATGTAGGAACTTTTAATATTAGAGGTATGAGCAACAACAAAAAAAAATGAGGTGTGGCCACCACACGACTTTCTTATACGTATGAAAGTGTTACTTCCGGTCCGAATTTTGAAATTTCATTTATACAAAAAATATTCCAAATCCAACTCTAAATACTTTTGTACTCTTCATAAATATATATAGAATGCATAATTTACGACATATTTGCAAAAAATCGCTTTTCGATAAGAGTAAAAGTGGTACTTCCGGTCTGAATTTTGAAATTTTTTTTATACAAAAGATATTTAAAAGTATGTTCTAAATACTTTTATACTCTTAATGTACTTGCCTAGAAAGCATGACTTGCGAGATATTCGCAAAAAACTGATTTTCGATAAGAGTAAAAGACCTACTTCCGGTAGGAATTTCGAAAAACTTTATTAAAACAATTTTTCTCAAATTTAATTTTGAGTACATTTGAATTCTTTATAAATTTGTTTAAACTTAGTAATTGACGAAATATTTGCAAAATTCGATTTTTTCACTGAAGTAAACTACTACTTCCGGTCTGCCGATTTTGCTCAAAATCTAATCAGTTCTCAAGAGGGAGATTATATTCGTAAATACAAAATTTGGAATTGATATCTGCAGCGGTTTGACCGCTATCGTGGTCACACACAGACACACACACACACAGACACACAGACACACAGACATTTTTTAAAAACCACTTTTTTGGTATCAGGGGACCTCAAAACGTGGACATCTGCAAAAATCTCGAGGTCGAAAATTTTCATCATCACAATACTTCCTTATACTACGTATAAGAAAGTAAAAAGGAGTTGGAAGAAGAATTAACAAACAATAATTGTAAGTATACTAAGTATAACCGAAGCAAAGAAGAAAGGTTGAGGTTATTATGATATGACTGGTGGTATTTGAGTTTGGTATAGCGGCGTAGATTCGAACCTGCATGCACAACCAGGAGTAGCCTGTTTGACTAAGAAAGAATATGTAAACTATGTTACTGGTTGGTCTTTTATTTAGGATGGAGGGCATGAACATAGACAATCAGGCCTTAAGTATGGTCCAGGAGAAAATGATAATAAAAGAAAGAAGGGCAAATCGATAATAACAAGTGACTTTAATGGTAGAGTGGAAGATGAAGAAACAATAGATACACTGGGAAAGTTTGGAGAAAACATCAGAAATTGCAATGGCAAAAGAATAATAGAATTTTGTATATTAAACAACCTGGTCCCATGAAACTCTTCCAACACAAGACAAGAAAAGTTGCGCCTGGATATTATATCTGACTTAAAAATATGAGTTGCTATAACTATAATTAATGGAAAAGAGTTACTTCTATTTTCCTTTTACAAATAAGTAATTTTTATTTAAATTTTAAAACTCATGAGAAGTTTGGATGTTCATGAATTAACAATAATATAAAAAATATCGCAGACGCTGTGTGTCAAAAATTGTTTAAACGTTAAACTTAGACTTATAGCTTCAGTTTAAAGGAAAGTAAGTATGTACATGAATTTAAGTCCGAAATGAAATATTTAAAATTGGAATTAATAGATATGATCTATGTTTTGGGGAAAGTGATTGTTTGCCGGCACAAAGATATACAACCAAGAATATCCAAATATGGGACAGCCATCAATGAGTGCTTTTCAAAAATTGTTAACTATTTGAAGAAACTGGCAGTACTCCGTATGAAAAAGGAGCCGTGTTACTGCTGGTGTAGAAAACGCAGATACACAAAAGGTTATTTTGTTATACCTTGAAGAAAATCCTCATACAAGTGTGCGTAAACTTTCTAGAGTCCTTGATGTTAGCAAAAACATTATTAAGAGAACCTTCTTCATGATATTGCGAAAGTTATAGAAGTTTTCAATAACGTACATTTAAATACTTGTATTGACGGTTTGCTTTTCAAGTGAAGTTATAAATCTAAGAATGACTTCTTCAATTTTAAAGTAATTTAAAAGTTAGTCTAAGTATTGCGATAAACAATTTCATGACACAGAGCGACTACGATATTTTAACTATTGTTAATTCATGAGCTTCCAAACTTTTCATTTTATGAGTTTTAAAATTTTAATAAAAATTACTTATTTGTAAAAAGAAAATATTAGATATGTAATATGGGATTAGAAGTAACTCTTTTCGATTAATTTTACTTATGCTATGTGTAATTAAGTCATGGTAACTCATATTTTTAAATCGTAAACGGGTTTATTCAGATATACCGTACCTTCAAATACTTTCTTCATTAGAGATGTCCCATGCTTTTTTTTAATGGTTGGTGGCTTAGTATGTACACCAACATTGATTACTTAAAAAAATAAATAACACCCTACTCTAATGAGGAAAATATTTGATGGCACGGTATATAGGCATATAAATATACAGGGTGTTACATTTAATTTTTTTTTAGAATTTCTAACTTTAACGAAAGGTATGTAATTCTAAAGAACATGCGTAGATGTGTCGAAATAAACATTAATTTCACAATAATAGGTATTTCACCGTCAATCGTTATTTCACAGCAACTTTTCAAGTGTTGTACAATTTTTAACGAAAAATCGCCATATCTCAGAAACAACTGAAAATCAACAAATACAAGTTCATACAATTTAATCAGCCCTTCAATCATAAATTGTAAAAAAAAAGCATAAGTTTGTGTTGGTTATATTTTCAAATTTTAGAGCTTATGATTATCTACAATTTTTATATTAAAAATTATTCGCTATCTACATTATTACGTATCAATAATGGACTTTACCACTACGCTGGGGCACCCGCACCACAAATACAAAAAACAACAATTCACAAATATGTTCCAGTACCTTACATCCCAAACCTTTCCGAAAAATTAAATAAAATACTAATACCATATGACATAAAAGTAGCACACACAAACTACAATAACCTAAAGTACCTATACACCCCCCTTAAAGACAAAATCCCTAATTTAAAAAAAACACATAGTTTACAAAATACCATGTAATGATTGTAACGGAATATATATAGGACAGACACAACAGTATTTAAAGGACAGAATAGATGGACACAAATTTTCGAATAACAGTACTGCACTTAAGAAACATATAAGTAAAACAAATCACACTTTTAACTATTCAGAAACTGCAATCATAACCACTGAAAAAAACACTAAAGCTCGCAACATTTAGAAAACATCCACATACAAAAACATAAAAACGCAATAATCGATAGAACAGACATTAATAACCTATCCAATATATATTTCCCTACTTTATAACAAATACATGGACAACACTGTGTTTTCCTTAAACATACGAATTTTTAAGATAAAAATACAAAAACAAACAAAATAAAAACATCCACACATAGAACTCGTGAAATACAAACATAAGTAAAAATACACATATAGACATATATTTTAAAGCACCGAGCAATAGAAATACACACAGAATTAGTAAAGTAATTGAATTATCGAAGACAGATAGAATAAAAATGTGTACGTACATACCTCTACTTAGTCAAAATAAAAAATAAAAAAGAAAAGAATTAGATTTAATATGCAGGTGGGAAAATCTATAAAGAAATCCACTGGAAAAACAATGCTAAATACATTTTACTTCACATTTTATTACACATACAAGTAAGTTATTTTACTATTTTACTGTTTTACATTTTAATCTGATATATTTAAATTGTGTTACAGTTATATATTTTTGAAAAAGATATAAATAATATCGAAACGTTAAAAACCATTGTTTGCTTTTCTTCCATAACCAAACCTTATTCAAATACAGGGCCACTACACCCATGATTTCGAAGTAAATTATTTAAATAACGGCCAAGAAAATAAAAAGGATAAGGAAAAAAAACCTTTACCTTCTTAAATAATATATATAAAATATATTAAAATTCTTTGCCAAATATACAAATGTATTGAAAAAATGAATATCTTCTTGGTAGTAGTGGCATAATGATGAGCAAAAATAATAACAATATGACAAGTGGTTGTCATTTAGAAAACATTGACAAATATAGAATGTAAATCAAATATGTGTGAATGAAAATGTAAAGAATAAGCATAGGACAATCTGTATTACTTAAGCAGTTCCATTAAAGGGTCTAGGTGTACCATAAACTGTTCAATTAATGTAATTATATAAATAATAAAGATGCAACTATGTAATTAAAAGAATTACGAGTAGAGTTGTTGATATTATGACAAAATAGAATGTAAAATCAGTCATGTATAAATGAAAATGTAAGCAAATAAGCATAAGACAACCGGTATTACTCATGCAGTCCCATCAAATGGTTTAGGTTTACCTAAGACATGTACATTTGATAGAAAATACATAAACAATAAACGATGCAACTATGTTATGTATGTGTCAAGATGTGTTTGTAGCTACATACATATATATTTCTACCTTGTTTGAAAGAAACTAAGTTAAGACATAATAAAAATAGCTACTATCACCATAGAGAAACTCGCATAAGGATTGTGTATGCTTATGTTTAACATAAGTATTGACAAATATAACATTACACTAATGAAAAGAATTCATATTCATTAAAACATATATTAGAATGATAATAAAATTTATCAGTCCTCAAAATTAGCACATAAAAGAAGTGAAACTATTTGCAGTGTACAGTAATTTATTTAGTAAGAAGTTTAAAATATTGATTTTTTTCCAAATTGACAGTAAGTGGTTTAATTTCAATGAAAAATTAAACACTTGCTCGCTATCGAAATTCCCAAATCAAAATTAAATTTTTAACGACCATCTATGCGATGTTAATCCGTTGCGAATGTGCATTTTAATTTATAATTCGCCGTTAACAGTATCGAAATCTACCTGTGGAATATCATTTAGGGCGTTTTCTTTTTTTTTTTTTCATTCGAATTGTCTGCAGGAAAAACTGAATACGGCGTAACGGGATCAGCGATCCCGAATTTTCCCAGAACTGAATGTATCGAAAATCCATTAAGGTTAAACGCGGTGTTAATTTAAGTGTAAGCTCCGGGAATCGGCCAAAATTGAAATAAAAATCCGTCCGGATTTAAATAACAAGCCACGTAATGTAGGTGCGGATAAAAGGCTGCAAATTCTATGGAAAAGAATTATGCCATTCGAAATTTTTATTGTCTTTTGAAAACGTCAAACGTTATCTTCAGGAAAGTCGAAAATAATTCTGAATTTACTTGTGAACGATTGCAGTTTGTACAAAGTAATTTCTTGAAATAGACACTTTACAAATGCTACATTTTGAGAATAAAAATTTTAAAGAAGCAAATTGGAATGTCGACCAACTAACAAATGATTTTTTTTTATAAATCTCTACTAATGCACTTCAGTCATATAAACCAATAATATAAATGCATGTAACTTAAGGCTGTGGGTTGACCGCCGGAAGTCTTGCCCGTATGAACTGAGAGTTCCGCCGGGGCGGAATCTTTACGATTGTAGTAACGTGTCCGCCGATAAAGGCTGTGTTTTATGTAGAACGGTGGAATGGGCGTATTTCTGTTGTTGATTTCTGCTGGTCGACGGCATGTTACTATATTACATGAAAATTCCGCCGTTGTCGCAATGGTCATGATCATAACCTAGTTTTATTTATTAACATGCATGTGAATCTGCATCACAGACTACATGTAGACAAAGAAATTTATTAACTGAGTAATGGATTCAAATGGGAAATTATTAGACCACATTTTAGCAATATTAAACTTTGGTATATTATATGAATAGAATGTTATTTGGGTTACTTTGTGATTATGATTTGCAAACAGAATTATTTAAATTACTTTTGTCCACGACTGTATGATAATATATATCCTATTCGTTTGATTTGTCAATTATAATGATGTACGTAATGATAGCTGAATCCGAAAACTAAGGTTAACGTTTTTTTACGGAACAGTTTTTGAGATATTGTGATTTTTTCATTTTTTAACCTTTTCCCACTTTAAAAACCATGTCTCAAGATTGAAGTGTCCGATTTGGCCGTTCGTGGTAGCAGTTCAAAATATAACGATGAAAATAGTCGGGATTTTAAAAAAGGTTAAATTTTTAAACTCATTCTGTGGCCACAGAAAAATAAAAATCAATGAAAAACGTCCGTTTTTTTTTTATGAACGTAAAGCTGTCACTTTTACGTAAAAATGACACCAATCTCAAGAAAAATTAATAAATCCAAATCCCATATTTTCTGAATATATTTGTCATTTTTTCGACAATTTATTGAGTTTAATCGCTTCAATGTGCATATTAATAAGTTGGTTAAAATAAAACAACACAATTTAGATGGAAAAAAGCATAAAAAAAACCACCAATGTGTATTGGAATATTATAGAATAATTTTGGCTCTTGCTTTGTCTTCGGTTGATTTTGGGGCCCGTTCCTCTAGCATTTCTTCATCCCAAAATGTAATAATTTCCTCGTGGCTTGGGCTTTTATTGTTCCCAAGAAAATTGTTAATAACGAGAACAAATAAATACCGAGCCTCGTTTTCAACGGGTGTTAAATATGTTGGAAACTCTGTGCTTATGAACAATTTTTTTATGTGTGAACAATTATGTTTGCTGCTGAAAGATGCGGGAGGAAAATACTTGGCTTTCCTTGTCTACGGCCATCAAAAATTTTTTAATGAGACCAAGTTTAATGTACAGGACTGGAAAAATTACATTTTTCTGTTGGTCATATTTTAAGTCATCTTTTTAATATATAATTCCTAGACTAAAGCAGCTATTTAAAACAAGATTTCCAGAACAACGTGTTTTAAAAAATGTAAAACACAAAACAACAGTTTTTAATATTTTACGAGACCACAATACACAAGATGTGAAACCACCAAAGATGGATCCATTCGCTCTTGAAATTACACAATTTAATAGATGGTATTCCACCTGTGCCAAGTACGGATATTATTGTATATTTCGTTTTAATACATATTTATTACACTAAGGACCAAATGACAGTGTTCAAGAGTCTCACCGCTGACATTTATTAACAACTTATTTATTTCATGTGGAAAAGTACGTGTTTTTGATTAGGTGAAACATTTATAAGAAGTTAACTTAAACTCAATGGATGTGTAGTGCATTATTGTGAAATGTGAATCAATACTTTCGGCTCACTCTACATGCATGGCTGATAACAGCCGAACATTGTAGTTATGTTGGTGCATTATTATTTGTAGTAGGTATACAAAAAAAAAAAAGAAAGCCACTCATGCATTGATTAAGGTTTAATTATTTAAACTTGTATTTAAATTTACAATAGCTAAAAAAATAATCAGCGGATTGTTTAATAAGATTTATTTATTAGAATAGTTTCACTTAATCATTAGATTAGATTAGATTACGTATATTTTATTATAATAAAAATTACAATAATGATCAATAAATATATAAAGGTCAATAAATGTATATCATAGAACATTCAAACAATAATACAACACACACATTGTATATTACGAAGGGAACTAACATGTGTCTCCACAAAAGATTATACCATAGGGCAGTCCATGAATTCCTTCACGCTATAGAAGGCGCCATCCATTAGATAGCTTTTCAATTTTCCCACAAATTTCCTAGTTGTTAGACATTTCATTGCTTGCGGAATGTGGTTGAATATTTTAACACCCCAATAGTCCGTTAACCTTTGGGTAGCTTGCACTCTGTGGTATGGTATTCGAAGGTCCGTTCCATGACGCGTATTATATCATAGCTGTCGTCATTCCAACTAAAGAACTCCCGGTTTACATAATGTATATATTTTGCAACGGTAAGTATATAGGTATACACTTGGCCATAGTTAGTATCTTCTCACTCTTAAAAAATTGCCTACATGTTTGGCCAGCTCTCAGATTACACAGGGCCCTCATTGCCCGTTTTTGAAGCAGAAGGATACGTCCAGCCTCGGATGACAACCCCCAGAACTGGATCCCATAAGTCGCGACGCCGTGGAAGTTCGCAAAATAAGCCATCTTCGCGGCCTGATGAGTAGACACGGCCCTTATTCGCCGAATACTGTATACTGAAGCAGTGAGTCTCCCTGCCAAATCATTTATGTGGTTGGACCATGTCAGTCTGCTATACACAAAGAATCCCAATAGCTTGATACTGGAGTCATTATCATTTCCGTTTAATGAGAAGTCAAGATGTTGTGTCTTATTTATATTTAGTTGTAGCTTGTTTGCTGTTAACCAGTTTTCCGCTTCTCTCACCACTACTTCTGTTCTCTCCAGTAGTTTACTCTTGGTGCCCTCCCTGATTACGAGAGACGTGTCATCAGCATAGAGACAGATCGCCTGGGTTGTTATGTTTGCATGCAGGTCATTTATATATACAGGGTTAGTAAAAAGTCCCGGAACGGTCGAATAACTTTGTTATTTGAAAATTATGATTTCTGAAATTTGGTATGGGGGTATAGTTAATATAAATGCATTTTATGCAATACAGTTAATATTTTTTTCACTTCCGGTTTAATCGGCAATACGTCCAACTTTTTTTTTTTAAATGGAACGCCCAGATTTTTTTAACACTTTTGAATGCAAAATAAAAAACTACGTTCAGGAAGTATTAAGATGTTTATTTTTATTCACAAGAAAACAGTTAAAAAATTAAAAAAGTGTCCTAATACAGAAAAATCAAGATACCTGTCTATTCAGGTTGCGATTACAATAATTGTTCAAAATGCTCTCCATTTACAATTTGACAAAAATGTAAACGGTCAGTAAAATTTCTTATTGAATTTTGTATTTGTTCTGGAGTGATGCGATTGGCTTCTTGAACTATTCTCTCGTCCAATTGTTCAAGATTATGGGGACGATTTTTGTACACTTGACATTTCAAGTGACCCCAAAAGAAAAAATCTAATGGCGAGAGATCTGGCGAACGTGCTGGCCATTCGATTGCTCCTCTACGTCCGATCCAACATCCCGGAAAAATTTCATTCAAATAATCACGGACATTATGTGCAAAATGGGGGGGGGGGGGAAGCTCCATCTAGTTGAAACCAAAAATGTGCATTAGGGTGATCACCTATGTTTGCATTTGGAAAGAGGGCCGCAAGTGCAGGAACAACGTCATTTCGCAATAAATTTAAGTAGACGTTGCCAGTTAAATTTCCTCTTATAAAAAATGGTCCTATGATGTTGTTTCCAACAAGACCAGCCCAGACATTCACCTTTTGAGGACGCTGTGTATGGACTTCTTCAATCCAATACGGATTTTCATTTGACCAGTAGCGACAATTATGTCTGTTCACAGTGCCGTTGAGACAAAACGTTGCCTCATCTGAAAAAATGATGTGATCTAAAACATTAGGCTGCTGCTCGATTAATTCCGTCATTGTTTCGCAAAATTGTAGTCTACGATCTGGATCATCTTCAGTTAACTCATGGACGGGATACATTTTATAGGCTTTCATTCTTGCTGATTTAAGAATATTATGAGCAGATTTTTGAGAGATCTCATGAATTTGACCTAATTCTGTTGTGGACACGTGATGATTTTCTTCCACTGTAAGTAACACATTCAAACTAGTTTCTTCATCTGTTGCTGTTAATGGACGTCCCCTTCTAGGTAAATCCTTCACCTGACGGAAGACTTCAAACTTTTGATTTGTTCGGCATACCGTACTTTTACTAATGTGACGATCCGGATAAACAGTATTAAACAAAATACGAACCTCTTCAAAAGAACGTTGACGATCACCGTACCCACGCATCATTAATATCTCAATTCGTTCTGATTCAGTAAATTTTACTGCCATTTTCAAATGTGTCAATGTCTAAAATAAGTAAATTTATAGCGATGCAAAAGTTAAAACGCTTTTAAAATTGTCAAATGTGACGGCAAAAAGAATGCAAACACTAAACAACAACTTTTTTCAAATGTACCTTGATTTTTCTGTATTAGGACACTTTTTTAATTTTTTAACTGTTTTCTTGTGAATAAAAATAAACATCTTAATACTTCCGGAACGTAGTTTTTTATTTTGCATTCAAAAGTGTTAAAAAAATTTGGGCGTTCCATTTAAAAAAAAAAATTGGACGTATTGCCGATTAAACCGGAAGTGAAAAAAATATTAACTGTATTGCATAAAATGCATTTATATTAACTATACCCCCATACCAAATTTCAGAAATCATAATTTTCAAATAACAAAGTTATTCGACCGTTCCGGGACTTTTTACTAACGCTGTATATTGTGAACAGCAAAGGCCCCAATACAGACCCTTGTGGGACGCCACGGTTCACAACCTTCTCTCGGGATACACGCGACCCTATCTCCACATATTGGTGCCTCCCAGAAAGGTATGACTTCAGCAAATCATAACTATTTCCACGAACACCATAATAAAACAGTTTTTTCATCAAAAGCTCATGATCAACGGTGTCGTACGCCCGACTCAGATCGCAGCAGGTCAACCGTACACATTCCTGGTTATCCAATGCATCTTGTATAGTCTGCATAATTTCTGTTAGTCCAGTTGTTGTGGATTTACCCTTACGGAATCCATGTTGCGTATTACTAATGATAGCGTGTTTGTCTAAGAAGCTTGTCAGTCTTTTAACGATAACTATTTCAAAGATTTTTGAAAACAGCATATTATAGAAGCAATAGGAAAATAAGTTTAATAATATAGAAATATTATGTGTAAGATTATAAAAAATTATTATAAATATTTAGCGTACAATGTATAACAGTTTAGGACTTAAAAAAATGTAAATAAATTTCAAATATATTAATAAATAAACTTAACTTATTATTAAAGTTTTGTGTTTTGTCTGTAACGAAATGCCTATTTAAATTCTAAAATAATGGCCAAGTTGTACAGGAATAAATTAAGATTATATAGTGCCGTAAATAATTATAAATACAAAATCATTTACAACTTAGATATGTTAATTAGAGCATTAAATACAATCACAATTTTATCTACACTGATTAATTTTTGCATATTATTATACTTTTTTAACACATATATTGGAATGAGATATTTTAAGGTGCTAACGATTTCTTCCTTTAGTAAAAGCTGGAATAACTAAAATTCACTTGCAGAATTCCTAGTGTTTCCTTTATTAAAAATGCTCTTTCTCCTAGAACAACATATCCTGGGTTAAGATTGTTGCAAAAATTACTTCTTCCATTCATTTTTCAGGTGTATGTCACCCCGAGCTTCACTAATACAGCATTTAGTTCCCTGAGGAGTTATTGCTATTAAAATTTCTATCGTATTTATAATTAGAACAGTACTGCTGCTGAGCTAAATTATTATCATGGTTTTCCAATGAATACTTCAAGGCAAGCAATAATTACAGCTGTTTTTTTTCTTGAAACATTTCTTTGAAACATACTGCAATACAGAATGTTCTGGTCACATAATTATAAGTTTTAGCCCTTGATACACAACATCATACTTAAATAACTAAATAATGACCTTAGCAAGTTAATTTAATAAGATAATTGTTTAATAAGAGCACTTATAGTCAAATTTTAATGATACAAATCTGTTTGTTTGCCAACAACGCCATATTGAATTTGATTTGACAGGTCGTTGGATTGCCCTATTTACGAATATTTTGTTGATATGGGTTATGTTTGAGATTTGCGTATTTTAGTTATCTAAAAAGACAAAACTTGCATTTTCTGTAAATTTAAATCGGTTCAGTATTTTATATAAACTAATAAATTGTTGTTTTCAAAAATTTAAACATGTAATCAAAAGATTTCATAAAACTTTAATGTCAATATAAGTACTCTATTGTAAATTGAGATGTACACGTGATGCACTCTATACGTACAGTGAATGAAGTATAGCAACAAAAATGGTTTATTAACTACGAATAAATAGTTAACATTTATGAAGATATTGAACACCAGAACTCAGTTGCAGTTTTCTTACTCCCAAACATTTTTTTGACAATGTTGATGCGTTCTTCAATGCAATCTTCGATATATCTGCGATGGTAGAAGAAAGCCAATCATCATCTCGTTTCAATGAAAGTAGATCTCCACCTCCTGCAGCTAGCATAGTTGCGGAGCTTTTTCGGAACCAATGCCCCGTATAAGTTTTAGGAACCTCTAATTTGAGATACGCGGCAATTTTAGTGGTAAATTGACCAAAGGTGTTTACACCCACAGGCTGTCGAGTATACTTCCCATTATTATAAAACAAGAAGAATCCATCATGTGATGTGTTCACGGAACGTCAAGATGCATATTTTCGGTATATGGTTAAAGGGTTAACCACAAACCCTTCTCCAATAATGGTGAACTTTTTTTCTAAATGCGTTTTGATATCTCGAAGTGTTACAATGAGAACTTCTCCAGTACCTTGGATATCATTTACAGTATGTATAAGAAAATCGTTTTACAATTCATTCTTTATCCATGCTCTTAAAAACGAATGAAATACTATAAAAGACATGTTTGTAAATATTTTACAATATAAGTATGTGACATACACTTTTTGTATTACTTGCTTTTGTATAAAGAAATACTTGTTTTATTACTTCACTAGACAGACTAATTACAGCGATTTTGTTGTTGCAAAACGTGATATTTGCATTTTATTTTTTCCCCGTTATGAAGTAAATAGGGGAAGAAACTTAACACTAATCGAAAATTACCGTATATTAAAATTGTAAATAAAGAAAAGGGCTTTGACTTGTTGTCTAACGGCAATGTTGTCAATTATAAACCTACGGTATTAAAGAATTTGTTTACAGTAGCATCAGATGTCATACCGATGACACATTGATCCTGATGAACCGATCGTTAAAAGGTAGTAGATATGCCGAAAATATATTTTATCATTTTCTATAACATTAATGAAACTATGGCGGCTGATAAAACGTCAGCTCAAAAGAAATACACTGTGTCAATATGAACCGATGCAGCAGTCACACATATAGATATATATAATTTATTTATATGGCGTCTGTACACCTATCAACAGTTGCGCTGTCATTCAATCAATTCATAATTATAATCTGTTTGTACTAGCGGCTGTTTGTTAAGACTTTCCAAATAATTCTAAGCTAACTTAATTGACTATCGGATGTGCGGTACATTTGATGACGAATGTTCATTATTAGATAATGAATAATTTAATTTATTGTATTGACTAACTTAAAAGATATTTCTTTTACGATCGCCTGCACAATTAGATTCCATAATTTATCATGAATAAGCTGGTATATTTATTATCATCAAAAGCTTGTAGGAAGTATCAAAGTATTAATATTTATAGTATTTACAATTCTACTGCCCAAAACTAACTTTAATTTATTATTGTATTAGATAGTCATGAATACATAAATGCGTTTTATATATTAAATATATAATTTCTAGAAGTTTGGTAAAATCGTAGACCATAAATAGAAGTGAAAAAATGACCATCGAAACGATTAAGATTATATTCTCTTATTCGGGCAAAATATTTTTTGTCTACAATTTCCACATACTTTGCAAAGTTGTTCCTCCATATAGAATTCGCCGACGTGTTTCACGAATTCTTTTAAAGTAAATCTGAATTTAAAAATGATTTCTAAATATAATATCTACTTCTTACTAGGGAAAATCAAATTAAAACAAGAAAGGTAGCTGTGTGTGCACGAAATTGAAGAGGAATTTGGTGTAAACTGTGGTAGTGTGCAATTCATAATCGTTAAGTCACTGGGCTTCAGAAAAATATTAAGTAGTTCGTTTGGTTCCGAAGCTGTTGAATGATGATCAGAACGATTCCATACCTCGCACTACGAGATAGAGGTTCATTATTACACTCCCGGAAACAAAGCTAGTGAGCATAAAGTGGAGGAAAAATATGAAACTAACTCCGTGAAAGCGACAAATGGCTTCTCTGAGGGAAAAGTGTTAACCACGGCTTATTGGAACTAGAGAGGTGTCCTGCTTGTTGATTTTTTGAGTGAAAGCCGGACCATGAATGCAGCATGGCCTCCTTGATTAAATGAGGCTTTAGTATTGTTGGAAAAGGCGAGATTTTGCTTCTGCGAGGTACTGCTCCTTCACAACAATGCAAGACCCCACACAACACTTGTGACTAATAAAAATGCTGTGAGAAATCTTTGAGAATCCACCATACAGCCCTGATTTATAGTCTTCTTGTGACATTTTTGTGTCTTTGTTCTTTGTCCACAGTGAATGTTCCGTAAATATCCAGGTTTGCTATAATAGCCCTTTTAGCCAAATCATTTACCACGTTCATCATGTTAACTGGCCTTCAGGTATCTACAAGAGAAATCTTGTAGATGCCTGAAGAAATGCCCTTTTTCTGGATCTGGAAATAAACTTGGACACATTCACTCGTCATCGCAGTAGGGTGATTGATAGGTTTAAGGAAACTGGAAGTCTTTGGAAACGTAAACCAGAAAAGGCACGAACAGTTTTAACCAAAGATGTTGTCACAGACATTAGTGAGCAAATGGAAGTTAGTCCCACAAAATTTGAACGAAAGTTGTCTCCTCAAACTTGTAAAAAGATTTAATTAATTCAACGTAATTTGTTATGAGGCATTATGTATTTAAATTGTAGGTATTACCTATGGAAGTGATCATACGACACTGAAAACAAACTTACATATGCACCCATATAAAGTTTCTGTACTACAACATTTACGGCCCAATCACTTTGAACAGAGATTGAATTATTGCAACTGGTAATGAAATATTACATAAACAAGACTTGAATCTCACTTTCTTTTCGGATGAAGCTTGGATACATTTATGGGGGTATATCAAAATTACCGTACCTGGTGAACAGAGAATCCACATGTTTTTGGTGAAAATACTCTCCATCTTATCAAAGTTGATGTTTGGGTTGCAATGTCGAAAAGACGTATTATTGGGCCAATTTTTTTCTACGATACAATTAACGCAATACGATACCGAGAACAAATATTGGAACCCCTCATTAACAGCCTTCATAAAGATGAATTGACTCTGGGGTACTTACGATGGAGCAGCTGCACTTTCTGCGCAACAAACTATTAATTAATTGCAAGGATACTATAGTCACCGATTGATGAGTCGAAATCGATGGCCAGCCAATTCTCCTGATTTAACCCCCTGGACTTTTTTCTCTTTGGCCATCTAAAAAATAAAGTGTTTTTGAACAGACTGCATAATCTCGATGAACTTGAAGAGAAAATTAGAATAGAATTGCAAAATATCACACTGGAAACACCCCGCATTGTGTTGTTACGCCTTCGTCGTCTATACATACAATTTAGCAACAATTGACCAGGGGGAAGGCGCAATAAAATGATGCCGTCGGAAACTAAAATATATTCATCCGTGCGATATTGTAAATGAGCCCGTTTTTCCAAACTAAAATAACTGTAACCTCGCACAATTAAAACTTCATGAAAGCTTCGGAGAGTTTGGTGCGACGCCTTCAGTATGCCTTACCTTCACTTCCCTAGATACCGTTGTTAAATATGGAGTCAGTCGTGTGGGCATGGGTCTACGTGAAACTCCGATGGATAAATATAGAGGACGCCAGCTTCCTCTGTACTAATCCCCACCCCAAAATGTTACTTGACCCAGAAGCGAGATCAATATGAATACCAAAGGTTGCAAGTTAAGACAAACGACAAAATCAAACAATAACAAATTCAATTTGAGCTGTAGAAACTGTTCTTTTTCCCTCTAAAATATACAGAAACAGACAGTAGTAGAGTTTTCCTCAGGGAACAACCAAATTAAGTAGTGAAAATATAAATATTGAAACCTAAGGTATGATGCAAGGTAAGGGATATACTTTAACTTATTATAACTTTTTAACAAATTAAGTTAATATCAAAAACTAAACGAAATTTAATTGTTTAAATAATGGGATTTTGTATGCCCAAACCCAGTTACCGCAAATGTTCAATATGTCCTCCATTTTGATCTTGTAAAATCAGCAACCGTTCCTCTAAATTGTACACTGCATTTCTTAACATTTCTGGTTGAATTGCACCAATTTGCTCCGTAATATTGTCTTTTAATTCTTGTAGCGTTGTTGGTCTTCTTCTAAACACTAAATTTTTTAAATGACCCCACAGCCAGTAGTCCGCTGGGTTAAGATCAGGTGATCTTGGTGGCCATGAATTTGCAAAATGTTTGCTTAAAACGCGATCTTGAAAAACGTTAGTTAAAAATTCTTTAGCTGATCGGAAAATGTGCGGAGGTGCTCCATCCTGCATAAAAATCATGTTTTCAATTCTGTGGTGCTCGTCTTGCAGCTGTGGAATAACATAATCTCTTAACATTTGCAAGTATCGTTCACCGTTAACAGTTACAGATACGGCTTCTCCATTCTGTAGCTCTTCGAAGAAATACGGAGCAATGATAAAATCAGCTGTAAAACCGCACCAAACGGTGACTTTCTTGTCATGAAGACCTTCTTGAACAATTACTTGTGGATCTTCTGCAGACCAAATTCTACAGTTTTGAGTATTGACTCCACCATTCAGAGAAAAATGTGCCTCATCTGTCCATAAAATACGGGATAACCATTCGGGTTGAATTTCCATCTGAGCCAATAATCGCAAAGAAAAATCGTACCTACTAGCCAAATCTGCCTCCTTTAATTCAAACAGCATTTTGAGTTTATATGGATACATTTTTAGAATTTTGCGTAAAATTTTCCAGACCGTGGTGTACGGCATTTGCAATCGCTTGGATATCGCATTTGCACTGCTGATTGCTAGTGGATTACCTCTGGCTATGTCCTGATTTTCGTGAAGAACCTCTGCAACTTGGACATCACTAATGCTTGGTCTTCCTGATCTCGGAAGGTCAATTACCGAACCTGTTCTTTCAAATTTTTGTATCAAATTGCGGTACGCTTTCATACGACAGGGCCCCGCTCTCAAACCCATTCTCGTGCGAAACCTTCGTAATCCAGCTGTGTAATTTCTGCCGCATTCATAATAACACTGAACTAAACCAATTCTTGTTCGTAGGTCCATGCTATTACAGTTTGAGTCGTTAAAACTTTACGTTTACTTGGGTTTTAATTTGAAAATAAACTCCAAATTGAATGATTTACTTTTAACACTTGTGTCAACAACTGTCATGACAACGCTTTTGTTTTCCATAGATACAACAAATCCCATTCCTTAGGCAACTAGATTTCGTTTACTTTTTGTTGTTAGCTTGATTTGTTAAAAAGTTATAATAAGTTAAAGTATATCCCTTACTTTATGATAACCCCATATGTAAGGCAACAAATCTATAAGTGGCCGATTTTCTCGGTCAGCCTGTATAAATTACTTGAATATTATTAAATGTAAATTGACCTAGGCAAACAGTGAAACTATAGTCAATATCTTAACTTCACATTAACTATTCTACAATATATCACAGGATCATGTAAGTTTATTAACGCCTGGTCAACTCACCAAGGCTGATAAAATAATGAGCGGTACTAAATTATATGAAATTAATTAGAAATGGACTGAACGCCCCTCCCCCCCAAATAATTTTAAGCTATAAAACTAAATCGACAAAGGTTACAAAATTCAAAATTTGGTCTAGCAACCACCTAACAAGGTAGGTTTATTAGCCGAGTTATCACAGTAATTAAAATTTACTACTTATCTGACATTTAGGACGAGATTAATTGAACAATTGTCTTACAAAAAAAAATAAATCAAAGCTCAACTTCATTCAAACCTTCCGGCAGCATCAATGCTCGGCTATAATTTACAAAGTTTCCAAAACAAATGACTGAACGAAATTTAGGAATTAATCTCCGGTACGATTGAGATCAGCATTCAGACTTAAATTACTCCAAGTTCCTCAACAGTTAGTACATAAACATAAAATTAATATATACGGCACTTAAATATCAAAAGGTGAAGGACCATTTAGAGCACGGATTCTCCCATAAAATCACGAACTCCTCGAAATACTAAGCACACTCAAAATGCGACAAGGGCATTCCAGGCTTCGATGTTAACATAGATTGTGGAACATCTGTAGCTGGCCGATATTATTTCCCAATATGCTCGCCGGTAGCACTAACAGCAGAAGCTATTTCAGCGACCGTGTTCGGAAAAATCTTCGATATGTCAAACTTTAAACATCAAAAATGTATATCCACTTATTACACCTTCATCCACGATGTACGTATAAGTTTACGGCAATCGATAATGTTCAATACAAATTGCATTAAGGGATCACAGTCGGAAAACACTTCTGCTTCTTTTTAAGACGACAATCAGTGGGAAAGTGACCGACTTCGAAATTTTAGGATAGATAAAATGCCATTCTATTACATGAACGAATTTTTTTACTGCAGCGACCCCAACTTGAACTAAGGGTACCACTTCGCAACGGATACAACACATACTAGCCCGGTCAAAATAAACATTCAACCTAGACAAAACTCCGACAGAGCTAAAAATTTACAAAGACCTTTGAATAGTTATTTTAAATAAAATGTGAAAAATCCCCATCGATCCAACATGTGCTAAAATTTGTATTCAAGGTCAAAGGTCATGAAAATCAGTTTTTCGCGAATATCTCTTAAACGGTTGTAAAAATAGTTATTATCAAATTTTCTGCTACAAACGATCGTTCGTATGTTATGGCAATTTTGAAAACTGCAAACTTGGAATTCTCACTAATATGCACTCCTTTCCATACCACCACAGCGGTAGAGTACTTGGTGTACTTTTTTACGTGGTATCCCCTGTAGGCATAATCCACGGTCTATGTAGACAATGAAAAAGAGATTGTGAAAGTGATAATGAATAAATAATAAATTTTTATTGATTTGGAAAAAACAGTGTTATCAATCTTCGGATTCAATATATTCAGCCGCTTTTCTTCTTCTTCTTCTCCTTCTTCTGACTGCTGGATTTCTACATATTGCTCTAAGACAATAGCCGGATCTAGTAGTTCGCCATTGATGTCATAAGCATCATCATCAGTTGTATTAGGTGTCACACAGAGCATGAATGACCGTGACGATTGCCACATACTGCAGAACAGAACAAGCCAACTTTTTTCCATCCACATTTGAAATTGAAACCCTTGGTGCAATTGCTTCTTAAAAAATGCAGACGTGTTGTCGCTACCGGTGATGGCATGAAGAAATAGTAAATGAGCATGACAATTTGGATATTTGTCGAAACTTTGCAACGAATACATTTCTGATGCCGCTTGTGACTTTCCTGGTTTACGGAAGTAAATATTATTATTCATTGGAGCCCGTGGAATTAATATTATCAACAAATCGATGTCTTCACCAACAGCGATGGTTGTATTCCTATTTACTTGTTCTATAGCCGTTTCAATGATGAGAACATCAGCTTGTTTTACAGGAATATTCACAGCATTGAATTTTTCAGATAACATTTGAATAAATCGAATCTTCTTATGAGTATTAGACAGAAACTTTTGTTGTTCATGAACAGATCAAAAAGAATATCCAAAGATGAAGAAGTTTTAGTAGCCCGTCGACGTTGTTTTGCAGCTTTGATATTTTTTTTTGAAAATCAATGTATTTATCAAAAATAACATCGAATGTTTCCTCCTGGTCCCAGACAACACGATGTAAAAGAAAACCTCCATCGATGATATATATGGCGTTTGTGTTATTCAAATCAACATCTACAGATTGAACGCATTTATAAATCGTCGATTTTTGTGTTTTACGCATTCCAATTGCATCAAAAAGTAATAGCGGATAAGGAGTAATATGTAGAAATCCAGCAGTCAGAAGAAGAAGAAGAAAATGCGGCTGAATATATTGAATCCGAAGATTGATAACACTGTTTTTTTCCAAATCAATAAAAATGTATTATTTATTCATTATCACTTTCACAATCTCTTTTTCATTGCCTACATACACCGTGGATTATGTCTACAGGGATACCACGTGAAAAAAATGCGCCAAGTACTCTACCGCTGTGGTGGTGTGGAAAGGAGTGCATATTGGTGAGAATTCCAAGTTTGCAGTTTTAAAAATTGCCATAACATGCGAACGATCGTTTCTAGCAGAAAAAGTGTTAGAACCTTTCTTGTCGGAAATCGCATGCTCTATAAATTTGATAATAACTACTTTTACAATAAAACTAACCGTTTAAGAAATATTCGCGAAAAACTGATTTTCATGACCTTTGACCTTGAATAAAAAATTTTAGCACATGTTGAATCGATGGGGATTTTTCACATTACATTTAAAATGATTATTCTGAGGTCTGTGTAAATTTTTAGCTCTGTCGGAGTTTTGTCTAGGTTTGGATCCTTTTGTGTCTATTTTGACCGGACTATACAGTTCTAAATCACAAGGTGGCGACTACCAACCAGAGCTTAATTAATGCTAAATAAAATGCAATTGAAACAGGCGATAATTGCCAATGAAAAATTACTACACATGGAAGCAAAGGAGGGCTAAATTTATTTAGAGAAATCATAACTAGAGACTGGAAAATATGCACTAAAAAGTTTGCCAAATATGCATACAATATGCACTTAAAAAATCCCTAAATATGCACTTACAATATGCAATATGCACTTATGATGTGCATTTATTTATTATGTTTTAGGAAATTAAAATTCATTTGTCGTATTTACAAATTGTATATTTATTTATTACAATAAATTGTCGTATTTACAAAATATATATTTATTTATTACAATAAATAACCATATATTTCTTTAAATTTTCCATAGTTAAATTATGTCTACTGTAAGTATATGTTTATATTGGGAAAATGTTCTTTCAACATCGCAAGATGTGATCGGTGCATTCTTAAAACTAGGTATTAATGAGGGGCTTATATTAATGTCTTCATTAAAATTGCCATTAATTACATTATTTATAGATTTTAATGTAACAAATCCTCCATTTTTGCTTAGAATTGCGGTTAATTTTTCTTTAATTCTTTTTCCAGTCAATCCGTTGACTTTTCCAATTTTATCTTCAATATCATTTACAATGGCAACACCATCATTTAAAGATAAATTTTTATCTTCTAATCTAGTAATTGCCTGCTCAATTATCGCAAAATTAGATTTAATATATGATAGCTGATTTTGTATTGTCGAATTATTGAAAATTACGTTACACTTTTCTATGGCAAGACTGGTTGCTGAATCAAATTGAGGTGCACATTTATGATGCCTTCGTAATTATCGGCAAGAAACACAGCACATTTAAGCCATGTTTCCCATCTTGTTAAGATAGGTTCTGGTGGCAATGGAATGTCGGGAAGCATTTCGTTATATAATTGCACTCGTAAGGGCGCTTTTAAAAATACGTTTTTGATATTACTAATTAAATTATTTGCATCTGGAAACTCTAATTTAACTTTTTCAGCAACCCTATTTAAACCATGAGCCAAAGAAGTACAATGGATTAAATTGGGAAAAAACATTTTCAGACTATGAGCTGATTTTAACATATACGAAGCGGCGTCAGTTACCATTAACAGAAATTTTTCAAAAAGTACTTTGTCGGGTAAAAAGAAATTCGCTAAGGACTCATTAATAAACCTGGCTATGGTAACATGATTTGTTTTGTCTAAATTACCTACATTAATTAAATGTGTTTTAGATTGAGTTGAACCATTTAAAGTTCCAATAATCAAATTAGCAACCTGACGGCCCTTCGTATCGGTAGTTTCATCAACAGAGAGCCAAAGATTTTGGCTTTTCAACTCCTTTCTAATACCATCGGTAACATCTTCATAAATTTCGTTGATGTATTTCTTGCGTAGAGCTGGGGAACTGAGTACATAAATGGGTTTATCATCGACTTTGCAATAAGTTTTCAGGAATTCTTGAAATATCGGATTGTCCAATTTATATAATGGAATATTACAACCCACAAAAAGATTACACAAGTCTTTGGAAAATGCTTCTTGTGGATTCTTCGAATTATTGAGAAAACTTTCCTCCAAAAGTTGCTGCTGCGGTTTATTCAAATTTTCAGAAAGCCGGTTCTGATGAAATGTTGTGTTCAAATGTTGCACTACTTGAAATTTCTTCTGGCAGATAATCTGTGTAACAAATATATATTTTTAACATTCAGTTATAATAATTATTATTAATTACTATATTACTACAAAAACTAGAAAAATAAATTGTCTGGTTTTGTAAAGTTCTCCAGTTGTTTAAATTTGATTGATTTTGGTTATTTTGGTGTTTATGACAAAGAAATATTACAAATATATATTAGCTTTAAAGAACATAAAATTAAACATATCTAATAATAATTTATTATGAAATTGTTTCATTATATTTATGAACACAAAAAAAAATTCTCATAATTGTAGAACTTGTTATTGACAAAATATTTCAAAATTCAACTTACCCTTTTGACGCAGAGTGTGCACAAAACAATAAAATAATAATAATTTATTATGAAATTGTTTCATTATATTTATGAACACAAAAAAAAATTCTCATAATTGTAGAACTTGTTATTGACAAAATATTTCAAAATTCAACTTACCCTTTTGACGCAGAGTGTGCACAAAACAATAAAATAATAATAATTTATTATGAAATTGTTTCATTATATTTATGAACACAAAAAAAAATTCTCATAATTGTAGAACTTGTTATTGACAAAATATTTCAAAATTCAACTTACCCTTTTGACGCAGAGTGTGCACAAAACACTTTCTTATCACTTAACACTTATCCAATTTTTTATAAGAGATGCCTTCGCTTTAGCTATCTTCGGCATTTTCAAAACTTTTTAATTCACTTTTGTTTCACCAAACGTATTTTGAGGGTGGAAAATGTACACAGTATAGAAGGGATATACCAAAAAACAACAAATATGCATTTTGCATAAAATCCAGTCTCTAATCATAACACACACATAATAGCATTTAAGCAGAATGAAATCTGAATAGCCGGCGATAGGTAACTGCTAACCGGACAACAAATGCTTGCAGACGGCAGATGTCGACACAGTGAGAAAATAACAATATTTATTAAGAATTTGCAAGCGCATATATAAAGTTGTAACGTATTTATTATTGTTTATGAAAAAAAATAAAGTACAATTATACTATATTTCTACAAAAATTCTTTCATCTAATTTAACTTAAACTAACCTATTTCATTGACATTTATCACAAGAAAAATGTAAATAGTAAACCTATCCACCAAAATAAATAAACAAGTTCCCCAATTACACTGTGTTCCCATATTAAAAACAGTTTGGCCTTCTCAGGATAGTTCAAAATGATCACGTTGTAGTATAATTTCTATCACCGTGTCTTTTAATTTAATTTTCTATTATAATTTATACCTCATACACTTAATAACATTATTTACTGGAAAACGATGTTTGATTTTTGATTTAATGTTATGGCGTCTGAACGTTGCATGTCTTATATACGTATGTAGTACATATATTGGAAGAGTACATACATATAATACGTATATATTCCACAGATATACTACGCCCATACGAACACAAATTTTCTTAGAGGATCAAATGACTTGGAACTAAAGCTCGGGACTTAGTCGCGTTTTACCCCCTTCCCCACTTTATTATTTCCGTCTCTTTCCCGAGATTTTAGTTCAACTTGTTCGTCCTCGTTTAGTTTCTCGTATTCCTTGGCAGCTGATGCCAGGTGCTACTCTAAGCCCAACTGATTCCCTTGGATTTATCTACTGTCACTGTTAGATTGAGACATGGTCAATTGAATCGTTGGTAGATAGGCACCGCTAAGATGACACGAATCGAAGAGGATCCTTAACAATATATTCTAAATTACTAGTATGTAAATAAAATATAGTATATATATGTTATAATTTGTTTTGAAAAATTATAACGATTAACACTTACAGGAATCTTTCAAAATAAAATTAATAAATTTAATGTAATGTTAAATTCTAAAATAGAATGTGAATAACTTAATTTGCGAGCTAAACTCAGATCGGATTCTCGAGGGCGATTCAGATTACCAGAGATGATTAACTAAAAGGTCCCTAAATCATTTATTAGATGTTAATATACAGGGTTGCTCATCAGTGCGTCAAAGTCCAATATAGGCGTTATTAAATAGTACTGAAGAAATTTATTTTATAAAAAGAGGCACAGTAACAAAAAACACACATTTTGAAAATAATTTGAATTATACAGGGTGGTGCGTTAAAAGGGCACACATTCGACTTTTTTTTAATGAAACACCCTGTATATCTTTTGTTTTCCCTTATCTACTTTAATTTGTGTTTTCATCATATCTGGGGTTTTGGTTTTGGATGACGCATTGTTGAGTTATTAATGAAAACTATAAAAAAAATGGTCGTGACAATGTTTACCATAATATTTCTATGCGGTAGTATTACGATTATCTAAGACAAAATTATTTAGTAAGTATGCAGTCATGGGATGTGTTGAACCTACAAAATAATCAAACATTCATTTTATTATACAGGGTGTTTGTTTCGATGCAATCAATTTGGCTATCGTCAAAGAGCGTTTACTGATTTTTTTCAAATGTAACATCCCGTATATTATTAAATGTTTGGAATGATGCGTTAATTGAGCTTAATTTTTGTTAATAATGTCCTATACCCAAACCCAATAATTTCGGAGTTATTTTTAATTTTTCATTACAAACCGCCAAATTGTGTGTTTTCGGTTCGATTTAGTGTACTGGGTGAATGATTTGACAAACAGAAACAAATAAACGACTAAAACTATCAAATTGTAATTTTGTTAGAAGCAATATTTATAATAAATTTTCAAAGTGACCCCCATTTTGAATAGAACACATTTGCAACCTTGACAGAAAGGCCTATTTAAGTGTTGCAACTTCTCAATGGAAACAGTTTCAAAAGCATGTATTATACGTTGCCTCATATCGTCTGCTGTAGTTGGAGGTGTCTGGCATAAACTATTTTTTATGTACCCACATAAAAAATAATCAATTTTGGTCAAATCTGGCGATCTAGGTGGCCAACTAATGGGACCACCGCGGCCGATCCATCTACCTTCGAATTATTGATTCAAATAGTGTCGGACATTTAGTGCAAAATGTGCTGGAGCACCGTCGTGCTGAAGTCACATATTTTCTCTTAGACCTGGAGGAACGTTTTGCAGAAGCTGAGGCAAGTCATATTGCAAGCAATTCAAATATTGCGCACCATTTAAATGTCCGTGAAAGAAATGTGGTCCAATTATAAAGTTGCCCATAATACCAGCCCAAACATTTATAGTCCATTGCCTCTGCTTATCAATCGCTCTTAATGTTCTTGGGTTGTCTATTGCATAATGATGAAGATTATAACGGTTTGGGCTACCACTCTGAGTAAAGGTCGATTCGTCAGTAAATAATACCTTTTGGAAGAAGTTAGGTGTCCTTTCAATTTCTAATCTCCATTCGCAAAACGTCCTTCTAGTCTCTAAATCAGGCCCGAACAGTTCTTGATGAAAGGAAATACTGTAGTGATGATATTTATCTTTTTTTTAAATCTTGCTAACAGTAGATCGTGGTATATTAGGTTCTGTTGATATATTGGTCGAAGTAGTAGAGGGCTCCTCAATTACTGATAGCCAGACTTTCAATTTATCTTCGTCACTTGTCCTCTTTGTCCTTTCAAGCGTTTCATAACTCACATTTCCTGTTCTAATGAATCTTTCCTTAAATATTTCCAAATTTGTAACTCAAGGTTGTCTTCTGTCAGGATATCTTTGCGCATAAATTCGCTTGGTGAATAGACAATTCTTTTGGACAGATCCCATAATGAAAATCATGTCAACGAGTTCGTTGCTTTCAAACTGCATATTGATTTAACTAAAAACCGTAATAATAATATGTGGCAAACAACAAATATACAAGAAAAGTAGGTACCTACCCACTAATCCAATCAATAAATAACACAATAACAATATGAAACCCAGAAACTTAAAAAATCACTAATATTAGGGGAAAGTCGCCTAAATTGGACCATTTATTTTTAAGAATATTCTTAAGCCAAAGTATTGAGAAAAGATGGATTTCAATATTATAGGGTACTAAAGTGTACTCTTTAAATTATCTATAGAAAAATTCGTGATTCTATAAAATAAATTTTATATGGAAAAAAAGAAATTTATAAATGCAAACAAAGGTCCAATTTAGGAAACCGATCCCCTAATTTGGACCATTGGCTTCCTAAATTGGACCACAGTGTTTTATTACAAAACTGATATATATCGAACGGAAAATAAACCTTCTATAACTTGGAAAAGTAAAAAAATATTATTTTATTTACAAAAATATTACATCTCCCAATATTTGCAATAAAATTGTTTAACTCTTGCAGAAACATTTACACATATTGCATGGTACCATTTTTTGCATGCCATGCATTGTATCATTTCTATCAGTTTTTCTTCCTCGCAAATTTCGCAATACCACCTATCATCTGCGGAGGCAGCGACAACCTCTGACTTCATTTCGTGCTTTCCGTTAATGTTCTTTTCGGTGTACATTTCCTCAGCTTCCGCCACATTCTTTTCTCTCTCCTCTTTCTCTGATGCGGACGTTTTCTTGTGTTTTAGAGGTATGCCCTTTAACCTTACTGTTCTCACTCTAGACTGCCCTGCCTTTGATCTCTTTAGATCATTTTTATAAGGGGAACTGGTTAACTCAACTGCTCCTTGTGTATGACTGCTATTCCTGGCTTGTTGTGTTGATAGCCTTTTAGCTGGAAGTGGAGAAATCTCTTCTATAGAAACATTTAGTGATGCCCCTGAAGAATTTCGTTTATATTTTTGTATGATCGCCGCTAAAGGTTGGTTGTCTTCATCTGACGATGAAATATCAGAGGTTTCTCGAGTAAGAGGTGAATTGAGAACTAGTGAAGCAGCAAAATCAGATTCCCCGAAAACGTTTCTATCAATAGGCCATATCCCTGTGGTCCGAAAAGCATTAACAGCATTTCTGATGGTTGCTGCTAATCCATAGGCTTCTCCAACTAGAGCAGATACTTGAAAAAAGGAAACCGTGCGACCCACCTATTACATGACCAGTCTCCGTTCTATGTTTAAAAATGTTTGAATTGGTTTGGATTTTATGTTCATTGATTCTTTTTATTACAGTTCTATCAGTTTGACCTATATGAGACTGGTCATGTAATAGATTACAATAATCCGAAATTATTGCACAAATGTCAAAAAGGCCATAGATTAAATTTACTTGAAATTTTAGAGATTGAAAAACATAAACTCCATCACAATCTGTTAAATGACCAGTTAGAACTTAACGATAAACCTATTTTTATGTATCTTAATTTCTTACATGACACGCATGTTTAATTGGTTGCTTATATTGTATTCTATACTTATAATGTTTCTGGCATTCACATTTGTAGTTACTTTTGATTTTATTTTTGTAATGTTACCTGTTATTTATACATCCTTCGACCGAGTAATACGTATTACGTTTTTAGACTCCCTACTCCATTTTACTTCCCTTTTTTAAATAAAAAAAAAAAAAAATTAGCATAGAATCCAAATATAACCATTCCTTTCTCCAATTCATATTTTAAACAATACTCTCTCATAATTTTACGAATTTATACAAATATTAAATATTTCAAAGTGTAATGTAACATATTTAAGTCATCATTTTTGATGAACATAATTGTCAAATATTGTGGATATACTGACTGTGAGTATTTCACTAGTGTGTTTATTTTAGATAATTAATTATTACTGTAGATTCTAGCTGAGGATGCCCGTAGGGCGAAACATGTACTAGAGTAAATAAAATTTCATATAAGGTTCTAAGAGGATTTATTATTTACACTATATTACTAATATTACACCTAATTAACAGAAACAATAAGATTTTAATTTTTGACGTTTGTTGACGTTTATTTGTTTTTGTTTGTCAAATCGTTTACCCAGTACACTAAATCGAATCGAAAACAAATAATTTAGCGGTTCATAATGAAAAATAAAAAATAACTCCGAAATTATTGGGTTTGGGTATAGGACATTATTAAAAAAAAATAAGTACAATTAACGCATCATTTCAAAAATTTAATAATATACGGGGTGTTTCATTTGAAAAAAATCAGTAAACGCTCTTTAACGATAGCCAAATTCATTTCATCTTAATAAACAGCCTGTATAATAAAATGAATGTTTGATTATTTTGTTGGTTCAAAACATCCCTTGGCTGCATACTTACTAAATAATTTTGTTTCAGATAATCGTAATACTACCGCATAGAATTATTATGGTAAACATTGTCGCGACCATTTTTTTATAATTTTCATTAATAACTCAACAATGCGTCATCCAAAACTAGAACCGCAGATATCGATGAAAACACAATTTAATGTAGATAAGGAAAACGAGAGGTATACAGGGTGTTTCTTTTTTAAAAAAAGCGAATGTGTGCCTGTATAATTCAAATTATTTTCAAAATGTGTTTTTTGTTTCTGTGCCACTTTTTATAAAATAAATTTCTTCAGTACTATTTAATAACGCCTATATTGGATTTTAACGCACTAATGAGCAACCCTGTATACTATACAAAAAAACGTACACTTTTGATTTTGCTTTTAGTGACTTACTAGGATACTACAATGTTAAATTAAACGCATTTTCTATTAAATTTTCTCAGAGTTCGTATTTCTAGTAATTACATATTTCTTTATACGCTGAGACGAAAGTGAAAACCCGTTTCGAACTGAAGATGTTCGTGCAATTTGTGAATTTCCTAAATTAAAATATATTACGGGGAATTTCATTTCAATTTTCGTAATCGAGAGCGCACCTATTTATTTAAACATTTGCGAAATGTGAAAGCTAAAGAGAGCGGTGAAAAAAATAGAACTAGAATGGAGAAAAAAGCGGAGCGAAATGAACGGGACACTATTTATGTAAGATGTGAGCGCGGAGTCCGGATTCACCTTGAGAACCCGGACTAGCCCCGGAAGCCGTGCAAAGCCAAGTATGAGAATAATGTGAGACGGGGATTCAGGCGGGTCGTTTACTTCGCTCGATCAAAAACGCGTTACATTTCAAATGAAGAAATAGGGACTGAGAGGAGCTTTCCTTGGACTTTAGGGATTCTGAACATGTACACACAACTCCGCTGCTTTCTAACTTAAAATCATACACAGAGTTCTATCTCACGTTCGCAAGTACAACCCCGTAACTTATACATATTTTCGAGGACAATAAATCATCATTCATATGTAAATGAACTGGGAGAGCATAGCTGTGCATTTGTGTATATACAATATAAACGCTTTGACAATCATCATGAAAAATTAACACAAATGATTATAGATTGTTTTATTTTAAAACAATTTTTTCATACATTTTGTGGAATACAATATACAGGGTGAGTTGAAACAAACGCACCAAACTCTAAGACTTTATTCTATATAAAAATATATATTTTTTTATTCCGGTGCTATATATAAAGTTCACTTTACGACACCCGTTTTGGTTGCATAAAGTATTACTTTATCGCACGCTAATTTTTTTTCTTTGAAGTTGGTAACTGTTATATCTTGGTTTATCATGTTTTAATAAATACAACCACACTCAACATCAGCCATCTTTATTAACTGTCATCTAACTTTTCTATTATTTTATCATGTTCTTCCTCTGTTTCTGCTGCAATCAATAGATCATCAAAGTAAACGATTACATTATCAATATCACAAAAGTTCTGCTGATTAACCTTTTGAAAATATTCAGGTGCCAGACTGAGGCCAAAAGGTAACCTTAAAAATTAAGACATATAAATCACTAGCATTCTCTGTCAGAGGTACCTGATATAACCCTTCTTTGAAATCTATTATTGTAAAATATTTTTTTCCTGCTAATTTTGTACTAATTTCCTCTAGTGTGGGAATTAAGAATTGTTCTCTAATTATATTTTTATTAAGATCTTGAGGATCTAAACATAATCTTAATGAACCATCACTTTTTTCTAATATTACGAGGTTGCTTACCCATGCCGAAGTAATACATGCTTTACTTATAATTTTCTTTTCTACCATATTATTTAATTCATTTTTTAACTTTGATTTTATTGTCAAACGAACCCTTCTTGGAGATCGTACCACTGGTTCTGCATCTGGTTTCAACTTAATATCTAAGTCTATATTAAATTTACCTAATCCTGTGAACAGATCAATATTTGTAGTTATAAATTCATCTCTTTCATTACATCTAACACTATTTGCTCTTTTTATCCAACCTAACTCAATACATGTATTTAAACCTAATAATGGCTTTGATTTAACATTAACTATAACAAAATCTGTGTACAATTCTATGCTATTTATTTTACAACAAAGATTTACTACACCTGTAGGTTTAATTTTAAACCCTCCATAATCTTCTAAAACAACCGATGCAGACCTTACTTTAAATAGTCCTTTAAGTTTTTCAAACTCTCGCTGAGGTATGATATTAATTTCACTACCGCTGTCCAGTTTAAATTCTATAATTTTATCTGCAACCTTAATATTCTGCATCCATACTTTCTTATGGGTCGATGTGATTTCACTAATGCTGTCTGTTACGAAACACACTTCATCTTCTTCTGTTACTGCTTTTACTTTTTTCAATCGGCATGCTACTGCATAATGATTCTGCTTACCACAATTCGAACATGTTCTTCCAAATGCTCTACATTTTCCATAGCTGTGATGTTTATTACATTTTGAACAGACTTTTTTACTACCTTAATTTTCTTGCTCTTTGTTGTGCCACGACTTTGTATACTTTTTCTTTTCTTTTCTGAATTCTTTTGGTTACTTACGCTATCTACGTTTTTATTTTGTAATTCTTTAATTTGTTTCTTCGTACTTTCATTTAATTTACATATTTCTATTGCTTTTATTAAATTCAAGTCACTTACATTTAATAGTTTCTCTTGTAAGTTTCTGTAATGCTTGTATAAATTGGTCTCGCCTTCTTCTTGTAGTCTTTTATTAAACACAAATCTTTCATATATAATATTCTTTTTAGGCGTCATGTATGATTCCAATTCACTCATTACTTTATCATAATCATTTTTTTCTTCTTTTGTTAGTTTTAAATTATTAAAAATTTCAATACCAACTTCTCCTATAATATTAAGAAGAATTGCTACTTTGACTTCAGAAGATTTTGTTGCTTTTCCTGTCGCTCTCATATAAATTTCAAATGATTGCTCAAATTTTTTCCAATTATTATTTATATTTCCCAACATTGAAAGTGCTGTAGTAGTCTTGCATCCATTTTTATAATTGTGCTTTCTCACCTTACCATGTGCTTCTTTTTAACTTTGCTGCGTAATTCTTATTTATCTAATTCACTGTGGTATTTATCTTCGTCGCCATGTTATATCTTGGTTTAGCATGTTTTAATAAATACAACCACACTCAACATCAGCCATATTTATTAACTGTGATTTACAAAGTACCAACTATCCTACACATATACAACTACTTATTTAACAGTAACAAAAAAAAAAACCAAATCATATTTAAATGTCAAAATATAAGTCTTTAATCTAACAAACATGTGTAAGAAGTTGTACAGAGAATAATAAACACAGTTACGAACATTTTATTTACGCTAATTAACAATATAAATGGGATCTTAAGTTTTTTGATGCTTGTATTGAAATTTACTTCCCATGTTGAACAGTACAACTGTTATAAACGTTACTGTAACACTAGAAGATTCGTGTGCATTCATATAGATTCCAAAAAGATTTTGGGAACACACTATGTTTTGTGTACATTCCTGTTGATTCATACTGACCAACACATTACTGCTAATTTTATCAGAAGTCTATGGATTGTGAATGATTTTAGTGAATGTATTAGGTACACTAGACAGTATTTGAGCAACCTCAACTTTTTTCATGGTGGAATTATCAATGTAACCTTCGGCCACTGCTGAGTATTAAGTCACCTCCACTATTAGCCAAGTGTGTCACACTGGAACGTCTAAAGCAATATCCAGTGAAGAGCTCAGGATTAGGTAAATTTAAGTAAGTAGCAATATTTTTTGGTACTTTTCCTATGGTATTAATACCAATTGGACTATTCACGCAAAATCGATTTCTATATTGCAGAAAGAAGCGTTTATGTGTAACATGGCTGGGACGAAGTGAATAATATTTTTTATCCACAACTATTAAGTAATATATGTATTAAATACGCGATTTCTATCAAGTAATGCCATGCATTACTAAATACTGTTGAATAATAATGACACTTCGATGGAATAATATTACTTCACCGTTGTGTCAAATTTGACATTTCATAAATATACTTATATACATATGAATTTTAGCAACTGTAATGTAACGATTAATAATTATTATAAAAATTAATTTTTTGTGTATTAAAAACGTCACTATTAATAAATAATATTGTTCCTTTATCTCTTTATCTTTTGTATTTTTGAACAAACATATATAGTAATGAATATGCTGTATACATAAAATCGCATTTTTTTTTGAAATTTGCCATGTCAAAATGTCAACTTTTGACAGCGTTTGTAGAAAGAAATATTGTTCTTTATCTTTCGTATTTTTTGAACAACATTTAAGTTGTGGATAAAGTATAGTATTTAACTCGCGTATAATCGCTATTACCCACTCAGATGTTACAACACTCGCCTGACGGCTCGTGTTGCAATTTCATCTTCGTGGGTAATAGCCATCATTACACGCTTGTTGAATAATATACTATTAACCAATTCAATCCATAATCTTTGTGTTATAATAAATTGTCTTGGAACATAAGTTTTAGTTTTTGGCACTGCAACCATTTTTAAACTGTATATCATCTAAAGTCATGTTCGTTATTTCTTCACGACGACAAGCTCCATTATAGCCCCATTATAAGGATAATCTAACAGAATATTAATATGTGTATTATAACAAAATAATGTAGAAAATTAGTAAAATACAACTACAATGATGTTCTTATTACTTACTTTCATCGCTAAATATGTTTTATTATCAGCTTCTATTATAAACTGGTTAATATGATCTATTTCTAAAATCTTGGATTTCTTAGGCTCGTAGCCTTCAGATATTCTTTTTAAAAATGCAAGAAGCCTAGAAAATTTTGAGATATCTATACTTTTATAAATATTTAAACAACATAGTAATATTGAATATGTAGACCACAAGGACGATGCCTTTTTTAACTTTCTTTCTTTGTCAAAATAAGCAATTACTACATTTTCCGTAATATTCACAATATTATTTTCTTTACACCAACTTAAAAAGAGCTGGTATTGGTTTTCATAAATATATCGAGACTTTGCGCATGCGTTCAAGTTTAAAACGAGCCGCTAGGCGAATTTTCTAAAGAACAAGTGCGCAAAAATGTCTTATGAAACGAGTATTTTATAACTCGTTTCATAAGACATTTTTGCGCACTTGTTCTTTAGAAAATTCGCCTAGCGGCTCGTTTTTTAAACTTGAACGCGTGCGCAAAAATCGTGTCTTATGAAACTTGTATCTTAATATACTATTATGTAATCGTTTCTCCTGTGCATACTGCTGTACCGCTAGCAATATTTATCGCTTTAATATAACGAGAATAATATGCGATTTATACTAATCGAGGACGCTGCTAGGGTGTGCAGACTACGAGATGATTTAAATCGCTGATATTCAAAGCTTTATCTTGTCATCAAAGACGAAAACAAATCAATAATTTTGTTATTATAACTATAGATTTTTGAGGCAGCGAAAAGCGTAAGAAACAACGATAATGTGAAGAAACGATGTTGTACTTATCAACAGTAAATCAATACTAATTTAATTTAACCTAAGAAACAAAATTTAAACATACAAAAAGCACTCCCACTCCTCCGAGTGTGCGTCATTAGTCATAGTCATCTTGATTTTATTGATATGAATTGCTGTACAAAATAGTGGATAACTGCCGCAACTTTCATTCTTTGTCAATAATGTATGATAGTTTTTTTTTTAAAAATAATTCCTTGTTTCAATATATGCAAAAATATACTGGGTGTTCCGATAAAAAAAAAGTAACTTTTGAAAATAGTGCGAAAATTAGAAGTTCAACTGTCTTTTCGGTTCTGCCACCATTGTTCACGACAAAAATACTACTACTTTGCTAATTTAACCGATACTGTAGTTTCATTAATAACAAACTTAGCAATAGTGCCAATTTAATTTATAACACCCTGTATACCTTCAATGTAACATCTTACATTAGGTTACAGCTTTATTTGTTATATTTCTAGTAAACACCAAGTAATTTCAAAATATGCAAGAAACTACAAATAATATGAAAAAGACCTTTCTAGATTTATTTAATGTGAATCTAACAAAGAAAAGGTTAACTGTCAATGAATGAGTTAATAATTGTAGAGGAATATAGTGCCGTTTTTTTTTCTTCTTTTGGACATAAATTCTATCTCTAAATGTATTAGAAAACTATAATAATATTTTTATTTCAATACTTGTAAAAGATCTTTCGTATGCCACCGAAAGTTAAAGTCTTAAGACATCAGATACGTTTAAATTAATAGGAAAGTAAATGGAAAACGTAAAAGAATTATAAAATTCGGTTTCAATTTATTTTCAGCAATTGCTATTATTAATTCGTCATAAATTGGTTTACTAGTGCATAAATAATTTAAAAACAAAACTGTACTATTTTTATCTTCACTAAAATACCTACTCTAATGTTATTTCTTATTTTTACTTGAATAAAAATGGCGACAACAGGTATGAATTCCTTATAAAATTTCTTTGGAATAATGTGCCACGCATACTTTGATATATGTTTCTGTCAATACTTTTTGATGTATCTCGAATTTTTTTTTTGCGACACATTATATTAAATATAATTTAAAAGAAGTTCTTATCTTTAATTGTATTCAAACTGAAACGCAAAATCTAACAAGATGAGAAAGAATAAATTTAAAAGATAATGTTGGTTTTATATTACGCAGAATGATATTTCTAATTATAATACAAAAATAATGAGGTGTGGCCACCGCACGACTTTCTTATACGTATGAGCGTTTCAAATTATACACAACATGTTCAAAACTGTTTTAAGTATTTTTATCTTAGAAAAATAAACTTGCAAGTGTGTTACTTCAAGTCCAAATTTTAAGAATTGTTTTATACAAAAAGTATTCAAAATCCTATTCTAAGTACTTCTATTCTCTTAATAAATCTCTGTAGAATGCATACTTTGCGAGATATTTGAAAAAAAGTGCTACTCGCTAAGAGTAAAAGTGTTACTTCCGGTATGAATTTTGAAATTTCATTTATACAACAAATATTCCAAATCTAGCTCTAAATACTTTTGTACTCTTGATAAATATAAATAGAATGCATAATTTATGACATATTTGCAAAAAATCGCTATACAATAAGAGTAAAAGTGCTACTTCCGGTTGGAATTTCGAAAAACTTTTTTAATAAAATTGTTCTCAATTTTAATTTTAAGCACATATGAATTCTTTATAAATTTGTTCAAATCTAGTAGTTGACGAAGTATTGGCAAAATTCGGTTTTTTCACTGAAGTAAACTACTACTTCCGGTCGGCCGATTTTACTATAAATCTAATCAGATCACAAGAGGGAGATTATACTGGTAAATTTAAAATTTGAAATTGATAGATATAGCGGTTTGACCGCTATCGTGGTCACACACAGAGAGAGAGAGAGACATTTTTTAAAAACCACTTTTTCTGTATCAGGGCATTTCAAAATGTGGACACCTGCAAAAATTTCGAGGTCGAAAATTTTCATCACAATACTTCTTTATACTACGTATAAGAAAGTAAAAGAAGATTGTTTGTTGAGCACGATTAATTTAAAGGAAATAAAAATTATTAATTTCAGTTAATTTTTAATACGCGATAATAGTTCATCAATTAGTTTTAATAATTCATTTTAGTCTGTAAAATAAATAGATGCATATCATAGGCTTGTGGTAAAATTCAGAAACTACATGTATAGGTATTTACATAAAATTGCTTTTAAAGGAATGTTTGGCTTCGATCGGAATGAATTACCTGTTTTGTGTATTATATGATTTATATGTCTGAACATTTAACTTCATATTAGCACATTTATTTTACATGTTCATATCTCTCGTATAAATAAAGATTTATTAGGCATGTTGTATATTATTGAAAAGCTATTTTTAAGGACTATCTAACTAATTAAAAATCCAATATGGCCGCCATAAGAAAAACAAAAGATACCGCTAAGAACTTACTGTTAACACCAAAAAATTTGTCTTAGAAAAGTCTCAACAATGTTAGAGTTTAAAAGCTATTGCATTATGCGTTATCGAGTTATTGACGAAAATTGAAATCGGCAAATATTGGTTTTTTCAAAATATCTCAAAATTGTAAAACCTCCGAATGAATTTGAAATGAGATTTGTTGCGAGCATTGAATTCTGCAAAACATTCCACATTTAACAGTTGCCTTATCTCTTCTAATAACCGATATACCCAATGGTGAGCATCGAAATGTATATGTATAAAAATTATATTTTGAATTTTCTTGTTGGCAAGTAAGTATTTTCTATTTGTCATGTCTATATTGTCATGTATTTTACATTTATCGAATTATTTTTTGCATTTATTTGATTCTTTTGTAGTAATTTAATTGCAATAAATATTACTGATAATTAATTATTAATGTGAATGATAATTGTATAATATACTGTTCACTTTATGATGATGGTTTGCTGCATTCTCCAGAAAGATACTATAATTTTTTACAAAGAAATTATTCGAGTAATTTCATTCTGAAATACGTAAAATCCTCCGTAGTTCAACTCGATATCGCTAGCGAAAGGGCTCCGCCTGATCTGAATGGGCGAACTTGCATAATAAAACTATTTAATTAGTTAAAAGGGTCGTCTGTCCCATTATGCCAAAGAGTGGGTTCTGACAGTGGTGGAAGGAAGAACTTAGCAGGATGCGGTCCAATTGTAGATGCAAGGTACATTGAACGCCTAATCCTAATTTAACGAGTTCCATTCTGTTTGTCCCTTTAGTTGTTTCCTTCTCTTGTGTATACATATATACATACATACATATACAGACATAACGTATTAAACATTCCATTTAATGTGCAGGGGAATTCAGAATGTATGTAGTTATGTAGGTATATAATCTAAGTATTTTAGATAATTGATATGAAAGAAGAAAAACCTGTATAAATGATTGTAAGAGGAATTCTATAATTTATGGAATTAATTAATAGTAAATCAAATATTCCCGACAATAAATAATAATATAATCTTAATTTTTGTGCAAGCATTTGTAAAATATGTCGAAAGAAAAAGTCAAAGTCAAAATTTTGAAGATACGGTAATAATGGGGCAGAACCAAGACTCTTCTAGCAACCCTCAGAACCAGAACCATCTACAACATCGAACATGAAACAGAATAGTAATAAAAAGAGACAAGCACCTGCGGAAGTAGATACAGCTATTGAAAAAACACTGGAGACTCTAACTGCAATGCAGGGGAATTTGACTAATAATGATGAAGATACTTGGGATGCTTATGCCAAATTTATTGCTAATGAGCTGAGAGTTATAGACGACGAAGAAATATTAAATGATTTGTAACATGACATTGGTTCAGCTATATATGCCGCCAAAAAGAAGTGCATTGCACGAAGAACAGTATTATATAATAAACCCCTCACATAATTTTTATTATTGTGATAATATTGTTTTAACACAACATTCAAAAATTAAATTTCTTTATTGATTCCCGTTGCCACGGTACAAATCCTGCATTGTTGAAATAATGTGTAAATGCTTTCCTTATATCGAGTGCTTCATTGGTTGGTTTTCGAGATTGTTTTTCCAAATTTGTTATAAAAACAATGTGCTTCCATTCTCCTTCAGTGACTGTTATGGTTTCAGTATCTTCCTTATCTATTAGAGTTAGGTAAGTTTTAACATCATGTTGTTTAATATAATTATGTAGCACGAAACACGCCATAACTATGTTTTGTACTTTATTTACCTCTAAATTAATATCTTTCCGTAAAATCTGAAATCGGTTGGCTAATATCCCAAAGGCGTTTTCAACTACTCGCCGGGCACGACTGAGTCTATAGTTAAAAACTTTTTCTTCTTGAATAAATCTCTGGCCCCATGGTTTCATCAATCTATTTGTTAGTCGAAGGGCATCATCAGCAACAATTACATATGGTGTTTTCACATCGCTGTTTGTCAAAATTTCATCTTGAGGGAAATTTAATGTATTCTGTTCAATTGCTGAACATACTGTACTGTCCCTGTAGACACCACCATCACTCACACGGCCATTATACCCCACGTCAACATATAGAAAATTGTATTGAGCAGTGGTTGATGCTCAATGCCATCAGTACAATACTATTAAAGCCTTTATAGTTATAGTAAAATGAGCCATCCCTTTTTTCGCACGAAATGCTACTATCTGTCCATCGGATCTTTTGGGTCTCGTCATCAATGCGTGGCATTATCAAGGACATCGCCAACTAGAATGTATATATACTCATTTCTTTCCAATCTCAATGACTAGATAAGCATAGAAATTTTAAACTTTAAGGTGTGGTTGTCTTCTCCATAAGAGTAATAAGACAGACAGAGAAAATATACCGCCATGACATGTTACTGCGGTAGTCAATTTATTAAATTTTGACATATAACATTGTTCTTTGCATTTTGGTTTAATTTCGTTAAATTGCTTTTCTAATTATCTTTTCAGAACTAAAAAAAAAAACTGTACCTATTTAATACATTTTCTGTAAGTATTCTAATCACTAAATTTATTGGTTATAGGTTAAGAATTTATATTTATTACAGAGATATGCCTGAGAAACGTCTGAATTCACATTGTCAACAACTTGTATTAAATGTCCTGGACTTTTTTGACAGAGAAAAACAAAGTCGTGCACTTCTCATAAATATAAATGCACCTCTTGAGGTAAGAATTATATAATATATTTTTTGAATTCATAATAAAGGTTTGAATATTGCAGAGAGCAGCAGCTGCCCTAAAAATCTCCGCACAAACTATCAGAAATATAAAACAACGAAAAGGAAAAGACCCAGTACTTTCTTCACCCAGTAAGAAAAGAGCTCGTGTCAAACCCAAAACAGAAGATTTACGAGAATCTTTAAAGATGGAAGTACGAAACACTATTTATAACATGTATAAAGAGAGTATGTTATTAATTAATTTATGTTTCACAATTTTAATATATTTGAAATTATTTCAGAGAAACATGTGTACATTGAAAAACGAATTACACACCAAAGCAAATCTTCTTTGTCCCTTTTATTAAAAGATATTGGTTTTAAATTCAAAAAGGAAGACATCAGACGAACATTGGTGGAAAAACATGATATAGCCTTTTACCGAAGAACTTTTTTGAGGAAGTATACAGATAATTTAAAGTCAAATTCTCCGATGATATTCCTCGATGAAACATAGATATATTCAAAAGGTAATAGAGGAAGATCTTGGCAGGATGCATCTCCAAAAAGTGTTCGAAAGAAGGTTATGATGGCAAACAGTTTATAGTTTTACATGCCTTAGGTGAATCAGGGTTTATTGAAGGTACAAGTTTGATATTTGCATTGAAAACCAAAGGGAAAGATTATCATGCTGAAATGAACAGTAAAAAGTTTGAGGAATGGATTAAAATACAATTCATGTAACATTTACCAAACAATTCACTTGTGGTAATGGACAATGCACCATATCACAGTGTAATATTAAATAAAATTCCAAATTCTGCATCGAGAAAACAGGAAATAATAGACTGGTTGTCCAGCAATAATATAAGTTTTTCCGGTGAATTCACAAAATATGAATTGAAGCATTGGAGCACTGCACAGTACCTAAATACCTGGCAAAATTGTATTCGTCATACAAATAACTTAATCACTAAATGGTATCACCGAGAGAGACACTTAGTAGATGTGGATATTCAGCCAATTATTATAAATCCTAACGAAACATCCAGTTCAGATTGATTTAGAATCTGAGTGAATAGCTAACAAAATAATCAGAAGATTGTTTAATAAGATTTATTTATCAAAATAGTTTCACTTAATTATTATAGAAGCAATAGTTAATAAATAGTAATAAGAAAATAAGTTTAATCATATAGAAATATTATGTGTAAGATTATAAAAATTTATTATAAATATTTAGCGCACAATGTATAACAGTTTAGGATTTAAAAAATGTAAATAGATTTCAAATATATTAATAACTAAATTTTACTTATTACTAAAGTTTTGTGTTTTGTCTGTAACAAAATGCCTATTTAAATTCTAAAATAATGGCCACGTTGTACAGCAATAAATTATGATTATATAGTGTCATAAATAATTATAAATACAAAATCATTTACAACTTATATATATTAATTAGAGCATTAAATGCAATCACAATTTTATCTACACTGATTAATTTTTGCATATTATTACACTTTTTTAACATATATTTTAAGGTGCTAACGAGTTCTTCCTTTAGTAAAAGCTGGAATAACTAAAATTCACGTGCAAAATTCCTAGTGTTTCCTTTATTAAAAATGCTCTCTCTCCTAGAACAACATATCCTGGGTTAAGATTGTTGCAAAAATTACTTCTTCCATTTATTTTTCAGATGTATTTCACCCCGAGCTTCACTAATATAGCATTTACTTCCCTGAGGAGTTATTGCTATTAAAATTTCTATCGTGCTTATAATTAGAACAGTACTGCTGTTAAGCTAAATTATTATCTGGTTTTCCAATGAAAACTTCAAAGCTGGCAATAATTACAGCTGTTTTTTTCTTGAAAAATACTGCAATACAGAACGTTCTGGTCACATAATTATAAGTTTTAGTCTTTGATATACAATAACATACTTAGATAACTAAATAATGACCTTAGTAAGCTAATTTAATAAGATAATTGTTTAATAAGAGCACTTATAGTCAAATTTTAATAATACAAATCTGTTTGTTCGCCCACAACGGCTATATTGAATTTGATTTGACAGGTCGTTGGATTGCTCTATGACAGACCGGTAAATTTTATTCATAACCAACGATTATTATTGTTTTATTAAATTTCATTATAATAGATATAGCTAATTTTAAGCATTGAATAAAACATATTATAAAGTAAAGAAAATATTAATAATATTATGTAAGTAATGAATTTGAGCCAGAAGTGTTGATTTAATTCATATGGATGAAAATCAATGACGCAAGTCAAAAGATCCGAAGGACGGATAGTATATATTTACCGTCTAGGGCTCCCAAACAATTGGGAAAATTCCATAATTTATTAATAATAATAATAATAATAATAATAAATGCATTTATTATTCTTCCCATGACATATTTCTACATACAAACACACATATACATAATAATTAATAATTATAATATTAATAAGTACAAGCGGCCATATATGCATGTATAATGTATACATATACAAAAGAGAAAAACATACAAATATACGGAGAAGATTAAAAGGCGTGTGCTCAGACTGACCAGGAAATTTGATCGTCTGTTAAATTAAAATCCGCTGCTATCTTTTTCTAGCAATGTTCGTCTTTGAGCGTACATAAATATTCGTCTTGTAAAACTTCATAAAGAGCAGTAACTGTCTCAGGAATAATTTGTGATATTGCCGGTACAAAGATTCTAAAACTATACTGCAGACTGAAATGTTTCTCCTGTAGCTAGGTATCTGAGTGTTAATAATAACCTAGTTTTTGCTGTAATACATTCTCTGAATGTTGTATGTTCTCTTTGTATTTTTGAGCCTACTTTTGATAGCAAATTATAGAACGTGGTTGTTGACATTCTAGTGAAATTCTTAAAACTTCTCTTATCTTCCAATGCCAATTCACGAAATACTAAACTAGAGAGCCACGACTACAATTTCGCCTTTCAAGCCACTTGCGTGTCCATAGTCTCCTCCCTTGTCTTCTTTTATAAAATGAACTCCTTTTTTTCCAACATAAACATAGCAGCAATATATGTAACGTCACACAGCGCAGTTTAATTTTTGAAGTGTAAACTTCTTTGGGTGCGTTGCGTTGATTGTGGGCACTGAACAAGACTGAGCCGTCACGCTCGGCTATGTAACGCTCGTTCGGGAGAAATATATCATATAGAGGTATTTAATTTCAATTAAATTGAAATTTAATTGAATAAATAAATTCATGTCCCCGAGCAGATTCGATTCCGAGCCGCACGGGTGAGAAGCCGGCACGTTAGCATCAGACCAGCGCGGGACTCGTAAGCGAGTATTCATTTTGTCTATTTATATATATACACGCGATTATATATCGCGGCCGCTGCTATAGCAACGGCCGCGAAATTGTATTTCGCGGACTGTATTGCGTTCGCTAATTGGTAACTTCGCGGACGAAAAAATTTGTTGTGTCTGTATGAGACATTATCACTATAATAATATAATATAATATTTCGCGCTCAGGTAAGTTTTAGTATGTTTATTAAAATGATATGGATGACTCGGAAACTGATCAGTATATTCCGGGTGTTAAATAACGTCCACACGCATTTACTATAATTTGTATACCAATGCAAAACAGAAACGTTGAGAATAGAGCATTGCTTTAATTGCTCATTATATACGAATTTATAAGCATTTAATTCATTTCTGTTACACAGGATGGATGAAGAAAATCAAATCGATGACAAATTAAAACGACAAAGGGTATTGTCTAATGCGCGCGGGAAGAAATATCGTCAAAAGAAGCACACTAAATCTCAGCAACTGAATTCGTCGATGCAGGTTGACCCTAATGTAATATAGAACGAAAAAAAAGTTGGATTTCGTATTATTAACCTCGCCTTGATGAAGTTTTCACTTCTGCCGTGCGGTTTTAAGCACACCCATTTTCTTGTTATTTTTGACATCGTGTACACACAATGTCAACAAAATCTCACAACTAACCCCTACTAAATAAAAACTAATGATGTTATAATAAGTAATAATAATAACATAACCTTTTCTTGTTTCGTTCTTGTCGATTGTCAAAAAGTATTTAAGCTTTTTCCTGCCTATTGTCACACTGTATAAATACAAAATCCCACGTAACATACGGTTTTAATATTTCACAAGCATTCATAAGCAAATCACAAGGTCTTTCTTTAAGAAAATTCCTAACAAAAGTCACATAATATAAACACACCTTTGAAACATTTGTACAAATTAAATTGGATTATTATATAGAAAATAATTTAATTTAGCCACATGAGCTATGTACCTAAATACCAGTTAAAATACTTAACAATTTTCTAAATTCAGTTATTGCTCTTGGTTGATGCGACTCCGGGCTACATAAGGAAAGAAGAAGAAAAGTTTACGAGCGCCATTTTCCTATTTTTATATCTGTTTCATTTCCGTTTTATGTGTCTTATTTATCCACCCTTGCACACGTCACTTCCAGTATTTTACAATCTAATCATGGGCAACGCACTGAAGTAATCCCACGTTATTTCTCCTGGTGTGTTTCCAAGCGACCAACTCCGGACTCCATCTGAATAGTCTCCGAATTGCCGGTTAAATGTCGACAAAGATTGGTTTTGGTCTACTGCACGGTAGCTGCTCCGTAAGGTTCCCTTTCCTACGTTTGGATCAGAATATAAAATAAACTAACACGCCGCCCTACCCCTGTACACCGCCCGCACCCTCGCACCGCGCGCGCTACGTCGTACATATTTCGTTTTGTTTTTCGAGGGATCCACTCTCTTTCTTCGACGTTATTTCGGGATTGCTTTTTTAGAATTTACGAAAAAATTCAAGAGATACGCAGTACATATAGAGAAAAGAAAAATGGTAACTCAGAAAAGATTAAAATTATTAATAATTTTGCTTTTAAAAATAAATATTTCAATAGTTGAAGTTTTGTATTATATATAAGATTCTTTAATACACGTAAATTAGAACAGAAATAAAATATTTGAATATTAAATTTTGTTAGGATATAAATATTAATACTAAAATGAATTTAAAGTGTAATTATTAGTAATTTTTAACAAACCAAATTACTTCTGGATGTCTATAACGCTGCTATAACAAGTAGCTATATAAACCGTGTCCAGAAATTCGCGGATAAACTTCAGGTGGAACGACTCTAGGATTAATTCTCAGTAAACATTTCTGATACAAAAAACTGGTACGGTCTTTCAATAAGCCACGCAAAGCCATCAAAGTTGAAAATAAGCGGCTGAAAATAATTGTAATTTCTAAAATTCTTTACGAATAACTATTGCTGCTTATAGTAAAATATATTTATGTAGCACACCGTTGATATTACTAATCGATTAATGCCAATACTTTGCATTTTCAACATTTCGTCAACTGCACTTCTTACCTTACATATGGCAACCTATCACAAGAAAAATGTTTGGTTGCCATAAAAAGCTCGTTGTCAACTTTAAATTCTATTCCCAGCTCTGTGTGGAAACTAATGAGTACCAGTTTGAATACATAATTTGATAATACTATGACTTTTGAAATATTAAATAATTTTTATTCAGTTTTGACATTTTAAAGTGACATCACAGACTAAACAACCCAGACCGGCAACTACTTGAAAAAAAATATCCAAGATCTTCTATCCTAGTCACACATCAGTGAACTTGGTACGAAGATGGCGCTAGCAGCATATTGGCGCGAAATTTGAAATGAGCTTGTTTTTAGAATACGCTTATTCAATAGGTTATTTATGTAACAGAAACATACACAAAAGTTACTAAAACTATGGTAATAAATATTACTTACTCTAACAATTATAGCCATAGTTTGAGCATCTTATGTGTAATTTTGTGGTGTTACATATTAAATATGTGATATATAAATATTAATCTGTTACTTACATGCATTATAACATCCCTCTTAAGGTTACCTATTAGACACAATAAACTACTACTCTATTTAATATTAAGAGAAATATAGTAATCTAATAAGTGAAAACTGTCAAGGAAAACATAGGTATATAATAATAATAGTTTTTATTGAAACATATACTTATACAATAAAAACATAATAAAATTAAATTACACAACCAGTAATGAGTAATTTATACTCACTTGTCGAGATTTGCAGGAAACCTGTGCATTTTGTCAACTTCACCCTACCCAAACCCGCACACTAAACACTTGGACATCATATTTGTATCAACATATAATTAATACCACGTACGACAAAGGATTGCAAAAATATGTCACACGTGTCAAATTTGAAATGTAGTTTTGAATGACATATAACCACAGCATAACAAACATTTCAATTGACGCTAGCGCCATCTCATCTCCAAGTTAAGTGAATCTGACAAAGATGGTAGAGTATTGAAATTTACGTTTGCTAAACAAAGATGAGTAGTCTGGATAAAATCTAGGACTAAGTTGCCGGTCTGGATTGTTTAGTCTGTGGTGACATTATTAACTCCATAGTAACCCTCATAAGTAGTCTATTATCTACGAGTGGATTAAAACTTGTTTTACCAATACAATAAGAAAACATTTAATGAAGAACAACAAAAAACTATTTTTATTTATTAAAATAAATGTTACAATTATTGAGACCATTAAATTGCACACCACATGTACCATTAATATGTAAATTCATGTTTTGATTTGACACTGGTTTTGATGCGGAAATACATGCTTCCGACCTTGAAATTAATGCCTCCTGAATGTTGGTTGAAGAATGGTTTATGAATTTCCTTGACATATCAATTTTATTATTAAGAGAATCTTCTATGTATCCCTCTACAACTCTATTTGAACGCCAACCACCGTGTCTCTTTACAACTGCTAAATCTACCCCAGAGTCTGCCAATAAAGTTGCACTCGAACGTCTAAAGCTGTGACCCTTATATTCTTCAGGATTTCGGAGACCAATAAACCGTGCAATTTTTTCCGGAAATTTTGAAATAGTATTTATTCCTACAGGTGCCAATCCACAATGAGAATATCTCATGAGATTTTTGTCTCATGCAATAAAAATCGCTCCAATTTCATTGTGGAAAAGGTCGAAAGACCAATGAAATTGGTGTTATCCTGCGATTTTTATTGCATGAGACAAAAGTCTCATGAGATATTCTCATTTGTGGATCTGCACCTTACAGGTTGTACTGTACATTTATTGTTTCGGTAATTAATGAATAACCGTTTGTGTAAAATACTGTCAGGTCGTAATTTTCTATATTTCAGAAAAACATCAATAACATAAACATAGTACTTCCGTTAATGATATAGTAAATGTTCTGGGTTTATAAGTCTTCGTGTCAGAAATATTGACCACAATTACGTTGCCTCTGTCATCAACATCATCAACTGACATGGCAACCAATTCACTAACTCTACAACCTCTAAACACTTCCACAATTAGAACCACTTCATGAAGCAAATATTCATCATCTAAAGCAGTATCCAAGAACCTTTCTATGCCTTTCAATGTGAACACCATAGATTTCTTTGGTCTGTGCCGTACAGATTGTTGTATTAAGAAAGCAGATACCTGATGAAATCTACAACAATTATCTAATAGTTCAAAACTCATAAAGAACGTCAACCTCAAATATCTGCTTATGTCAATATTTTCTTTCACATATAACATTTTCTTCAGTTGGGAGTAATACGCCCACAATGACGAAGATTTCGCAATTTTGGATCGTTCAGAAATATAAGCCAAAATTATTGTTTCGTCTACTCCCCTTGCATCTAGACCACAGTCCAGCGAGCTTTTTTTTTTGATTACTAACAGGCTGAATTTTCGTGAGTTGCTTCGTTTTGACGAGACGCCCAACTTTTCCCTCTGCGAAAATTCTCGGTAGTGGTAGCTAATAAACTGCGCATGGGTCATATATGTCGATTGAATGATTGTTCAAATTTTATTACTAACCGTTAGTATTTTAGTTAAATCTGGAGATAATTTGATAAGAAACACAAAAAAACATTTGTCCTACAAAATCGTTGGTTAGAACGAAATGTTCCCCAACCGCAACATGTGCAAATAACGAGGTCATAAAAAATTATTACTAACCAGCTGATTTTTTTACTATTGCTTAATAAATGTTTCTAAAATGAAATGTCCACATTGTCCTACAAATTGAATGGTATGTTTTTCCAGTCCTACGCTTCGAAATTGTCAGTCCCACGGTAACCCTTTTCTCATTACTAACAGGAGGACAAAGATAACACATGATAGGTTGTTCTATTCTCTGGCCAAATAAAATAGTGTCCTACAAAGAAAATGGTATGTAACACTAGTCCGACAAAAATTATTTTAAATAACGAATTATTTTATAATTGCGGTTATGAGAAATTAATATATTTTTATTACTTAAGCAGAATTCTGATATCTACTAAATTTTGCACATAGATTCAGATTATCAAGAAGTTTTTCCCGTGATTTTAAACCCTAATATATAAATTTACATTCATTGCGAATTTTTGAATTTTTCACGCACTTTTATGTTTTCTTAAAACTTCGACTATAAAACCGAAAAATGTTCTTTATAGTTCTAATGTAATATTAATTTTAATGTTTAATTGTTTGTTTAATTTAAAAAGTAACATAATTTATTTGAAAAGTTTCTGAAAAAAGTGGGAAAACTATAAAAAAAAATGATCATGAAAATATCTTCTTTTAATAGAAAAAAATACGTATACTTTTCATAGTTAACCAAATCTTTTTTATTGTATAAAAAATAAAAACAAAATTGTTATTTTTGCGTATAAAAAAATTCAGTCTTGATCAGAATCATCCGTCGATTCATCTTCGTCACTTGAAACAGCATTCTCCTGCTCTATATCATCGTGGCAACTATCATTTTCATCCTTTATGTTATCTGACTCTGTATTAAAATTAAAAAAAAATTCAGAATAATCAATAAGTGAAAAAGGGATTGAAAGGGTACCTTGGCAGTCCGAAGATAATTCATCAAAAGATGGACTTTGAGGACCATCAAACCAATAATATTCGTATTTGCCATCAATTATTGTCCATCATTAATTTTCTGGTGTTTTTTCGGTGGGGTTGCGCATGTATGCATTACACCATACACTGCAGATGTATTGCGTTCTCTTGATTTGCTGCAACAATTCTTGTTTCGTTGGTGGTAAACTAGAGGCATCATATCCTACGATGTTCCTTTTTAAAATTTCTTCATTTTCGTTACGGCATTTATAGCCTTTTTGAAACAATTCGTACCGTCCTTTATTAATGTCATTTTTCGTGTTTATGCACATATCCTACACACATACTATTCAATGATTTGAAATACCTCGCTCGATTTTGTTAATTCAGTACGTCCACTTTCTAGGAGTTGCATAAAAGCTTCTTGAAATGTTGTGTTTTTTTTTTAAATATTAAATGGCCTCTTTTTTCCTTTCCGATAGAAAGCAGGGTTATAATCGTTCCCCGTAAAAATATGGCATATAGCGAGAGAACAAGATAATTTTTCTCCAAGCTTGGCATAAATTTCATTAATGTTAAGGTACAATTTCTTTTTACCTGTACTTAAATTAATAATTACTTCAATTTTGTTTTTCAGGTATTTAAAATTCGCTAACATTATCACAGGTATATCAGAGTCCGTACAATGCACCTGCACACGATAATTGGCGTTAAACTGGCAAATATGGAAAACAATTTTGGTGTCAGCTTCTTCGTGATAATAAGAAAGATTATAGTCAATCGCCCTTTTTATTATATTTTCACCAGACACCTCATAAACATAGCACTGGTCGTAATTCAGTTTAACAGTCTTTCCTATAATTAACGTAACAAACTCATCACTTGTCCAATCTTCAATTAAAAATTCTACAAATTTTTCTTTGAAATTCGAGTTTCGTAATATTTCATATGAATAGATGATACAAAATCATAGCATTACGTCTATGTACGCTTATGGCCTAGACTAGCTGGAGCCAGTGCCCGCATGTTTCAAATTTAAGCGACAGTTTTTATTTTTTTTTATCAATATTTACCACTTTTTTTGTAGGACATTAGTAAAGTCGTGTTCTCCAGTTTATTCCCAAGAGAAAAAAAAAAGAATTAGGTTGTTAGTAATGAGAAAAGTGTTACCGTGGATTTGACAATTTCGGAGCATATTTTTATTTTAACTGCTTAAACGTGACAATTAACGCAAAAAATAAACAACTCGTTGTCACGGAAATTTGCTTCGCAACCTAAATGATTTGTATAAACCGATCAATGTAATTTGAATTTTTTTTTGTTTTTTTTTGATAAATTTTGTCAAAGTTGAATAAAAAAATGTATAAAACACGTGAATTAAACCTATTATTTGCTTGAAGAATTAATTAAATAATTCTTAAACATTCTTCTCGCAACTAAACAGTGGTTTAATTCACTTGTTGTATAATATTTATTATTAATTTTAGTTTTAATAAAGTAGTTAATAAAAAGCATTGGATTTACAAATATCAATAAAACACCTATTTCCTGCTCATTTGTATAATTGTATAACTCCTATGTACGGTGTTGCCAAACCTACTTTAACGTAATCCGTATGGCTTAACGGCGGACCGTATAGTTTTTTTGTATTAGAATTATTGTCTTAGAATTAATTTTAGAATCGTTCTACCTGAAGTTTATCCGTGAATTTCTGGACACGGTGTATATATAACAGTCAAATAAAAAGAAAAGTTGTTAAACCATTTGCTTAATAAACACGTGCAATACTTCGTCCCGATAAAAAAATGTAAAAAACCAGTATAAAAATGATTTTTTATTGTAAGATATTTTAAAAATCCATATCTAAATAAAATAAATAACAAATAAATACTTCAAATATCAAACTTAAGTAGTAAAAAAAAACTAATGTTTTAACAAGTGCTCGAAATGATGTCCATCTGTTTCAATACATAAACAAATTAAATTTAAAATTATTTAAACGACGTCGAACAGCGATGATGTCTTAACTAGATGTACTGTAACTGTCATATAATTTATCTGTTTGAAGTAATAAAAACACCGTCAGCCTACTTTTGAAAAATAAATTGCAAGGAATTAGTTTTTGAAATTGAAAATCCTAAATTACTAAAAAACAAAAAGAGATAGGTATAGAAGATCCTAATGCAGTTTTACAAGAAATTAAAATTAAAATCTACATATGGTAATAAATACAGACTGTTCTATTTAAAACAAGAAAGTTATTTGTCTTTACTCTTAGTCATAACAAAAATGTATTTTTATACAGCCTGTATAATTTTAGATATCAACTTTAACTTATCTTAAAGTCTGATGCATTGAGTAAACAATAAATACGATTTAAAATAATTCGCTCAAATATGTAAGACAGAAATGTCTCTTAAATTTTGATCTACATTTTCACGAAAAGTAAAATATGTCGAAAATAGGTTGACTATAAGGAATATAACAGTAAGTGACCTTCATTTAGCCTATAGTATCAAAATATGCCATAATATATAAGGTAGTCCATTTAAATTTTTATAACTTTGGTGCGGAACCTTTTATTGAATCACTCTGTATATTTCAAAATAATTTTAAAATGTGCCCCTAATGAACCTACACAACTCTTGATAAAAAAAATGTTAAAATACTTTTTGTATATAAACCTCTACCGTGTATATATAAAAAATTTTGATTTTCGCAGTAAAAATAATGTAATAACGATAATTTAGTAATATCATTATTTCATTAAAACACTGTAAGGAAACATACTGTGTCAATAAATGCGCGAATATAAAGACCACTGGGGTTCGGTTCCGGACACTGATACCCAGATGTTTGCGTGGGGGCCATCGTTTAAACTATTATTATGCTGATCGAGCCCTGATAGCGGGATTACACATGCTATAAAACTGGCAGTGATACATATCAATGCAACCTCAATATGCTGCGGATGCTTATTTATGACGCGAACTGGTGACAAGGGGGGGGGGGGAGACAGCGCCAAAAACTCCCTTCAGTTGGGGGCAACACCATCATACATACAAATGCACCGCGTCGTTATTACAGTGCACCGATGCCATTAATATAGTATATATCTGTGGGAATTATTTATTACACATGTAATGCTTTGTCTCCCTGTATGAATATGCAAATTGCATTTTTGTTTAACCATAAGGAGAGGTGGAATAAATTAATGAAGTGATCATTCTCAATATTACGTCTGTTATTTAAAGCTAGTACCATACATCATAGTAAGTAATTTAAAAACACATATGTACTTCTATAAATTTAAATTTCAGCGTTTTATATTATTTAACAAAGGCTTATATTATTGTACATGGGTGGTTTAGAAACTACGTGGCCTAACAAAAGAAAGCAATTTTTTTTTGACAAATACATTTTATTTTTCAATATAGTCTACTGTTCGCTGAGCCCACTTGTTCCTACGATATTCCAAATTAGTAAAGAAAGTCTTTTACCGCCGAGCCCTTTTTGCAGATTTGGAAAGCGATGATAATCGCTGGGAGCCAAATCTGGGGAATAGGGCGAATAGGGAACAAATTAGAGAGTACCTACCAAGTACTTTCTGTAACCTGAGTAAGGCTTTTGACTGTGTTTCCGATGGTATTCTCCTGCAAAAACTGGGAAACTATAGATTTAATGATGAAAGTGTTTCCATTATAGAAAGTTATCTGTCAGACAGATAACAACAGAGAAGGGTTGATGGTGGGGGGTTATCGGAGAGGCGTGGGCGAAACATAGGAGTTCGTCAATGCTTCGTTCTTGAGTCTCTGCTTTTTCTAATCTACATTAACGATCTTCCAACTAGTGATCGAGAATCTCACTTTACACTCTTCACCGATGACACCACTATTTCTAGGCTGGATAATGGCTATTTTGGGGCTTGGGAGAGTGCGGGCGAAGCACAGTTTTTGACTGGGCAATGGTTTAAATTAAATAAACTTTTTCTCAATAACAATGAAACACAAAAAATGATTTTATTGACAAAGGACATCCCGGAAGCGGGGAAATGAGAAGATGTATTGTTTCTCGGGGTGCTCTAGACCTGGGGCTTCGATGGGTGGCTCACACCGAGGAACTTGCGGTAAGCTCAGTTCGGATGCCTTAGCGAATAATGTATACTGGATCTGTGCTGAGGAGTGCCTGTTTTGCCTTGTGCCATTCACATATTATGTATGCTGTATTACTTTGGGGTCATCCTGCTAGGGCTATGGGAATGTTTACTTTGCAAAAAAAAGGTTGTCGGCTGGCTTTTATAAATCAAAGGATCTTAAGCTTGCCCTCTGTATTTGTCCTTGAAAACATTATCTAAGTAAAGAATCACATGCACGGATACCCCGCACACAGTTACATAACATACCTACATACAACACCAGACATAACGGGGACCTAACTGCTAGGTATTGGCGCCAGGAAAGATTTCGATGTGGTCCGGATTATTGGGCAGTTATTTTTTTTAACAAGATGTCACCCCATCTGAAAAATCAATCACTAAACAGTTTTTTTGCTATTTTAATTGCAGACTTGTGAGCAGGTGCGTTATATTGATGGAAAAGCACTTTTTTCTTTGCCAAACGAGGGCGTTTCTCTTTAATTTTGTGTCTTAATTGTTGCAACAAATTCGCATAATACTCCTCATTTTTGTTTTCCCCTTCCTGAAGTAGTCGGCCAAGATAATACCATGAGAATTCCAAAAAAACAGTTGCCATAATGGTTCCTGCTGACAAAACCGTGTTTGCCTTATTTGGTGTAGGAGAAGCTTTTCTTGTCCAATGATTGGATTGCTCCAGGTTTCATCGACGGTAATGAGACCACATACAAAGGCCTTCTGATTGCGGCGAAAACGTGCCAAACGTTCGCGAGAAACACTCAAACGTTTTCGATTTTGCTCCTGTGTGAGTAACCGCGGCACCCAACGCGTCCTATATTTTTTTATAAACAATTCGAACGGTGATAAAGGTAATTAATGCATTTATATACCAGTACAATGAGGGACTATACTAAAGAGGAAGGAAGGAAAGACATACTTACTGAAGATGAAACGTAATAAGCCTGTGAAAAATAATAATAACAAACAGTTCAATATATAATAGCTGTCAAAGACGATGTGCGTGTATTGGTGCAAGTATGACAACCTGAAGAAAACAAACAAGAAAGATTTTTATCATGAGCGTTTTAAAAAATCAATACCAATCAAAAATTTAGTTTGATTAGAGACGTGCTACAGATTGCCGATAGTCAATTGTTTTGAATATATAAGGCAAGAAACAAGAATAAACATGCAGATTACAAGTTTGTAATTCAAGCAGTAAAGACGCGAATTTTTGTAAAGAATTAATAAATCTAATATAGCGAAAGTGAGAGTGGGGTTGATATACACTACTTATCAACTATCAATTAGATAATTTGTATTTAGATCTAGAGTTCAATTTTAATTTAGTTTCTTTTAAATAACTTTCATTCAAAAATTTTTCTTTTCTTATTACTAATTTTTAAGATGGAGGATGATATCAAAAAGATAGAATTTGATAAAGTATATGATGAAAAGAAGTAAATGAACAAATAATTCAATTTAGGGATAGTTAATGGTGCTAGACGTGCTGAGGGTACTATGTGAAAATATTTGCCCTAAGTAAATCGTTGGTATCATTAATTAGATGAATATTATCTTGTTTATAATAATAATAATTCTTTTTCAAATAGTAAAAGGAATAGTTAATGGTGTTAGACGTGCTGAAGGTACTATGTGAAAATATTTGCCTTTAGTAAATCGTTGAGCATCATTAATTAAATGAATATTATCTTGTTTTATAACAATATTTCTTTTTCACAAAAATAAGAAAAGGATAGTTAATGGTGTCAGATGTGCTGGGGGTACTATGTGAGAATATTTGCCTTTAGTAAATCATTGGGCATCATTAATTATTATATAATCATTTAATTTAGAAATTGAAATAAAATAAATACGAATAAGCGGGGATGTTTTTTTGATGGGCAGGTGCTAAGCTGCTAGAGGTACAATGTGAGAATGTTTACAGCTAGCGATTAGTATCGGTCAGTTTCAGAGCATTCAAGTTGCAAGGTTCTAGATTACCAAGGCACTATGTGAAAATGTATGTTTTTGTGAAATAGAATCGGCTTCGTATTAATAAACAAAGAATCAAGAATCAATAATTTTTTTATTTAAAGGAACAAGATAATTATTCTTTCCGTTATTATTATAAATGTATAGGTATTTCACAAGCATTATAATTCCAAAGTGAGTACAAATGCTTTTCTTGTTCTTTTTCTATCTAAAACAAATATATATAGATATACTGTGGAAATGTTATTAATGATCGTCAAATCTTTACAAAAATATAAATATAATTTTTATATGAGATTTACATACTTTGTTTAATTTTGACGTTATTCCAAACAAAACTAAATAAGAGGTGGATCAGAATATAAGAAGGAAATTCACTGCAAGAACTTATAAGAACATAAAATAAAAATTTTATGCTGTTAGGTATAAGTTTATAAATAGACTATTCTAATTATTATTATTCATCAGCATTGTTGCATCCACAGCATTAATTAATTTCATCTTAAATAAGAAATTTACCATTTTGTAACAGTGCTGCAGCTACAGCAATATGTTTCACCACACTGTGGCTTCATCAGGCGATGAAAATATAAAAAAAAATTTTTTTTTTTTTTTGGTATATTTTCATCACCTGATGAAGCCACAGTGTGGTGAAACATATTGCTATAATAGCATATATTATATTTGATGACAAATTTTATTATTCTTTATTTATAATAAATGTGTTATTGCTATACGTTAGGCATCGCCATCAAATTCTATATGCTATAGCTCTGTATTGAAAAAAAAAATTGATATTCTTGTACCAGCATAACTCAATCAAATTACAATAATACAAAGCTGCATAATTTAAACGAATGTAGAGATAACGTTGTCATGTGAAAAATTTCTTTATTAAATTTGTTAATTCAATCTCTATTAACATTCGTGTATTTCTTGTAGGTTCTAGCAGTGATGTTCCTTTTGTTTTTCTAACAACATTTCTTATTTAAAATTTATAGGATAAGGTTACTAATAAAAAACTAAATCTCATAAAATATTTATATTCTATTTTTAACATCGTATAATAATAGTGTCGATGAAAATAATTTCTTGCCACATGTGGCCGCAAAAGAAATTGTCCTTTTACATTCCAATAACAAGTAAAAAAAAAACGTGTATTTTATAAATACGTAAACACATTACATTACGAATATAACATGTAGATTTAGAATAAATATCGCTCTTTGTTATATTAATATCTTAACATTGTGTAATTTCAAAGGAATAATAGTTTTCTTATACTACGCTAGATTTTGCTTCCACAAAGGCATTCATTCACACGAAGTGTCTTTGAAAAATACAAAATTCCGCAGAACAGGAAAACACCTGGATAATACTGTCACCAATTATCATATGCAAATATTTGCACGTTGTACATATCACAAATTGGCTATTGTTTATCAAAAATGCACCCATATTTACGTATAATATTTGAATTCCCTATAAAAATTTTGCATCAAAAAAAAACTTATTAACAAAGTATAGATAACATCGCTAACAAACATTCACACGTTGTGTTATTGATGCCTCTCTCCATTGTGAACAAGACTCCCTTCATTTATTTATTTATTTTTACTTATAACAAAGAAGATACTAATCCCATCTAAAATATTAAATAAATTCATTAAACGCTTTGCTAAAGATGAACATTTCCACGTAGCATATTTAGCATAATTTATTATTAAAGTATAACTTACTTATGATGCTCATATATTTCATCAAATTCCTCTTTATATTGTTCGGTCATATTGAGAGTTAATAAAAAAAAATGAAATTAAACTAAATGACAAAAAATTAATTGTGAAATGAAAAATACTTATTTAAAATAAAATAACTTAATACATTTGCTAAGGATGATTTCTGTGCAGTGTATAATACATCTGCAATCATCAAAATATGAAGATCGAAGATTCACCGCGTCTTTTAAAATTAGACTGCTTCGCCCAGGGATCGACGATGACTCTCCCGTACGTCTCTCGTACTTGCCTTCTTATCATTTTCGGTCGCCCGAAAAAACCATACATCGTTCGCAGCGCCACACACTCCACACTAACGTTTATGTTGGCATTGTCCTGCTCAGATTTATTTTCTTGACGTTCTCCCTAAACTGACCTGCACCAATTATTGTTTGACATCTCGAAATTACACAAAATTATGCACGCACTTAAATTGTTTGTTATTGTTAATGTCAATGCACATTTGCGATATTCTTATCTTGGTAGGTACATTCCTTTTCATTAACGCCATCCTTCATTAAGTTTATAAATGAATTCGTTGCTTCTGTCATCATTATTTAAATATATTCTTTTACTATTTTTTTAACACTATTCGTATCTTTCTTTTGCAGACGTTTGCTTTTACAATAATAGGAAAAACATTGCATACGACTGGAATGCTCCTTTTATTAATCATGTTATTATGAACCTGGACCTTGATAACTTCATCCATATCTTCGAACCATCTTTCCTCGTCTTCTTGTAGGTTGATTTGTATGCAGCTGTTAACAATATTGAACATTGTTTTTCTTTGTAGATTTTTATGAGATTAAACCAATTTTAATGTGTTATTTCCGGAATTTTTCCTGGACAAAATTGGATTTAAACCTGCCACTGAAGCTTTCTTTATTACATTGTGTCGAATAATAAAATAATATACCTTTTTTTTACATATTCCTTTTAAAATTATATTTAGATATAAGTCTCAGGTATTTATTATATTATTAAATATGACCATAAAATGTCGAACAAATAACAATCTCTTACAAATTTTCGTCTATTCATTTTGAATAGTGATTTATTGCTCAAAACACTTAATGCGACTTTCACACAATGTATAAAATTTGGTTCTGTCTTTGTATATTGAAATTGCATCTTGTGCTCCTCGTTTCTACAAATATAGAATACATGAATTTTACTTTTGGTATTTATTTCTGTACCTTTCAAAAATATTTTATTTCAGTTTTATTTTTGTACCTTTCAAATAAATTTTATTTCAATTTTATTTTTCATACATCTTACATTATAATGTTACGCCGTTGCGGTTATGCAACTTATGATACATTTTTCTATACCTACACTTACCACTAATAAATCATTTACTTATTCTATTACATAATTATTTATTTATTTTACAATGCCTGACCAATGTAGGGATCACGGCAATATGTAGTGTCTACATTAAATATTTTTGAAACTAAACTTTGTGTTATTTACTTATTAATTACCTATTTTAATATAAATACATGTAGGTTTGTAATAATTCCCAAAAGTTTATTAAACTCAAATGAATCAAGTGACTGTCTAATATCAGAGACCCAGATCATTTTGATATGACATTATATGGCGCAGAACAGGGATTTATTTGGACACTAAACGCGGCACGAGTATTGTGATGTAAATGCATTCAGTTCTAATTTACGACGGCCGATATGTTTCATCAATCAAGGCTGCCAATTAAATCTATCTAACATTAGGTAGACCACATCTTTCATCTCTGTCACTACCGGTGTCGAATGAATTTATTCATTGGAGGAACCGGTAGCAAACTGGAAAAAGCAATAACCAACCGGCTGCACATAACCGATTCGGGTATGATGTAGGGATGTAAGCCATTCGTTTTAAAAAGCGATATCGTTGCTAAATGAGAGAAAATTTATATAGCGGAAAATTGATATTAATACTAAAAAATTAAGAGAACGATTACGGTCTAAAATAACCAATTAAGTAATGCGATCCTGAAAATAATAAATTGCGGGTTTTTAGTGTACGGAATATAGATTTTTATGAGTGAATTGAATTGAATTTAACTGAAAGTAGGAATTTAAAATCTATAATACAAAATCTATCACCAAAATTATCTCGAATTTAATAGAATTGATAATTCATAATCGTCCTTATTGAAAAGAGAGGAGGTCGTGTACTATTGTAATATTTGTGATATCAAAAAAATATGAACCTGTGTGAAATTAGTCGCAATTGAAACATTAATTCATGTATACAAGGTGAGTCAACGTGAGCAGTGAATCCTTATAATATTAGAATAAGCACGAGCAGTCTGGAAAAATTGTTAAGCGCTACACATATATGTATCTCTTTTCAGTATATTACAATTTCTTATCTGCATTTACTCGTTCGTCCGGCTAATGTATGCGATGATGAACAAATGTTATCATTTCTTTTTTCCGAATACTTTCTCTGTCATGCACTGACCTATTGGCGCGACTTATAGGTCGAGGCTCCTCCCATCAACCAAGACTCAGTCTGTGTACTGTATTGTAGTTGATAGAGTTGTGATTGGCTTCACTATTTAAAAATATATACGCTTATAGAGGATATATCACGACGAGATTTCGTTAGAACAATATAGAAAACTAATAAGAGTTGAGTTTTGAAATTTCGAAAATATTAGTTTCGCCTTAAGCTCTTTCGATTTAAAATAGTTTTGAATTTTTGCTTCATCCGGTTATACCGGAAATGGATATCAACTTCCTTATTTTAAATGGAATACCCCATGTTTTATGATTGATTCGTATTTCCAACTTAATTTTAAGGATAGTTTGTCTGATAAGCTTTCATTGGAAAAAAAAATGATTGAAGATCTACAATCAAACAAAGAAAATACATGTTGTGATTCTATTTGCGAAAATTGTCAATGTTTGAAAAAATTTTGGAATATTTTATTGCCAACGAAGATGTCGGTTCTATAAAATTAAATAATTTTCAAACTTCCAAATTTGAAATTTTGAATACTTTGTCTTTAGAGGAAGGTACTGACAACACTCTATACTTATATATGTCTCACTCATATTTCACAAAGAAATCCATTTTGCAAATGCCTTTAGCCTTGAGCAGTGACTTTAGTGAAAGTTCTCGATGTAATGACTCCTTGGTTCCAAGAGCAACTAATGAAAGCAATAAAATTGTTATTCTTGGAAACCAAATGAGATAAAATAAATATTCTTGAAAAACAATAACATATAAACAAGCTGCTTCTCAGGAGATAGCAATAGAAAGTAAAAATACCGTAAAAACAGAACATGATCAGTTGGTTTTAACGCTTAATAATGATAATTTAGAAGATTGAAAGATTTCTTAACATTCACAACCTAAGAATGTAAATTTCTCATATCCAGAGATTCACTTACTTCAAAAATCAGACAAAAACCAATAATCTAAGCAGATGAAAATCCAGGATGACCCTACAATTAAAAATATTGATTCATATTTAATTAAGGCAATGTATGGAGAAAGTACCTTTTTTTTTTATTAACTTCGATGCAGTATTAAAGGTAATTGAAGATAAAGAAAGACTGAAGACAGAAAAAGTAAAGAAAAAGAGTTGAAAGGGTTTCAGAAGAAAATGGAACAAGAAAAGATAACAAAAACAACATCAAAATTAATGATATAAAGAAAATTGTATCTAAGCAAAGAAGCATTGCCTAAAAAATGCAGAAAATAAGAGTGAGAATGTTGCAGCAACCTTGACTTTTCCTATTACCATTGCTAATGCCTCCTTGAATGAGGATCATCACGTTTTGTTTTAAATTTTGATGAAGGCTTTGAGAACAAAGACTTACATAATTCACCAAAGAAAGGGACAAAAGACACTCCAAAAAAAAGAATATTATTGCACATAGAAGTCTATGCTTCTTTTGTACAAGAAATATATATCTCGTAAGTTTTGGCATAAAATGCCAAAAAATGCCAAGAACATATCATTAGAAATGTTTAGTGAACAAGAAATTACGCAAAGAACGATATTTTTATGGCGTTTGTTATCGTAGGAACTAAGTCTATTTGGTTTTATTTTATAAGATAAATTTTAATACTTTATAAGTAAAGAGTAGGTACTTGATTTTTTTATTGAAGAGTTTATATTGTTTTTACTTTCGTATACGTAGTATAAGGAAGTGTTGTGATGACGAAAATTTTCGACCTCGAGATTTTAGCAGACGTCGACGTTTTGAAGTACCCTACGGTAAAAGTGGATTTTAAAGAATGTGTATTGTGTATGTGTCAGCGTGTGTGTGACCACGATAGCGGTCAAACGTCTATAGCTTGAGATCTGATTAGCAGTTACTTCAGTGAAAAAATCGAAATTTACCAGTATTTTGTCAACCACTAAGATTTAACAAATTTATAAAGAATTTAAATGTACTCAAAAGTAAATTTGAGAATAATTTTATTAAAGAAGCTTTCCGAAATGGAAAATTCCAATACGGTGTCAATAATTAGATTCTTGGAGATATACTGGTTTTAGCAATATTTGCAAAAAGAAACTCATGTTTTTGAAGGTTTAAAGGTGAAAAATTAAAATGTGATCGGTTTTAAACCATACAGAAACATTCACATTCATGTAGAAGTGAACTATCTGAAACTGTGAAGATAAATGTCTATCCATGCTCGTAAAGTGCCATTCATTGGGGGTTTTACCCTATAGTCTATTATTTTAATTGAAGAAACATAATTATAATCAGAAATTTGTTAGTTGCTTTTAGTATTCAACTTGACGAAATGCTATAAAGTCTTACAACGGCATTGGTTTGATTGGAATTCAATTAACATACTAGGGATATTTGACATGTTTCCGGCTTTTACAGACATAAAGTAATTGAAGACCTTGGTGCAAGAAGGGGATATGTGTAATTTTTCTGAAAATGGAGTTATTGACAGATATGAATTTCAAAAGACGGTCTTTATATCTGGTGCAAGAACGGGAAACGTGCTGCTAATAGAAACTGATACATGAAGTAAAATCACTTATCCCATTCTGTTAAACGCTGCAAGAAGGGTATAAGGTACGTGTTCATGTCCCGTTCTTGCACCTTATAATTGCCTCATAATAGATAGATAGATAGATAGATAGATTTATTTGTCACAAAGTACAATTGTCAAAAGGAAATATTCATATATAAATCACAAAACAAGTGTAAAACATCAATAATAACATATAAAACACAATGTGTATAACTAAAATCAAAGGAACGAAAACGTAACATCCAGGAATTAAAATTTAAAGTTTAAAAATTCTTCTATGGAGTAAAAGGAATTTTCCATCAATATCTGCTTAACATGGTACCTGAAAAGATTATTATTTTTACATTTTATTTCGTTCGGAAGCTTATTATAGAACTTGACAACGTGCTAGTTGGTAGCCAGCTGACTCCTTTTCAAACGATGGAAAGGAGTAACGCAGTTGCCACGGTGTCGTGTATCGTAATTGTGTATATCGGCGTGTTTCTGTACAGAATCACTTCGATGAACGTGCAGCAAGCAACTCAGTATGAAAACACTCGGCAACGTTAGAATATTATGTCTTTCAAACAAAGTTCTGCATGAGGATCGCGGAGGTATCTTGGCCAGTGCCCGTACCGCCTGCTTCTGCAGACGAAATATGATCCCAGCCACGGGCGACGCACCCCACGCCAGAATTCCGTATACGGCTCTGGAGTGAAAATTTGCAAAATATGCTACTCTGGCCGCGTCATACGTAGCGATATACATTAGTCGCCGCACGGAATATACTGCCGACGCCAATTGCTTCCTCAGTATGCCAATATGGCAGTCCCAACCCAGTTGAGAAGTAATACTAAGGCCCAGGAAGCGAGCCTCTTGTTCTTGGTTCATATCTCTCTTAGTAGTAAGATACAGTTGCTGAGTTTTACCACTGTTTAACTGTAGACCATTACTTCTAAACCACTCTCCAGCCTCCGCAACAGCGTCCTCCATCTCCACCTCCAGGCTGGCGCGCTCCTTATCTTTCAGTAGGAGAGTCGTGTCATCCGCATACATGATCACTCTTGCCTCAGAAATGTTATATGCAAAATCATTCACATACACCAGGAAAAGCAAGGGCCCCAAAATAGAACCCTGTGGAACTCCCCTAGCGACATGGACCGATTCTGAAACCTGGCCCCTCCACGACACAATTTGCCCGCGATCCTTAAGATATGATTCTATTAATTTATTGGCTATTCCCCTGATGCCATATGACTCCAGTTTTCTTAATAGCGTTGCATGTTCCACACAGTCAAATGCTTTCCCCAGATCCAAACAAGACATCATCACCTCCTCTCCATCATCAAAAGCATCCGCCACATATTCTAACACCTCTACAATAGCTGTTGAGGTGGACCTATTTTCCATAAAGCCATGTTGGTGTAACTGAATGATATTGAACTTCCGGAAATATTCCGTTAATCGGGTTTTAATCATTGTCTCTAGGATCTTTGAAATTGCAGGTAGTATAAAGATAGGTCTATAGTTGCTCATCAGCTCCGCGTTACCAGCCTTAAATATCGGAATGACCCTTCCCATCTTCAACTCAACAGGAAAACATCCAGACTCCAAGCACTTGTTAAATAATAGAGTAAGCGGAGCCACTAGATTTTGACTTAGGTCTTTCAAAAGTTGTACAGAGACACCATATACGTCTTTAGTGTTCTTCTTGTGCAGTTTCTGTATGATGGCCTGGACTTCCCCCTCTGTTGTTGGAGAAAGAAAAAACGACCGATCAGACGATTTTAATTTCCGTTGCAATAAGTCTTGAGCATCACGATTTGGACCCTCGAGATTCGCTACTGTCCTCTCCCCAATCGTCGCGAAGAATTCATTAATCTGGTTCGCATGGAATAGGGCCAAATGTCCTCCCAGTTCCGATCGTTTACTCGTGTGTTGTGTAATAGTATTCCATATTGCCTTAGTTTTATTATGGGCACTCTGTATATAATCTGCAATACCTTTTCTCTTCTGCTGAATTACCCTCTCTGCATACTCTTTTTTTAGTCGCTGATATAATTCTGTAGTATCAGTATCATTGCGCACGTCTTTTATTACTGATAGCGCATCCAGTGTTCTCTTCATTTTTTGTAGATCGCACGTAAACCAAGTTAATGACGATAATTTCATATTATTACCTACTTTAAGTTCTTTCTCAGGGATTGTGTCATCGAGAATTGCCATAAACTTTTCATGAAAAGCTGAAAAAGCTTTCTGAGAACAGTCGAAATTGTAAATAAAATTCCAGTTTGTCTCATTCAATCTCTGTGCAAACAGGTATGTATTCAACTCGTTTATCTCTCTCGTTTTTCTTACTTGTTTCATGTTATTCTCGTTTCTAACGATTTTTATTCTTACCACTTGTCCATGATGGTCAGACATGTGGGGGTTGACAGTTAACTGATCAACTGTTTTCCCATTAGTAAACACATTATCAATGCAGGTCTCTGTCAATGTGGTCTTGCGCGATGGCTCGGAGAACACGGCATTCATTCCATAGGATAGAAATAAATCCAGGACGTCGTCTCTAGCTCTGGAATCAGCCAGAAAGTTTATATTATAATCCCCCGCAAAAATTATTTGGAAATGAGGAAACATACTCTCTATATACTGGAGTGCTAATTCCAATCTCTCCAAGAACACCTCTACCATGCCTGTAGGGGTCCGATATAATGATATTATAACGGTATTTATACTTTTTATAACCACTCCGGACATTTCTAGTTCACGCTCTATTGACAATTCTGCGAATTGATGTATCTCTTGCGTTTCAATAGTTTTATTTAATATTATAGCACAACCGCCATGTCTGTATATGTTTCTACAAAAAGCTTCACCGAGATAGAAATCCAACATAGCCAGACAGCCCATCGCTTCGTCAGTCATCCAATGTTCCGTCAGACAGATAATATCAATGTCAAACTCTCTAATTAATATATCTAGGCGTTCGATTTTGTGTGTAAGTGACTGTATATTGAAATTCAATATGGATAAAGTATTTTTATCGTGGCCAATTCCACAAAAACTAATGTGCTTGTCTTCTGATATATCACTTAAGTATTCGTCGTCCGTCTTCCCACGTGTAAGAAAAAACGGTTTATTTTTGTACCAATTGGCCACAGTGCCGGACTTTTAATTACTTCTAATTGTTCGATGGGGACCGTCAGCTTGAAAGATGCGTATTTTTCCGGGTATTTAGAATTCATACTTTCACACTGTACATTTAATATATTCTGTGTCTCAATATGGCTTATTACGTCTTCTGCTTTAGTTCCAGGTTGTAGATTGTAAACATGTACATATCCATACCGAGCTGATGCTATAAGAGTTGACTTAGCCGCAGTTCCGACTACAACTCCTCTATTTCTACCACGAATTACTTTTTTAAAACCGTCGACGTCTACGCTTTCACGTGTATCTATTAGTGGCTGTTGAGGGTTACCATGTTCTTTCACTAATTTTCCAATATCTTTGGGGTAGGTAGGTGTTTGTATTAAATTACTACGATCTCCATCCGAAATGTTCTCATTTGTTTTCTTTAAAACAGTCGCATAGTTTGCGATTAGTTTTTGTCCACCGTTCGTGTTATCAGGTTCAACGCTCTTTGGATTTTTGCTGGTCGTTTTTGTCTGATTGTGTTTTATATGTTCCGCCTTTTCTTTGACGCTGTGTTTAGTACATATAGTTCCATCTGTATTCTGCGGGTTAAATGTATTTAAATTTTCTGCAATAACGCCTTTCAAAGTTTTCACTTCTTGAGAAAGAATTCTGTTTTCGTTATTCAATTTTGCGATTTCTGTCTTTAACGGGGTAATAACCTTTTCCGTTAGAGTTTTCACAAACTCATCTAATTTTAATTCTAATAATGAGTCAATATTACATACTTGATTATGTAACTCTTGGTTCTTTGATTGTTCACCGCTTTCAACGTTTAAGGTTATCTCTTCCGCACAGAAGCTACATGTCCATTTACTAGTAGCATCCTGTTCCCGCATCTTGGATAACTCTTCTATGGATAGATTTATGCACTTTATATGAAAACTAGATGCACAATTGCCACTGCAATCGACATAGTCGTCATAACGATCAATTTTTCCAGCACAACACTTACATCTTATCGCCATCTTGATACATTCCTATATATATATATATATAATAAAGTATGTGTGCGCATAATAAAGTATGTAGCATATCCCTCTACTACTGCAAACGCCACACGCCCTGTTGCTTCTGCTATTACGCATTATTGAAAAACCACGTGCTCTAGTTGCAGGTATCAACAAGTTTAGGTTATGCCGGGCATAGTATTTAAAAAAAGAAAATTTGAATAAAATAGTGAATTATAATGAATTGTCACAGTGAAAGTGAGTTAAGTGAACCTTTTGAAAGATCGGGTAGTGATTATAAACCATCAGATGAAGACAGACGTAGGTCATTTGATTTTGATGCCCAAGTGATGGTAGAAACATTAGCTGTTGAGGATAATGGTGAAACTAGCGTCAAACGTGGGCGGAAAAGAAAAATGGCAGGGTGGGCAAGGAATGTACAAAAATTTAAAAGGGCCAGAGGTGAAACTTACATATCTACCTACCTCAACAGGAAAATCGGTATTAGAAAGGAAACAATAATAATAAACCAAAACGTCAAAACTCTTTATTTAGTGACAATTGCTGCGCACAAAACAAAAACAATACACATTAGATTTTTGGTTATATCATGTTATACGGGAAGGTTTGAATCAATAATCTATCGTTATCCTGAGCCATGATGCAGTTTTTTACCTTGCGATCGCTACTTTGGTATAATAGAAAAAAAGAAAAGGGGTTTTGACAGAGTTTTTTTTACCACAGGATTATATGAATATAGTCAAAGCAGCGTCTAAAAACTTACGTGTAATACCTGTCAATCGAACGATGATGTTTAACTACGTTGACCATTTAAAACATTTTTTTATGCCCGTTATAAAAGCAGCCTCTAAAGAAAATTTTTTAATTACTTCGTATCGTGTTTTTAAATATGCAAAAAATGTAAGAGGGGTTGAATGTATCACATCTGCCTCAGCTTCGTTTTTTACCTACTTTACTATGCTAAAAAATGAAGCAAATCCGAATCTAGATTTGGTATCAAACTGTTACAGTGATAAATTGCCTATCAAATTTCTAAAATACCAAAATGTTATGTTACTAGCCGAAGATTACGTAGGAAAAAATGATATGCATTTTTACCACTCTCTTCTGTCAAATAAAGCTATATCAGAGGACATAAATTCCGATGTGACAAATTCTTCTGATTCAGGCTCCTATAAAATATTTTTTGTACCAGTAGTAAAAAATCATAGCATTTTCACACATAATAAAGCGCCACGAAATGTCATTTCTTGACCTGGAACTAATAACAGGTAAATAATGGGCATATTATTCACCTAGGTAAATAATGAAAACAAATAAAACGAATGCCGCAACCATGCAATCGCAGTAGTATGTATGTCAAGTTGTCAACCGTCAAAATTTATAGTAGTTTATTTTTATTTAGATCGGTATACCACAAATCATACCTAAAATCTAAAACTTATAAATGCTCGACCTCTAAGGTAAAATAATTAACTGTATTTTATGTCAACTATAGCAAAATATGTATGGTAGTATAATTGGAAACAATATCCTAACACGTAACTATTACAGATGTAAAGAATTATTTAATTTATTTATAAAAATTGATAGTGCAATTATGGCATGTAAAATTTATTGATGGTTCAATTCTATTTGAAAAACCATTATTGTGCAGATCTGTAGGCACATTAATGACAGTATGATTAATTGAGTTTATTCCATAAGTATTTACGATATCTTCAGTCGAAATACATTGTACTGCTGATGTTGATGGAATTTAATTCATATTGAAAATTCCTGTATTTATTGCAGGTGTGGTTGCGTAAGTAGATGTAGGTACACCTTGTAACATACATGCTATATTTTTTTATTTACTAGGGAATCTTCGATATAACCTTCAGCTACAAAGTGGCTCCATTAATACAAAGTTTTGAGACGAACCATTTTTGCTATTGTGGATGTGAATAATAATTAAATCATTCTTTCATGATGACATCAGAAATTTAATCTCGCCACTCGGGCAATAATAGTCATCTTCTCAACCTTGGTATGTAATATACTATTGTTCTAACTGTTTCCTTAGTGTTTTCCTTTTGCTAAAATATATTATTAATATGTAGATAGTATAGAATAATATTTAATTTGTTCTCTACTGAATGTATTTTTTGTTGATAATAATAATTATTTACTATCAATTGATGCCTAATAAATACTTTTGTAAAAGAAAAACTGTTAATGTTACTTATACCATTGTTGCATCTATTGAAAATAAAGTGAGCAGTCGGTAGTAGGTATATCTTATCCCATTCTTGCACCACATATGAATTTTTGGCCATATTATCATAAATTGTACTCATATGTTACTGTAGCTTAGATATAAACGTTCTACATATTTATTCAAACAATATATGCACTTTAAATACTAACCAAAAAAAATATTTTTTTTGTCTCTCCTGTAAAATTTACATTTTGTTACTTAACCCCTCTTTGCACCGAGGTCTTCAATATATATATTATATATTCTTTCGTAATCAACATCAAAATATAAAAAAAATCATGTGCTTAAGGGTTAATAAAATAATTTAAATTTCATGTAACTTAAATTCCATCATTAATTCATGTAATTAATATCTTCTAATATATTAATTTAAATAAAATAAATATCGCATCAGTACTTACCTTGCAAAATATGAAATATTCTTACACACCTTTATCACGAAATTAAACTTAGTACACATCAGTATTTATAGAATATGAAAGGTCACTTACTAAGAAATAAAACAAAGAAAGATATGGAATAAATTTATTGTTGACTAGATCACTGAAAATATTTATACAGTTACAAACGATATGCAGAGTATATAATAGAATTAAATTAGGTACAATACTTTTGGTTTGTTTTGAACTATACATTCTAAGTATTCTTCTTATCTTACTGGTAGCAATTTACAGTACAGTGGGAACAGATTTTTTTCTCGTTCCACCGTTCATTTTCAAATTTTTCCAATCATTCGAATTTTTTAACTTCATACATATATTTTACATTGCACTTTTGCGTTTCTGATTTCCTTTTTGTACAAAGGTCGAAATGTTCCGACCCAGTTGATCACAAGACCGTGGTTTTCATTTCTTTTTTGCTTCACGACATCGCCGCGTGAAATCGAAATAAAAAATATATAATATGATTACTTTCTGGAAGAAAATACGTCTCTCTTTTGGCACTTTAATCTATATAAGACTTTGGCAAATGTTTCGACATTTCATGATCACGTAAATAATTATAAGTACAATAGAAACAAATAAGTTGAGCATCATACGTCTATTTGAGATTTGATAAGTTTTATTTAGTAAGTATACGTAAATGACATGAAAGAAATTCGATTAAATATATTCACCACAAGTGTATTTAGTAAAATCAAGTCAAATGTATTTGTTACATTTTAATTAAATGTACTTGTAGTATTTATTGCTTTTTCCATTCAACTTAAAAGATTTAATTATTAATTAGATTATCAGCGAACATTAGACAAACCGACGATCCATGATTGTCTTGTAAATTTTGCTTTCACTTATAAGAGAATTGTCTCTTATTAAGTGAAAGCAAAATTTACATCAAAATAAAGTCGATTACTATCAAATCTTTTAAATAAAACTGTACATTTTATTGATAGAAAACAATATATTGAAATTAGATTAGTATTTCCACATATTTTTTGTCCAAAAATTACAAAAATCCATTTATGTGTCTTAAGAAATGACAAAATAGAAACACAAAATATATAAACTTGTTTGTAATGGAACTTTAGATTGATTAAGAAATTTCATTTGCTAGAAATGTATGTATATTTGTAAATATGCATAGTTTTTTCTTGCCAGATAATTACTACAAAACGTATTCAACAAATAATTCTAACGATAGAACAATTAATTATAATTTATTTTTGAAATTCTTTCATGGAAAAAAATTCAATATAAGCAAAAAAATTGCAATACGATTTTAAATTTAAAACTTATAAAGTTTATTATTTACTGTACTTATTCATTCATATAAGGCCGTTACATAACTTCGATTTACATTAATGAATATGATTCTGGTAACCTCAAAATATTGATCCTTATGTAAAGCCATCTAGTAGTAACCAAAAGAAATATTTTCTGATTTTTTTAAAAATAAACTTTAAAATAACACTTTAAACATTAACTTTACAATAATTAATATTAATAATTTTAAAATAATTAAACAGAACGACATAAAATTAAAAAAGTGTTGTAGAATAATTTAAGTAGAAGAGAATATGGAATAGACAAAATAAATGTCAAATCAGTCAAATGTCAATAACAGTAGGTTTGTTTTGGATAGATGGCGCCACTTAAGGATAAATTTTTGAGGTGCAGTTGGACTTGATGTCAGGAACTAGTGAGATATCTAGTGTAGACCGTGTGTGCGTAATTGACTTTGTTACTTCACGGGAAATGCATTAAACTTTTTTTTTAATGAGTCACCCTATATATTTTTGGATTTTCTAATACTTTTTTAAATCACCTATTCAATTTTGGACATTTTTAATCAAAATATGTATTCACTAAAGTAAAAACATCAATTTTGGTGGCGCGTTTTGACAAAAAAATTCTGCATCATTTGGTATAAGTTGCACTCGACAATACCTCAAAAAACTTTGTTTTTTCAAAGCCTGCTTCCTGAAATTTTGTACGTAGAAGATCTAGTTTATCAAGCGGTGCCTACTGCCAAAGATGACATAAACATTAAAATTAGAAATTACGTAACGTTAGGACTTATTTGGAAAAAAGAGTACGCACGTGCATTGCACAGAATCGTGGTTATATTGATTATATTATTTGATGAAATTTGTTTGTCTTACGTTAGGTTGTTGTTACTTCGGTTAAGAGTTATTTAGGTGATTAAATTGCGTTTTTATATTTGTTTTGCTTTACGATACCAATTTATAATTCTGAACATCTGCAGCCATCTATTCTGAAGAACATTAATGAAATGAATAAATAGGAGCATTCAGGAAAAGTAAATTAAAAATATATACTGCAACTGAACATTGCTGAAATTAAAAAATTAACTAAAAATGTAGTAGTCTGTAAAATTATGAATTTTTTTTGAATTCTGTTGGGTGTAACCTTGATATTGTCTGACAGTTGGCAGAGGCAGTCGGGCTTTTCCATTGGTTAAACGAATATATTTGGGTGCAAACGAGAACACTCGTATTTCTTTATTTGACCGCTGATTATCTCAGATATTACAAAAAACAGGCATAGGACATGGTTAACAAAAATGAAAGAGAATAAAAAGAGAAACGAAATGCCATAATAAAATATAGGCTGTTCGAATTTATTTGGTATGTTAAAATTTACAGAAGTAAGCTTTGAAAAAATAAAGTTTCTTGACGTATTGTCCAGTGCAACTTATACCCAATGACGCAGAATTTTCTTGGCAACACATACTAGCAAAATTATTTTTTTTTACTTTTAAAAAAAATTCCCAAAGAAATTAATAACTCAAAAACTTTTGGCTCAATTTTGAATAAGGAAAAACAGTTGATTAGGCAATTTAGAACAGTACTAGAAAATCCAAAAATATATAAAGTGAGTCTTTAAAAAAAATAAGCTGAAAGTGTTTTCAGAATATGCGCTCCAAGCAATCATGAATCTTCCATCCATTGCTTTTTTTTCTTATTTAAGATACAAAAGAGGAATCGAGGAAGTGGATACTAATGACTTATACCCTGTATAAATAAATGAGTACCGACGTTATGAACGTTTTCTAAATAAATTTTCAGTTATGTGAGCCCATTTTGTAAGAAGTTTTGTATATATTTTATGTTTTAGTTCAATAATTTCATTTCTCAAATTAAACACAAATGCGAGCAAAAACGACATTTGATTTAACTAAATATATTAGCATTGAATAATTTTTTTTTATTTTACTTAATTTTTCCAAAACTTGTGGGAAAAAATACTTTTCTTCAAACCGGCTTGTATTATGGTTGCAAATCTCAAATAGATGTACCTAGCATAAAATTAGATATATATAAAACAATAGAAAATAAAATATGGCACGAAAAACAGGTAACTTAATACGTCATCAGCTATAACTATAATTAATGATTACTAGAAATATACATAAATATTAACGATACGTTTTTCTCTTTAATTAGAAATTGACAACGCCGCAAACTTAACTAATTAATATACACATTAGGTAGGTAGTACGCATATAACGCAGTTACGAAGTTCAATTCGTCATCTTTTCAGTTCGACATAACAATCATTACCATCATCACAATAAATTTACACTTTTATTTACACAAGTGTCGATTGCAAATCGAAAAATTATAAACTCTATAAAATTATTTAAAGCAATTGTCTAGCGTAATGCGTACGTTTTATACAATTGCATTGTATTCCAGTTATTCAGCCAATAAATGAAAAATCAATGGCTGTTGCTTAAGTACAAAAAATATTAATGACAAATCGAAATGTATGTATGTATTTCGCCCATCTTGATTAAGTACTGTTTAATATTGATTAGAATTGATAAAGATATGGATTGTTTTTGTATTGTATTTATAAACCTTTATGTAACGTATTTGGAAGTACAATTTTTGCATCGATTGCGTAGTCAGATATGTATTTAAAATGTTTGGTTATATAGAGTTAGTCAATTTAGAATTTATTAAATTTAGGTAAAACAAAATTGTATAATTAATTCGTACATAAGTATGTTGCTATTGCAGGGAGGATGTTGCATCTTGCATTTAATGTTGTCAGAACTTGCCACGTGGAAGACCCGATGAATTGCAAGGAATCGAGTTTTAACTATATCACTTAAAATTAATGAAAACTAAATTAATGTAGGTAGTATGTATATAACCAGAATATTTCTTAATTTTGTGTACTTGGAAGAACTTAATTCAAAAATTTATATTTTAAATAAAAAGTTACTTTATTATGTTGGAGATAGACGGTAAACGCCATATGTCAATAGCAGAAATTTCTGGTGCCAAAATAATGATATAATCTTTCGGGGCTACGGTTTAGAATGTTGTCTCCCCAACAATATTAAAATACAAGAATAATATCGAATAGTATAGTCAAAAGCAAAAAAAATATAGACAGAAATACAGTTTCTGCCATAGACTTTCTTAAATGATCGGTGTAATAGCGTCTTCAAAGTTAGTTCTCAATATTTGGTTATCAAAATTGACAACCTTACAACTGAGATATTAAACTATTATAAAGATGCCTTCCATAAATGAACATATTAAAGTCAATGTTATTGCAGATTTGAGTAACTGTTTCAAAATACGTGAAATAGCGAAAAGAAATAATGATAATAAAAATTATTAAAAAAAAGGCGATATCATCATAGAATTTTTATATTAATACGCGAAGAAAAAATTTTGCACCCCCTTTTTAAGCAATTGCGATAACGGAGGAGTATCAGATTTAGCATAGTTAAAGTTCATATGGAGGAGTGCAGAAAATAAAATTTATGTATAAGTGTTACAAATACATCAAATTAAGAAAATAAAAAGGTCGAATTTCGACCACTAGGCGACCACTAGTTTGTAAAATTTCTTGTTCTGGCCGCAAAAGAATATCAACAGCTGAGCAAGACCGCTATATCACAAATATGGTTATTGAAATTCCATTTTCTACAGTGTAGTAAATACAGCTGATGTAAGTAACTTTCCGAGTTCTGTTTTTACTGCCCGACGAAGAATTAGAGAAGCTAATTTGTGATATAAAACTTGAACATCTGGTAAATAACAGACACTTATGGGAAACAGTAATTTTTACGGATGAGAAATTATTTCAAAGCAAAAAAATACACCGATTCATGGATACCGACCAAGAAGTACCCGATCTGACGGAAATTTTGTCAATAATGTGTATTTAGAAAATTTCAAGGTAAACTTTTGGGGTTGGATTTCAATTCATGGGACTGGACCCATCCACCAATGTGGGCAATGAACATACTTAGGAGCTGAAATAACGAGCTTCAAAAACTTACAACAAGAAGTCAGAACCCAAGTGAATATAGCCTCAAGAATCTCTGACTCTCTGAGGGACCTCATATGGAGAAATAAATACATGTCCACTGAAAGCAAAGTCCGCATATATAAACAGCCGTGAGACCTGTACTCACATATGCAGTGGAAATTCGAGCGGATAGGACAAAAGCGAAGAGCATGATAGGGGCAGTGGAGATGAAGATATTGAGGAATATTAAGGGAGTAAACTTGACAGACTAGACATGAAGCAAAGATATAAGAGCAGATCTCAAAATTCAAGATGTGGTGCAGTTTAGAAGATCGAGACCACGATATTGGGCAAAATGGGCAAAGGATGAAAAGCCGAGTTTAAGGAGACCCCCGGTCAACCTTCCAAAATATGGTGCGAGCGAGAGCTGAACATCTTCTTCCCAAGATTCTGAACAAGATTAAGACGAGTAGAAGAAACAGGACTAAGTCTTAAAAAAGAGAAAGAAGAAGAAGAGAATGGTATGTTATGGGAAATAGAAGGAAACATATATTCAAAGTCTTATATCAACATTCTAAGTAATGTGATGTTGCCCTCAGTGCAGCTATTTTTTCCAAATCGTAATTTTATAATTCAACAGGATTTACCATCCATACAACGAACAGAGTGAAAACATGGCTCAGAGAAAATAATATCAATATGTTGGATTTCCCGTCAAGAAGTTCTGATTCAAATATTATCGAAAATGTGTTGATGATTAAAAAAATAAAGAAATTAAATCGAAGACCTCAAAATAGAAAAAAACTGGTAGAAATGGTTCACACAGTATGGCAGAATGTAAATTAAAATAATTGTGCCAACCTTTATAACTCTATTCCAAATAGATTGCAAGAAGTTTTAAACAAAAACGGTTCTATAATCTGATATTAATGCATATATTTCTTCATGATGTTTTTTTAAGTAATATTTTGATTCATATTAATCAGATAAAATATGTTTTGATAATTATTTGATATTCCATAGAATAATGACTTGATACTAATGACAAGTAAATAAAGCCAGAGATCTCTTGTTTACTTTTTTTTTTACTTTCGACTGTATGGCTATACAGTTCACGTTTTAGTGAATCAAAAAATGTATGCGTTAACTCGCATGCAAACTATACTTTATGAAAGTATTTTAAATTCATTTCTGTCTGCCAACAAAATTTTAGAAATTTACTTGTTTGGGATCGATGCAAACAAAAACTGCTCAAAAAATAGTTCAAAGTGGAAGAGAGATCTGTTTTCAACTGCTGTTGTATGAAAAATATGTTCTTCTTTCAATAAAAAAGACTTTAAGGAAAACAGTAACATTAGCAATAATATATAATTCTATTTCTGTTTACTTTTTTGCTTTTTCATGATGAATTCTCTAGAAATATGTAATAACTGATGACTAAATAACTAATTAAAGTAATGTGTTAAAGGAGTATGCATGTATAGAAAAAAAGATAAAATTAAAAATTAAAGATAGTGAAAGGAAGTGTCACGGTCTCTAAGAAATATTTGGTCACGTAATATAACCAAAACGAGACAAGTAAGGCAATTTTCATGACAAAAAATAAATAAAATAGACCAAGATTTAGAAAAACAACAACTTTTACTATAAGTTACTAAGTTTTACTATACAGGGTCGGGCAAAAAGAGCGGAACACCGAATTTATGGCTTAACTAGCACTTTTTCGAAAATTTAACCTAAATTAAAGTTTTTGTATACTTTATGTATTATTTATTGGTGTTTGCAGATTTTCCGTTTTTGTCACATTTTTGAAGATATGATGTCACCGGATAGTATTTTAAATAAATCACCCTGTATTTATATTTTTTTTTGAGTAGATATTTTTTTCCTGAATTCACTAATACCAGGTTTAGTGGGTCTCTGACTTATGGTTTCATAAGAAAAAAATAAAATGTAATGGCACCTAAATATTTATTTAATAAAAAACGAACGACAATAACTAAAGATTCTATTCATTAACGTCCATTAACTTTAACAAATGATTATGAAATTCATTTCTCGCTTAAAGGTGACATGAACTTTTAATGCAGCATTAACTTTTTTTAGAATCTTTAGTTATTGTCGTTCGTTTTTTATTAAATAAATATTTAGGTGCCATTACATTTTATTTTTTTCTTATGAAACCATAAGTCAGAGATCCACTAAACCTGGTATTAGTGAATTCAGGAAAAAAATATCTACTCAAAAAAAAATATAAATACAGGGTGATTCATTTAAAATACTATCCGGTGACATCATATCTCCAAAAATGTGACAAAAACGGAAAATCTGCAAACACCAATAAATAATACATAAAGTATACAAAAACTTTAATTTAGGTTAAATTTTCGAAAAAGTGCTAGTTAAGCCATAAATTCGGTGTTCCGCTCTTTTTGCCCGACCCTGTATATACTATAAAAATGTGAGAACGGCTATTGATAATGTTCAAAGTAAAATTTATTTATTCTGGCAAAAATGGAGATCACAGAAGGAAATATACTATATTACTGAAATACCAACATTTCTGGTGAAAAACGTGTCAGTCAAAGACACACATTATCGTCAAAGAAGTTAACATATTAAAACAATGTTTTATGCTTAAAAATTCATCTTTCAACATTTTGACATAACCTATTTTTGAAGCATATCTGTAAGAATATTCTAATTTACATTTTTTAAAGAGTACCTAACTCTATGTTTCAGAAAAACTTGGCAGTACTAGAATGAACATTAATTAAATTATAAATGGGTGGATCTTCCTTGTTTGTTATCGTATATTCCATTCATATGATTTGCATAATAAATCTGGAAACACTGCGATTTGAAGAACACTCCGCAATTTAAGTTTGACAATAGTGATAAAATCAATGTGTTATTGGTCATATATATGTACCTATTCAAACAAGATTTTAAATTTGTAGTTAAGTTTCTTTTTATCCTTTAACACTAAAGAAATATTTTTCCAAATGTGGATCCATAGTATTTTTGAAACAAACCTGCAGTGACGATACATTCTAAATCTACCTTATCAACAGTAACTTATCAATGATATGTATATAATCTTTAAATATAAATTATATTACAAAAGCAGTATTTTTTTTAATTCTAGTACTTTTTTTCTTGTTAGGATTTAGAAGAGGTGCTTACACACACTTCTATTTCAACAAAACTGATCGAATTTATGTTGACTACTTCTAGTAGTTGATCACATAATTATGGTGAGGCCCAAGACAAAATCACAAACGAGTCAGAATCAATCAAATATTGTAAAACAAAACTAGTTTGCGGTTTCTCCCAATCAATCAAATTGCTCATAATTAGTTTGCGATTTGTGTTAGAATGAGCCTTATGTTAACTTCAATATTAAAGAAAAATAAACCGTTTCTGGTTATAGACATTTTAACATTTCTCATACACATTGAGCGGATTGAAGCGAGAAGGTGTTTTAGTTGAGATTTTCATCTCATTTAGTTCCGGTAATATGCATAGATTATCTCCCAAGTGCTATACTACTGGTGTATTTACCCTATTTAGTGAAGATAGAATTTTGATAGTAAGTCTATAATTCTGTTCAGTCTGCAATTCAGCATTTAATATTCCTTGCAAGTCTTATGAATTAGTTACGGAGTAAAATGTTCTTCATTTTGTTGAATAACGGTTAAATTGAAAGAGCTAAATCATTACAAATATTTTACTTCCAAAAACGTACGAATTAAATCTAAATCGCGTTTATGTCAAAAAATCAATACGCACAAAATGTGTCCATAATCTTCTTATTGAATCTCTCTGTGTGTTTTTTTTTATGAATCGTCGTGGTCTTCGTGTTTAAGTGATGCCCCGATGGGCTGCTCGTTTTCTCAGCCAGGTCTCTCCCCTACACCAATACCGCTGCCCGCATACTGACATGCTGACAATCCCGTCGAACTCGACCTTACCGGACTGACACTGGTGTAACCGACGAAACCCGTGTGCTGTTTGGCCTTAAGACGAAGCGAGGCGATACTCGAGGACATAGCGGTGCAAGGTTCAGTACCAGCCCTATGATGATATACAGAATATGGATTAGTTGGGGTCGTGTAAGGGCATTGTTGTGCAGCTACCGCTGATGGTGTGCTGGTCAATCCCGTTCCCATCGCTCCCGGTAACATGGAGGTGGTAGCGCCACTCATGGAAGCCGCCGCAACGGATGTTGCAGTGTTGAATCCCGGTAGACTGTGACCTTGATGGTGGTTGGAGGGGACGACAGGCCAGAAAGGTTTCGTTCCCAATGGGCTGGGCACTTTCGCCCAATTGTTGTAACTGTACGAGGAGTAGATGTCTGTATCGCTGAACGCTGGCATTAAACCGTTAAATTGCGTGCCGAAACCGCTCTTAAATTCTGCGGCAGCATTCATGGCGTTCATTGCGTTTCGTTCTCGCTTTCTCCATTTCGCACGTCTATTTTTGAACCATACCTGGAACAAAGAAAGGACAAATGTTAGCTTTTTTTTTTAAATTTTAATGAATCATGAAGAAATATTTTACAAATTAATAGTTGTGATCAAAAAATAACTGATGTTACATTTATGTGAAATAATAAATCCGATAGCCTAATTTGTTGAGGCAGTCAGTGCCACGTTAGAACAAGTTGCGATCTGTCAAACAGCTTTCAGAGTCGTAATAGTGAATCCTGTTTACAGTGTGTTTATTGGGCATCACGGATTTCAAAGAACGCGTTAAGATTACATTTTGCTTTAAGTTATATATATATATATATATATATATATATATATATATATATACAGGGTTATTCACGCTATACGGCACGGAATATTGTGGCCAAAATACGTGACTTTCAAAAAGTTTCACTTTTGGGATATATGGGGGTCTAGTATGGTTACTTTTTAAAATTATTTTTATATTATACAGGGTGTCCCATAAGCCCTAAAAGTATCAAAGTTGTGTTTTTTTAAATGGAACCCCCTGTATATTATTGTATTTTCGGATTCTCCGATCAAAATAAGTGTCTGTTTTAATAAGGTTTACAATACCTAAACCTTAAGGTTTTTTAAATAATTTGAATTTTGCCAAAATCTAACCTAATTTTCATGTTTCAAATACTTAAGAAGTATTTAAGTTATGTAAGCGAAATTTACAGCGAAGTGTAACAATATATCATATTTTATATCCCAATCATAATAAACTTGCCATCTTATACAGGGTGTCCAAAAATTAAAACTAATCAAATAAGAACTTTAAGTGGCTATAACTTGATTAATTTAAATAGAACGCCATATTTTTTAACTTACCAGGAAATGTACTTTTTAATTACCTATCGAATGGTATTAGGGTGTTCTATAGCTAAGTCTTCGCGTTTTTACAGAATACGCCAAATAATCGTTTTTTGTACCATTTGGTGTTTTTTAAATAAAAGTTCTAATGTATCTAGTTGCCTATGGTATTTAGAAATGTCAGATAATTTACAATTATAAGAATAATAATGACGAATATCGTTACAAATGTTCAGAAACTTGGAACGTTATTTATAATCTAACAGGCTATAACAGCAATAATGGTAATAACATATCAACGATAACATAAAACAGAAGCAAAATATTTATAACAGATGTTCGAAATGTCGACCGTCCATTTCCAGACACTTACATATTCTTTTTTCAAAACCACTGCTAACTCTGGACAACATTTGCGGGGTTACAGTTTCAAAAGCGTCTCTTATGCGTATTTTTATATCGTGTGGTGTTGTCGGAGGCGTATTGTAGACAATTCCTTTTATGTATCCCCATAAAAAGAAATCTGGTGGAGTTAAGTCCGGGGATCTGGGGGGCCAATTTTGAAATCCATTTCTTCCAATCCACCTGTTTTGAAAGTTGGCATTTAAAAATTGCCGAACCTCGCGATGATAATGAGGCGGAGCTCCATCCAGTTGAAGCCACATGGTTGTTCTGATGTTTAAAGGGACTTCTTCTAATAATACTGGAAGTTGGTGTAAAAGAAAATCGAGAAACATCATACCATTTAAAGGTCCTTCAAAAAAATAGGGTCCAATTAAATATTGGCCCAGTATTCCACCCCACACATTAACGGACCACCTATTCTGATTTCTCATGACTCTGTATTCATGCGGATTCGAATCAGAATAATAATGGAAGTTGTGTCTATTCACGAGACCATTGTTATGAAAAATACATTCATCACTAAATAACACATTTTCAAAAAAGTTTTTATTTTCTGCCACTTTATCTAACACCCACATGCAAAATTCAGTTCGGTTGTCAAAATCATTTCCATAAAGTTCTTGGCAGAGCTGGATTTTATAAGGATGAAATCTGTGTTTTTTAAGAATTCTTGAAATACTTGCTTGACTAATGTTAGTATTTTCGGATATCTGATTTTGACTAACATTGGGATTTTCGATAACTGAACCAACTACCGTAAAAACATTTTCTTCATCTTCAGTGACAGGTTTTCTTGTAATGGGTTTTTGATAACTGACACTTCCACTTTCCTGAAACTGGTTTAATAATCTCTCAAAAACGGCTGGCTTAGGATGATTTCTTTCCGGAAAACTTTGAGCATAAACTCGAGAAGCCAATAAACAATTTTGATGACATTCTCCTAGGATAAAAATCATATCAATACGCTCTTCTTTTGGGTAAATCTTCATTTTGACTAAGCAACACCACAACAATATTCAAATAATAACGATCTAAACTTCCACAATTACAAAAAATAATACCACTATAGCAAAAACAGACTTTGCAGACTAAACTGACAGACTAAATGAATTTATGTGACATTTCTAAATACCATAGGCAACTAGATACATTAGAACTTTTATTTAAAAAACACCAAATGGTGCAAAAAACGATTTTTTGGCGTATTCTGTAAAAACGCGAAGACTTAGCTATAGAACACCCTAATACCATTCGATAGGTAATTAAAAAGTACATTTCCTGGTAAGTTAAAAAATATGGCGTTCTATTTAAATTAATCAAGTTATAGCCACTTAAAGTTCTTATTTGATTAGTTTTAATTTTTGGACATCCTGTATAAGATGGCAAGTTTATTATGATTGGGATATAAAATATGATATATTGTTACACTTCGCTGTAAATTTCGCTTACATAACTTAAATACTTCTTAAGTATTTGAAACATGAAAATTAGGTTAGATTTTGGCAAAATTCAAATTATTTAAAAAACCTTAAGGTTTAGGTATTGTAAACCTTATTAAAACAGACACTTATTTTGATCGGAGAATCCGAAAATACAATAATATACAGGGGGTTCCATTTAAAAAAACACAACTTTGATACTTTTAGGGCTCTTGGAACACCCTGTATAATATGAAAATAATTTTAAAAAGTAACTATAATAGACCCCCATATATCCCAAAAGTGAAACTTTTTGAAAGTCACGTATTTTGGCCACAATATTCCGTGCCGTATAGCGTGAATAACCCTGTATATATATATATATATATATAGCGAATTTTTGCAGTTATTTCCGCTTCTCGCATCCTAAGCGCCATTTATCTCTATCGTTCCACTCTTCCTCCCGTAGACCTCTCTTCCTCATTTCTTCTTTTATATTTTCCATCCATCTCCTTCTTGGTCTGCCTCGTTTATTTCTTTGAGGTGGATTCCAATTCCATACTCTTCTTGGTAATCGTTCTTCCTCCATTCGACGCAGATGTCCATACCACCTCAGCTGCCTCCCATTTATAGCATCTATAATAGTCTCCTTCACCTCCATTCTATCTCTGATATTCTCATTTCTGACATGGTCGTATAATGTGATTCCGCAGAATCTTCTACAATATGTCATTTCCGCAGAAAGCAACCTTTGATTCATTCTTTTGTCTATCACCCATATCTCTAACCCATATGTCATAACTGGTTCAATGATTGCTTTAAATATGTTCGTTTTTGTCTTTAAGTTGCAAAAAACTAAGGAAGACCATGAAATGTTGAAATCAGTGTTTGGTGATAGTATGGTGACTGTTTAAGATGGTAAAAGGCGAAAATGAGTCGAATGAAAACAAGCAATGGTCGTACGTCCTCAAAAACAGACCGAAACATGCAAAAGTGACAAAAATGGGTCGTTCAAACAGGCGAGAGCTTTCTGAAAAACTGAACATTTCGTAAGGGTCCGTGCAAAGCATTTGAAATAACAATTTGCATATGCAAGGAGTGAGTGCGAAATTTGTTTACTGCAGGCAGATTTATGATTGGATCTCTTGATGTTTTCTAGTCATAGTTGATTATAAATAAGTAAAAATGAGTTACTTTGTCAAAACATGCTTCCCATATTAGTTTTTACATATACAGGGTGAGTCATTAGTAACCGCTTCTTCGATTACCCTTTGTGTTTTACATAATCGATAAAACAATTAGTGAAGGATTCATGGTTGCTTGTGGCGTATATTCGAAAAATACATTAAGCTCTGATGCACTTCTGGTTTCACAGGAAATGCACGAAACTTAACTTTTTTAAATAACGCAGCCTAAATATTTTTGAATTTTCTAGTACTACTTTAAATTGTCTATTCAACGGTTTTTCCTTTTTCAAAATTGAGCCAATAGTTTTTGAGTTATTTATTTTTTTTAAAATATTTGACCAAAACACGTGTTCAGAAAAATATCATTTTCACATTGTTTTTAAAACTAAAAACATTAACTTTGGTGGTGCTTGAAGCCAAGAAAATTCTGCATAAATTGGTATAAGTTGCACTTGACAATACCTCGAAAAACTTTGTTTTTTCAAAGCATACTTCCCGAAATTTTCACATACCAAAAAATAATTTTTTTAAACGTAGCATTTTATTCCTTTTTCTTATCCTCTTTCATTTTTGTTAACAATGTCTACCAATCTTTCGTAATTTCTGAGATAATCACTAAAGAAGCAATTAGCGCTCAAATAAAGAACTACGAGCGCTATTGTTCTATGCACCCAAATATTCGTTCAACCAATGGAAGGCTTGAATGGGGCCCGACTTCCTTAGTCAACTGTCAAACAAAGTAAAGGTTAAATCCAACTATCCCAAAAGTAATAATTTTACAGAATGAAGGGCGTCGCATTTCAATTTTTTAATTTGGGCAATGTCCAGTTGCAGAATTTCATTTTTTATACCACTGGTTAACAACGAAATAAAATAAAGGTTATGTTTACTGACACTAAAAGGTATATATCAAACAATGCTGCTATCTTCAATTCAATTTGCCTAATGGCCCTATTCTTTCATTGTTGAAACTCTTCATAAGAGGTGGCTGTGGTTTTTCAAAATTATTGATTGATGTTCTAAAACCTTTATAGAAAAAAATTAGCAACAAAATAACGCAATTTAAATAACCTAAAACTATTGATCAACGTAACAACAATCAAAAATAAGAAAAACAAATTTCATTAAAGAATATGTTCAACATAACGACAACTTTGTGCAATGCGCGTGAGTATTCTGTTTTCCAAAGAAGTACTAACGTTGCGCAAAACGTTTCGACATATTATTGTAAACGCTTCTCTGATTTTAATGTTCATGTCTTCACAAAGTTTGAAAATCCGTCCGTAGAAAACGATAATACTCTTATCCATTAACATTTTCATCACAGAAAGGTCCAATCATGTAAATACCCACTATTCCTCCACACACATTTAATGATTCACGATTTTGAAAGTTTGCAGCTGTAAAGTGAGGGTTTTTAGGTGTTATAATAAAGAACATTGTGACGATGAACGTATCTATTGTAATAGAAGATTGCTTCGTCAGTAAACAACAAAAAATGAGAAAGTCTGGCTAATTTATCTGCTGCCCATTGATAAAAATGTAAGCCATTCTGAAAATTTCTTTCATCTAACTCTGTGTATGAATATGCTAGGGATGAATTACTAATTATTCTGGATTCTCAAATTTGACTTACATCTAATGGACGACTAATTTTCGTAGTACTAGTATGGAAGTGTTCAACTACACTCGCAAGTACCATAAACTTTTTAACATCACCAATTTCTTATATTCAATACTTTCTCTTTACTCGAACCGTTCCTTTATAATTTCGAAGGTTTTTGACTTCGGTTGACTTCTACCAGGGATCGCTGTACATAAAGTCTGGATGTTAGCAAAGAGCTGAATACGTGTTTTGGTTAAATATTAAAAAAAAAAAATTAATAACTCAAAAACTATTTGCTCAATTTTGAAAAAGAAAAAAACAGTTGAATAGACAATTTAAAGCGGTACTAGAAAATCCAAAAATATCTAGGGTGAGTTGTTGAAAAGAATTAAGTTCTGTGCACTTCCGGTGAAACCGGAAGTGCGTCAGAGCTTAAAGTATTTTTAGAATATGCGCCACAAGTAACCATGAATCTTTCATGAATGACTCACTCTGTACTCTAAATCTATAAAAATGTACCCCTTAAATTCTGTTCTAATCAGTGTAGTTGCGACATTTATACAATTTGTTAATATAATAAAATAAATTAACGTCTTTTCTATTTGTGTCTGTCATGTACGTGTGAAAGGATGTCAAAATAACACCGTATGCAATAAGTTCATATCAATATCTGCACTGTGAAGCCAGAATTTTTTATTTTCCTTACCATCTAATTTTATTGTTTGATTCTCATTTCTTTATTAATTATTATTGGATTAGAGCCCTCTGCATATGTTACAATTTAATCAGTAGAGGCATGATGTATTATTATATGCGTTGGATTAATTTCATTACTTACAGTGACAAGTAATAAATTCTGGTCGTCAATGCCATACAAAATTCTGTCATCTTTTGACAAACTAGAAATTTCAGCTGATTGTTTGTATCTCTTTTGTTTGTCAATAATTACAAGCAACCTGTCAAATATAAACTTTATTTTGAGGTATCAAGAAATTTTCCAGTCATGATGCCACCAATTTCTTACTTCAATACAGTTAGAGCCATTTCCTTAGTAGAAACAGGTTATCTGAAGTTACTGAGGAGGTCAGTTAGGGATGGCAAAGAGTTCGGCAAATTTTATTGTTTAACGGTGGAGAAGATAGGATTTCTGGATAGGCAAGCGTGGACGACCTCGAGCATCAACTCCGATGGACGATCTTATGTTGGTCCAAAATATTAAAAATAACCCTTTTCTAACAGCAACAGCGACAATCATTCATCTTAACTTCCCCGCATCCGTTTTCACAGCACGACTTCGTATTCGGGCAGCGAATTTAAAAAACTACGCTTCTGCTAGAAAGTGTACAGCAAAACACAAAAAAGCCAGATTGGGCGTTGCCTTACAGTACCTTGCGAATGACAATAACTTTTGGGAAAACGAAATTTTCAGTGATGAAAAGACCTTCCAGTCATCCCCCTTTGGCCAAGTTAGAGTATATAGACGAAGGAGTCGGCGGTATGATACAATATATACACAAATGATAGAAACTAACCGCCGATTTTCGGTAACTATATGGGCATGGATTTCTGGAAAAAGTCCTGGGGTATTATTGCATTAAGAAGAATGTTTAAAGTGACCTTTATATTAGGGTTTTAGAAGATGTGATAGTGCCCTCAGTGATGCAAGTATATATGTCCAGAAGGCTTTATGTTTCAATGCAGTCCATACTGCTCATAGGGTAACAGAATGGTTCCAAAGTTGGTCAAAAGTATACAAAACCAATGATTGCATTGTCAAAACAGGAAGGATCTTCCTCAAACCTATTTCAGAAATTTATGCTTGACTAAACCCAACCGTATAAATAAAATTATTCAAGTAAACAGCGAAATGATCACGTACTAAAATCTTGTTTATTTATTTTTTATTTATTATTTTGTGTTGCATTTATTATTTAATGTCTTTATTGTATTATTATACCAATATTTATCATATTTGACAAATGAAAAATAATGACAAGTTTGAAAAAATTAATACCAAAACCAGATATACACTAGAGCGCTGTCAACTGCATCAAGAATAATATTGACGACCAAAATATATTGCTCGCCACTGTATGTTTTTGTGAGTATCTCTATTATTTCTATTAATGTCAAAATTGATGCTTAAAGATGAACGTTGTTGAACTAAATTGCTATAATATACTATCCTACTTACGTTCTAAAATATATTAAACACATTAAAGTTACAGGACATAAGTGTCACTGTTTACAATTTATTCTAAAATTTCGGTAATAATAGTTCGCATTGATTACGAACAAATAATGATCAAACTGGGAGAACGGATTAACTCGCAAAAGCGCAATGACAACCGAATCAGTTGTGATCTGCGGCGTCCGTATAAATCCTTAGCCTACTGTGTGCCATAAATGATATTGACGCTATTACGTTCATAGACGTATCTACATATACACATTCGATTTTATCAATTCATGCCTAACTTTGGCTACCTGTCACTAACGACAAATTTTAATCAAACGACAAACACGACCCACCAAGCGCTCGCATTTAAATTCGCTTTTGTCTCGTCACATGTACGAAATACTTCATTATTTGCTTATTGAGTGCTCGTGTTGGAAAGAATTGTGTCGATACAGGGCTTATTATTTTAACTTTTGAAATAAATCGCATTAGATGTTCTCCTTTGATAAGAAGAAAATCATTATTTAGTTATTTGATTTTCAATTATGTATTTAGTTATTTTTAAATTAGGTTTCCCTACAACATTTCCGACTCGCGGTAATAATTGCTACACTAGGTGCTCGGATTGTATTTGGTATTATGGCAGAAGAGGCACATATCGATTAAGTCAGCGATTCGCGATTCATAACCTGCGGGACGCGACCCGGGGGGGGGCGGGGGGGTAAAAGTAAATGGGGGTGCGAGTATACCGAAAAAAACTGAGAAAAAATATTATTAGAAAAATTGTGTAAGATACTGAAAAAAAAAGCAATAAAACATATTCTGGCATAGCAAAAAAAAAACCGTGTTACACTGAGATAAAACACTTATAAATACGATTGTATCAATACTGTATGTAGTATACAATGTATTTAATAAATTAACTTAACAAGATTAATAATTAGATTAAAAAGAAGGTTTAATATTAGAAATTGACACCCTAAGCTCCTTCTTTTATAGCAGCCACCGCAGAAAATCTGGTTTCGCAAATCATATACGAGGGTAGTCTGAAAAGTTTCCGACCTCAACATGAAGATGGCAGCATTCGTTGACAAAAGTAGTGGAGCGTGTTTATGCATGTTTTGACATGTACGCACCAAAACTTCAGCCACCTTGGACGTTCAGTTATTGTTTAACAATCGTTTGAGTAAGTTGCTGTCAGTGTTTCTGTGAAAATGGAAAAACTTGAGTATCGAGCTGTGATTAAATATTTCTTTTTGAAAGGCAATACGCCTACACAAATCAAGGAAGAGTTGGACGCTGTGTACGGGGACTCTGCACCATTATTTACCACCGTGAAATTTTGGGCAGCTGAATTTAAACGTGGCCGTACCAGTTTGGCTGACGATGAACGTTCGGGACGTCCGAAAACTACAACCACTGACGAGAAAATTGCTAAAGTTCACCAAATGATGCTAGACAACCGCCGAAATAAAGTAGAGAGATAGAAGAAGCCATGAAAATATCCAAAGAACGTGTTTGTCACATATTAAATAAAGATTTAGACATGAGAAAGCTGTCTGCGCGTTGGGTGCCGCGGTTGCTCAAGTTGGATCAGAAACGTGTTCGAATGAACATTTCGATCGCTCTTTTGGCGCAATTTAGGCGCAATAAGTCAGAGTTTTGGCGCCGGCTAATTACTGTTGATGAAACTTGAATACACCACTACACCCCCGAATCAAAAATACAGTCAAAACAGTGGACTGCCAAGGGGGAATCGGCGCCAAAAAAGGCAAAGACTGTTCCTTCGGCTGGGAAAGTGATGGCGACTGTTTTCTGGGACAGTCATGGAGTTATTTTTATTGATCATCTGCAAAAAGGGAAAACCATTACAGGAGAATACTACGCATCATTACTTGACAAACTGAAGGCAGAAATTGCAAAAAAACAGCCACATTTGCAGGAAAAAAAATCTTATTCCACCAAGACAACGCGCCGTCTCACACCTCAACGGTTGCCATGGCAAAAATCCACGAATTACGGTTTGAACTGCTTGATCACCCACCTTACTCACCAGATTTATCTCCCAGCGACTTCTTTTTGTTCCCCAAATTAAAAGATGCACTCGGAGGACAGATATTTTCATCAAATGAGGAGGCCATCACCTTTGTAAACAACTATTTTGCAGAGAAAGACGGCAAGTAATATTTGGACGGGCTAGAGAGATGGGAACATCGCTGGGTTAAGTGTATAGACTTACAAGGAGACTATGTAGAGAAATAAAAATAATTTTGTAGGAAAAAAGTCTTATATCTTTGTTAGGTCGGAAACTTTTCAGACTACCCTCGTATGTCTTCAAGAAAGGTGATCCAAGAGAGATCTCTAACTTTAGACCCATATTACTTCTACCAATAGTATCCAAGATTTTTGAAAAAATTTTAAAAAGTAGAATATACAGCTATTTCGAAAATAATAATCTATTCTCTGAACATCGATATGGATTTAGGCAGAATGTTGGTACTAGAACCGTAGTCTTTGATTTTAATATATAATAATACCTGTTAGGTACCTTTTATGTATCTAGGGTATTTGATTGTGTCCCTCATAATTTGCTGATTCATAAGCTGCGACGCTATAACTTTGATATGAGCAGTATTAAGCTGATAACGTCATATTTAGAAGATCGTAGCCAACGGGTTCTCTGTAATAATAAACTGTCTAACAAGCAGTATAACACCATGGGTATTCCTCAGGGTTCTATTTTGGGGTTTTTGATATACATGAATGATTTTTCACTTAATGTCACGGATTCGGTACCAATCCTTTATGCGGATGACACTACATTGATAAGTCGGGCTAACTGTATAGAGAGGTTAATGTATGTGGATGTGCTACCCAGACGGCTGCTAAGCAACGATTCAGCTCGAATAGACTTATGGTGGAATTCTGTAACTTTCTCGGAAGCTGCGGCTATCGTACGCCCTGGCAACGAAGTGACGTTGCGATGACGATTTCAGAATATTGAGAGTTAGTGACGTAGAACTGTCAAAACGTTCGTGAGTAAAGACTTTGTTGGTTATATTGTGGTTATATTATTATTATATAACTATTGTTAATATACTGTTCCTGTTGTTATATTTATAGTTTCTGTTAGTTTATTTGTTATAATTATTATTGTTTTATATTTGCAAATATGAATGGCTTTATAGTATTATTATTAGATGAAGATCACAACAGGTAGGTAATCGATAATATAAAATATATAGAGTATACATAATATTCTCTATTTTCTTTATTTTAGAAATTATATGCGTATATTCCGCAAACGTTTAAGAGATCACGGAAATCCTTTTGAAATACCAAACACGCATTTTAAACAAATGTTTAGACTGAATAAGGACACTGTTCAAAACCTGATCCAGTTATTGGATGGACATATTGAACAAACAAATATACCATTACATTTGAAGGTTATTATCATAAACATCACTTGAAATGCATATTAACTTTATAGTGCACATTATATATTTGTTACAGGTCTTAACAACATTAAATTTCGTAGCATCAGACAGCTATCAGAATAGTGTTGGTATTAATAGCTTTGTTTCTCTCAGTCAGAGTTCAGTAAGTCGAATAGTTCATCAGGTCTGTCTTGTAATATCAAACAATTTATTCCCTGAATGCATAAAATTTCCCAGTGATTATGAATCGAAGAATCGTGTCAAGCAAGGGTAATTATGTTGTATCAAAATATTCTAAAAATAATTCTTTATTTTGTTTTTATGATAAAAAATGGGAGACCGGAGATGTATTTTGTTTAATCGATAGCACCCAGTTCATATATTTACCAAGGGTAATTAAGGGTACCTTTTCTAAACGTTCTAAAAATTATCCTTCTGTATAGTTTTTATGAAAAATGGGGTGCACGAGATGTAGGTGTAATTGATGGCACACATGTTGATATACTTGCTCCACCTTTAGCCAATGAAGAACACTCTCCTTTTGTATATATATATATATTTTCTATTCACATACTGTAATTTTTTTTTCTAAATTTCAGCACTACTTTTATGGTAAGGTTGATAAAAGAAAATATATTTGACAATAAAATGTGTTTTATTTTTGAATATTTATACAAACAATCTCTATTTGAGTACCTATTATTCAAAGTTCACATTTCTAGTTCAGTATTATTATTTTTCTTTTTGATCTTTATTGTTAAGATTTAATAGTAAACATATAATTCATATCCAATATTAGTATAATTATCCGAGTCAAATGTCATCTATTGTTTTATAATACTTGCTGGTAAATTTATTAAACAATAATTTTTTACATTCTTTTGAGTTGAAAAAGTGCAAATTTCAGCCTAATGAATATTACTCTCCTGTAAAAACTGCAAATAAAGAGAACTTTCAATTACTATAATTTCAGAGGCTCGACAACAAAATCCTGCAATAATATCAAATGATTTGGTGTACCAAGTACAACAATACATCACAGGATTGGTCGATTTTCTAAATACAAAATCATCTATATCCTTCAACCATTTATATACTTTGGCCTATGCTATTAAAACTTAATGTTACCTTTTTGGATCCTCAAACATTAATCGTTCAATATAGTTACACATTGATAAAATCTTTGCGGGTTGATTTACAAATAAAGTCATTGACTAAACAGGTAAATTTCCTCTTATTTTCTTCAACATAATATAAAGTTAAACATCCTCTCAATTTGTAATTATTAGAAAATCTTATGAAAAAGTCAACTTTAAATTGTGAAGTTATTGTGAACACGATACCATAATAGACTTTTTCGAACATTTAGTTTGTGCACATTTCACATGCTTTATGTTGTGTGGATATTGTCTGCTAGGTTTATGTATTTTTTTGTGTTTAGGTACTCTTGTAAGAAAAACAATGTCGATTTTATAGGGATACCTGTCCTTGTTGGCTTTATAAAAAAATCACATTTCATCATCCATAAATGTGCCTGAAAAGACATTTATCTGCAAATTCACTATACACTAGTGCGATACTACGTCCTTTGAAACTCTCCTAATGTTAACAGTTCTTGTTGAAATTTTCCAAAGTGTTTCGTGCTATCTTGGCAGCAGTATAAACATATGTTTATACTATATCTTGGCATTACAAAATGTTCCGTACATTTTCTTAAAAAAAAATGTTAGCAATCGCTATATTATATTTCAAACAATTTTCGTATTAGTTAAAATTTTAAATTGAAATATTTTGGTATATGTTTACGCGATGATATGTCTGTTTACATGTTAAACATAAAGGTTATGTACAAAAAATCGTAAATTGACACTTCTACGTCACTAACTGCAAAAATTCTGAAATCGTCATCGCAACGTCACTTCGTTGCCAGGGCCTACGATAGCCGGAGCTTCCGAGAAAGTTACAGAATTCCACCATTAGTCTGAACTTGTCTAAAACCCAAACACTGTTATTTACACTTAAGGACAACCCGATATCTACAAAGGATGAACATGCAAAATTCTTGGGAGTGTACTTAGACCCGACACTAAAATGGGAAAAGCACGTCGACATGTTATCCAGTAAATTAAATAGTAATATTTATTTATTAAGAATTTTAAGTATGAATGTGTCTGGAAGTGAAATGGTCTCAGCGTATTATGCACTTTGTCATTCACTAATGACATATTCTTTGTTATCATGGGGTAGCGCTGCTACATGGGTGAGAGAGTCTTTGCTCTCCAAAGAAAGGCAGTTCGCATAGTGGCTGGTGACCAGACCCATAGGGAGGACTACAGGGGGTCTTTTATTCATTTAAAAATATTAACACTACCTGCCCTATACATACTGGAGTGTTTATTGTACATAAAGGCCAACATTTCCGACGTGTCGATTCACTCGGATAATCACGGGTATGATACGCGAAATAAAGCCAAAATTGTTCCGAAATTTTGCAGATTATCGAAAAACCAGAAATATGCTGGATATTTAGTTATAAAATTCTTTAACAAATTGCCCGCAGACATTAAGTCTTTATCCGTGAACAGTTTAAATTGAGGATGAAAAGGTTCCTGGTTGCAAGAGCCTTTTATTCATACGATGAGTATTTAACGTGTAAGCTTAATGTGAAAGATTTTAGTTTGTAAGTTGGTCATCTGTTATTGTCCAGTGACATATACATTTTCTTTCCTTTTTTTCCTTTTATATATTTATAGATAGTTAGAATGACTTGTGTAAGTACATTGTACAGAACACCAATAAAGATTGATTGATTGATAGGATGTTGAAATAGTTATTTACGAATCAAGTGCGGGAAGACTATTTTCCCGCATGAGCGCACTTTGAAAGCACGAGCGATCGCAGGAAGCGAGTGCTTTTAATTGCGCGAATGCGTGGAAGATGTCTTCACGCAAGTGGTTTGTACAATATTTTTTGTACGAACATTAAATTAAAAAAATATTATTGATTAACGTCATTAATATCATATCTAACCTAAGATAGATTACCTAATTAATTTAAGCATTTCATGTACGTAACTATTACTCACCTTTCCCTAAAATTAAGTTATTATATTCTTACACATGGCAAACATGAGGTATTTATTCTTATATGTATTTATAAATTTATAGAATACTTATTGCGTTTTTTGGTTTAATTACAAAATATTATAAACTACCAATATGAATGTCCATGTGGTCAAATAGATGGCGCCACAAATTTATTGGAATTTTTAATTATTACTCCTATTTTCCCAACTTTAAGTGAAGAATAGTCGATTATTTTATAGACTAAATTTTATTACTATCAAGTAAGATTTTTTTTTTAAATGTCCAAAAGAGCGAGGGTTTTTGTCAATTTTTACAGTCGCCTCTTCCACATGTTGTTCAGCCTTGTAAGTTTTAACATATTCATCCACATTTGCAGACACTTTTAGGTTTTGCCGCTTTACATTTCTTCTCCACAATCCTAATTCTCCACAAAATGAAGTAACTCGTATCTGACATATGTGTGTTTCGTCCTTCGAGTTGAGATTCAAGGTATTTAAAATCTCAAATATGCCGATCAAGTAGCTCAATTTTATCACAAGTATATCAGCTCAAAATTTCTCGGCTTCCGGTCGGTTTTCTTCTTCTAGAAAAATGGCGGTTTCATCTCTAATTCATAAACGAGTTGTAAAAATTGCCTACGTGATAACCATCCTGCCTCGCAATAAAATACTAACGCTGAATGTAATGCACCTGTGTGGTTACAATTCATGATTTTAGGGGTTTCACATTTATATAATTTACAACGATTATCACCATCATTAGCACAATATTCAGACTAATTTCTTTGGAAGTCAGAGCTTCTCTGTAGATCATGCAATGTGTCCAGATACACTGGGGAAACTTTTGTTTCACAAATGCTTTGTCACTTTGCAATCTTCCCGATATTGTACGATAACCATCGGTCAATATTCCTACTCAATTTGCCCACTCTATATTTGCGTTGTTTAGAAAATCATTTAAGATAGCAAATAATGCAAGTGTTGTTGTTTTGAGTTCTATTGGTTTGCAGAATGGTTAGTAGTTCTTCTACTGCTGACATACCATCACTAAATCGAACATAGGCTACTAACTAAATGGGCATCTTTATTGCTATGCATTTATTTATTTTGAATATTGATAAGATCTGATTGATAATTGACGAAAAAATGAGAAAATTTTGTATGCTTACGCTTGCGTTTATTGCAATAGTTTTAAGTACGAAACTAATTTGTAAGTAATTTTTAAGTTTTGTTATCAAAGTCGTAGTGTAGCTTTCGAGTCAAAATATAATTAAATTAAATAGAAACTAATATTACAATTACAGCAAGATTTTAGTGAAAATTATTTGGGAGATGAAAATTGTGATTGACAATTAGGTCGGAAATGCTAAAAGGTTGGGAACCTCTGCTGTAGCTGTAACGTCATATCAAAAGGAAGCCACTGGCTTTACGAAACAAGGGACAATTACCTACGAATAAATTAGTTAAAATCTAAAATGTTATTTATTTAATAATATGCATTTTCAAAAAAAAAAGGAAAAGGAATTTATAAAATATTTATATCAATTCCATTTATATTCCTTTCCAAAGAGATTATATGTCATTATTTACAAAGTTGAAAACTATATATTTCGGCAAAAGGGACACCTTTGAGAAGTATCGTGACATATGGATTTGGTTGCTGCTAAATTAGTCTTTATAAAACGGAGCCACCATTTTCCTCGTCATCTTCCATTACGTGCGTCTTTCATCTGAATCGAAGAAATCTTCTCATTTCCACCCACGAGAGAAAAGAGAAAACTCGACGGCGGCAGCGAAGAACCCTCATCTACCATCGACACGAACCCCCTATTCTCGTACGTCCATCGAGGGGTTCATTTAGTTTTCCCCGAACACGCCGTAGCCAACGACCCGTCTAATTGCGGCGCCTGAATGAAGATAGACGAGCTGTACGATTGGTTGCGACCAACCGTTTACATGTGCTCTTTCCGCCTTATATTTCCTATATTTCTCTTTCCTCTTTTCCTTTTTTATTCCGACGTAATAAAAGGAAAATTATTCGAGTGAGTGGCGATTTTCTCTAGAATTTCTGTGATATCTGATAGCCCTTTCGAAACAATAATCTAGTTTATTCATGAAGTATTTCCCAAAGTACTTCTTCAAGATATGGTAGCTAAATTAATGTTGCAATCAAGCAACAAGTACTAATAACACACCGAATATATACATTTTGATGTTTTAGTTAACATTAATAAAAGTCTCCTTGTTTTCAAATTACCGTGCAGCATGGCAGACAAGTATTACAAAGAAACGTATCTTAACTGACCACTAAAAATTAAACTAAAAATTTCAAAGTGTCAGTCTTCTTTCTTGTGTTCATGAGCTACGGATCTCACTTATGACATCTAAATAAACATATTGTAATGATATTCATCATATATACAGGGTGAGTCATCTAAGCGGGTAAATCCTATTATGCCCTTATGAGTGAAGATATTTTGAAGTGGTTTTTTCCTTGTGATAGCTGTTCATTATTAAAAATATTTTGTATTATACAGAGTGTTCCATAACTTGGTGGCTAACCATAGTTATAGTTTTTTAAATGAACACCCTATATATTATTGCATTTTTGAATTCCCCGTATAATTTTTAGTCAAAAAGTTATAAGATAGTGTAAAGTGTAAAGTTTTTGACTTATTCCCATCTTTCTGAAAAATTCAATGTTTGTATAAAATTATATTTCTCGAGAACGACGAATTAGATGGACACAATATTTTGCAGTAATGTTTACAATAACAGTTCCTAATAGATGCATGTTTTATTTTTTTAAAGTTACTAACTGCATGTGCAGGAAACTGGATTAAAATTACATGACACATTTTTGTATAAAAGTCAATTTATGTTTAATGGAACAGCCTGTATATCAGTTCATTTTTGAATTGTTTATTAAATTTTATGTCAGAAACATGAAAGACGTTAATACTTTAAAAGTTACTATTACAGAGTTATTGTCGTTTTTTGATATGCTTTTGTTAGTTTTTGCAAAAAAGTATTTTTTTTCAAATGGAACACCCTGTATATTATGTCACTTTTGAATTTCTTATTAAATTTCACATCAAAAACATGTAAGACGTTAATATTTTAAAAGTGACTATTACTGAGCTATTGTCTCTTTTTGATATAATTTTGTCAGTACTATACTATATTAATTAAAACCACAAAGCTGAATTAATTCTTAGCTTTCGGCAATCTTTATTGCCTTCCTCAGGGCTGTTGACAACTAAATAATTTACAATGAGCCACAGAAGATTTCAAATTGACAAAATGACAATTTTTTTTCCTAAAAACAAAAACAATACTTATAAAATTCAGTGAGTAAGAAAACTTGGATCTCATGACAACAGAAATAGAACACTGTTTACACTGATATCATTAATTTTCAAAAACAATAAACGGTAATATAATAATTTAAAAACTTTAAAAACAAAAGGCGCACAGGCATTTGAATGTCAACGGGGTCAACTCTCTCTTTGCATCGGACTATTTCAAATGCCGTGTCAAATTTCATTAGCTATAGGGATTCAATGTTTGCGTGCGATCTATACGTATACATATAATACGTGGCAACATGGTGCCCCTACAGTCCGTCACCAGTGCCGACAACAACCGACATCACAACGATTTTCTCCGATCTCTTCACTTCTCCCGACCAGATTTTACATTCAGTGTTTAGCTGCGAACACGTTGTGATCTAGTCTGCAATAAAAGCCGTCTTATTACTGGAACGGGAAACATCAAATGTAGTAGTTTATTATTATTTTCAGAATCCTTTTTTATGTACCTTATTTTTAATTTTATTAGAATTACGCTTTTGTTTGTGTCATGCAGCGTGAACGCAGCTTAGTAATTCTCTGCATTTACTGAAAAGAAAAAGAAAAACAAATCCTTGCAACTCGTAAATATTATTTCTGAACGCATTACAAACACCCAAGCCGGTGGTCGAATAGGTACTGCTAACCACGCTAACTTTTATTTACGTGCATGCATCGGTCGTGCTGGCATTGGAAAAGAAAGAAGGGGTACTATGTTGCCACTTACTGTATGGATTAATCGCCTATGGCTAATGAAAATTGACACATGCGGTATACCATAAGACCGCGTGCGTCTGCATTATCGCGATACCTGTAGGGTGAGCGAAACAGATAGAGATGTCTGTGTATTAGAACGGTAAACAAGTGGACGCAGTGTTATACTGGATTACAACAGAGCTAGTATTTCGCATATGCCTATGGTGCACTCGTATTTGTCCAAAAAATCCACATTTATACAGTGTAGTCGGGCAGTCGCATTCGCCGTGCTTCGCTTCCACATATGGGCGTCAGTTCGAGTTTTATTATTGCTTAAGCATAATATTTTTTTAGCTAATTACAGATTAATTGCAATGTTGAATTACAATTCTGTTTTAAGAAGTAAATATTTTATGTATCAGTATTTTATTATAGTTGAGTTTTTAGATTATAATATTTGTTGAAAAATATTATTTTAGTTAAGTTCTTTTTATTTTAAAGTCTAGGAGTTATTTATTATTTATTTTTGCTCTTTTATGTTGTTTATGAAGCTGTGATGAGTTACTTCACTGACATATTATCAGTGATTATCTGATGCTTCAAACAACTACAAATAATTACTTACAACGGGAACGCAATACATATTACATTGCTTTTCACTTGATTTGCCTACGAATACATTTATACGTATAACTTATACGCCCGCTGTCGGTGTGGCAGTTCAAGTTGGCACGCCCATTTATAGTCGACCAGTAGTTACTAATACATGCATCGCGCTATTAACGGCGGCCACACGGTATACCTATAGTCAGCCAGTCATGCATGCGTTTCTTATTTGTTATATATAATATAAATCTGAATTAATTAAGTAGGTATAAATGTTACTGAGGTTTGACAGATCTGTTTTATTGTTCATATTGTGAGGTTCGCTTTGAATGTGAAACATTTCCAAGAACGTGCGTTTGTGGTAATTTCTTTCAATGTCTACAATTTTTGTTTTTTCATAATCCATTTCATGTCCGGTCGATCTAACGTGTTGCGTCAGTGTCAATGAACATTGTTTATTTTCATTCCCGGAGTCACTTTTATGAGAAATTAGTCTGCTGTGCAACGTTCGGGAGGATTGGCCTATGTATTTAAACTCGCAATCCTTACAAGGATCCTGATATGCTACATCCGATTTAAATTTGTTTTCTATCGGATATTTTGTTTTGTTGAACAGTTAACCAACTGTCGAGACAACTTTATTAGCAATTATCTTTAAACAGTTTAATCAGCTTGGGGGTAAGATTTTTTATATACGGGAGGGACCCCAACACCACGCTTTTGTTCCCATTGGTCTTTTTCTGGTCAGTAGTGATTCTGGTTGGATTTGTACTAAATAAAAGTTTGTTAATTAGGCGCACAGGGTAACTATTCTCTATGAGGATGTTTTTTAGTAGGTTAATATTTGTATTATATAGGGATGAATGTGATATTTCTGTGATTCTGCGTTTGAGTTCTAAAATAAAATTTATTTTAATTTGGAAGGGATGATATGAAAGAAAGTTAATGTAATGATTGGAATTATATGACTTCTGTACCAATCCAAAATCAAAATGTTGTTTTGACGTATAACTAAGGTGTCCAAAAATGGCACAGAATTGTTATTTTCTTGATCTATGGTGAATTGGATGGTAGGGTGGTAGGCATTAAACTTCTTTAGAATCACATCGGTGTTATTTATCGGGACTGTGGTTATGAGGTCATCTACAAACTTTTTTTATGAAGCGGAGGGGAAAAGAGAGATCTGGAATACATGCCTCTAAGAGATCGTCTAAGATATATTGTAAAATAATAGGTGAAATAACACCTCCCATAGGGGCACCTAAGATTTGTTGATAGTATTTGCCTTCGAAAACAAACACTGTAGATTCAAACACAAAGGTCAGTAATTCTAGAAATGTACTTAACGGTATAGAGGTGTATTGTTATATCATATGCCAATGCCTTGTGACCGTTGCTCGAGCAAGTTCAATAGGAATGTTCGAGAAAAGGGAAACTGCATCCAGACTGATTAAGACGTAGTCCTCTGGTCAGTTGTTTCCCATTTCTCGAACAAATCAGTATGAGTTACCGCGGCAACTCACACTGGAGCAAAAACGGAATCGTTTGAGTGTTTCTTGTAAACTTTTGGCACGTTTTCGCCGCAAGCAGAAGGACTTTGTACGCAGTTTCATTACCGTCGATGAAACCTGGATCTACAATTACACTCCGGAAACCAAAGAACAATCCAAACAATAGACAAGAAAAGGTTCTTCACCACCAAAGAAGGCAAAAACGGTTTTGTCAGCAAGAAAGGCTATGGCAACTGCTTCTTGGGAATCTCGTGGTATTTATCTTGGTCGACTACTTAGAAAACTGGAAAACAATAAATAATGGGGAGTATTATTCTGCAAGAATTAAGCAACAAAATCAAAGAGAAACGCCCTCACTTGGCAAAGAAAAAAGTACTTTTCCATCAGGATAAGGCACCTGCTCACAAGTCAAAAATTCATAAACTGGGATTTGAATTAGTGCCTTATTCGCCCTATTGCCCAGATTTGGCTCCCAGCGATTATCATCTCTATCCAAACCTGAAAGAATGGTTTGGCGGTAAGAGATTTTCACATAATTCCGAGGTAATCGGTGATGTAAATAGCTATTTCGAGGATTTGGATTCATCGATCTACAATGAGGGCATTACTAATTTGGAATATCGTTGAAATAAGTGAGGCTCCATTGAAAGATAAAAAGTATTTGTCAAAAGAAATTGCATGTTCAATGTTAGGCCACGTAGTTCTCGAACCAACCTCGTATTAAATAGCTCTAGTTTCTTAATTTGATAATCCTTCTTGTCGGTACGGATATTCACGAGTACTTCACTTTTTGGTTGATGCTTCATACTTTTGAAAGTTTTTGTTCCTTTGAAGCAGACTGGAACTTCTCTGTAGAGTTGTTCAAAAGCATATCAAGTATTTCTGGCAGTATCGGCTTCAGTATTTATTATTAGTTCATGCACGGCTTTATTGTGAAGAAGAAGTGATGGATGCATATTCTTTTACTTTAAATATTTCAACTATTTCATTAGCATATTGAAAAAGTCTTCTTGCTCAAACCGTTTTATTGTTACAACTTATATCTTGCACATTATGGCTATAATATAATCAGGGGAGCCAATATTCGTGAATTTTTAGTATTACATGGAAAATCCCTTCGTCTCAAAATCGATTCTACATATATCCTGTATACGGAATGTCTATGAATTACTATTGAGTATCGTATAGTGATCTGTAGTGTCATCAAGTAGCAGAAAACCTGTCACTGATTGATTGAAAACGGGGTGGCAAAGTATTTTTCAAGAATATTCTATATTTATACGAAACTCTGATCTATACAAATATTTAGTATAAAAATGTAATTAATTCCTTTTATGCTAAGCTCGTAGATATACTTTGACGTTCTTATTGCAATAGCAAATAATCCAATTTATATACGATTACGAACAGGTCATCGACTATCACACTTCAATTGTTTCACCAATACTGACCAAATGGCAAACAATTTTCCAATATTCGTCCCCCCAAATGTTTCGCTTTATTATACGTGTAATTGTGACCGGAGGAACAACGATGTATGTATGTATATACGTATATACTACACATTCATGTGCGTGTGTGTCTGCATATTCCACCGACCATCTCTATAATTAAGAGATCGGATGTTGGTGTGTAGAACGGCAGTGATTGATAAGTGTGACAAACGTTTGGCTTGAAATTAAGTAGAATGAGAGAGGCAATGTGTTACTGGGAAATGAGAGAATGTAGATGAGGCGTGTGAATGCTTGCCGTGGTTAATGCAATTAACGCGGTCTGATGCGGATACGGTCTTAGGGGGTGTTGGCAGAACTTCGGCACGTGGCGCTCTGGATTATTAAACCGTAACATAGAACGTGAAGTTTAACAAATTAGTATTTTTAGGCGTTTTTCACAGGCGTAAGAGTATGGAATAAAAAAAAAAGTGAGACTGAATATAAACGCGAAACAATTTGAGAAATCATTGAATTAAATAGGTAAAATAGCAATTTTATTCTTTCGTTTTAATAAGAAAAAATGAGGTGTGGCCACCACACGACTTTCTTATACGTATAAGCGTTTCAAATTATAGAAATTTAAGAATTTTTTTTACAAAAATTATTCAAAATCCTATTCTAAGTACTTCTATTCTCTTAATAAATCTCTATAGAATGCATACTTTGCAAGATATTATCAAAAAAGTGCTCCTCGCTAAGAGTAAAAGTGGCACTTCCGGTCCGAATTTTAAAATTTCATATATACAAAAAATATTGCAAATCCAGTTTTAAATACTTTTGTACTCTTGCTAAATATATATAGAATGCATAACTTACGACATATTTGCAAAAAATCGCTATTCGATAAGAGTAAAAGTGGCACTTCCGGTATGAATTTTGAAATTTTATTTATACAAAAGATATTGAAAATTATGTTTTAAATACTTTTATACCTGTAACGTACTTGTCTAAAAAGCACGATTTGCGAAATATTCGCAAAAAACTGATTTTTGATAAGAGTAAAAGACCTACTTCCGGTAGGAATTTCGAAAAACTTTTTAAATAAAATTATTCTCAATTTTAATTTTAAGTATATATGAATTCTTTATAAATTTGTTTAAATTTAGTAGTTGACGAAATATTCGCAAAATTCGATTTTTTCGCTGAAGTAAACTGCTACTTCCGGTCTACCGATTTTACTGAAAAACTAATCAGATCTCAAGAGGGAGATTATACACGTAAATACAAAATTTGGAATTGATACCTACAGCGGTTTGACCGCTATCGTGGTCACACACACACACACAGACACACAGACACACAGACACACACACACACACACACAGAGACACACAGACATTTTTTAAAAACCACTTTTTCGGTATCAGGGGACTTCAAAACGTGGACATCTGCAAAAATCTCGAGGTCGAAAATTTTCATCATCACAATACTTCCTTATACTACGTATAAGAAAGTAAAAAAATAGGCTATAAGGTTATATGCACGGATAATCGGATTGTTCAGTTAAATCCGGGGTTTTATCCGCCTAATCTACCTATGTACGGCATTATTAGATGGCGCCACGGTGTTAGAAACAAGAGACCTATAAGTAAATTTGAATCATGAGTTTAACCGAATAACTTGAGATGTCGCTACTATAGCGCTGTCACTTTATGGAAACGCGTAGAAACGTCAACCAACAAATTGTGTGTGTGTTGCTAAACATTATTTTTCTTATTACTAATTTGTTAGTGGTGTTATAATCGTACCGTAAGTTCTGTAAAGAGTAATATGATAATTTTATTAAGTTGACATAATGCATTTTTAGACTTAAAGGATGGATAGAAGCTGGTGCATTGTTTGTGAGGCGTACAAGCAAGAAGCAAGAGCGATGCATATTTTCCGAGAATGCGAACAAGTAACTAACGGCATAATAGTAGACATATAACCCGAAGGTGAGCTGGAGATTTTTTGTTTGTAGTTCTGATTTCAAGTACAATAAGGACCATCTGGTTGTAGCAAGGATTTTGTTGGTTCCCGAATACACCAATTAAAGTTTAAATGACAATTAAGTAAGTAATTGGCAATTAATAGTATAATTTTTAGGAGTATAATATAAGTGTATAAGGAAGCCTTTAAAGTACAGGAAAAACTTACTACTTGTTTTTAAGTTTCTATATTACGTTCTTTCACAAGCAATCAATCGATGTTAATACAAAATTCAAATTTCTTGGTACAGAAGCATTTATTTTTTTTTCTAATGATTTTCCTAGGCAGTTTCCTATAATGCAAACGCGCCTTTATACTATCGTTGATATTTGTTAGTATACAGTTGTAATTATTATATTTTATTATTTAGAAGCGAAACTTGGCAACAGCAAATGAATGCCAGTATAATGAAAGAAAGAAAGAAACTTTGCAGTCTAAGTTTTGACACAATCTGCTATGCACACCCTCAATCAGTACGCCTCAACAGAAATGCAGTGCCGACATTCCACCCCATGAGGCAACCCACGGAACCAAAGGCACCCATATGATTGGATGTCTCATTTATTTCATAACAACAATAAATTTAATCAATTTGGTGTTAGTTTTTAAAGCCCAAATTGTCACTGTTTTAGTTATGTATTGATGATGTCTACTAAATTTTTTAGGTATCTTATGTATTAATATTTTTATTTATGTCATCTTATTTTATGTTCATCATTTATGTAATATAAGATTTTGTAAATGGTGGTAGTAAACATGGGCTTAAGTCATTGTGTGTTTATCGGGTTTAATTACCAGCTTTGTAGTATTTTGAAAAGGCACATGTGCTTTTCAACAGCAATTCTATCTTATTGTTAAAAATATGTTTGTTAGTCGAATATTCTACTTTTGATAGATTATGCTATTGTTCGTTAATTAATTTTTGTACTGGTAATTTCACTAAAACATACGTATTAGATGTTACTTATTAATAATCATAAATGTACTTTGTACGTTTTCTACGTAACAATATTATAGTGTAATTATTTAAATAATTCTTTTCTTTAAGAGGGGTGTTTACCTATCATTTCAAACTAATTCCTCAAAATAAACAATATTGCGTTTAAAACAATTTTTAAATAAGAATCATTTGAACAGAATTAGTTCTATGTTAGTCAGTATAAATCCTCATAAACAGATGGATATCTATGTATAGTAAGAAAGATAAAGACAAACATGAATAAAATATATTCACCATTATTATTAATACTTACATATTGTGTTTAACTTCTTTACCCTATCCCATACTTAACAGATAAAAGAAAGATTGTCAAACAAGAAGTAAATCGCTGTTAGAAACCACGTGAAAATTTTAAAATTTATGCAGTTATGCTAAAGTCAGACATTAAGGCATCATTATTATTTTTGATATTTAAAAAGTAGATACCACAGCAATATGTTGTACTATATTTCCTGATCCCGGACGTCTTTTTCTGGATGTCATACTCCAATCTTCTTCAGATCGTCCTTCACCTCTTGTATCCAAGTTGATCTTGGTCTGCCTTTACGTTTCCTGTTTTCTCCACACATGCCGTAGCCATGTCAATTCTTGTTCTTTAATTATTCCTTTAATGGTTTTTCCTTTCAGCCTTATTCTATTTCTAAATTGGTTCTAATTTTGTGTTTTCCATCTGTTGTTCGTGATGGTCCTAGTATTGTCCTTATGATTTTTCTCTCAGCAACTCTCCTTCTTTCCTCGTCATTTCTTGTCATGGTCATTTTCTACTATATCTTAATACTCAATTAACACTAAGTCGTCTGCATATGCTACTAGCTGACTTCCTGTTGGATCTTATTGTACCTTTGTTTATTGCTTGTGTAATAGGGTCTATTGCAATATTGAAAAGTAATGCTGACAGTCAATCTCCCTGTTGGACACCTCCGTCGATTTATTTCTTCCGTTTCACCTTTTTGTGGTGCTTTTATGCCGTTTCTTGTTTCTCTCAAGATTGTATAGATGAACCTTGAAGGGTTGTTGAAAATCTACAGATAGTATTTCGAGATTTGGTTTGTATTGGTATGCTTTTTCAATGATTTATTTAATGCATGTGTTCCATCCGTTGTTGATTTTCCCTTTATAAAACCGAAATGATTTCGTCCTATACTGTTACTTGACATTGCACTTAATCTTTTCTGTATGATTGTGGAAATAATATTGAATGACTTGTTTAGCAGCGTTATTCCTCCATAATTTTTACATTAACATGTGTCTTCCTTCTTGTATAAAGTTACTTTCTGATTTATTTCCCATTATCGTGGTATCTTCTCCTTTCTCCATATTTGCAAAATTATTTGTATATTTGTTCTTATAGCTTTTTCCTTGCATATTTGATTAATTCCTCATTTATACCATCTCTTCCCGGTGCTTTTGAATTACGACTTTTCTTTATTTTCTGTTTTACTACCTCGAACGTGGGTTCTTGTACTCCAACGTCGTTAGTGTCATGTTATCATTTCAGTTTATTCTTCATTGAATAGCTCCATGAAATATTCTATCCACCTCTCTTTTGGCAGATTATCTTTTATGACTTTTGTTGTTTGCTTGTTTTTTTCTCCTTTGGTTCTGGGTAAATGGGACTTACATTGGTTATTTATTTTTTGATAAAATTTTCTATCCTGTCTCTCTTACTGTTTTTTGCGGTTTTTTCTGTTTTCTACATAGTTGGTCTTGTCTCATCCAATTTTGATCTCAACCATTGCATCAACTTTCTCTTTTAGTGCTTTTTCTTGCATTCCTGATCATACCATTCCTGCCTATATGTTCCTTTTGCTTTTCCCTATACACTGCTGCTCTGTTAATTGTGCTGTTTATATTTATCCATATCTGCTCAACGTTATTCTCTGTTCATTTACATTCGTCTAGATACTCATCTAATTTCAAGGTATACTGGTCTTAGACTTTTTTTGCTGTAATTTCTTTATATTCCATCTTGTTTCATTATTGCTTCTTTTTACATTTTTCTTCTGTTTTAATGCTATTTTTGCAGTTACCATAAAGTGGTCAGAGTCCGCGCATGCACCGCAATATGCTCTAATATTTTTTATTGACCTTTGCCTTCTCTTAATACTAACAAGTGGTATACGAGTGGCACGCTATATATAATTTGAGATACCACGAAACTAGAGAAGTTAGAGTTGGTGCACTGCATTTCTAAATACCACCATCCTTAAGTAAGCAAACGTGGTACATACAATTTGTCATCGAAACATGGACTTGTCAAGAGAACATGTGCGCGCAATGATCTACTACGTTTTCAAGGTCGGTTGAGGTGAACAACAAAGTCTTGAACGATTGCAACTCGCATTTGGTGATGAAAGTCCGTCAAGCGCAACTATTTTTCGCTGGTATAGCGAATTTAGAAGAGGACGGATATCGCTTTGTGATGAGGCACGTACTGGAAGGTATTGTCCTTCAGTTACCGCTGGAAACATTGAGAGAGTGAGACGTATGATCGACGAAGATCCAAGATGCACCTATCAAGCGATTGAGGCAACTCTTGCTGTTGGATCTGCATCAGTAAATTCAATTTTACAGGATGACCTTCGGATGAAAAAAAATGTTACTCATTGGATTACACGATTAACGATATTCAAAAGGCAGAGTGAGTAAGAATTGCTCGAGAAACGTTAGCAATGTTAAATAATGGTGGACATCGTATTCTATCTTAAATAATAACAGGTGATGAAACATACATCCCATTTTACGATATTCCTACACACTAGGAGAGCCGTGTGTGGATCCACGAAGATGCACCAACACCAACAAAGGCCAAAAAGCAAAGGGCTGTCAAGAAAGTTATATACGCAGTTTTCTTTCGTAATACAGGATTAGTAAAAGCAATCAAGCTGGAAAATCAACGTACAAGTCACAGGAAACTCGCACACCAAAAGATGTTTACCTGCAGTTCTTGGGTCAGTCAACTTTCGCGGGTTCATGTTGCATCACGACAATGCATCGTCACACATTGCACAGCAGATAGTTGAATTTTTACGTGAAAATTATGTAAAAGTTATTGAACATCCACCCTATTCGCCTGATTTGGCCATGTGTGATTTCTGGTTGTTCTTTAACCTAAAGAAATATTTACGTGGTCGACATCGACGAGATTGATAAAGCAATTCTTCAATTTTTTGAGAGCATTCCAACATTTTGGCTTCAAGCTTTTACGTTGTGGAAGCTTCGGTTACAAAAGTGCATTGATACAGGAGGTGATTATTTTGAACATAAATAAAATCATTTTCGTAAAAAGACCCTCGTATCTGCTCTGTTTTTGTCTTTTTGTCTCTTGAGAGATCCATATTATTTAATTGCCATACCTGTTCTCCATGCTCTCTGCTATAAGTATATCAGGAATGTAAATAATAATAAGAAAACTACACGCACAAACATCAAAAGACTCTAAGATTTGTATTTATATTAATGAAAGACTTATAACTGTTCAGCGCTTTCAATATTTGAAATTTCCTTTTTTCTTGCTATATTTTCCATTGTGTTTATTGTTTTTTTCATGCAAAATATTAAGTTGCTTTCTAGCTACGTCTTTATATAGTTACATCTATAAAGAAATAAATTATGTTATTTATTCTTTACTTAAAAACGTCCTCTATATATCATCACTTTCGTATTTCAAGTGATATATACAGATTTATGAGTATTGATGGGCAAGACGAGAAAAATAAAACGAAATGTTGAATGTCTGTTCCGTGTTGGGTTTTCAGTATAGAGGACGAACGGAAACATAAATGCTCTTCATAAATCAGACGTCCGGTGAACGGGGAGTGGATCTTCTGGTCGGCAAGAGAAGATGATAGCCATTTAGAGGCTTTACGGATCTACGGTGGAACATATTTTTTGAAATCATCGATCTGCGCCAATTTCGAGCAGTACGTGTCCATTGATAACTCAAATTTCGTACTACTTTTATAGATATACACACATATATTATATAAAATATATTACCGGACTTTTAAATTTATTTTGCAATACAATATTTTTATAGAAAATGTCGATGATTTAAATTATTTACGTTTATAAGGTCTTTCGATTTTTATTATTATTATTAATAATAATGCAGATAATAATAATTTGTGCCTAACACCCCCAAAAGTTTGAGGTCAATTATAGAGAACAATGAGTTATTATTAGGCCAGTGCCCGTCGTGCGTCTTCCAATTCGCCGCCGATTGTGAAAGTGTGAATACCATAGAAGAAGCAACATTAGGAGAAGAGATACTAAGCTTCCTAAAAGCCTAATAAATAATAATAATTCATTTTAGCTTATTTTAATAGATTTTATCCTATGTTCTTCTATCTAGTTTATGATTTAATTTTAAGATAATATTTTGCTGTCTTTGTAACTTCTTAATGTTTAAATTAGTTGTTTCCCCATAAATTTATTCTCTTTGATCAAAGACGTGTATTCAGTTCTAACCCACATGATTGGTACGCGACAGTCCTATTCCTATTTTTACATAACCTATTCTTTTAATTGTGTAATTTGCGCCGATATTATTTGTGTGGTGTTATTGCGTGAAAGTCTTTGATAAATCAAGACAGTTTGATGTTACTACATAGATAAAAAAATGCATTTTAGTATAAATGGAAAACATACCCTTAGATGGAAGTAAATAAACGCCTCCGAATGTGCATTTGAGTTTGCTATATGGAATCAATTTTAAAGTTCAATCGTTTGTCAATATTGACTACATCAGTTATATTATTTGATACTTAAACTTTTATACCAAATTAAAGAAAAGAGTGTAATTATTAAAAACGGCGATTAGTGGTGCATTCTTGGAAAATAGATACAATCTAACATTTTGGCTGATATATCACTATTTATAGTCTTCTATAAAACAAAATAAATACTTAGGTGTTTTTAAAATAGTAAGACATTGAAAACTAGCTTCATTATGACATGCCACATGCAACAAATGATATTTCTATTTGTTTATGGCGGCTTTCAATTGGTACAAGTTATTAATAATTCTTTCCTAATCTTATGCAATCTTTAAATGGTTTTATTTGCGTACCTGAGCGGCCATATCAAGCATATATAGAGCAAAACTACAAAAAATGTAATTGCAATTAACAATAAAAAAAAAGGTAAAGATAATCCTTAGTCATCTCAGGTGGAACTATTTTGATATGATAAAAAAACTCTTATTTCCTTTTAAAATTGACTTTCAAAGCACTTCAGTTTTGACAGTTGTCATATTGGACTATATCTTAAGTTCATTTAATGTTTTTTAAATTAATATTCCAGTTAATAGATCAGGTTACACTGTTTGTAGTAATGATATAAGCAATTGTTTGAATCTTTTAAATAAGATGAATTGCATTAATCTAACTTATTGGTAATGTTCTGCTGCATTACCTTTAATAAAAGCGTATCAGGAAAATGAATGACCATGTGCCATTCCATAAAAAAAAATCCTTATTTTGATGGACTACACAGTTTGTGTGCGTGTGTGCGATATCCAGACGAATCTACTACACTTACGGCCGTGAAATTTGACACACAGATAGTCGTAATGGTGACTCAATGCACTTGGTAGCTCGAATTCTAAAATTTAGTCTCAGAATTTTCTTATTTAATGTTTTGTGTTATTTCGGGTTAATCTGAAAACAGACATACCTAATAGTACGCATGTCATGGTCAATGCACTGCGGGTACTACTAGTTATTAATATTATTACTTAAAAGATCGCAATCAATAAGCTGCAGGTGATTTCAGTATTTTATTTCCAACACACCAGGAAAATAAGGCAGGTTTCGGACATAATTTTAGGTGGAAACGGCTAAATGTACCTATGTGCAATTGACCTAGAAAAGGCATTTGATACACTTCCGAGGCATAAGATATGGTCATCGCTGGAAAAGAGAGGGATTAAAAAAGAATTACAAAGGCAAGTATATACCCAACACAAATAACATAAGAAGAGCTGAAAGTGGATATACAGGAAGCTTTATCACACTTAAAGGAGTAAGGCAGGGCGACCCCATCTCTTCATAACTGTTATGGACGATATTGCAAGAAATGCCAATAACCTAATAAAGGGTATTTATGTAGGGTCCAAAAATCTCCAACCTATAATAGCCAAGGAATTCTTGTATGTCGACCACTTGATAATTGCAGCTCCTAATAAAAATGTTCTGCAAAAAAATATAGAAATATGGCATGAAACTTTAAAGATTAAAAAAGAATTACAAAGGCAAGTATATACCCAACACAAATAACATAATAAGAGCTGAAAGTGGATATACAGGAAGCTTTATCACACTTAAAGGAGTAAGGCAGGGCGACCCCATCTCTTCATAACTGTTATGGACGATATTGCAAGAAATGCCAATAACCTAATAAAGGGTATTTATGTAGGGTCCAAAAATCTCCAACCTATAATAGCCAAGGAATTCTTGTATGTCGACCACTTGATAATTGCAGCTCCTAATAAAAATGTTCTGCAAAAAAATATAGAAATATGGCATGAAACTTTAAAGAACTTTGGAATGAATATTAAAAAAGGAAAAACGGAAGTATTGACAGTCTCCAATGAAGAAGAAGAAATAAATATAATAATAGATGGTTATCCCATAAAAACAGAAAACTTAAAATATCTTAGAAACATTATCATAAAAAAAAATATAGAGGCAGATGTGAATAATAGAATAAAAATTGTAAACAGTTTATATTGTGCACTGAAGTACAGATTTTAAGTAAGAGAGAGATTCGCAGAGAAACAAAGACAAAGATTTACAAGACAATATTTCTTCCGACACCATGCTACGGCAGCGAGTATTATTAGGTATTGACTAAGAGGCTAAAATCAAGACTAACAGCAGTTGATATGAGGATTTTGAAGAGAATAGATGGTGTTAGAATTAAAAATGAGAAGATACGAAAAAAACTAAATGTGATATCAACAATAGAAGAAACCCAGGAAAGGGTACTTAGTTGGTTTGAACACCTCAGACGAATGACCAATACCAACCCTGTAAAAGAAATATGGGAGACGGCTAGAACAAGAGGAGAAACAGAGGTAGACCAAGAGGATTATGGAATCAGGAGATAGATAAGCTGCTGGCGGACCGGGAAAGTACCTGGAACAATGCTCGAAAAATATCCAAAGAACAAGCTGGAGAAAATTCTGCAAGGCAGAACGCCTCGACGCCTAGCGCCAAAAAAGGATACGGATAAATCAAATCAAATCAAATTCCAGCATTTGTATAGAAATTTGAGTGATATACCGCTATGTACTAAGTAAATATTTTGAAGAAGAAACATAGAATTGTAATTTCAATTGAATAAAAACATTGAATTATAAAAATCAGTTTCATTATACTCTTTTATATTTACACGTATCGTATTCTGCAACTCAAGCTGTATTATTCTTCAACGAAGTAGCGGTAATTGAACAATCATCCGGTGGGTTAATTAGCGAATCATACGCTCTGGGGTATTATTTGGTAGGGGCCGTAGGGTGTCTGCGGGGGCACGCTATATATTGCGAAACCCCGTCGTCTCCAATATAACCCGCTACATTCACCACGGTGACTGCCCGGCCGCGGGCATTACCCTATTTATATATTTGGCCAGCTTAACTTGTAACATAAATCACTTTACATGTTGATTTCGGGGTCAGGCTTAAAATAAGGGTGCTTTTATTGTATGGTACATATATATGTATACATGCATACATATTGAATATACACAATACGTATTAAAGAAGAATCAGATGCGTAATGAGTTAGTTATATAACGGGCAATTCGATTAAATCTATAGCTTTGGTGGAATATATACACAATATAATTAGTATTACTTTAATTTAATAATAATAGTAATGCTTTACTACTAACAATGGTTACAGATCGTGCTACAAGTGAATATATTAAATGGTAAATTATTCAATATTATTTAGGCTACACTTAAGAAAAGCTCGAACATAAAACATAAAAACCATATTAACTCCATATTTTTTTTAAATTTAGACTTACAAGTTTAAAGTTTAAAAATTAACTTTGCCATAAATAGGTACGTAATATTAGAAGTAATTTAGCCATCAAAGGACATCAAACAAGCTATATAGCTAGGTATTAAGAAAGCAAAGAAAATATACAATAATAACTTAAGAGGGGCGTTTACCTATCGAAAATTAAGGCATCGCCTTTTCGCGTTTTTTAAACTCATTTTGTAATTTTAGAATCTCAAATTTGGGTTAGTGATGCAAAAGGCATAAATTTATAATGTCAAGGTCATTTTTTGTACTAATTTATTTTCTTAAGAAAGTTATGTGTTTTAGAAATAAGCACAAAAATGAATGAATTTGATTAATGTTTACTAACTAAGGCTGGTAAAGAAAAAAGACGTACGATATAAAGAAAAAATCAAATTTATGTAATTATTTTTAAAGATAAAAAACATTAAACAGTAAACATTGTCACACACATTTTACACAAGGGTTTTCCAAGCTAATCGAGTCGTCTATCCCCACTTTACGGTATCTCTACCGGTCCTAGCGAAGACGAAAATCTATCGGAATCGGTCGGCTATTGCAGACTTAAATGCGAGTGACAGTTTAATTACAAACTGTCACTCGCATTTAAATGTCATATATACCTATAATATTCCAGTGTATAATAATATAACAATTATGGGCAAGGAAAATTGGCTTATTATAAAACATCAACAACATCAACAGTTCCGTAAGTACTCATTCTTTATACATTATGTTTCCCGTCTATAGTATTCTTTTATCTATGACAGAATCTGTGAATAAAATCGAAGCTCTGTGACAGAATCGAATATCGTCTACCTCCACCTACTCACACCCCCTCGCGTCTACCCGTCACGCGAGTAATATAAGTTGCATAAGTTTCTATTTGTTGGTAAACGCCACTCTTAATGTTAAATTCAAATAACAAAAACAAAAGGGTATGGGAAATAATAACAAAGGCAAGAAAATGAAAATAACGCTAAATAATGAAATAATTCCAGACCCTGAGTTATTATCAGATTGTTTTAATGGATACTTTACAAATATTTCCTATCTCTTGCCTTGAAATCAATTGAATAAATGTAATATAGAACTTTCAACGAATGATCAAACGCTGTTCTTTAATTTCGTGCACGAAATTGAAGTTAAGAGAGCAGTTATCCAAGTAAAATTAAGTGTCTCAGCAGGTTATGATGAGATATACTCTATAATTATCAAAAAATGTGGAAACTGTGTTACTGGTCCGCTTATTTTTATTATAAACAATTCCTTGAGCTCTGGTGTATTTCCGAACGACTTCAAGCTTGCCAAAATAATACCTACCTATACGATGGTAGTCTAAACTGTTTTGAGCCTCGACATGAAGATGGCGTTACTCGTCAAAACCTTTCTGGTATTGTTGTTGTTTAACAGTCGTTTGTATTGGCTGATGTTAGTGTTTTTGTTAAAATGGAAAAAATTAAATGTCGTGCCGTTTTCAAATTTTTGCATTTGAAAGGCAATAAGCCAACACAAATAAAAACTCCGTTGGGCGATGTTTACGGGGTTTTAGCTCCATCATTTGCCGTCGTGAAAAGATGGATAGCTGAATTTAAACGTGGTCCTATCAGCTTGACTGATGATGAGAGTTCGGGATGGCTAAAAACTGCGATAACCACCGTTAACATCGAAAATATTCACCAAATGGTACTGGACGACCGTCGAATCAAGGTTAAAGAGATAGTAGAGGCTATGTATACATCGAAAGAGCGCGTTTGTCATATATATTGAATGAAGAATTAGACATGCGTAAGCTACCCGCGAGTTAGGTGCCGCGTTTGCTCACTTTGAACCAAAAACGCATTCGAATGAACATTTCCAAATTTCGAGCGAAATGAGTCAGATTTTTTGCGTCAATTCATAGCTTGAATCCACCACTACACTCCCGAGATGAAATAACGGTCAAAACAGTGCATTGCAAAGGATGAACGTGCCCCGACAAAGGCGAAGATGGTTCCATTAGCTGGGAAGGTGATGGCCACTGTTCTTTGGGATAGTCACGGGAATGTTTTACGCATCTGCTAACACTTTTACTCACGAATTGCACTTCGAATTGGTTGAACACCTACCGTATTCACAAAATCTGGTCCCAGCGACTTCTTCCTGTTTCCTAAGAATAAATTTCGCTTGGAGGACAGAGATTTTCATCGAACGAGGAGATCATCGTATAAGTCAACGCCTATTTTGCAGAGCAAGACATCATTTACTATTCGGAAGTGTGAAAGGGGTTAGAGCATAGCTGGGAAAAACATTTGACTGAAAAAATATTTATTGCTATGTTAGGCTCAAAACATTTCAGACTACACTCGTACATCAGAAAGGAGATGAGAATCTTGTACAGAACTTCCGTTTTCTACATTCTCTAAGGTTATCGAATAGTTGCCGATAAGTTGTAATCATTTCATAATAGATGTAACATTTTAAATGAGAAGCAATATGGATTTAGAATGGGGCGTTTCACAATGCATGCAATAGTTGAACTATTAAACAATATTTATAAGAACGTCGATGTTCCCATGGAATGTATATTACAAAAAAGAGCAATACGGAAGATGGTGCGTGTAAGTGCGGGAACATTGTACGGATTTGTTTCACTATAGGCGAAATATTATCACGATTCTGTGTATTTTTATCTACAAACTAATAACCTAGGCCAAGGAAAATCTACTTCCATTTGTAAAAGTTGACGTCTAAACATAGGTTATTGATTTATAAGAAAAGTCTACAGCATATGATGATAACTGCATTTAACAGAAAAATATTAAAAATCTACCGTTAAAGAAATTCAAAGTAGTGTTAAAAAAGTTATTGTTTGTTTGCTTATTATTAGTCTCAATTAGTTGCTTGTGCTTGTATTATTTAATTTTTAAATTTATATTTATACTAGTGATTTATTCCAGACTATTTCTATGGTCAAATAAACCAATAAATATTAAAGCAGAAATCGAAAATCTGCATTGAACCTCTATCCAACAGTATGTACTTGCTACATATTTACGAAGAAAAATCCTCAAGTCGTACAATTACTGCTCACTCTGTATATGAAAAGACTTAATAAAAATCATAGAACACTTTTATTTTTTCTTCTGTCGCCTGGCAACGATAAATTTTATATCTTGTGTTTATTCAGGTACTCCAGAGCGGCTAATATAAAAAGAGATGAACATGTGTAAACAATGTTAGAACGACGATAAGTTCTTGTAGTTCGAGTGTTAGTTCTAAAAGACCAAGCTGATAAGATCACACGAATATACATAACGACACGAAATGTCTAAGAAATGTTATTGTTTACATGTTTCTTTTGTATTTCATTTCTGGTCGAGCCTAACCGACAATGCCTAGAGATTAATATTTTGGTATTAGTATTAAGTATCAGACTAATATGAAATTATTGTTTGATTTATTTGAATTATATATTTATTATCCGGATTAAACATGCTGGCACATTAATTAACTACTTCGTCTGTGTTTAGAATAATTATGCCTATATATACATAAAATATACTTATATACACTTATCATTCAAGTATATACGCACAAAATTTATATATATATATACGAATACAATTATATAAGATGTCTGTCGTATTCTTCAGATCTAAATTTGCAATATTATTCTTCGGTAATTGGATAAAAATAAAAAAAAACAGTTGTTATATTTGCGTTATGTTTCGTTTATTTTAACAATTAACTTCTTCCTAGATAAAGGATTTTAAAAAATACATGGAACACAGTCAACCAGCCATTTAAGGATATGTTTTTATATATTTCTTACCTCTGTAACAATTCTATTATTAAATAGATAGATGTTATTATTCTATACTAGCTGAATTTTTCAATCTCGACCTTGAATCCGCCTCTTTTGCTTCTGCTTACAGATTTATTACAATATCCTGTAAAACGCGAGCATTGGCCATGATGCTTTATATAACGTCCGATTTTTTAAAGTTTTGACGGAAACGAAAGTAAAACCATATAAAAGTCGCTTTAAGAATACATTCTCGAACATAGAGAGGCAGCCAATTGACGCAAAATACCAAGTAAATACGAATTAAATATCAATGAAACAAACACAGTATCTAAACAAAGCAATCAAGACAGAACAAATAATACTAATTACCCTTTCTTTCCTGCTTTGTCAAATTAACAGACTCAAGGTGATTGGAGGAATACAACTACTATCCTATTAGTCCAGAATATATGTTTAATATCTACAGTGCTGAATTATCTTTCATGTTGATGAAGTCCTCGGCCGTATAATATATATTCTTTCTAGAAATAATCTCTTTGTTAGATTATTCTCCATTTGCAAAATCTGTGAGTTTTGAAAGTCAAAGTCATGGCTAAAATTAAAGTGATGTCTAGACAAAGCTGTTTGTTCTCGTTTGCCTTTATTTCTCTCAAAGCAGTATTGCTTATGACCCTGTAATCTTCTTGTTTCGTTTGACCAACGTAGACACCCCACATTGTATATAATTTAGATTGTATACATCAGTAGATCTGTACACTAAGGGAATTAGATCTCACAATTTCATGAAAAATTTGTTATAGTTTTGGAGTTATAAGTTATATATATATATACTAGCTGGGTGTCATTGTTGCTAAGTCCTTCTATCTAAGGCAAACCGAAATACCTCTTCTTTACATTTTTTAAGTCCTGGAGACTGCCATCAATATCATCTCTCCCACCCACAACCAAATCTTTGATACCCTAACAATGTTGTTGTATAAGACATTATTTATGAAACTACTAGTCAAGCATTTTTTTAAAAGACTGTCAGATAATAAAGGCAGTCTATTTACAGATTGGTATATGAAAGATATAAGCTCGGGTAAGATGCTAAATTATAACTGAGAGCATAGTCTTCACTATAAACGTAATACTATTTTAGAATTAAAAAATAGGGTAATTAGGTTGAGTCATGTAGGCTACCATAGGAAGAATTACGATTTGATAACTGACATTCTTTAAAAAAATTGTCATCTCAGTACTTTCATTAATAATGTCTTATACAACAACAATGATAGGTCAATAGATCACGAAGATGAACGTTGCATATACTACCGGGATATCAACAATTAAATTCGTCAATGGTGGTCATGGATTTTAAAATTATTGTCGTACCATTTAGGTATGTCATAATTTTTTGAATGTCAAAATCTGTCAAGTTATTGTGTTGAAGTTTTCTAATCCTGCACGGTTTTTGAATCATGGTTCTCACCACAGAGCACAAAATTTACATGATTGAAGCCTATTTTCGAACGGGTGTGCTAGTTAATGGAACTTGGGAATACAGTCAACGTTTGTGTTTGGACAATTTTCGAGAGCACTTCCCAGCCGTAGCAGTATTACCAGACAATTTTTATGCATGCCTTACAAATTGTGTTGAAGTGTTTCGCGAAACTGGTTCTGTGACGCATAAAAAAGGTGCTGGTAGACCAAGAGTTCGGACAGAAGAAGTTATTAATGACGTTCGTCAACGTATGGAAGAAGAGCCTACAAAACCTTTAAAACGTCTCTCTCAAGAAATTCGGTTTTCTTATGGAACATGCCAAACGATTGTAAAAAAAGACCTGAACATGCATCCATATAAGATGCAATCATATCAAGCTCTTCTGCCTGCAGACCCCCCCCAGACGCCTTGCGTACTGCCATTGGTTCGTTAATAATTTAATGAATGACGATCTGCTCAACTTAACTTTTTTTTCTGACGAAGCTTGGTTCCACCTTTCGGGATACATCAATTCTCAGAATATGTGAATGTGGAGCACTGATAACTCGCATATTTTTATTGAAACGCCACTACATGTTCAGAAAATTAATGTTTGGATGGCAGTTTCTCGCAGAAGAATAATTGGGCCAATTTTTTTCAATTTCACCGTCAACGTAGAAAGGTACAGAAATATTTTTTTGACTAAATTTGTGCAACAGTTAGACGATGATGAACTTCAATACGGTTATTTCCAGCAAGACGATGCAACAGCACATACTACACGATAAAATCTTGCTTTTCTCCGCGAGTTTTTTGATGACCGGCTGATAAGTTTGCATACGGAAGTTGAGTTTCCTCCGAGATCACCTTGTTTGACAATTATGGACTATTTTATCTTTCCATATTTAAAAAATAAGATTTTCGCAAATCCGATACATAATTTGCAAGAAGTGCAACAAAGAATTTTTCAGCAATGTGCAACCATAACGCCAGAAATGCTGCAAAACGCTTTTCACAGCATGAGGAGGCGCATAATCTTGTGCATTGAACAAAACGGGGGACATTTCCAAGAATTATTGTAATTTAGTTTTTCTGGTTAATAAAAACGATATTTATTGCATAACTTGTAGTTCATTATTATTTTACAGCTGAACTAAGTAGGTAACACATTTGTAGGTTATTGATAATGTCAGTGCAGCTTGACAATGATTGAATTATTTCAAAAGGATGATTTAAACTAAGACAAGCGTTTTACATTCCATGACCAACATTGACCAATTTAATTTTTGATATCATAGTACAAAGAAACATATGCTGCAACTTCCATAAATCACGGGTGGGTGCAATGTTTGAATTGGGCAAAATGGGCTCTTGATTGGTGCACTGGTCTACCAGAGGAAGATTTGCATGCTTTTAGATAAAACAAGTGTAGCTACTCTTAGATAATGGTAGGCCCGGTTTTGCCCCATCCCGTGACCGGTTGTACCCCCATGGTTGGGGCAAAATCGGACAATACAAAGTTTACAAAGACGTTTTTTTCTCTTGTATATTTAAAAATTTATTTTTTCTGCTTAGGTGTTTCTATGTAGTACATACCAAAGAAAACCGAAATGTACTTGTTTTTTATGTAAAATAAAGATTTTTATTTTACGCTTCACTTTTGTCTTAAGTGTCCGGTTTCGACCCTCCCTCCTATTTCGGTTTGCCTTACATAACAACAGGTTTAATAAGAATACTTAAGAGCAATGGCATCCAGCTACTAACTTATAACTCCAAAATATAGCAAATTTATTCACGAAATTAAAAGATCCAGTTCTCTTAGGGTACAGATCTAATGTTGTATACAGTTTAAATTGTGGGGGTGCCTATGTTGGTCAAACAAAACAATACCTGTCAAGAAGATTACATAATCATAAACAGGACTGCTTTGAGAGAAATAAAGGCAAATGAGAACAAACAGTTTTGTCTAGACATCACTTTAATTTTAGCCATGACTTTGACTTTGAAAGCCCACAGATTTTACAAATAGAAGAAAATCTCACCAAGAGATTCTTTCTAGAAAAAAATATATATTTATAGGGCAAAATCTCCATCAACATTAAAGAAGATGCAACACTGCAGATATTAAACACATATTCTGGTCTAATAGGATAGTAGTTGTATTACTCCAATCACCATAAGTCTGTTAATTTCACAAAGCAGGAAATAAAGGGTAATGAGCAATATTTGATTTCTTTTGATTGCTTTGTTTAAATAGTGTGTTTGTTTCATTGATATTTAATTCATATTTATTGGGAATGGGTATTAGAATAAAACGCAGTGTACTTGAATATGTGTATATTCGATATTAACGTGTCTGTAGAACTAACTCAAGAGAAAAATAATCTTGTACATATATCGCATTTCTCCAGTGCATCTTATATAAAGAAATATACTGATACATAATAGAGTGCTGACATTTTAATGAGCATAACATATAGAGAGAACTCGAGCGGGTAACACTACAGACCACACATATATTTGTGATTTATATTTTTATATAGGAAATGCCGAAGATGCATTTCTAACAATATTGACTTGATATTTTGCGTCAATTGGCTGCCTCTAATATGTTAGACAATGTGTTCTTAAGGCGACTTTATTTACTTGTATTTTAAAAAAATAAAAGTAAAACCATCCACCAAAATAAGAAACTTTATTTGTATGGCGTATATAAGAAACATAGACTTTGCACATTAGTCTGACTTAGAATTTGATAATGACACGCACATGTTTAAACATTAAGGGTCCTATATAGTGGATCGGAAATGTAATATTGGTTGCATAGCACATAATTTAATAAGCCAAGGATGTCCGAATACTTATTACACATAAGGAATATATAATAAAAATTTGAAATAATAACTCAATATCTAAGCGAATAAAAATTCATTTACCCAAGACCAAATATTTACACATTTGTAACCGCGGAAAAAATTTTAACAGAATAACAATTCATTGTAATGTGGGTTGCCTAATTTTAATTCATTTTATATTCATTTAAAACAAAGTGAAGAATAGTTGAACGAAAAATAAGTGCAGAGCGGGGTAGCTTTTTATTCAATTTATAACATGAACTAAAGCAAACAAATCTGCTATTAAGAATTTTTGAGAAAACTTGTTTTTAATATTTTGACATATTAATTAATTTTCTTTAATCCGATAATTTTTTTCTAAATTTGATCTTCAGCGGGGTAGATTACTAAATTCTTCATAAGTTGACGTTGAAAGGTTTTCTCCAAATTTAAAATCAACAAAAATATCTTGCATCTAAAATCTGCTATTTTTCCATTGTTGACAGATCCAGTATATAGGACCCTTAATATTAAAGAGAGTTGTGTAGAATAATAACACCCATGTAATTAATAATAAAATTGTTATAGGCGTAAGAAATATATATAAAAAAATTCCTTAATTGCTGGATGATTGTGTTCCCTGTATTTTTTAAAATACTTTAGCTATAAGGACGTTTATTGTTAAAATAAACGAAACGTCGCAAATGTAACAACTGTATTTTTATTTTTATCCAATTACTGAAGAATAATATTGCAAATACAATTATGTATTTATATATTTCCATATTTTAAAAAAATAAAACCGATGATAAAATACAAAATAATTTCTAAAAAAGCGCAAATTGTACGCGAAACTTTTGTGTAACTTCTTATGTTTAATATTGATACTTGGATGCCATATTGTAGCGGCCATAGTTGTCTCAGAATGCGCGGGTAAAGCCCACTGGATCAATACAAGTCACAACCCACAACGTTGGTGGCTGATTTGTTAATTAATATATGTGTTTCGAATGGTTTAAGCATTTATTAGTATTGATAAAAGTCCGTTAGGATTTAAAATTATTTTAAAATGTGTATTATGTTTATTTTATTGCCGTGTCCAAACTAAAAAGAAATTAAAGAAGATAAAAATAAATTTATGAATGTTTTGAAGAAATTCCTAGTGTTAAAAATAACTGTGCATTCGAAAACACTTGTCTAAACCTATAGTGTCTAATATTAGATATAAAATATAGACGAAAATTTTGTTATCTTTACTACATCTACATATTTATTTATTGAGATTGGGATATAGCCAAAGAATAAAAAATACAATACATGCCAGCGAATACTCATATAGTTTAGATTGATCGATTTATCGCAATCATTGGATAACGATATTTTATAACATGATAATTTGATTTCACAAAATAGAAACTCCTTCAATATTTTTCTGCTTATATGTAAGAATATTATGTGCCTATAGATATATATGTATATTATAAATACTTACAGAAAAAAATAGTTAGTCACACATGGTCTGATAATAATAAAAATAACAAATTCACCAGGCGACATGAGTTTTATAACCGACTTTATAGTCTAAAATTTCAGTATTTTGCATTGTTTTAAACATAAAAACTGTATTCTAATATAGGGTACCACGTCAAATTATGAACATATTTTTTTTGATGGTTTCACTAAGTTTAACGTAAAAATTAAAAAAGACTTTTTTTAAAAATGTTTGCAATATTTTCGGGGAAATCAAAAAAGTGAAAACTACCAAGATATCGTGGGTAATTTGCTGTAAAACTATAAAAATTTAGGGTGCCGAATGCCGCGAATAGTTCATCTCTTGCATTCACAATTGGATTTCTTTCCTGCAAATTAGGAAAGATAAGTGATAAACGGGGGGAAAGGTTTCATCAAGAGATGCAAAAATGTAGAAACGGTGGGATCTCGTAATGATGGTAGATTTTTGTTGGTTTCTCATTAGAGAAGGCAACAGGCAAGTTAAAAGGAAGAAATAACTCAATTTATGCAAAACTTTGATATATCAGTAATTTTTCTTTATGTGCAGTTAAGTGTTTTTGTATTTATGATACTAATTAAATATTCAAGTATTTGTTGTGGCAAGATTTTTGTACTTATCTATTTCTTTTTATAACTTCTGTTGTAACGGTTCAAAAATCATAGGCTTAATTATTTTCATTTTTAATTAACAATTATTATTGTTCTTAATTTAATTAATTAGTAATTATATTATTTGTACATTCGGTGTATTAGCGTCATCTATCTTGAATCACATAACTTAAGTACGTTCGCTATTAAGTCGGCATAGCTACTCGTCTAGCTGTTGTTGTAGGTATCTGTAATTTAAATCAAATAATTTTTGGTGTTTTATCTATATTTGGCTGTTGTTTTCTTTTTTAATAATTCAATAACAATTTAAATTGAAAAACTGATTTAATTAATTCCGCTTTATTAATGTTTTCTTAAGTTGATTTGTTCTTCCTTACCGGCTTGTCAGTCAAGTCGATAGCGCGTGATACATGTCATACATATTTCTGGTTTTGATCTTGGTCAAGCACGTCGTGTGCTTGCTTTCAATCGTGAAGCATCTTTCAATAATTTAGGTAGATTAAAATACATCTATCAACATCGCTGATTGCGGAGTATTTGTTGGATTGGTTTTCTTAAGAAAAATTACAATTGGGTTTTAGTATTTGCTGGTGAGGCAATTTTTCCTGTATAACGACACTTTGGTCGGATTCAAATGTGATTTAAAGCCACATGGTGATTGGCATGGTATACTAGTCAGGTATTTATCTATCAATTAATTTTGAAGTTGTTAATATCGCATTTTCTTAACCTTATTGTTTGATTCTTTCCCTTGACCTTTTTCTTTTGAACTAATTATTTTCTCTATTTAGGGAAAATTTGTATGACGTTGAACTTGTGAGACTTAATTGCGAAACATAGGTCCACGATTATATGTTGGACTTAACTATAAAGCCCCCTAGAGAAGGATTCTGTTTTTTTGTTCCGTTGAAAACCTAAACCAATTAATCTTGGCAGTCAGCTGAGTTTTCCTGTTGCTTCGCTGTTGTTATCATCTGATGAAGACCACATTATTAATTGTAGGAATAAAGTCTGTCGGATCCTTCAGATAGGAGACTTTTGTAAAGCTTTTGTTTAACTTAGTAAATTTATTGCATATAAGCCGACCCTACAGGGTGTTATAAATTAATTTCTGTAATTTTGATTTTCATTCTGAGAATTTATTGCATAAGAGACCATTATGCAGGGAGATTTTAAATAATCTTTGCACTTTTCATACGATTAGTAGTTTTGTATAAGAGATAAGCATGAATAGCATACTGTAGTTCTGATTTTATGTAATTGGTTAATATTTTTAGTTATTTAAGTGGTCACTTGACCTACATTTTAACCTATTGTAAGCGATTAATTTGCAAATTATTCGAGACCTACGGTGATATTTCACCGATTGTGTTTTCTGTAAATTTAGGAGTGCTCTGATTATTTGTAATTGTTAACTCAATCATTTTTGCTAACCATTTAGTATTATTCTTTTTTTTTATTAAGGCATATCAATTTCAGATATTTAATCTCTTTTTTTTCTCTTTTAACATACAGTGTGGATCGATAGGTGCACTCTTATTTTTTTTTTAATCCTTATGGATTTTTGCTTAGGTTAATGTTTCTAATATACAGGGTGTACCATCGAGATCGGCTGTATGCTTTTGAGACGTAATTTAAATTTGTTTTTTTTTATTTTTCACATTTTTCTCAATCATTTCATATTTGATTTTTTTTTTATTATTTATATGAATATTCTGCATCATATAGTGGGAATTTAAATACGTGGTGGCGCCCTATTAAAATTAGCTTCACGTCGTTTCGACCCATACCATCTTCACTGAGTAAAGCGGCAGCCTAAATGACAAGAATAGCAGGTAGGTGGGCGTAGAGGTTGTGACTCATTTGGAAGTATTATTTACATATATTTTGTCTTTGTAATTTTAATTTATCCATCGCCATATTATTGCCACAGGCCACTTGACGTTTTATTCGTGGCCCTGTATATCAAATTTTCTAATAGAATATTATTGTTTATCTAGTAGCGGAATATGATTATAATTCTAAAACTAGACGTGGTGAAAAGATTTGATTTTTAGTTATGCCTTAAGTTAAAAACTGTAAAAACTGTACACCCATTTTTAGAACAGTTATTAAAAAAAAAATTAAATTTGTCGAGTAGTGTTGTGGAGATATATAGTTTCAAAAAGCAGAGAGTGTCCGATAGAAATTAATAGTAATGGGAATGATGTATGCGATGATGAATTTAAGTGAGCTCTAGTGAGTTACAATTTACACAAATGAGGTGTGGCCACCACACGACTTTCTTATACGTATGAGCGTTTCAAACTATACAATTTTAAGAATTTTTTTATACAAAACTTATTCAAAACCCTATTCTAAGTACTTTCATTCTCTGAATAAATCGCTATAGAATGCATACTTTGCAAGATATTCGAAAAAAAGTGCTCTCGCTAAGAGTAAAAGTGCTACTTCCGGTCCGAATTTTGAAATTTCATATATACAAAAAATATTGCAAATCCAGTTATAAATACTTTTGTACTCTTGATAAATATGTATAGAATGCATAACTTACGACATATTTGCAAAAAATCGCTATTCGATAAGAGTAAAAGTGGTACTTCCGGTCTGAATTTTGATTTTTTTTTATACAAAAGATATTGAAAATTCTGTTTTAAATACTTTTATACTCGTAACGTACTTGTCTGAAAAGCATGACTTGCGCGATATTCGCAAAAAACTGATTTTCGATAAGAGTAAAAGACCTAGGTTGGAATTTCGAAAAGCTTTTTCAAGACAATTTGTCTCAATTTTAATTTTAAGTACATATGAATTCTTTATAAATTTATTTAAACTTAGTAGTTGACGAAATATTGGCAAAATTCGATTTTTTCACTGAAGTAAACTGCTACTTCCGGTCTACCGATTTTACTGAAAAACTAATCAGATCTCAAGAGAGAGATTATACACGTAAATACAAAATTTGGAATTGATATCTACAGCGGTTTGACCGCTATCGTGGTCACACACAGACAGACACACACAGACATTTTTTAAAAACCACTTTTTCGGTATCAGGGGACTTCAAAACGTGGACATCTGCAAAAATCTCAAGGTCGAAAATTTTCATCATCACAATACTTCCTTTTATTACGTAAAGAAAGTAATTAAAAAGCGACTAATTTAAATCAAACTTATAATTTTTTTCTGTTCTTCAAATAATACATTTCTAAGCAGAAGAAACATCCCAGAAATTAATTGACAATAGTTTCTATACACAATCACTTTAAATTAGTAGAAAGAATTCATCATAATATTGAACATATCAAAGCTTTAGTCGATTCATTCAGAGTAAGTAACACATTGCCAAGATAGGCACATCCGAAAACACTTGTAAACCAACACTCCAGCATAACAAGGGTTGTTATTGTAAGGCCTAAAGGAAAACAGAGAAGACATAATATATAGGAGCGGTTGTGTTTTGTATAAGTGTGAAAAGCCGACTAAGAAGGTCATAATGAAGTTATTTGTTGACATTCGAACATAGTAAGGGGTGCGTTTTCAAAGCTAGTATTATGTTTCGTTGAGTTATCGGTATCGGTTAAGATTCAATATTCCAGTATTTTATCTTGAAGATATCAAATAAGGAAATGAGACTTTAGATATTGTTGGTGGCAACATTATTTTTCATATATTGATAGTATAATGTGTGGCTCAATTAATAAAACAACGAAATAATGTTTAAAATTATTAATATATCAATAACTGATTGAATATGCATTGAAAGGGGTTATAATTTTGAATATGTTAATTTTAAATTTCCCGCGACAGATTCTTCCGCATATGTGACTCAATAGATATTATTATGTATAATGTACGTATAAGCTAAACGTTTACGATCGATTGCACTTAAGTGAGAAATGTCAAATATTGACAATTAACATTTGCAATTCAAGTTCCAATTTTTATAAGATAATTTTTTAGTATTAATTTATTTAATGATATCACTATACTTTTACTATCGTATAAAAAATTATTGTCAATTGTTTAATTAAAACTATAAGTTTCAAGATTAAAATTCATTTACGAGGGAATATCAAACACAACTAGACCTTTTCAACAATTTAAAGTTGGTTTTATTATTAAGACTCTGAATTAAAGTCTCGAACTATGCAATAGAACATAGGTTCCCAAAGTGGGCGATAACGCCCCCTTGTGGGCGCTGCAGGTCTAAAGGGGGGCGGTAAGAGACCCAGAAAAAAAATGGGGGCGTTGTGTAAAGGCTTAGGGGGCGATTTGTAATTTCATCTAGAATCTAGGAGGACTCTTAGACACCGACTGAGCTCTCGACTCTCGACTAGGGATGGGCGATAAACATCGATGTTCATTGAACATCGATATTTTAGGATCGATGTTCGATGTTTTTGCATCGATGTTTGCAATTTAGATTTATCGATAAACTATCGATGTTAGAAGAAATATAGTGAACATCGAACTTTTAAGCTTGACAAAATGTATTTGCACTAATCACAAAATAAAACAGCGTCCTCTGTTGACAAATACAAAAATGTTTCCAAATTAACAGCTCACATACAGGCTACGAGGATGTAAAATTGTCTACGAATAAAAGAAGTATTTAAATTACACAGTGCTATATCATATAAATTCGAATATTTCATTTTAGGCTCTTTTAAATATTACTCAGTATAAATATTTAAATAATATATAATTAAATACATAAATTTATAGTACTTTTAATGTGCAGAATAAAAGTTAAATTATGTATGCATGCAGAATAAGTGAAGGAGGTAAACGTATTTTCATAGAAAAAGAAGGGAGATAGACATTACCGATGTATACTTCTTCGGGAAATTCCCTAGTGCGTACAATCATACACGACGATACACGTATTAAATGCAAGATGACACATCAGAAATATAAAACCATATCCATATGTATCTCGGTATTTGCCAGCGTAGTCAAAAAAAAATGCAAGACTATAAAATCCCAAATAAAAATCGTTCTCTTAAAAAGCTTTGATACACGTAAATGTATATATTTTTTAAGTATCAGACGATTTAAGTCATGTGGTTGTTTCATGCGTAATTGCATAATATTGTTTTTTTATATAGTTTTTTTTGAGTAGTTTCTAAAGTTAACTACATATTATAAATGTATATATTTCTTTTATTATTTTTTTTGAATAGTGATATCTTTTATATCATTTTGTTAAGGACGTAAATTAATTAAGTTATAATAAAGTTTTTGTTAAACTGCCAAAAAATAAATCTATAAATATAATTATCGATGTTTAAAAACATCGATGTTTGGTAGTCGATATTTTGCAACCATCGATGTTGATCAACGATGTTAACATCGATGTTTGATATCGATGTTTACCCACCGATGTCCCATCCCTACTCTCGACTACAGCTTGTGAACATCAACTAATATTAATTAAGAGATTGCTCAAACCAACTCGGTTCGATATTTCTCTCCGAGTAGTTCATATATCTGTCCTGTTTTATTGAATAAATAAAATAAAAAACATATCAATCGGTCGCTCCGTTTCGAAACGAAAAGAGACACAAACAAACAAATAAAAAGGCAACTGTATCAATCGGCTGGTTCATAGAATACTTGTTCTTACTTGTTGAGTACGATTGAGCGTCGAATGAGATAAACGAGTTTATGAATGTTTGTATTATTCCTGTCGGTGCGTGCTGCTTATGCAATCCTATATAAACAACGTAATATTTATTTTATTTTCATTTGCGGTTTCGCGCGTAATAGATAAGCAGTACTTAAGTTCAACACTTATACTTACGTATTTCTCAAAACAAAACAATGTCGGAAGTAAAAAAGAAGAGACGGCAATACTGTGCGGAATATATTAAATTCGGATTCATTGAAAATCCTACAAACCCATCGTCGCCTTTGTGCCTTCTATGCCTAAAAACATTTTCGAATGAAGCAATGAAGCCTTCAAGACTTCAAGATCATTTGAATAAAATGCATCCAGATAAGAAAGACAAGAATGTAGCATATTTTCAAGACCTAGAGAAGAAGCATAATACTCGGCCAAGTGTAGCAAAACTCTTTTCGGCGGCTGCTAAGCAAGATGACGACGGACTTCGAGCTTCGTACAACATCTCTTTGTTAATTGCTCAAAAAGGCAAACCACACAACATCGGAGAAGTGTTAATTTTGCCAGCAATAAAGGAAGTAATAACTACTGTGCTTCATAAACCGGCCGCAGATATTATCGGAAAAATTCCTTTGAGTAATAATTCTGTGCAAAGACGAATTGATGAAATGGCCGGAAACATAGAAGAATCATTGTGCAATCATCTGAGGACTAGTCAATTCTCAATTCAGCTCGATGAGTCCACTTTACCAACTAATGAAGCATTGTTGCTGTCTTACGTGAGGTTTATTAAAGATGAGAAAATATGTGAAGAACTATTGTTTGCTAGAAATTTAGAGACCGATACAAAAGGCGAAACCATATTCAATACATTGGAAAAGTTTTGTGATGAGAAAGAGATTCCCTTGAAAAATATTATATCAGTTGCTACGGATGGCGCTCCGGCGATGACAGGGTGCCATAAAGGCTTCATAGCGTACGTAAAAAATAAAATTCCAGATGTCCTTGCTGTACATTGCGTTATTCATAGACAACATTTGGTTGCTAGAAATTTAAGTGAACGACTATTTCAATCACTGCAATATGTCATCAAAGCAGTCAATAAAATCCGTAACTGCTCTTTGAATGATAGATTATTTCATCAGCTTTGTGTTACTAATGACGAAGATTTCAACCGTTTGTTGTTTCATACCGAAGTTCGTTGGCTATCAAGAGGCAATTGTCTGACTCGATTTTACAACCTGTTTGACTCTGTGATAGAGTTTTTGGAAACTAAAGATACAGAATTGCGCAACAAGCTCATTACATCAAAAAATGATATAGCTTACATGACAGACCTGTATAAATTGTTCAACAACATGAATCTCCAACTGCAAGGCGATGAACTAAATTTAATTAAAACAAAAAATGTCGTTGCTGCTTTCGCAGCCAAACTGCTTCTACACAAAAAGAATATGGGCAGACGTGAGTTTCATAATTTTCCGAATTTATCAGTATCCTGCAGTAACGACGACTTGTTTGCCTACTGCCAACATTTGGAAAAGCTCCACATTGACTTCACCGAACGATACCAGGATATTTTGAACTTGGAAATACCAGACTGGGTGTTGGATCCGTTTTCAAATGTCAACACAGCAATATCACCACATCTGGAAGAAGAAGTTATAGAATTGACAACGAACGAGGAAATAAAAATCAAGTTCAAAAATGGCTACCAAGAATTTTGGCTACAAAAACCGATCCCGCAATTGTACCCTGGATTGTGGTCAATCATTCAACGATTCTTGATAGCATTCCCATCGTCATATTTGTGTGAACGTGGATTTAGTGCTGTAGCAACGCTGCTTACTAAAAAGAGAAATCGTTTGCATGTTACCGAACGTGGTGACTTGCGGCTGTTCTTGAGTAAATTGGAACCTGATATCAACAAACTTATTAAACAGCATCAGATTCATCCTTCACATTAGTTTTTATATTAGAATCGATTATGTTTGTTTTATTTTGAATTTTGAATAAAAGATACTTTGTCTGAATACTATAAAGTTGCGTTTCAATAATCATTCTCATTGGCAGGTGTAGCCCGTAAAAGTTAACTTGAGACCTGAGCGCCGTTGTGTACTACCTACTACGCTCAGGTCTCAAGTTAACTCATTCATTCTAAACGAGACTTTTACTATAACCCATAGTAAAAGTCTCGTTTAGAATGAATGTTTAATCTCCGCTAATATAGCTCACAATAATTAATTTAATTTGAAGTTATAGTGGTTTTTGAGTAGGTGAAAAAATGGGGGCGCTAAAAAATAATTTATTCTCAAAGTGGGCAGTAGGCAAAATAAGTTTGGGAACCACTGCAATAGAAGAACAAAGGCAGTCCAAAACTGTAGAAGGCGAAAAATGTGAAAAGCACCGATAAAGTAATGCACTTTTTTTTTTTCTTTTGATAAGTGGATTACCTAAAGGCAGCTAATGATCAAAAAAGATACATAAATATTTCTAGATTCAGCATAGGTGTTTTTATCGCACACTAGTGTAATTATTGATTACAGTGGTTAACAAAAAACAGGTGTGATTACATATATTTAAAGGAATCGTTGCAAAAAAGATTACTTAGGAAGGAAATCCGTAATGTATGGAGGTATACTCTCTTTGAGCATGGAACACATCAAAAAATAACACAATTACTTGTAATCCTTGTAATCTGCTTGTAATACACTTCCGTATATATCGACTGCTGTCCATGTTTACGTTCCACAATTTAGAAAATAAATTCATTGTATGGAATAACTGCTTGTAAGCTAATATTCATTAGATATAGGCTTACTTACATTTATGGCGAAAATAATTTAAGTAAACTTCTAACCTAACACAAGATAAAAAGTCTTTTTAAACTAATACACTATTTAAAACAAACTAACAATATAAATTACTTCTGAACTAATAAATCAACAAAGACAACTTATAAACTAACACAAGATAATAAGTCTTTAAATAATACACTATTTAAAACAAATTAGAAAACAAACTAAAAAAAAATTCAAACAACCACTTCTGAACAAATACGTCAAATAATTCCTACACAGAGTCATCTACAATGTTAGCTTACAATTAATCACGAATATTTGCCTGCTTCCTCGTCAGATGGCGCTCAAAATCGGAACCCAATTGCCCCGTAAACGTGCCCCTTGTGCATTACCATCAGCTAGCCCGTACTTGTAATGCATGTCTGCATATCCAGAATTCGTAAAATGAACCATGTTCTTTTAATAATAGTTAATGTTTAACGACTTAATACGTGACAAGTATACTAGGTACAAAAGTGTCAAAACTGTTTATGATTACAAAATAAAATCTTTTTAATTACCTAATTTCATAACATCGTGCACATGAATGAATTTTATTTTTGAAGCGAAAATCGCATGTTAAACAAAAAAAAAAAACAAGAGACCACATTTGCTCAGAAACGAATGGGGTTTTAGAAAAAAAAGTACTTTAAGAAAAAGCTATGGCGTAACATGTTTTTTCAAAAAAATTAAAAAGAAAAACCCGTACAGACACCACAGGTAAAAATTATAAAATTGATTGTACAGCAGAAAATGCATCTTGATGCATAAAAGGCGTGTACAAAATTTCACAAAAATATCTAGGGTACTACGAAAGTTTAAAGTTTCTTTTTTTCACAAAATGGACCCAAGAATAACCCCCTTAAATATTAGTATGTTATTAAGAAACATATGATATATTATGAATATGAGTTATTTTGGTCCATAAATATAGAATTTGTTAATAACACTACTACATCCTAGCATAGCTATAAACCATCGTATCGACAAAACAAATATATCGATAAAGTCGTTCAGAAGTTACACGATAACAAACAGACGCACCAATTTAGGTTTGATGCGTTTTTACAGATTTTTCTTCAGATTTTTCAGACTTTTATTCAGTTGAAAGCATTCAACTTAGGTATTTCCGTCCCGTGAACATAACGAACAAAACTTAAAAAACAATCAACCATATCTGTCGTTCCTATCGTCAATTATGGCAAGAGTGCATAGAAAAATTATGATTTTTTTCTGAATTTTTCTAACTTTTCTTCGTAATTGTCCCTATTTTTTTTTTCCTGAAAACTTTTCAAGGACTACAACGAAAAAAACATAGAAGAATTACGAATATGCAACGTTCAAATCGTAAGTTATGGTTTTGAGTTCATATAAGAATTCTATAGCACTTTAAGTTGTCCCGATTTTCCAATTTTCCGGCCAAATTTTCCAATTTTTCTTTTCCTAAAAACCCTATTCGAACTACTACAAACATTAAAAAAAAAAAATTAGCCGAATCGGTCCAACCGTTATCAAGTGATGAACTTACTAACTAGCAGCATTTCTTTTTTTATTTATATAGATATTCTCTATGAAAAACTGAAGTAGCACTTTGCTTTACTCCCGCCAAGAAGAACTCCAGGAGTATACACGTTCCTTTCCACTTAATAATTAAATGAAGTCGCTATTTTAAGCTCCACAGTCTTTCTTGATATTAATACAAGAACGGGCCATTAATATGTGTAAGTCTTCATTAAAGTTCTGTGTACGTATTTATTACCCGCTCACCTTAATACGCCCACCGCGTTAATTTAAACACGCCAGGCAATTACGATGGACGCCACTTTATCATAGTGTATTAATGAGATGGGTCGACCTGACCAACAGTGAGTGATATAGGTGCAATATTTCAACGGGACTGTGTATGCGCGAATGTCTACAATACAGGTGCACACGTGCTGGTTAACGGCGGTGTACATGTTGCAGCGTGTCGCAGGACACGCTAGGACAGCAGTGCAGGGAATCCAGGCGCACGCTAATCCTTGTATGATTAACACTATAAATCTGCTGGGGATTAGCGAGGATAGCCAACGTGGACTGGCATCCGAACACTTCCTATGAACTATTGCCATTGTTGGTTCAGACTATACGTTATGCGTTATGTTATTCCAGTCGAGACATAAACAATGGTCCCGGCGAAAGCTATTGTGCATTGCGGTTCAAACTAAGTAATCATGATTTATTGACCGTATTTGATTGGACGTGGAAAGTAAACGGATGGAAACGTTGTTGCATATTTCTTAATTTTCATAATATCGACTATGACAGCACTGCATTACATATTCATAGATATTTTTTTACATTTTAGCCTTTACGTATGTGGCGATGTTTAAAAAATTTTGAAAACCAGAAAACAAAAACTAAAACATCAACAAAAGTGAATCTATCAATATATTTCTTCCGTTTTACATACACGTACTTCACTGCCTCCATAAAGTTATTAAACTCAAAGATGCTTTTCGGCTGTTAAGGACGTTTATTATTATTATTTTTCTTTTATTCCTTTTTATAAAGTAATATTATCTGTTCTATGTAAAACGTATATATGTTCAGTTTTAATCTCAATTTGCTTTATTTTACAAAGGTACAATTAATTAGAACATGTGTATTTCTCTGTATAAGTGCTTACAGTCATTTTATTACTTCATATTCAGCATTTGCTGGATTTCAGAATTATAGATATTCTGTAATTGAAGAAATCCGTAAACGCACAGCAGGGCTCATATATTTATATTAGATAATTGTATTGCTATTTGCTCCTTCCGAGAACCTTTAATGAAACTTACAACCCATTAATGTTCGGTTTTTCCAGACAACAATAGAGGAGGTACGGTTTTGTAAACTTACCACCCCACTCTAAATACTGAATTTGTTTGTAACAGAGAATTGAAATCAGTTTATCAACGAAACTCAACTTGTTAGCAGTTAGCTATCAAGTACGGTTCAACTTGTCCAATGCAAGAAGCCTACATTTATTCGCATTGTTATTTTATTTAATTGTAAATAAAGTTGTATATAACAGTGTAGTGTTATTTCATTTGTGAATAACCACGTATAACGTAAATTCAGTGAGGAGTTATTCTTTACTACTTCTTAAACAAGGAGATCCAAGTGAAATAAAAATGATTCAAGACTTTCAAAACAGGAAGACCCAATATCAGCTTTGTAACAAAAGTGGGTGTCAGGAGGTCTAATATTCTCTTAGAGTTTAGAAAAGAAAAGTCCTCATAGGTGTTCAATTTATTCAATGCCACAATAACGAACAGCATTAGTAGATGAAGTAACTGTACCAGTAATTCCCAACCCGTAGAAGTCTGCGGATTACTAAGTGTTGGGTCTATCTGGTGCCTGTTTGGTGTCTGTCTGGTGTCTGTTTAGTGTTTGTCTCGTGTCTGTTTGGTGTGTGTTTGGTGCCTGTTTGGTGTCTGTCTGGTGTCTTTTTGGTGTCTGTCTGCTGCCTGCCTGGTTTCTGTCTGCTGTCTACCTGGTGTCTGTCTGGTGTTGAACTTTCCAGGAAGTATGGGGGGTTTAGAACATCATTCAGACTACGAGGTAGGCGCCATAAATTCTCGGCCTGGCAGGCTTATACAGGTTCAAACGTGTTCAAACTCCGTCACATCATGCATGCTCATACGCGAGGTGGATACTATAAATATCACAGTTCGAATCCTAGTAGTTTTTAGTAACCAGCCAACCAACGTGACTAGCGCACGAAAAGTAACGTTGTTTCAACCTTACTTTCAATCTTTAGGTGATTCAGTAAAAGTGTTTCTTTAGAACACATTATTTATTATTGCTATTGTACAGTGTACAGTACAACTTAACTACAAGATCTTTATTCTTAATGCATGAAAATTCCATTTTTTATATTCCTTCTTGCATATAGGCCCTAGCCTACTATATAATAATATGAAAGTCTCAATTACAAATTTGTGTTAAAATATTAGATCATTGTTTTTTTAGTGTGACTTTTGTTCACGATATATTTGACTAGCTGAGGAATTCTAGTACTTATGCTCTTGCTAGAGCTGCTCTCAAATCACTGCTCTCACCTAATCGATTTCTTTACAATATTGTCGAGAATTACATAAAAATGTTGCCCAAAACACCATTAGATACCGCAACGCTTCTTGCCGAATGTTTCGGTAAGATATGGCTTCTTTTCACTAAATTTCTTCTAGATTTTCACCAGATTCAAACGTGTCTTTGAAGTTACCATTATTTTCAAGTCAATAACCTCTTCTTGAATATTATCAGGGAGACCGTTAGAATTTACAATGACAGGATTTCGAATCGGTTTTTTTGTAGATCGAGTATCGCTGCTACCATATTCAGCAAGGGTTTTCACAGTCGGGGAAGACTGAAACTTTCTTCAACTTTGTCTACCCAGAGATCAATTTTGCACAAAAGCACCCTAAGTTTGTCTTTGAATACAAATGTACTGCCAACACGTCCAAACTTTCGATTTGCAGAACCTTGGCCAAAAACAACTACTAAATATGCGAGTTGCGTCACAAAATTTGTTTCACTAAATGCTGCATTTTATTCTCTCATGCTTTTATCCCTTCTCTCAACTGATTTAAGCGTGCCAACATATTTACGCACTACTTTCAAGAGCATTCACCATCTTTATGGCCAATTTCATGTAGTCTTCAGGCAATGTATTTGATGGAAAGGCTGGTCGACGAATGATAGAGTCCAATGCCACTGTGGAGGAGTTTTACTTTTTCACCAAAGTTGCTAAGCCTGAACGTGATCCTGGTATAGTAGGGGCCCTGTCCGTGCGAAATCCAGCCAGTCTCTTCCACTGTATTCATAGATAATTTTCATGAATTTTCCTATCAATACTGTTTCCAACTGTTGGGATATTAACAGTTCTTCCTTGATTTTGCTGGTGTCTCCTAAATTCAGAACAAAAACTAGCACGGTACTTTCATGACACTGCAAAGTGAAGTATCTAGAATATTTAATTTCACAAACCAGCTGATCTTCAATATCATTGGACATTGTATTTCTTGCATTTTCTTATAAGCTTCAACTCCAAGAATATGCTCGACTGCTTGATATGTGGGGATTAGATTGTAAATTGTTATCGCCTGATGTGTCATTCCTTTCACGATACTCGTTAATTTAGTTTTTGGTGCATATAAGTAATGGTTTTTCTATTAATTACTAAAATATTCGTTGTAGTGATGTAGTGATTATAAATGCCTGTCTGTACGAGTCACGACTGATGCTTAATTTGAATACTTGATTAATCCACCTTTTTTGCAGTACAAATAGATGTCCCCAAAAAAGGACGTCATGTGCCAAGAGGGAATCCACATATGCAAGAACAAGCATACAGAGCTGCCTGCTTGTTTTCTATTTCACATACTGCCCTCAAAGCATAGCAGAAACACCACACCCGATTGAGTTAGAATTGGACTTGTCATCTACAATGAATCCGAGAAATATGATGCTTTGATATGGAGTAACTATGATAATGGACATGATATAAAATATTTCACTGTGTTAGTTGAAATATGTCTTTTAAACTACACATTCTACATTTTTCCTCGATTTGTGTCCAGAAAATATAGTCGATGCTAGGGATGAGCACGCTATGGGTTTCCACCAAGATATATTTGGAATGGAACAATGGTACCAGGGCAATTGCAAACCCGTAATTTTAGCGGATTACTCTCTTGGGCGTTAAGGAGGGAGTTTGTAAATGTTGTTTATAAGAAATAATGTTAGATTTCTTCCCATTTCTGATTTTAAGAAATAATATACATTAAAGAGGAAATCTTCATTAAAATCTAAACGAAATTAGAACTAAGTTGACCATTTGCCATTTGCTAAAATAAATTTAAATATTTACATGTTTTTTAAAGAAATTAATGAATCTCATTTTAACTTTTGGTTTTTCCATGAACAAGCATTTATTAATTTTTATGCTGACTATGTAGCAAAATGTAAAGTAATAAATATATTTTATTCAAAAGCCTGCAATAAAAAATGAATTTTGTTCGCCAATAAAATAAATATATAAAAATATAAATTAACAATGGATAATGTAATGAAGGTAGTTTTTTTTGCTATAATATTAGGTCAAATTCAACGAAACGGACTTATTATAATACAGAGATAACTAATATACGTGGTATATATATTTGCTAAATAGTTTATTTTACATGAGAAAATTATTTTGGCGCTTACCCTAACTCTTGCTTCCGTTAGGTTGGTCCACATCGCGATCTCTTCCCTTGTGCTCATATCAGGGTAACGATTTCTGGCGAAAGTTGCTTCCAATTCTTGCAGTTGTTGCGAAGTGAAATGTGTCCTTTGCCTTCGTTGTCTTTTCTGCTTCTTGTCATTTTTACCTTCTTCACTTTCTGTGCCGTCCACGCCAACTCCCGCTTCAGTTTTGACGGGATCCGACAGAGATCTGCTTGCTGAAATTTATGAGAGAGATAATAATTAGTTATATTATCTTAATAAAAAGTGTAATTTATACATATTGTATGTATACTGATACAGAATTGACATTTTTTTAATTATATTTAAAGATTACATTTAAGCTATATGCATGCACTCTTAAGATATAGAGGTAACAATTATGCATCCATGTATTGATCTATATCCACTTTAATTCTAGAGCTATATACAAATACATTTACATTACATTACATATCTTAATATCTCCAACACTTCATATGTGTACCATGAATATGTGAAATTGACATTGTAAAACCCTACGTCAATAGAGTCAATAAGCTCGAAACGAATCTTTGTCTCTGTGAACAGTGGCAATGCATTTTTTACAAGTAATAGTATTTGCTAAATAAACGAATAGTATCATTATAACTTTCATACCTTTGCTCAATCATCATCTATTTTCAAAAATGTTTTTATTCGGAATAAACATTTGTGTTGTGATATTATATAAGAGGAAAATGCAGTTTGTTAGATAAAGCAATTCCAAGATGAATGTGGTATCAGAATAAAGAAAAAAAACTATAATAATAATAACAATAATGCAACTAATTGGCTTAAGACTGTTAGTAATATTTCATTTATGAGGAAAGAGTTGTGTAGATATATATATATAATTGTACTTTCTTATATGGGACAGCCTGATAATAAAAAAGTGGTTTTTGCAATACTCTCTCTCAAGCAGTAGTTAGTTTCAGTAACTACATTATATTTTCATAATCTCTTGCCAACTACTACGTTTATACAAATTTCTCAAGAATGCAATAGTACTCTAGGTGAATGCGAAAACAATTTTATAAAATAAATGTAACAAAATTTCTAGCAAAGTCTCTCATGAGTCGGGTTAACAACGATGAAATTAGAAGATGTAGGAAGACTTGTAATGTAAAGAAACTTATACTGGAATTAGGTAGAGGTTACATTGATTATATCACTCATATCCAATAAATCAATAATGTTTAGGATTTTAAAAAAATGAGGTGTGGCCACCACACAAATTTCTTATACGTATGACCGTTTCAAATTAAACATAAGTTGTTCTGAATTGTTCTAAATACTCTTATCGTAGAATGTTAATCCGAAAAATAAACCTGTAAGTGTGTTACTTCAAGTCCAAATTCTAAGAATTTTTTATACAAAAAATATTAAAAATCCTATTCCAAATAATTCTATTCTTTTAATAAATCTCTATCAAATGCATACTTTGCGAGATATTTGAAAAAAAGTGCTACTTCCGGTCCGAATTTTTAAATTTCATTTATACAAAAAATATTCCAAATCTAGCTGTAAATACTTTTGTACTCCTGACAAATATATATAGAATGCATAATTTACGACATATTTACAAAAAATCGCTATTCCATAGAGTAAAAGTTTTACTTCCGGTCCAAATTTTGAAAATCTTTTTATACAAAGGATAGTTCTAAATACTTTCATACTCGTGTACCTGCCTAAAAAGCATGACTAGCGAAATATTCGCAAAAAACTGATTTTCGATAAGAGTAAAAGACCTATTTCCGGTAAAAATTTCGAAAAGCTTTTTTAATAAAATTCTTCTCAAATTTAATTTTGAGTACATATAAATTCTTTATAAATTTGTGTAAACATAGTAGTTGACGAAATATTGGCAAAATTCGATTTTTTTACTGAAGTAAACTACTACTTCCGGTCTGTCGATTTTACTGAAAAACTAATCAGATCTCAAGATAGAGATTATACTCGTAAATACACGCAAACGCTCGAGATATTTCGATAGCAACATCAATTTCGTATAGGAATCGGAAAAGAATATTTGTATATACGAAAGTGCTCTCATCATATTATTAATGAATATATTTTTCATATTAGTACCTACTAATAAAAAAAAATGTTTAATTTAATTTAAATTTTATTGTTTAATTAAAAAAATTAATGAAAATATATCAAAATTAAATATCGCTGGCCTGTATTGCTAAACATTCGTGTGCAGACTGTATGATGCATTTTTATATTTTATTATGATAGAGTTAAATAAGACGATCTATACTACTAAAAATAGTTGTCTAAGGGTGTTTTATCAGCGGGGAAGTGATAGTATAAAAAGGACCGGTTTTTCGGGATATGACAGGTGAAAATGTCGGCATAATACGCCAATCACAAAGCTGTCAATGCGGCCATGATCGATGAAGGCGGCCCGATCTCAAAGCGAAACACTATCTATCGAATGCCTCTTGGTTTCGTATAGCTTTTATCGTGACGTTATCGATAAGATGGGTGACGTGCATCTAGTCTCTATTTTTATCGCAATAGTGCATATATGTTTAGTAAATTTACTAATATAGAGTACACTTTTACACGATTATAAAATTTAAAACCAATTTGCTTATCATAGATTATACGGAGCGCAAAAACTGTAAAGCATTATTTTTAGTTGAATACCGGGTGATTCAAATTAAGTATTCACCATTGCTATCTGCGTTATTGTAACTAACGTAGTTGGGTTAAATAAGTTGTAGTTGTATTTCCGTTGATTTAAAATTTTTTTTTAAAAATTTATATTTTTCTAATGACACACCCAGTATATTTTTATACCAATCGACGCAAAATCTACTTAACAAAAGTGTCCATATGTCTTCTTTCACAAAAGTTGAGAATAACCGTAGAAATTGAAAAACAAAGTTTTTATCCTTTAATCAAGGTACGTAGTTAAATATCTTAAGGATGGAGATTAATTCTGCACAAGTGCACTTAACAGCAATAATTTATTATTAATTGTTTTGAAAATGCCTTTCTCACATATTGAAAAATATGATATTCTGGAAGCACATTTGATGTGTCAAAAAAACTGCGATAGAGCGGTTCAGCAATATAGTAAATTTCTGAGCGACAAGTGCCATATTGAGTTTACTTTTTAGACTTTATCGCCAATTTCGAAGTGACAAAAATGTTTTTGACAAGAAAAGGTCAAAAAAGACAATCTAATTTCAGAAGAAACGGAAATTACCGTGTTGACGTATTTTGAAGTGCATCCTAGAAATTCAATAATACTCTAGAGAAACCGGCATTTCTTTTGCAAATATTCAAAGAACTTTGAAGGTAAACATAAGTTTTTACCGTACAAGTTTCAACCAGTTCAGACGTTAGAAAATGGTAATGCCGGTGGAAGATCAGAGTATTGTGTGTGGTTTATTCGTAAATGTACTGAAGGCCTACTCTCTACAAATTTTGTGAGTGACAAGGCAAATTTTTCAAATAGCGATATATCCAATAGAAAGAATAATCATTATTGGAGTAGAGCAAATTCTCTATTAGTTCAGCAGCGTAATCCACAGGGACATTTTAGTATTAATTGTTGGTGTGGTTTGATAGGGTCCACAATTGTAGGTCCATATTTTTATCAATCTATCTTAACAGGAGAGCGATACATAGAAATTCTAAGATCGTTATTAGAAGAATTCCTCGACAGTGTGGATTTAGCAATTCGCTAAAATGCTTCTTTGTAGATGGATAGCCGCACATGGCCCAGTTCGTTTTCCCCCTCAATCGTCTGACATAACACCTCTAGACTTTTATTTTTTTGGGTATATAAAAGACGGAGCATACAAAGCGATGAACTCGAATACTTCTTCTTCTTCTTCTTCTTCTTCTTCTTCTTCTTCTTCTTCTTCTTCTTCTTCTTCTTCTTCTTCTTCTTCTTCTTCTTCTTCCTCCTCCTCTTCTTCTTCTTCTTCTTCTTGTTCTTCTTCTTCTTCTTCTTCTTATTGTGGCTTCTCAGTAGCATTCTCAGTGTGGTATTCTGTATTCGTTGGATTGCTTGGATGCGTGTCGGGGCGGCGTACGTCATCATCGGTCTGAGGATTTGATTATAGATTCGAAGTTTCATCTTGCTAGATAAAGTGCTGGCTGCTCCCAGGAGAGGCCATAGTCTTCCTGTTGCTATTCTGGTCTTTTTGCAAACATTTCGTAGGTGGTTTGAATAAGTAAGTCTGCGGTCAAGTGTAACTCCGAGGTATTTGACCTGTGGAGTCCATGGGACTTGCTCATGGTTAATGTATAGATGACCAATTATTGGTTTGATTTTCCGTCGGAAGACAATGGCCTGTAATTTTTCGCCGTTGATGGCAATTCTCCAGTTGTGGCACCAAGCAGTTATTTTGTTAACGGCATCTTGTAGGTTTCTGAGGGCTATTTTGGGATTTATGGAAGAAGATAGAATGGCGGTGTCATCAGCATAAGAAGCTAGAAGTGTGTTTGCAGTCATGGGGATGTCAGAAGTATATACGGTGTATAGATGGGGGGAGAGAGCTGATCCTTGAGGAACGCCTGCTGTCATGATCCTGGAGGAACTCGAATACTGTATCCGCAATATTATTAATCCTATTGATAGGAGAGTTGTTTTTAATACAACACGAAATGTTTTGAGGAGAGTACGAAAAAAGGTGTCGAAGAGATGTTTTTGAAAATGTAATTTAGATTATTTTTCTATCATGCTACAATTTTACTTTATAAATAAATTATGTTCATCGAAGGCACTATGACACTATGTTTTTGAATTACATCGGTTATTCTCAACTTTTGTGAAAAAGAGGAATATGAACACTTTTGTTAAGCAATTGATTTTGCATTGATTCGTATAAGAATATACTATTCCATTAGAAAAATATAAATTTAAGTAGCTGGGAACCTATACGTTCAATTGTTTTTCTGTTTTCACTATCGTAATCAACGGAAAAAAACCCTTCAACTCCCCTAATTTTACTGACTACGTAATTATGAACACTTAATTTGGAATAGCCGGTATATAAATGCTAAATAGTAAAGACTACGATAATATACATGTAGTAGAGGAAAAAAATATTTAAAGATAATACTTAAAAAAAAGGCCATATTTCTAGTTAGTAGTTTTTCAATATGTTAGTTTTACATGATTATAAAACATGAAACAAATTTGCTGTAACATTTTTAGTAATACATTAAATTATTGAAAAAGCACTATCTATTGGCTTGAAACATTCATTCAACTTCTTGAGAAAGCAATTATTAAGCCAGTCTTTAAATAAATTTGTAGAATATTCCCAACATTAAACCTCTTGAAAATAAATGTTTCCCGAATTCACATCCCCCAGAGATCCTAAAACGTTTAAATTATTTAATTGATTTAAATTTTCTACCATTTGAATAATTAATTTTGTGTAGCAAAATTCCAAAAGACACATTTACATTATTCGATTATTTGTATTAATTCTAAAATTGAGATTTCCATTTGAAATATTCGCGCAATTTTGAGATGACACTGTAACATTTGTCACGTTGTTCCATAATTCTGAATGTGTTTGGAGTGAGGGCATTTTTGAGAGAGTAAATTTTAAGTTACAAATAAATGGCTTTATTATTTGTCTATATTTTAATACGAGGAAAAACTTTTATAACCAATAATTTTTGGTATTAACAGACAAAATTAAAGTGTTTCTTTTTTGAAGAAAACATATTGAAGGATTTTATGCATGTCGAAAATGAAAATTTAAAAATCTATACTGTAAAGAAACTAAATATATATAATATATACCTACATGACATTTATAGTTAACTAAACTAGAAACAACTCAACTTTAACAAACTGTAAGTTCATTATCTAGTGGCACTAAGTAGTAAGTAAATGGCAGTGACTTCATAATGTAGATACACACGATTTTTCGTTCATGAACCCTGAAAAAATTGCTAACGTAGCAAATTTATCAGAACAAAAGATATATTTATTACAGGTATTATAAATTAAAACAATGGTTGTGACTCGTATCGTTTATCTATTTATTTATCGCTTTCTTTCAAATTGATAAGAGCTAACAAGAATATTTTTCAATAGTGTCACGGTGGGTATATAATAAAACTCATTATTTTAATTATGTTATAATTACATATAATTGTAATCGTGCTTAAACTAATAATATATATGGTTATGTTTAATGGTAGCCGTTATCTCATTTTCTTACTTCTTCTAATACATTGTTCAAGCTAAAGTTATGCTTTGGACGTCAGTATCGGCTAACGATATTCTATGTTGATGTGCTCGAACTCTACTATGATCTAACTCTGATTTGGCAGTTGTATCAGCATCTGTTATAAAATATATTCATTTGTATACCATCCTTTTTTCGTAATGTCAATGCAATAGCGTATATAGTAAGTTGTAGATTGCTATCTGCAAACTTGAACATGGAACCAATGTGTAGAGATTTTTAATCCACCTGCGATACGGCAAAATCGGACCAACTGACCCCGAGAATAGTCAATTTCGATGTCAACCTTTTAAATGTATTTAGAATTATACAAGGTGTTCCATAACTTGATGGGTGACCACAGTTATACTCTTTTAAGTGGAACACAGTGTATATTATTACACTTGTTTGTAAGATAGTTTAGGTATAAAATTTAACGTTTTTGACTGATTACTATTTTACTGAAAAATTCAATGTTTTTATAAAATTATATTTCTGGAAAACAACTCTTAGATAGACATAATTTTTGGTAACGTTGCTTATAGTAAAAGGTCCTAATACAATTAATAACGTAATTGTTGGTACCAATAATAATGTGACAAATACGGATCCTGCTGCTACATTTAGTGCTACCGAATCACGTGCCTGGCTATACGTGGGTCGTTGTAGTATGAATACTACGGAAGAAAGTATTATGAACTATTTGCAGCGGGGTGCTCCGGGCCATTCGTTTGAGGTCTCTCGCCTCGATTCTAAGGGGTCTAGTGCTGCTTTTCGCGTGGCTGCCGACTTTACTCTTAAGGACGTTCTTTATGATACTGGTTTTTGGCCGAGAGGAATCGTCGTTAGGCGTTTTACATTTTTTCGACGACCAAATAGACGTACGGAGGAATTCTAAGAGACATTACAATAATACAAAGATTATACATGCGAATGTTCAAAGCATTATGAATAAACTTAATCAGATTGAATGTATTTTAGCAACCGAGGCGCCTACATTCATGTGCGTGACTGAACACTGGTGCAAGGATGAACAGCTTAACATGGCTGTATTTGATGGCTATGAGATTGTTTCCAGTTTTTCTAGAGATGCTCATATACATGGTGGTTCACTTATAATAGCACGAAAGGATATTGCATGCTGTAAGCGTGATTTCTTTATACGGATGTCATCTGAACTATGCATCGAGTGCTCCGGGATTACGTTTGGTTTTGGGGGTGGAAGGTGTTGTTTGCTGACTCTGTATCGGCCTCCGTCTGGATGTTTTGGAGTGTTCCTCGACAGGCTGGTTTTAATGTTGAATAAAGCTTATGAACTCGCTGATAGGGTGATCCTGTGTGGTGATTTTAATATTGATTGCCTGAGACAAAGTGTTGAGAGAGATATGTTTCTAGATGTGGTGACATCTTATAAGTTGATAATAACCACGCGTTCGCCGACAAGGGTCTCTTTGAGTAAAAATGGGGTGGTGTCTGAAACGGGCATTGACTACGTCTTACATAATATTCATGACATGGAATGGACATGTAAAATCAAAAATCTAAATATCTCTGATCATCTATCTCACATTCTCACTATTGATAGCAGTTTAGACATTGTACCTGATAATAATGTTGTTCGGACATATAGATTAACAGGTGATAGTAATATGGATCACCTAGTTAGTATGCTTTCTGAGGAGGATTGGGGTGGTGTGTACATTGCCGGGGGTACTGATGATGCGTTTCGGGCATTCTTGAGCACATTTACCTGGTATCTGGACATTGCCTGTCCTATTGTTACAAGAACTCGTAATCAACGTCATAATAAAATATGGGTGACTCCTGAAATTGTAATGGAAAGTAAATCGTTGAAGGAACTATTTTATTTGGCCAGAACTGTGAATGAAGATCATCTGTATGCTGTTTATAAAGAAAGAAAGAAAAACTACAGGTATATGTTGGATACTGCCAAAAAGAATTATAATTCTAATTTATTGGTTGAGTCCAAAAATAAGTCACGTCAAATATGGAAAGTTATTAATAGAGAATTAGGCAAAAATAAGCACAGGGAGGTTACCCTCACTGACCCCAGCGGTAGGATTTTGTCTGCGGAGTGCGTGGCTAATGCTTTTGGCAGTTATTTTAGTAGCAATGCCGAAACCAAGTTGACACAGTGTTTTGCGGGTGTGTCCTCACAGACTTGTACTCTTTCTGGGTCGGTGCGTAATTCTATGTTTTTCCAAGACATCACTCATGAGGAGATTCTTGAGGCGACTAAAAAGTTAAAGAATAGGAATGCTTCTGGTGGCGCTGGTTTTCCTACAATACTGATAAAGTGTTCTCTGGAGTTTTTGTTGCGACCCATGCATTATCTGTTTAATCTGTCCATTAGCTCATCCACATTTCCGGATGTCTTCAAAAGGTCATCAGTGGTGCCCATTCATAAACGGAAGAATGCCACATCTGTTGAAGAATATAGACCTATATCTGTATTAGATGAATTCTCCAAGATATTAGAAAGAATTGTGTTCGACAGACTGACTGCATTTCTAAATGATTGTGGCGTGTTGAATGAGAGCCAACATGGCTTTCGTGCTGGTTGTTCAACTGCTACAGCTACTTATAGCTTTGTTGATGCAATTTATAGGGCCATTGATGATGGGATGTATACGGTTGGACTGTTCTTTGATCTGACATCAGCGTTTGATACTGTGCGCCATGGGTTTCTTTTGGAAAAGTTGTATTCCCTGGGCATTAGGGGAGCAATGCCTCAGTGGTTGCGGTCGTATCTGGCAGGAAGAACAATGACTGTTAGAGTAAATGGCGTAACATCTACTGAGTATCCAGTTCAACATGGTGTGCCACAGGGATCTGTGCTCGGACCACTGCTGTTTTTAATATTTATAAATGATTTGCCTGAATTTGTTGGTCCTGATGAGCTGGTAGTCTTCGCTGACGACACTTCTATGCTCGTGGTCTCTCGTGATGAAGACTCTCTTTTTGCCAAGGTGAGTCGGATTTTGGCGGCATTCAGTGAGTGGTGTTACGCGAATAACTTGTTACTGAATACGAGTAAATCGGCCTGTGTTAAGTTTTATAAACGCAGAGTTGTGGGGACAGACGGGTTTGTTTTTCCGAATGGTGATGTGTTGCGTATGGTTGACAATATAAAACTCTTGGGGGTTCATATTGATGGACAGTTAACTTGGAGTAATCATATCGATTGTGTTTGTGCAAAGATTAACAGCGCTTACTATGCCATTTTAAAATTAAAATCTAGCCTCCATCATGACTCCATAGTGAGTGTGTACTATGCTCTGGTATATTCGGCTCTCTCTTATAATACTGTTCTGTGGGGTAATTCCTCTGGGGCTAGGCGTGTTTTTATTCAACAGAAACGAATATTACGCTTAATTTTTAACCTAGAGTCTGATGACTCTTGCAGACCGGTTTTTGTGGGGGAGGGTTTCTTGACTGTGCCGGGTGTGTATATTTACCAATGTGCACGGTATGCAAGAGATAACTTGGGTAGGTATTGCTGTGGTGGTCATGAATACCCGACGCGGCAAGCCCATTTGTTGCGTGCTGACCGGCATAGGACTGCTTGCTTTGAGAAGTCACCAACATATGCCGCTAAGGTCATATATAACAAGTTGCCATCGGAGGTGAAGGGCACGCATAATGCTCATCAGTTTAAAACGGCATTGAAAACATTTCTACTGCGACAATGTTATTATAGTGTCAATGAATATTTGCAGGGATAAAGTGATTTGTCACATTTATGTTTGATTTGTAACTGTTTGTTTTATATATGTATTTTTGTGACGCTCATATACACTGTAATGTGTCTGATATGAATTAAATTTATTATTATTATTATTATTATTATTACAAATATTTCATATTTTTTTGTAATTACTAATTGAATTTGCAGAAAACTGGATTAAAGTTACATGACATATTTTTGTCTAAAAGTATTTTTTTTCAAACAGAACATCCTATATACGTTCACTTCTGAATTGCTTACTAAATTTCGCACCAAAAGCATGTAAGACGTTATTATTTCAAAAGTGACCATTACTGAGGTATTATCGTTTTTCGATATAATTTTGTCAACTTTATGTTTTTATTTGAATACGGTATAGTGAGCCATGATATTTACAGTGAAATTGACAATTGAATGAATGACATTTAAGAAGTTGTTTCACAGTTAACAAGCATGATTTTAAAATGAACTTTCTTAAAAATGACCTTAGAGATGTGATTTTCTTATGTATTGGGGTAATAACAAAAAAATGGATATATCTTATTTACAATACACCTGAATTATATAGCACCAATATAATTAAAAAAAATATGTAAAGTATGGCACAATAAACAAATTTTAAAACCGAACAAATTAGTAGGTGTAGAAACAGGAACTATTACGTGAATGGATGACTAATTAGTGGAACAGAAATTATAAAATAACAATAAATATAAACATTAAAATAACTAAAAATTAAAAGTGTTCAAATTCACTTTTGAACGTTCTTGAACATGCTTCCGAAATGATATCGACTTTATTAAGGCGTCTAAATATTTGTCTAGTATATTACCTCATAACTTCTTTTGTGGTTACAGTTAAACGGTATACTTTCTCTTTTACGGATCCCTATAAAAGGAAACTAATTTCGTGATGTCTGAAGATCCAGCAAGCTAGTCAACAAGGCCTCCTCCACGGGCTAGCCACTTCCCTGGAAACATTTAATTTAAAATGTTTCGTGTCTGTAGCATAAAAAGTGGGAATAAGCTGTCTTGTTACATCTACACCTCTTCGTACATTTAGCGGAAAATCTTCTAATAATTCCACTAAATTGCTTAATAGAAATTACTTATAAGTTTCTGCGTTAATACTACTTTTAAAGAAATGTCGGACCTATCAGCCAACCTCAAAAATTCCTCCCTATACATTTATGATTCACCTATGTTGATGTTCTATGTATTAGTGAAGAAAGGGTTTTCATTTGAATTGAACAGTAATGGAAATTTATTTTGTTAACTATTCCGTTACTGTGGAAGCCAGCTTTATCCGTAAATAGCACACTATCAAAAAGAATTGCCGGGGCACTCATTTTAGTTACTGCCTATTGGCAGAGCGTTTTTTTAGAGTTAAAATGACGGATATTTAAATGTATTCATTACGGATGATATTTATTTCATTTTAAGGTTCTGAAAACGATGGTTTCGTCCCATATCCGGCAAACGACTTATTTCATGGGTATTGACGTGTGGAATTTCAAAATAATAACGTCTTATACGTTTCTCAGGCTGATTTGAAAAAATCACTTTCAGACAAAAATGTCTTTTTAATCCAGTTTTCTGAAAATTCGACCAGTAATTGCAAAAAAATAAAATATATTTGTATTATGAACAACGCTACTAAAAAATATGTCCACCTAATTACGTCGTTTTTGACAAATATAATTTTATAAAAACATTAACCCATTTATGCCTAGTGTTCTATATGTAGTACGGCTAAATCGTGTTTCAACTTGCAAAATCTGTTTTGTCTATTGACGACACAGTTTGTGTTTGAGTTTAGTACTGCGCTAGCTTTTGTATGAAGTAGATGGCAAAGTGAACACAATCCTTTCAAGTGTTTTATAAACAAATAAGTTTGTGTATTTTCACAAGATGGAAGATTGCGGCGTACGATTTGTAGGGTATGTAATTATTTCATCTATAAAAGAATATTTGCTTTTACTTTTCTTTATAATAAGTTAGATAAATGATGTATGTTATAGAGTCATTTATTTCTTTTACTTACGTTTACTGTAAATACCTTTATTTTTCCGTCAAACGTAGGCGTCCTACATATAGTACTCTAGGCATGTAAGATCTAAGTCTCTTTTTATTTTAGAGGACTTACTCTTCAGGAAGCACTGTCTATGATTGAAGATGATGAAGACTTTTGTAGAAATACGGAAGAAATAATTTTATATCCTCCAGTAAATGCATGTGAAGATCAAACAGATGAGGATTCCGGAGACGAATTTGATTTTTCTCTCAATAATTTGCCGGGATCTCAACTTGGTGCCGCATCTGATGTAAAATTTCATTCTGACGATGAATGGTCTTCTGATGATGATGTACCCTTATCTACTTTTATAAAATCTTCCAAACATGTTAGAAATAATAATGCTAAGGATAAGAAAAAATATGACTGGGAACATATTGACTTGACTCCTGAGACGTCCACTTTTGAAAATGAAACTATTGTAGCCAATAGAATGACACCAATCGATTTATTTTCTTTATTTTTTGATCATACTTTACTTCAACTAATATTGGACAAAACTCAGTATTATGCTCAAACAAAAAACCGTACACAACTCATAGAAATGTCCGAGCTAAAAGCTTTTCTTGGCGTGTTAATCCTCAGTGGATACGTACAACTTCCGAGACGTAGAATGTTTTGGGAACGAGAAAAAGACGCTCACAATAGATTAGTGAGCGATGCAATTACGCGAGACAAGTTCGAATATATTTTATCAAACTTTCATATTGTTGATAACGCTGCCTTGAACCAACAAGATAAGTTTGCCAAACTGAGACCTCTTTTTGAACATCTGAATAAAATTTTTTTAGAGCTAGCTCCTTTTGAACAAGATCATTCTGTCGATGAAGCCATGGTGCCGTATTACGGCCGTCATGGGTGTAAGCAATACATCCACGGAAAGCCGATAAGATACGGTTACAAGCTTTGGGCAGGAACGACCAGATTAGGGTATGTCGTATGGTTTGACCCATATCAAGGAGCTTCTATAGAGAAAACTTCAGACTTTGGCGTTGGAGCAACAGTAGTTCTCAACTACGCCAATGTCTTACAAGAACGGTGGCCTAATACCGCTTTTCACTTGTATTTTGATAACTATTTTACCTCTGTACCTTTATTAGAAGAATTGTCGAAGCGTAAATTATTTGGTACAGGTACTGTTAGAGAGAATCGTCTCCCAGGGAAGCCTCTACTTGATAATAAAGTAATGAAAAAGCAAAACCGGGGTTACTTCGACTACCAAAAAATTAAAGGCTCCAACATCATTGCCTTGAAGTGGAATGACAATAATATAGTATGTTGTTTGTCAAACGAAGCAGGCGTAAATCCTATTCATTCTACTAAACGATATTCCAGGAAAGATAAAAAAATTGTTCAAATCTCTCAACCGCATGTGATTTCTCTATATAATAGAAATATGGGCGGTGTTGACAGGTCCGATGAAAATATTGCCAAATATAGAATTTCAATTAGAGGCAAGAAGTGGTATTTTAGTCTTGTTTCTCACTGCATCGACTTAGCCATAAATAATGCTTGGCTACTTCATAGAGTTTGGGGCGGTGAACATGATCTTTTGAAGTTCCGACGCAGCATTGCCATTACAATGTTATCTCAACATAAAAAACGGAAGAACTACAATAGAAGCCACGCTTCCGCTACGGGTAACTAAAGTATATTTATCATTTGATTCTTGACTAATTCTAGACATTGCAGCTATTCAGAACGACGCACTAAGGTACGATGCTATTGAGCATTATGTTATTCCACAAGAAAAACAAACGAGATGCGCTGAATGCCATACGAAAACAACTACAAGTTGTAGGAAATGTGACATTGGGTTACATGTCAAATGCTTTGTTATTTTTCACACTAATCGTTAAGCTTTATATTTTTATATTCTTCTAATTAAAACTAGTTCAAACAATGTTCATACCTTTTATGCCAAGTGTCCTACATTTAGTACACCATTTTCCACCTAGTTTTCCCTTAGCTAGAAAATACATTTCCGGTTTACATGCTAACATGTAAGCCTATATTGCGATATTGTTTAGTAAAAACTATAATTTCGTGACCGATGAGTTTTAGGCATAAATGGGTTAAATTTTTCAGAAAATTGAAAAACCATAAATTTTAGGCCTATATATTCTTACAACTTTTACTTTCTTATACGTAGTATAAGGAAGTATTGTGATGACGAAAATTTTCGACCTCGAGATTTTTGCAGATGTCCACGTTTTGAAGTCCCCTGATACCGAAAAAATTGTTTTTAAAAAATGTCTCTCTCTCTCTCTGTGTCTGCGCCTGTCTGTCTGTGTGTGTGTTTGTGACCACGATAGCGGTCAAACCGCTACAAGTATCAATTAAAAATGTATTTACGAATATAATCTCCCTCTTGAGATCTGATTAGATTTTCAGTAAAACTTCAGAGAAAAAAATGAATTTTGGCGTTATTTTGTCAACTACTAAGTTTAAACAAATTTATTTAAAAAATTTTTCGAAATTCTTACCGGAAGTAGGTTTTTACTCTTATCGAAAATCAGTTTTTTGCGAATATTCCGCAAGTGAAGCTTTTTAGACAGATACATTACGGGTATAAAAATATTTAAAACATAATTTTCAATATCTTTTGTATAAAAAAAATTTCAAAATTCAGGCCGGAACTACCACTTTTACTCCTATCGAATAGCGATTTTTTTGGAAATATGTCGTAAATTATGCATTCTATATATATTTATCAAGAGTACAAAAGTATTTAGTGCTAGATTTGCAATATTTTTTGTATAAATGAAATTTCAAAATTCGGACCGGAAGTAACACTTTTACTCTTAGGGAGTAGCACTTTTTCTGGAATATCTTGCAAAGTATGCATTCCATAGGGATTTATTAAGAGAATAGAAGTACTGAGAATAGGGTTTTGAATAATTTTTGTGTGAAAAAGTTCTTAAAATAGTATAGTTTGAAACGCTCATACGTATAAGAAAGTCTTGTGGTGGCCACACCTCATTTTTTCGCTAAGAATTATACGGGGAATACAAAAGAATAATAATATACACGATATTCAATTAAGAAATATAACTGTGGTCAGTCACCAAGTTATGGAATACTCTGTATAATACAAAATAATTTTAAAAAGGTATTTCTAATGAGTGCCTATCATAGGGAAAAAACAAATATCCTTTTTCATAAAGTCACAATCTGTCTTCTCCATGTAGATGACTCACCCTGTATATAAAATCTTGCTAGCGTACGAAAGTAATATTGCCTGTTATGTGGTAATGTCATTCTCAAGTATAAGATTCTAAAACATGCATGAATTTAATTCCGTTTCAAGATCGTTACAATATAATGATTTACGAAGCAAAACAAAGGAAGTAGGTATACCGTAATTATTTAGAAATTAAAATTAAACACCACTAGATTGTACAGATTATCGCTACAAGTGACTTATTTTTATTTTCTTTGATCTTCCGAACGACTAAATTTACATTCACACTGGGCACGTGTCTTCATATAAATTATAGTTTAACATTTATAAATACGAAATTTTCCGTGGAGGCAGCACTCCAATAAATATCATTATAATTGCCACTTTTCTCCGTCTACCATTCTATACAATTCATCACCTACCTACTACCGGTGGTGTATTACAAGTTTCAGCGTTTAATTTTGTCCAAGGAATTTCGGCCCATAAATTTACTAAAACATATTACAATATTGGTAACGGATCTAGTCACCTCTAAACGATTTCGTTTTTCATCGCCGCGTCTGAGACGTGAAAACTTTCATTTAATCAGAAACGAGGTGAGAACAAGTTGTATTATTAAAATTTGGAACGTTGTTGAAACATCTTTTCGAATATGTAACATACAAATCAATTTATTTTGTAAACATTACAGAGTTTAAAACGATCTTATTTTATCAAGTCGGGGATCATTATTAAAATGTAAAACAATTTCTGTAATCTAATCTAATCTGATCTAATTATATAATTCCGTGAAACAAAAGAATAACGTTTGAGTAGTAGGTAATCCCCTTTTATTAACAGATTAAACAAAATATGAGCTGAATTTATTCTGTTTCTTTATTAATTAAAGTGATACCATATCGACGCCGTCACGACAAAAAGGCGTAAGCGACAGAAATCGTAAAATAAGGTTATTGTAGATAATGAAATCGTTGGAGTTCATTCTATTGACTAACTTAAAGTTGAATCTGTCAGAAATTCTGAAATGATTTTATTTGAGATCGAAGTGGCGTAAGCGACAATTTTACGTTTGACAAAATTAAGATTACATTAGTATAAGCGTCATAATCACGGTGGAAGGTGCTGTTACGCCTAGCTGTCAACATTCCCAAAATTGACAAGGTAAAATTGATTTCAAACAACTAATAAGTTTATTGGTTAACTATAGTACTAATTGTGCATGAGGTTTGACATTTGGATATGAAGTAATAGTGATAAATCAGCGAAAATTAATTTGGTCGTTTACGCCTTTTATATATATAATTTTTGTTGGGCTTAAACGCCAACGTCTAATGGGTGCCTAATGTAAAATTTAATCCGATTTTTCAATATTATCTTTGCAATTAAGTCCAAATATGTTATGAAATATAATGAAATGCTATTTATTCAATTTAAAAATTATTATTGCACTAATAACAGTTAACGTGGGGACCCTTAATTTTTGTTTAAATTGTCGTTTTAATGTGTCGCTTACGCCTTTTATTCTTGCTAGATGTCTCGTGGCCAAAGAATGGTAGAGTTGGCAAAAAATGTTCGTCGTGCAGAAGAAGTTGATGGAAATGTTGAGAATATTACTAACAATGTGATATTGAACGAAGCTTTGCAACATGTTCTTATCTTCATGGACCGTGAAGTTTTAGATTGTTCTTCCATCAACCAACTTAGTGATAGGGACATTTTTCAAGAAGAAGGAGACAGTTGCGTTGAGAGTACTAAATCTGAAAGTAAAATTACCTCGGAAATGGTAATCATGGATAACATTACTACCAAAGAAAATAGTTCTGCTAAGCAACAAGCAGTTAATAGGACACGGATAGTAGACTATACAGATAGCGAAGAAGATACTAATAATATAGAATATAAACCGACAGAATACGCATCTTACTTCGTACAAAATGAGAATAATAGCTATCATTTTGCTGAAAATGGTAGTACATTTGATACATTCAGTAGCGAATTTACTAAGGATGTCAGTGATGGAACCATCTCATCTTCCTCAAGTGAAACAAATGTATGCTTGAAAGGAAAGAAAAGTAAGTTGAAACAAAACAGGTTGGAAAAAAATCGTAAACGCCGACATTCAGGTCGAACATATTTGAATTACAAACAACAGAGAAAAGAAGCTAAAAGCGTATTGCCAAATCCATGCCTTAATAAAAACTGCATCAATGGATGTAATACATTTTCTGAAGAAGAAAGAAGTCAGATTTTTTCTCTATTTTGGAATATGAAAAACAATTTGGAGAAAAAAGGTTTTATTAACGGTTGTGTTAATATAATTCCAGTGAAAAGAAAAAGAACTCTAGTTGAAGAGTCTAGAAGGAACCTAACATATCAATATTTTTTTATGAAAGGAGATATTCAAATACGAGTATGCCTTCAGTTTTTCTTAAGTACCTTAAATATAACTCAGAAATTGGTTAGAAGCTCAGTTCTGGGAAAAATAAGAGAAAATAAAGATAATAGAGGAAAACATGAACCGAAGCATAAAGCGACTGATAAACAGGTGAATGAATTTAAAAGATTTATTGAGAGTTTACCATCCGTACCCTCACACTATTGCCGTTCGTCTAGCGCAAAATTATATCTTCCGTCAGAAGTTAAAAGTATCACTAATCTCTATAGAATGTACACAAAAGAGATGACAGAGAATGGAAACAGTCCTCTCAAAATTTCTACTTTCAAAAAATTTTTCAAACGTGATTACAATATTGGAATCCACGTGCCAAAAAAAGACAAATGTGTTAGATGTGAACGATTCAAAAACATTCCAGAAGAAGAACAGACAGAAAAAGACAAAAATGATTACTTAAATCATCAAAAGGAAAAAGACGATGCTAAGCAAGTTTTTCTCAAAGAACAAACTAGGTCTTCACAAGATGGTTTCATTGTTGTATCTTTTGACTTGCAAAAGGTTTTGAGCACTCCTCATGGGCCCAGTATGATGTTTGGATTCACAAGAAAATATGCGGTATACAATTTTACAGTATACGAAAGCAAGTCACAAAATGGGTATTGTTACATTTGGGAAGAGAAGGCTGGAAAGAGAGGTGTAAACGAAATTTGCACTAATTTATTTAAATATTTAGTTAAACTGGATCAAGAAGGCCAATATCACTCACTATCACTATTTTGTGATAACTGCCCCGGACAAAATAAAAACAGATTTGTTTTGTCGATGTTATTATATTTTTTAAGAAACTCAAACTCAGTGGTAGATATTTCAATAACGTATTTAGTGGCAGGGCATACATACATGCCAGTAGATAGCGTTCATGCTGTCATTGAAAAATATACGTCCAAAATGAATATACAAGCACCTTCCGAATGGCATACCTTAATACGAAATGCTAGAAAGCGCCCTAAACCTTATGAGGTTATTCCTGTATATTACAATGAGTTTTTGGATTGGAAATCTCTGAGCGTGCCCAAAAAGCTAAAAACGGCTGAAGGACAAGAAATAGCAATCCAAAACGTTCGAAGAGCAAAGCTTTCGAAAAATTCTTTGAACTGCATTGATATGTCTACAAGTTACGCTCCAGATGCTACCATTTACAAAATTGATTGGTTAATCAGAAAAAATCAATATCCCCCTCAACTCTATTCATCGGAGTTGCCAATCAGCAAAGAGAAAATGAAAAATTTACGGGACATGTGCCAAAATTTAACAATTAAGAAACAGTATCACGCTGAGTATTTTAATCTTTCTTCAAATGCGAGTGTTCGAGACGAGCTTCCTGAAACGGACGTTGAAGATAACGCAGAATAGTTGAAATTCCCCGAGGTTAATTATATTACTATCGACAATCTTATTATTAACATAAACAATTTCTCGAAAAATTTTTTGTGTCCAATAATAGTAAAACTGATTTTGTTTTTGAAAACTTTAATTTTATTTTATTTTGTTGTTTCTTTTTATAAATGTTTTACTAGAAATGTGACATACTTTAATAATAAATAATATTATAAATCTTTTTTCTTAATAAATGGCGTATATCCATCAAACAAATTAATTTAACAAACATGTGGGGCGTATGCGGAATGTAACCGCCACTTTTAAACTAATTTTTTTTTGAATAAAGGGCTTAAGTGTCTGAAAAAAGGCGTAAGCACCAATTGTTAGGATACGAAAGGCTTAAGCGACAAAATGCTGATAAAATGAATTATACAGGCTATTATTGCGTTGAATTTGATTAAGAACGAAGAAATCATTATCATTATTGATATATATTTCAAAGACATGGCTTTTTGAAAAACATTCTATAGATTGTATTCTAATTTCCATCTTCTGTAAAAATTAGTAAAAGCCGCTTACGCCTTTTTGTCGTGACGGCATCGATATGATCAAATAAATTTATCCTCTAGCAAGCCATGAAATTATTTCTTCAAAATATCATGTTGGTAGTGACAAATAAAATATATCTGTCATTATATGTACTGTATTTGACTGAAAAATGTTTACAATATGTCATCAAAAGTTTTCAATATCGAATTTTACTTTAGAAATGGTGTTAAATTAGAAAATAGAGAATGGTCGTACTCTTTGCAGACATATAGAGTTAGTTGCATGCAGAAAGAAGTAGGTCCTCTATGCGAATCTGGTTTACCTATACATGTTACTGCCTTTAAATTTCGTAGACAACTTCAATTTGACTTGTCACTTAATTTACAAATTATTTCCGAGCTGCAAAAACGGCGATCAATTAGATAAGTAGCGTTTATTTGCGGAGTTAATAAAAGCACCGTACAAAATTACAAAAACCGCAGGGAGCAAGAACAAACAATGAATGGAAAACAAGGAAGCGGTAGAAGAAGGAGATCTTTAGCATGATAACGCTCTAGTGGCTTTCTTAAGAGAGCATTCGTTTTCTTGTGCATTAGATGCAGTTGTAGCAACAAATTTTCCGTGTTCACGGTCAACAGCCTGCAGAAGAATTCAAATGTCAGACATAAGTAATATATTGCAGCCAAAAAATGTGTTTTATTGAAACGCCATAAACAAGGTAGAATAATCTTTGCACTAAATTATTTGTACAGAGATACTGAATTCTGGAATAACGTAATTTTTACCGATACAATGACGTTTCAATCGACTATGAATGATATATGAAGTAAATACATTTAAATATATCATATGTTAATGAGTCCATAAATTTAAATTTAGATCAATTGTTGTTAGAATATAAACATTTATTTGATGGCAAATTAGGTCATTTTAACAAGGGTTTAGCTACCATAAAATTAAAAGATGCTAATGTTACTCCTAAATTTATAAAAGCACGACTAGTACCTTATGCTCTTTAGGTATACTATCAGTAGACTTCCTTTTGGCATTGCTTCAGCGCCATCAAAATTTCAGAAAATTATGCAATCATTACTAGGAGGTATGGAAGGAGTTATATATTTTTTAGATGATATTTTAGTAACGGATAAAGATAATTCCGAACATTGTAATAGATTAAAGTTAGTTTTTGATAAGTTAAGTAAAGCAGGACTGAAATTAAATAAAGATAAATGTAATTTTTTTTTAAAAGGAAATTGAGTATTTAGGGTATGTTATAAATTCTGAGGGGTTTCACCCCAGTAAAAGTAAAACAGAGACAATGGAAAAAGTACAGAGGCCTAACAGTATTTGTGAATTAAAATCATTTTTAGGAATGATAAATTATTATGGAAAGTTTAGTTCATTTTGATTCAAATTTACCTATCATATTAAATACAGATGCATCATCATATGGGGTAGGTGCTATTCTGAGTCACGTGTATCCCTCAAATATAGAAAGACCGATAGCTTATGCGTCGCGTACATTGTCAAATCCAGAGAAACACTATTCTCAAATAGAAAAGGAAAGTTTAGCAATAATCTTCGGAGTCTTAAAATTTAGTCAGTACTTGCTGGGTCGGAGATTTGAGTTACTTACAGATCATAAACCGTTAGTGTCAATTTTTGAGGAGAAGAAAGGTATTCCTGAATTTTCAGCGAACAGACTTAGACGTTGGGCGGTTATTTTACCTAATTATAATTATGACATAAAATATAAGAATTCAAAGCAAAACGCTGCAGATTGTTTTTCATGAATGTTAGGAAAAGATGATGGGGACAATATTCTCCCCATCATCTTTTTTTAAAATGTCAACAACACATGAACGTAGATATCTACGTTCATGTGTTGTTGACATTTTACTTAATGACTTTTATTTTTACTTAATCTATATTCATCATATTTTAACATGTACTTGCCTTTGAATTATTGTGGAAAATATGTGTTTCTGGTTACATACTGTGTGTTATGACATGATATACTATATAACACATGAACGTAGATATCTACGTTCATGTGTTGTTGACATTTTACTTAATGACTTTTATTTTTACTTAATCTATATTCATCATATTTTAACATGTACTTGCCTTTGAATTATTGTGGAAAATATGTGTTTCTGGTTACATACTGTGTGTTATGACATGATATACTTTGAAACTTAATATTGACTATTCTAGGTTGAGGATGACAATAGTCGAAACTAGTCCCCTAGTGTAAATCAATAAATTTTGTAAAGAATAAAGAGGATTTTTTTATATGACATTTAGAAGTATTTTCTCTAAGCCTAAGGATAAGACACCTCTTTTGATGCGCAGTGATGTTATTTACAAAATTCCATGCAGTGATTGTAGTGGCTGCTATATTGGCAACACTTCACAAACGCTAAAAGCACGTATCACTCAGCATAAGAACGATGTTCGCTTGGGTAAAAGATCAATACATTCTCAAAACCTGGACCACGGTTTTAACTATGATGATGCAACTATTTTGGACATCGAAACGCATTAAAAGAAACGATTATTTTTGGAAATGGTCCACATTAACAGACATATGGATGCGATTAACTTCAAATCCGATACCAATCAGTTAAGCAACATTTTTCAAATTATAAATAAATAGATGTTTGAGTTTTTTACTACTTCGTACACCTTTGTATAGAGTTATTTATCTAGTAATTGTAATTTTGGTTTGTCACATCCAATATATCAAAATTTAAAAGAAATATAATTTCTAAAAAAATAACAAAGAACGCTATTTGTATACACATGCTTATTTTATCTGTTAACATTTTAGTTTGAAATAATTTTTTTTTATTTAGTCATGACAAACAGTTTGTGAGTGTACGTGTTAACGTTGTTTTTTACCGGCAAACCTTTTATATGTCTGACGAAGTGTTTCTATGTTAATGTTTTATGTTGTAAGTTTATAGTGATTATGATTGTTGACTTGTTATATTAGTTATATGTATTGCTTTTTTAGTGATAGCTGCTGAAGATGCCATAAATAAATGGCGAAATATTGAGCCGTTGGACAAATAGGTTTTTTTCTTTCTAAAAGACAGACCGAATACCCGTAATTCTGTTTGTATTTTTGTATTCCTAAAAAAATTATACATTTTATAATATTGCAATACTGTGTTTTTAAAATTCAATATTATCATATGTGTTTCATGCGTTCTAATAAAATGTGTTTTTGCGAATTCGCCAAAAACTCTATAAATGATTTTACGATTTTATTATTTTACCTAGTCATACAACACGTAATTTTGATAAATGATACTAATTAGAAATGCTAAAAGCCTTGAATATGAAATACAAATTTGAATATGTTATACCATTGCCTTATTTCTTTTAAATTGCTTTATAAAATAAGAATTAAACATATACTGATGTAAATAAATTCAGTGAAATTGAACGCTGGTTTCCGACAAGAAAAGCGTAGTTATGAAGGATTCTCTTGGGGTTATATTTTTTAATTGAAAAATCCCTGGCGTTATAAAACAGAATCTTTTCGGTGGGGCGAAAAAATCGTTGATGATAAAAGGGTGTAAGATTAGCCATTATATCCGACAGTTCCTGTTTGAGGAACTGATTAAAAATTCTATCCGTTAAGCTTTCGAGAGTGGTGCTTCAAACCTGCCAGTGAAGGAATTTGCAATTATTTTCCTCTTCTTGTATGCATCACACTTATTGGTTGCTATCGATAGATTTTGCAAGAAAGAAGGAAGCTGCTTTTTAACATATTTCATGCACGTTTTTCATCCTGGTTACGTTATTTTTGATAATCTTTAGTGGCAATTTTATTACTAAAGGTGTATGAAAAGTCTGTAATTGGAGATTTGTTATTAACTGCATACTGAATCTTGTAAAATAAATATTCTTAAATTACAATAAATAATTATTTACTATAATTATTTATTCTCAATAAATGGAGAAAATTGTTAATCATTTGTGCTCAATATAACAGATATATTTTCGAAATATCTATATCTGTTAGCCGGTTTGGATGACAAATATCTTTGAGAATATCTCTGGTGACATCTATGCTTCTTTAGCAGATATATTCCCCATATTTGCTAAAGAAGTGCTTTATTAAGTCATGAAATAAGTTATCTTTTATGTTAGAATTTCTCAAAAAGTGAATTAATGGAATGACACCGACTTTGGATTCAATATTTACACAAATGTATCAGCTTATTCACAAAATATTATGTGCATCGAAATTGAAGTTAGGAGTCTATGAACGCCAGGCTATTTAAGAGATGAGATAGACATACAAGAGATTATAGACGGATAAATTTTGAGTTATGATTCAGGGCCGATCAGAATAAAATAGCTATTGGAAAAACAATAACTTTGAGAACAATATAATTATATTTGAAAAAGAATTCTCTCAATAGTTATTTATTTATGAAATTTGTATTTAAATAAAAACAAGCAAAGAAATTTTCAACCAATCTCTCTTTTTGCCTTTTTACTCGTAATATAAGAAGTATTGTGATGATTAATAAAATTTTCGACTTTGAGATTTTGCAGATGTCGAAGTTTTGATGTCCTCCAATACCAAAAAAGTGGTTTTTAAAAAGTGTCTGTGTGTCTGTGTGTGTGTGTCCACGATAGCGTCCAAACGGCTAAAGTTATCAATGTCAAACTTTATATCTGTAAGTATAATCTCCCTCTTGATATCTGATTAGATTTTCAGTAAAATCGGCAGACCGGAAGTAGCAGCGAAAAACTGGAATTTTATCTATATTTCGTCAACTACTAAGTTTAAACAAATTATGAGAAAAAAAATTATTAAAATTATGCATTCTATATAGATTTATGAAGAGTTCAAAAGTATTTCGAACTAAAAAATATTTGGAATAATTTTTGTGTAAATGAAATTTCCAAAATTCAGAGCTGAAGTAAAACACTTACAGCTTTACTTTTTTAAGAATAGCATAACAACCTTTGTATAATTTGAAACGTACATTTGTTTAAGCAAGCCGTGTGGTGGCCACATCTCATTTTTAATGTACAAATCAAGGCATAAATTTACCAGAAAACTCAAGAAAAATATGGAAATATGGCTTTTAACATTTTTCATTTCTCTAATATAATTCTATTTTGCACCAACAGGAACAAGATACATAACATGTGTTGGATTCAGTTCATATTGTCTGTTTGTTTTTTTTTAAATATTTTCAACTCGGTTGTTTTCTTACATGAGATTTTATGTTTTCTATTTTTGTCCACTTCAGTAGTTCATAACTTCTTAGTATCATATTTACAAACGCTTCTTAATTTATTTGCAACTGTCGACATTGACACAGTTTTAGATAAAGGTAATAAATACATTTGATTTATTGAAAATTATAAAACTATGCCAAGTTATGAGGCAACTATTCTATAGTTATCGGACTCTGCCAACAACTTTTTGATAAATGTTCAGTCATGACCAACATCATTAAAATAGTTAATGCATACTTAGGTGTGTTTCTTACTAGTTTGAAAACTTCTATGTATTAAATCCACAACATGAATTGATTGAAATAAGAGCATTTAATAATAAAATATGTGTATTACTTTCCGACGTTTGTGCGGTCATCATGAAACCACGTTTCATTTATTGTTTAGAATTATTAATATCAGAATTGTTTAATTTATGCTTAAAAGAAAGTGCTTCTTCGAATTTAAATAGTCTTAATTTAGACTATAAATAATATATCTAGCGCTCTATACCATGTTTCCGAAACTAATAATGACCAAACATGGATATTAGCAAAGTGAATGATATAACAACGCATTCAAAGTTTACTGTATTGGAGAATAATAGTTTAATATACAGGCTGTCCCAGAAATAAAAAGACATAGTAGCAGACATCGGAAGCTAGATTGTGTAAAAATGTACCCTCAAAATATCAAGTCTTTATTCGTGCGCAGACGGCAGAAAAAAATAATAAAGAATTCAATTGGCCTTACGCCGGCCCTGGACTAAATATCCACTTGCTTCACTATCACAATCGGTCCTTTTCAGGACCACCATATTACTTGTGTTAAAAAAAAGGAGGAGGAATAGATACTTCATAATAAATATCAAACCATTAATTACTTTAATTTTACACCTGCCAGAAAAAAATAATTACATTCTTGATATTTACTGTAATCTAGAAAAACTACGATTTACTGAATATTCTAAAATAATAATAATCAGCTGTTTCCGACTACAAACACATTAAAGAGCAACAACCTTCCTATTTTAAAAATAAAAATGCAATAAAATGGGTCGCCCATCTGACAAAAATATGTTTTATATGAATGAATACGATTTAACGTTTTTTTTCCGTTTTATACAAATAAAAGCGTATTTTTCTATGAACGCGTGTTCGTTTCTATTTACAAATGAGCATTATTAAGTGTATTTATAAACATACATTCTGTGCCAGGGGTCCGTAATGTATTTTTTTTATCTAAAGAACAATATAGAAAATTAAATTTTTAATTTCTTCGTTATTGCGGTATATTTGGGCCTGCTTCTGTTCGGACTTTACATACCTGCTACTTCGTCTTTTTATTTCTGGGACAAACTGTATGTTACAATTTAGTGAATAATTAAAATAGTTGAAGTTAAAGTCAGATTATTATATTATTCCGAGGTAAATCCAGAAAGTAAGTTTCTTTAGATTTTTTGCCGCGGCAAGCCTGTAATCGCAGTTCCATGCAGGCGTGGCAGTTACTCTGAGTCAAGAAAGAATTTTAAGAGTGCTGTTCGTTGTGAACGCTTTGTAGTGTTTGTGGAGAAGGGCGGCGTTGAATAAAAATTCCGCCACTTGTGACATTAGATCTGTAATTCGTTTTCTAAATGCGAAAACTATCGACAAATTTGCTAGGTTTATGGAAAAAAATTAATGGGTGATTCAATGGTAAGAAGATGAATCCAACAGTTCAATGAACGACGTGATCAAATGCACGATAAACGATGTGGGCGTCCACCTTTGGTTACCAATGAAGTAGTTCTTGCAGTTTAAAAAAAAAAGATTAAGGAAAACCATAAGTTTACCATTTCTGCTCTTCCTGTGAAATTTCCGCAAAATTTCAAGATCACTTACTCATGAAGTTGTTACTGTAAGACTGAGTTTTCGAAAACTTTGTGCTCGTTGGGCGCCAAAAACACTGACAGAGCAAAAACACCCACGTCTGGACAGTGCACTTGACATTTTGACACGTTACGACAATGGCGGTGATGACTTTCTGAGACAGATAATGACCGATGATGTGATTTGGATTGCTTATGATACCTCTGAAACTAAACGACAATCGATGGAATGAAGGCACACTTTCTCGCGACCAAGGACTAATGCCAAGCAAATTTTGACACCTCGAAAAATTATATGTAAAGTGTTTTAGGATAGACAAGACATTTTACTGGTGCATTTTTTGCCACCAGGTGAAACAATCAATGTAAATGTTTACTGCTAGACGCTTAAGAAACTGCGCCGCGCAATACAGAACAAGCGTGGAGGAATGCTCACAAACTATTGTTTTGATTCATGCCAATGCCCGACCTCTTTGACTATCCTCCACGCAGCCCTGCTCTCACCCCTAGCAACATTTACCTCATTTTGAAATCGTTTCTTGGTGGTCAACACTTCAACAACGATGATGAGATCAAAGAACATGTTACAACATTGTTGACAACATGGTCGGAACCCTTATGTAAAGAAGGTATACAAAAATTTGTGCCACGCTATGACAAATGCATACAAAATAGTGGGAACTATGTAGAAAATACCTTAAGGTTTGTAGATTGTTTTGCAATAAATAGTTTTTCAGTACTCTACTTGGTTTATTTTCATTAGAAAACGGGACTTACTTTCTGGACGTACCTCGTAAATATTACATTTTTTGTGTTACAATTTATTAAATAATTAAAACAATTTAAGTTAAAATTTTGATCTTTTAAACGTCTGATTTTGATTTAATCTAACACGATACGTGCAATATATATATAAAAAAAGAGATTAAGACTGAAAGTTCATTTACCTTTTCTTTCTCGTGTTCGACTTCTGGCTGTGGTAGGGAAAGGAAGGGGATGGTCCATTGATCCATTTCCCGGCATTCCGGAGTGGGCATCCCGGAAATCTCCGGTTTCGGCCCAAACTGCAATATAACGTACTCGTTGCTTGTGGTATTTACATATAAAGTATTAAGTAGTAGAAAATGCGAGAACATGTAGGTATATACGTGCACAAAATATAGGTATGGTAAAAAAACTTTTCTCCAAATTTCAAACAGACTATTTATTCCCATAAATATTTAGTTAGTTTCGCCAAATAATTTGTTTGAAATAAGTTTACAAAATAAATAAGAATATTTAAAAATACGGTCTTTATTAGTTTTTAGATACAAAACTTTTAATCTGTTCATCACTCCAATCTATAAAATGTCATCGTACATGTTTCCATGATGCTAAGTAATGTTTTAAATACACCTTGACAAGTTGTGACTCGTGCGCTTCAGTCACGGGATGAACTTAGCAACTGGCTCTTTAGTCACGGGTTGAAGTTGGCTCTAGGTTTTTTAATTGAAAAAAATCGTTGAAACTCACTTGATACTAGTTACCAATTTGTCAAAATAAACCGACACGGCAAGATAAGAGACATGTAATTATGTATTATTTTGATTAATCGTTGCTGTAGAAAAAGTGTAGTATAAACCTCGTTTTCTAAGCACTCCCTTCACTACGCTTCGCTCGTGATTAGTAAAACTCGTGATTAAAATTAGGTTTATAAAACCTAAAACTTAATACAATTATAGCCCTCGGTGTTTAAAACATGAACTAAATAAAGTTTATTTAAAACTTAGAGATTTACTAAAACTTTAAGTTCAGTTATTCACTTATAGGTTAATTTTTATAAAACTTGACGTAGGTCTTTCATGACCCGGAAACCGTGCCAATAGAAATTTTATTGAGTAATTGAAATTTACATTGTTTTATGTTTCTTTGCGCGTTTTCTGACATTAAAAGTTACTAGACATGTAAGTTGTTGTCATTAGGGCATATTATTAGTTTTATAAGTTGAAGAATATTAGTGTCTATCGATGGAAACCTATCCTTTGCATATACAAGGTGTGTATAAATTGGCGGACCCACTACACGTGGCGACATTCTTGGTCAAATTTTGAGTTAAAAGTCCTAATCCTAAAACGATGTATCAGGCTTCCTTTGTCTTCAGAATGAATTTGAAAGAAACATACATTTGGCAACATTGAACACGCATGTGCTAGTTATAATCTACGGAACATTTTTACACGTCGTCATGTGAACCTTACATTTTAAATTTAAAAAAGAAACAAACGAAATAAAATGGTTTCTTAGATTACATATTTATTACGAAAATATTAGAAACTTTAAATTTTTTTTGATAATATTGACTAATTTTTGTACATCTTCTTGATAGAAATCAATGTAATTATTACCTACATAATTGTTCGAATTGAAATCCATCAGTTTGTAGACATAGCTGCAATCTTTATGGTATCGTTTGTACTATTCGCTCAAGTCTTTCTGGTGTGATTTCTAATACTGCGGCTTCAATTCGGGCTCTAACTTCGTCAGCGTCCTGTGGAGGTGTAGCGTAAACTTTACCTTTAATGAAACCCCAAACAAAAAAATCTAATGGATTGAGATCGGGGAATCTCGCAGGCCACAAAAGGGGACCGCCACGACCAATCCATCTGTCTGGGAAGTGCTCAGTCAACCAGTCTCTTATATTACGAGCAAAGTGCGCAGGAGCTCCATCATGCATGTAAATCATATTTCGGCGTACGTTCAGCGGTATCTCATCAATAACTTGTTCCAAAACGTTTAAATATTCACCGGCATCTAGGCGATTTGGTAAGTAAATTGGTCCAACTACCCTGTGGTTATTATACCCAGCCAAACGTTAACAGAAAACCTTCTTTGGTGACCGTATTCGCGAAATTCATGTGGATTTTCATCTGCCCAATGATGAAAATTATGAGTATTAAACACACCATCTCTGGTAAACATGCACTCATCACTCCAAAGAATACGTCTTAAAAAGTCACCTTCTTCCTGAATTCTATTTAAGATTGTATTGCAATAATTGATTCGAAATAAGTTATCATTTCCGTAAAGAGGCTGAACTTTAGGAACATGGTATGGATGAAGCAAGTTTTCTCGTAGAACCAAATGAACAGTCTTATTACTGGGAATATTTAGTGTAGAAGCTAATTGACGGGTACTCGCAGAGGGATCCTGTATTGTGGCTAGAACTTGCTCCTCTAGTTGCACGGTACGCCTTTGCCTTGGTCGACCTGCGTTCGCATTTCTTGGAATAAACGAACCTGTTTCACGCAGTCGTTGGTCCAGCCTTCGAAATACATTTTTACTTGGATGCCTCCGATTTGGAAAACGCACTCGATATTCCTGCCCTGCCTTGCTAGCATTTCCACGACAGAAACCGTATATCATGTACATATCGGCATATTCGTTGAACGTAAAATTCATAATAAACAAACAGAACAACTAGTAAACACGAAATCCCGAAAATTGATTAAAACTATACAAATAAACACGAAAAATAAGCAAGTCGTATGAAATAGGTAGATTACAAAGTGTCAAAATTTGACAGTAGTAATGTATTTGACTAGAACAACATTACGCTGCCTACTTATTGTTTTACAACGTTGTCAGATGTGTTTTTCGTCAAAAAAGTTAATAAACAAATATTAAAAACAAACTTTAAAATCAAAAAGAAAATTTTAACGAAAGGATAATAACAACAATTCTTCTTTCTTCTAAATTGTAGCTCTTTCTGTCAACAAATAACAAGTAATACTGCTTATTTCAAGACTGAAAGTCCCAACTTTAGGAACCTCGTGCAAAGATATGGAGCATGGTACAACATTTTCGTATTAGGATTTTGGACTCCGAATTTAACGAAGAACATCGCCGCGTGTAGTGGGTCCGCCAATTTATACACACCTTGTATACATATATATAAAGAAATTAGTCATTTTAGCGTAGAGGCAACGTAATTCAATAGTAAATGGAAAACAAGCTGTCATCTAAATAATTCCATTGACTAACAGATATAATGTAAATGAGAAATGTGTAAATGTGAAAAATGTGAACAATTAAGCAGAAAACAGCCGCTTATATTTATGCAGTTTTATTAAAATATCTTGATCTATTATGGATATGCATTTAATTCCACTACACAAATAATATCGCCGCGAATTGTGTAATTAAAAAAATAAAAGTAAAAGTTAGGAGTCTTATACCATTTATGTGCTTCATTCATGTTCGTCCAAGTTAAACTAGACCTTCTGAATAACCCATATGAAGGGTTTACGACAGCTCTACTCCCAACTTTCACTTTTTTAATTACACAATTCGAGTTGATATTATTTGTGTAGTGGAACTAAATGCATGTTTATGATATATCAAGATATCTTAATAAAACCGCATAAATATATGCGGCTGTTCTCTGATTAATTGCTTTAATTTGCATTATATCTATATTAGTAAATGAAGGTGACTCATAGCAAACTAGGGTTAAAAGAATTATTATCGGGAATGATTTATTAATGATTTTTTTATGCTCTATCGTAGGAAGGTTTGCTTTTTTATTTGTTCTTATATATGTCCATATATGGTATCACTCCTTTTATTCTTCTGTTGACCACTCATTTAGGAATATGTACTCTCCTTTTTCATCACTCTTAACACATGATATTTTTCATATTCAAATTTCTATAGTTCGTAGATCATTGCAAAAGTTGTACTTCAGGAAGGTTTTTGCTATGATATAGACTCTGAATACAGAATAAATTAATTTACTGAATACAAAAATTATTTAAATAGAAACTAATCACAGATTTGATTATATAGATCCTGTTTAGACATGTAATGATATGAAATATTAAGTAGATTTAAAAACAAACCGTCACTTACACACATCCTAAATAAATTTATCGACGACCTGGATTTAATGCAAATCTCTTAATCGTTCTGAAATTCTCTGTAAATCACTGATATAATTACTGTGATTAGAATAAATCTGGCCAGATAGGAGAGTATGTAATACGTGTTATACCAACATTCCTATATAAGCGAAATGTTAATCTTAATCTATTTTGTTGGTCATTTATGTACAAAATATAAACGTAAAGGCTTTATTTTTAAACAATGAGTTTCTTCCACGAAGTGTAGAATTTAAATAACAGGATACAGATTAATGAATCATCTTTCAAAATTAAAATTTGAAGTGGTGTTGGATTAACTTTATCAGGCACTATAATAATATAAATGATTAATAAATGAAGACAAGCCCTGGTATATATAACGACTGTGTGAAAACAATATAACATATTTACATACATATATCGGGCCTATCAAATACTTTGATGCTAACAACTATACTATTAACTTGCCAAATAGTGTTGTGCAATAAAGGAAATATAAATATTAATTATAAACAACCTCATTTTTATAGAATACATAAAAATTTATTTTAATAAGAACTATATGGTCAAGTTAGCTATATATATTTTTTTGGGTTTAAATAAAAAGATTTTTCTGTTTATAACATACTTTAATGTATCTCCAAAGTGAATACAGATAGTTTTATTTGTCTTATAGCGGAATGATATTAAGGCCGTAACAGAACTTCGATTCATATTGTTGAAATTGATTCTGCTAACCTCAAAATATTGTCCTTTATGTAACGCCATCTAGTGCTATAACAATAGACTCGAAAAGAATGGTTTTTTAATTTTTATTGAAATAGACTTAAAGAAACACTTTAAGCACTATCTTTACAATAATTAATATTAATAATTTAAAAATAAAAGTGTTGCTGAAGAATCAGCTGTTGGGTGGTTTCAGGAATAAAAATTTTAAATAAACTTCTAATTTTTTCTAATGGCTCAAAAGGTAATATTGATTTGAGATCAATTATGTTCCAAAGTATTTGTGTGGATTTCGAGATGACTTCTTGAATTCCCAAAATACGGCATAGTATATTCAGCTGCTCTCGCATTGGTAGCATTATCTGCACCTTTTTAAGCCTAACATATGAAAAAATTACTTCTATAGCGTTGGAACTAAATGATTTTGTCAAGACATAATAAAACCCTAACATGTATGTACAGTACAATTAAATATTACAATAAATTGATATACATATACACAAATACATTTACTAAAAAAAAATATAGATTATTTCCAAATACAACGGTTAAAAATGTACCTTTTTCTAAACTCATTCTTACTTCGCTTTTTATACATATTTGATGTACTTCTTTCCACTTTGGCTCTATTACAATTTGCTAATTTTGTTACTTACAATGAGATTCTTTGGTGCTGCCTATACCAAATCTATTGAATTTCTATGCATACATTTCAAAACAGTCCAAAGTTTATTTCAACATTAATCAGTAATCACTTTCATGTCGGCACATTTCAACTTCACGACGATAACAAGGTGCATCATTGGTAATTATAACATTTTAATAATAATTATAGCATCTTTATTTATCCAACAGAGACATAAGTCTAATTACAAAACAAAAATTGATGATGTTGAAATATTCATAAAAAACAGACGTTTTCTTATGATATTCTCTTTAAAATGCACTAAATACATTCAATCAAGTTATTAATAAATATCAAAAATAACAGCGGGCCTAGATTAGATCCTTGAGGTACCCCTAAAGTCGCATGTAAAAGATGTGAATATGTAGGTCACATACTGTCTCCTGATGAAAATAATGATATTAATCGATTACTGTAGCCAAATGACTGTAGATTATTCAGCAGCAAATAATGGTTAATGCGGTCAAATGCTTGTCAATAAGCATCAAAAGTGTCGAATATATAATGGGTGCATTGGTCAAATTTGAAACAGTTGATCGTTTTTCCATAAGCCCATGTCGGTCGTCCACAAAGTAGTTCTTCACAATTGGGTAGTGCAAATAAATGACGAACTCGAAGACCTTGGCAAAATTATCAAGGAAGGAGGTAGGCCTATAATCCTATAATTCTAATTCACTTGTAAATACTGGACATATTCTCGAGGATTTCCATAAATCCGGAAAGGTAGAAGTTGACAAAGCCAAATGGATTGGAAATTGCATCATAAAAGGCGGAACATCACCCTGCTCCGAAGTAATTTTCTTCCTTATTCTTTTGAGACGCCACATCTACCCCATTCTCAGTTACTCTAGCAATATTTATGCAGGGTTAGCTTTAAATAGCGTCATTAAAAAAAGGGTGTGAAAGAAAAATATGAATAACGCCCGTACAAAAAAAAATAGCAGTTCAATGTGCACGCAGTGACGAGAAATTAATTTTTCTTTCCTCGAGTCCGAGCCTGTCGCAGTTAATATACAAACATAATAATTTTCATATAGAGAAATTTAAGTTTCAAAATAATATACTTCTATTGAACGGAAAAAAACATGGTAATGCACCGAGGTTGTCGACCTTTTCCACATAAAGGCATACTATTCACATAGAAAAAACATCGCCATAGAAAATCTTTTCAATTGCCATTCATTCTCAAAGGTTGTAGCTATTTGGATTTTATCGTTTTTTTTGGAAGAACCTTAAAAGGTGGTATTTACGTAAATAAACAAATTAATTAAAAATGAAGGAAGCCACTTAATTACACGAGGAAATTAAATAGAAATAAATTAGATAAAAATTCCACGTCCCGCAGAAAATAATTATACGTAATTCCAACAGTAAACAAAAGATTAATTCTAGGCGTGACTTCGCACGAAAGAATTCAAGATAAATATACACCGTCACTCGCAGGAAATGCAACAAAAATTATAGAATGCTAATAAGGTATAAGATACAAAAAAAAATGTAACACATCTCTAATCCATTATAAAAAAATTCTTTTGGTTTGTCTGCAAAATACCTTTTAACAGCCGCTATAAGTTTGTCATCGTCCATAAATTTTGTTCCCCTTAGAATTCTTTTGAGATTAGGAAACAAAAAATATTCGCACGAGTGAGATCTGGACTATAAGGTGGATGGTCTGTTTTTGTGAAGCCACATTCGGCAACGGCAGCTTTCGCAGGTTCTGATTTGTGGATTGGTGAATTATCGTGAAGCAACAGGTAAAATTCTGTCAGTTTTCTGCGCCTTTTCGCTTTATAGAATCTCTTAGAAACCCTCCTGTTACCGGACTACCTTTACGTAGATAATCAATCTTTAGTATTCCCTGACAATACCAAAAAGTCGTTGCCATTATTTTTCCTGCAGAAGGGGTGACTTTAAACTTCTTGGGAGGGCTAGAACTCTTAACATGCCACTGCATTGATTCTTGTTTTGACTCAGGGTCAAAATGATGGACCCAGGTCTCATCTGAGGTGACCAGATTGATAATTAAACCTGGGTCGTCTCCACAAAGCGCAAAAAATTGTTAACACGTCTCCAGCCACACACGCATTTGGAACGGCGAAAGCATTAGCGGATCCCATCTGGTACTAACTTTTGTAGTTCCAAGGTATTCGTATAGAATTCTGAAAATCGTACTTTCTGAAACTCCTAAAGAAGCTGATAATTGTCGCCTCTTTAATCTTGCATCCTCCAGTACCAAACACTTGGTTTGGTCAATATAATCGGCAGTGATCACACCAACAGGCCCGACTTGGTCGGGGATCATCATCCAGTGATTCTTGGCCATGTTTAAATAATTTTGAACATTAGCAAATAGTCGACTTTGAACGACAATCATCCCCGCAAACAGGCAACATTTCTTCACGAATAATTTTTGAAGATTTTGCTGGTTTTGTCAAGAATTTTATAATTGCTCGATATTCAAGTTTGTGCATTTTGATACGTGACAACACAAACTGACAGATATTAAAACTAATACTGTTGCAATTGTTTTCTAAATTGTCAAAGTCGTTACCAAGGCATGTATGATAATAAAACAGTATAATGAAAAAATTATATTAAAATTGAAATATGCCTAGTCCGGGAATATAAAAACAACCTCTCGTAGAAGTGATAATTACTATACATGAAACATGGAATCTTCAGACAAAATATACGCAAACATCTAAGAGATTAAAGAAAATAAAGGACCCAAGAATATGTTTCATTCGTTACATAAAAGCGACATAATTTTCACATCAATTTGTAAACATCGGTCTAGGCGAGCGTGAAATGGATATATATGACGGGCCGAGCCACCGTTTAGGACAGAAATATGCCGAATATTGTGGTTAACACTCGACGATACTGTGTCGTCAATAAATCATGCTCATAAAGCCGTCAGAAAACATAAGGTAGTCGATGCATCTTCTAAAATGTGTATTTGTAACGGGGCCTCTATATGTTGTGTGTGTGTGTTCCTCTGTGATGAGGGTCGTTCAGCATATATGTGCAGCAGCATACTTCGTTCGTGTAAAAAAGAAGTATCTCTTGCTCCCGCCGGTGACAGACTGCGCTTTAGCATCAATTAGTCGAGGGAAGTGTATCACACAAAAATGTGTCGACTAATTCTTTAATATTTAATGCCTTGCTTAAAATTAGCACCCGTAGTAAGGCAGCGACGTGTGTAAATTAGGAACGATATTTCCACGTCTGCCGGTGACAGAGAACATCTTTTTGTCTGATCCATTGAAAATAGCTTCTTTATTGTTAATGAGTGTCTAGTTCTATTTCCGTTTTTATGTAGGCATTATGATAGACATTAAGACACTCAACTTCAGAATTTAAGATTGAAGCTACTACTTAAAGGAAATATGGCTTACAGTTTAATGTGCAGTTGAATTATAAAATATGTATACAGAACAGCAAAAGTTATTCGTAATTGTGCGAGATTCGATTAATTTTATATTAGATAGAGAGAGAGAGAGATAGACAGGATGTAACATTACTGCGATATTCCTTGATATCTTCATTGTTTAGAAAAATACAAAAAATATTTTGCGAAAAATGCTTTTGTATTTTATAGTTTTCCATTCGTCATCGTCTATCGTATTTCTCCTCTAAATTTAGCCTAGATGTCTTGATTAAAGACCAATTAGTGCAGAAAGAAGAAATGGTCGTAGCTGAAGTTTCAAATTCGGCGTAACTCTGAGCTGTTATTTCTTGCAGCGCAAGTGGTCTTTCTCCATTAATTCTGCTCTTTTCTCAACGTCCAAGAACAATTGCAGCGTATAACGACCTTCCCGGGCATTGCTGACGTTGCAAAGCCTTACGTTATGATCCTCCCTTTGTTAGCACGTCTCTTGCTCGAATGTTTACTTATGTTGGGCGACTACGCGCCTGAGAGGTACACAGCCTCGTATGCGCTTCTAGAAATGGAGTGAAAGCCCCGAGCTTTCACCATCGTATATACCCTTCTCCCTGACCTTCTCAACTATCACTTGGAGATGACTGTAATGTTGTTGTGCGTCTTAATTGTTTATTGTAATCAGTGTTTATAACAAGGAAAAGAGAGATCGAATCTATAACTTATCGGATTCACTCAGCAGAGTTCTTTTTTGCTGTAGGTTTATCAGCGTTTACTATTCCATCGTTTATTCGAAATTTCTAACACGTCAAAACCAAGAAAGGTTAATGACACCTAGTTTATTTAGTAGTGAAAGATAAATCTAATAATTGAAATTCAAAAATTAAGATCCGTAAATCATGTTGAAATTATGTAATGTTTATTTATTGTTTGATCGTGATCTATGGATATCGTGATTGTTTTATACACATACAAAGATATATTCGGTTGCTTAAAAAAGTAATTTTCAAAAAATTCGCAAAGCAACTTTCATTAACGAAATTATATAACGTTATGGGGAAAGATGCATTATACGTGACAGTTAAATCACTAAGTTTTACTATTACTGTATCAGGTAATGCCAAGATATTAATTACTGTTTGACGGGTGGAAGCACGGCCAACACCAATCAGGTAATTACAAAATATTAATTAATTTTTGACGGGTGAGAGCACGGTCAACAGCAATAAGATAACTGCTGAATAAAAGCTAAGACTTGATCAAAAGGACAAACCTAAAGCTTTCTATGAACATAAGAATAGTTGAAAATAGCTCATCAAGATCAATTTACATTCAAAGTGCAGCGGCTTTCATAGCAAAGAATCGACATGCGTTGTTCCAATAAACCTTTGACTAGAAAATTTGCCTTCAACACGTTCATATCGAGTATGTATGTCAGTAAGTCAGTATGACGATACTGACTTTAAAATCGCTATTTATATGGCAATTACAATATACATATTTTTACATTTTACATATTCTGCAAGGTTATGTAATTATGGAAATGTATTCGTATAGAAACTCCAAAAATTATTAACTTATATATACTTAATATTTAGAATTTCGACATTTTTATACAGAGCCGAACGAAAGTTCGTTACAAGCATTTGATCATATCGGGAGCGCTCACCAAATTATTTTATGGCGATATTATTTGAATTTAGTGTTCGACTCTGTAACTCTATTGCAACTTCAATTTAAAATTGATAACATACATGGTAGAGTAAGAAAACATGACCCTTATTGCAAAATTTGTGAGTTGTTTTAACCAGGAGTGACAATCCATAGAAAGATCGCGGTAAAAAATATAATTAAAAATGAATTATTGGAGACTTCAGATGTAGTGCAACCGCAAATATGTGTTTCAAATTTATTGGCCTTTATCAGTACGGCATAGCTAAGAAAGTTTCTGTTGACTCTATAATATGTGTAGCAAACATTTTTATCCTAAATAATCCCAATTGCTCGAAAAATTCTATCCATATCCACAGTATCTATCAATAGTTATTTGGCATTGCATCCTGTATCGTGAAAATGCCCTATAATTTACAGTCGGTAAATTATATACAGTTATAGTGGATGTATCGTTAACGCTAAACAACCAACATTAAAGTTTTAAATGAAATACTCTGTATATTATCACATATTTGAATTAAATTTGTAATTTGAATATAACTTTGTATAAGACAGTATTTGTCTCGGTCTATTCGTTTTTAAAATATTTGCATTTAGTCGATGACTTTGACAAGTGACAGATTTCGTCGAAACGTCAATAGTTCAATAAATAAAGATTGTGAAATTGCAATATTTTATATAGCACTAGCGGCATCTCTAATAATAACATCAAGCGCATTTAAAATTCCATACGTAACAAAACATGTTTAATAAAAATTTTCCTTTTTGAAACAATTGAAATACAGAAAACTTTTTTAATGAAAGTGATACATTTTTATATATTAGTCGAAAGCAAAATACAAAATAATAAATCAAATTTCTAGTACTATTCGAAAATTAATAAAATAAAATCACAAAAAAATGAAAAGATAAAAATCAATATGTAAATAAATCTTTTTGAACTTACTCAACATTCCATAGATTCTTGATAAATCTTTATAGTACACTAACGGCAATCTATCTGGACCAAGATACATATATACTATACGAAGTGTTGTTGTGTTAAATGATAATGTAATTTTTTTATAGTTACGATATAAATCATTTTATCTAACGAACACACAAATAAACGTAATAATAATACCCAGAAACACATAACGTTTATCTGTTGTTAATTACCGTCAATAAAGCATTGAAAGAAACAAACAACTACTGGTGAATCGTAGCGTAATTGCAATATCAAGAAATTTTCATAGAAAAGTAAAAATAAATATTATAAAATTACGATTAATGAATTTTACATTTTCATTCACATGATAATATACAATGAGCGCGAAAAGTATAAAAGTAATATGCAACAAAAAGAGGACTATTTTATATGCGAACTTTAACTAAATGATTGGGATTTAATAATAATATATTGAGATCGATGTATTTATTTGTTTTAATTGATAAACCGAAATTTTTTTTCAGTGTACTTTTTTAAACTATGTCGGTAATATACTGAATATAAAGTATAAATATCAAGTATGTACTAAAAATTTCAAATATTTTGCTTATTGTAGTATTTCCATATTATTAGCTTTTATATAATTAGAAAATGTATGAGAAACATATTTTTGTAATACATTAGAAAGTATCCATTAAATTCAATTTAAATTAACATTCACTATATGATTTGCACGATTCCTTTTATTGTGATATAAAAAAGAAATGCAGAAATAATATAAATAACGGTTATAAAACTAAAATGTGATTCTTAAATTATCTCTAAGCATTGTATACCATCAAAAACTATTAAATTGTAGCTGGTTAATTTATTCAGTCTTTAATTGAGAATAATTTAAGTAATGATTAGTACAAACTAGAAAAATATTTAAGTATTTACGTTGTAACAGTCAATTATCAAAGTTATTTCCAATCGTGCTTAGTTTATGTTGAATGTGTTAATGCTTGTATTGGTTACGTTTTAAAATTTATTTTGCCGCGCCATCTGAATTGGGTATATCAAACTACCGATATAATTTAATTTAAATGTCCCTTTCGTACTTTTCGATTGTAACCTTCGCTAAATTAACGTTGTACTTAGGTAATTAAGTTGATCGTTTTAGATTCTGTTCCCTTTCTTGTTCCAATTGTATACTTTGAATTCATGCATTCGTTTAATTCGAATTATTTTTATTTTGCAACGTCATGCTCATTGATCAGGATATCATCGTTGTTTGTTTTGGGGATACCCTTTCGTCTCTTTTGATTGATAACCGTCATAGTGAATACGCGAGAAATGTCATTTCCCAAGTTAAGCTCTGCCAAATTAGAGTATTAGAGTTTGGCTTGTACATTCAAGGATGAAAATGTACTGCTTAATTTTTTTTTATGTTTTAATTAAGAAATTGATAGTTTATGGTTATTGTTTCATTTGAAACATACCTACTGCGCTGACGCAATTTACAAACACAGTAAAGTATCTGATTTTGGCTAAGTGCTTCATCGTTTAGGGAGATAACTCAATCTCACAAAGCAAAAAGGAAATAAAACAGCAATATATTGAGTATTGCAGGGTTTCTACGGTACGGTAACAAGAACACAGCTAATATTTGCCTCATTTATATACAGATGCACTACTTGAATCATTACTTGTTTCTGAAGTATTGCTAATATTTTTTGCGTGGCACGCTATATGTTTTACATTATTTTTTTTGTTATATACACATGTTAATTGACATAAAAATATGCATTTTATATAATTGTTATGCTTTATTAATATTTACTATTTACTTTTACGAAAAACTATTACACGCGAATTCTATATATACTTATATACCATTGTACATACGTACATATGCTATACGTCAGAGATTATGTCGGCAGACCACTAAATAGTTAATTAGCTGGGAAAGTAAATAAATATTACGAAATTATGTATATAACATTGCGAGCAATTGTTTATCTGTATTATCTATTTTTTTAGACGTAATAACACTAATACCGCATTATTTTCAATGTTATTTATTTGTATACACAAAGAAAGACATATGGTTCAATATTGCTAACATTTATAAAGTGTATCGATTACTAATGATAGTATTTACTACAATTAATTCTTTTGCATCTATCATATATGAATTGCATTATTTTATTTTGCAGTACAACATAAGAAAAAGAAACATCTTCTATTATATTTTGTATTTTTGTGCCATTTATAATTCAAGCCTTCCATGTTAATAAAATTATAAAAAGTATACACAATCAAAAAGTATTACAGAAAAATAGCACATTAAAGTGTGTATATTATACACTGATAAAAAGAAGGTTACCAAACACGCTAGTAGAAGTGAGAAATGTATCATTTGAGTATCATATAACCAACCACACTTTGTAAAGACGATCACACTATTTGAAGAGCAACAGAAAAGTTCAAAACGACCTTAAGTTAAAATATAGTCTTTTAGGAAACCAGGGCAAGAAGTAACACACAAAAAGCAAATACATTCGCTGAACATCTTGTTCAACTTTTCACGCCACACGGTTAGCACGCTCATGATGAGGCGCATATCCCAAATTTCTTAGATGCACCATGTCAGATGTCAATTGGAATTAGAGCATTCACACCCAGAGATGTAACAGAAAAACTACGAACTAGTTTTCTTGGCATCATCTTCCTACCAATCTCTTAACCAACTTTTTCTGCAGAATAGTATCGTTTTGTACGTAATCCTGAACATAGATATGCTTCCTCAAGTGACTGCAGTAGACCATCTACCATAGGGATGAAAGTAACCCATTCCTCAATATATAAAATTTTCGATAAAGGAGAACTCTTCTCCATAATGCATTTTCAAACTATCTTCCCATATCTTAGCCGACCTCTTTTTCTAAGATTTTTGAAAAAGCCATGGCAGTAAAGTTAATAAAATTTCTATAGAAAAATAACACGCTTAACGATAATCAGCTTGGAGCAGGTATGGATGAAGGAAAAACTGAAGAAAATGTTTTGAACTGGTTTAATAGCTACCTTATAGGAAGAAAACACTATGTAGAAATTGAGGGGACTTGCTCTGGCAGGCTGGATTTGGGACGTGGTGTGTCACAAGAAAGCATCCTTGATTCATTGCCCTACATAATATATGTCAATGACATGGATTTGGATAGGACTGTTTTGCTTGCAGATGACACATCTATAATCTTAGGCTGCTCAAATGGGACAGATGCTGTGCAGTGCCCAGAAAATAGTTTAGTCGCGGTAAGTGAGTACTTGTCTCAAAATGACTAAGTTGTGAACAGTAAAAAATCCACATATATAGACTTCAGAATAGGAATCTGATAGAGACACATCGAATTTAACTAGATGTAACGGTCATAGTACTGCAAAGGTTGATAGTCTAAGTTTCTAGTGGTTATTGACAGCATTTACAAAAACATATCTTCATTTTCTCACGTCCTCAGAAAACTTAGATCTGAAGTGAGTCCAGACATTCTCCTGTCATATTACTTTGGGCAGGTTCATCGTCTAACCTAGAGTATTTAAAGCGCAAAAACGTGATATACGTGTTATTAATGGGGTGGGTTGGGTTGGATTGTGGGTACTGTAATAAGTTGCAGATCAAAATTTGCTTCGATAAAGGTGTTGCCGCTACCATGTGTTTCCATCATGTAAATATTATAATAAGCGAAAGATAATCTTAATGTTTTGCTTCATTTAAATAATTAACATTGATACAAAACGCGAAATGCATGATTGTTAGAAATACCAAAGCATAATACATATTTACTACTTATTAAGGGCACAACATGTTACCAGGTAACGAAAAAAAATGTGTGCAAAAAGAACTTTAAACGTACAATAAAAGAGTTATTGTTGAGGAAGTGTTACTACTTCGTTAGAAGAGTTTTTGTTAGTTCATATCCAAGTAGTGTATGTTTTGCTTATATATTGTACCGTTATTCCCCGTTGGAAATGTTAAATATTCTCTTTGCACAGTACTGTGGCTTTTTATTTATTATTTGCAACTTAAAAAAATGGTTTACTTTTGTAAAATTTCCATTAAATTATAAATGCTGTTCTTATATAGATTATTAGAACACATTTATAATTAACTTCTTTAATACACCGGCTTTTAATTCAACAATCAAAATTAATTATTCTCAGTAAAATTTAAAATTCCTAACAATGAGCATGAATAAACATAATACTTATTAATCTCAAGTTTGGGTTCCTAATTATATAAAAAGTTACTTTAATATTTCTTTTAATATTAAATTTAATTCATATGTAAAACGTTCTTTTACATGATATGTTTTTATGCAATGTAAATCGCATTTAGAAAAATATGTACCGATTCATCCAGGTTATGTCAAATTTAAAATAAACATAGTTTTATATATGTTCAATATGTATTGATGAATCGTTAAAATAAGACTATAAGTTTAGTGAAAATACGTAGGTAAGTAATATTTTAAATGTTTTATATCATATAAAATACAACATAAACTCAAATTCTCAAATTAATGAAAGTAAAATAATTCTACTACTCGATATCAATCAATTATCAAATTTATAATTGTAATGTGCTTGTAAAATAATGTCATCGATATATTTTAAATATAGTAAGATAAATTTTAATTATTGTTGGAATTGTAAACTATAATTTTATGTTAATAAAAGTATCAAATGATGCATATAAAATAGAATAATCTAACAAAATAACCTCAATTCTATTAATATATTCTCTATCTCTTCCTTTTTCACACTAACTTGTTATTTCCAAAATCAATAATATAATCTTTTTTTTTCGGTATCTAAGGTTCTCTCACTAATGTTACTGAACATATGTGATTTAATGTTCCCATAAATTATTCATGCAGTAAGATAAGTTGCCTATCTGTATTATATTTAATTTTGATTACTTTGACTTTAAGATGTATAATATTTTGTTGAATTTTCTACTCTTTCACTAAGTTTGAGACTACAATATGTCTTCATTTAGTAATTATCTTTTACGTATCTATACTATTTATATAAGTTATTCCATTTTATATATAGATGAATAATATTTTTACCGCAATACTATATACAATCAAGTTTGAGAAATGTTAGATTAGACTTTAAATGTGATGCATTTTAAACATTACAATATATATATATATATATATATATATATATATATATTGTGCTAAAGTGAATATACAAGCTATTATAAGTAACTCCACAATTAGCAAATCAATAATAAATTGTTGAAATGTAAAAATTATATGTTCTATAATTTTATCTCAGGGTAAGAATTTTATCATTTAGTACTATTATAATAATATTAAAATGCCTCGTGCTATTTCAGTACTCTTTTATAATATTTACTATATATATTTTTAAACACATAGAACATGAGACTCAATATTTGAATTATTTGAATTTAATACCTGCTTGATGCTCTTAAACCGGTCCTGTATACTTCAGTAGTTATCTCCTAGTCATATGATTACATTAGTATTTTAAGGTTTATGAAATTGGTACTACTAGTTCAACTGTAATATCGATCTAACTAAATCTACTACTTTCTATAAACTTTACGTATACTATTTTTTTTAAAACTGCTAAGATTTCATGAAATAAACAACTTTAATACATCTTTAATATCTCAATGAGTAAGTATATCGCCATCTATTCAACCTATACTCAAATTAATTATGTTCTTTATTATTTTTCCTTTAAGGAATGTGTCCATTCAAACATATACATAACCTCGACGATCATAAGAAGAAGAAACACCAAATAAATCAATTCATGTATTGGATTCTTTTAAAAAAACATACATATTTCCGAGACGATGTCATAAATCATTACATAAATCTCTATAAACTTGTCCAACTATGTATTAATGATTATTAAAGATGAGTTTTCTATAATACTAACAATGTAAGTATAAAAAAAATGACAGTGATTGTTAATTTGTTCTATAAAATACTGGTTTTATAATATGAGTTAAATTGTTACTAAATAGGTATTTTTATGACTTCATATGATAAAATAATAAATTTTTATAGTTACTTGATGTTAATTCAGATTAAATTAAGGTTTCAAATTTATTTCTTCTTAGTTTCCCATAAATAATTAACGTAAAAAAAATATATATATACGACCTTTTCCAGCTTGAATTATTATATTCTTCCTAATGTTATTACTGACACTTTGTAGTTACCCTGGACTCAAAAGAAAGATCTATCGATGTTCTGGAAAGACACTTTTCAACAAAGGAACTAGAACTTGCTTGGATATTTCCCGATAACTTGAAATAGGCCTTCAACTTAGATGTCTCTTCACGGATATATTGGTGTAGTACTTCTGGTGCTCTGATTGGAATAATACGTCAAATACTCCTGGTGTTTTGCAAGATGTTTACGTCAAGTGCTCCTAGTGTTCTGAAAGATGTAAACGTCAAGTGCTCCTAGTGTTCTGGAAAGAAATATACTTCTAATGCCCTTGGAATTTTCTAAGGTCCTTGGTATTGTGAAGAATGTATACGCCCAGTACTTCTGATGGCTCAATGTATACGTCTAATACCCCTGGAATTGTCTAATATCCGTCTACTGCTCATGGAGGATCTACACGTTTTATTCTTCTAGTACTCCTTCAAATTTGAGTTGGCAATTTAATATCTTCATATAATTTAATTAATTTGAGTAAGTATTATTTTCTTTACACCTCGTAAATAATTTATATAATTTTCTATATTCTTTTAACACTGTTTATCTTCTGCTAAGTTAGTATAACATATATTCAATAATAATTTACTCCAATATTGCTTCTATTTGATACACTTTTGCTGAATTAAACTTTATCTCGAAAATTGCGACTATCTTCCGCAAAAATCGAAAAAATTCTCTTTATTTATTTAAAATTACCTTAGTGATCATTCCAATTCTTTTTCAACCAATAAATTAATCACACATTAAAACCAAGCTCAATATAAATTATAGAAATGTAATAAATTTTAAAATACCTTTCACAAGTCAATATTTCACTCATAATAAATTATTCCTCGAATTTAGTAAAGTTATCATGCTTCAATTACCAATTTAAGCTTTACTTCTTTATAGTAACAATTATCTGTCACATTGACAATTAACTGACACTTCCGATATACAATTTACGGCGGTATTTTTTTATCAATTCTTTGTTGATTGTTTTCGTATTCTAAAAATCTTTTATCCTTTCCTCATCATTAATAACACTTGAACAAGTTTTTTCACAATGCTAAATTACATTTCAAATTTACAATACTTATATAAAATCTTTCTTTACAGATTTTTGATACATATGCATGGAAGAACAACTCCAATTGTTATAAATACTATTTCACCATGTAACTATAAAAATCTCCTTTAACTCAATAAACAAAATTCTTTCAAGATTACAACCAGTTCATTTATATTCGCAAATTTAACTATTTCTGTCATAATTAAAGAAAAACCGAATCTTGGATAAAACTCATCCTTAATAATTTTAAATAGGCAACTCCTATTTCATTATAATGTAACCTTAATAATTTAAAATAGGCAACTCTACCTACATCAATATATATATATATATATATATATATATATATATATATATATATATATATATATATACATATAAACATTTATTTATTTTAATTCTTATTCTTTTAATTGTGCAATTTGCGTCGATATTATTTGTGTGGTGTTACTGAATGTCCGTATTTGATAAATCAATACCATTTGATGGATACTACATGGATAATAGCGATGGTTCTATAGTTAATTGTCACATTTTATACATTTCATTTTTTTGCTTTACATCTTGTTAGTCATTGAAACCTTATAGATGACAGCTTGCTGTCAAACACCATTTTATGGTGCCTCTACACCAAGATTCATTTCAGTATATTTCTTGGTTATTCGGCAAGGAATTTTATAATTGCATGATTATTTTATTTGTTAACCTTGTAATATTTGAAATTGTTTCTTAGTACTAGCAGCTGAAGAGACATATTCCATAATACAATGTAGTAGAGAAGACAAATGAAGTATCTGTCAATTTATAAAACAAAAAATTATGAGAAGTCTCTATATTTAATATGAATAACTTGTATTAAAGTAAAGAGAGTTTTTTCTTCACCTAACCTGCTACAAGAATTTACAGTGCTTAAATTAAGATATTTACGGACTTACTTTTCTTAAATAAAGTAAAGAATATTTATTCAAAAAAAAGGAATTACTTATAGTCGGGACGCGATAGCTAGCGTTGCACGTCATCAATGAAGTATACATGATGTCATATCTATATTAGCCCATTTGGAAACATTTTAAATGCAATATGTATTAAAAAGTCGTTAGTTTATTTGTTTTACATATAGTAGCACTACTTGGTTGTAATTTATTACATTTTTGATAAAACAACACATGTTTCGAGTTGATTATGATTTTACAGTTTGTGAATATTTTTAACGGGGTGAATACAAGTATGCGAAGTAGCCGATGTCAATTCATCAGTCATTGTCAATCTTGTTATTGTGTCACCTAACCTGTATGTTTTCTTCCCTGTTGTATTTTGTGTTTTTTTGCCCCCGTTTATTTGTCTGATATTTAAAAACAGTTTTTTTGAAAAGTAAAGGTGCGTATTATTATAATTATCGCATTGCCTAAAGCCTTTTTTTAAGCAATCGTAACAATTAATTGCTTCACTAATAACCTTTTTTGAGAGGGAACGCGATGAAGGAGGTCCTTTCATACCAGTTAACGCTGTTCAAGAGGTACGACATGTGTTTGGCAATAACTATAATGCAAAAATTACATATTTCCTTAATATTTCAGAGAGTTGCTGCAGCATTAAATATACATGTGTGTACAGTTTCAAAAATATCGCAGTGCATGAAGACAAATCAACCTCTCACCAGTCCAGTGAAGACAAGGAAGAAAGCAAAACCTATCCGCGATCTAGAACCTGACACAGAAACATCGATACGTGATGTCATTTATGAAATGTATCGTACTAGTAAGCATATATGAATAGATATACAAGTACTACTTGAACGGTTATAAATATGATATATTTTCAGAACAGCATATTACTCGGAGATCTTTGTTACAACTCCTAAAGGAACGAAATATTTTTAATCGAAGCTTAACATCACTGCGTTTAGTTCTAAGAAATATCATCAAGCACAAGAAATCCTGATTACCATGGTGAAATGAATGAAGGTAACTTTTTAACCTGGTTTGAAAACCAATTACTAAAAAATTTGGAGCACCCATCCATGATAGTAATGGATAATGCAAGCTATTATCCTACTGTGGTGAATAAATCACCAAGTTCTAGTTGGAAGAAGGGTGATATACAAGCATGGCTACATGACCAAGGTATTACCTTTGAAGACAATTTATTGAAACCACAATTACTACATATAGCTTTAATAGAAAGGTTTATGCTGCTGATAAACTTGCCGAGGAGTATGGGCATAAAGTGTTACGTTTACCACCCTATCACTGTGTGTTTAACCCAATTGAACATATATGGGGAATTGCAAAGACATATTACAATAGGCACATTGGAAGAGATGGGGGAGGTGTCGCAAACTGTATCAAAATGTGGGAAGAAGCACTTTCTACAATCACTACAGAAACTTGCAGCAATACAATTAAACATACAGAAAAGGAAATACAAATATGGTGGGACAGAGAAGTGAGCTTTGATAAGGATGAACAACAGCAATTCATAATGATCTTAAATGACGATTCTGATACAGATGAATGAGATGATGATGACGATGACGATGTAGACTGTGAAATGTAAAACAAAATCACAAGTAAAACATTTTTCTTAATACAATTTATAAATTTTTATCTAATGTATACACCTTTATTAGTAATGAACACATTTAAATTCATTCTGTAACATCATAAATGTATCCAGTTAAGTTTATTATAAACTTTATGGCAAAAATTATACGAGTTTTTATTGTAGTATTTACATCAGTATTTTTAACTTGAAAGCAGATTTTGTGTAGCATGTATGTCAAAAGCTAAGCTACAAGAAATTTATAGTAACAAACTAATAAAGTTTCTTAATCTAAATAACTGACAAATTTGGTCATAGATGAGCTTTTTCATTCAACCGAGCTTAAATGGCGATTTTAACATTCCTTAACATATTCGCACTGTTGTTTCAGCAATAAATAATATAATCACTGAATATTTTTAATCCTTTGTAGGTAAATAATAAATTCAAGTACACCATAGATCGTAAAATGTAAAACACTAATTGACATAGGTGTAAATAATATTTTGCGCTTAATTACCAATATTTTCAGAATACATTTGACATTATCATATAATGTAGATGACGTTAAATTACTTATTTAAATGTCCAAAGGATTGCGATTTTCATACAAAATTGTACTTTATTAGTCTGCATAAGATTGATAACATTTATAGGTTATGGATTTCGCTGTTCGCTTCTACTTCTAACCTTACATTTGACATAATACATATGATCAATTTGCGGTTGTCAATTATAAATCGATCGATACGGCAATATTGTCCTGCTGAGACGTCAATGTTGGTTAATGACGCACTTCGCTAGCTATCGCGTCCCGACTATACATGTCAAATTTCTCAAGAAAGAAGGGTTTTCAAAAACGAATAAGAATTCTTAGATATTTTGGATAATTTCTTACCTTTTAAGAAACTAAATAACTAAAATTATGAAAAAACTTAGTTGCTTTTATAGGCAACTAAAAGTATTTTACTATTATTTTATTTAGTATCGTCCGATTTATCGAATTTATTCCTTAGATTTTCCTGGCACTCTGTAATTAATAGCGTAACTATGAATATTCCCTTTAATAGAAATAATACGAAAGATATTTTTCGTCTCTGCGTGACCTTTTCGTGCAAAAATTCAGGTGAAATCCCGCCAGCGCACTTTATTTATGCATAATCTCCTCCGTAATTCTAGAGATCCCACTTTTGATGTTTTAGTTTATGAGCGCGCCACCTGGCGGTCTAACATGTGACAGATAAATGACTTCCTAAAATCCCAGAAAGGAAACTCAGATTAAGGGCTTAGTGGACGTGTCGCGGGCGAAACGGCTGGAATCAAGCACTGCGTCCCGGAGCCCAGGACGTTGTACGCCGTAACTATGAGGACAGGAAAATTCTGATGGGAGATCAGGTGCAGGGTTGACACCAGAACGTGATGTTATTAGTGTTTTGAAAACCGAATAAGGGTGTCCCTGCATTTTTATAGAATAAAAAGCAGACGGGAAAAAATTGAGAAAAAATATAAGATATTGTTTGTTTTATATTATTTTTAGGGCCGTTGTATGCACAATATAATACATGTGGATGAAGAAAAACAAATCACAATGAGATTTCAATCTATTAGAACTAACATTCGATGATAATAGGTTTGTATAAAAACAACTATTTTAACATTTTTAATAATATACGGTGTCGGTGTCGGCATATTCAAATTTAATGTAAATTACGGGTATTCATAAGAATTTCGGTAGTGGAAAACTCTGTAGTGAGTATATATGAATATCATCATAGAAATTTGAAATAATCTTTACATATATAATCATTGGTGCGTTTGTATCTTATTCAATAACTTTTTAATGGGTTAATCAATCTTCTTGATATTCTCAGACCATATTTATATCGTCAACGTGCGTAAAATAGGCTATCAAAACATTCGATAGATGGCGCTGAAGTCAAGTTATTAACAAATTCTATATTTATGGACCAACATGCACAATATATTTTGGTTTAGTGACAAAAAAGAAAATCACAAAGACTGGGCCCGATAGGGGGCGGTATGGTCGAGCTATTAATAAATGTTATATTTTAAAACAGAAACGATTTATATGTACCTACACAACATGTTTTCGTGGTCAACAAGATTGTCAGAGGCCATTCTTCGGTCTCCATGCCTATCCTGCAATCTCACTAACGACCTCTTCTGTCCAGACTTTCTTATACAGGGATTTTAACCAAATCCAAGGCCAACTGTATCTCGCTATGAGCGATATAAGGAGGTCACATAACGAAATTTTTCTGATTCTAATAACCTCAAAATATCGATCCTTAAGTGGCGCCATCTATCCAAAGAATAATAAACTGCTTGGTAATCGCTGAGCATTTTTAAAATCACCTGCTAAAAATATGCAATATGATTGGATTATATCAAACCTACTGTTATTGACATTTGACTGATTTGATATTTATTTTGTCTGTTCCATATTCTTTTCGAATTAAATTATTCTAATACAACACATATTCAATCGTTTCAGTTAAGGTGTAATACAAATTTACTATATTTTGGAAGTTACGCCGAGTATATGGAAAATTCTTGGTAAATAGCTATAATTTTTTGCATTTTAGGTTACATTTATATCTTAATATTTGTAGGTGTAAAAATTCTAAGAGAAAAATTGCCGGGCTGAAGTGGAACAGCATTGTTAAACGTTATTTGGTCACTAATATTAACAATAAGGCTGAATATGTGAATTCTAAGGTATTTAAGGGCTGTTTTAGTACAATTTTTCAACATAAGTTTCAAGTGTGCCGTGGATAGCAGTCAAATGCATCAAGTAATAAATACTGTCAATTAGAATGTAAATGTTAATAAATACTGTCATTGTGACATTTGTGTATCGGTGTGACATTAGTTCAACGTTCTGATTCTTTCTGTGAGTTTAATTCATCATTAACATGGATAGCAATCAACTGACCGACATGTTGCAAGTATACTTTGAATGTAATCGAAATAGTACTGAAGCTGTGAGACTCTACAGTTATCGTTATCCGACAAGAGAGGCTCCAGACCGTCGTAAATTCGGAAGAATCGAACAGAATTTAAGAAAATACGGAGCCTTCAAAATGCCAAAAAGTAAGAGTCGACAGTTTAAGAAAAATACAGAATTGGATGTTCTTTTATGCGTGGAAGAAAGTCCATGGACTTCTACTCGGAGAATTGCAAATAAGGTCGGCGTATCGCACCAAACAACACAAGCGATACTCAAAAAGCACAAGTTCATACCATACATCTCTCAAAAAGTACAAGCACTATTGGAAAATGATCATGGTCGAAGAATGCAATTTTGCAACTTTTTCTTAAATGTTACACGAGATCGTAATTTTTATCGAAAAATTATTTGGTCGGACGAATGCAGTTTCAGTAATAATGGCATTTTTATCAGAAAGAACAATCGATGTTGGAGCCAAGAAAACCCAAGAATTATAATTGAGAATAATTTTCAGCAAAGATTCAGTTTAAATGTATGGTGCGGTCTTTGGGGTGATCGATTAATTGGACCATTTTTCATAGATGGCATCTTAAATCAAGCAAAATACCATCAACTATTGCGTGAAAACATTACAAACTTTTTAGATGATTTGCCAATTGCCGAGCTAAACAGAATGTACTTTTAGCAAGATGGCGCCCCTCCTCATAATGCCTTAATAAATGTTGAATGGCTAAATGCGACATTTGCTGAGAGGTGGATAGGGACCAATGGACCAATTCAATGGCCCGCTCGTTCGCCCGACCTTACGCCGCTGGATTTTTGGTTATGGGGCTATCTTCAAGATCAGGTTTATTTTACTAGTCCGGAAAATATAGACATTTTACGGCAAAGAATTCTGAATTCTTGCCGCGAAATACCTCCTAATTTTATAATCAACGCCACTAATGGAGTAATTAGAAGATGTCAACTATGTCTTCAACAAGTCGGCAGACAATTTTAACAATATTTGTAGATAAGTTTCGTATTTATTTGAATTTTTTTAAAATTTCCATTCCAATAAAATGATATTAACCACGGCACACTTGAAACTTATGTTGAAAAATTGACGTGTTATACATCATCAAAATCAGGAAAACATTCTTTATCCGAAACATTAATTAAAAATATACGTTGCCATTTAAAAAAAAAAAATTGACTATCGCATGTTCAAACTTTTTGTTCTTAATAATATTTCGATTACGCCAATTGATAGTATTTACTTAACCATTTTATTTGATATTTTGTTTTTTAAAATCGGATAGTAAATAACGGAGCTACGGCTTGGGGCGTTTTTTGTCAGCCACCCTGTATGCTGGTTTAATGACAAAAAAGAAAATCACAAAAACTGGGTCCGATAGGTGGCGGTATGGTCGAGGTATTAATAAATGTTATATTTATAAACAGAAATGATTTATATGTACCTACACAACATGTTTGCGTGATCAACAAGATTGTCAGAGGCCATTTTTCGGTCTCCATGCCTATCCTGCAATCTCACTAACGACCTCTTTGTCCAGACTTTCTAATACAGGAATTTTAACCAAAGCCAAGGCCAACTGTATCTCGCTATCGCCATGCGATATAAGGACGTCACATAACAAAATGTTTCTGATTCTAATAACCTCAAAATATCGGTTCTTAAGTGGCGCCATCTATCCGAAGCATAATAAACTGCTTGGTAATCGCTGAGCATTTTTAAAACCATGTGCTAAAAATATACAATATGATTGGATTATATCAAACCTACTGTTATTGACATTTGACTGATTTGACATTTATTTTGTCTGTTCCATATTCTTTTCGAATTAAATTATTCTAATACAACACATGTTCAATCGTTTCAGTTAAGGTGTAATACAAATTTACTATATTTTGGAAGTTACGTTGAGTATGTGGAAAATTCTTGGTAAATGGCTATAATTTTTTGCATTTTAGGTTAAATTTATATCTTAATATTTGTAGGTGTAAAAATTCTAAGGGAAAAATTGCCGGGCTTAAGTGTAACAGCGTTGCTAGACGTTATACGGTCACTAATATTAACAATACGTCTGAATATGTGAACTCTAAGGTATTTAAGGGCTGATTTAGTACAATTTTAAAGGACTGAATAAATTTATGAGGCAAGTATTGCGATGTAGAATAGTAAAGCTACAAAATCTTCCAATGCAGTTGAAATCGTTTCATTTTCAAAATCCAAGAAGTCATCTACAAAATCCGAAGAAAGAATTTACAATGCAATTGCAGAACTCCAATTAGTTTTACCTTTTGAAATGATAGCAAAAATTTGAAATGAAAGTAAAATTGTTTTTCTTGAAACTACCTAACAACTTAATGTTCAGCAACACTTAGTTAATTATATTTCGTTCTATTTTTATTATTTTAAATTTATTAATATTAATTATTTTAAAGTTAATGTTTAAAGTGTTATTTAAAAGTATATTTTATTAAAAATTGAGATATTATTCTGTTTGGGTTACTTATTCCATTACTAGATGGCGTTACCTAAGGATCAATATTTTGAGGTTACCAGAATCAAATTCATCAATGTAAACTGAAATTATGTGTTTGTCATGATTATATATTTCTAACTTGTATTTATTGTTTCAATTTTCAGGTTAGGTATAAACATACTTTTCATTTAGCAAATCGTCCTCTAGGATTGCTAAATACGTTGTTTTAATATATTGTATGGACCAGAGATGAAAGCGAATCTAATCTCTATCACGTGTTCCTTAAGAACCCGCCGAAAGCTTCTACATATTATTTTATATCGTAAATAATATCAATAAAGAATTTTTATAAATAAATCATTGATGTTACTATTACAAACCCTGAGTAGGTAAATTCAAGCACAACTATTTTTAGAAATGTGAAAAATTTATCTGCAAAGATAATTACATATATACACATCACTAATTATTATATTTACTGTTTATGTTTTCTGGGAGTATTGGGGAAATGTTTTCGTTGAATAATTTTCAGCTTTCTTTTCAAAAAAAAAAAAAAATAAATAAATAAAATTTGTTGTTCAAAAGCATTAATAATAAAGAGGTAAGATTAATTTAAAAAAAAATAATATACGAATTTATATTATTTAATACATTTTATTACCATACGTTATGCAATCCATCAAGTGTGCAATATTTTGATCATCTCTACATCCGACCAAGCTTCAATTTATTTGTCTACAATCTGTCATTTTACTCTCTCCGTATATACCAAGTGCTTGCGGGCAAGCTGCGGATGCATTTTACTGTGTGATAAAATGACGACACCGAGAGTTTTTATGAGAAAGCAATATACAAACTGTTCTATTGGTCGAGTGTAGTGAAGGTGACTGACTCGCGTTTAGGATATAGCAGCTATGTACTTGCGCATTTCATTTGAATTTTGTTAACGGTCGGGTCGATGTCTAGCGCCTAGCAAACACATTTTGAAATCGCGTTTTGTCCATCTAATTTAGACCAATTACGGGCCAAAATTATTGAATTTTCGAATCATGTTACCCCGGAAATGTTAACAAATATCCGTCTTCTCTAAAGCAGTACAGTAAATGACTTTATTCTTGGTTAAAGAATTTGTTATTAACAGTAACAGTAGCAATTTTCACCGACTAACGTAGTAACGATTTCTGAGGTGTCGACTTTAACGTAGCTCTAATGTTAGTAACAGAGGCTACCCTCTTATTCTCCCACTTATAGTCGACCAGCTTGTCTAGTATATTCATTCGCAGGTAGACCGCGTGCACACTGTATTTTACTCTAAGGTAAAATTAAACTACCTTTATTATGCGGCTTAAATTAATGAGTTTTAAGAATCAGTGAAGTGTTGGAAGTGTCGTTTTTCAAAAAGAAACTGTGTACCTTCTGTCGCTCATTCGTTCTTTAGAAGACCTTAATTTGTCTGTTTCTTTATATTTTTTAATTATCGGATATACGGTTAATTTTGTCAACCCTATAATACAAATTTATAATATATATTTATCGAAGTAATTCTGTTATATCTTACTTAGTGATTTGGAGATGTTTATTACCATTTCTGTTGTGCCCATTTTTTGGAATTTGTAACATTTTATACATATTTCAACGATGTTTTGGATGATGTTAGGTAAATGTCACAATGACTTACTTTGCTTAGGTGGCGAGACTAATGATTTGCTTTGTGTTGCACTTAAAAGTACATATGTTATTCAATAACACACGGTAGCAACTTTTTAGCGGCTGAAAGAAGAGCATGGCTATATGTGGGAAATGTAAACCAGTCTACAGCGGATAGCGACGTAAAACATTTCTTAACAAATAAATTTCCGAATGAAACAATTACCGTTGAAGAAATACCAAAACATGCGGAGAATCTTAGTAAAAACAAATCTTTCAAGGTAGGATTTAAATACGGTATTTTACCAGAGATTCAAAACCCAGAAATATGGCTAAAAAACATATCAGTAAAAAGATTTAGCTTTTTTCGAAAACCAGCTTCCTTTTCTGCACAGGGTTAGTTTATTAAATATAAATATACAGTCTATAACAAATAAAGCCAAACTCTTAAGGTTAGAATTACATAAGAACAACATTGACGTTGCCTGTGTAACTGAACACTGGCTAAAGCGCGAAATAGTCGACAAATGTTTAATTAATGGCTATAAAATAGCTAATGCTTTTTGTAGAATAAACTTTAAGCACGGGGGTGCATTAATACTGATCCGTGATGACATCAAATATGAAAGGAAAAATGACCTTAAAGAACTCTCGGTTGAACTGGACATAGAAATGGCTGCTGTGGATTTGATGTCATTAAATGCCATTGTGCTGTCTATTTATAGATCGCCGAGGGGGGGACTTGGGTATTTTCTTGAATAAACTTAATGACCTACTAGTCAAATTAGAGATGGAGATACCCACAAAACGCATATTTGTTGCGGGTGATTTTAATGTCGATTTCATGGACAAAACAATACAGAGAGATGCTTTATTGGATCTGCTTAAGTCACACAACTTATTTATTACGATGGTAGAACCATCTCGGGTGACACAGAACACAGCAACCTGTATAGACAATATCTTTTCCAACATAGGAAAAGACGAATATCAGACGAAAACACTAAATCTCCATATATCTGACCACCTTGCTCAGAAAATAACTTAAGGCGGCTGCACAATTGAACGGGAACGGGAACGAGAACGAGAACGGGAACGGGAAAAAAGTTAAATCATACGATGTAAATGTAGGCATGCACAATGCCGGGTAGCTTGTCGTTCTCGTTCTCGGAATTGCATTGTGCATGCCTACATTTACATCGTATGATTTAACTTTTTTCCCGTTCCCGTTCTCGTTCTCGTTCCCGTTCCCGTTCAATTGTGCAGCCGCCTTTATACGGATTATATGTCTGAAATAACGGAAAATAAACAAGAAGTAAAAAGTATAAGAATAATAAATGATAGGACCGTAAATAACTTTAAGCAAAGTCTCTCTGTATACCCATGGAACGATGTTTTTGCAAATAAATCCGCAGCTGATGCATCCAAGACGTTTTTTTATTATTTTCTGTGATCTTTACCATCAAGCATTTCCTGAAAAAGAAATAAAACAACGCAACCCAAACAAAAAATTTGCACCAGAAATTGAAAAAATGAGGAACACCTTAAATGCTTTAGCAACTATGGCTAATGTAACAAAAAACAATGCGGTACATCAGGAATATCATAAATACAAACAAACTTATAAGGCTGCCTTGAATGATAATATAAGGGAGAGCTATATGAGACAAATAAACAACTCTGAAAATAAACAAAAAACAATATGGAGGATAATCAACCAGGAAACAAAGCAAAAGTCAACAAAAACACATTCTATGACGGTAGACGCGGAAATATTAAATAATTATTGGACAACAGGAGTTTCCAGAAAGAATAAAATCGGCAAGGATATGAAAAGATCTTCAACATACCTGGAGAAGGCAAATGTGGCCTACAGTGGATCCTGTTACTTTGGACCAGTGACGGAAGAGGAAATTACAGTATTGGTTAATCAAATTAAACCAAAAGCTGCACTGGACTGCTATGGCGTGTCCACAAGGTTTTTGAAGAGTGTAATTGATAACATACTAGCACCAATTACAAAATTGATTAACAAATGCCTAATGGAAGGGATATTTCCTTCAGAATTAAAAATAGGTAGAGTGGTTCCTATCCACAAGAAAAGAGATATAGAAGACCCCCAAAATTATAGACCATTATCTGTATTGCCCGCTGTGTCGAAAATCTTCGAACATGTCGTGGCCACTAGACCTGTAGACTACCTCGACCAGAACGGAGTGCTTTATGATGCGCAACATGGATACAGGAAAAACAGATCAACTAGTACACTAAAATCAGATGAATCGTGTAAAACATCGTTTATAAGCAAAAGAATACTTACTATTCCATGTATATATGTATTAACAACAGCAAAATACGTACATGAAAACAAGCACAACCCAAAATATACAACAAGTTAAACGACATGGATGGTGGTCTGGAGAATGCTTCTCTACAAAAATATGTGCGAACTGTAAAGAACTTTCTATTTGACAATGCATTCTATTCCCTGGACGAGTTTCTGACTTGCTGTCTTTGAAAATTAATTAAAAGTATTTTATAATTTAAGTAGCTCTTTGAGTATAATTTGAAATTTTAAAATGTTTGTGTACATGTATTAATTATTTTACCTGTGATATGTCTGACGTGCGCCACATTAAAATAAGTTTCAATAAAAATTTGAAATTTTGGAAATAATTAAGAAACATCAATTATATTTTAAAAGTATTCTAAAAATTAGCTTATTGTTACCCTAATAACTAACATTAATAATGATGACATGAAAAATAATGACAAGCAAAAAAAAAACGAAATTCATCACAAATAAAATTATAGATACACATAACAGTTCGTAATTTTCCATCTGAAAGGAGCACTGAAATAATTGCCCGCCAAATCTAAACAATATGCATTAATTCCTAATGCGGTATTGATGACGGTTTGAGGCCCTTTTGGCAGCCAATTCATGCGTGTCACACAACATAGGGCATTCAATACATTGATGGCTCTTTCATATTGTACTGCGTAGTCGATCAATCAACTTTACGGTGGCCTCCTATGAACGAGTTACGTTCGAAAACGACGTGGATGACTATAATTCCAGAACGATGTTATAATAGGGTCGACGAATCGGAATAATTCGCTAATCTATCGCTTGGAGGGCGCTGTCATACAGTCTCTCTAATGTAGGGGGACGTGCATATCGACACTTGTTCAATTCTCAGGCTACAAAATATCGTTTCATAAATTCTTTTATACGATCACTTCCTATATTTTTTTAGCAGATATGTGTAGACACGCCTGCTTGAAATATTAGGGATGAACGCGCCTTACTCTTTTTTATTTTTCAATATGACATTTAAGCTAATTTACTCTTACTCTTGTTCGAAATACATTAATATAAACATCAATAAAAAATCTTCAGTAAAGTCTATACAATACTAATTTGTACAAAAATATACAACTAAAGATAATAATAATAATCTTTATTACCCTACAAGAACATCTATTTAGGGTAAAACACAAAATTGATTAATAATAATTAACAATAATTGACAATACGGTAAAATATTACAAAGCATTTGAATATATTATGCAAAAATGAAATTAATAAAAAACTAGATTGGAAGAAATCACAAAAAAAATAACAGTGTAATACAGAAAATAAAGAAATTAATTTCTCCAGAAAGGATTATAACTAGAGCGCGGACATGACCGGTTTAAAGTACGACGAAATTACAACGGAGCAAAGAAATAATGTAAACATCACACGCTTACTGAATAGCAGTAATTCATATGATGAATTGCAACATCTGTTTACGCCCGAGAAGTGCCCGAGAATGAGAGCAAAAAATGCCCATAAAATAAAGAATTTATGAGTAAAATCCTTTTCTCATCGGCGTAGATAGGAGCGTGAGGGGTTTTTAAAATTTATTATAATTACCTTATATTTCGCAAGAGAAATAAAATTTTCATTTATACTTACGTTAGTTTCGCTTTTTCATAGTTTTGACTGTTAATTACGTACTTCGTAATTTTTGTAATAGTCTGTTTAATACCGGTTTATTGAATCGACTTCTCCCAATTATCTAGACATAAGTGTGCACTGGATTTCGTTTAGTTTCAATAACATACGCATACATTTTTAGTTATCATTTATTTAGATCTAGAACGTTGTTTATGTTACTTTTTCTGATATGAAAATGAATTGTGAGTGATTCCGAAATTTATTACAAAGTCTGTAAAATATTATTAGAGAATGCCAAAATATCGCATGTTCGTCACTTAGCTTTGCTAAAACATACACAAAAATAGTTTTTATGCAGAGAATTTCGATAGTTTACAAAATTTCGTTACATGTTTAAATGACGATGCTCAAAGTATTTCTGAGTGCAAGGAACTAACACAAATCCCAAATTTAAAAAATCAGTTGTTATTCCTTCAGGAACACTTTGGAAATTTGCCTAAACTAATCACATATTTTGAAAATCGAAATCTCAAATTAAAAGATGGATTAACCACATTAGATGTGGGCTATTAATAATTTCAAAAGTATTTCAAGTGACTTCGGAGGCGGCCTTCGGCAAAAGTTAGACACAGTTTTTAATAGAAATCCAGATTTAATAACATTGCGGCAATTGTGTATGCTAAATATGCTGAAATAAAAGAATATTTCCAGTACGCACCTATAACCAGTTGCAATGTAGAAAGGACGTTTTCTATCTACAAGGATGTACTTAATTCAAAGAAAACAAGTCTTACAGAAGAAAAAATGAACAAATAATAAGGTATTTAGTATTTTATAGATCACCAGCCACTTGTTATCCAATTATATAAATAAAATTAAAACGTCTTAAAAAATACAACATTTCAATAGTGCGCCCATGGGCGATGAGTCATCAACCGTACGTGTCCGCGCCCTAATTATAACATAAACAGTGAGTATGCCTACACATATGATAGACAGGAGATTTTAATAGCAAATTTTTACAAGCTGTGGGTACGTAGAATGTATCAGCTGATCTAGCACCATACCTGTGCACTAAGAAATTGGCTTGATAAACATGAGCAGGTGAATCGATTTCATCCAATCGTCTACTTAAAGAAAAAACAGATCACAGCAAGACTTCTGATCTGCGAAATTCTAGAAATTGTGCTCTCAGAGACTGCATACTAGAAAGACAGAACGCTTGAACATTCAGAGAAGGTAAGAAAGGTAAGCAGGAACCTATGTATGCTTAAGTCATGTAAAATTTAACTTATTTGACTTAGCATTTCTGGGGAATTTCACAACTAGACTGGATAAAGCAATTTATCAAATTCTTTACGTAATTGATGTTCGTTTTAACTTTGACTTAAATATTTTTCTGGTTATGTTTTTATTCAGTGTTTTTGAGCATTTACTGTAGTTTAGTTTCATGTCATGGTTGTCCCATTTTATTATTTATTTCTTTATTTTTCTTTTGTAGAAATTATTGTTCCTTTTGTTTTAATTTGCATTTTAGTATATATTCCTTGTAAAACTTACAGTAGATATACTCGGGAAGATTCCTAATTAATAAAATTCCCTCATTATTGGCACATCAATATAATATTAAGGCCATTATGACAACCGAATATATTTTGTAACTATATTAAATTTCAATTAAAATGTTTGAATATTATGATTGACATGAATAACTATAGATTATTAATTGTAAATTCCAAATTATTACAAATTAAAATTCTGACATATTGAAACCAGGAAGCTGTAATATCCAGTTTTTCCTCCAAAACAATATGGATATTGTGGTCTTTGTAAATAGCCATAATTTTTTGCATGTTTGGGTTAAAGTTAGAAATATTTTAATATTTGCAGATGTGCAAAGAGAGTATTTTTTAATTTCCAATGGAAAAATTGGCCTGAAGTTAAGCAGCATTGGTAGACGTGAACATGATACTTACGCGATCAAACGGGATCGATATTTTCGATTTTTTGTAAATAAAAACTCTAAATTTATGAAGTTCAGTAACTTCTGTCAAACATTAAATTGGTCCGAATGAGCAGTCATAATATTGATAAATAATGGCAAAGAAATAAAAAATCCAGGTTTAAGTGATACTTTACTGAAATTATATACGTATTAGATATGTATTATTGTTACTACCAATTATTATATCGTTCTTTTCTATATGTATTTGTTCTATGCTGAAGGCACTAATATATAATAAAATATCTCCCATCCTTCTCTCTCTATGAGTATAAATTATCAGTTAAAATGTACTATAAGAATAACAATAACGAGTACTTTATATTATAAAAAATGGTGCTTGCTGCAAAAGAAAAATTGCACACAATAGCCACATTTACTTATGTCAACAATGACATTCAATTTGACAATTAGGTCTCTCAATAGATTTTTGAAGTTTATAGGAACGAATAAACATCAACAAAAGCATCATAGCAATGCTCGTGCAGTACAGGATATTGTAATAAAACTCTAAGCAGAAGCAAAAGAGGTGAAATCAAGCTTGAATAAATTGAACAATCCAACTAGTAGTAGTATCTAATACGTATGAAATTTTTTTGTTAAATTTACCACTCTTTCATTAAGTTGAGATTATAATTACGTTAAATTAGTATTTACCTATATTTTACATCTCTATACTATTAAAATTATAATTCCATTTACATAAATGAAGAATATTTTTAAGTCAATACTATTTAGTTAAATTTTAGTTATAGTCATTAAATTTGTGTGTAAAAGCCTACATGTTTTAAATCTCATTAGTATACGCAAAGTATATTTATTCTTTATTCTTAAAGAAAGCGCGTATTATCAAATGTATTTCAATAAAAATAGTTTAAATTATTGATGTAAAATTTAAATAAATTAAGAATAAGTAATCTTTAGCGGACTCGTTAAATCGTAATGATCTGTTTGTAGATTTAAATAAATCTCTTAAATTCCGTATCGTAAATCAGTGATTTCACGTTCAATCCCCAAGATCAATCGAGACAGGGCAATAGAGCATTAATATAAATAACAATTTAGCAAAAACTAGAGTACGAAATGTCAACAAATCGCAGAAGTTTCCTTAAAACAAACTGATCCGACATAATCTTCGATGTGCTATCAAGTTTTATACCGTAATTCCTAAGCATAATTTTAATGATCCCCATAATCCTAAGTATTACACTTATAAGCCCGATCTAAGAGGAATTAATGCCTAGCAAATTTCTCGTCACGCTTTCAAAACACATCCTCTCGTTTTAATAACTTTCCACGTAGCGTTCAATTTAGACGAATATGGAAAATAATTGTTATTTGGAAATTCGCCTTGTTTGTCAATTTTATTTATTCGTTTGCGATGAGAAGGTACAATAAAGGTAGTAATTTATTACATTTTAAAATTTCGTCACGACGTATTGATACGTCGTAAATTATAAATTTATGGCGGCATCATTAAAAATGATTCACCAATAAAAATGTAATCAGCACACATGCCCAAGAGTTAAAGTTAACTAAAAACATGAAGTTATCGCAAACATCATAAATTAGATATATATTTTTAGATAAACTTCAATGGTAAATATGCCGTTAGAAAATAAGAAATATATATGCAATATCAAAAATATGTATATAGAATATAGAGATAATGTATCGACGGACAACTGATAGAAGTAACAGATTATAATCTTTCTGTTATTAAATCAATTAAATGGATACTTACAATTAAGGTGTGGTAAAATTACACTAAACTTTTAAGGCTGGATGCACGCTGCACAAATAGACACGTTGCTATATAAAAAAAAAACTTTTTCGTTTGACTGTGTATAATAGGATTGTTTTCAAAATGGTTTTCCATGATTTTGACACCTATTTGTCTAACTAAAACAAGGCAAAATATATTCTATCGCATATCGAGAATAGGTCAAAGGAAAAAACGATTAGTATTACCAATAGGCAATATTGATATTCTATCATTAGGTAGTTGAAGAACCATTCCATCAATATATCGAAGGGAAAAAACGATTAGTATTACCAATAGGCAATATTGTTATTCTATCATTAGGTAGTTGAAGAACCATTCCATCAATATATCGAAGTGAAACATGTTTTGTATGAAAGTTTGGATTATATGTAAAAAACATTTTTTTAGTATTAGAAACATCAAATCAATATTTTAAATATATCCGTCTGCCTTGAAATAATGAGATTAACAATGTTATAAATAGGGGGCGGAAGTCCCAGGTTTAAACTACGACGGAGTTACAATGGAGCAAAGAAATAATGTAAACAACACACATTTACTGAATAGCTTTATTCATATGGTGAACTGCAACATCTGTTGTTTACTTGAAAAGTTATTGAAAACGACAACGAAAATGCCCATCAAAAAAGGAATTTATAAGTAAAATCCTTTCTTCATCGGCGTAGGTAGAAGCGCAATGGGTTTCTAGCATTTATTATATGTACCTTATCTTTCCCAAGAGAAATAAAGTTACTTATATGTATATACATATTCATACTTACATTATTTTCGTTTTCTCATTGTTTTGACTGTTAATTAAGTACTTCGTAATTTATGAAATAGTTCCTGTTTAATCCCAACATTCATTGAATCGACTTCTCCCAATTATCTAGACGTAAGTGTGCACTGGATTTCGTTTAGTTTCAATAACATACGCGTACATTTTTAGTTATCATTTATTTATATCTAGAACATTGTTTTTGTTACTATGATATGGAAGAACGTCGAGAAATACATCGTGAAACAATGGCGAGTTGGATTGAGGGTCATACTGATTGTATGTCCATTGTCAGTGGTTCCGATATTTATTGTAAAGTCTGTAAAATATCGTTTCAAAATGCCCAAAAAGTGCACGTACAATGTCACTTAGCATCGCCAAAGCATAAACAGACATTGGACCGTTGAAACTTGACAATTTTAACGAAGAACTCTGTGCAGCTTTAATGACGGCTAATATACCATTAAAAAAACTTGACAAACCCACGTTCAAAACATTTCTCCAAAAATATACTGGTCGAAATGTTCCTGATGAATCCACCTTACGCAAATATCATGTTTCTAAGTCCTTCACGAAAACAGTAGAATGCATTAGAAGACATTTTTCAAATAAGTACCTATGGATAAGTGCCGACGAAACTGTCGATATATTAGAAAGCTGTGTGGTAAATGTTGTAGCTGGTGTAATACATTCAACTATTTCATATAGCAGTTGATGCGGAAACAGTTGCTAAGACTATTGATGAGAATTTGCACAAATGCTTCATTCAGACGACAGGTGCAAGGAAAACATACTTTTGTTAGTGACAGTGTCGCATATATGTTAAAAACAGGCAGACCTTTAAAGGAAACATATCCTTGTATGCTGCATATTACTTGTGTAGCACATACTCTGCACAGAATCTGTGAATATATCAGAGACACCTATCCGGAAGTTGATAGACTTGTATCCGCTTTAAAAGAAGTTTTCAGAAAAGCACCACTGAGAGTAGCTCTTTACAAGTAAAAACGTCTATCTTTTTCACTGCCTCCTTCGCCAATAATAACTATATGGGGACATGGTTGGAAGTTACTACTTTTTATGCAGGGAATTTCTTTACATGTTTAAATGACGATGCTCGAAGTATTTCTGAGCACAAGAAACTAACACAAATCCCAAATTTAAAAAAATCAGTTGTTATTCCTTCAGGAACACTTTGGAAATGTCCCTAAATTAATCACATATTTTGAAAATCGAAATCTCAAATTAAAAGATGGATAAACCACATTAGATGTGGCTATTAATAATCTCAAAAGCATTCCAAGTGACTTCGGATGTGACCTTCGGCAAAAGTTAGACGCAGTTTTTAATAGAACTTCAGATTTAATAACATGGCGGCAATTGCGTATGGGGACTATGACACAAAATTTAACTGCTAAATACGCTGAAATAAAAGAATATTTCCAGTACGCACCTATAACCAGTTGCGATGTATAAAGGACGTTTTCTATCTACAAGGATGTACTTAATTCAAAGAATAAGTCTTACAGAAGAGAAAATCAACAAATAATAAGGTATTTTGTATTTTATAGATCACCAGCCACTTGTTATCCAATTATATAAATAAAATTAAAACCTCTTTAAAAATACAACATTTCAATAGTGCGCCCATGGGCGATGAGTTATCAACCGTTCGTATCCGCGCCCTAATTATTATGTTCAAATAATAGGCATATTATATATTTTTAAGGCAACGTGTGAGAAAAAAACGCAAATAGACTGGGAAACATAAAAGTGGATGCGAGAGAATGAAGAAAAAATTTCGCAGACTTCTTTTTATAGCAATGTAATTCAACAGATAAAAACCATATTAAGGTTCAGTTTCTGTCTTTGTCGAAAAAGCAACCATCCTTGTGCATCTGGCCGGGTGTCCTATACCTTTTTTGGCGTAAATTTACAAAACACCGAAATTTACTTGAGTTTAGGCTAATCGAAAGCTACGATATCAATATGCTGCACATAGACTCTTTTCACCTGAGTCTGACTAGTCTACGCAAATATGAAATTCCGAAGATCACTTGGGAGACAGTGTTCTTACAGTTCTTATAATATTTGGATTTTGTCTTGATATTTTGGATAATTTCGCGACGGTATCTTCTCGGATAACTATATTTTAAAAATGAAGCCCCCATGAAGTATTGTATGAAAATCTTACCACTTATTATTCGAATCAGTAATATGTATAGCTAAAAATAACGCTATTCATTGCTGTTATTGTTTATTATTATTTATCTAAATCCAAACTTGCTTTGAGGAACCTTGTATTTTTGGATGGCTACTGTTTCCAATATATGCCGCGATAAGCTGATACATATAAAATTTAATTAAACCTAACAATTGTCATAATTTACGTTGTGCAACATATTTGAGTTTCAAAATATTAATATACAGCAATAAAAGACAATAAAATATTATTGCGTTTATGGTACTTGAATTGATTTGTGTGAATTGATAACATTTTACGAGTTTGCCATCGTTCTATAAAAAGAAATATTTGAACAAACATGTACCGATGATCTCCAGTGTGACATACATATTTCTAATTTAATAAATTTATTATTTTATAGATAGCAAACGCCAGAAGAAAATGTGAAACGTCAAATTATAATTTGTTGATATTTGTGTATTAGCTAATTTGATCGTATTTTAATCATCATACCAACCCTCCAAATGAATGCCTAAGCTTTCCGAAGTTAATTATTTGCCTTCGACATTATCCATATATGTACATATATTGGCAACAGATTTTATTTTGGTGACGAATTTTCATGTTTGTACACAAAGAGACAAAATTAAGCCCAACTATAAATTATATTGTCGACTCGTGTAATTTATTTTCTCTATTCATGTCGATCAGAACGCTCTAGTAATTTTAACCCTTCCCTATCAGAATAACAGTTTAAGGGTAAATAAGTCACATCTGGCGATCTATGCGGACAATGCTGAATGTGTGGTATACTTAATGATTTTGATTTTGTGACTATATTGGTAAGAATGACATTGTTTCTCGTAGTTTGAATTAGATACAGGAACTATATGAAAAGATTTAGTACTAATTTTTCATGAAAACAAACAAAGACAAACAAACGATAACACAGGTGTGCGATGAAAAATTGATTTGAAAATTATTTTGCTTTTTATAGTTTTCTTGTATGTTGATTACTAAATAAAAATAATTTGTAAGTTCCATCATATAAAAACATACACGAATTTCGCAAAAAAGAGTTAAGAAAGACATATTGCAATAAAAAGACGTTTCTATATAAGTTGATATCCAAACATCATCCAACAAAAAAAAAACACCTGACAACTAGTAAACATCATCACGAACATATTGCTATAGCTGCAACAATGCTGATGAATGATAAAATTTATAATAGTCTATTTATAAGCTTGTTCCTTAACAGCACAAATTTCTTATTTATGTTCTCATGAGTTCTTGCAGTGATTTACTTCTTATGTTCTGGTACACCTCTTATTTAGTTTTGTTTGGGATAAGGTCAAAAATTAAACGAAATGTCTAAATCTCGTATAAAAATTATATTTAATTTATTTTTTAATGCCAATCGTAAATAACATTGCCATCGATTTATTTTTGTTTTACAAAATAAAGAGAAAAGGAATAAAAAACATTTATACTAATTTTTAGATTTATAATGCATGTGTAATACTTATTTATCTATAATAATAGTTGAAAGAATAATTATCTTGTTCCTTTAAATAAAGAAAAATTATTAATTCTTGATAATTTGTTTATTAATACGAAGCCGATTCTATTTCACCAAAAACATACATTTTCACATAGTGCCTTGGTAAACTAGAACCTTGCAACGTGAATACTCTGAAAACTGGCCTATACTAATTGCTAGCTGTAAACATTCTCACATTGTACCTCTAGCAGTTTAGCACCTGCCCATCAAAAAAAAACATCCCCGCTTATTCATATTTATATTATTTGAATTACTAAATTAAATGACTATATAATAATTAGGCTTCGGATAAATATGCATTAAAAAAGTACAAAATATGCATGCAAATATGCATCTAAAATATTAAAAATATGCATTTAAATATGCATTAAAAAATCGTTTATCAGATTTAAATAAAACATTTTTTAAAGGTTATATTGGTCTATTTACAATAAATTTACAGATTTTTACTATTACACTTCACTATAACATGATGTAATAAATGGCCAAATATACATTTACGCCTATTATCACCTAAAATATTTTTAAATTCTGAAAAACATCGTTCCACGTCACATGATACAATAGGAGCGAATTATAAATCCACTAAGTCAGTGAGATTCAAATTACTGGGAGCAACAGCAGTTTCCTCATTTTTTTTTTGCAAAACTACAATTTTTTAATTTACTTAACTTATCAAAAACATTTTCAACAATTTGTATGCTGTTTTCTAAAAGAAGTCCTTTGGTTTCCAATTTCAAAATAGCCTCGGAAATACAAGTAAAATTTAATATAATGAAAATCAAATCTTCGCGCAATCCTCTTTGTGTTAAAGCGTTTTGAGCACCCTCTTATGCTTTTCGCTTCTTCAAGATCGAAATCGTTCACAATACGGGCAATAAGCTCAAAATGTTGAGCGTAACAGCTTGCAGCTTCAATCCAGGTGCCCCATCTTGTAAGAATCGGGGACGGCGGAAGTGGAATCCCACCACCAGTAATTTCTTTGAACTTGGCAACGCGAGAAGGTGCTTTTAAAAACACTTTCTTGGTCGATGATATTAACAAATTTACATTTGTATAAACGGAACGCACTAATTCGGCCACTCGATGTATGCCATGCGCCACACAAGTAACGTGAGTCATTTCTGAATAAAGTATTTTCAAACCACTCATTGCTTTAAACATGTATGGAGCAGCATCCGTACACACAACGCGCACTTTTTCGTATCAAATGCCTGTTGGCCACAAAAAAGTTAGTGCATCATTGAAAAATGTGGCATTTGTTGTATGGTTCACTTTTTCCAACACTTTCATTGTTAACAGATACGATTTATTTCTTTCTTCTTCAACTCCCAAAATACCAAAAACAAAACTTGCTATGCTTTTTTGTTCTACATCCGTTGTTTCATTTAAAGATACTCAAATATTTTTATCTTTAGTTTTTTCCCGCAGCTTTTGTATTGTGGCGTTATATAATGGCAGAACATAGGTTTTTCGCAGTGTAGATTCGTCTGGAATATTTTGCTTGGTATGTTTTTCCAAAAAAGTTTTAAATGTTTCATTTTTTAATTTCGCCAACGGTATGTCCGCAGAAATTAGAGCTCCACACAATTCCTCGTTAAATGGTGAACGACTGGGACCAGGTTTTAATATAGCTGGTACTAAGATCTGCTGTTTACTTCCTAAGCTTCGGTTCTTCTTTTTTTGGTGCTTACTGGTTTGTAATTGCTGCGTCACTTGGCACTTTTTCGTTGCTATTACACTCACTTCACAGTATTTACAAAACAGCACATTTCCATCAGTTGTAAAATCGCTGAAGTCTTTGACAAATTGGTTTAAAATTGCGGTAACTGATCGTTTTTCTTTCGGCATTTTTATCACTGGGATGTTCGCTTCTCAAAATCAAACAACAAAGTTATGGAATATTCCACTCCTTGCGGGTTGGGTACCTGATAATCGGTCATAAAAGCTGTTTGGGATTTACCAAATATATTTTCGAATGACGATGACGGTTCTATTAGATTTGTTTATGTAATGTAATTCGAAAATAATAGGACTTCTATAAAAAGGCAGCCGGGCAGAAAAAGCATTCCTTCATTCGTTCAGAGTCGGTTATGTAAATACCAAATAAATACTCTTACATAAATCTGTCACATAAATATTCTTAGATAAATTGTACATAAATAGAATTTTGTGTTACTGTGATTCAATAATTATACTTTTAATGAATTTAGTTTATATATAGTTCGTTTGTTTCAAGAGTGTTCTTTAATTTCATTTTCAATTATATTTTTATTTGGTGTTTTGAATATAGACTTTTAAAAATAAATAGTGGTGAATTGTTTATTATTTTTCGGACCCATAAAAACCATTACATTATGTTTAAAAAAAATGTTAACTGGGAAATATGCAGATAAAACTGAAAATGACTAAAATATGCACTTCAACTCAAAAATGACTTAATTATGCATTAGAATATGCAGTTATGCAAATGCATATTTATCCGAAGCTTAATAATAATTAATGATGCCCAACGATTTACTAAAGGCAAATATTTTCACATAGTACCTTCAGCATGTTTAGCACCATTAACTATACCTAAATTGAATTATTTATCTTATAACTTACTTCATATCATCGTACATTTGATCAAATTCATTCTTATTGATGTCCTCCATTTTAAAAATTAAAATAATAAAAATGAAAATTAATTGAATGAATTTGTTTTAAAGGAAACTAAATAAAATAAAAATCTAATTCTTAATACTGATTCTCAAATCGTGAGATGATAAGTAGTGCATATAAACCCCTACTTTCACTTTCGCTATCTTAAACATTTTATTCTTTTCCAAAATTAACGTCTTTACTGCTTGAATTATAAAGTTCATCTTCCACAAGTCTGTTCTTGTTTTCGCCTTATATACTGAAACAAAAGCCTATCGAGAATTTGTACCGCCTCTGTTATCTAATTAAATTTTAGGTTGGCATTGATTTTCTTTTTCGTTTTCCTCAAGTCTCGTCATATTCGTACCAATACGCGCATATCGTCTTGACAGCTTACACACTAATGGCGACGACTCGAACTGTTTGTTATTATTGTTTTTCACCAACTTGTTATATCACATCTTCAGTAAGTACATTTTTCTTTTCTTTCTCTTCAGTATAGTCCTTCATTGTACTTGTATATGAATGCATTGCCTTTTTCATCGTTTGTTATATATTTCCTTTTTCCATTAACTAATGTTATTCTTTTTTTTCCTTTAGAAATTCTTCGATTTGGTAGTATGGGAAAGACGTTATAAACAACAGGATTTTTTCTTGCGGATTCTGTATTGCGAAGATTGGTTGCTTTCGTGACACTGTCGCCAATTTCTATCCATGGTCTCTCTTCAGGTAATACGTTGATTTGCAGAATGCTGTAAACAACATTAACACTGTATTTTTCTGTTGCAGGTTTTTAAACCCCACATAGCCATTTCCATTTTCTTTGAAGCCTTTGTGTTATGCATACAAGAACTAATAAGTGTATTTTTAATTTATACAGTTACTGTTTACATAAAACATTCTTATTTACGATCTGTCACTTCGCACTAGAAATGTTTTGATTTATATCCCTTTTGTGTACATAGATATTAAGTTAGAGGTATTTACTATATTCTAAGTATTATTATCAAAATCTTTCTAATGAATTGGTACCATTATGTATGTTTGAATTTAAATTCTTTGATTTAAATAATATTCTCGTCTCGATCACACCTGATATTACCATGCTCATATAACTTAATAGCATTTAAATGATTCACTCTCTTTATTGTCCCATCTTTTAACATAACTCTTTCTCTGTTATTCACTTTCAATACCGTTTTGTTTTTAAATAATGGTCCATTTCTTAAGATGTTTAAGGCTGTTCTAACGCGTTGTACGAAATTAGGTTCTGTATTTTTATATTCAAACCATATCTCGTGCTTGTCTTTTCTAAAAAATATAGAGTGCATTGATTTATTTCGTGTTTAATTTTATGCTTAATATTAGTACTTATTTAACTTAGTATATACCGTTATGTATATATTTTTGACAATAGCATTGCCTTTAAATGTTGGCAACCTATTTTACTTACTATTACATATTTCAACTAATGCTTAAAATCTTAAATATACAATTTTAAAAATAAAATTAGTGTTCTTTTTCAATAACTAAACTAGTTCTTAATATTATTATTTCAATGATAAGAAGATTACAGCAATATGTAATCAAAATAAGCTCTATATATAGATGAGTTTCAAATAAGTGAAGGGTTTGGTGCAAGATGGGAATATGTGAAGGTTTGATCAAAATTTATGTAGAAAAGTGTCGTCAAGATGCTAATAAAACGGTCTTCATTGTTACTGAGGATATTTTCAGCGTTGCTTATTAATGTTGATCAAGCATCTGTCTCTTAAAGATAAAACGAGCACATTTAAATAAACATAACAAAGAATTATGAGAAGAAAATTAAAAATACATGAGTATAAAATACAAATTTTTATAGTTTCAGTTGAATTATGAGGTTTGGTCTATAATTTATCAACATACAAGTTTGCCGTGTAGTGTATTTTCTTGCCCCGTTAAGACAGCTTCTTGATCGTATCGTAACTGAAGTCCAAATTTCTAGCAAGTGCATGCTGACGATAAGATCTTTGCTTATCAAGATAATAGTCTTGATTAATACAAACTGCTTTTGAGGATTGAGAAATATTAAGTGACATAACCCATTACCCATTTTTCTTCATTTCATAAATAATGAAAGTATAAGCAGTTTATCATTAACAGCACAATATTAATACTTGAAGTATCCTATACTATATGAATAAAGCTTAACATTAACGTTTCGAAATATACATTAATTAATGTCTTCGTCAGAATACATATATAAATACAATCTGTAATGTATCAATTGATTCAATGGAGAATATATTAGGTAGGTACTACAATACATCACTTACTTATATTTAAAAGTCTTGATGTATTAAAAAGTGTAAACTTTTGTAATTAAAATAAACTTATTGGCATATTATATCAATAATAACTATAGACCGGACGCGATAGGTTGATGACTCATCGCCCACGGGCGCACTATTGAAATTTTGTATTTTCAAAAAGTGTTTAATTTTATTTATATAATTGAATAACAAGTTGGTGGTGATCTATAAAATACAAAATACGTTATTATTTGCTCATTTTGTACGAGTAGTTCAAATCGAGTAAACTTTCCGTATTTTATTTATCTTACGAAATATATATAAGTTTTATAAACCCCTCCCGCTTCTACCTACGCCGATGAAGTAAGGAATTTAGCTGTAAAATCCACTTTTTTTGCTGTCGTTTTCGCGACAACAATAGATGTTGCAGTTCATCATGTGAATAGTGCTATTCAGTAAGTGCGTGATCTTTACATTATTTCTTTGCTACGTTGTAATTTCAACCTCGTACGTCCGGTCTATAATAATAACATAACTAATTAAAAAAATTAAAAACCTATAATTTTTTGCAAAAATATTTTTATTGCAGGTATATAAAACCTGAAAACATGTTGAATTTTGAGAATTTATAAGATATATACTTCCTATATTAACGTGGAAATATTATATATGTTAAGTTTTGGATCAATTACGGTATAAAAAATAAAATTGCTTTATATGTTAATACTGTAAAATATTTGTGGACTCTTTATTCCCAAATTAAGTTTTTCGAAATTCCTATACTGGAAATAGGTCTTTTTGCCTGATCTAAGAACGGGTTTTGCAATTAAAATGCAATCTAAATTTCTATTCTATAGAGATTTATTACAAATCCAAAAGTATGCACACCTGGAAATTGGACAATTTTTCTATGAAAAAATTTCAATACTCGGACCTACTATTATAGTAGTTTTCGGCAAATATCTCGCAAATTATGCTTATTGTTAGTAGGTTTAAAACACCATTCTACCATTTGTTTCACGTTGTAATAATAACAACAATAATAATAGTTCATTTTATTTTTGAATGATATATTTAAGTTTTTTTTTTTATTGTTATCTGTATTTTATTATTGAATCGTATCGTGAACTAATACAAATCATTGTTAATTTTTATATTTTACCGTGTAAGTAGTTGTATCTGTTGGGTAATAAATGATTATTATTATTATTATTATTATTATTATTATTATTATTATTATTATTATAGTATTTTTTTGCAACAGAAAAAGAGTTCTACAACTATATAATCAAGGAAAATACAATTTGAAGCAAAAACTAAAGTTAATATTAGTTGCAACCGCAAAATGAAGTTCAACTAATGCTGTTTTACAACTTAGTTTAGCTCCGTTATTTATAATTAATAGGTTCAAGTATTGTAATCGTATCCGTAGATTTTGCCATTGAGTGGAAATTCAAATACATTGGTATATATATCGTATATAGAGTAATGGCCGCAAGTTTCCGCCCAGTGATATTGTGTGTTTGGCAAAACATTTCTCATGTTCAACTTTGTTTATCCCTGTTTTTTGTAGATGATTTATTAGGTAATTAATTTCATTTATTAAATCTATTGTTGCAGGTGTTATACCCGAATTCTTCTAGAAAGCTTATTTATTCGAGTATACAATTTTATTCAATGAAAGATGTTCAGGCAACTGAATTTGTAGACTTTTTTCAATGTAGATAATATGAAGATCGGTTAATAATTCAGTTTGTTGTCCTTTTTATACAAAGATATTTTTCTTTATATATATTGTGAATATTCTTTTATAGTGCTGTTATTTAAATTCGCCTCTGCTATTTTTAATTATTACTGTTGTTATTTTGTCAAATCCTGGAGCTTTCTTATTGTTCAATCCAGTTATTATTTTTGTCACCTCTTTCAGAGTCAGAATACTAAATTTTTATTCAGGTATTCGTTTCTTCCCCTGTGTTATTACCTTTGGTAGTATCAGTTTATATTCTTTTTAAAATATCTGGTGTTTTTATTTATATTCTTTACTGTTTGGTTGAGAGTTGTCAAATAATTATTAAAATTAGAAATAAAGTGTATTAAAATTGAAAGTTAGGTAACCTTACCTGTTATATATCACTGAAAACAGACAAATAACTATACGTTACTGCAGTGTTATCGATAACATGCCTGAAAAACTTTAATGGATAATTTAATTAGTATTAAAATACAATGTCTATCCTAACTGCTGGAAAACTACCCGTGTCACATCAGTGTTTAAGAATGGTAATAAAAGTCAGATTGGGAATTATCGCCCCATATCAATTATATCGAACGTCTTTAAATAGTGATGTGCTTATTTGTTTCTACGATTCATTCATTATGTCTAAATTGGAATACTGCTCTATTGTTTGAAGTTCATGTTGTAAGAAGTATACTGACCTAATCTAGAGTGTACAACGTAAATTCTTAAAGATACTATTTTATAGAAAACACAGGAGTTACCTTGACCACGAGTACTGACTGCTGTACGTTCCAATTGTGTTCAGAATTCGGCTTCACGTTCTTGCAATCGAGGAGAGGTCTTTCTAAAATTATTTTTCTACACAAGTTAATTAATGAATGGTGACGTAATGAACTCTGCCTTATTGGAATTATTGTTTCTGGGTGCCGCAAGCTAATATTAGGAGGAGGCCAACATTCTATGTACCCTCAGTCAACACAACTCATTCTCTTTTTTCGCCTGTTCTATTAATGTGTAGAATTGCTAACGATTTATGCTGAGATATTGACTTATTTAATATATCGCGTGTAGAACTTAGTACTTTTTTGAGGCATAAGCCGACATTTCGTTTGTAGCTGTGCTACTCTTGAATTTAATATTTTTATACATTTTATGGTTTTAAATAATATATTTAAAGGATATGGCTTCGATGTCTAACAATGTAGAAAACCTTTCTCCGCAGCAAATAATAAGGCGGGTAGTCAAAGAAATGCAAGATCTAGACACAAATCCTCATGAAGGAATAAAAGTTGAAATAAATGATGAAGATGTTACCGATATTCAAGGATTTATTGAAGGACCTGCAAGGAGTCCATACGTTAGTGGATTATTTAAAAATTAACTTAGGAAAAGACTTTCCACAGTCACCACCAAAAGCCTATTTTTAAACAAAAATATTTCATCCCATTATAGCTTCAAATGGTGAAATTTGTGTAAACGCATTAAAGAAGGATTGGAAAGCAGAACTCGGTATCGAACATATGTTACTGACAATTAAATGTCTTCTTATTGTGCCTAATGTTGAATCTGCATTGAATGAAGAAGCTGGAAAATTATTATTAGAACACTATGATGATTATTTTCAACGAGCAAAAATTATGACAGAAATACATGCACAGCCACAGAAAAATTATAAATCAGCTACAACAGATGGACCTTTAGTCAAGAAACATGCGGGTGATAAAAAACTAACTGCCGAAAAAAAGAAAATACTCAAAGACAAAAAAAGAACTTTAAAACGTTTATGAAAACACGATAACTTATGAGTTGTTTTGTTCACTTTATCCTAATTGTACAATTTTATTTTTTTACTATTTAATTCTTCATTCATTTCATGGTGAATAAATTCGTGTAGTTGATTTATTTTTGTAAAAATTCAAATTGGAAGGCATTTATTTTTAGTTTTATAAATTAAATAATGACTGATCTTCCTAATTATATTTATTTCGAATTATGTAGGAATTTTTGTGGTAAATATTGAAATTTAATACAACTAAAGTGGATTTTTCTTCATCATACACCAATTGTGTTTCATATCAAAGTAGTGCAATTCTATAATTTTATCAGTGGAGACATTATATTTTCACATTTTGTTTTGTTTTATGAGTAATTTTAATGTATTCTATTTGAAAAGCATTTATGACTATTTATGAGTATATGTGTAAGTTTTCGTGAGACTGTTTATTAATAAAAATATGAAAAATATGAAGTGAACTATTTTATTGTTCATTTATTAACATTACCATTGTCTATTTATGTTCATATCATGTATGTATTTACATAGATTTATGTATAACTGTATAATTATTTTTTTATTGTGCACTCTTTTCTATTTTATTGTATTATCCTGTAATAAGTATCTAATACTGTTGAATAATAAACTATTATTATTATTATTACTAATTTGGCTGTATCTATGCCTATAATGTATGCACTTGTATTTTAATACACAAATATAATCTATCCTATACTACTCTTCTGGGCACCAGTATACTGATTAAACTGTTTCTTTATCATTATTCAACAAATCAAATTACATTTAGTTATTATCTAGAACTTTTAGCAGTGTGTACATAGAACTTTTATCTTGGTTTATCTAACATTTAAAAAAATGTATATAATGATAGCGTATGCATGAAAGTGTTTAAAATGTAGACATTTACTTTTTGTTATGGTTTTTATAAATAATTATGATGTAATATATAGATGCAAGTGCATATCTTAATATCTAATATCTTAACGAGGTTAGTTCTTTAATATATGCAAGAAAAGGTAATCGTATACGAATGCAATAATAATCTAAATAACTTTAAAATATCTTTTGGAGTAGTCTTTTTTTACAGCTAAAAAAATTGACAGCAGATGTCACTAAGGTACCTATTTAATATTTGTTTTTAATTAATTCTAAGCTACACATTTACTTCATTATTAACGAGAAATATCAAGTTTATTTTATGATATTATCAAATATTAATAAAATAATGTATGGTTTAAATATTGAAAATGTAGAAAAACTATTTCAAATTCGCGGAGTAATACAGCAAATGCAACTGGTCTATGCAAGTCGTCAGCATTACGAGATATCTGCATTGGTTTAACATTATCTATATGACTATTTATCATACGAAAGTATAACGTAAAACATATTAAACTGACATTTATTATGGAACCCGTTACTAAATTAGATGGTTAACATATTTATAATAAGGTTCTAAATATTACCTTGAAGAAGAATGTAGACATTTTCAGTCATTTTAATTCATTAATTTATTACCTTACAATGTTAAAGGAGACAACCGATAGATAGGTGTTGTTATATTACGTACAATTTTCGTGTTTTGTCAGTTATGAAAAAAAAATTAGTTGTAACTTCAAATTGCACTTTTAAGTTTATGTTGTTCTTTTCATTAGTTATTTCTTAATTATTATGCTGTGCAAAGTCATCAACACCAGTGGAGACAACTGTAGGATATATGTAAAACTACTGCTAACTAATATGAATCAATGTCACTCGGGCATTCTTGACGTGGAGATTGGTTTTTCTCAAGGTTCAGTTCTTGGGCCAATATTATTCTCTCGGTATGTAAACGATGTTTTAGCATTTTTGAGAGATTACTCCAAAACTATGCACAAATGGCACCTCTGTCGTAATGACTGGTAACATACTGAAATTACATAATTGGTTTCGTAGCAAAACAAAATTCATATACTTCCACAACAGAGGCATGCTAAACATTGCCTTTCATATGGAGAGCAGCAACTAGGAAATTCTTCGGATGCTTAAATAAAACTTTGAACTTCTACTATTCAACAAATCTATTTTGTAAGGGGTCTTCCCTTGTTAGGTTAAAAATGCAACCGTAGGATAAGCTTTGATTGCTCAGAAAAAGAAAAGAAATCTTATTACAGGGCTTATACAAACACAATATTTTTCGACAATGTCAAATATATATATATATCTATTGCCCAAAAACTTTGACTAAAGTTGTCAAATTGTAGTTTCATTTTCAATCGTTCATGTATTATTCTAATGGAAGATTTTGTATTTTTTCGAGCAGAGGGATTATATTAAATCTAATATTTTTTCGTTCTAACAGGAAAATCTAGTTTTATGGTGGGTGCGATGCAAAATCTATATGACAGTTGAATTACCCACATTTTTTCCGTACAAATCTTCATCAGCATTGTATTATAGGAATTCTTTTTTTTATTAAATTTATAAATTTCATATCAATTACATTTCAAAATATAGATGTAAGTACCTATTCTATTCTATTATAATTATAAATAAATATTTTAAAATGTTTGTATTAGAGAGGTTACGCGATAAAATCTAACTTATTTCGGAAGCTTCCTAGATATTATTTAATGGAATAAATTTAAACTATTTTGTTAAATTCTTTAGAAAAATCAATTTAGCAGAAATCTAATTCACATTTATTCATCAGATTTGTTATTTTTCTGTGCAATGAAAGTTTTCACATTATCTCTGTTAAATCCAATTAAAGAAAAGCAAAGCATTAAATTACAATATTTTAGAAATATTTTACTTCTTCAGTTACGTAAAATTATCTGATCAAGAAAAAAAAGGGACATCACAGAGGCTGTTGTAAGATACACGGATATACTTTAATTTTTATGAGAAGAAAGAAAATAAGCCGAATAATAATATGAATAATAATATTACTAAGTATCACGAGTTGAAAGTACTGTAGAAAACTGATTCTTCCGCTTTTCTTAAGAGAGACTTAACAATTTTTAAAAGAGTAGGGCTGTAAATAATTGGCATGAAATGTTTGAAAAGCTGTTGTTTGCAGAAAGTGCATAATGCAAAAGCATTGTAAACAATTTCAACATACCAGAACCATTTTCTTTACCGTGTGTACTAAAAATTATAAAAAATCCGTTAATTTATGAAGATATAATGAAAATGCCGACATACCTATTAGATATCACGTCGACGTGGTAATATAACATGCAACAGGAAGTAGATAATATATGCAATTTTTTCACTTTCCATAAACAATAGAGTAACCTATGTTAATTATTTATAGTTATTCACTCAACTAACTTAACTAACCACTACTTAAGCCTAATCATTAATTATTTCTCACCGGTGTCTTTGAATGCGAAGAAAAACACCGGTTATCTAAAACGTCTTTAAGAATGTATTGTACATAGTTGTCAACATATTTGCTAGTGTAGTTGATCTAAATTAGTATATTTTGTTTTAATAATATTGACGCCATTTTCTACATTCCAATTAGATATTTGCGTGCATTTTGCCCTTACTTTATTTTATTTTTTTGAAGAGTATATATTCTGTAATATTAGAAATTTCCTTTTAGCAAATTAACTGTAGGCATTTATTGTGTGAATGTAGCATATGAGAATTTCTGTGAAAAGACATGTTATTTAACATTTGTATTATGAAATAAATAATAGCATGCAACAAACTTGAGTTATATTGAAACAAATTTATTATTTACTGCTATTGACAAATACAGTATTATGAAAAATGAAAAAACATAATATATAATATTGCACTTCCATTGCCATTTCGTTCTGAAAACCTATTGCTTTTACGCGATGTATTAAGTGAACGCCCAAAAATAGTTATGTATACATGTAAAAGAGTATTAGTAAATTGAAAATAAACGTAAAACTTTAAACATTATTTTATTTTATTTATGGTGACTAAAAAAATTAAAATGTTTGGATCAGTGTAATTTTTAAGCAAATAAATATATTTTCTGCAAAAATTTATGTTTCAAGTTATTCTTTACTTGTTGATTTACACTCAAAATATACCATAGGAGCAAAAATTATTTAGATAAGGGATGGAGGTGGTTAAAAAAATCACTATCTTTGATAGGTTTAGCTTGTTGTAGGTTAATTAAATGTCAGTTTGGATTTGAAGTTTTATTTGACATGAATTAAATGTCAGTTTACTACTGAAGATGAATCAAGCATATAATTTATGCCCTACATATGGTATAAGACAAATGAGAGTCAAAGACTTTTTATGGCTCAATCTTCTTTCTATATTAATAAAAATAAAACAATTTCAACATTATACTTAAATGTGCATAAGATAATTATAGGCATATTTTACTTTTTCATCGAATATTGATAATATAATATAAACCATGAAATAGTACATACATACAAATATAACCGTGTTTCTGACTTATTAGTCGTCATCAGTACGGTGTAGCCAAGGAATAAGATGCAATAACCTTGGAGATGTAAGCATACACGGAAGACTATCAGGTGACAGACAGTGCTGACGACGACCAATGAGTAAGAAACACGTGTCTACGGTTGCACTACAGCGGAATTTACCCAATATTCTCTATTTCTTGTTTAATTTTATGAATTCGCGATAATTCCTCTTTTCATTTAAAATTCACTTCTTCAATTCTAAAGATAATATCTATTATTTATTGAGATCCTTATCAACAACGATGATAAAAATTGAAGACAACATATTTTTATTCGTGATATGTATATCGGAATAAAAGCGGTAATAAATGCCAAGGAATTCCAGTAAATTATACTTTAGTATCTAAAGCGTGATGATATTGCACTAAAAATGACGTAAAATTCACAAAATTATTTTTATATAAAATAGATTAGCAATAAATGAAAATTTGATTATTATATTTGTTTTATTATTTATTCAAGTTTGTGTCAAGTGCATTATTATTATACCTGTTCATATTAGGTATTTTATAAGAGCACTAAAAAACATTTATTAATAAGATATAAAATCTTAATGAATATAAATTATAAATTAATGATAGAAAAGCATTAATACATGTATATTTTGAATATTAAGCGGGTAACAGTTAAAAAAAAAATTTTATCAAAATGATATCCACTTGTCTAAACAGACTGGCTCTGAGCTTTCAGAGACTTAGAGCGCTATAAGCGAACACTACTAGCTCTAGAAGTAAGTCATTGAACAAGTTATAGAAGCGAATTTTTAATTTTTGTGGCGCATGCGTACTTTACTACTTTTGGACAATACCCAAACTCTGACAGCGGCAATATTGAACAACAAACATGTGCATTGTGCAGTTTATTTGATGTCATTATTATCTTTGTTCGAACAATATAGACAATACGTACTTGTGACAAGTAGATTGATTTTTTTTCAATTATGACAACATGCACATTATTCAGAAGGGCAGTATAATATACCTCACTATTATTTTCGACCTTTGCTTCTTCATAATGTACATATATGGTTTAATTAAGAGTTTGGTTGATTTTGACTATTATCCGAATGGATGAATATGGATCCATGTTTTGATTTAGAAATATAGTAGTTCTCGGTAAGTTTTTGCGTAGTACATCTTTTGTGGATACACACTGGTATACATACGTTAAGTTGCTTTTCTCGTTTTCTGTTAGCGTTTTCTAGTTCTCGATTTAAGATACACCCCTTTGAGTACGTTCAAAATTGATGTGTAGCTCGGTTATGACCTGATGGCACTTGCGTGAATGGCAATTTTAATACAAAAAAGGAGAAAGCATCATGAAACGAGTGAGATAAATATACATTTCGCTACATATGAAGGGTTAAGGACCGACTTGAAAACATTAGTCTGTATTTAATTTAGTTGCGTTTTGTCTACCGTAGTGTACGTTGTTTGGTGTCGTTCTGCTATTTATAAGGTAATCGCTTTATCCTCGTTTTCTACAAAAAAATCAGTTGTTTTCAAAACTTTATATTTGCATTTATTGATTCGAATGTAAGTAATAACAAAACAAACTAGCAGGAAAGTAGAAATATGTAATTATAATATTATTTGTATGAAGGTTAAAACTCCGATAATGGCGGATTCTTCTGAATCTGTATCGAAAAAGCGCAAAATTATACATTATCAAGCTCGAGAAATCGTGTGAAATGTATATAATTACTTCAAGATGCAGAACCATAAAGGTAATTGGTATAAGACTGAGTTTGTTTAATTATTAGTTAATTTAGAAGATTTCCCCGCATGAATGAATGAATGCCGAAATCTGATAGACTCCACCTCACCGGTTACGGGTTAATAAAATAACTCAATTAAAAATACATCCATTGTATTCCTTTGTATACAAGTGAAGCATGATAAACATCCAAATTGCTCAAGTAAAGTAATAAACAAATTTTTAATAATAAAAGTTACAAATTTTTGTGTTATTAATATCTTGGTTCTTATTTACGACAGAAAAACTGAAATTTATGGTGCATGCATATCAGACGTAAGGCGGCAAACCTGGTAAATTTCAAACCGAAATAACAAAAACCACTTTCTGTTCCGCACGGCAGATATGCTCTGTGTTTACAATATCGTATATAAATCAATTGATCAACGGTTGACAGATACGTCGGCTAGAACAAAGTAACTTTCAAGGAATTTACGGACAACTGTCCAAAAAATGTACATAAATTTGATGAATTGAATATAATCTAAACTCAAGCGCCTTATCTTTCACTAAACTAAATGTTACTTCTCTTATCAACTGAAAACACTTATAGAGCTTATTTCAATATGTTTAATACGTGCATATGGGCAATTATGTACTTAGACACCTAGATCTAATACATCCCATACGCTTATATTACAGACATTGCGTTGATCTTTGGATAATGTTCGGTACATAAATATACGGAAATAAAATAATAAAATTATAATAAATCTGGTAAGTAATCAAAAATAAATCCTGATGCTCATATAATTAACTGTATATTTAATGAATATTTTGTACTACATTTTTGACTTTAACGATTTAAAAATACGAGGATAATTATAATAAAAGTTAGAAGAATTTATGCCAATTATAGGAAATAGGTGTTAAAAATGAAAGTCATAGTATACTCGAATATGTGTGTATTCAATATAAGCGTTTCTGTACAACTAAACTGAAGAGAAATAATATCGCACATGTATATCGTATTTCCCAGCGATATTTTATAAACAAATAGGGTACTATATATAAAGATAAATATTCACATACATAATAGAGACCTTGCATTCTTATGATTATAATAAACACACACAATTCTCGAACGGTAAACACCACACAAGAAATTGAGATTTATATTTTTGTACAGGAAATGCCCGTTATGCATTTCTAACACTAATTAGCATCTTCGCAGATTATGAAACTGGTGCGATAAGTGTCTTTGCAGAAGAATTTCCAACACGAACCAGTACGAAACAAATACAAAGCATTGAAAACAAGTTATTGTCTTCGCTAGGGTAAATATAATTATTAAGTTTGAAACCGTTTTTGAGAAGAATATGGGACCACTAAGGACCCCGTGTGTACGGTGTCACACAACGAATCTGGTATTAAAAAGGTTGAAGAAGACGGACACATTTTTCCGCAGTATTTATTGCTTTAAACGTGGCGATTTAAGTCTCGACGTGTTAACTTTCCAGAAATGGTTGAAGAGGTTCATGATGTGTTATGAAGAGTGAAAGTGGAGGAGATTACCAAGACTGTATACACCAGATTTGCATTTCAAACTCTGCATCTAAAGAACCAACTACCGGCAGCAATTTCGAAAAAAAGAATTGTGTAAAATTTTTCTCAAATTCACTTTTGACTAAATTTCTATTTTATCGAAGTATGTATAAATTTAGTGGCTGAAAAGATATTGGTTAAATTTGATTTTTTCACTGAGGTAAACTACTACTTTCGGTCTACCGATTTTACTGAAAAACTAATCAGATCTCAAGAGGGAGAGTTTATTACTCGCAAATATAAAGTTTCGAATTGATAGCTTTAGTCGTTTAGCCGTTGTCGTGGTTATACACATCAGACAAACAGACACACTGAGAGAAACATTTTTCACAAACTTTTTCGATATTATAGGACATCAAAACGTGGACAATTTTCGTCACATCATTACTTCCTTATACTACGTATAAGAAAGTAAAAATTGCGTGGGCCTATGTAAAAAATTAAAATGTTGGAGTGAATATTTATCATGAATACGATGAATTTTTAAGTTTTGGCAACGACAGTAGTTAAACAGGCACTAAACTCTACAATAACCAATTTTAGCTGACTTTTAAAAAATATAAAAATCAATCAACTAGCATGTTTGCGGTTTACTTGTTCAATATCAAAAATTAGTATTGTAAAACGATCATCTGATAAGCATTATATTGTAGTCTCATTTCTTATCAAAATATTCTTCGACAAAATTTAAAAATAATTATAATGATAATGGCGCTTTATCTTTACAGATCGCACATTATTTATTGTTATTATTTTATTGCAGTGCATAATAACTATTATATAGGGACACTCCAAACATTCCAATAATTTTTTTTTATTAATTTAAATCAAATAATCTGAAAGAACAGTAACGTTATAATAAGAATTTACATTTTAGGTAAATAAAATTTCTTTACGGAATAAGGAAATTATATATTTAAGGGAGCTTACGCAGAGGTGCCGAATAACTGCCGTGAGGTAGGACGTAAGGGGGTGGCACCATATACGCTAATGTATATTCTGGACTTTACAAGGTTTCGTTAAAGCAATAGTACCGCTTTTGTTTACGAAATATCAAAACGAAATTTAAAACACAAATAAACAAAGGCTCAATGCATGTTTGACTGGAATTAGTTTTTAAAAAAAAGTTTCTGAAACTGTGTTATGAATTTTGCCAACTTTGAGAGTGAAATATGGGAGTAAATAATTTGAATTATAAGAAAGTACTCCCAAGCAAGCCTTAAGTAATCCTTTGTATTCAATTTAATGCAAAGACATAATGAGAAAAACAAAAATTTCTGCTCTTTGTTTTATTTTAACGAATACCTTACATTGGCGGAATTTACCTTAGCGCATGTGATGCCACCCCCTTACGTCCTACCTCACGGCAGTTAGTCGGCGCAGCCCCCTTAGAAAGCACGCATATTAAAAAGATAAATAATACAAAACAAATAAGTGAAAAGTTATTACAACAAAATAAACAAGCCTATTACGCATTTATAGATATGGAAAAGGCATTTGATAGCGTACCCAGAGACAAAGTATGGGAAAGTTTAAAAAGAAGAGGCGTCAACAGGAAAATAATAAGAAATATACAACTACTGTATAAAAACAACATAAACTATGTAATAAGTAAAAACAGAAAATCTGAAGGATTCACAACACAAGAAGGGCTGAGACAAGGAGGAGGATTAAGTCCATTGCTTTTTATTATCTTCATGGATGATATAATAAAAGAGTGTTCAGTAAGAGTTAAAAAACTACATATTGGCTATAGCAATCTACAGAGAATAATAATAGGAGAAAGTGCCTTCGCAGATGATATAGTGATAATGGCCGAAAGTAAGAAGAACATACAACAAAATCTGGAAATTTGGAATAAAGTACTGAAAGATAATGGGATGAAAATAAACAAGAGCAAAACAAAAGTGATGACTACAAATGAAGAGAAGATGTAAATCAAAATTGAAGAAGTTGTAGTTGAACAGGTCAAATATTTTGAGTACCTAGGGGTAAGAATAGAAAATACAGGAGGAGATGAAGTAGAAATCAACCAAAGAATAGAGAAGACAATCAGATTATTTCACTCAATGAACAGAAAATTTATTAGTAAGAAAGAAATCGCGACAGAAACAAAAATGAAGATATTCAAAACAATCTACAGAGCAGTATTAACATATGGAGCGGAATCATGGATACTAACAAAAAAGCAGAAAAATAAAATCCAAGCGGTAGAAATGAAATACCTGAGAAGAGTGAAAGGAATAACACTAAAAGACAGAGTCAGAAACACACAAATACGAAATGAACTGAAGATACAACCAATGTTTGAGTTTATTCAACAGAAGCAATTAAGTTGGTGGGGACATATACAGAGAATGGAGGACAACAGACAGGTGAAACAAGTATATGAAGCAAAAATACAAACTAAAAGGAAAAGAGGAAGACCAAGACAAACATGGGATTCAGTAATTGGAAAAATACTGAAGGAGAAAGACAAAACCTGGAAACAAGCCAAAGCAATAGCAAAGGATAGGGAATTGTGGAGGAAGTTTGTATACGAACAATAAACCAACTCGTACCCGACACCATGTGGTAAAAGGGATACTGATTATATATACAGGGTGTCCAGAAACTCTCCTGACAAACGAAGACCGGAGATTCCTTAGATAATTTTAAGACAATTTAATCCAATTCACTCTAGTCCGAAAATGCTTCCTAAGGGAGCTAGAGCTCTTTGAAGATGGGCCTTGTAATTAGTTTTTTTTTAATATCTCCCGAACGCTTCTATTTAGAAAAACAAAAACTGGTATGCTTATTTATCCTCCAGAGATGAATCGATTCCATCAATTGCGAATTTCTAGTACCGGTCATAGGCGTCCGTTTTGGGTAGGTAAACGGTTACTTTAACGCATAACTTTTTTGTCTTTAACTTTTAAGCATTTGTGACACTAGATTATTAAATTTTAAGGTATTCTAGTACTAAAAGGTACTCTTACTTTAAGTCGGTAGGATACACCGTTTTCTAGAAAAATCGATTTGAAAATTTTTCGTTTTTTCGTCATTTCATCTTTCGTCATTTCAACTTCGCGAACTGACAACAATTTGACAATTAAAAACGTAGGTGTTATTTCTGTTGGCAGTTCAGAACTAGTGCAAAAAATAATAAATTGAATTTTAATGACGAAAAAACGAAAAATTTTCAAATCAATTTTTCTAGAAAACGGTGTATCCTACCGACTTAAAGTAAGAGTACCTTTTAGTACCAGAATACCTGAAAATTTAATAATCTAGTGTCACAAATGCTTAAAAGTTAAAGACAAAAAAGTTATGCGTTAAAATAACCGTTTACCTACCCAAAACGGACGCCTATGACCTTAGGAAGCATTTTCGGACCAGGGTGTATTGGGTTAAATTGTCTTAAAATTATCTGAGGAATCTCCGGTCTTCGTTTGTCAGGAGAGTTTCTGGACAACCTGTATAATACAAAACTGTTAAATATCCGAAATCAAAAATTGCTGGATTGAAAAATTCCTTGATAAATAATCTGTCGAATTGAAAATTCCCGGGCAGATACGAATTAATAAGCTTCTCGATCTTGTGATATCATAATGTATAGCCTGTTTAAAAGTTTATGTTTCCTTCAATTTTTGTTTTTGTTTTTGTATATTTTTACACATAGTTTTCTTTTGTACTTTATTTAATATAGTTGTGGGCTATACTACACAAATAATCGGAAAGGGTTCCCTCGTCATAATTCGGTGGAAGGGCTGCTATTAATTTAGCAAAACCACTGCACATTTTACGAGCAGTCAGCCTTCAACGCCTGGTAATATTACCTACCCCCTATCTGAACTCCATATTATATACTTTGTTCTAGTTGTACGTCTTTTATGAAATTTATATACAGGATTAATTCTAAATATATACTACAAATTCTATGGGCTGATTCCTAGCGTTATTATGATCATAAAAGTTCATATGAGTGTATGTCTTAAACGGCATAGTTTTAAAGTTATAGGATGTTTAATAACAATTTAATAGTTCGAACAATAAAATGTACTAATATAACAAAATTTAACTTAAAAAAATTGTTCGAAATGGCCGTTTTCAACAGCAATGCAAGCTTCTATCTTTCATTGCATTGATTGATGAGTGCATTCAAGAATACGGGAGGGGGAGTCACGAATTGTTTCAAATGCTGCAACAATACGATTTCTCAATTCATCAGCATTTTCAATGGGAGTAGTATAAACTAGTGATTTAAGGTGACTCCCGAGAAAAAAAAATATAGAGAATTTAAGTCTGGAAATTGCGGATGGCCACATTTTTGGACTTCCTCGTCCTATCCACCGATTTGGATAGGCACCGTCCAAAAACTCACGAGTAATAAACTGAAATGTGCTGGAGAACCATCGTGCATAAAATACATTTGCAATCTTAATTGCAACGGGACTTCTTCCAACAGTAGTGAAGTAAAGCAAAGTAAAGTAAAGTAAATTTATTCTTGCAAAAAAGTCAGACAGATCGCAAAAGTCAACGGAAAAATAAACTAAATAAAAAAGAAGAAACGAAAATTATAGCTTGGATGCCAGGTAAAAATATTTCTCCGTGCTGTAGGGCTTCATAATTAAGTAATAATTGAAAAATAGCTCTCTAAAATTGAGTTACATTATTAATTATTTTGACACTTGCAGGTAGAGCATTAAAATATTTCATGCTCGAATAAGCGAGCCCACCCTCGGTCAAAGTCAAGCGATGCCTGGGGTAGCAATAATCCAGTTTATTTCGAGTAGTGTAGTGATGTGGATGTCTGTGCTGTTGGAAAAGATGTTGAATTTTAAATAAAAATAAAAAAATGAGGCGTGGCCACCACACGACTTTCTTACACGTATGAGCGTTTATTTTAAGAATTTTTTTATACAAAAATTATTCAAAATCCTATTCTAAGTACTTTCATTCTCTTAATAAATCGCTGTAGCATGCATACTTTGCAAGATATTAGAAAAAAAGTGCTACTCGCTAAGAGCAAAAGTGCTACTTCCGGTCCGAATTTTGAAATTTCATGTATAGAAAAAATATTTCAAATCCAACTCTAAATACTTTTGTACTCTTAATAAATATATATAGAATGCATAATTTACGACATATTTGCAAAAAATCGCAATTGGGTAAGAGTAAAAGTGGTACTTCCGGTCCGAATTTTGAAATTTTTTTATACAAAAGATATTTAAAATTATCATATAAGTACTTTTATACTCGTAATGTACCTGCCTAGAAAGCATGACTTGCGAGATATTCGCAAAAAACTGATTTTCGATAAGAGTAAAAGACCTACTTCCGGTAGGAGTTTCACAAAACTTTTTTAAGACAATTTGCCTCAAATTTAATTCTGAGTACATTTGAATTCTTTATAAATTTGGTTAAACTTAGTAATTGATGAAATATTTGCAAAATTCGATTTTTCACTGAAGTAAACTTCTACTTCTGGTCTAACGATTTTACTGAAAAACTAATCAGATCTCAAGAGGGAGATTATATACGTAAATACAAAATTTGGAATAGATATCTGCAGCGGTTTGACTGCTATCGTGGTCACACACAGACAGACACACAGACACACAGAAATGCGAGATCGCATAACATAAACTATGCAATTTCTTACATATACTACTTATATGATCTTCCCACTTCAACTGGTCGTCGATAATTAAACCAAGAAAGCGAGCACTACGTTGAACCTCATAATGCTTGTTATTGATATTTATGTTGTCTGGATAAGTTCTGTGTTTAGTCTCGAAAAGTATAATGTTCGTTTTATCATAATTAATTTGTAGGTGATTAGAATTCAGCCATAATTCAATATCGGTCATGCACTTGTTGCAACTATTCGACAACTTCGTGCAACGTGTTTCCAGAATCCAGATGTATCATCTGCGTAATTAACAATCTGCAATCCACCCCCCATCGAAAGACTCCCGACAGCATAGATATCATCAAAGTAGATTACAAACAGCAAAGGGCCCAGAATACTGCCTTGAGGCACGCCCCCATCCATAGTAGATTCCGACGACAGAACATAAGAGTTACACTTTTATTTCTGAGGAAACCATGTTGGCGTTTATTTAATAAATTATGTTTAACAAAAAAAACGATATAACCTGTTATATACATTAGTGATAGCTCCTTTTCAAGAAGGCGGCGGTATACTTCTTCATTTAACCTCATCGGCAAAAAATATGGACCTATCAAGTGATCTCTAACAATTCAGGCCCATACATTAACAGGGAATTAATGTTGATGCCTGGTTTCGAAAGTTTCGTGTGAGTTTTCTTCTGCCCATGTGTGATTATCATAAAAATTAATATTAGCACGTCTGGAGAAATTAGCCTCGTCGGTGTAGAATACTTGAGTCAAAAACTGAGCTTTTAGAGTGATTTTCTGTTGTATCCATTAACAAAAAGCCAATCTTTGCGGGAAATCTGCTGGCAAAAGTGCCTGCACCCGTGAGTTATGATCTTGAGATTATACAAACATCCTATAGAAAAAAGCACGTTCAGTTTTTCCCGAATTTTCCAATATTCCGGGCAACTTTTCCAATTTTTCTTTCCCTAAAAACCCTATTCGATTTACTACGAACATTTTTTTTTTAAAATAGTGCCGTTCTTAAGTGATGCGCTCACCAACAAACAGGATATCATTTTTATTTATATAGATTATTGTTATACGAGGGACAAGCTGATATTATTGAGAATAAAAAATATAATAATTTAATTAATATTTTCTACGATTTGATTTATATATTTATACTCAAACTAATCCTTTCAGCAATGATATGCTTGACCATTATTTCTTTCCGCTGTTTAAAAGCTCCCAACCATCCTTCTTTCGGAATACATTCAAAACAAGCGTCAATTGCAGTATCAGTCCCTTCTTCCGACGAAAATCTTCTATCCCGCAAATTGCGTTTATAAACATCTACTTTCCCCCAAGTATGGAAACTGGTCAGAATATGTCCAGTGTTTAAAAAGGGTGACATAACTGATGTAGCCAATTATCGACCCATATAAATTTTGTCTAATATCGCTACAGTTTATTGAGTCGACCATCTACCATCAAGTCAGCACCGGAACAGCATGGATTCGTTGGCAGACGATCTACTATAGCTAATATATGCATATTTACTAAATACGCCACAGAGGTCGTCGATAGACAGGGCCAAGTAGACGTCATTTATACAGACCTAAGTAAGGCATTTGATCGTATTGATCATGGAATTATGTTGGATAAGCTTGCAACAACGGCAGTCTTTTGTGTCTTACAATGCCTTTGTTTCTAACACTTGTTTATTTTATAACATGGTCCGTAATTAATTATAATAATTTAACGGGCTTATTGTTATAGAACATATATTCACAAAGTTGAATTAAGAAATATACTTCCTTATCTACCACGTGTATCTTGGGCTGCCTGTACCAACACATGCAATCGGCGCGAAGCTTCGAATGGTTCTTTCGGTGATAGGTAATTCTGCGGCTACGTTCACTTAATGAGGTCTTATGCGGATACGCGGACATGTGATATTGTTTGGAGTTTGTGAATATGCAACACATCGGCTATGCTACAGGGTGAGTACTTTGAGTATCTTTCTTTGATTATAATGAATTAACCGGTCACTGAGAGAAGTGCTTGCAGACAGGTTTGCATAAAGATAATATCCAAAAGATGTACGATAACCTGTTTCAAATAATATTTATTCTTTACGACAGACAAATCCGCAGATATATACATATACACATACACATATTCATAAATACGCAATATAAGTAATTAAAATCATCTTTATTAACAACGTCTTAGTGAAACAAATGTCAACACAAAGAAATGTATTTAATTTACCAGGCATGAACAAGCGGTCTGTCAAATTCACACATAACCTTAAATCAGTTTTGATACATTGCGGATTGTAAACAAAAGATATGTTCTACAAAGATTGAACTTTTACAATAGGTTTAAACAATAAATTGACTTTCGTTGGTTACTAACTTTCAGTATGTTCCTCGATAGTCAGTCATAGAAATATTATAAGTTACAAAACAAATAAATAATCGTTTGATGAAGTTAAAATTATGATTACGGAAATTTACATTAGTTATCTACGTCATGGGGCAGTCCTTATTTTACTTAAAATTCGCGATCTGAGTCTCGGACGGTGGTTTCAAATATTTATAGTTATTCGCTGATTGACGTTCATTCGCGGTCTTAGAATAAAACGTGCATGCGGTTATTGATAACGGTTTTCTGGCGGGAATCGGTCACGACGTTTTTAAAAGTCTGACCAGGAAAGATTTTATGTTTAGCGGAAGGTTCTAATCTCCCCGCGGCGCTTTATGCCTGAGTGAGATTAAGAGGATGGGTTTTAACCTCTTCACGGCAATACGCCTGAATGAGGTTAAGCGGACGATTTTCACGGCTCTAAGCCTGAAAATAGAAAGGAAAGAAGGTTTCACGATTCAAAGACCTGAAACAGGAATGAATGTACAGCGCTGGAAGTCGGCCTTATATATCATTCGCAGCGCATACGTATGCAGACAAAACAAGTTTAATACATCGAATTTGCACACGAGACATGAAACTAAAAGATCGCGCGAAAATAATCATGACGTAGACAGCTTGTACTTTTCCACATACAAATAATAAATTGCTAAGAAATTATTAAATGAATTACTAAAAATAATACGGTAATATACACAGAAAAGTTCATTGTACATTATGAAATACTAACGTTTGAATAAAATATCACTCATATACCGTTTGACTGAAATAAAAGTAGATATAGGGAAACACAAACACGCACACAAGTGCATGCAAACATGAAATGGAGGGGTACGATAGTAGGGGAGTACAGATGAGTTCATATCGGGCGTGATATCGGGACACCGGGGTACCGAGGCTTTAGTGCACAACGTGTCTTTTAGTATGCAGTGAATTAACACAACCTTCTGTACGAAATTGTTTCACAATCTTATGGATAGCTGGCACAGAGGGAGGTGGACGATTTTCATACGCCGCAACAAATAAATTTTGCACGTCTTTGTACGAATTATCCTTGGCATACCATAACACAATCTGTATTTTTTCCTCGACAGTTAAGGGCTTATTTTAATATTTGCGAGTCTGCTCAGATACAATGTATGTACGTTCACGCTCTAAAGTTACGGAAAGAATGCCATGTCTGCGCGCGCTCTCGATCTCCCCACTATCTCCCCACACCACCGGTGTTGTATACATACATACATAGGTACATGTTTATGTGTGTGTATTTGAAGATGCATATTAACTTTTAACTACGACAATCTGTATAATTTAATATTTACAGATAAATTAGATATGAATTTAAAAATGGTATTTTATTACAATTAACGAAGGGACTTCGTTACAATTTATTTCTGGTGTTCCGCAGGGGTCCAAACTTGGGTCTCTTCTATTTTTATTATTCATCAATGATCTTGTGGGGCTAATAGAATGCAACATCTTAATGTTCGCCGACCACGTCAAGTTATATAAATCTATAAATATATTGAAAAATTGTGACGAGCTTCAGACTAATTTGCTTGCTGTCAATAATTGGTGCGCTACTAATGGATTGTACTTCAACATTTCAAATGTAAAGTCGCCTCGTTCACTCGGAAACTGTGATCTCCACATTTTAACTGCACTGTCAACTGCATTCGTATTTCCAGATGTGATGGCATCCGTGACTTGGGTGTTTATTTCGACTCTTCTTTGACATACAATAAACATGTTCAGGATGTGGTGGCTGCGGCTAGTGGGATGTTGGGTTATATCTTCCGCAATACCAAATCTTTTACTAATGTCTCAACACTCAAGACATATTTCTCTATAGAACGCTCTAAAATGGAGTATGCTGTACTTGTAAGAAATCCAAAGTACGAAACTCATAATCTTTCATTGGAGAATGTTCAGAGACGGAAGGTTTCCACGTGACATCTAACTGAAGGAATTTTCAGTGACCTCACTTGAGGCTTGTCGTAAAAACATAGGTCTCACCTTTTTGTATAAATTACTACATAATCAGATTTGACGCTAGTCTGCTTGTTTGGAAAATGTATCGGAATCACGTGAAGATTGACGAGGTACATGAGAATACCTCGTCAATCTTCACGTGATTCCGATACATTTTATATCAACCAGGCCAGAAGTAACCTGTTATCTCGCTCACCGATTTCATTTACATGTTCACTCTATAACAAAATTAGCACAGAATGCGATATTTTTTATTGTTCCCTTGAGCAACTACTACGGTTGAATTTAGAATAATCCTTTGAGTTGTTTAGCTAGAGATCTATAACATTATTTTTTCTTACATGATGCTCCTGCGTTTTATCTTTTTATTAATTGCGCATTTATATTATGTTCTCGTGTTATTGTATTATATTATACTGTTCTGTTATTTAAGTACTATTATGTATTATGTATTGTAAATTGCCTTATTATTGGGTTAAACTGTTGGGCAATAAACATTTATTTATTTAGTTATTTACTAAAGCCTAAAAGATATCCGAAAGTCACACATTGCTTAATTAGGTGAGTACGACGGATGTTCTATTACTTTTATATTTTTTTCAGCCAAAAATTGAAGACTTAAAACTGCCGCATTGGACGATGCATTATCATGGTGGAGCAAAATTCCCTTGTCTGGAACTACTGAACACTTCAAGCTTAATTGCATTTACTAAGCCAGTACTTTTGGAGAATACCGCTGGGGTGCGTTCAGAAAAGGAAATAATGTTATCCAAGTGTCATTCCAATTTCACACTTGCCGTTCAGAAACAAAAAGATGCCCAAAATTATGACGTCATTGCCGTTCAGAAATGATTGGTGCGCCGCTCGGAGTGTTGCTTCCACCCCCCACCTATTTGTGATGGTTAATAGCGGGCGATTCATGGGCATTCGGGTAGGGGTATTTAAAGCGCGGTTCTGAGAGTTTTTGAAGGTTATAATTATAATTTCATGTTATTTCACATCATATGGTCATATGGAGTTTGAACAGTTTGTTTTTGGACAATTTTAATTTGATCCAATTTTTTTTTTCGATTATGATCCATCGTTCTAATTAATTTACTTATTTCTTTAATGACTTTATTTTTTCATACATAACCTCTATATCTGCAATGCTTAGCTTTTACCTTTGACTTTTGCCACAAACTAACTCGACTCACTCTACGGTGTTCAGAATTGTAAAGCGCTCCAAGTTTACTAAGTGGATGACGTCATAAAATATCACCTGACCGTGCCAGTATCCTATCCAACATTTCTGAACGCACCCCTGTAGGAGTTTCCTCATTTTCGCGAATCCATACACTCTTTGCGGGTAGAAATGTCGAAAAGGGGAATATAAGTTTCGTCACCTGTTACTATTTTGGAAAAGAATTGGTGCCTGATATTATTTAAGAAATTTAAAGTTAAAGTTTAAAGAAGTCAGAAAGGTGATGCAGCACAAAACGACTTTTAACTTTTTTAAATGTAGGTGACGTATGATTGTTTTGACAGCTGACGATCCAATCTTGAGTTGATGCTCTATTACCGCATAAGTGGCTTTATTGTCCTCTTCAATTATTTTTTTAACAGTAGCAATGTTTTCGTCAGTAACTACCGTAGCATCCTTATAGCATCGATAATTCATAGCCAAGGAAGGTGCTTGTTTACTAAAATCTGAATCTAAACTCTCTTTGCATTCATAAGCGCTTATACTTCTTTTAAAATCATAGTAAATTATGAATCAAAAGTGCTCTTTGATTGATTCTTTTTCACAGTCTCCTCAATTTTCTCAGCTTATCCCTCGTATACTTATATTCTACGTCCCTGATAAATGAATAAAAAAATCGATCTACGCTACTCTCCACATTGTTTTGTATATATCAAAACTTCCTCAAAAATATTATCGTAGAAAATATGATATTAATCAGTATATATTCCGTTAACACACACACACACAAACATAAATTTTATCGAGTCTGTAACCAGAACTCATTAATTCCTTAATTAAGTACATAAATATAAAAATTAAGTATATGAATTGTCTTGTAAAGTAACTACATAAAATCAATTGGTATGTTCCACTAACTGAAACACGGAGAAGATGGTTGATTCATTAACTGAAGGCTTACCGGGTAATACCGGATGATCCTAGCATCGAGGTAATGGCCACCTAATGCGTATTATAAAGGTGGCTTAGCTTTAGTTGTTTCACCGGCGCTAAACATCGTAGGAGGTCGTGGAATGTTAAGACAAGTGTCCAGAGGTAAGTATGAGAGTTTATCGATTGAAATTGAAAACACATTTCACTTAAGAGGCGATTAGTAACTCCTTAATTACAATTTTAAAGGTCTTATTAAATAGATAAATGTAGAAAACGCGAATGATATTAAATATGGCATTAATTATTACTGAAAAAAAACATCATAAAACTCTTATTTAGATAATGAATAAATAGAACAGATTTTGCAGTAGAACAATGTAGAGAGCGAATTCTAAATTCCAACAATTTGTTAAAAACATATTTATGTGACATATTTTCTGTCCAAACAAAACAACAAGACAAGTAGAATACATAAAAATTTAATGTAAAATATAACTAATTCCAGTGAAAGATTTATGCTCAGGATTTGATAAGTAGGTTACGTTTGACATCACCAACTTTTTCATATTTATGTTAGTTTGTTTCCTACAGGAAAAAAAAGGTTAAAGTGAAAGTGAATTCGTTTCTAAAATATTTGTTTTTTTTTAAACTAAATATTCTTATTATATACAAGTTTACTAAATACAAGTTTTAAGAAAAGTAGTTTAGTATAGTACCTAACCATTTTTAAAAGTATAACTCTTGAAGATACATCTATTAATAGTATTTGCTGTTAAAAGATTGATATTTTCTTATACTGGGAAGTTTCCATATAATTTTACATAAATTTCGACAGTACGCAGAAATAAAGTGACGTCATTTTTTTTAGTTATTAGCCCTGAACAAAAAAATTGAATAAATGTTGCGACATCTTCTCCTTCTCTATAAAGAATAATGTAACTTGATCTGTATTAGCATCGTGGTATATTTATATAATTAAAGGGCGGAATATATGCACGTCAATTCAGTTAAAATATGCGCATATATATGCATCGTTTTTCTCTGAAATATGCAACAATATGCATTTATTTGTCAAAATATGCAATTATATGCCTTGAATATAACATGGAAAAATGGAAATAAAGAAACGCCGACTCTTACAAAAATTATTTATTTTAAGTAAAATTAAAATAAAAACATAATAGGTACAATTTTCAACCGGAAATAGTATAAAATGCATTTATAACGATATATTTTTCAAAATTTTCCAATAAAAATGTTTGCCTTCTGTCTGTAAAAATATGTTTGTACAAAGAAAAGTTCTTTCAACATCTACCGATGTGATCTGGCAATATTTTAATTTGGGTAGTAAGTTATAAGGCCAAGGTATTACTTCGTTGGATGGTTTACTATCAAAAATATTTTTGACTTCCATTAAATACTTAAAGCCTTCAGTCTTTCCCACAATAACTTCGAGTTTCCTTCTTACTTGATTTCCTACATCACCGGGAACTTTTTTGCATTTGTCGGAAAAAGTTTCAACAATATTAATTGATTCTCTTAAACTTATATTCCTACTTTCTAACGAAGTTATTATATCTGGTACAAAACTAAAATTAACCTTAATAAAAACAAGTTCCTTAGCTAAATTTACATTTTTGAATAATGCTTGACTTTGCACTACACACTGCGAATTGTCTTCTAAATCGAAAACTATGTCTTTAATGGCTTCAAAATGGTCTGCGTAGAATATCGCGGCCTTAATCCATGTTCCCCATCGAGTAATTACGGGCTCTGGAGGTAAACAAACTCCTGGCAATTTCTCTCTATAGATCTGCACTCTTAGAGGTGCTTTCAAAAACACTTTCTTTACATTTGAAATTAATTTGTTCACCGTTTGTTCCCGTGTAAAAGACAAGTGACATGTACCATATTGGGATAAAATATTTTTAAGTTTTGGCCTACTTTAACCATATACGGCGCTGCGTCAGACAAAAACACTAAAAACTTCTCTACTGGAACTGGATTTGGTAAAAAAAAATTTGATAGAGACTGCTGAATAAATCGAGTTACGGTCTCATTATTTGTTTTGTCTAACTGTTTAGAAGATATTAGATATGATTTCCCTGGCTCATTTTCTTGAAGCCCTCCAATCATAAGATGTGCGATATATCGACCACATGAGTCTGTGCTTTCATCAACAATAATATAAAAATGTTCATCGCCCAGTGTAACTTTAATTTCTCCCATTACGGTTTCGTATACTGTTTGCACATTCTTCTTTCTAAGTGTGGATTCGTCAGGGATGGTTTGATTACAATATTTTTGCAAAAAATCTCTGAATTGTGTATTTTGCAGTGTCTTCAAAAGTATATTTGCTGCGACTAAAGCTTTGCATAAGTCTTGATGAAACACCTCCTTTTCACTCTTAGGTTTGACATTTTGAAATGCGGTTTGCACACACTGCTGAACAGGCACTGATTTATTTTTCTGCAACTTAGCTTTATGCATAGCTGTTTTCAAGTGTTGATCAATTTGGAACTTCTTTTCACAAACAATGATTTTGGCACAAACTTTGCAAAACACTTTATCACCACTAAACTCCAACTCAGGAAAATTTTTAATCCACGAAGCGGCTTTCGGCATTTTAGGCGTTTGAAATAAAACATTTTCGAAATCACTCTTTTCACACTGGAATCTATCGACAAACTAAACTATACAATATAAATATAAAAGAATAGACCACATCTGCTCTCCATTAGGCAAGCTGATTACTTGGAAATTCCTAAACAGGGTCGCACTTAATCTTTTCATAAAACGAAAAACATAAAAATATGCACACAAATTTTATTTTTGCAGAAATATGCAATTTTTTGTGAAATTTGTTAAAATATGCAAAATATGCAAATATATGCACTTTGCATATATTCCGCCCTTTATATATAATCATACATAAATCTTGTATGTAGCGTACGTAGTAAATTCTTGCCTCTATTGTTTATGTTTTAACATAACGAATAATATACATAAATATTTGTGTCAATATAATATTTATAAAGGTGCATTTAAATTGTATATTAATGTGTTTTTGTTTCTTTTGTATTAAAAAACATTATTTTGTATAGGATATTTCTTTGTCTGTAAAACATACAAAATTCATTTATTTTGAATATAAGTATTATTTAAAGTTTAAAATGGCATTTATCTTTTTATAAAATCCAATTAATGTTTAGGAAGCTTTCCAATTAATCATTTGTAGAATTACCGAACAGATGCAGTAGCAAGAGCGCATTTGCCCACGTAAGCTATTACAAAAATGCAATGTTGCTACTGCATCTGTTCGGTAATTCTACTATAGTAATCCGAATCGCCTTGAGAAATCCGAACTGAGCTGAGCTGGCAAATTTCTTTACATTTTAGCTTCGAATTTAACTTTATATTAAATATATTAATTTAAGGTTTGTTCCAACATACAGTTCTGAACGGTTCTAGAACTAGTGCGCACGTCATTTAAAAAAAGACTGTTCGGACCATGCAGTTCTAGAAGAACTCGTAATTCAGAACGGTTCTTGAATTACGCGTTCTGAAAGACCGAACATTGAACTACTGGTTCTCAGAATTTGTAGTTCCAGAACTGCATGGTCCGAACAGTCTTTTTCTTAAATGACATGCGCACTAGTTCTAGAACCGTTCAGAACTGTATGTTGGAACAAACCTTTAGATATAGGGGTTTCTGTTCATTATATCGCAACTTTCGAGCATTTTAATTGCATTTCAAGGGGGTTCCTTTACACCAACCTCAAAACAAATTTTTATTCAATCTGCCTCATCGATGATTTGAACCTACTACACCAAGGAACATTTTAACGTCTTTTGTCGGCGTCTGACTGTAACAAATCAGCTCTTTTTTTAATAGCATAACGCCTTATATAATGTATTCACATAATTTTTAATTTCTATATATTTAGTTCTGCTATTTCATTCTCTGTTATGTTTTTAGTAATATTATTAATATTGTTATTATGCAAAATACAAGTATTTTATGTGCAAATTTTGAAAATTATTAAATTAGAAAATATTAGTTTCTATAAAGAACGTTAGAGAAACAAATTCTTATTAATTTATTTTTTAATTGCAAAAATTAATTGAAACTGAATCAAGTGCTCAAGCTGTCAAAATAGCCCGACGTATCGCAACAACAGATAAGCGATTTAGTATTATTTTGACTACTTGCTGTTGTAAAAAAAATATAGTATAAAACTCGTTAGTCACTCGTTTAACTAAACACTCGCTCCGCTATGCTTCGCTCGTGATTAATAAAATTCGTGGCTAGAATGAGAGTTATAAAACTTGAAACATAATATACTATTACAGATTTGGACGGAGATAAAACTCATATAGTATAAATCAGTGTTTCTTAATTATTTCAAATAAAATGAATTTCTTCATGTCTTAGTTATAGATACCGCGATGATTCACAAAACGCCGTTCTTAAGATAGGTAACGAAAAACAAACAATAAGAAGTGTCGTCAAAAAATACAACATTACTAAAATGATCTTAAAATTTGCTAGAAAGAACAGAGATGATGAGAATCTTAGCTGCTCGCCAAATTTTGACACATTACACCCCCCCCCAATGGAATACTTGCAAAACTTCGTTATGGTCTTCTGCCTGACCAATTCAGAAAATTTACCCACCAATTCGGCATAGAGAATAATAAAAAATATATATATATCAAAAACAGGAGGTTTACAGAAGCAGCTTTCTGAAGGTTCTATGGACAGTCATTTTCAATTATCTTTGGAAATTCCCGAAGCTACTTCATCCAACTTACACAACTAACACAAAGGTTCTATGACAACTTGCGCACTTTATTTGAAAGCACATATTTTGGCCCTGAATCCATATACAATCTGTACGAAACTGGTGTGACCAATGCACTCAAACCACAGAAGATAATTGTACGCAAATGACAGAAACAACTTTCGAAAGCTACTTCTGCAGAACGTGGTATACTTGTGGCAGTATGTTATGTCATATTGCTTTAGGAAATTCACTGCCAGGAGATACATCAATAGAGAAAACACTTTCATTAAAGAATGTTCCTAAATTCGCTGGACTTACGTTTTTGTAATATTGATTATCACCTAATGATATTTTCGACTACATGAATGTATATCCCTTTAATCCACAATTATTTCAAGAAATGGATTTCGTTGGAGCGGAAGTTACAAACAGACCATTTCAGAAAGAAGGACAAAACGCTGTCGCAAAACCTGAAGCTTTCCAATGATGATATTGCACCTGGATCTAGCAGATCTTATCAATAAATCACAAAACTCTTCTTCAAGTAAAATAGATGTTTTCGCGAAAAGTGTAAGCACTGAAAAAGAAATGGTACCCAGCATAATTAAAAACTCGGAGAAAGTTCAACTTTATCCCAAAGCTATGCAGAAAGAAAAGAGAAGGAAGTAGGCCTGGAAGTACCAGAATCTTGACTGATACTCCAGAAAAAGACGAAGCTGACTATAAAGAGTGGAAAACTACTAAAAGTGGAAGTTCGTAAAATCAATACCAATTTAGGGACTGAAACAAAAAATTGGCCGAATCTTGACATAAAAAATGCAGAAGATGATGGCCGACGCCAATCTAAAAGAAGAGTTATCGATAGAAATGTGAAAGGAATAACATGTCACGATTCTGATCTTGATCGCGAGAACAGCTGCGAAAGATATTTTGAGTCAGATGACGATGATGCTGCTTGCATTTATTGCAATTATCTACTGTCGATGTCATGAGCAAAAGAAGATTGGATTTGTTACCAAAATATTCGAAAATTGTGCTACTTTATCTGTGCAGCTGTTAGTAGGGGCATCAAACAATTTGTCTATGAATTATACATAAATCAGATTTTACATTTTGTTTAAACATTAAAGCTTTAATCCCTAATAGTTGTATTCATGAGTCCTATCAAACCTCCCAGCTATTGTATAGGGAGGTTTGAGACATTTTGTAAGAGTAAAATAAAAACTTCCTAATAAAATCAAAAATTATTTTTTTCAATCCATATGTAATACTTAGATTAAGCAAATTTCTAAAATTTTCTGGGCAAGTGAGTGCATTCACTGATGGCTTCCACAACGGTTTAAGTATTATTTTTCTGAAAAATATATCAAACCTCTTCATTATATTACAATCTAATTGGGTACCAAGTACAGATGATTTTTTTTTATTTATCAGTCAATAATTAATGACTAGTTGTATATCATATAGTCGTATAACTATAGATTCTCTAATCCAATTGAAACAAGTATCTTTTGCTTGGACATAAGGGGTTGTATTATATTTGGTGCTGAAATGGAGTGTTTATATATGTATTTGAAATAGAATTTATATACAAAAGAATTAAACGTGTTGTTATAAAATCAAAAAATCACGGGAACCTATTTCTACAATTTTAAGATTAAAGTGTGGCTCAAAAAGTGTAATCAACCAATCCAAGCACTTTAAAGAATTTTTATCAAATAATTGCTTTTTTTTTCAATTTACTCCTACGGTAACACAATGAAAATTTTATTCTGAGGAAAATGGGTTAAAAAGCAGTAATTGTACACAACAAAATAAAAAGGTTAGGTTATCATTAAAAAAAAATTAGGTGTGGCCACCACACGACTTTCTTATATGTGTGTGCGTTTCAAATTAAACATAAGTTGTTCTGAATTGTTTCAAATACTTTTATCGTAGAAAGTTAATCCGAAAAATAAACCTGTAAGTGTGTTACTTCAAGTCCAAATTTTAAGAATTTTTTTTACAAAAAATATTCAAAATTCTATTCCAAATAATTCTATTTTTTTAATAAATCTCTATCGAATGCATACTTTGCGAGATATTTGAAAAAAGTGCTACTCACTAAGAGTAGAAGTGTTACTTCCGGTCCGAATTTTGAAATTTCATTTATACAAAAAATATTCCAAATCTAGCTCTACTTACTTTTGTACTCCTGATACATATATATAGAATGCATAATTTACGACATATTTGCAAAAAATCACTATTCCATAGCGTAAAAGGGTTACTTCCGGTCCGAATTTTGAAATTAAGTTCTAAATACTTTTTTTTTTGGCGTGCCTGTCTAAAAAGTATGACTTGCGAAATATTCGCGAAAAACTAATTTTCGATAAGAGTAAAAGACCTATTTCCGGTAAAAACTTCGAAAAACTTTTAAATAAAATTCTTCTCAAATTTAATATTGAGTACATATGAATCCTTCATAAATTTGTGTAAACATGGTAATTGACGAAATATTGGCAAAATTCGACTTTTTCACTGAAATAAACTACTACTTCCGGACTACACTTTGATCTTAGCCATAGGCCGAGAAGCGACTACTTCCGGACTGTCGATTTTACTGGAAAACTAATCAGATCTCAAGAGGGAGACTCGTTAATACAAAATTTGGAATTGATATCTATAGCCGTTTGACCGCTATCGTGGCCACACATACACTGACAGAAGACGGACAGACACACAGAGAGAGACATTTTTTTATAACCACTTTTTCGGTATCAGGGGACTTCAAAACGTGGACATCTGCAAAATCTCGAGAATTTTCATCATCACAATACTTCCTTATACTACGTATAAGAAAGTAAAAATGGATGATACCTGAATATTTACAAAAAGAAATATTGCTATACCTCTTTGAATTTGTGTCTAAAAAAAGATGATATTAAAGAAATAACCGAATTAATACGTTTCTTACTGTATGTTCTGTATATCTGTGTTACAAAACATATATTTTTCCTATAATGAAAACGAAAATATCTCGCATCTTATGTTTTAGTTTCTGTAGACGATTTGATGTAGAATTTAATATAATGCATTTACTACCAATTTGAACATAAAGATTATATCCCCTCTTTTATTACATTTTTATTATCTTAACTTCTTTTACCAATTTTTATAAGTGCTCTTTATCATGTTAATTATATCAGACAAAATGTGAGATAACAGTTAATTGCTTCAAGTATTTGCTATATTAGATACCGTTATTTTGTGAATATCAGATGAACAGATTTTTATTTATCAAAAATATAAATGTGACGAAAGTAATGATGTATTAGAACAACCTGAAAGATCTATCTTCTGATATAAAAATTATTTAAAATCGTTTTGTAGATTTTTTAAACGTGATAGTTCAAAATGGATGCGAAATAGATTTACGGTAATTCTATTTGAACTAATGTAACACAAGGGAATAAAAGAGAATTAGCCTTTGCAATCTGGGTAGTAATCAGAAATTAACTACTCTGCAGATCCGTTTATACTGTATCGTCAAAATAAACCGATAATTGCCTATTTATCATTATCAATGGTTGTTACGTTCAACTTTTGTGACACGCACACACAGAGACGATAGCGCATTCAAGTAATTATCAGGTGTAATTTTAAAATAGTCGGAAAGTTTATTGGATAAGATATATTTGTGTTTGGGATTAGCGGGCGCCTGTTAATATTAGCAAATTAGAGAAGATATTTCGGTAATTTTCGGTGCCGATCTCATTGAAGATGATTGATGTTGTTTATGGCTCTTGATGTACTCATATACTGATAATATAAATACAATTATTATACCCACCTAGACGTAGCATAATAGTACACGATTAAACAGAACTTTACCATAAATAAATAAACAAATAAACCTATTTATTCAGTAATACGTTATAGTGTTGAATATATCAAAAAGTAAATCCACGCCAATAACGCAATAAAGCAAATTCACACTCATATGTGTTCCATTTGAAAAAATTGACTTTTTTGCAAAAACTAACAAAAGCATATCAAAAAACGACAATAACTCTGTAATAATCAGTTTTAAAGTGTTAACGTCTTACATGTTTTTGATGTGAAATTAAATAAGCAATTCAAAAATGAACTAATATACAGGGTATTCCATATGAAAAAATTGATTTTTATACAAAAATGTGTTATGTAATTTTAATCCAGCTTTCTGCATATGCAGTTAGTAACTGTAAAAAAATAAAACATGCTTCTATTACGACCTCTTATTGTAAACAATACTAGAAAAATTGTGTCCATCTAATACGTCGTTTTCGAGAAATATAATTTTATAAAAACATTGAATTTTTCAGAAAAATGGGAATAAGTCAAAAATTATTAAATAAATATAAATAAATATAAAATTATTACTTTTTGACTAAAAATTATACGGGGAATTCAGAAATGCAATAATATGTTCAATTTAAAAAAACTATATCTATGGTTAGCCACCAAGTTATGGAACACTCGGTATAATCCAAAATATTTTTAAAATGTGCTCCTAATGAGCAGCTATCGCAAGAAAAAAACCGCTTCGAAATATCTTTACTCATAAAGGCATAATCGGCCCTACCCGCGGAGATGACTCACCCTGTATAATAATAACAAACAAAAATATGTAAATATCTTATGTTTTCAACTATTTATTGTAGTAATAAATGGATAACGATAGCAAGCAAATAATTATTAACAAAGATAGTTTATTTACATCTAATTAATTTTTATAATTAGATAATTTATATTTTTTGTCAGTTTTTGGTAAGAGTGTTTATTTTATAAGCAAATAAATATTAGTATTGAAATGAAACAACTGTAATGTGTACCTAACTAAGATTACTGCATTTTATTTGCAATAGCATTAATAAACATAAAAAGTATGTATGATTTGTATTAACTACTTGTATAAACGCAATAAACTATAACCTATGAATGTATTAACATTGCGATAAAGTACTTGAAGAAACTTGATAAGGCGTTATTACAAACCCAAGAGTCTCTTTAGCTTAATTTTACATGATTAATTAATGTATGCACGTTCTTCTAATTTGGAAGATATCCGCAAGTAATTCAAGATAGAGGAATAGACAGGTAGGTAGGTAATAGGAATATATACAGATAGATAGATAATAGCACCGTTTTGCTGTGGTTTTGCACACCCCTTAAGTCGTACAACAATCGGGTAATATCACATAACTTAAGCCTCTTTCTCATCCACTTAACTTACTGAAACCTTACTGAAGTTGATGTTCAGCAGACTAAGTACAATGTTAATTTACGTTAAGTACAATAATTTTCATTGTGACAAGGTAGATAAAAAACATGAGTTTGAATTTTTGTTAATTTTGCAACTACCTAATTTATGTTAAGTGGTTGTGATCCTTACTTTACTAATGACTGATTGATGTGACTGACTAATATCCTTGTAAATGGCACTAGGTTGTTGGGAAATATTCAGACAATATATTCAATGACCAGACCAAAAAATTAAATAAATCTTCAAAATTTTCATGGCTGCCGATCGTCGTCATCATTCTTTCACAAAATTCTAATCTTCTGTCAAAATCATCCTCGTTGAATTCGTGTACTAGATGAATTTTGTATGGGTGGTACTTTGCTCGTTTTAAAATATTTTGAACAGATCTTCGAGACATATCATGATTTAAAGCCACTTGTAGTACAGGCGTTTTAGGGTTCTCCGCGACATCTAATAAAATATTAAAAGAATTTTCTTAGTTGGTGCATGTTCTTGGCCGTCCTAATTTAGATTGGTTTTTCACACTACCGGTTTGATTAAATCTTCTTAATGTTTTTGTCACTGTTGACTTACTTATTGGATTCCTATCTGGATGGGTGTCGTTAAACAATGGACAAGCTTCTTGATGACTTCGTTTTATATCTCCATACACAATTATCATGAGAATTTCAATTCTCTCTCTTTCAGTTAAATGATTCACAATTATAATTTTTTTGCTAATACAAGTCAACTGACAATTAACTGTCAAGAATTTTATGTTTGACAGATTTTCAAAGGCAACAATATTTGCGTGTTTTATTTTATTTTAATAATGTTTTAATTTTTTTCTAAAATTGTGTCAAACGAATTACCAAACCCATTATAGGTACTATTTAATTCGGGGAAAAAGTAACCTTTTTGAGGATATTCCATTTAACTCATGTTACCATTACAAAAGACAAGTAGCCTTTGTATTTCAAAATATTATGGATCAAAACAAAAATAAAAAAAATAACGAGTAGTTTTAATTGCGTTCTATGTCTATTTAAAGTTTCAGGATTTTAACATAACAAACCCGTTTCCATACATAATCGTAACACTGTACAAGGTGAGTCATTAGTAGACGCGTCTTCGATTGCCTTTTTGTGTTTTACATAATAGAAAAACAATTAGTGGAAGATTCATGGTTGCTTGTGGCAAATATTCTAAAAATACTTTAAGGTCTGACGCACTTCCGGTGAAATGCACGGAACATATTTTTTTTAATGACTCACCCTATATATTTTTGGATTTTCTAGTACTGCTTTAAATTGTTTATTCAACTGTTGTTTCTTTTTCAAAATTGAGTCAATAGTTTTTGAGTTATTAATTTTTTTTGAAAATATTTGACCAAAACACGTATTCAGAAAAAAATCATTTTCATATTGCTTTTAAAACATTAACTTTGGTGGTGCTTGTAAACAATAAATTCTGCATCATTTGGTATAAGTTGCACTCGACAATACCTCAAAAAACATTGTTTTTTTAAAAGCCTACTAATTTTCACATACCAAAAACTTATTTTTTGTAATAGAACACCCAGTATTCTATTGTGGCATTTTGTTCCTCTTTTTATTCTCTTTCATTTTCGTTAACAATGTCCTATATCTATCTTTTGTAATTTCTGAGATAATCACTACAGGACCAATTAGTGGTCAAATAAATAAACTACGAGTGCTGTTGTTCTATGCACCCAAATATTCATTCAACCAATGGAAGGCTGGAAGGTCCTTGGTCAACTGTCAAACAAAGTAATGGTTAATTCCAACTATCCCAAAAGTAAGAATTTTACAGAATGAAGGACATCGCATTTCATTTTTTTAATTTCGTTAATGTTCAGTCTGCAACTGCATATATTTTTTTATACTCCTACTAAAAGACGCATAAAACAATGCTGCTATCTTCAATTTATTTTGCCTAATTGCTCGTATTCTATCATTGTTGAAGCTCTTCACAAGAGATGACTGTAGTTTTTCAAAATTATAAATTGATGTCCTAAAACTTTGATAGAAAAAAAGGATTAGCAACAAAATAATGCAATTCAAATAACCTAAAACTATTGAGCAACGTAACAACAATAAAAAGTAAGAAAAACATAACCACAACTTTGTGCAATGCACGTGAGTATTCTGTTTTCCAAGGAAGTATAAACGTTGCGTGAAACATGTCGACATATTCTTGTAAACACTTCTCTGATTTTAATGTTCATGTCTTCAAAAAGTTATGAAAATCCGTCCGTAGAGAACAAAGATACTTTTCTCCATTAACATGTTGGTCAAAGAAATAAGGTGCAATTATGTAAATACACACTATTCCTCCCCACACATTTAATGACCAGCGATTTTGAAAGTTGGCAGGTGTAAAGTGAGGGTCTTTATGTGTTATAATATGAAAAATTGTGACGATTAACGTATCCATTTTAATAGAAGCTGGCTTTGTCGGTAAACAAAAAATTGAGAAAGTTAGGCTAATTTATCTACTGCCCATTGACAAAAATATAACCAATTCTGAAAATTTTTTTCATCTAACCCTGTGTACGAATATGCTACGGATGAATTACATATTTCCTAATCATTCTGGATTCTCAAATTTGACTTACAACTATCTGACGACTAATTTTCGTAGTACTAGTATGGCGATGCTTTTATAAATTTGACATAAATGTTTATCGACTTTCTTTAACAGTTGACTCAGGCAGTTGCCTGCATTCCAGCCTTTATTGGACGAATATTTGGGTGGATAGAACAGCGCTCGTAGTTCTTTATTTGACCGCTGATTGCTCCTATACTGATTATGTCAGAAATTACAAGAGATAGGTATAGACCACTGTTAACTAAAATGAAAGAGAATAAAAAAAGGAACAAAATGGCGCAATAAAATACTGGGTGGTCCATGTAAAAAAAAATTTTTAGTATGTAAAAATTTCAGGAAGTAGGCTTTGAAAAAACAAAGTTTTTTGAGGTACTGTCGAGTGCAACTTATACCAAATGATGCAGAATTTTGTTGGCTACAAGTACCAATGAAGTTAATGTTTTAACTTTTAGAAACAATGTGAAAATGATTTTTTTCTGAACACGTGTTTTGGTCAAATATTTTCAAAAAAAAATTAATAACTCAAAAACTATTAGCTCAATTTTGAAAAAGAATAAACAATTGAAAAGACAATTTAAAACAGGAATAAAAAATCAAAAAATATATAGAGGGAGTATCTTAAAAATATTAAGTTCTACGCATTTCCGGTGAAACCAGAAGTTCGTTAGAGTTTAAAGTATTTTTAAAATATGCGCTCCAAGCAACCATGAATCTTCTACTAATTGTTTTTTCTTTTATTTAATACGCAAAAGAGTAATCGAAGAAGCGGCTACTAATGACACACTGTATATGTGAAAAATGTGGTTTTATTGTTTTTGTTCGAGATAAAAAAGGGCCAAATTTAAAGCCTAATTATGAGCTTTCAAACACAAAAAAAGTTTATCAAAATCGCTCCAGTAGTTTTTGCGTGATCCTCGAACAAATAAACATACAATTACTGTCCTATAATAGTAGAGATATACATAGATATCACAAAAAATATTGGCCGAGACTCTAAGTTGGACAATACTCACTACGTTTAAGTTTCTCTAGGGGTTCGTGGTGCAGGGAAGTTGTGTGTGGTACCACACCGTGATGATGTGGATCGTGTGACGTCACATGGTGTCCTAGAACTGACGCCGACGTCATGATGCCGCTAATTGATGAGCTCACCGGAACAGATGAACTTCCCGAGTCCATATGGTGATGCACGCCGTGCATGTCACTATTAGCAGACGATGTGTTAACACCTGTCACTAAATCTTGTAAACAAAGTGAAGGATCTGACAACGATTCCATTCGGTCCATATTTTTTAATGGGTTTAAAGGGAATAACGAATTGCAAAAGTCACACGCGATGAACTAATTAATGTTGATTCTCGATACTTCGCTGATTTTTCTAATAGCAATGCGAAATTACGTCTATTATTGCTGAAACAAAGAGAAACACTTATTAGAACATTTCTGGGTAAACGGTAAGTGCAAATATTTTTATATACTATTTGTTCAGTATTATGTTAGGTGGTAGTGGGTAGCAGTTGTGGTAGTACTCAATTAAATTATTAAAACGCGAGATATACTGTGTGTCCAAAAAGTCTGGAAACACCCAAATAAAATCGAAACGGATGATTTTTGAGAAAAATGCAAAAACAGGTCAATTAGTATTTTCAAAAAACTACTGGCTGATGGTATCTGTTTGGAATTTTTGATGACCTTGAAAAAGTTATGATGTCATCAAAAAAAAATTTAAATGGTAACGTCGCATTTTTAATTTTATTTTTGATAGATCTTTTAATTGTCTAAATGACTGTAAAAAAAGTTTTCATTTTATTTAAGAAAATGACCGAGTAAAATTTAATTACTTCTTCGAAAATGGAAAGGTTTGTCTTTAAAAAAAAAAAACGTAGTTGGCTTAAAAGTCGATTATTTTTCAAACACATTTTGTTTTATTTGTGACATTCTGTCAAATACGAATTGTGCGTAAGTTAAAAAAATCTGTTTAAAAATGGTTTTAAGTGAGAGGGAACGTATTCAAATATTGATGATGATTGGTTTTGGGGATAGGGCTCGGTCAGTTAGAGAAGTTTGCGATTTATTTAATACAGAACATCCGGAGCGTGCCCCAATTAGTATTTCTGCAGTGAGTAAGATTCACAAAAAATTTCAAGAAGAAGGCCATGTTCGAGATCGCCCTAGAAGTGGTCGTCCAAAGATCGCAGAAGATACGCAACTCGACGTATTATTGTCAGTAGAGGAAACTCCAAATTCTAGTACACGGCAGCTTGCTCGGGAGTTTAACGTGTCGAAGAGTACAATTGGTAATATTTTTCGGAAAACTAAGTATCATCCCTACAAAATCTGTTTGGTTCATGAGCTGTCTGAAGACTACTTCGACAGGCGTGTACAGTTTTGCAAACAACTGATGCCTATGTGTGATAGTGATCCGTTTTTTATCATAAATATCTTATTCTCAGATGAAGCTACGTTCACATTACATGGGACTGTTAATAGACAAAACTGCAGGTACTGGGCACGCCAAAATCCACGCTGGATGAGAGAGGTACGAACTCAGTATCCTCAGAAATTAAATGTATGGGGCTGGTTTAATTGGTAACAGAATTATAGGGCCTTTTTTCTTCAACGGTAACCTGGCGGCGGAAATGTATTTGGATTTTTTACAAAATTATTTAATTCCGTCATTAGCAGAAATATTTCCGAACCATAAAGATCCTAATTTGCCCAACCAAAGAATTTGGTTTCAACAAGATGGGGCTCCACCCCACTATGCGGGAAATGTTCGGCATTATCTCGAGAATACCTTCCCAAACAGATGGATTGGCAGGAGGGGGGCTATCGAGTGGCCGGCTAGGTCGCCAGATCTAACGCCTATTGATTATTTTTTGCGGGGTTACCTAAAAAATATGGTATACGCAACTAAACCTGAAAACTTGGAAGACTTGCGTCAACGGATTGAGATTGAAGTACGAAGGATCACTCCTGAAATGATAGAAAACGTTCACAATGAATTTTATTATCGTTTAGGGTATTGCCAAGATGCTCAAGGACAATATTTTGAACATTTATTGTAAGGGTTTTTACTGATTTCTACGATTAAAATTTTCATTGTTTTCTATAATGATTTTTTTTTCAAAATTTTTCTTAAGTAGAATGAAACATTTTTTGACTGTCGTTTAGACAATTAAAAGATCTATCAAAAATAAAATTAAAAATGCGACGTTGCTACTTAAATTTGTTTTTGATGACATCATAACTTTTTCAAGGTCATCAAAAATTCCAAACAGATACCATCAGCCAGTAGTTTTTTGAAAATACTAATTGACCTGTTTCTGCATTTTTCTCAAAAATCATCCGTTTCGATTTTATTTGGGTGTTTCCAGACTTTTTGGACACACAGTATAATATATAAGAAAAAATGAAACATATTAACAAAAATACTAAACATTGAATGTGTATAAAAACACATTCCATATTTAGTATTTTTGTTAATGTTTCATTTAATTTTATACAAATTTAACAAATTTGCCTATTAAATAGATATGTATGTATTTAAAAAACGTGATAAATAAAGATAGGATTTTGACATCAAAATAAATTTTTGACATAAGCGGCCGTTATATGGGTACAATTAGCTCCAACAAATCAGAATGAATCTCATCTGTGGCACCAATCTAATTATATAGGCTCTCTAATTAGATGCATCCCATAAGCCATCTTTAATATTCATTTGGAAGCTTTTGTAATGCATAACTCAGGGCACTTTCCATTTTATCGACCACAAGATAGTTATTCACTAGTCAAGCAAACATAGCTGCCTGCTGTAGTTCTTTTCGTTCACGTCTAAGTGTTTGTCTCTACATCGGCATTTACACCCTATAAAAATGAATGTGGGAATTTATCAACTAGACCGTATAAATTGAGGACTGCTAAAGGTTTAAAACTTGAAGTTACTGATATTTTAATCATTAAATGTCAAAAATGTCAAACTTCTTCAAATCGTACCACAAACTGTTTGGTATATCTTACCAGTGAATTTACCACGAAAAATATTTCTAAAAAAGGGTGTATTATTGTAAAAATATATATTAAACTGAAAAAAAGTGTCATCAACAAAACGAAAGTATAACCAGTGGTCGGAGTAGAATATGCGACGCGCCTGAAATGCATTCCGAGAGAAACGGCTTCGCCTTAAGGAGGAGTGCTCACTACCTCAATCAGTTTCCTCCAAATCCTGACTTTATTTTTTGAAATAGTTAGACAATTATTTTTTCGAATCACTTTAAAAAATAAAATAAATATCATAGCATCGTCCTTTTTCCGAAAATATATGTAGAAAAAAAATAAAAATTGAAATTAGACAAATATCTGAAAATTAGCGATACGACAATAATTTAAAAAATATTCTGACCACGTCCTCGAAAGAGTTGAAAAAATATTTTCTTAATTAAACTTATGATTTGGAAAATAGAATACATTCTGCAAGACTAATTGTTGGAGATATGTTAAAGTGATACATGGTACGGTTTCGGCTAGCACGCGGAGTTTCGCCAGACGAGATTTATCGGTTCTGAATACTTGTGTGAAGTTTTATTTAGAATGTTATCAACTGATTTGCATTCTCAAAATCAGCAATTCTTTTATAAATGTATTAGTTAAGTTTTGCTGACCAGCAATAGAGATTTAAATGTAGCTGACACTCTTTTATTTTTAAAGTACTAAAAGAAATGACTTTGACGGCCAAGATTAGAAATTCACAAAAGAAAATTACAAGATGTAAGGCAAGATCTAATGAAAATTCCCTCTACATCTAAATGCTATGAATTATTACATTTTGAATACGAGAGTCCTACCGATGAGAGCTTCGACGAAACAAAAAATGAGGTGTGGCCACCATACGACTTCTTATACGTATGAGTGTGTGAAGTTAGCCCCCCTTTTTTCGAATATCGGAAATCTGACGGTTGTTCCAGGTTGTTCTAGGTTTGTTCTAAATTGTTCCAAAGTATTTCAAAAAAAAAGTCAAAATTGGCCGAGATAATTGAAAAAAACGACTTTTTCACCCAGCCCCCCTTTTTTCGAAAATTGAAATTCTGAAGGTTGTTCCAGGTTGTTCTAGTTGTTCTAAACATTGTTCCAAAGAATCTCGAAAAAAAAATCAAAATTGGCCGAGATAATCGGAAAAAACGAGTTTTTGCCAGCCCCCCTTTTCTTGAAAATTGTAATTCTGATGATTGTTCTAGGTTGCTCTAGGTTTGTTCTAAATTGTTCCAAAGTATTTCATAGAAAAAATCAAAATCAGACGAGAAAATGGGAAAAAACCAAAGCCAAAAGTATAAAGTCGGACCCAGTTTTTGCAAAAATTAAAATTTTGACGGTTGTTCTAGGTTGTTCTAGGTTTGTTCTAAACATTGTTCGAATACGTCAAAACCGTATCTCTTATATATCAAAAGATATGGCAAAAAAACCAAATCCAAAAGTGTGAAGTTAGCCCCCCTTTTATCGAAAATCTAACTTCTGACGGTTGTTCCAGGTTGCTCTAAGGGTGTTCTCAATTGTTCCAAAGTATTTCAAAAAATAAATCATAATTGGCCGAAAAAACGGCAAAAAACTTTTTTTTTCTGGCGGCCCATTTTTCGAAAATCGAAATTCTGACGGTTGTTCTGGGTTGTTCTAAGTTTGTTTTAAATTGTTCCAAAGGATCTCAAAGAAAAAATCATAATTGGCCGAGATAATAGAAAAAAACGATTTTCCCACGGACCCCCTTTTTGCGAAAATTGAAATTCTGAGGGTTGTTCCAGGTTGTTCTAGATTTGTTCTAAACATTATTCTTATACATCAGAACCGTATCTCTTATATTTCAAAAGATATTGCAAAAAAACGTTTTTAAAACAAGTGTGAAGTTAGCCCCCCTTTTTTCGAAAATCTAACTTCTGACGGTTGTTCCAGGTTGCTCTAGGTGTGTTCTCAATTGTTCCAAAGTATTTCAAAAAATAAATCATAATTGGCCGAAAAAACGGCAAAAAACTTTTTTTTTCTGGCGGCCCATTTTTCGAAAATCGAAATTCTGACGGTTGTTCTGGGTTGTTCTAAGTTTGTTTTAAATTGTTCCAAAGGATCTCAAAGAAAAAATCATAATTGGCCGAGATAATAGAAAAAAACGATTTTCCCACGGACCCCCTTTTTGCGAAAATTCAAATTCTGAGGGTTGTTCCAGGTTGTTCTAGATTTGTTCTAAACATTATTCTTATACATCAGAACCGTATCTCTTATATTTCAAAAGATATTGCAAAAAAACGTTTTTAAAAAAAGTGTGAAGTTAGCCCCCCTTTTTTCGAAAATCTAACTTCTGACGGTTGTTCCAGGTTGCTCTAGGTGTGTTCTCAATTGTTCCAAAGTATTTCAAAAAATAAATCATAATTGGCCGAAAAAACGGCAAAAAACTTTTTTTTTCTGGCGGCCCATTTTTCGAAAATCGAAATTCTGACGGTTGTTCTGGGTTGTTCTAAGTTTGTTTTAAATTGTTCCAAAGGATCTCAAAGAAAAAATCATAATTGGCCGAGATAATAGAAAAAAACGATTTTCCCACGGACCCCCTTTTTGCGAAAATTGAAATTCTGAGGGTTGTTCCAGGTTGTTCTAGATTTGTTCTAAACATTATTCTTATACATCAGAACCGTATCTCTTATATTTCAAAAGATATTGCAAAAAAACGTTTTTAAAACAAGTGTGAAGTTAGCCCCCCTTTTTTCGAAAATCTAACTTCTGACGGTTGTTCCAGGTTGCTCTAGGTGTGTTCTCAATTGTTCCAAAGTATTTCAAAAAATAAATCATAATTGGCCGAAAAAACGGCAAAAAACTTTTTTTTTCTGGCGGCCCATTTTTCGAAAATCGAAATTCTGACGGTTGTTCTGGGTTGTTCTAAGTTTGTTTTAAATTGTTCCAAAGGATCTCAAAGAAAAAATCATAATTGGCCGAGATAATAGAAAAAAACGATTTTCCCACGGACCCCCTTTTTGCGAAAATTCAAATTCTGAGGGTTGTTCCAGGTTGTTCTAGATTTGTTCTAAACATTATTCTTATACATCAGAACCGTATCTCTTATATTTCAAAAGATATTGCAAAAAAACGTTTTTAAAACAAGTGTGAAGTTAGCCCCCCTTTTTTCGAAAATCTAACTTCTGACGGTTGTTCCAGGTTGCTCTAGGTGTGTTCTCAATTGTTCCAAAGTATTTCAAAAAATAAATCATAATTGGCCGAAAAAACGGCAAAAAACTTTTTTTTTCTGGCGGCCCATTTTTCGAAAATCGAAATTCTGACGGTTGTTCTGGGTTGTTCTAAGTTTGTTTTAAATTGTTCCAAAGGATTTCAAAGAAAAAATCATAATTGGCCGAGATAATAGAAAAAAACGATTTTCCCACGGACCCCCTTTTTGCGAAAATTCAAATTCTGAGGGTTGTTCCAGGTTGTTCTAGATTTGTTCTAAACATTATTCTTATACATCAGAACCGTATCTCTTATATTTCAAAAGATATTGCAAAAAACTTTTTTCAAAAAGTGTGAAGTTATCCCCCTTTTTTCGAAAATCTAACTTCTGACGGTTTTTCCAGGTTGCTCTAAGTGTGTTCTCAATTGTTCCAAAGTATTTCAAAAAATAAATCATAATTGGCGGAGATAATAGGAAAAAACGATTTTACAATGGGCGGAATGCACTTTCCGAACATTACTGTGTTGAAGGAAGTTTTTGTATGATGCAGTTCTATTTAAAGAAATAAACATCTAATATAGCAATAAATATATATTTTCGCAAGAAATATAATGTTCATTTATTACAAAACGATATTGTTACCAAATGCTGATGAACTATTTCAAAGAAAAAATCAAAACCGGTTATGAAAAAACGATATTTTTCCCCAGTCCCTATTTCTTAAAAATCGAAATTCTTACAGTTTCAAAGTATTTAAAAAAAAAAGCGCTGGATATGGGTACCCAACTAAAATCAAACAAAATGGGGAAGTCTATCAGGCTCCCTTTGTTATTTTATTTTGTCTAGTAATAATAAAAATAAAATACTGATTTTGAAGTTTGAAAATTTTAATTATAGTAAACCACTACAACGTTATTTTGTCTAGCCGTGGTCTGGCCACTTTTTTTCATGGTTTTTGCTCCGGGAATGCAAGCACGTGTAGACATTCCTATCAAGTATGCTTATTTTTTGTAGCCCCTCTTCGTAAACATGTTGAAATATGCTGTCTAATTTTCTCACTAAAACGATTCAAAGGCTACTATTACTTTATTTGGAAAAAATATTATATAGGTACCTATTTAGATAATATAAGATAGTATATCCGTCAAAGAGTAGCGGATTTGGGAAAGGCTGTTTTACAATACCAAATTGATAAAAAAATATATTATTTATGTCAATGTTATCAAATAATATAATAATATCAATAAATAAATTTTACAGAAAAAATATATATTTTAGATTTTAGGGATAAACTAAAGCATGAACTCTAATAAAAATAAACAAAGAAACATCAACCTAGCAGCTCTTGAGAAAAACACTAATCTTTTTATGAGCAAGGTATAATCATTCTCAATATGTTTATGAGGTAGTTTTTAATCTACATTAATAATGTAACTAACGTCACTGTTCTAATATTATTTTATGTTAGGAGCATCAGCATTTAGTAACAATATTGTTTTCAAACAAATGAATTATATTACTTGGGAAAATATATGTATATTTACTGCTTCTGCTTTATTCTGAATCACAAATGAGTATTATTATTCATTTTAAAATATAGATAATAGGTAAAATCGATTTACCTATTATCTTGGGCAATTTCGATTTTTTCTTTGTAATCCTTTGGAACAATTTAGAACAACCTAGAACAACCGTCAAAATTTCGATTTTCGAAAAAAGGGGCGCCAGAAAAAAATTGTTTTTTGCCGTTTTTTCTGCCAATTATGATTTATTTTTTGAAATCCTTTGGAACAATTTAAAACAAACTTAGAACAACCCAGAACAACCGTCAGAATTTCGATTTTCGAAAAATGGGCCGCCAGAAAAAAAAAGTTTTTTGCCGTTTTTTCGGCCAATTATGATTTATTTTTTGAAATACTTTGGAACAATTGAGAACACACCTAGAGCAACCTGGAACAACCGTCAGAAGTTAGATTTTCGAAAAAAGGGGGGCTAACTTCACACTTTTTTTAAAAACGTTTTTTTGCAATATCTTTTGAAATATAAGAGATACGGTTCTGATGTATAAGAATAATGTTTAGAACAAATCTAGAACAACCTGGAACAACCCTCAGAATTTGAATTTTCGCAAAAAGGGGGTCCGTGGGAAAATCGTTTTTTTCTATTATCTCGGCCAATTATGATTTTTTCTTTGAGATCCTTTGGAACAATTTAAAACAAACTTAGAACAACCCAGAACAACCGTCAGAATTTCGATTTTCGAAAAATGGGCCGCCAGAAAAAAAAAGTTTTTTGCCGTTTTTTCGGCCAATTATGATTTATTTTTTGAAATACTTTGGAACAATTGAGAACACACCTAGAGCAACCTGGAACAACCGTCAGAAGTTAGATTTTCGAAAAAAGGGGGGCTAACTTCACACTTGTTTTAAAAACGTTTTTTTGCAATATCTTTTGAAATATAAGAGATACGGTTCTGATGTATAAGAATAATGTTTAGAACAAATCTAGAACAACCTGGAACAACCCTCAGAATTTGAATTTTCGCAAAAAGGGGGTCCGTGGGAAAATCGTTTTTTTCTATTATCTCGGCCAATTATGATTTTTTCTTTGAGATCCTTTGGAACAATTTAAAACAAACTTAGAACAACCCAGAACAACCGTCAGAATTTCGATTTTCGAAAAATGGGCCGCCAGAAAAAAAAAGTTTTTTGCCGTTTTTTCGGCCAATTATGATTTATTTTTTGAAATACTTTGGAACAATTGAGAACACACCTAGAGCAACCTGGAACAACCGTCAGAAGTTAGATTTTCGAAAAAAGGGGGGCTAACTTCACACTTTTTTTAAAAACGTTTTTTTGCAATATCTTTTGAAATATAAGAGATACGGTTCTGATGTATAAGAATAATGTTTAGAACAAATCTAGAACAACCTGGAACAACCCTCAGAATTTGAATTTTCGCAAAAAGGGGGTCCGTGGGAAAATGGTTTTTTTCTATTATCTCGGCCAATTATGATTTTTTCTTTGAAATCCTTTGGAACAATTTAAAACAAACTTAGAACAACCCAGAACAACCGTCAGAATTTCGATTTTCGAAAAATGGGCCGCCAGAAAAAAAAAGTTTTTTGCCGTTTTTTCGGCCAATTATGATTTATTTTTTGAAATACTTTGGAACAATTGAGAACACCCTTAGAGCAACCTGGAACAACCGTCAGAAGTTAGATTTTCGATAAAAGGGGGGCTAACTTCACACTTTTGGATTTGGTTTTTTTGCCATATCTTTTGATATATAAGAGATACGGTTTTGACGTATTCGAACAATGTTTAGAACAAACCTAGAACAACCTAGAACAACCGTCAAAATTTTAATTTTTGCAAAAACTGGGTCCGACTTCATACTTTTGGCTTTGGTTTTTTCCCATTTTCTCGTCTGATTTTGATTTTTTCTATGAAATACTTTGGAACAATTTAGAACAAACCTAGAGCAACCTAGAACAATCATCAGAATTACAATTTTCAAGAAAAGGGGGGCTGGCAAAAACTCGTTTTTTCCGATTATCTCGGCCAATTTTGATTTTTTTTTCGAGATTCTTTGGAACAATGTTTAGAACAACTAGAACAACCTGGAACAACCTTCAGAATTTCAATTTTCGAAAAAAGGGGGGCTGGGTGAAAAAGTCGTTTTTTTCAATTATCTCGGCCAATTTTGACTTTTTTTTTGAAATACTTTGGAACAATTTAGAACAAACCTAGAACAACCTGGAACAACCGTCAGATTTCCGATATTCGAAAAAAGGGGGGCTAACTTCACACACTCTATACGTATTAGCGTTTCAAATTATACGAAATTGTTTTAAATTGTTGTAAATAGTTTTATCTTAGAAAAATAAGGCGGCTTTTAATAATTTTTTTTATATATAAATTATTCAAAATCCTATTATAATAAATCTCTACAGAATACATACTTTGCGAGATATTCGAAAGAAAGTGGTACTCGCTAAGAGTAAAAGTGGTACTTCCGGTCCGAATTTTGAAATTTCATATATACAAAAAATATTCCAAATACAGCTCTAAACTCGTTTGTACTCTTGATAAATATATATATAATTTACGACATATTTGCAAAAAATCGCTATTCGATAAGAGTAAAAGTGTTACTTCAGGTCCGAATTTTGAATTTTTTTTATATACAAAAGGTATTGAACATTAAATTCTAAATACTTTTGTACTCGGAGCGCAACAGCATGACTTGCCAAATATTGGCAAAAAACTGATTTTCGATAAGAGTAAAAGACCTACTTCTGGCAGGAATTTTAAAAAACTTACATATATTAAATTCTTCTCAAATTTAATAGTGAGTACATTTGAATTCTTTATAAATTTGTTTAAACTTAGTAGTTGGCGAAATATTGGTAAAATTCGATTTTTTCACTGAAGTAAACTACTACTTCCGGTCAGCCGATTTTACTGAAAATCAAATCAGATCTCAAGAGGGAAATTGTATTCGTAAATACAAAATTTTGAATTGATGGTTATGACGGTTTGACCGCTATCGTGGTCACACACAGACATTTTTTAAAAACCACTTTTTCGGTATCAGAGGACTCAAAACGTGGACATCTGCAATTATCTCGAGGTCAAAAGTTTCACATATACATACTTCAAATTATCACAATACTTCCTTATACTACGTATAAGAAAGTAAAAGGAATTATCCGGTAGATAAATATGTAATGTCGAGAATTAAAATATACCCAAAATTAAATTTGATTAAAAAAGTTTTTTGAAATTCCTACCGGAAGTAGGTCTTTTACTCTTTCGAAAATCAGTTTTTTTGCCAATATTTTGCAAGTCATGCTTTTTAAACAGGTACCATACGGATATAAAGGGATTTAAATAAATAAATATATAAATAAATAAATAAACTTAATTTTCAATACCTTTTGTATAAAAAAAATTTCAAAATTTTTACCGGAAGTAACACTCTTATCCAATAGCGATTCTTTGCATAATATATATTTATATATTATGCATTCTATAGAGATTTATTAAGAGAATAGAAGTACTAAGAATAGAATTTTGAATAATTTTTGTATAAAAAAAATTCTTAAATTGTATAATTTGAAAAACTCATATGTATAAGTAGTGTGGTGGCCATACCTCATTATTTTTGTTAATTTTTTATGTAATAATTTACATACTAAAATGACAAAAAATTCTTGCAATATATATATATATTGTATTCTGTCCCAACATTTTTATGGTTACAAGTCCACGTGGATTTGAGTGACACATGTCTAGTATCGATTCAACAAATCAAACGCGCGGTACACTCATAAATCAGAGGGCCTAACGGCTGCAACTTAACATAAATATTCCATCTCATTCGCACGACTTGCGATTAGCACGACGGTCGAAAACGTACGTCGGTGTATACAACAATCGGAGAAATACAGGACGCGCCTCTTTGAAATCGGAGTTTCTACAATCTGGGAACACAGCCTTAATGAATGCTACAAACGATACAATATTACGAAGCCAACTCACAATGTCTGAATGATAAAAAAAAATGGTATAAAACTTCACGGTCGTCTAACAACATTTTCGTTGAAACTGGAAGAGGAACTGGCACATCACATTCTAAAGTTATAAGAAAGTATGTTTGATCTTAAGATAAATGATATTCGCTGTTTTCCTTACCAACTAGTCAATCAAAACCAAATTCTTAATATGCTATTGGGTTCAACAGAAAAATATTGACGAATTTTTTGTCATTCTTGAAAGGACCATATTAATAAACATAGTTTTACACTTGTGAGTACATATATTGTCGATAAAAATAGTCTTTCCACGGCTCAAAATAAGAATCCGAAAATTGTGGCTAAAAATGGAAAACACCAAATAGAAGCTATTTCTAGTGGATAGTGTGGTACCAACACCAGCATTGTTTCTTATGTACATGCTGCAGGTTCTTGAATACCCCCAATGATTATCATTACGCGCATTGCAAATGAACTAAATGTTGGCGCATCATCAGCAGCTATTGTTAACTATTTCTAACATACGTAGCTTACATAAACAGTGACCTCTTTGTGAAGTGGCTAAATCTCTTTATTAGCAACGTTAAGTCTTCTAAGAAGAAGAATGTGTTATTATTAATAGACAGTCAAATCACAAATTCGAAAAACTTAGAAAGTTTGCTACTAACGCGAGAAAACGAAATTATTTTATTACTTCGGGAAATACACCATAGTTTAAGACCAACCCAGGGAGTGTTCTGTCATGATACAAGATAACAGCTCTACTGAGTGAAGAGTATTATATAGAGCTGCCTCCATAATGACCATCAGAAACAGTTTTAGAGCGACTTTAAGATGACCAGTGGACAGATAGATGTTTAGTGATGCCGATTTTATTTAAATTATATAACTTACTATTATTATTATTATAAGAATTTTCTCATTTCAAAGGTACAAATGTACATAATGCAAACAGAAGAAAAACTTAATGAGTATGTTGTTTTAAGGCAAAAGAAGTTCTTAAAATGAATGCATATTTATATAAAACAGTGTCTAAGAAAGAATTAACAAAATTCGAAGTTGACAATAAATATGTGTTTATGTGTTCGTTAATTTAATCCGTATATTCATTTGCAATTTATAAAAAATAGACTAAACAGAACAAACACATGTAAAGTATCAATAAAAATGAGGTGTGGCCACCACACGACTTTCATATACGTATGAGCGTTTCAAATCATACAATTTTAAATTTCATTTTATACAAAAATTATTCAAAATCCTATTCTAAGTACTTCCAGTCTCTTAATAAATCTCTACAGGATACATACTTTGTGAGATATTTGCAAAAAAATGCTACTCGCTAAGAGTAAAAGTATTACTTCCGGTCCGAATTTTGAATTATCATTTATACAGAAAATATTCCCATCCAACTCTAAATACTTTTATACTCTTGACAAATATATATAGAATGCATAATTTACGAAATATTTGCAAAAATCGCTATTCGATAAGAGTAAAAGTGTTACTTCCGGTCCGAATTTTGAAATTTCATTTATACAAAAAATATTTCAAATCCAACTCTAAATGCTTTTGCACTCTTGACAAATATATATAGAATGCATAATTTACGAAATATTTGCAAAAATCGCTTTTCGATAAGAGGAAAAGTGTTACTTCCAGTCCGAATTTTAAAATTTTTTTTATACAAAACGTATTGAAAATTAAGTTCTAAATATTTTTATACTCGTAACGTACGTGTCTAAAAAGCATGACTTGCGAAATATTTGCAAAAAACTGATTTTCGATAAGAGTAAAAGGCCTACTTCCGGTAGGAATTTAGAAAAACTTTTTTAATAAAATTCTTCTCAAATTTCATTTTGAGTATATATGAATTCTATAAAAATTTGTTTAAACTTAGTAGTTGACGAATGATTAGAAAAATTCGATTTTTTCACTGAAGTAAACTACTACTTCCGGTCTGCCGATTTTACTGAAAATCTAATCAGATCTCAAGAAGGAGATTATATTCGTAAATATAAAATTTGGAATTGATACCTATAGCGGATTGACCGCTATCGTGGTCACACACAGAGACATTTTTTAAAAAACACTTTTTCAGGTATCAGGGGACTTCAAAACGTGGACATCTGCAAAAATCTCGAGGTCGAAAATTTTCGTCAATACTTCCTTAATACTACGTATAAGAAAGTAAAAAATATCGGAGAGTATTACAAATGAACAGTCTTGCATTAGATGACTAGCATTAACAAAGCAAAGCCCAAACAAAATTTAGGAAAGCTGATCGAGTATGTAATACTATGAACAATTTTTGGAAAACTTAGAATTCCTAAAATAAATCCATAAATTTGAGAAAAATATATCACTGTTAAACGTAAAAATAAATAGTGTATGCCGGTTTAATAGATGTGTTTTGTAAGAGAATAAACAAGCTTTCTTATGTACCTAGTCTGGTCAGCATTGGTCACGTTGCCAAAGAGACACCTTTATGGAGAGCTTCGAACAAATGTAAGTGGATGCGAAAAAGCGATTCAATCTCTAAATATTTGATGGACCACTAGTTGTTCTATACCATTTTCGAATTGTACACCACTATGAAAGGAGCTTTCAATGATGAAAGCGTGGCGGTTTATTGTAATTTAAACATTTTTGATCGGTAAACAATCAAACACCTTGACAGTTATATTTGATTTTTCACCGCCAAAGACACATTTTCATAGTTTTCTAGATTATTAAAAGATTTTAATCATACGATACAATCAAACGTTCCGTTTCAAATACGTATATTTTATTTAAAAGGAAAGAACGTCCTAAGAGACGATTGACCTCAAGCAACAGGATTACTTACATCAAAATAAGGTGGTACATAAACTATCTAAAACTTTTATCTCGTTCCCAAAATATACATACTTAGAAGGCAGTCTTGTTTAAATAAGAAACCCATGGTAGGTGCGTGTATACGTGGAGATACATAAACATATAGACGGATTATAGATCTCTACATATAACACATGTAGAGTACATATGTACGACCGATATACTGTTCACTTACACGATACAAGTTACTATCTAAAAATATCGTGACTGATAGCTCTCTGAATGTTTGTTCATTGATTAGCTTTTATTGAGATTATACAGCTGAGTGAGACGGATATAAAAATTAAATTTAGGAAATTTTAATTTACTGGAATTACCTTAATTTACATGTTCAATATCGCTTGCACGTTATTATAAGAATATTATAAATAATAGAGATGTGCATAGAAAAATAGTCTTAAAAGTATTTATTGTCGTTTTGATGGCTTATTACTGATAAAATAATTTCATTGACTATAATTTTATCACAAATCACAGGTTTACTTTTAACGTATTTTGTATGCTTAAGCTCCAGGTAACGTTATTTCTATGAATTAAACATAATTATAGATTTTAAATAATAATTTTATGCACATAAATACTACGAGGATGTATTGATATTTATACTCCATTCAGTCTAAGAATAAAGTAGATGGCGCTACAATATGAGCACAGTTTACACACGATGAACTTTGTATTTTGAAAACAAGTAAAACATATGTTTACTGTCAGATGGATAGCAGGGATATACATATCTGATATCATTATATTTTGACATTTACGTACATTTTTATACAAGTTGGTAACTCATTCCTCAAGAAAAAGGAATGCACATGTCGTCTAATTGTACTTTTTTGTGCTTCATCCAATTTATTGTAAGTATGACGATAATTTCTTTTTCTTGGAGGAGAAATTGGAACTCCATATAATTCCATTTCTTTAATAATGCAGTACATTGTATTCCTATTAATACCCACTTCCTCTGCTGTTTGATTGACTGCAGCTGTTTTAGACATATTGTTTTTATCCTTAATGTACACATTATAAGCCATTTGCCTTTGTCCAGATCTTATGTGTTTCCCTTTACGATTTTTTGAAGGACCTGGTAAAAGTGCTTCCGCCATACTATAGAATATTAGCGATTACGAAAAGAAAGTTAACGAAATTGATAAAATACCTTAACAAATGAATATTTCACTTGCGAGTTCTAAGAAGAACTATTTTTTAAGAATATTAACAACAAATAACTATGTAAAATACGGAAATCGACAAAATCTTTGAACAAAACTGTCAGTAAACAAATTTTTGACAGAACGAGCTAAATGCGATTATTTTGCCGGTGTAAATGCACACTCGATTTCAACCAATCACAAACGTTTATTTTAAGCCCTATCTTTCCCAATGCTTTATTCTTAGACTGAATGGAGTATAGCTAGCCTTGACAGGTTCCGTGGATAAAGAAAATATTGCGATACAATAGCAACGAAACGTAACCTATTAGAAGTGTCAGTGTGAAGTTTTACGTCAAAAAGTTAAACCAAAGTTGCGCACTAAAATTTGAAAAAAGAATGTTGACCGAAATTGCGAAAATGTATTATTTATTGTATAAATAAACTCGATGTTAACAAATGCGTACCTAGTTCACAGAATATGCAACTAATATCACTTGTTGATAAAACTACTTGGTGTCATGAAGAGCCAAGGTCTTGTTTATTTTTCACATAGAATAACCATAATAGATCTTGATTATATCGGCGTTGTTAAGTAAGTCAAATAGGTTAAATATTAGTAGGGAAGTCTAATTAAGTACATAATATAACTACCAAGTAAAAATCATTAGATAATTCAGTGTTAGCATTAGTGTCAGATTAATGTAAATCATAGTATTAGCAGTAACAACACTATTTCTATGAAAGTGTAAAATCTACTTTATTTAATAGTAATTGTATGATACTTTAATGTAAAACCGCTACAGCAATAATACAAGCATCATATTAACAAAACGCAAGTATCTACTATATTCACCACCTAGCCTCGGTCAAACATCAAGGGTCACCATTCTAGTAATAATGACATATCTCAGCCCATTACATGGCGATCCTATTAAATTATATCTTATAAAATAATTTGTTAAAGCATTGCCAATAGATGAAAGATGTTTTAAATACCGTTGCACACACTTTCCTAGTTTATTCGAATCCAAGATGAAAAATGGTGTATTCATATAGCCTGATATTAGAAAACTGACTAAAGATGGAAACTTGAAGAGCAAAATGGAATAAAACGCAAAGTTAGCTTAAGGAATTTTTGTAAACTAGTTGTAGTCAGCTTTCTTGAAAATGAATCCAAACTAGAAATCACCAATGAAAGTGGTGTTAGGGTTCGTTCTCACCTGGAATATTTTCCTGAAAATGTAAGTGCTGTCAGCAAAGACCAAAGTGCAAGATTACACCAAGACATAAAATAAATGTAAGGATGATATCAAGGAAGATGAATACCAATATGATAGCCGAATACGCTGAATGTTCAGACGAGACAATGCTCGGGCCATCTCAAAAAGAAAAGCCGAAAAAGAAGCTTTGAGAAAGAGGAAAAAAGTTAAATATTGCTAAAATGATAAACTAAATGTTATGATTTATTTTCTCTAAAATATGCAATCACTTTGTCAAAAATCTTTGCAAGGTAAAAAATAGTGAAATCAACCCTAAAATAACCATTGTTTAAAATGTGTGCAGCACCCAGTTTACAGAAGCTCAATTGATAGACCATTACTCACGGCAATCGTGCGCTGTTTGTTTAAGTCACTCCTGGGACAAAGTATTCAACATCCACGTTATGTTTATATTTTAATTTTGACATTTGATATATAGAGTGTGTAAATGAAACACATTATAGTTTCATTTTACACACTCTATATATCAAATGTTCCTAATAATTTCTCAAACCGACTGTATTTTATAGTATTTGACGAGATTTGTATAATACACTATTTAATTAAAGCATCGCTTGTGCTAAAAATTCGCAGGCTCTAAGCATTGTAAATAATTTTTGTGCCTATGTTGCAACTTTTAACTTAATAACATAATTAGATTTTGGTCTTATTACTTTTACAATTTCGTAATTCAAGTTTCAAGTACTGTTGCATAAGTAAATGATAAGACAGTGCTAACCTAACATAAGTACCTATGCAATTATTAGTTTTATTTTTAAGATAGTTGCAGGAAAAATATTTGAAGATGGCAAATATTGTCTTTCGTATAATATTTGTTTGTAATTATTGCAACATTACGTCAGTGGCGAATAGAAATTATGCATTCAAGGATGTATTGAAGTAGGTAGTATTTTTATGCGTGACCTTGAAATTTTAAATTACCAAATTTACTTTAGTTTTTCTTAATGTAAAACAATAATTACAACAATCGTTATTCAAAAGAAATATAATAGCATTTTGTTTGGCAACCTTTAATATAAATTATATCCACCCTATTCCTTGGCTACATCGTACTGATGACGACTAATGAAATGAGTCAAAATCACGTGTGTACAGTTGTTTTGCAGCAAAATTTACCCGCATTTTATTTATCCGCGATAATTCCTTTTTTTCATATTGCAAAATAATACTTCCTACCAACCATTGTTTGAGTGATTTCCAAACTATGAAATGGAGATATTAACATTCTCTAATTCTTTATGAAACATGTATAGTTCTGTTCTGTTCAAATACAAATAAAGTTAACCCAGATACTAAAGAATGACTTTTGATATTTAGTTTGATTAAATTATGATTTAAAAATTTAATTTTATAAATACTTCACTTTTGACAGATGTCAAATTTCAAATAAGTGTAGTACTTCAAACTCTAGTTATTTGTACAATTTGGAATACAAATTGATTTTATAATATTAATAGTTATAAAATCTCTACAAAACGCGATATTTAATATTAATGTGGATTTCAATAGATAGGTAAACTGGAAAACTTCCTAACTTCCACTCTCAGGAGCAGTATCAATTGAACACAACTAACAACGGACTTCTTTAAATAAAAGATAAGTAATTTTTTTTCAGGCAATAACGTCAACATGAATTTAATTTATTATTTTTTAATTCGATACTCTTTTAATACCACTAACACAAGAAATGACTTGATATAATCGCTGAGAATTGAGAACCCGATATTCACCAATTATTCTTTTCAGTACAACTTCATTTATTAATCAATTTAGTTTTATTTTTAGTTATACTGAAATACTACACTAAAACCAGATTAATGAAATGGTAGCTGTAAAGGGTTGAGACATTGTAGATCAAACTTATGGAATTAATACTATGGAAGAACACTACACTATTACATACAATTAAAGGTTAGTTAATGTATTTGTGGTTATTTAGTTTTGTGTAAATCAATTGTCAAATAATATCGAATAGGTTACTCTTATATGTATTAAATAATTGTTTAAAAAATAAAATTATAATTATGGCGCCCAACGTGGGGCATGCATCCTATAATTAATTGTATTGTAGTGTTATATTTATAGGAAGGTGGTGTATATATTTCCTATACCGGGGTCGACATATTTTAATTTCTGATACGAAAGTAGAAAGAGGAAAAGAGCGCGACGAAATAAACTAAAGATAAACATAAGCGAGGCTGCCACACTCGACAAACGTTTGCTATGAAATGTAAGGCATGGGGGGTCCCCCGCCACTGTTAGCAAGCAGGCATCGCTGCATATCATAAGGTCATCTTCTGCATATGATAGAAGTACAAACCGAAATTAAAATTTGACGACTATGGTATATGGTATATGTACAGTGTACATTTATTACTTTCAGCACGATGAAAATTTGAAGAAAATTTGGTGTAAAGTGATATATACTTTTTCCTAGTGATTCGTCTTTTTTTGTGTAGCATAACAAAGTAAAAATTTGCAGACCAATTTTATCAAGTTGAATTGGGAAAATGGTCTTTTTCTGTAATATAATTATACTAAAAATCAATGGGAATGCATCTTGTACTGATAAATTAAATATAGAAGTTAATTCCTACTTTGTCATTACTATTATTCATTTTATTAAAATAGTATTCCCTTTACTCACTGTATCAAGATTATGACAATGTATTAATTATATCAATAATAATAGTTAATCTTAGCTCAGTTCGTAAAAATAGAAATTTATCCTGAGTTAAAGGTATGGCGTTATAAATAAACTGCTTCTTCTAAATTAGGCTCAGTGTCAAGCATCAAGACATTGATTTACCTATAATAGTATTGTTTGTATTTACTAGCTAAAACTTCATAAATAAATCTAATAAACCCCAAATAAATAAACGTAGTTAAAATAAGCAAAACAGCGAAAATATAATTGTTATTGTTAGCTTTTCGTGTATTTGATTATTGAATAAGTTCAATAATCCTTCCTGAAGTACTGTAATTTTAGATGCAGAAGAGCTGCTACAAGAAGAAATATAATAATTATAAATTATAATGTTTCAGATTTGGAATCTTTTCAACATTAGATTTCTATTGCAGTATTAAAATTGTTAAAGTATTCATGGGGCAGACTGAATTATATTGGGTTTTTATTAGGTTAGATCCGTTATGGCTGGTTTTCTTTGGCTAAGCCTAATAATGTTTCAGTTCATAGTAAGAATTATTTGGGGGTATTTTTCAAACATACATAACAGGTAAACAATACCCAATATACAAAAAAAAAAAGTTTCGGATTACAAATGAATAATGATTAGATGGGTTTATGTTATTTTTATTGCGTTTTGATCTAAAAGGAATATCTATATCAATATATATTTACAAGTATACAGTGTGATTTTTAAAATATAAATGTAATTCATAATTAATATATTAATTATGAATTAAGAAGAAAACAAGAACAGCTATGAGTAGCAATCTAGAAGCAAAACTCATAATGATCATCAAAGAAGAACACTTGAGATGGTATGGTCAAGTAAAAAAAGAGACAAAGTAATAAAATACACTGACCGGCAAAAAAAAAAACCGGCCATCCTGAAATATTTATTGAGGATCTATAAGTGTCGGTTTTTTGGCTAAATAAAGATTTAAACTGTTATATTATTATGTCATATTTATAGAAGTCGCCTACATATTTCTTGAATTCCACATTAATAAGTTAGTCGGCATTTCTTAGCTTTTTTCTTTTCAGTTGCTTAGGGATGTCAGTTTGACAGTAAACAACAATTTTCACGCGTTCACAATGCCGTTAACTTGTGCAAACGTTGGACAAATTATTGCATTAGTTGAAAATGGTCGTAGTCAGCGTTATGTGTCTCGTATATTAGGAATACCTCGTACTACCGTTCAGGATGCGTGGAATCGGTTTCTAGAGACTATGGTACATTCGACATGCAGGATCTGGAAAACGAAGAGTAACTAGTAGTTGATGATAGTTTTATTGTGTTGAATACATTAAGGGATCGCAAAATAATAGCAGTTGAACTACAACATCGCTTGCAAACAGTGCGACAGGTTAAAATAAGTGAAAGAACAATTAGGCGAAGATTTGAGGAAAGTGGTCTAAGTTCGCGAAGTCGCCCAGAGGACCACAACTGTTACTTAAACATCGAAGAGCACGTCTTCAGTTTGCACGAATATATGCCACTTGGAATCTTCAGCAATTGAGTGAAATTCTCTTTATGGATGGGTCGCTTCTGCCTACGCTCACCTGGTGGTCGAGAAAGAGTGTGGAGAAGAAGAAATGAGCGACATGCCGAATGCACCACCATTTCTGAACGGGTGGGTGTCTTTTCATAGTGGTTCTGTTATGGTGTGGGCAGGTATTCCCACAGAAGAACGTATGGAGCTCATATTTGTAGAAAATGGTGGTCTAAACGCTCACAGGTAATGAAGTTAGAATTTAGGAATTCTAACTTCTAACTAAGCTGGTCAAGAAAGTCTATGGACTTCCTTGGTCAGCATGGAGTCCGGATCTTAATCCGATACAACACCTATGGGATGAACTCCAAAGGCGGATTCGCTGTCGTCCAGCAATGCCTGCAACAGTGCTAAAACTACGATTAACCCTTTTAGAATAATTCGAAGCAATTCCACAAATGTCCTTAACAAATTTGGTAAATTCAATTCCAAGACGACTGAGCAAATATAATCTTGGCTCGAGGAAAACAAAATTATTAACAATCAGTTGAAAGTCGATTAGAAGCTGATATCTTCAGTAATTTTGTAATTTAAGTAAAATTTAATTTTTCACAATTTCTTAAATTAAATTAATTTTTGGTTTTACATTGTCTCTTTTCTCTCCATTTCGTGTGTCTCTCATTGTTAATGTGCACTGCTACAACAAAATATAAATTTCTAATGAAAATAATAAACTTGTATATCGTGATTTCGTGACATTTTTAAGGTCGCCGGTTTCTTTTGCCGGTCACTGTAGTAGGATCGGTTCTAGAAGAAGCTAAATTAAATACAAAATAAAAGCAAAGCCGAGAAGAATATTACTGGAATATGTAAGTTTGGTAGTAAAAGAGGGGAAAGAAAACTGGGAGAATACACAGCAAACAATCTAAGAGAGTACGAAATAGCGACAAATATGGAAGAGCACAAGTTAAAAATTCAACTCCACAGTTGCGTTACAGTTGTAGGGTATACAGACAAAAAGGTAAGTATTATATTTAACATCAGTTTTATTCTATATGTAATGTTTTAATAATTAATTGTTAAATGATGTAAATATAGTAATAATAATTCAGTAGCGACAAATTATATCTTTTTTGAGTACGCATCTGTAGCTTTTAAACACTAGTACGAAGTTGCGCTTATTACAGCATACGCATGCGTCAAAGGTCCACCAATAAATTAGAAAAACAAAAGACTTACATAGTAATGTTTCGAATTGACAAACTAAGCGTAGCTATTGTTCAATTTCAATGTTAATTAAAACATAAAACATAACTCTTGCATATGATTTACCTTTCGTATACAAAAATTTATTAAATAAATTTGGAGTCAATTTTCTGTTTACATTTATTTTTTGTCATCCATTACGTTTTAAATCTAAGAATAAATATAAATTTAACATCAAACTGTTGCTTGCTGTATTTCAACCATACCTACTTTGCAAATAAACACTATCACAATAGAATATGTTTTTATATTTACTCCACAAAAATACTACATACCTAATATTATTTTATTATATTATTATGCTTATATCTATATAATAATATAATAAAGAAATTATTCATTACACATTATAACAAACCTTATTAATATAGACACCAAGTAAATATCAAACGAAATTCACGTTGAAAAATAAACTTTACGTAGGTACAACATGAGTTACATTTTTTTCACACGGCTTCCTTATCTATGATAAAAGGAACATATAAAAATCTCGTCAGCACTTGCACAATTATCTCTCCACGTTACTATCTTTGTCGAAAAATTCGAAAAGAAAATCTAGTACACACTAATAAAAATCATGGCCTGATGTTTGATAACAGGAAATTGAGAATTTTAGAAGTGATGATTTATAAATGAAGGTATATATTAAATCTAGGGATATATTGCATCTATTCAACATAAAATAATAGAGATAAATTTTAGATATAGTTTTTCTATAAATATTTTTTACTTAAAGTTTAAAAATGTTGGCTGCAAACTTCTTTTCTTCAAATTGCCAAATTAAAATACCTTTTTAAAGTTGGTAAGCTGCAATTTGAGCTTTTGAAAGCCTCACTTTCCCGAAGGTACAAATTGTTTTAGAACAGGACAACTTAGATATTACTGAGAAAATTAATAAAATTGCAGTTTGAGCTTAACAACGCTATAAATATATATTTTTAACAAATTACTAGAAAAGAAGTTTACGCCAAAATTTTTAAATTTTAATTTAAAACATATTGTTAAATGAAGACATAAATAAATGTCGATACGTTAGAAAAAGTAAACGTAGTTTTATTAGTAATTTATCAGCCGCTATTCAAAGAAGAAATTTATTATATTTATATACAAAGAAAAAATTCAATTCAAATTTAATTACTCCATATGGATACCAATGGAATATGAAAACCTCACTTTCCAGAAGAAGTAGGGTATTTCAGAGGAGGACGACTAAATATTACAGAGAAAATTAATAAAACTGCAGTTCAAACTTAGAAGCGCTGAAAATAGAAAAAAAATATTAACACTTTGCAAGAAAAAAAGTGTACAGCCGACATTTTTTAACTTTAAGTTAAAACATATTGTATAAATAAATGTCGATTTGTTGTAAAAAAACAAAGGTTTACTAATTTATAAGACGCTACTACAAAGATATTGGGCAGATTCCGCTGTAAAGCAACCATATACACGTGTTTCTGACTCATTGGTCGTCATCAGTAAGGTGTAGCCAAATAATAAGGTGGCATAGCCTTGGAGATGTAAGCATACATTGAAGACCATCAGGTGACACAGCGCCATTTGTACCTTCAGTTAGAAGATCCTCGGTTATATATATACAATTTTTTTTTCTAAGGTTTTCTTTTATTTAAAAAGTCGTATGTTTATTGGACGTGCAATGATATTGAATTAAATTCTTTGTTTATTGTGGTAGCGACCTGTTAATTGCTACATTCCTGTTCAAAGAAAAATAAGCATAATGACGTTTCGACATTTTCTCTGTCTTCATAATTTTTTTTATTTATAAAATTACAAAACATAACACATTAAGAAATTTCTTTTAATTCTTTTAAATGCACATCTTTATGTTCTTCGTTAGCACATTTACATATTAATGTCATTAACAACAACAGGTTTCTTATTAAAACCATTTTTTCCACCTATTTCTTTAAACGTAGGTATATGTTGATTAACAATATCACTAGATTTTTTAACGCTTTATTTGTTTGTACGCTTGTAAAAGTTTGTTATTATAGAAAACAATCTTGGTGGTTCTGGTGATAATGCATCTGCATTGATTCTTGACTAAGTAAGTAATAGACGACATATGGTTGTTTTAAATAATTTGGATTCAGATCTGATTGAGATCGCTACAGACGGACCGCAAGGACCCATGTTGGATCCATTATTGTTTATAATATATATATGCTTTTTGTACAAAGCACTGCATTACAAATGAATAGGGGGGCGAATGATTTTTGAACAGTTTAGTTGATCGACTATAATGGCAAAGTTTCACAAATTTCTGTTGAACAAAAGAAAAATTACATAATATTTTACTTAATTTTTTTTTATCTATTTAGCGTTTCTTTTCGAATTTTTTCTAATGGTGTCAACGTCAATATTTCTGCAAACCTTTACTATTTTTAAACGTATCTCTTGGAAGAGATAAGCACATTGGGGAACAAGGGTATGGGGGAAAAATTCAGATAAGATGTGGAATAAGGCTATAGAAACGATCACACCTGAAATTTGTGAATACTGTTAGACACTAACAGTGAAATCAGAAAATGGTTGGACCGAGAATTGTTGCTTGACAGAGAAGTTTTTTCTGATAAAACTTTTAAATATTACTATAATTAATATGTAAAATTGAAGATTAATAACTTGAAATAAAAAAAGATATAGGTTGTCTTTTTTGACAGAAGTAAAATATGTTAGGTATATGTCGTTATTATACAATATAGCACTGTGAGTGTACTTTAGACTTTAATGACCTAATTAATGACGATTAGAGTTGGTTGATTATTTATTCGTGACATGTAATTATTAATGATGTAGTATAATGTGACATGTTATTAAATTAGTATTTATATTTGTACTGTATAAAAATATGTAAATATTTTGAGTATATTTTCATTATAACTTAGAGAATTTTAGTTTCAAGTCAAAGATGTATTAATTCATTTAATTGTTACTACTAATTAAATTTATAAGATAAATACATACATGCACTAAAAATGTGCAATATATGATATAATAAATTGGCTAGATATTCTGATTTTAAAAATATGTAATACTGATTTAATTTTGAACTTACTCAATGTTATACCGATTATAAGAAAAAACACTGAACACAATAATAAATATCTGACTTTAATTACTTGCCTGTAACATTTGCAACTTCCTTTTTGTTGTATTTGTTATGTGCTAAGTTGAATAGTGTGATCAGTAATAATTTATTACAAATTTGGATAAATGACGAGTTAATTTGTGTTAAGCTATGACATATTTGAAACAAGTTAATTGTAAACATTAATGAAAATTGAAGTCAGGTTTAAGAAGATATTTTAAATAATGAAAAATTATTCTAAAGAACTTGCTTCTTAAAATATACACATTAACCATTGTTTAAGTCTTCAGTATTAAAAATAATTACATAGAATTAAAGTAAGAAGGGTTTGATTTACTATTTTTACTATTAATTAAATGAAATAGTGAATTCAAGATTTAGTTTTATTTCATATATTCACAGAATATATTGTTCTATTTTTAGCAAAAATGTACTTAATTTACATTCAGAAAATTTAGTAAATTTTGATGTCAATATAACCTCAAAGTAAAGTTTAGAAATCGTAAATATTATTCGTCGATCACAATATTAACATTGATGTACTACGACTATTCCATCATGGATTTTGATCAGACGAAAGTGGATTGTTTGGTGCTTTCTAGTATAACTCTGAATGTACCAATTCAGTACGACTGTGCTAGTAGTTATTGTATTTGGTTAGAGAGTATTATAGGGTGAAATATTACCTTTAAAGTATTTCCTTGAATGTTTCGTAAACATTTTCTTGAAGTAATCCAATCGTGTCCAAATTATAAAGACAAAATTGTTCATAAAATGAACGCCGTAGTCACACAGTGAACAAGATTAGAGTTCGAGACGCACGCGGTCAGAAAATCAGTTAAACGAGTCGGGTTCGTTAATACAAGAAGTAAATAAAAATCACTCAGTGCTCTTGGAACACTTAAAAGATTGTTTGTAAATCCAGGTGCGACACGGAACAAAGACCAAAAGTCGCTTAAGTCCGCGAAAAAAGGTACGGAGCTTAAAAACAGCTTTAGAGCAGGTTTAGACCGGATCAGAGGCCGTCGCGACGGAGCCGGCGTCGGTCTGAGAGCTTTGCGGCTACTAAGCCCGAGCTTTTCATCCCCTCCCCCGATTTTCTGACAGTGACCCCACTAATTTCAACCCGTTTAGGACACCATTCCCCCCTCCACCCCCACTCACTTCTATACCAATCACGCTTTCGACAATAATTTGCCGTCGGACACACGCCGGCCTGTCTGATATCGGACCCGATAATTTTTTTCCGCGATTCTCGTTTTTATTCCCGAGAAAAAGTGGACGTTACGGGTACGATGCGCCGTCGGAAGAGAAGCGCTCGCAAAAGGACCCGTGCGGTAGTTTATAGATCACGACGGATCTACCAGATTTATATCGGGAGCTTTTGAGAAGCTTTTCTGCATATCCCCGGAAAGCTCTCGAAAGATCACCAGCTCTGATATCTGTTGGTAAAGTGCAGAGCGAACGTCGTAGATTGGATACTTGAACGGTAAAATAGAAATCGTAAACATACATTTTCGGTATTGTAACGTTTGGGATATTAGTTTTTCTTACGGGCATTTTAAAAACAAAATCGAAATTTATTTATGTATCTAAACATATTAAACACTATACAGTATGTCCCCGGATTGAGTTTACATGAGGAAAAAAATTCTTATTTTTGATTTTACAATAAAAGGAATTAAATTTTATGCTTAATTTCAAATGATGAAAGCTGTAATTAGAATTACGAAACTGTCAAACCCCTATTTAAAATTACAAATTTTTATTTTCCTTCTTGTCAATCACAACATTAAAAAACGAAGTAGGCTAGAAACAATAATGTTTAAAACTATTCTATTTAGTCGCCGCCCCTTTCAGTACACAATTCGACTCTAAGCCGCAGTTCCTTATAACTGTTGCGAATTTCTTCAAATGTCAAGAACGAAACAGAAATAAAAATCTAAAATAGTTAAGTCAGGGCTTCTTGGAGGCCACAAAACAGAACCATTCAAGCAAATCCAACAATTTTCCAATATTTGATGGAGCCAGGCAACAACAATGCGCCTGGGCCGGACAACCATCACGTTGAAAATACATCCTCTGCCGATAAGCAAGTGAGAATTCACTTAACCATCCCAGAAAAAGTCGCTTAACATTTCCAAATAATTGTGTTGATTTACATTAACATCAAAAAAATATGAGCCTATTATTCCATGGTAAGAAACAGCACACCACACGCTTACCTTAACAAAATATTGACGTTTTGGTGCAATTCTAAAGCGAGGATTAGTATCACTCCAATAACGAACATGTTGTGACGAAACGGTACCATTGCTAGTAAAAGCTGCTTCATCGGAACATACAATGCCTTTGTGAAAATTATGGTTTTCCATTATTTTATCGCCCATCCATATGCAAAAATAAAGACCGTTTTCATCATCTCCCGGTTCTAACGTATGATTAAATATAGATTTACAGAGGTATAATTTACGTTCTTTCAAAACTCTTTGAATATGGGATTTGCTCATATTTAGTTGAAGTCTTCGTAATGAAAGTTTAGGATTATTTTCCACCGAATCGAAAATTAAAACTGTAGAAACATCATCTTCGTCACGTACTATCTTTTTCTTTAAATTCAGAACAGAACCAGTTTACCCAAAAAAAATTTCGCCATCTTCTTTATACCCATACGGGAAACAGTTACTCCGAGAAATTTTTCATTTAACTCTCCCGCAACGCGACGGTAGATCTTTTTCCCAATACTATAACATTGTATTAAATTTTTTTTTTTTAATAACGTTAACATTTTCACCAAAAATGACAGAATTACAGTTCGAAGTTATTTTTGACACATAAATTAGTGTTGGACGTTTTGAAGTTAAAGCCTTCCGCCACCAAAAATAATAGATGAAATGCGATGAAAATATGAAAACAACATTTTTGAAACATACATAAGTGGAATTAAAATTCAAATTACAGATTTCATCAATCGAAATGAAGCATAAAATTTAATCTCCTTAGCATTTTATTGTAAAATCAAAAATAAGAACTTTTTCCATCTTGTAAACTCAATCCGGGAACATACTGTATATGTACATGTTTATAGCAATTTCACAATTAGTAACTAAGTAATATATAATAAAATGAATTAATTAATTTTAATATTATATAAAGATAGGTATAAAAATTCACTTTCCTCAATATATTTAGTACGATAGACTATGAATAGAAGTACGGGCAGAAATTATTGTAATATTTAAAAAACTATATTGAAGATATTTACCACAGCAATATATAATATTAGAACGTCCCAACCTTAGTATTCAGTCCAGTCTATTATGGGATATATACCTCTTTTACTACCGCAAGCAACCTTTTTTTATTTCAAAGCAATGTTGTCAGTTCGATTTTATATGTTTATAGTTGGTATTGTTCGTGTGGTGTAAGTATCACAACATAACCTTCCTGTCAAGTGTCAAACTATCAGATTCATACAATTCGTGTTCATTCTCTTTTACTCTGTTATTGCTTTTAATATTATTATTGGCTATTGTTCTTGTAATGTATATCAAAAAATATAATCCAAAGTAAAACAGTAATTCTTGAGTTATTAATAAATTTATATATATTAATATATATATTGTGATGTGACATTTATCTATTCGTAAGCTGCTTCTCATTTTGTACATACTACGTGCAGTAATAACGGACATAATATGCTGCTTTTGAGGAACATATGCACTTTATGCCGTATTTTTGTTATTTGCCGCTACATTTTATGACTCATATAATTTAATTACCATTTCGTAAATTTTATTTTATAATAATTTTCTGACCAACAAGTATATTTAAAATTACGTTACATTATAATGAGTTACCAACCTAACCTGTCATTGTCGAACTGACAACTATGTTGTCTGTCTGCATAAGACATATACTGAATACTAAGGTTGAGACGCTCTATAGATGGTTATTTATATTTATAACATACTATGCGACTATATATACAGAATATAATAAATTTATACATTGTATGCATTGTTTCATGTATACTGTACAAATAATATTATTATGACACTTCGTATATAACTTAAAATCCGAAATACCCAAAATATGCTAAATGAAACAAAAACAAAACAAATTGTTGTTATTTAAATAATGTATTTACAATACCAATCCTGTCTTAGAGAGAGAGTACAACATATTATTTTGTACATCTATAGCAATTAGTAGGTATAATGAATTTGGTTATGCCACTAAAAGAAATGTTAACAACATTGGTTAATATCAACCCATTAACTTGTTAATATAGTTATTTTTGTTAAATAAATACATGATTTTGATAGTAATTGGCCCAAAATTTCATTCAAGCAATGTAGATTCAAATTAATACGAGTTTAATCCCAGAAAATAAAGATTTACTTTACAGAAAGAAGAATTAACCAATATCAATCCTTAATTTATATAATTTTATTCATTTAAATATCATACCCCCCATAAAAAAAGACTAAATATGCTAAATAAAACAAAAACAAAATAAATTGTTGTTATATAAATACTGTATTTACAATAGCAATCCTATGTTAGAGAGACAGTACAGCAAAATATGTTGTACATCTATAGTTAGTATAATGAATTTGGTTATGCCACTACCTAATAGAAATGTTAACTTTGGTTAATATCAGCATATTATCTTGCCAATATAGATTATAACTTTTGCTAACTAAATATATGATTTTGATAGTAACTAGTCCAAAATTTCATTCAAACAATATAGATTCAATTTAATATGAATTTAATCCTAGCAAGTAAGGATTCCATTTACAAAAAGCCATAATTTATATATTTTTTTTTTATTTAAAAATTATTTTATTATTTGGTAGGATGCATGTGCACTATATAATTCATTATACATTTAATTTATACCTCTTTTTTCGGTGCTAAATATCAAGACTTAATTAATTATTCTGTCTTTTTTATTACCTATCATTGATAATTTGTACCAAGTTTATAGCAGAATGATGCGTGTTTCAAATAGGTATTTTAAACGTCGAAATTCTAATGATTTCGTGATGTGTGCATATTTGATTGATTGTATTATTAACCTCATGATAAGAGTGTCTGAAAAATCAGGAAAAAAAAAACTATAAGTATGTATAGTTTGTCATCCATGAATTGTATGTTTTATTTACCTGTTGTAGGATGGCTATCTAGGCTTACTTCTTTTTATCTGGACACCATTTCTTTCAGAGTATAATATGCCATGCAGGATTATTAGTTGAGTATTGATATGCATCAGAATGTGTATACAAAATAAAACCGAAACTACCTAAAGGAGGAAGTATTTCCGATGGTAAATGAATTGCGTTTAGATATACATTATAAGAGAGCTTTGAATGAAAGTTGAGATGATTTAGATTAACCTAATTTAAAATTTTTAAGAAACTATTAAAGATTTAAAGAATGTGTAACAAAAAATTAATTCAATAGTAACAAAATTTTACTTGTATTAAATTATATTTAAATTATGTATTATTATATGCATTAACTACTCGAATAAATATATAAAAATATAGTTTTTGTTAATATCAGGTACAATAAATAGTATATGTTCGATACAAACCTTTATATATAAACTTTACTTCGCTTAAGTTGGGGTTATCATTTAGTAATTCGCATCACACGTATTTATCAATTGGATTGTCAAAAAACACACCACAGCAATCACAGTTATGAAAGTCTTAATTTCGTACGGGAAAAAACGGCAGAACCCAAACAAATAGTAAATCCGGGATTCTTAATACATTCCAAAAGACCACGAAAATTGTCCACGCGCTCAGCTGAGAAAATCCAACATCATCCACTGTGTCATCGAACACTGAGTCCGTCGCAGTTCTCATTTAATATCTAACAAATCACTGCCAGGGCAAATACACAAGCATCAAGCGGTTTTACACCGAATCCTATGAAAGTATTAAAAAGTCTTAAGCGCTTAGCGAACCCGCTGGCACACAGATATCGGGTTAGGACTTGATACTGCAAAGTCCCTCTAATCTGGGCCACTTCCCAACACGATTTAACCATAAGTCGCCCACTCTATATATCATCATTGCAGTAGAGAAATCGGACTGCAGAATTCTATTTAACTCCCACGAAACATCGTATACGTTCGCCTTTTTCCGTCTATATCAATCTCTATCGCACTCGCGAGCGCTTACGGTGGTCCGTCGCAGTCGAACAGTGTTTGAAACTGAAAATTTGAACGGACGGTCACGCCCCCGCGTGAAATTTAAAGAGCATGCGTGCATACGTGTTATTCCTTACTAATCATTTTATCTTTCTCTTGTATATGTCGTTCCCATTATGATGTCTTTCCGTTTAAAATTTCTGTCGGGATAATTGGGAGGAGCCAACGTACAAAAGGCGCTAAGTCAATGGTATCAGTGAGTGGCTACCAAAGTTATACAGCTTGCACCTTTTCAATATATCTGTTGATGTTATTTTATTGCGGTATTGATTTAAGAGGTCAATTTTTGTCAACGTACGTATCTCTCACCTCTAAATAGAAATGTTAGACCATCTTTTACACTACATTTAGATGACCGTTTTACGATTTTTTAATTATGCCGTCGTGCTACTATATACCCGCTTGATAGGAAATATCATTATGGTAATATTTATAGATTAAACTGTGGGTATAAATTAAATATAAAATATTTAAATTACGGAGATTGTACTAAAATTATTTTCACAACTTTAATTGTGCGCAAGCGCTATGTTCTAAAAATCTTGTTTTTATATAGTATGCCATAGCCCAACCCAACCTATAAACTCTATGTGGTTGTTCAAGATGTCTTGATGATGAGATGTGATGATTTTAATAAAGAGTGCCTACATAAACTGACTTTTTTAATGATAGATACGATGTGTGAAATGTGTTCCAATGATTTACTATAGTTTAACACAGAAAATACTTGTATTTTCAGATTTATAGACTATATAACATTGTGTTTACACCAAACTGCGGCTGTTTTGTCTGAAAGATTTTATTTATACCTACCTATAGACCGTCTCAACCTTAGTATTCAGTATATATCTTGTGGAGACGGACAACATATTTGTCAGTTCGACAATGACAGGTCACGTTGGTAACTCATTATAATAACACGACATTTTAAATACCTGTTGGTTAATATATATATATATAAAGTATAGAATTTCATGGGGTAACTCCGCTCAAAATGCAACTGCGGACACGTGTTTCGAACTACTTGGTTCTCGTCAGCGCAGTGTAGCCAAGGAATAGGATGGGATAACCTTGGAGCTGAAAAACATCAATCAGAGACATACACAAGGGACAGCCTACCAATTGAGGCTTCAGCTAGAGTGTCCTCGATACTGAGAATGAATCTAACGTCGCCGCGAGGTAGACATTGTCCACCTGCAAGCCATCTGAACCCACAGGATAACAATAAAGAAAAGAAATATTGCGGATTATAGAATAATAAAGTATAGAATTTCATGGGGTAACTCCGCTCAAAATGCAACTGCGGACACGTGTTTCGAACTACTTGGTTCTCGTCAGCGCAGTGTAGCCAAGGAATAGGATGGGATAACCTTGGAGCTGAAAAACATCAATCAGAGACATACACAAGGGACAGCCTACCAATTGAGGCTTCAGCTAGAGTGTCCTCGATACTGAGAATGAATCTAACGTCGCCGCGAGGTAGACATTGTCCACCTGCAAGCCATCTGAACCCACAGGATAACAATAAAGAAAAGAAATATTGCGGATTATAGAATAATAAAGTATAGAATTTCATGGGGTAACTCCGCTCAAAATGCAACTGCGGACACGTGTTTCGAACTACTTGGTTCTCGTCAGCGCAGTGTAGCCAAGGAATAGGATGTGATAACCTTGGAGCTGAAAAACATCAATCAGAGACATACACAAGGGACAGCCTACCAATTGAGGCTTCAGCTAGAGTGTCCTCGATACTGAGAATGAATCTAACGTCGCCGCGAGGTAGACATTGTCCACCTGCAAGCCATCTGAACCCACAGGATAACAATAAAGAAAAGAAATATTGCGGATTATAGAATAATAAAGTATAGAATTTCATGGGGTAACTCCGCTCAAAATGCAACTGCGGACACGTGTTTCGAACTACTTGGTTCTCGTCAGCGCAGTGTAGCCAAGGAATAGGATGGGATAACCTTGGAGCTGAAAAACATCAATCAGAGACATACACAAGGGACAGCCTACCAATTGAGGCTTCAGCTAGAGTGTCCTCGATACTGAGAATGAATCTAACGTCGCCGCGAGGTAGACATTGTCCACCTGCAAGCCATCTTTTCTTTATTGTTATCCTGTGGGTTCAGATGGCTTGCAGGTGGACAATGTCTACCTCGCGGCGACGTTAGATTCATTCTCAGTATCGAGGACACTCTAGCTGAAGCCTCAATTGGTAGGCTGTCCCTTGTGTATGTCTCTGATTGATGTTTTTCAGCTCCAAGGTTATCCCATCCTATTCCTTGGCTACACTGCGCTGACGAGAACCAAGTAGTTCGAAACACGTGTCCGCAGTTGCATTTTGAGCGGAGTTACCCCATGAAATTCTATACTTTATTATTCTATAATCCGCAATATTTCTTTTCTTTATTGTTATCCTGTGGGTTCAGATGGCTTGCAGGTGGACAATGTCTACCTCGCGGCGACGTTAGATTCATTCTCAGTATCGAGGACACTCTAGCTGACGCCTCAATTGGTAGGCTGTCCCTTGTGTATGTCTCTGATTGATGTTTTTCAGCTCCAAGGTTATCACATCCTATTCCTTGGCTACACTGCGCTGACGAGAACCAAGTAGTTCGAAACACGTGTCCGCAGTTGCATTTTGAGCGGAGTTACCCCATGAAATTCTATACTTTATTATTCTATAATCCGCAATATTTCTTTTCTTTATTGTTATCCTGTGGGTTCAGATGGCTTGCAGGTGGACAATGTCTACCTCGCGGCGACGTTAGATTCATTCTCAGTATCGAGGACACTCTAGCTGAAGCCTCAATTGGTAGGCTGTCCCTTGTGTATGTCTCTGATTGATGTTTTTCAGCTCCAAGGTTATCCCATCCTATTCCTTGGCTACACTGCGCTGACGAGAACCAAGTAGTTCGAAACACGTGTCCGCAGTTGCATTTTGAGCGGAGTTACCCCATGAAATTCTATACTTTATTATTCTATAATCCGCAATATTTCTTTTCTTTATATATATATATATATATATATATATATATATATATATATATATATATATATATATAGGATATTATTCTATATTATTATATTACAATATTAATTTGACAGGAAGGTTATGTTATCATACCTACACCACACCGATAATATCAACCATAAACATAATAAATCGAACTGACAACATTACCTTCAAAATAAAAAAAAGACCGTTTATTACAAATTGCTTACGGTAGTAAAAGAGGTATATATCCCATAAGATAACTGAATACTAAGGTTGAGACGCTCTATAGTAAGTAATTTAATCTTTTCGCATTTAGATTCTTCAAAAAAAACATGGAATTATATTTATGAAAGAATTTTACTGAACTTGTATATGCAAAACCTTTATTAAAACAACTTTCCCTGCTGGATACATATATATATATATAATATTGTTTCTTTCCTCGAAGAGTATTGCTTTGTAGTATGGATATACTTAAACTTGTAAGTTCATAAAGATTGTCAACAGAATATTGAAGAAAAAACACTGTTTGTTGTAAGCACAAAGATATATTGTCCATAAATCTAAAAATACAAGTATTTTATGTGGTAAACTATAATGAATCGTTAGAATACATTTTAAATATCCTAACATCAAAAAAGTTCAATCTATGTACACAATTTTTATAAAAATTACTTTACATGTATCCGCTAAACCTCGAAAGCGAATTGTTTATTATTATTAATATACAATATATATATATATATATATATGCCAAAATATTCTTTTTTTTATATAAGACAAAGGATATTTGGGCAAATTCCGCTGTTGAACAATCGCAGATACGTATTTCAGACTCGTTAATCATCGTCAGTACGGTATAGCCAAGGAACATTTATCCAGAAAACTTGAGGTGAATGTATTGAACTAACTTTCTAAAACCTTTTTAATGTAGGACTATTCAACTGTTAATAATACATTATCTGAAAATAGATTACTTCATATAGATAACATTGTACATATGATAAAACAGTAATACTCAATGGTATTATAGTATTGCACCTACCAGCTCTATGATTAAAAAAAAGAATTACAAAAATTTAGAAGTAATAAATTACTTGCAAAATATATAAGTTGGGTGTGATTACGAATTCCAGGAAGTAAATAAATTTAAATAAAGTCCCCTGCGTGGTGATCACTTTTCTAGTAGCCAGACTGGTTGATCTTTGCGAGAAAAAATGTCTGGTCACATGATTGGTTAGTTAGCTTTCTGGCATTACAATAATTGATGAAAAGAAAAGATCAGAAATAAATAAAGAAATGATGGTAGCAGACAGACTTTCACTCTAGTAAAAGGTTAATAAAAAAAAACTATATTTTTCCAAAAGTAAGGCAAAAATTAGACTCTATGAATGTTTGATGATGCCAGTCATGATGCATGGAAAAGTTAACCAATTATGCAGCAGCAGAGATAGAGAGAGACAGAAATTGCTAAGGCAAAAAATTGTGTAAAAAACGTTGAATATATATATGTACGCGTTAAAGAACTAGCTATCCTTCAATAAATAATAAGGATGTCAGTAACAAAACCACTATAACCTTATGTTAAATAAAACTTTAAATTTTATTTAAGACATTTTAAAAAATTATCGAACTTTTATAATTGAAATCTTATTTATTTTATAACAATAGAAATTTGAAACGATCTAAACAAATAATATATTAGAAGTAAATAATTTTATATACATTAAGAACAAATACATATACTTTGTCATAATTGTTACATTGTTTACATAGACCAAAGACTGTTTGCTTTTTGCCTGATCATTCCATGAAAAAAATTTAAAATATGACTTCTAGTTTTTTAGGATTGTACTTTCTGTAGACATAACCTGTCGTGATTAAAAAATCACACAATAAAAAAATACAAGTTTTCATAGTTTACAACAGAAATTAAAAAAAAGAACAATTATATTATTTTTTACATCTAGGTCTAATCAGGATAAATCATGTTTTGAAATTTGTCAAATATAGCAAACCTACCTAGCAGTAGAGATGATGTCACACAAAAAAGCATTTTCTTTTAATTTTATGATCCACAAAATCTTAATTCTTCACTTATTTGAAGCCTCTTCCAATCAATAAACTGTACTAGTAATGAAATAGCAGTAAATAATGGTAATAATAGTAGTTTAATGAATACTATTTTAGGGAAGAAACACTAGAACTCGCTCTCAATTCAAATCTACCTAAACCACAGTGTCAAGAAACGAATTTATTTGATTTACTTATTTCGGAAATTTTACTGAAAGAAAAGCGAATATAAATTAAAAAACAGTAATATGACTAATATTATTTTAAAACAATTGTCAATGCGCATATATATATAATTCAAACTGATCTAGTTTTTTATACAAGAATAGTTATTCCAAATTCCTAACTGAAGTAGGTCTTTCTATCTTAGCAAAAATAGAACTTTTGCAAATATCTCGCCAGTTATGAGCAAAAATATTAGCAATAAATATTTTTGTAAACAATTTTTGTATAAAAGAAATTTTGAAATTTGGTATCGGAGGTAATACTTCTCTTCTTATCAAATAACAGCTTTGCAAGTATCCCTCTTTGTTTTTGTGTTATAATATTGATGAAACTAAACATTATTATTATTATATTCATATGTTTTTCCGTATATAACGAAATTTTCGAAATGTGTAACTTAAAAATGAATTCTTGGGAACTTCGGGTACAATAAAACGCCAGATACTTGTTTCAGACTCTGTAGTCGTCATTAGTTCGGTATAGCTAAGACAATGTTGATTGAATAATATGCGTAGCATAAAATCCGAATTTTAACATTCCCAATACACCAAAAATCCTAGCCATATTCATCAGTGTTCATCAAAAGTACTTAATAAATATATTCTAAGCCGTCTAAATACTATATTTTCAACCAGGCATATATATTAACTTAATAATTTCTTTTTTACTTTTTATTTCTGGAGCATGTGGTATTGTTGAATAATAAAATGAAGTCATTTCCTTAGGTTTCGATAAATTTAATATATTTATAATAGTAAATAAAATAGAATCTGAAAGACATATGAAGGAAAAGTTGTATCGGCCTTATCATATATAGATACATATAAACAAATCTATTCACCTGTTCTACAATTGCTATTCTATTTCATGACCAACAATATATTTTTCTACTCCCATGTTTAAAATGCCATTTCTCGCATATGTTTCCATGGCGCTAAGTGACGTTTTAAACACACCTTGACAAGATGTGACTTCGTGCACTTTAGTCACTGGCTGAACTTAGCAACGGGCACTTTAACCACGGGTTGAAGTTAGCTCTAGGTTTTTCAAATGCAAAAATCAAGTGAAATTCAAACTTTAAGAACAGCATTAGTTATTAACCAAAAGCATCTCTTAAATTAGTTGAACTTATTTCTGGTATTCGAAGTGAAAGCTTTGCGTATCATATTCCACGTGCGACACAGATCGTGCAAGGTACACGTCGAAAAGCGACAAGCTTCATATGCGAGACCTCGTATAAATTCTCGTCTTAAGCGGGAAGCAAGCATATAAAGCATTTAATGGTTCAATTAATGCAGAATGAATTCAGTTTTACGTCCTAATAGTGGATTATTTTTATTAGTGTTTCGGTTGTTTTATTACAGTAATTATCTTATTATATATTTTTTTGTAGTTGTTCGTCAGTGCTAAAGATTCGAGTATGTGTATAGCTAACTGAAACCATTATTAATATTAATGAAAGAACTGCTATGTGGATAGAGTTTTACATATACTATCCTTGGTTTTAGGTATTTACAGTTTACTCGAGAAATTGTTTACAACACAAAACTGAAGGAACGGTATCGTAATAGATTTCGGACGTTCGAGAACCATGCTGATTTTGATGGTTTTTACAGAATTAGGGCACTGTTAAAGAATCTGATCTCCTCTGCATACAGCTAATATTTGAATACGGTGAAGGGCAAAATTATTGGTGATAATAATACTTCTGATCGTTTATACGATCATCAAAAAAAGGTTCCACCAGAATTCCAGACAGACTGAAATACAATAATGAGGAGCTCGCGGACCCAAGTACAATCGTTAATGACTTTGCTGAATGTTTTGCTTTGGTGTATCTTCTATCTGGTTGCAATAATGATCTTGAAGGTAATACTGTAAATGATCTTCCAAATATAAGCATTAACTAAATTCACTGCAAGTCTTGATCAAAGAGGCATTTACGCAACCTCTGACATTCTTATTCAATTTGGCCCTAAAAACAGCGATTTTTTTCTGATACTTGGAAGTTGTCACAAGTTTGTCCGGTTTTGAAAGGTGGTGACTCGCCATGATCTATAACTGTAGTCCAATATCTATCTTGCCTAATTTTGCTAAGGTATTTGAGATGTTCGTTTATTCCTATATCAGCCCATCGATTTCGAACTTTAATTCGGAATATCAGCATGGTTTCATGGAGGGGCGATTTACTATTACTAATTTAGGGTATTCTATGCAATACACTTGTCGTGCTATTGATGGCCAAAGGCATGTGGGCGTCATATACACAGACTTTCCTAAGGCATTTGATAGAATCAGTCATTAGGTGCTGTTGAGGAAGTTAAGGCGTTTTGCTTTCAGTGATTTTATGATATCTCTACTTGCTTCTTACTTGCACTGCAGGCATCAATATCTTCAGTACAATGGATTCACTTCCGATTGTTTCCTGGCGACTCTAGGTGTACCACAGGGGTCTACCCTGGGTCCACTACTGTTCTTGACCTTTATGAATGATCTGCTCCTCTGCGTCAATTCAATGAAGATATTCTTTTGCTGATGATCTAAAAATATTTCACTGTAATCACAGTAACGATGATTGCGTCAGGAGCAATTGGACAACAATGTCGGTTGGTGTCATATACAAGGAGACTGTAGCCACTGAGGTTTACCCGTGCTTTGGAAAGCAAAACTCTTACACGTACAACTTCCGTTAAAGACCTTGGGATTACATTTGACATGAGGTTGACGTTTATTGAACACATCTCTGGCATGGCATTATAGGCACGGAAAACTTTGGGCTTCATTATTAGAAAGGGTCGTTTTTTCTCTAATATAACTGGTTTCACAACCTTATATTTTGCATTAGTTAGGTTAAGACTTGAGTATGGTTCACTGATTTAGAAACCCATCTATGAAACCCATACGTTTTCTCTTCTGAAATTTTTATCACTTCGTGTTGATGGTTTCTATCCTCCTCGTGGATGTGATCATAATAAATTTCTAGCGCGTTTTAATATGGTACTCTTTTTGGAATGTAGAATAGCTACTGCTGGTATCTTTTTCTTATACAAATTGCTGCACAATGAGATCGATAGCTCCTCATTACTTTCTCAGGTTCCATTTCTAGTGCCACGATAGGGGTCTTGGAACGAAAATTCAATCTACTGCCCTTAGGCTAGGAAAATATTTTCAATATGCACGAATTATAACCAGATATCCGGCATGTATGATATTAATTTCACGTGTCTAAGATCTATAGCTTCCTTGACTGGGGAGCACTTTCGGTAACGTCGACTGGTTGGGGACTGTGGGTGGCTATCGGTTTAGCCTGGCAATGATAATTGCTTAAAACTACCGTGCCTTCAAATACTTTCCTCGTTAGAGACGGCCATGCTTTTTTTTAATGGTTGGTAACAGTGTACGTAAGCAGACACAATGGCATAATTTTGATAAGTTGGTTATGTCATGTAATTAATAATAATAATCTATAATTTGAATTTAAGTATGACAACTGTCAGAATTTGAAGTTTCCAAAAGCATGTACACCAACATTGATTACTTAATTACTCAAAAAACAAAAACAGCCTACTTTAATTAGGTAGGATTTTGAAGGCAAGTTATTGCTTTCTGTGTTATTACAGTGTTATTTTGCTGTATTTGGTAAATGTTGCATATGGTTCCGTATGGTGGGGTTACAACTTGCTTTGCCATTGGGTACCTTGTTATTATTTTTATAATTATCTACCTTTAATTATTATATTTGTTTTCTTTTTAATTTTTTTCCTTGAGAATCTTTTCTTGGTCACCTTGCATAATTCGTAAATTGTCATGTAACTGGATTGTATTTATCTTTCGGGCAATAAAAGTATTATTATTATATTAATAAGTACATAATTATGGTTCTTGTTGAAAAGTAATGGAAAGGCTACCCAAAGATGATTTAAATACAAACGTAGAAAGCTTTGTGTGGAGAGATGCTACCAAAATTGGTATAAACTACATCTATTTGATCTTTATTGTCCAATTTTTGAAAGATTGGTTTCCTAATAAAATAATCCTTTGAGTAAAAGTCTTACTTCCGCTCCGAATTTTGAATTATTTTATATAAAAAATTGTTTCAAGTCTAGCTCAAAATACTTTTGCATTCTAGATAAATCTGTATAGAATAAATAATTTGCGAGATATTTGCAAAAAACCGTTTTTTTGATAAGACAAGAAGACCTAATTCCGGTAAGAATGTCGAAAAACTTTTTTTATAAAATCTTTCGTAAATTTACTTTTTGGTATTTTTGTATTCTTTAGAAATATGCCCTACTAGTTGTCTAAAGTAGTTGCCGAGATATTAGTAAATTTTGAATTACCGACAGAAGTAAGCTACTACTTCCGGTCTACCGATCTTACTGTCATTTTTTCTGCATCAGCGGACATAAAAACGTGGATATCGGCAAAAGTCTCCAGATCGAAAATTTTCATCACAATACTTAGTTAATACTTAGAAATTCGTTTACACTCTCTCCTTACCAGAATTTTACTTTAGTCAGTAATTTCTTCAGATTATTGTAAAATTAAACACTAAATTTACTTCGTAAATATACTGACAAGGAATTCTAAAATCTACGTAAAAGTAACAAATATTTTTACTACTTATATGTAATTTTACTGACCTTTTTTTTTGTGTATTTATAGAAAGGCATTTTCCAAACATCCGAAAATTGCTCTGAAAATGTGTTTAAAATAAAACATAATTTTATAAAATTCTATAGTATTACAGAAGATTATCCTTCAATGTAAGATTTCACAAAAAAATCCATCATTAATACAAAACCACACTAGATTTTTTGTAACAATGATGCAATTCCATATTCAAATTCTACGCCAATTTCTTTCATTGTAGGATAAAAAAGTAATATACAAATCAATCCTAAAACGTTTGTAGTCAGCAAAGATTTAGAAATTAATGAACAACAATTTGAATTTCAGACTAAATTCTAATTAATTTGGCTAATCCTTTTCTTCTTCTAATACCTATATCCCATAACTATTTATTAAATCAAGTCAAATTGCACACACCGATCAATCAATTAACTAATCAATTATGTGGTTTTAATAAAAGGACTACTTACAGCTAATAATAATATTAACTTTCATTAACTAATTAATCCAATGGATATACAGGTTATATGTAACATGATTTTATAGATTTTGGAAGTATAATGCAAAATTAAATCAATTACACACTAAAGAATAAATGCTAGTAATTATGATTGGATTGGGTTTATTTAATTTAATCAACTCATTACTTTCTGTCTGGCAATCATAGATTTAGTTGTTTTCACGTTTTTGTGTGCTAGATTAATTTGTCTTAGATATCCTGTTTACATAATATTGCGATATTTAGTTTTGATTTTGTACAAGTGGCGGTTTCTCAATAAAATAATTTAGTTTCCACTAATACGTCGTTTTAGCGCGCGTGGAGGAGGGGGGGTCAAATATGAAGCGTAACATTTTAAGAAATTGATATGTTATTGGTCTTATAATTATTATTAATGAATAATTGTTTCAAAAACTAAAAAAATCAATTGGTAGAATTATCTATTACAAAAGAATTTTGATAAATCTTTTTGCTTTTTGGAATGGGAGATCGATCTAAAATAAAGTGTAGTGGTATCATAAAATTCATTAGATTAGGGCACTTTCGTATTAGATAGATAGCCATTCCGATTCCAACTGCTGTCATTCTTTTGTATTTGTGTGTTTTCATATTATTCCTTTTCTTACTTGCATTTTAGGTTTGGTATTTATTAACTCTTCGATTGTGTCGATTGTTTTCAAAGGTTTCAAAGAAGAATTCTTCTTTTGTATCTCATTAGATGATATATTTAATTTTTTTTTAAAATGACACTCATATTTCCTACCACTTTAAATTTTAATTCTTGTATTTTCACAATTTGGGTCTTCTTCAGTAACTCCAATTCAATCAACCAAACATCCATAAGAAACTTTTACGAATGAATTTTAATGTAGTGCATTTAAAATGTTGATGTGTTATGAATTTACAATAGGTTACATCAATAAATTCATAAGGAAACAAATAACAACGGAGAAATATTTAGAGCAATTTTAGCACAAAATTCTAACACAGAAGACAACATAAAGAGACATGGATTATAATAGAAAGAAATTATGGAAATCACATCTTCCACGTGTTAATAACAAAGAAAAGGGAAACAAAAATTTACGATGTAGGGTGATATAGAGACTCAAGTGCCCTTTTCGACCGTCACTAGATAGTAGGCTAAGAAATATTAATAAAGAGAAGAAACAAAAATTAAGGCCAATATGTAATCTTGGAGAGTTGAAAATTGAAGAAACAAGAAAGGAGCATGGTACAGAAAAAATAAACATTGATGATGAATGGAATGACTTAAAAAAATGAAGTTGTTAAGAACAGGTAGCACAGAAGATTATGAAAATTAAAAGAAAATACTGAAAGAAAGTATGAGACTAAATCAATGGAAAAGAGAAGTTTGTGTGGGAACAATGATGGAGAAAATAGAGACAGATAATAAGAACACCACTAAATTATATCAAAAACTAAGAAAACAAAATGCAGAAAGTGTGTAGCATATATTGAGAATGAGGACTTTAAGACTTTGTTAAAGCAACAGTATATCTTCAGAATAAGACGTCAGACCGAGAGGAGTGCTATGATTTCAATGGCAACTTGAAAAATAGCGAGGCCACGGGTGCTGATAATATCAAAGGGGAAATGATACGGAATGGAGGAGTTGAATTAAAAAAGAAATTATATGTGTTAATTGAGCAAATATGGCAACAAGAAAGAATGCCCAACATAGTGATATTTCATGTTGCATTTAAAGTCGTGATAATACCTATTCATAAAAAAGTAAAAACGTATTATCGGTACGGAGTTAGACAAAGTAGATCTGCAAGAGATGCAATTTACATCATGAATCAGATTAAATTAAGATTGAAAAAGCATATGAAAATAATATAGAATTGAAATAACATCTATAGATTTGAGACAGGCACTTGATAGGATCAGAATTCATATGGTCCTACTAGCTGGCATAGCAGACGTTATTCTCGCATTTCCGGTAGATTGCGCGATGAGTTTGATTTGGTTAAAATTCCTATATAAGAAAGTCTGGGCAGAAGAGGTCGTTAGGTCGATTGCAGGATGGGCATGGAGACCGAAAAGTGGCCAATGCCGAAATTCAAAGTGAAATGATGTTTATATGTCAAAATTCAATTCTACAACAACAAAAATAGCCCAATCTATCGAATGGCAGCATATATCTAAACAATTTTATTGACCACGCAAAAATATTGCATAGGCGCATATAAATTATTTCTGTTTATATCTATAAAATTGATTAATAGCTGTATCACAGTACCACTTATCGTGTTCAGATTTTGTGATTTTCTTTTTTGACACTAAACCAACATATATTGCGAATATGAGTCATGTTGGTCCATAAATATGGAAGTTGTTAATAACGTGACTTCAGCGCTACCTATCGAATGTTTTGATAGCCTATTTTTATGGTCGAGCAAATTATACCTCAAATCCCGCAGTTTTCCCATTGCCAACGCACTTTTGCGTGCAGATGCGTTGTCCTGGTGAAACATGATTTTCTTCTTCTTCAAGCCAGGCCTCTTCTCGCGAATGTTGGCATCCAGCTTGTCATGAAGGTTGCAGTAATATTCGTCTTTAAATTGTTCTGCTTTTTTCAAGTAATCAATTAAAAGGATCCCTTTCGCATCCTAAAATACACTGGCCATGACCTTTCCGGCAGATGAGATTGCTTTCGCTTTCTTTGGCGTTGAACCACCGACTTACACTCACTGCTTCGACTGCTGTTTCGTTTCTGGCATTTAGTGGTGGAGCCATGTCTTATCCATGGTAATAAATCGCCAAGCAAAATCGGCCGAAGCCCTATTGAATCGGTCCAAACATTGCTGCGAAAGTCGTTTGCGAATTTGCTTTTCATCGGCATTCATCAAATGCGACACCCACCTTGCGCAGGGTTTTCGCATCTGTAATTCTACGTGCAAGATATTTCGCACCCTTTCTTTCGATGTCCCCAAAGTCTCAGCTATCTCACTCACCTTCAAATTCCTATCGTCCAACCCGATGTTTTCCAGTGTAGTTGCGGTTTTTTGGTCGTACTTCACGTGGGTCATCTCCGAGGAACGTGCGACCACTTTTAAAATCAGCTGCCCACTTTTTAACGGTTGACATTGAAGGCCCAGAGTCCTCATAAACTTTTGTCAACTTCAGATAAATTTCCTTGCGGGTTAATCCAACTAAAACGAAGAATTTTATGACCGCACAATATTCAAGTTTATCCATTTTAACAAAAAACACGGAAGACGTCTATACTGAAAAAATTCATGTAAACAAACTACTTGACAGCATAATTTGAAACATGTCATACGAACGAATGACAGTTGCACGCAGGCAGGAATCATAAATTTTCGCTGATTGGAACGCCATCTCTGTGTCAGGCCGAGAATTTTTCACCTTACCCTCGTATACTCTATGTTCAAAATACTTTGTGCGAAAAGAAATCAATATTATTTTTTAAATTGCACATCTCTTCTGGTAAAATATAGTAGGAGGTATAAAAGGAAGAGTGTGTTAAAGAAGTAGATGGGGTTAGGTCACGTAGTCCACTGTATTTTATGTTAAAACTTCTCATGAAATTTGTTATAAAATTATACGAAATTTGAATAAAACATATACAATAGACACAGTTTAAATGAGTCAATTTTTACACATTTTGATCGATGACAATCTGTTTTCGTAAAATTTACATAAAATCGTTAACTGCGAGTGGTATTAATGCGTAATTGACATTTGTCACTTTTGCAGATTTACTCCTAGTATCAAAAAGAGAAGTATTATAATATATAGTTTGTAGTATAACATTTCCCTTGTATATACATAAAATACGAGCTGACATTATCACATTCATTTAAAGCTTTTCTAAAATATAATGCTTATTTGTTAATAAACGAGTTTGATGATATAACAGCAATACAAAGCCACTTTGTTTATCTAAGATATACCATCTAGATAAACAGAAAAATTTCAATAACATCAATCAACATGTCAAAAATTGACATGTTTGATATAGGTATCGAAATTTATCCATTTTTTTTTTCACGGAGATAAACCTGTTTGATTCATGATTTTTAACTCCTCCCAAGTATTAATCAATAACTTTCGTGTTCACGAACAATACAGAGTGGAAGGGGTACGATAATATGGTGGTAGGTGTTATCTAAAAATTAGGTTGTGATTTCTTCACCAATAGTATTATCGGAATTACACAAAACAGTGGTTCCAATTTCTCCTGATACGGTGACGATATGAATCCCTATTTTTAATAAAATACTTTTTGTACTATCCTACCTGTACTGTCGTTGGTTATCTCTATCCAATAATCCTGTAAACAAATGTGTTAAATTTCGAGAGATTATCGATAAGTCACATATGAATGCGATAAATAATAATAGCAGCATTGAAATGGCTTATTTAAATAATTACTGATTTAGCGCATATCTAGAATAGATAGGAATTCTTGTTACGCTTAAAAAAATGATATAATTGTAGGTATCCGAATTTTAGAAGTAAATATGCAAACAAAATTATTTGTTGATATTAAATGAATTTTAATTGAAATACGAAAATTTACTTTTTTATCATAAACGTAAAAGATTTACTAATACTAAATATTAATAATAATCACCTATTCTTTAAAGTTTAATTATCTAATGCTGATAAGTACGAAATAGATCAAATATGAAATACAAATTGGCAAATTAAGTATTAAATATGTTTATAGTTATTATTATTATTATTATTCGTTAAGAGCTGAGGTATATAAGCTTTTGCACGAAAAGAAATGAATTGCAAAATGATGGCAGTGTTGCTTCTAACTTTTTGCATGTTAAATATTTGAAATTCCTATATTGTAATTATTTTGAGTTGGTGTTTGGGCTATTTCCATGATTTATTAGATGAATATCCGACGTTTTGGCAGATATTCTTCTGTAGTGTTCAAGGTAGCAGAGATGTAGTGTATTTCAAAAGATCACCATTGAAAATTGAAACAGTACTTTAAAAATATGTGAACATTGAACATGAAAAAGAGCTGTCACTTCTTTTGGCCTGTAAACCCAGGTGGAATAGTCATTTAACCATGCTGGAACGATTTTCTCTTTTAAAAACCTGCATTCAAAAAGCTCTTATAGATCCCAATCATCCAATCCGTTTATAAGATGCTGATTTTGACTTGGTAAATAAAATTGTTGACGTGCTGACCCCAATTAAATTAACAGTAGAAGCAATCTGTCGGCGAGATGCTAATTTATGCACAACTGATGCCGGTTTGAAATTTCTTATAAAACAATTGTCTAGCAAAAACTCAGCACTCGCCAATAAAATGAACATATCCTTAGTGGAACGTATAAAGCAACGACGAAGTGATGATTTAACTGGTGTGTTGTATTATTTACAAAATCCTCGAAAATATGATGAAAATCAATTATTATAGGATTTGGAATGGCATAACTTATCTCCAGTTCCTACACAGGCTTTAGTGAGGAAGCAAATAAAGAGTATCGTTAAACGACTAAATAGTTGAGATGACACGGAAAAGGAAGAAATGTCAGGATCACAAACAGATGATGAACCAAGGCAACAAACCTCCCAACCCCAATTGACACTAAAGAAAAAGTTATAGCTGGAAATTAATAAGAAATCCCCAGATCCTGAAGTACAAAATGAATCGGGGTTGGTAAATAGTATTAGACGCGAAATGAGCCTGTTCGAAAATGGAGGAGTTCGTGGATATCACTTAGAGTTAGCATATCTGTTGTCTATTCCTCCAACCAGTGTAGAACCTGAACGAGCGTTTTTAGCTGCTGCTTGTGTTGACAGTAAACTACGAAACATGCTTGGAAGTGAAACATTAGATGCTTTGATATTTCTGCGATTGTATTTTCGAAATTCTAAATCGTTTTTCGTATTATCTTTTTTGTTCCTTATTTTAGTACATTGTGTATTGTTTTGTGCAACAATATTAATAAATAATTTTTAAGAAATGAATTTTTCTTTATTTGAACCCAATTAGAAACCACATACTCTAATCCCGGGATCCCGGGATTATATTCTCTATTTCTTGCAAAACTCATATCCGAATTAAATTAATTTTGGAAGTGTAATACTCCAAATAAGGCCTTAAGATTAAGAAAAATTGGAAAAGTTGCCTGGAAAATTGGAAAATGCGGGAAAAATGAAATTGCTTTCTCCTATAGGATTTTTGTATGCACTAAAAGACCATAACTCACGATTGGAATGATGGATATGCGTAACTCTTTTTTTTATTTCGTTCGTTATAGTGCTGAAAAAGTTTTCAGGAAAAATCGGGCCAATTATAAAGGAGAGTCGGAACATTCGGACAAATACAAAATATCATGATTTTTATGCACTCTCGATCATAACTGAATGTTCATAATTGAATGTTTTTAATTGAAAAAAACATCTGTGAAGATCTAGAGAATATTTTGGAAAAACGCATTCCAACCTAATATGCGTCTGTTAGTGATCGTGTAACTTCTGAACGACATGACCGATCGAGCTCATATTCACGCAATATATTTGTTTTGTCGAGACGATGGTTCATAGCTATGCTGGGATCCGATAGGGGGCGCTGTAGTCATGTTATTAACATCAAGAAATGCTACGCAACGGGGTTCGGTATGAAGTTCTGTTGCATGTGTATAGCCATCATTAGTTGATGCGTTTTCTGATTTCATGACGAATTGGTGTCTAGACCTCTTTGATCTCCAAGCTTAATATGCTTACGGGATAAGTTGCTCTGGCCATATATACAGCTTATCTAATATTTCTTCTGGTACCATGTTCTTCTTTGGTCCTTCCAAGCATGTTGTGCCAAACGAATTTTTTAGGTTTCTTCTTTACAAAGCACATACTTGTTTCCTTTATTCTAACGTCTCGGGGCTTCTTGGTTTCTCTTATGTATAAAAGATAACATAGAACTCTATATATATATACAGCTCTTTGTTGTTTCTTTCACGTATTTAGTTCTTGTTAGAATCAATCTAACAGTATTGGTTGCCCTAATCGCAGCTCTGGTGTTATATTTATTGCCTATTCCTCGGATTTTCTCCAATAAGTGTCTTATGTAGTGAATCACCATAGTTCATATGGTCCCCCCGTTGGTATAGATTAGGAGACATTGCCCTGCTCATTATTGCCATGTCCAACGTGTTTTCGGGATATCAATTCAGTTTTTAGGCGCTCATTATATTCTTTCTTCTTTTTTTCTGTCACGTTCTTCCGAGTATGTCATTCTGACTGTGTCATATAGGCACCCAGTCACTTCAACTTTGACAAAGCCAGGATTATACTCTCGGAAAACATGTTTTAAATTATTGAAGAAAACATTAACAAGCCCACTAATATTAACACTTTGCCTTCTGGGAATATTTGTTTTTGTCAATAAGTTGATTCCCATACATTTAATGGTTTAATTATGCAAGAGCTTGATTGATATTATATTGGTTATCTATTCCAGGATATTGCTCAGAAATTACAGGACGTGCACAATTGTGAGCACTGGGAGTGAATACAAAAAGTCGCAATTGTGAAACTAAACATTTATTTTGTAAGTAATGTTCAATTTATTTGTTATAAAATTCTTTAAAACAATTTCTAAATTTATTAAGACACAAATAGACTTTACACTTAGTGCTTCTTGTACGACTGTCAGAACCACGGTTCCTACAACTCAGAGGATTTTTCAACTCATCGTTTAAAGGCCAGTATTCAAATCATCATACCTTCTATCTTCACATGGTAATGAAGCTGCTGGTCTTCTTTTTGTTGATGGCTGTTTGTCTTCGATGTCAATATTATCATTGCCTGCCGTCATACGTTATTTCGTACCCCCTACAAGGTATTCTCCTAATTTCAACCTGAATTCAAGTAATTTAATCCTCTTTGATTTACTTCTAGACATTGTATGGTCTAGTCTATATTCTTGTCAGCTATTATCAATAGCTAAATCAAAGGGAAGTAAGATCACTTTTAAAGGCCATTTCCTAGTTTTGTAAAAAGATCTATAATATTCTAGCATTTGATCATAAATATCGACGCCTCCCATCTTCTGATTATACATTTTCACAACTTTTGGACAAGAAATGTCTACCTTTTCTTTTCTTGACTTGTCCCACCTTTGAACCACGCATTGAGGTTCTGATCAGTATGCCGTAGAAATCATTAGTACAGATTTGTTATCCATCCATTTGGTAGCACAGATATTTTTATCATTTCGAACAAATTGATCACTGTCTCCACGATTCATATCTTTATCTTTCCAGAACTCACAACCCTTAACTCTATTGGATATTATTGTGGCAGTTCCATTGATGTTAATCTCAGCCAATTTTTCTCATCAGCGGTAGAGTACTAAAATATCTACCAAAAGATACGAAGCTTTCTTCTGGAACAGTTTGTACCAATCTCAAAATTACCGATGGGTCTTAACCTAGTTCCCTGTTTTTTAAATTTGTTGTTGTTCCTTGATAAATTTCGAAATCAAGTATAAGTCCTGTACACGTAGTGAGAACAAAGTTTTTCAATCCTACAGGTCGTGGCATAGTTTGTACGTATTGACGCACAGGACATCTGCCAAGAAAAGGGACCATTTGTTCATTTATGGAGTACGATGCATTCTCCTTTCTTGGCAACTGGAGGCATCTATTTCTAATTCGATCTATCATGAGATGCACTTTCCAAAGTTTGTTTGTTTTCATCTCGTCAGTGACAGCAAGATTATCTACTACGTGATTATTTACTCTTAGTAATTAAAACCAGTATCGAGGCATAACGTTGGCTATCAAAGGAAACTTAAAATTAGCATTCCAATACATATGAATTGTGGGAAGTTGCTAGCTCCCATGATTGCGTGCAAGCCAAACATTTTTTTAACATCTTCGGGTGAAATTTTTACAGTCTTTCCCGTCTGTTGAACATAATATCTAGCTGAAAATTCAGCCCCCATTTGGAAAAAGTCATCATCTAAAATTGTTTATAAACGGCTCGGTGGTCTTGTGGTAAGATGACCGATACTGTCTGTGGGAGAGATAGTAGCGAGGGTTCGAGTCCCGCCTGGAACAATAAAATTTTTCTGGCGGGTCCGGTACACCTCTCGAGTCACCATTCTCTGTTGGGATATAATTAACAGTGCTTCACCCTTTACGGCGAGGGGGTGTAAGTAACAAAGCCATGAAACACTTTACACACATAAAATACACACCAAAAAAAAAAAAAGGCTCCTGCGATTATGACAAGCTTAAAGCTTATAACCCCGTAAGCCGCCCACCACAAACAAACAAACAAACAAAGTATTGCCAAGGTGACAGCATTTCACAATCAGTTGGTACATTCTCATCTTCAGGATCTGCTTTAGATTGACTCCAGTCAGCAGAGTCAAATAGAGTTCTTTCTTCCTCAATAACTTCATCATTTTCACATAAATTTGAGATGTCAAAATTTTCGTCCTCATCTTGATCTTCATCATGTTCTAAGTCTGATCCAATCTCTCTTAGTAATTCAAAAAGCTCATCGAGATTCTCTTCCAAACGTTTCAAATCAAACAGGCTGTCTACAAAAGAAACAAATTAGTTTTCTGAATAGACCTGATGAACTGTTTTCACTCCAGGAATAAACAATTGTGAGTTTCAAAATTAAATGTGCCCCGAAACCATAAATCTTTAAATTTTGACGTTTACCAGTAATGTCGGAAACTGCTTTCGCAGATCCAGGAAAGCCATCATTGAAAATTAGTCTTATATATCTCTTTAATATGTTGTCTTCGAATAATTTAGTGTTTCTACTAATATATCTTCCCGAAAATATAGCGTTTACACGGTACAGAATACATTACTAACTATTGTTGGTGAATACTGTGGACACGGATAGAGTTTTTGGAGTATGGGAACAATCAATGGTAATACACTATACTACACATGTTATTCAATAAATGCACACTTTCTTGGCTATATTGTGCTTGCGAGGACTAATGAGTTGCAACACGTATCTGCAAATGTACTACACCAAATATTTTTTAATTTAGACACATCCTTATCATCTTATTGTTTTCATGTGGTGAATCCAGTTTTTGTTTGAAATAATAAATTTAGATTCTTTCCAGAATCCGCACATGGCAGCATTTCTTTGCTATTTTTGCTTATTGTCAATAAAGCCACTAAGTCAAGATGACCTATCAGATTAGCTTTAGTTGTAGATTTTTTTAGTTTAGATTTAGTTTAACAGGAAAGAGGATAATATTATATACATTTTTCTGTATAGCAACCGTAGACACGTGTTTCAGACTCTTTGGTCATTATCAGTACACTGTACCTAAGGAATAATGTGGGATATCCTTGGAAAATAGAAACAATAACGGAAATCCATCAAGAAGAAAGACCGCTATTTGCAGTTGCTGTCAGAAGATCCCCAGATTTGAAGACAACAGCCGAAATCAAGAAAGGAGTTATTGCGGATACAAAAAATGCTCAAGCTGCAAATAGCCGTCTGTCATCCTTATGATGAAACGACAGAAAGAACCTATTTGGCTAAAGCTCACAAATCAGTTAGCGGTCATCAGGCAGCAAAAAGTCGTATATCAATTCTTTTCATGTGAAGTAGTAGTGCAGTATTAACAAATCAAAAATCAAAAACACCACGGTCATTTAATGGAATAAATATCAAAAACCTTCCCGTTTATTGAATGGCTAAAAAAAGAATTTTGCTTGTGTGACCAGGCTGATTTCTAATTTTATCCAGTATGTGCACTGTTCCTACAAATTGATGAATAGCAATGCGATATTTATCATCATTATATAACGAAACTAACTATTGCAGAAACATGTTGCAATAAAAGCAAAAATTCATGTGCAAATCAACGTACAAATTATCTTTCAAACAAATTTATTTTAATTGTGTGACACAATTATGAATTTTTCGTGAGAATTACATTCCAGTATTTGTTGACCGTCAAACAAAAACCTTCAGGTTAAATGTAAATATTTAAGAAATGCTTTTATCAGTGGATCAGTACACCGATGATAAGGTAAGGAAGAGTTACATTATTTCTTTTCATAATATATACATATCATAAGTGTTGTCATTCAACTTTAATTCGTAGGTATACGAAATATGTTTGTAATCATGAAGTTGTAAATTATATTTTTATGTCCATCTTATCATATTATTCAAAAACGTGGACACTTTTACTGTTATAATAAATATTTTTACATAATTTGACGAAGAAGGTAGGTGGTATTCATGTTTAATGACGTAATAAGCTTTTGTATTTTAAATAATATTAATTTTAAAAATGAAAACCAAATAATAACTGTCAAGTATTTTATTGTTTGATAGCATAATATAAAATTCGCATTGCTATTTCACTTAAGAATTTAGGTTAAAATTGGTTTGTTCTACCTTGTCTTACAAAGTTGTTGGATAAATTTAGTGGATTATTTATTTATAACCTTTCTACTAAAAGTAACTCGTATTAATCAATAAGAAACAATAATGGCTAGTGTAGAAGATAATAGAAATAATACTTACCAATAAAATCAAATAGTAAATTACGAGAGAAAAGTTTTATTGCGTTAAATTTGAATTCCGTCTTACCTAAACATTCACGTATCTTCACAGATTTTAGTTTTAAAATAATTTTAGAGATAAAGGCAAATAAAGGCAAACCATTCATTCCTTTTAAAGTTTATTTTGTTTATGTTGTATTACAGTTTAAGTTATACGGAATATTAGAAGGATTGGTTGTACTCTTAACAATATTTTCGAATATTCTAAAGCGCAATTTAAAATTCATTGGAGGACCACTTTATAGACATGACTCCAACAAGATATCGTCTAAAAATTACTGGTGTTGTAAATGTAACGATCCGTTACTGAAGTATTCGTTACTCGATAAGATCCGAAGTAACGAATACTGGTTTCAAATAATCGTTACTTTTTCAAACAGTTACTCTTATAATATATAACTTTTAAAATACATTCTTGTCTGAAATATTTTATTCAAAAATATAATTTAGAGTAAATAACTTTGTGCAAAATATTCGAATTTAACCAATTATTAGTATTACATGTATTTGCGTAGGTCGATTTCATTATAAAAGCTTTGTTTGAACTTATTATATTTATGCAATGTAAAATAAATTTTGTGCCATGTACTACATCCTACATTTATTTATGCGATTTAATATCGAAGTCGGGGATTTTTAAGGTTTTATGATAGAAAATCTCGACTATCTTAATAAAATTAGAAAATACTTTTGGCTTTATTTATTATTTGACTTTTAATTTTGAGTTGGAATGTTTTGTGTGATACTTTTAACGAATTTTATTTATTTAACGTAATATATATTAAAATTAGTATATGTATAACTGAACAATTTATTTGTACCATATATTAACTATAAATATTCCCGCACCGCACATTTGAACGAGTACTCGGTAACGAATAAAAAGTAACGAATAGTTACAAGTATTGAAAAGTAACCGAATCTAACATCACTACTAAAAATAATGCGTTTATAAAATAGATGCATAAGCTAATGTGGTTATATATTTCTTACATCCACACTATTATTAGTTTAAAGTGCTGGCTTTCAAAATTTAATTTTCAAATATGAAAAAATTCGAAAAATGGGTTGGGCTGAAGAGCCAAATAATAGGCAACATTGTAAATATTTTACAAACTTTCTGAAAGAATTTAAAATTGTTGAGCCCCAAAAGGCTCTAGAAAACCTGACATAAAGTCAAAATCTCATGTACTAGAAGACAATATAACATGATACCTATACTGAAAGTAAGAACGGCCCTAGAAAAGATGGTATAGGTGCCGAAATGTAGAAAATACGTTTAATATTTGTCAGAACTCTCGTTTAGAACATTTATGAAATTTTTGAAAACTACACAAAAAACCCGAAGAGGTCGACATTAATAAATTCTTATTTCGTACCTATATTCTTGAACCTTGAAACACATACTATCTACTTGACGTATATAGAGGGGGGGGGCAGACAAGGTAGTTGCTGTACAGAATAAATTGTTAATATACAAATTACTATTATAAATAAAATTAATAGAATCTACGGTTGGTTCTTGGTGAAACATTATGAATATTGTCTGTAAACTCTTCGTTAATGATCGAGAGGTCGAAACACGTGTCAGAGTACAATAAATCTGTCCTTAAGTGAAACAATATAACCAAGTGTTTTATTCGTTAATATTACTATTATAAGCTTCGAATGAGCATATGGCTCTGTTAACAGATAGGCACTTTCCAGTACATTTGAAGAACTGATAACGATGAGTTCCCTAAACCACTTGATATCAGAACAGAAGTCTAGGAAGGGGAGAAATATCATTCTTATTATATTTTTCTTTACTGCAAGAAGTCATAGTCCAAGAACAAGAAGTAGAAAGTATTCTTTTGCAGACGATCCAATAATTTCTGCCAACAGTAAGCAAATGCGATTATAAGAACTTCATTAATTGAACTCTATATGCCATATCGAAGGAAGAATGAAAGAAGGATCCTTTTACTTTCTTATACGCAGTATAAGGAATTATTGTGATGATGAACATTTTGGACCTCGAGATTTTTGCAGATGTCCACGTTTTGAAGTCCCCTGATACCGAAAAAGTGGTTTTTAAAAAAAATGTCTCTCTCTGTGTGTCTGTGTGTGACTACGATAGCGGTCAAACCGCTATAACTATCAATTCCAAATTTTGCATTTACCAGTACAATCTCCCTCTTAAGAACTGATTAGATTTTCAGTAAAATTGGCGGACCGGAAGTAGTAGTTTGCTTCAGTGAAAAAATCGAATTTTGCCAATATTTCGTCAACTACTAAGTTTAAACGAATTTATAAAGAATTCATATGTACTTAAAATTAAAACTGAGAAGAATTTTACTACGAAAGTTTTTCGGTATTCCTACCGGAAGTAGGTCCTTTGCTCTTATCGAAAATCAGTTCATCAGTCATGCTTTTTAGACAGGTGCGTTACGAGTATAAAAGTATTTAAAACTTAATTTTCAATACCTTTTGCATAAAAAAAAATTTAAAATTCGGACCGAAACTAACACTTTTACTCTTACCGAATAGCGATTTTTTGCAAATAAGTAGTACATTATGCATTCTATATATATTTATCAAAAATACAAAAGTATTTAGAGTTGGATTTGGATTTTTTTGTATAAATGAAATTTCAGAATTCGGACCGGAAGTAACACGTTTACTCTTAGCGAGTAGTACTTTCTTTCGAATATCTCGCAAAGTATGCATTCTCTAGTGATTTATTAAGAGAAGTAGAAGTATTTATAATAGGATTTTGAATAATTTTTATATAAAAAAATTCTTAAAATTTTATAATTTGAAACTCCTCCCACGCCTCATTATTTGTACCTTAATGTAGACCAGGGGTGTCCAACCTTTTTGTTTCCCTGGGCCACATTGGAAAAGGGCATGGTGTTTTGGGCCACAAGTATGTTACCATAGCTGACGAGAAAAAAAAAACTTAAAATATATAGCTTTCATGTTTAAGTCATTTAAAATTTATTAGTTTATAAGCCCGCATATTTTTCCCCATTTTTAGGAATATGTTTGAACAACGTGCTGAAATGCAAAAAGTTGTTTGCATTTAATTGGGCCTGCCATAATTTTAGTTTTACCTGGAAAGCGTTTATTGTTTGAAACATCGTACTGATAAGTTGGTTTTTGCCTGAAGGCGTGTTTAAGTCATTTAAATGAGCAGTCAAATCTACCAAAAATGCTAAATCTGTAAGCCACTCGGCATCGTCAAGTTCTGGCACAGATTTAGCTTTCGATGTAATAAAAGAATTGATTTCATTCAGTACGTCATAAAATCTTTTTAGCATTTGTCCTCGACTGAGCCCACCTTACTTCTGTAAAGTATGCGATATCGCCATACTCAGCATCAACATTTTTGAGAAATTCCCTGAATTGGCGATGATTCAATCCCCGGGCTCTTATAAAATTTACAGTCTTGACGACGATTTGCATAAGATGACCCGTTTTTAAAGCTTTTCCGCATACATTTTCTTGGTGTATTATACAATGGTACTTCATCAAATGAGAGTTTTCGACAGCAATGGCTCTATTAATTTTGCAAGCCCTCTTTTTTACTGATCATAGCTGGGGCGCCATCCGTAACTACCCCAGATATATTCGAAAGAGACAAAGAAAACCGCGCTAATGTTTTTTTCACTGCCTCATATAAATCTATTGATTTTGCCGTGTCTTTTAATGGCACTAAAGAAGCCATTTCTTCAGTTACACTATATTCGTCATTAATACCTCTAATAAAAATGGCAAATTGAGCTGTATCAGTAGCATCAGTACTTTCATCCATGGCCAAAGAATAAAATTTAAAACCACATGCTCTACTTTTCAAATCCATTTCTATAGATTTCCCAATATCGTCAATTCTCCTGGCAATAGTTTGATGAGACAAACTGATTTTAGAAATATCACCTTTCTTGTCTGGACAAATTATATCTGCCACGCTTTCCATGCATTCCTTAATAAATTCGCCATCAGAAAATGGTTTCGGTTTTTTTGGCGATTAAATTTGCGACTACATAATTAGCCTTCACAAATGATTCTGTTTGAGTTGTAACATTGCTAAAAAACTTTTGTTGAGATGAAAGACCTTTAGCTTCAGTAACTTTAAATATTTTCGGGCCGCATTGATACTTGCCTTGGGCCGCATGCGGCCCGCGGGCCGCGGGTTGGACAGCCCTGATGTAGACCCTATGAGAACCCAGTTCAGCAAAGTGTCTTAATTAACTAAACTCAAAAACCTAGGTGAAATCATTTGACCATTCGAATTAATTTATAAAATTGACTGAATACAACGAAAAAGCAAAGCTAAATTTATCCGAATGGAAACCTTGATTTGATCCTTGAAGGCAGTTCACAAATTACAAACAAATAAACCCAATAAAGAAATATTTTAAGCAGTTTGCTGCAAATGTCAGATATGTTATTTGCGTGGTTATTGTAGAAAAAATTGGAAGAGAACATGTTGTAGATGACACTGATCGCAAAACTCGTGAAAGAGATAAACATGTGATAAGCAAGTAACGAAAAAACAAATAAGGTAAGTAATATTGCAAAATTTTCTGAGTTATGTTGAAATTTTCTTTAAAGATATTCCGAAAGTGATTGAAATTTGAATAGTTTCACATACCCTTCTCAGTATGAATACTGCAATAATATTTTGCTACAAGAAATACGTATTTATAGGGCAAAATTTTATAAATATCCTAATAAAATAAAACAAGATGCCAAAATATCCCATCTTCTTCAAGTATAAGCTCCCAAAAGAAAGAGGAGCGAAACACTACTTCAGGATGAAAGCCAACATAGCGTGAGTGTTAAATATTAGTTACGGTCTGGGTCTGTAAGAAAAATGTGTGCCAGAAAATATTTTATCTGCCTTCCGGTCAAACTGAAAATGATAGAATTTTTCCGAAATATAGAAGACACAGAAAGCCACTACGGAGGAGTCAAATCCGGAAGGATTTATTTAGCATCCGAATTCTTTTTGGCTTTTGTGTGCGTCATTAAAGACAAATCCAATTGTATCAAGAAAAAAAGTAAGTTAATGACCAATTTAAGAGTGTACAGGCTAAGAACACAAACAATTTTACAAAATAATGAAGAAGAACTAGGCGACTCTCTTTCATTGTGTTTTGATTTGCAGCAGGTGCAGGTCCTGTTTACAGTGCCAATAGAAGTTGATTTTTATGCACAACAAGTTTCTTTAACACCCATATTTTATTCTCGATCAGAGATTCAAGCTAGTCGTGGATTCAGTGAAGTAGTCTCTATAATTTTTGATTTTCTCTCAAAAATTGAGTTCCTGAACGACGTGAAGGACCTCCAATATACTAAGACGGATGCGGTGGTCAAAATAAGGAAAGCCATATTATCAACATGTTAATGATTTGCTTGAAAGGCATGCTCCACTAACATTAGTCTAGAGCTAGGATAGTTAAGCAAAATAAAGTCTCGAAAAAGGCAGGCAAAAAGGCAAAAAAATAATTCAAAGAAGCACTAGAATGCGGAGCGTATTTCAAAGAACTGATTTGTTGTGGTGACAGTATATCAGACATAGAATTTCGAGTGGAATTATCCTGGTGAATTTCGGAAACTTTTCTTAAGACGGATTTTTTTTGCAAAAAAGCTTTAAGATGATCCTCTATTTTTATTCCTGCTGGTCCTGGGGCGCTCGATGTGAGATCTACTGCCTTTTCGACAATATCTAGGAATTCCACAAGAGTCAATCCAACTGTTTCCAATTTCTTTATTTCATGGGGAAAACCAAGAGAAATTTGTTTGAATATACGTTAAGACATGTAATACCTCACTGTCATTAAAGGCTTCTTGTGATTTTCAGTTTCAGTAGAAAACTATCTCCTGACAATCTGGACTGTCACCTCATTAAAATTAAACTGGGTAAAACCCATTGAACCCCTTCATTTGGGAATAATCTCACAAATATATAAAACTGTAAATCTCAGAATGCTTGTTCGCGCATCACGCAAAAACTACTAGACGGATTTTCAGAAAACGTTTTTTCTTCGTGTAACATGAATCACACACAAATATATACAGCTTGTGCAATGAAACTTTTGATATTACCACGTAGTAATTCTGATGTATTTTGGACTTGAAGTGTTCCATTACACAAGCTGTATATGGTTTTTTACAATATACTTCAGAAATTTAAAATGTGCATTTTTCTAGGAAAATTGCTATTAGGATTTTTTTTTTTAATTGAAATTTAAGTACGAAATTTCTTAAAATTAAGATTTGGTATACAATAAAAGACACAAAAAGGCAAGAAAACAGGAGATTCCTAAAAAAAAAGGCAGACCTAAAAAAGACGCAAAAAAGGCATAATAAGGCAATTTGCCTAATTATCCTAGCTCTAAACATTACAAGCCATAAGGATGTGTTTTCCAGTACGTGGATATTTGTATCTACCTATGGACCGCGCATTTGGCAGGGCAGAAAAACTAGTGAGAGCACAAAGTATGATAAAATAGCCAGAAAAGTACTGGGAGCTTTATTCTGAAATTGGAGAAGTGCGTAAATTAGGTGTGGAGTGTACAACTATTTACAATTTTAAAGAAGCTTTGACATCTTTGAAAAAAGTTGTTGGAATCAGTAAAGCCAAGAGAATTTTTGAAAGGATGAAAAGTGACGGTGTAGCAATGAAAACTGGGCGGTATTTTAGAAACGACGATGAATCAAAGAAATATGTGACCTTGTTGAAGGAAGGAAAGAAAATGGGAACTGTCGTGTTGCCATGAGTGCCACTTAGTCAGAAAATAAAGAAGAAGAAATAAAGAGCCTAACTAAATTACTAACAGAATTGGCAATTGAAAATGATGACTGGCCATCATTCCCGAAAATGTCGAAGATCTTCCTGGCGAAGAAGACGAAAATGATGAAGATAAACATGATTCTGAGTAACTGGAATTGTGTCAGCGTCAAGAAGATGACGGGGGGATTAAATTTTAAGTTTCTAAGTCTTGAGTTCACACATTTTTCAAATCCGTTTTTTTGTAAAAAATAAAGTTAATTTTCTGAAATTGTTCTTGTACTCTCAAACAGCATTATAAATGCCTGAGCGTTCCAAGCATAATGAGATTTTTCTATTTCAGACAATCAGAGAGCATTTACGATCTATCTTTTCCTTAATTACTAAAATAAATAGGTAAACAAAAATATTTTTGGACTTATATCAATTCTGGACAATTTTTTTCTTTAAAATTTATTAATATATTGAATTTTACCAAAATGTATCAGTTTCTTCATAGTATATGTTCTTATTTCATTTTGGATTTCTGCTCTTCAAGTAATAGAACGCACGGAAGAAAAGGAAATTCTTTGTTGACCAGTGTTATTGAATATTTTTATATGCCATTTATATTCTTCAACGAAAAGAAGCGCGCATAGTGCATATGTATACCTATATGTATTATAGCATATTTTACCTACATTTCCTACCTATTAACGTTATACATATAACTTTAAGCCTGTGTTGACGTACATGATTAATTCAAGAAAGTGTGTTTATTTATTGTCTCGATTGTTTATACCTATTAATTGCGATTAGTGTTAGTACTTTAATGTATAACAATTATGTTTATTCAGTGTTATAAAAGCAAATAGCTATGATCCATTAATAAACATGGAATTATCCGGTTTTAGGACGCATTTAGCATATCCTATATAATTATTTACTGCCTGAATTATGAACAAATTTTAAGCTACAATGATAATAACGTCTATATAACTCAGGAATATTTAACTACCCCATTTACGTTAAATATTTTTTCTTGAACTGAAATTGTTTTCATAGTCACCGATCTGTTTTGGTCTACAACTTTCTAATTAGTCACGATAATAATAAATTTTATACCACCACTATTTATGGTTTTAAAGTAAAAACGTTTTTATCCACATTTTTCATGTGATTCATTCATAGCAGTAAATAACCATTATCCACTACTTTTTATTAATACTCGTCCAATATGTTAAGCATTGATATAATTATCGATTGCAATTTTTTCCCTATTTTGTTAGTAAAAAGTCTTCTTATCTAAAAGTCGATTTAATTATTCAAATTGAAATGTCAAATAATTTATGAAATATTTTACTTAAAAAAATGAATTCAGAAAATAAAAAAAAAATGTCTTTAACTCCTCCAGAAGTGAAAGAAGTTGCCAAAGTTTCATTATTGGATTTATTGCCAAAAAAAAAAAATTTAGGTGTCGGCGTATGAATCTCTTTTAAACTGGCCAAAGAAAAGAAATATGAGTCGTTTTGAAAATCTGTTATGTTAGTGTATTTTACAGAACTGACCACAAACCATAAATTCTCGATAATATGATCCCATTATTCAATGCTTAGAAGTACTATTAAAATACTTCAAGGAATAAATTTATAAAATTATACGAAACTATATATATATGAACGTTATTAAAGCAAAAAAGTTTTCAACGAAAAAAAGCTAGTACTTTCCCTGTGTAAAGTATTAATGATTTTTTTAATGGCATCTGATGAAAAACACCTTGCAACAAAAGTAAGATAGGTATTGATTAAGATTTTTCTTCATATATTATAATTAGGAGTTTATTTTTTAAATGACTACCCAAAGTCAAGACAATAACTCAAAAATTTACCATTTTTATGAACTAAAAAAAATTCATCAGTTGTCGCCCAAATTATATTACAAGTGATTTGATATTTTTAAACTATCAGAACGGTAAATGCACTGCCCAAAGAATTGGTATTAATAAATTTACCAAAATGAGGAAAGAAATTGTTGCATTTTTACAAATATCAAATCCCGAAAAATTTTCTGAACACAGTCTTAGTAACAAAAGTTTTTATATTTAAATACAAATATTAACTCTTAAGAAGACCAGTGCAATTACTATAATCCTAATATATATATATAAGTTAGATAAATGTACTATTTCCGATGTAGTTCACACTAGGTAGACGATGACAATTTTTTTAATAGAAAGGTCCATTCCATATTTATGGAAGATTATGATTATATTATACATTGAAATATTGTAATCATAACTTCAAACCAAAAGCAAATTAAAAAATAGCAATATTCTAAAATAAAATATACGAGGGCCGTTTTTAAGGTTGCGGAATGGAAGGGTGTTGGATTGTAGTGGGAGAGTTTCTTCGTGTCGTAACGTGTTCAGTGATCATTATTAGTATAAATATGAAGTTTTAACACAATCGCGTCAATACTCTGTAAACTATCGTCGAACCAAGTAACCTAATCGGGATTAAAGTGTGAAATATGGTGAAATTCGAATAACGCACGCGCCGTTATGCAGTTCCTTATAAAACAAGGAAGGTCTGTTCCTACCATATTGAAAGAGATGTCATTTATCGGTGATACTTTCACAATTGCTTTAAGAAAGGTAGGGAATTACTTGAAGATGTAACACAACCTGGGCGGCATATCGAAGTGACTACTACAGAACTTGCTAAAAAGGTAGAAAGATTAATAACGAAAGATGCTTTGCTAAAGAAGACACAATTCACAGGAATGACTGGAGTATCCAGTTCAACCAGTTTTAAAATTCTTTATGATCCGACTTTAATTCTGCAATTTGAGTCAATATTATTTGTGCGGTGGAATTGCGTGCATGTCTGTGATAAATCAAGACCATTTGATGATACTGCATAGGTAATAGCGATTGTTTTATGCTTAATTGTTCACTTTTACACAGTTTACGTTTATGGTAGACCTAAATCTTTTGGTGGGACTGCATAAGTAATACCTGCTGTCCTATGCTTATTTATTTACAATTTCCCTTATACATATTTGATTTTACATTCTGTCTATGTTTGTCATTGTAATTTTTTAGATGCCAACCAATTTGTCATTTTGTTATTATTTACTAATCATATTGCCGCTACTGCTAAGAAAACTAATTCATTTGTTCAATACATTTGTATTCAATTATTATATATATATGTCGTAGGCGAATAGACTTCTTCTCTTAAAACGAAATAAACAATAGAATAAACACAAGTAAACCAGGGAGATTCTATTTTTGGACAAAAGAAGCCGTCAATTGGACAATTTATTTTGGCAGGTATTGCTGGAAAGGTATCTACTGTAGCACAAATTTCCAGTCTTGAAACAGGCACATGGTTTAGTATGGCACTGGGTTTTTGAAGGCATTTTGAAAATCCTTGACCCGAAAACATAGACTGCTTGGCGCAGGCTTCTCTTAAAGAAATAAAGCAATATTGGGGAATATCATCATGAGTAAAACTAATTGACGAAACTTGTACATGTCACTCCTAGTCAGCCAGTTTTTTAAAATACCACTTTTGGTGCCAATGCTGAAAACATCATTTTTCTCTTCAATTATAATTCCTTCTACATTTTTTTTTCTAATGGTCCTCTGTCACATTTTGCAATAGGTATAGTTACAAATTTACCTGTTTCTATCTCGCCAAAGATGGTTTTGCTCATTTTTCTCATTACTTCTGCGGCTTTGGCTTGTCCTTCATAGGATTTCTTCTGATTAATTCTAATATTTTCCTCATTGATGCAGAGTCTGGAAATAACTTGGCTTCCAAACCCATCATCGTTTTCAGAACTAACACCACAAATTACGTGCACTATTTTATTGCATTTTGAACAAGCGTGAGCGCCTGTACCGGGTGGCCAACTAAGAATGGCCGCCGGCTATATCTCAGAAACCAGTAGTCATATTGCTTCCGGGTAAAAAAATTTCAAGTAAAAGTGCCCAAGAGAAAATGCTGGAAATTATTTTGGAGTTTTTAAAATGTCCGCAAGGGGGCGTAGCAGTCAGGATCAATGTTAAAATTTAGAATGTCTTCATATTTTTACAAATTAAGAGGTATTGAAAATGTTTAAATTTTATTCCTTACATATTCTTTAATACTTTTTGTCTTGCACATTTTTTACTATCTAGTGAAATAAAGTGGTGGGGGCAGTTCAACTGTTTCTTTAAATAAACTAGAATTACTCCCATTTGGCCTAACCGATTTGAACAAGTTTGGTCTCATTTAAAAGAGCGTTATTTGCTCTATAAACTGAACTTGTGTTTTTATATCTCGAGCTTTTGCCGTCACCGGTAGATGGCGTTAACTGAAATATAAGCAAATATTAGGCTTCTTTTCAAAAAAGTTAAATACAATGATATATTTCTTTTTACATGATCTAATAAAGAATTAAAGCCTCAATATTTCGGTGAAAAAACCAAATTTGTATGTTTTTTAGAACAGGAGATATTGACAAAAAAAGATGAAGATGCATGAATTCTCTTGTTTTAATTGTCTTTCTTTTATTATATATATAAAATAAATTCTATTTTTTGTTTGTCTTCTTCATTAAAATTCTAACACGCAGACCAAATAATAAAATTCACAAAAGTTAAAGAAACCAAAATTACATGAATGTAATTTTATGGTAAATGTTCGAAAAAAAATGTACGAGTCCTTATTTAAAATTTTCATATGCTATGATTTACTATACTAACAATTAATACTAACACTATGAGAATAAAACTAATATTAAACACTAAAATACCTACATTTACATAACTATAAAGATTGGTTTGTAACATTTTTAATGACGGCTTTATTGTTCAAAATGCGGCCCATCATTGTTAATGCAAGCCTACAACCTTTGCCGCGTCGATAAAACGTTTCCGCCTCCGATATGTTTCGTATTGCTGCTATAATTTTTTCTATCATATTTTGTATTGTTGTAGACCGGTTTTCAAAAACGATGTCCGTAACTCTCCCCCATAAGTAAAAAACTGTGAGACCAAATTTATCCAAACTTGTCAGACATTGTTTTAGGTAACTCACTATTATAAAGCATTACTGTCGTCTATGTAAAACGTTATCGGATAAAAATGGCCGTGACTAGTAACGAGATAATAAATAGGCAAATGAATGTATGAGTTAAACTTAAGGACATCGAGTACGGAACGTTAAAACCAACCGTTATGCTTAATGCTTAAAAATATTAAAACAAACTGTAGGAGATAAAGCAAATCTAACAAAGGCCTTACAAAAAATCTCAAAATAAAATTTACCTTATTTTTAACTCAAAACTATCAATGCTTACTTGTGATCTTTCAATATATTTTGGATCATAGTTCTACAAATGCCCAACTCTCTACTTATGGTTCTGGTCCCCACATGTAGATTAAATTCAATATATGCTAATACTTTTATAGCATTTTCTTTGGTTCGGCCAGTAAGTTGCCCTCTATACACCGGAAGATTAATACCTCCGGTAGTCCTAAGCCTTTCCGCCAACCTACGAAAATCACTGCTCACGTAATGTCGTCTTCCAGGGAACTGCATAGCATACACTCTGGAAGCAACTGTTGCATTTCGCATGTATTCGAAATACACGCCAATCATATCGAATGCCTCTTCATTCGCTAACCGCATCTCAGTAAAAAAAAAAGTTTTCTCAAACACAAAAAAGTAAACGGAATCAATGAAAAACTGACAATAATATTTATTATTTTGAGAACTCGTCGTTTTAACACAATGGGAGTTATTGTTTGATTTTTCATAGCTTACTAATTTTATTTTTAATGGTATATTTTTTGGATTAAAATCAGGATTAAAAATAATCTTGCTTTATTAATCAAGGTCTTTCATAAAAAAAGCCTAGTAAAACAAGAGAATTCATGCATTTTCATCTATTTTTGTCAATATCTCCTGTTCTAAAAAACATACAAATTTGGCTTTTTACCGAAATGTTAAGGTTTTAATTCTTTATTAGCCTATATAAAAAGAAACATATCATTGTATTTAACTTTTTTGAAAAAAAGCCTAATATTGGCTTATATTTCAGTTAACGCCATCTACCGGTGACGGCAAAAGCTCGAGATACAAAAACTCAAGTTCAGTTTGTAGAGCAAATAACGCTCTTTTAAATGAGATCAAACTTGTTCAAATCGATTAGGCCAAATGGGAGTAATTCTAATTTATTTAAAGAAATAGTTGAACTGCCCCCACCACTTTATTTCACTAGATAGTAAAAAATGTGCAAGACAAAAAGTATTAAAGAATATGTAAGGAATAAAATTTAAACATTTTCAATACCTCTTAATTTGTAAAAATATGAAGACATTCTAAATTTTAACATTGATCCTGACTGCTACGCCCCCTTGCGGACGTTTTACAAACTCCAAAATAATTTCCAGCATTTTCTCTTGGGCACTTTTACTTGAATTTTTTTTACCCGGAAGCAATATGACTACTGGTTTCTGAGATATAGCCGGCGGCCATTCTTAGTTGGCCACCCGGTACTTTCGTTGCCGCAAACACAGCAATATATTACACCACCGAGACTTGTGTTACAGTCTTCACCAGTGCCTAAACCATCTGCCGTAATGTGCTCTGTTACCGTAGGAATATTCTCAATGGTTTCTCCTACGCACGTCTCAATTTGAGATTCGGCAACCTGTACTATATTTGCTTCACCTGAAGTTTCTTCTTGATGACGGTTCTCAACTTGAGAATTGTCAAGACTTTCTGCCGGTACTACAACACTACGATCATGTGATAAACATTCTCTGCTACTCTCACCTTTGTTTATGTTTACGCTTTCTAACTCCTCTTCGGTCTGTATTTTATCAGTAAGATCTGATGGCAGATTTGTAGAGCATAAACCTATTTTCGGATCTGCACCATATAGACTTTTGTAAGGTAATCTACCAATGATACGATGATATAACGTATTTATTAACCATTGCACAAAGTAACACCCGATCGACCAACGAGAAGTTTTATTTTCTTCCATCCACATTCTTAACATTTGTTCAACATCTTGGTTTGCCCTTTCAACGGACCCTTGGCTTTGAGGGTGCCTGGGACGTCCATGTACGATTCTGCATTCTGGCCATAACAAAACCAATTCTTTTATTACTTCGGCTGTAAACTCCCGTCCATTATCATTCTGCAGGATCACTGGTGCATCTTGCTCGAGAAAAATTTTCAGTAATTCGTTGGCTACTTCCGCAGCCCTCTTTGTTTGTAATAGTCTCAAATATAAAAATTTTGTGGAATGGTCTTGGTAGTGTAATAGTCATATAATATTTACCATCTGAGCAGGATTGAAAGTCAATTAAGTTACCTTGTCATCTTTAATTGAAATCTCTTGATGTTATCGGTTTTACAACCAAACCAGCATGCTTTTGTCTTTTTTTCAAGTTACAGGTCTTACACAATTCTGGGTATATTTCAACTGCCAGTCTTGGAATGTTACATTTCTTTTTATGAAGCATTTTGTCCCTTCCCCCGTGTCCTGTCGCTTTGCATTGTTCGTCAATTTTATCAAAAAATTCTTCAATTGGTGTAACATACATAAGGTCGTCGTTAACAGATTTTGCTTTCCGAATAACTTTTGATACGCTGGATATCTCCAGGAGGTCATATGTTTTGCCATAATATTTTTCTTTTGCTGAGAGGGCCTGAGTATTATTCTGAACTTGTTTTGAACGAAAATGTTTTATAATCGCACTAATTTCATTGGTTCGTTGCAGGGTCCACGGCTTTTTAATTGTTGTTTGTTCGTACTTTGCATTCAGCCTTAAATAAAATTCATCTTTATCTACCATGGTCCTAATATTAACTTACATGTTATAGGTAGAAAACTGCTAAATGAAGATCAGAACAACATAAACACTAGATAAACACGGAAACATAACCTCAAATAAAAATTAATAACCCATTTGCCTAAAAAATGTTGATGGCAAATACTATTAGCCTAAAATAACTATACGCCCACGACATGTCTTGTTGTGAATCTATTTGCCTGAAAACCCAGTTGGCAGATACCATTTGCCTAGGCTTTTGAGCAGAAATAAATGATATAGAGCTATTTGCCAAGGCAGATATCATTTGCAAAAGCAAAAGCTATTTGCCGAAAATGACTATTAGCCTGCGACTTATATATTATTCACAATTTTTGAATTGCATTCAATATAACAGTTTTACAGTAGTGGCCATACATGGGCAAATAACTTTATGGTCGCACCGCATAGAACAATAGGATACATTCACACTATTTCACACTAATAATTTCAACGTAAAATTCAGTAAACTTAAACCAAAAATCGACCGAAGAAATACTATCAATGAAAGAAATTACAAAATTGAACGTTTCTGTATGTATATGTAGGTAGGTAGGAGGTTGAATATTATTGAGTCGATATTTGTTCTTTGACGTGGAACCAGAAATCTGAATAGTGAAACAAATCAGTCCCTTAACAGACGTAGAGAAGGATCTTCCGCAAAACTGCGCGAAAATGAAACAAAAATACGTTATCAAATAAAACACACTCGAAACAAGTGCACTCTTATCACGGCATGTCAATCAAAGTAAGAATAAGAGAAAACTCCGCCCATACAGATAATTCTATATCAGCCAGTAGCAGTCAGAGGTGGGGCTCGTAGTCCAATATGGCGTGATGTGACGCTCGACGTGCCACCAGACGCTGTCGACGCTCACTTACCGACGCTCGGTTATTATAATTTCAATCAATTGAATAATAACACAATTTCTCTTATATCTTCTTGTATGTATATAATAATCACGTGCATTGTGAAGGTAGTTGTGCATTTGAGCTTTTTTCTAATGTAATTCGTTTATTGATTATTAAAGGGTAGGTACTGAAAGGTTAGTTTCATTGTTGCCTGGATTTTTTTTTATATTTGTAATAAAAGCTTTTACAATTTATAAATATCAATTATTATCTTACTTATTTAGGTGATTTGTTTTATTTAAAGTAGATATTTATTATATACTAAGCTGATATATTTTAAAAATAAAGACAACATTAACAGAGTCTTTCAAATCATCATTAATATGATGATTTAAAGAATTCTAAGAGCATTAATAGAGGCAAATACAGTTCTGGTAATCAAACACAAATATATTAGAAATTGAAACCTCCATGTACAAATAGGTACATACAGGTTGTTCATTTTCTATTTTCCTATATACCAATAGATAACTTTTTTAGAATTGAACATGCCGCACCAGTTAAATTAGCAAAGTTGTTCAGAAATTTGCGTAGTATTTCATAGCATTTTTAGATTCGTCATCCATTGTCAACTTTCGAAAATATACCTACCTAAAAAAATTGAAAATTGCTTAAATTTTCAGTTATATAGATTTTCGTAACCATTTCAGATGAAATAAAAGTAAAAATGGCATCTGGTAGTAAATTTTTACGCAGAATTTAATAATCTTAATTAAAATTGATGACGTACTTAATTATGAAGATATAATATACTCTTATGTTTTTTTTAATGGTAATCACAATTGGTTATGACTTAATTAAAATGCGTATTCTTTTCTGATTTCATAGATATATTATTTGTTTAAAATTATTATTATAACGGAAGAAATTACTTCTTAAGGAAATAATGGTCAAGTAGGCTTTGAAAAATTATTTTATTGCGAAGGCACTATAAGAAAAGGAACATTAATTGAATACAAATGATAATTAAACTATTTATTATAAAAAAAAGAAATTAAATTATTACTTGCTTCAAATAATAAGACAACTAATATTGAAATACATATTGAAAAGAAAATAAACGATATGAGAACATCTTACCAACCAGAGATCGGATACCTGTGTTATCAATTGAGTTAAGAAATTCATGGGCAAGTACGTACCTGTATTACGAAACCAATTAAAAAAAAATAAACTGGAGTATGTATAATATTAAGTTGTCAAATTTCCATCAGATGCTTTATTGTACGGTCAAGTAAAGTGAAAAGTAACTTGTTGATTAGTTACAGTGTAAATAGGGTTGTAAGAGAAAATCTTATTCTTTAATGCCCTTACAAAATACAAAATAAATAGGACAGTTTTTATTTTTATATGTAAAAATTAACATTACATGCAAAGAATGAAGATGTACTTAATTTGTTCAGTTTGTATTTTGTCTGTCTCAATACTTGCCATACATATCTGAGATGTAACATGTTTTTAAAAATATCGCATTTAATATTTCCTTTTCTCCTGAGAAAAGACGAATAAATACTGCTTGATTCGTCATTGAAAATTTATTAGGTATTACAAATTAATGGAAACATAATTTGTTATCAAGTAGAATGTTCAAACCGATTTTTTAAGTTCGAATAAATATAATTTAACCACGACCAACATTTAAAACTTTATTGTTTTTTACCAGTCAATATAGTCTGTATTTTTTAATATTTACTTATTATGAACCCTAAAAACTATACTTAACACAAAGATTAATATGAAATGAAAAGGGGAGAAATCCTTATTATTATTATTATTATTATTATTATTATTACTATCTACATAGGAAATACAAGAGTGTGTTACATCTGGATAATTAATTGGTTTTCTTCAATATTTCAATAATCGAGATTTTGGCGCAGACCACTTTTCCTTGAAATTTCATTTTAGTTTACTTTTAAATTACTTATCCTATTCTTGAAGGCACAGAAATCTAATTATTTTTAAAATTATGTCATGTTAAAATCTCTGAGAAATGTGAGAAGGGCAATATACAACATAAAACGCAGCATATTTATTTAACAATATTAAATAACAAAATTAATCTTTGGTGACTAGCTACAAATTAAGTTTACAATTGAATTTGTAATGTGTTAATGTTATTGGACATATTATTAGCCACCAGTAGATGTTGTTCTTGTTTTACTTGTACTTGGTATAGCTTTTTTTTTATCTAGCTTAGACAGTTACTTCTTTTTAAATGTACTTTGCCATGCGTGAGAACAGAGCAGCTTTCAATAAATTATAAAAAGTATATCCGTATCCGGGGTGTTTACACAATGCAGTCCAAATAATGTTCTTACATGTCTTTTTTCCTAGACGTTAAATTAGCAAATCTGATGAGTAGAGGGCGGACACGAGCGGTTGATAACTCATCGCCCATGCGCACTATTGAAATGTTGTATTTTTAAAGAGGTTTTAATTTTATTTATATAATTGGATAACAAGTGGCTGGTGATCTATAAAATACAAAATACCTTATTATTTGTTCATTTTCTCTTCTGTAAGACTTGTTCTCTTTGAATTAAATACATCCTTGTAGATAGAAAACGTCCTTTCTACATCACAACTGATTATAGGCGCGTACTGGAAATATTCTTTTATTTCAGCGTATTTAGCATACACAATTGTTGCAATGTTATTAAATCTGGATTTCTATTAAAAACTGCGTCTAACTTTTGCCGAAGGCCACATCCGAAGCCACTTGGAATACCTTTGAAATAATTAAAGCCATTTGTATGATATAATTCTTTAATATAAAATGCATTTCTGTAACTAATCTTCGTAAATTTGTTGTAATAAGAATAAAAAATATGAATCCCCTACTAGGAACAGATTAGATACAAATAAATATACTTATATTACACAGGTGTGAATAAGTGATTGTATATATGTAATAAGCAGAGAGCGGACACGAAAGGTTGATGACTCATCGCCCATGGGCGCACTATTGAAATGTTGTATTTTTAAAGAGGTTTTAATTTTATTTGTATAATTGGAAGTGGCTGGTGATCTATAAAATACAAAATACCTTATTATTTATTCATTTTCTCTTCTGTAAGATTTGTTCTCTTTGAATGAAGTACAACCTTGCATAAATAGAAAATGTCCTTTCTACATCGCAACTGGTTATAGGTGCGTACTGGAAATATTCTTTTATTTCAGCGTATTTAGCAATTAGATTTTGTGTCGTTGTTCCCATACACAATTGTCGCAATGTTATTAAATCTGGATTTCTATTAAAGACTGCGTCTTAACTTTTGCGGAAGGCCACATCCGAAGTCACTTGGAATACTTTTGAAATTATTAATAGCCACATCTAATGTGGTTAATCCATCTTTTAATTTGAGATTTCGATTTTCAAAATATGTGATTAGTTTAGGCAAATTTCCAAAGTGTTCCTGAAGGAATAACAACTGATTTTTTAAATTTGGGATTTGTGTTAGTTCCTTGCACTCAGAAATGCTTCGAGCATCGTCATTTAAACATGTAACGAAATTTGGTAAACTAGCGAAATTCTCTGCATAAAAACTATTTCTGTGTATGTTTTAGCAAAGCTAAGTGACGAAACTGCGATATTTTGGCATTCAGTAACGATATTTTTCAGACTTTGTAATAAATTTCGGAATGACTGACAATTCATTTTCATATCAGAAAAAGTAACATAAACAACGTTCTAGATCTAAATATATGATAACTAAAAATTTACGCTTATGTTATTGAAACTAAATAACAGTAAGTATATACATATATACATTATTTATCTTGCGAAATATAAGGTAAATATAGTAAATTTTAAAAACCCCTCACGTTCCTATCTACGCCGATGTAGAAAGGATTTTATTCATAAATACCTTATTTTATGGCCATTTTTTGCTCTCATTCTCGAGCACTTCTCGGGCGTAAACAGATGTTGCAGTTCACCATATGAATTAGTGCTATTCAGTAAGTGGGTGTTGTTTACATTATTTCTTTGCTCCGTTGTAACTTCGTCGTAGTTCAAACCGGTCATGTCCGCTCCCTACTAATGAGTCTCATTCTCGATTAATACAACGGGCAGGTATAGAGACTCTTGAAGAAGATGGAATAGAGAGACAGCATGCTACGCCGTATTTTTATGAAGCTCGTAACAATCTAGCAGAAATATCGCAAAACAGCTTCGGTAATCATTTATTTTTTAATACTCATTACTCTACCTGCAGATACTTTACAAGAAGGAAGTGATTACCTCGTATCATAGGACCATTGGCGTCTGTGGTGGTGTGGTGGTGAACTCAACTACAAGTTTTATTAGACAGACATCAAAAAAAAAAATCGGAGGTTATGGCAAAAAGATTGACATGCGCATCTTCAAAGATATTTATAATTCATGCCTATTTATTATTCATATAAAATTTATTGTATTGTTTTTGTAATAATTCTGAGATATAAAAATACTCGACTAATTCATCATTATTATATGTCTTATAATATCACATATATCCAAAACTTGGTTAACACTTGGAAACTCAGAGTTCATTTACTAAAAGGTATGTTAATACATATGCACCAGAGTAATTCCACTGAAAAGTTTTTTTTTATTCATCCCCTTTTTACATATACTCTGTCCTAATATCAGACATTAAGTTTTTTCTTTTTTTCGGATGTCAATTGTCATGGAGGGAAGAAAATTCCAATGAATTTCTCACTATTTATCAACTAGATAAATATCTCATTTGACAATGATCAAAAAAAAAATTTTTTTCTAATATGATGACTAAGCTATATGCACTAACTAATCAAGATAGCAAGTTAGTGACCATCAAGCGTATCAAACGTGTTGGTTCAATGGTTTATTCCATTATTGATTTGACAACAACACTGGGATGCATTTTGACCCTCTCACTGTATTTCTGACTATGCTTTGAAATTTCACTCTTCACTACTTCATTTATTGATAATGTAGATCTCGTTAAATAACTAAGTTTGTGACATGCCACGATGCACTATTAAGCGTAGCACTTTGTTTTGATAGCGATGGAATATTCCGATACTAAAATTGCTTGCTACTCCCCAAAGTAAACCGTGCGTCCTTTTTTTTAACCTTCTGTCCAAGTGCATGTCAAGCTACTTGACAGAATCAGCATGTTTCTATTGTTGGCCATTTAATGTTACTGCAGGACAGTCTTTCTTTTTTGTTGTGAATGTTATGTGGATTTATTTATTTTTATTAGCTTTTAGTCTCCAATTTTCCCACCTTTTTTGGAGCATTTTTATGACATTGGAAATGCGCTGAGGAAGTATCTGGGTTTCGATGGGAAGATAATAACTGTATCATCAGCAAAAGTAACTAAATTTCTCATTTTGATCTTAGGCATGTCAGCTGTATATATTAAATATAATGTAGGGCCCAGGACACTACCTTGGAGTACCCCAGACAATGTTGGACTTAACTTCTAAATTTCCTTGCGATGTTGGACAAAGCAGTATCTGTTAAGTAAGATTTTAAAACTTTACCAAATACTTGTCTAAAGTCTAAAAACACAGCTGAGCAATATCTATTTCTGACCAAATCCTATTTTACTTGACTGACCAGCATGTGAAGCTGTTCTCTAGCTCCATGATAGCTTCTAAAATCGAATTATTTTATTTTCGTCAAGGATAATCTTTAAATTTCAAAGTCTAAAAACTCAGCTGAGCAATATCTATTTCTGACCAAATCCTAGCTTACTTGACTGACCGGCATGTGAACCTGTTCTATAGTTCCATGATAGCTTCTAAAACTGAATTAGTGATCAGGGATTATTTTATGTTCGTCAAGGATAATTTCCAAATTTCCAAGTCTAAAAACACAGCTGAGAAATATCTATTTCTGACCAAATTCTAGTTTACTTGATTGACCATCATGTGAACCTGTTCTATAGTTCTATGATAGTTTCTAAAACCGAATTGGTGATCAGGGATTATGTTATGTTCGTCAAGGATAATTTTCAAATTTCGTATGAGTATTTTTTCGAACAGCTTAGACATAATTAGCAAAAATCGATATCATAATTGCATTACATATCTGAGTGACCGCATAAGTAGCTTTTTCTGGCAATTAGGGCTAAACCGAGTGCTCTCTTCACACTAATTTCGTTCTTTATAGCTTGTTTAACTTCTTGTTAGGTGATATTCTTTTTATGTAAGGTCATCTGCTGTGGTGCGTCAAAACTTGCCTTGATTGCCTAGTTCTATATTTGTTTTGCTAGAAATAGGCTTGCTTTCCTATTGTCTTTTATGTTATTGATTACTGTCAAATAATGTTTGCCACTACGTCAAGATGACTAATTAATTTAATAACATTTCATGTATATTTAGGCATAGAATTTTAATCATTTATTAATTGGCTGGCTGATAATTATCATTTACACAATACTAAGTTCATTACTAACTACTGTTGTTTTACACTATGGACATTATGGATTTTTTTTGAATAGACATTTTTAAGGTAATACTACACATATTATTAGTCAATACTATTTGTGTAATGAAATTGACTGTTTTCTAAGGTGAATCTAGATCTTTTAATGAAACTACCTGGATAGTAACGACTATTGTATGCCTAACTTTTTACATTTTATTGTTAATTACATATTTTCAAGTTGCATCTTTCTATATTAGTCATTAAACACAGCGATCGCCTTGTAATGTTATTGGACGTTGTTTTTGACAAAACAGAGGTTATCCAAAGGTTCTATTTAATTGACAATAATTATTTTCTGTTGTTGTTTGCAATTTTTAATTAATGTTTACTGCAATAAAACTGTTTAGATGACAGCTAGCTTTCCTATTGTCATTTTTTGTTATTAACTACTTGAACTTGCAGTAAAAAAAATTTTTGCAATTCATTTTAAGTGAATGCACTTCAGAGAGTATGTATTTTAACACTAAAAAATCTATGCGCACCAACAAAAACATCAGTGCCCATTATTTAAAAAAATTACCCCTCAGATAACAAAATGAATCTTTACTAAAATAGTTCTTTTTTATAAAAATAACTCTGGACACTAGTAAATAAATACATTCAACTTAAAACGAGTAATTGCGCATTAAAATGAGTAAAAGCACATTATTCCGAATAAATGAGCATCGAATTAAGTAAATGTAAGTTATTAGGAAGACTTCTTTGCTTTGGCGGTCATGCGTAGTTTCCGTTGTTATGTTATTTGTTTGGTTAGATTCTTAGAGTATGAATCTGTGACTCCTCGCGTATGTAAATGTGAAATAAAATGGCATCTGTACGCGAATTTAGTAATTCAGAAACTGATCAGTTTCCAGAGGCATAAAAAATAAACGCGCGAAGAAAAGATCCATAAGATGGAATTACGAAAGAACCTTCATTAACCGTAACGATGCAGACGATTTTGTCAAATCGGAAACTTGTTGGAGCTTAAAAAACACAAACAACACTGAGTCTGGTGTAGTTAAGTATTTTCGATATAATAAAGTTCAATGTCGAGGACAACAATGTGCAACTGGTATTAAATTAATTCTGGATTCATCCTGTGAAAATATTCTCCTATTTCGATCGCAAGTATACCTAAGTCATTCTTGTGATTCTATTGCAACAAAGGCCGGTACCGAAATGAACGACAAACTAAAGAACGAAATCAAGGATTTGTTTACCAAAAAAATTAAACCGAAAGGAATTTTGGATGTTCTTGCCCAGAAATATAATCCACCACCAAATATAAACCAAATAAAAAAATTTCTGGCTAAATTAAGAAAAAACATTTACGGTCCACCAACAATATCTCTTGGTGAACTGGAAAGTTGGCTTCTTAAAAATAGTGCTGTCCCCAATGAACGAAGCAAAGCAAAACACGACGGTGTTTTTAGATTCATGGTAACCAGTAAAATTCTATTAGAAAATGGAGTAAAAAAGAATATCATTATCCACGCAGATGCAACGTATAAATTGATTTGGCAGGGGTTCCCTGTTTTCTTAATAGGAACAACTGACCGCGATAAAAAATTTCATTTACTGCGGGAATAGCAGTATGCGCCAATGAACGAACTGCCGATTTTCAATTTATTTTTCAGAGTTTGAAGGAGGCAATTTTTGATTTGATTCATTTTGAAATGAAACCCAAAGTTTTGGTGCCGATGCTGCCGTCAGTATACGCAATGGGTTTCAAAATGTGTTTGGCAATTGTACTGTGCGTATGTGTTGGGTACAAATGAGAAGTAATGTGCAAAAGAAAGTTCAAAGTCTAACTGAAAAATGAAACTGGAACAAAATTTTGGCTGACGTAGATCCAATTCAAGTTAGTGAAGATGAAGTAGCATTTGGAACTTCCTAAAAACTTTGCGAGAAAGACTTCCACTTTCCAGATTTTGCCACCTTGTACTGTAGATAATGGAATCATTTTTTAGAAAACATGAAAATTCTTTATATCATTTTTCGGATTCAGTTACGATAGATTTACATACTTGGACCACATCGTATCAATGAGCACGACTAAACAAAAAAGTTGAATGTATTGATGAAGATAATGGTACACTAAGAACGTATGTTATTCCTGCTGCTGAAAAACTGGAAATAAGCAAGGAAATTTTGAAGCCCGATTACTTGCAGTCTAAAGAATTGGATGAATATATTAGGAAGAAATCTTCTAAGAAGACATATTAATGAATAACAATTATCCTTTGAACTTTATAAATTCCATTATTAAACATCGAATAAATAAATTTTATAATAATAATAGAAATAATGATCATTCGAAATCAACAGATATACAAAAATATGTAGCAATTCCTCATGTAAAAAATTTATCAAAAAAAATTAGTAAAATATTAAGCCCATTTAATATCAAAATTGCACGTAAAAATCATAATAATTTAAGATTTTTGTTTAGTAATATTAAAGATAAAGATCCTTTCTTTAAACAAACACATGTAGTATACAAAATTCCATGTGGAGATTGTAATAGTGTATATATAGGTCAAACCCTACAATATTTATCGGAAAGACTAAATGGACACAAATACGCAAAAAACATTACGGCTTTAAAAAAACATTCCAACATTACAAAACATAAGTTTAAATTTGATGAAACAACAATTTTATGTAAAGAACATAACAACAAAATTAGAAACTTTCTAGAACTCATACAAATAAAGAAGCATGATAATGCAGTAAATGACCGAACAGAAATTAATAATTTGGCAATAGCATATCATTCAATAATTTAATATATTGTATTGTGTCGGCTACATTTACGTATTCTGGGTCGTCTTGGATACACCAATATTATTTATTCTGTACCACGCTAATATATTTGTCAAAAAAATATTTGTCAAATATATGTTACAGTTTTATTATAGAAAAAAAATGAGGTGTGGCCACCACACGACTTTCTTATAAGTATGAGCGTTTCAAACTATACAATTATAAGAATTTTTGTATACAAAACTTATTCAAAATCCTATTCTAAGTACTTTCATTCTCTCAATAAATCGCTATAGAATGCATACTTTGCAAGATATTCGTAAAAAAGTGCTACTCGCTAAGAGTAAAAGTGCCAGTTCCGGTCCGAATTTTGAAATTTCATGTATACAAATAATATTGCAAATTCAACTCTAAATACTTTTGTACTCTTAATAAATATATATAGAATGCATAATTTACGACATATCTGCAAAAAATCGCTATTCGGTAAGACTAAAAGTGGTACTTCCGGTCCGAATTTTGAAATTTTTTTTATACAAAAGATATTTAAAATTATAATTTAAATACTTTTATAATCATAATGTACCTGCCTAGAAAGCATGACTTGCGAGATAAGGTTGGAATTTCGAAAAACTTTTTTAAGATAATTTGCCTCAAATTTAATTTTGAGTATATTTCAATTCTTTATAAATTTGTTTAAACCTAGTAATTGACGAAATATTGGCAAAATTCTAATTTTTCACTGAAGTAAACTGCTACTTCCTGTCTACTGATTTTACTGAAAAACTAATCAGATCTCATGAGGGAGATTATACACGTAAATACAAAATTTGGAATTGATATCTACAGCGGTTTGACCGCTATCGTGGTCACACACAGACACACAGACAGACAGACAGACACACACACAGACATTTTTTAAAAACCACTTTTTCGGTATCAGGGGACTTCAAAACGTGGACATCTGCAAAAATCTCGAGGTCGAAAATTTTCATCATCACAATACTTCCTTATACTACGTATAAGAAAGTAAAATAGTTGGTTAATGCGCAGAAGTTCATTTTATAATGCACGCTTAATTCCTACCCATTAATTGTCTCATAATATATGCCACGACGTCAAGATGACTGACTAATCTAAATACATTTATTTGTCGTGCCAAATATCTGAAAATGATAAGCAATTAGCAAATTTTACTAAATAGTTATTTCTTTACATTGGAAAATTATTTTTATTTTCCCAAAATTTACTTATCCACTTAAAACATTCGTGAATCACAATATATCATTGCGAATACTTTATTCATCAATACTTGCGCGTAGGACAGCGTGCTAACATGTGCGCGAACTAACATTAAAAATCCATTAGCCCATTAGCAAAAAAAAAAAAAATCTGGGCACTGATCGAGTCATCAGGTGCGTAAATAAAAACAGAACGGAGAAACGATCAATCTTTCTGGACCAGCGGGTGTCCCATTAGCCGCACGAACCCCCCCTAATTGATCTATCGGACATTCAGTGCTCATATGTATGTACACTGTACACTTACAGTAACAATACAAACTCAGACTGGTAATCTGCAACGAACACTTCGTCGTTCAAATTTTCAAATTTAAAAATTTGTACACAAAGCGTGTACTTAGTATGTACGGGTACAGTTTAAACGATTATTAATTTGTCTTTTATTAATTGGGGGGAGCACATCTGTCGCCTTCGAAAATTCAAATTAAATCGATGACAATGCCTATGATCCAACCTGCTGCGTATATTATTTACATGTGAAAAAAGTAACATCAGGAAAGAGTCATTAAACATATGTAGGTAATGGCTTTATAATTATGTATTCTATTTTTCTTTGCCAGTCCAATTTTTCAATTTATAATTAGTATATTTTGGTATTTCTGTGTGAATTCATGTCATGACAAATGAGCAGAAATAAATTATGTTTTCTATACCCAAAATTTTGTTTCCATTCTTCAATTACCTCTTACCCCAGATCAATCTTTTATATTGCGTTTACTTTTAACAATAGCATGCTGAAGTGCTAATCTGTGTAACTGAATTGACCACTTAATATTTAGATATAGTGCTATGTTATGGTTAATATTCAATTAAACATCAAAAAAGAATCGTTAAACATACTGCCATTATCCTTATAGTTTAAGAATTATGAAAATTGTTAAATAGTTAAACTTTAGAATAAGACAGTGGCGTAACTATACCCCCGCATGCCCCCGCGGTGGGGGGGGCAGATACAACTATTTGTAGGATACACCAAGGTAATAATTGGTTGGGTTGGGCTGGATGTTGCGGGGGGGGGCTAAAATTTGTAGTTACGCCACTGGAATAAGAACATTAGTTTTAAGTTTTAAATATAGTTTAAGATAGAATAATCACAAGTCACAGATTTAGTAGATGAATAATGAGTTGCATAATCTTTAAGGGGCAATGTCATTATGAAAATATAGATATAATAATTTAAGTTTAAATATTAAGAATTAAGAAATAAAAATAAACACAAAATAAATTTATGCATTCTATATTTTATAGAAAAGACAAGCACAATGTATGGTTTCAATAAAAAGAGTGAATCATTTGAATAATATTAAGTTGCATGAGTAATGTCAAATAAGGCATGCTCGAGATGAAAAACATCAATTATATACACCAGATGTACAAATATGATACATTTTGAAATTTTGTATGCACAAATACAACAGGCATCAAAGACAGCAGTATAAATTTTGTGTGGTTATTTTAAAACCTACAAAGAAGAGATAACATTAATATTGGTCACAGTTATTTACAAATCGACATACATACTAGAAACAGAAAAAACTAGATAGAACTTGCAGGCCATGTTATGGAAGTAAGTACTCCTTGCAATACGGTTTTGATGAAAAAGATTCCAGTAGTACATGATGTATTTCCAATTGCATCCAAGGAAGGCATCTATAAGAAGAAGTTGAGAATAACCTTAGTTAGTGGAAAGAGAAAATATGTAAACAGGGATAAGAGAGGCGATATGTTCATATACAGATACAATGAAGGATGGCATTAAGAAAACGAGAACATACCCACCGAAGATGAAGAATGGAAAGTGTGTGTAAAATCAGTAAACAATTTTTGAGTGACGCCATTTCATAAACATTTAACTGTCAAAGTGCGAAATGTGTGTTTACGCGACTGAAAAACCTTGAAGGAGATAAACTGAATCAAACGATACCAACGTAAATGTTAGTTCAATAGACATAGCGCTGCGAATGCGTAGCTATAGTTTGTTTTAAGTTATATAAAGGGGTGAAACCAGATGCAGAAGGAGATGAAGCAGATCTTTTGAATTAATAAGACGTAAAAATTTTGAGATCTTTTGCGAATAATAGTAGGGGTTTTTGAAACACTACGTTAAATTTATATTAGTTTTGAATGTTTTAGTTCATTTTGAATTCAAGTATTATTTTAATTTTTTTATTGTTAATTATTTGCTGCATTTAATAATTTAATTTTTTACTGTTTTACAATATTAAATATTTTAAAATGGAAGACATGAATAAAAAAGAATTTGATAATTTATATGAGGAACATAAGTAAGTTTTTGAAATAAATATACAGTTTTGAATAATTGATGATGTAACACGTACTCCAAGAGTACTATGTGAAAATATTTACTTTTGGCAAGGCGTTGAACATCATTAATTTTATAATAAATATTGTTTTGCTAAACTGCATTGATTTTATTGTAATTGTGGGAAGATCGTTAATGATGTTGAGGGCACTTGAGGTACTATGTGCAAATATTTGCTTCCTGTGTATCACTGGGCATTATTAACGATTGTTGTGCTCAAATTTAATTAAAATTTCGAGTAGAAAATACGAATAGACAGGAATATTCTTGATGGACAAGCGCCAATCTGTTGGGTTTATAATGTGCGAATATTTACAGTCAGGGATTGGTATAGATCATTTTCAAGATATTTTCGTCGTTGCAAAGTTTTAGATCACAAAGGCACTATGTGCGAATGTATGTCTTTGTTGAAATAATAATTAGCTTCATATGGGAATTTTTTTTTTTTTTGGAATCTATAAATAGTATTATATTAAAGGATAAAATAGCAAAATAATATTTTTCTTGAATCGTGATAGAAAAAAAAGGAATTATGTTTTTCTATGTATTATAATCGTCAAGAAACATTCTTGACACAGCCATATGTTCTAATAAAAAAATCTTTTTGATGTTGTTACTACAATAAAGATGAATATAAATGTTTTATGAAATTTAAAAAAATTGATTTTATTATTAACCTTATCCAAATAAAAGACTAAATAAGAAACACACCAGAGAAAAAGAGGAAAGATCACTGCTAGAACTCAATTTAACAAGAATAAATTGAATACTGATAGAGAATAGATTTATAAATTTATAGGTAAAGATTTTTAATTATATTTAATGCAATCTCAGCATTCATTGAATATTGTTGTAACCACAGCAATACGTAACTAACTTAAAAAAAAGTAATTGGCTTTTATGCAAAATAGCATAGTAGATGGTTATTTTAATTAAACGCTAACTTTCCACTAAAATATAAAAATATTTGTAAATTTGTAAACTGTCCATATAGTTCCTTCAGAGCTTGCACAAAATCTAGACGTCTAGAATAGTTTGCCAACTAGTCAGTTTAACTAAAATGTAAAGTTTAACTAAAATGTAAAGGCTCCTTTCTTGGTGAGCTTGCGCAAAATCTAGTGGTGTAGAATAGTTTGCCACCTCACCAGTTTAAGCTAGTTAATAGAATAATAACTTTTTATTTCACAAAATTTGAATACAAGATATTATAAGTAGGTAATAAATAATAAAGTGAAAAACAAGAATTAACCAAAGCTTATAAATAAATCATTATATAATGCATTTATTACACTAGCACACAATTTTCTTAATAACTGTTGTAAAAATGGGAGTATATTCCTTACAGTCTTTAACTGAAGGTATAACCGAAAACCAAATCTTTCCACCACGTCTAGTTTTAGAGTTATAATGTTACTCCGCTAGATAAACAATAATATTGCATTGATTTTCATCAGTACAGTAACAGAAATTTCTTACAACTTTGTAAAATAAACTGAATTTTTTGTGACGATTCTTCAGCGGAATGTAAAAGATTCCATTCTTTTAATCGACATCATAAAATATGTGATTTTTCTTTGTTTAAACCCAAATCCCGGATCAAATCATTGAGATCTGATTGAGTAATAAGATGTGGTTCATCAGAAGGAACATACGTCATATCACTTAAGAGTGACTCATTCAAAACATCATTTATATCTTTCTTCTCCGTGGAATTTCCAGAAGAATTTGAATGAATTGGGGTTGGAAGCTTATAAGACAGAAGTAACAGTTCGTGATGTGATCTGCAGGTTCACGCCAAATCATTGGTCTTTCTGACTTGAGAAGAATTCTTGTTTTTGTTTCAGTAAGTTAATTTGACATAACACGAAAATGCTGTATTTCGTGTTATGTCAAATTAACTCACTGGAACGAAAACAAAAATTCTTCTGAAGACCTGTCAGAAAGACCAATGATTGACGCTAACCAGCAGATCACGTCACGGACTATTACTTCTCTCTTGTAAAAATGTGGTACTCATGTGTTGTTTTAATTTTAAATTTTGAAGGCAAAATATTGTTCATAACATCTTTGAATTAATTCTGTTAAAGGCTTCCTATGGGATTTTGTACGTATAATCCACAAATATAACAAAAACTGTCCGGAGAATTTTTACAGCCTCTTTCACGGTTTTCTATTCTTGAAAATCAACGCAACACAACTTGTGGAACACTACTTCAAACTCTCTTAATTAAGTGACAATTCAGTGAGATTATGTTTGTCTCTTGCCAGACCACATCAACAACTAAACAATAAATGCACGTATCGATTCCAGAAGTTTTCACCTTAGTACATTCCGCGGTGACTAATATATTAGAATTCTTTACTTCACTCTGGAATGAGTGACGTCGTATCCTTTGTAGTTGCCGCTGCTCTTATAGGCGCGAACATGTTGGAGCATGTTACAATAAGTTTTTAATCTTAGTGAAAACAGATGAAAATTTTATTTTGAACATGTAAGGTGATACCCTATATTAGAATATAGTTTTTATGTTTTAAACAGTACAAAATACTAAAATTTTAAAGTGTTGTCAGTTATAAAATTATTATTAATGCAATGATAATTTTAAGGTTAAGTAGCATTTTATATAATATTCCGTATTAATTACAAAGATAATATTACACAATCAGCTTAAAAATTACATTAGCCACTTTCTAGAAGTTTGCTTTTAAACCCAACAAAAATTAAACAAGTAATAGGTGTAGGCGACCAAATTCTTTCTCGCAGACTGTTGGCCATTATTTCATATTCAAATTTCAAAACCTCATACACGATTAGCATTACAGTTAACTAACAAGAAGAATGAGTGTGCTTAGAACCACACCGCAGAAGTGAAAACTTCATCAAGGCGAGGTTAATAATACGAAATTCACGCGTATAATATTCAGTAACGTATTAAATAAAACGTATTCGCACATTTATTACATTTACACATGTACACACGAGTATAATATTCAGTAACGTCTTAAATAAAACGTAAACCTCAACCACCCCCGTATCTAAAATTTCACATTCATACGTCAATTTTCAAAAAATTCTTCCGACATTTTGTTTTTTTTGATATTTTGACTTTGGATTCGTGATCGGAGATCTAAGACACCCCCGTATCTAAAATTTCACATTCATACGTCAATTTTCAAAAAATTCTTTCGCCATTTTGTTTTTCTGACATTTTGACTTTGAAATTGTGATCGGCGATCCCCAAAACCCCCATATCTAAAATTTCACATCCATACGTCAATTTTCAAAAAACGCGTACCCCATTTTGTTTTTTTTTGACATTTTGACTTTGGAATCGTGATCGGCGACCTAAGACACCCCCGTATCTAAAATTTCACATTCATACGTCAATTTTCAAAAAAATCTTCCGCCATTTTGTTTTTCTTGACATTTTCACTTTGGAATCGTGATCGGCGACCCCCAAAACCCCCGTATCTAAAATTTCACATCCATACGTCAATGTTTAAAAAACTCGTCCGCCATTTTGTTTCTTTTGACATTTTGACTATGGATAGGTGCTCAGCGACCTAGGACACCCCCGTATCTAAAATTTCACTTTCATACGTCAATTTTCAATAATATGAAATACATGCGTATAATATTCAGTAACGTATTCAATAAAACATATTCGCACATTTATTACATTTACGTTAGGGGCCATTTCGTTTGGTCGGTTCGGACGTATGTGTATGTATAAATAGGCGATATAAATACTCGCTTACGGTCCCGCGCTTGGTCTGATGGTAACGTGTCGTCTTCATACCCGTGCGGCTCAGGATCGAATCTGTTGTGGAACATGAATTTAATTTCAATTTAATTGAAATTAAATACTTCTACATATATGATATATTTATTTATCTTGTTCCCTTAGCCGACATTACCCGAACGAGCGTTACACATATATGAGCATTACACATATCCGAGCGTTACATGTCCGAGCGTTGCAGTCAATCTTTTTCTTTGAATACAATCAGCGCAACGCGCCTAAAGAAGTTTACACTTCAATAAACCTATTAGTTGTTTAAAATCAATGTTACCCTGTCAGTTTTGTTTAAAATAATAGCTAGGCGTGGCAATTACCTTCAACAGTGACAGTTGGCGCTTAGTTCTAATATAACCTCACTTTTTTCAAACATGAAATTGTCCCTTACACTACTTTGACCTAAAATAAAATCGTTTTACATTTTTTGATGAATTCAACCTTAAATGAATCAACAGAACCAACTCACACAACTTGATTTCTACAATAACGACGTCGGTATGCAAGGTACGACAGTTTATTCTTGATATATGAAGTGTATAACGGCATATATTTGCTTTCGCGGCTTTCGGTATAATTTCAGACACTTGAGGGACCATTACGACCAACATATTATTATGCACTTGCAAATATTCTCACGCGAGATAAAAATAAAATTCATTAATTCGACTGTCCGATCTCGAGGAAAATATCAATCTAACAAAAGGTAAATTAAGTGATGCCGTCAAACATCAAACGAGCTAGATATATATTTCCCAATTCATTCTCGTACAAAACAAACAGGAAAATGTAAACAGAACCAAAACGAATATGTAATATAACGACTGTACGCTATAATGAGCGAGTCAGTGACTGTTACAGGCGCAAACAATTGTGTTTCTTTTTTTTGAACATCGCAGTGTTGTTCGGAGCAAGCAAAAATTTCCCTCGCAGAGGGTTGAGGTGGTGTCATCCCCCTTTTGTGACAGCCCATTGTTGCGAGGTTAAGATAAATGATTGCAAAATAAAACGTGTCAGCCCCCCGGCATCTAAACATCCCCATTATTGCCGTATAAGCGGAAACCAATGGGGTGAATCAGAATATACGAATGAATAAGAATGATAGAAAGAAGAATGGAAAGTAAAAGACGGGCGAGAAATTGAAAGTTAAAGGATTTCTCAATTTTCTCTATTTTCAGATATACGTTCTTTTGGTTTCATTCAATAAATTGAATTAAGATTTAGAGAACTTGTAACAATATTTCAAATCATGATATTATTTTATATATCTTTAGTTCGTTACTTACGTAGTCTTTGTGGAAGTGTATAAGTATTTTAATATTATTACTAGGAGGCGGACGTCTCCGGTTTAAACTACGACGGAGTTACAATGGAGCAAAGAAATAATGTAAACAACACACATTTACTGAATAGCATTATTCACACATTATTCATATGGTGAACTGCAACATCTGTTATTCACTCACATGTTGACGGGAAAACAACACAAAAAAGTCTAATTAACTCCTAAATATCCTATTTTCATCGGCGTAGATATAGGAGCGTCTGAGGTTTTTAAAATTTATTATATTTACCTTATATTTGCCATGATAAATAAAGTTATATATGTGTATACCTATTCATACTTACGTTAGTTTCGTTTTTTATTGTTTTAACTATTAATTACGTATTTCGTAATTTATGTAATAGTTCCTGTTTAATCCCGTTTCATTAAATCGATTTCTTCCAATTATCTAGACGTAAGTGTGCACTGGATTTCGTTTAGATTCAATAACATACGCGTACATTTTTAGTTATTTATTTAGATCCAGAACACTGTTCATGTTACTTTTTCAGATATGATATGGAAGAACGTCGAGAAATACATCGTGAAACAATAGCGAGTTGGATTGAGGGTCATACTGATTGTATGTACATTGTCAGTGATTTAGATATTTATTGCAAATTCTGTAAAATATCGTTACAGAATGCCAAAATCACGCACGTTCGTCACTTAGCTTTGCTAAAACATACACAGAAATAGTTTTTAAGCAGAGAATTTCGATAGTTTACAAAATTTCGTTACATGTTTAAATGACGATGCTAGAAGTATTTTTGAGTGCAAGGAACACAAATCCTAAATTTAGAAATCAGTTGATACTCTTTCAGGAACACTTTGGAAATTTGCCTAAACTAATCATATATTTTGAAAATCGAAATCTCAAACTAAAAGATGGATTAACCACATTAGATGTGGCTATTAATAATTTCAAAAGTATTCGAAATGACTTCGGATGTGGCCTTCGGCAAAAGTTAGACGCAGTTTTTACTAGAAATCCAGATTTAATAACATTGCGGCAATTGTGTACAGGGACAATGACACAAAATCAAACTTTAAAATACGCTGAAATAAAAGAATATTTCCAGAACGCAGCTATAACTAGTTGCGATGTAAAAAGGACGTTTTATATCTACAAGGATGTACTTCATTCAAAAAGAACAAGTCTTACAGAAGAGAACCTTGAGAAAGTACAACAAAATTAACAAATAATAATGTATTTTGTATTTTTTGCAATTAGTACCGTAATCATACCATTTATTTCACTAGTGCTGTCATAGGGTCTATTACAGCACTAGTTGCGTAATAGAAATGGAACATTTAAACAGATTTATTTTAAGTTAGTCACATTGCAACAGAAATGGAGATGTCAATATGACATTTTGTAAGCAAGTTTGAGGTTTTTATATTGAAATTCATTGTAAGATTTGATATTTTTAATTAATCTTTGAAATAGTACAACTATTATAAACATTTATATTAACGTTTGAATTATCTTTCGAAGTGATAGTGATACCGTGTGCAGTAGAAACATTCTGTTGAAAATGATCAAAAATGTGTCAATTTTAAATTAACTTGTCAATTTAAATCTTGTGCCAAACCAAGGTGACAACCGCAACAAAATTTCCCTTGATTATCAAATTTTTCTCGTTTTGCTTTTACAAAAAGAGAAATTTTAAAACTAATTGCAAAAAATAGCATAAAAGACACGTTTCATTTGACATTGAAGCACGCCACTCGTTTCTTAAACTCTGAATTCGTACTTTGAAACGTCAAAATGAAACTTGTCCTTTAATATACTATTATGGATGACCAGCCACTTGTTATCCAATTATATAAATAAAATTAAAACGTCTTTAAAATTAGAAAATTTCAATAGTGCGCCCATGGGTGATGAGTCACCGGCCGCTAGTGTCCGCTCCCTACTTATAACATATTATGCAAAATACTCGAAAAGCAGCAATATTCGTAAATTCCCTACCCACTTGCATGATGAAACCCAGTGATTTAAATGCAGACGATGTAATACTTAAAATATGATTGGTAAAAGTAAGTTTCTCATTGAAGGTCACACCCAGATCCTTCACGGCAGATACGTAGGCTATATCAATACCATAAATCAGGTAACTGGAATCGATTTTATTAGATCTGCGAGTGTAGGATGTGAAACAACACTTACTAACATTCAGTTGAAGTTTGTTAATAATACACCATTTGTGAATTATATCCAAGTTTGACTGCAGACGCCGAACATCAGAGCAGTCCCTTATCCTGTGATAGATCTTGAGATCGTCAGCACAGGCCAACGCCGAATATTTCAGGAGGTAATCAAATCATTTATGAATATGTTAAATAAAAGAGGGCCAAGGTTTGACCCCTGAGGCACACCAGGCACAGCGATATAACTCTCAGATTTATAGCCATTGTAATAAACGTAATTCAATCTGTTTGATAAGTATGAGTCGAATAACCTGACCAGAGATGGAGTGAATCCAAAGTGACTCAGTTTCGCAAAAGAAGCTTGTGATCAATATTGTCAAACGCTCCCGAAAAGACTGTGTAAATCATATCCAGTTGCTCTCCATCATCAATAGCCAAAGAAATCTTATGTGAAATTTGGGCGAGATTGGTAACTGTAGAATCTCCCTGACATGAAACCATGTTGGTTCGGCGATATAAATCACTTAGTAGCGTGATAAATCACCCGATAGAGCACTACCTCATAGATCTTGGCAAATGTAGGAATAATTGTTATAGGCCTGTAGTTTGTCACTTTAGCTCTGTCAGCCCTTTTAAAAACTGGGGAAATCCTTACAACCTTCCACACATACGGGAACACACCGGTTCACAAAGATAAATTAAATAGCTTACATAAAGACACAGAGAATACAGCAGCACAGTCACGGACTAAGAAGTATGGAATATTGTCGTGTCCGTAAGTAGTAGTATCTTTTATCTTTTTTATACTTGTCACATCACTCTCAGTAAATGAAAGGATATTGAAAGTATAGTCAAAAATACAGTAAGAGGTTTAAAGTGCATCCCTACGTTCTTATCAAATCATTTATGGAAGAAACCACTGAACCAAGATGTTTGAAACGCTTCAAACCCACCAACTTGCTATCTAGATTTAGTTAGTGAATACAGCTTGGTTGTCATGTTACACATTTATTCTTTATTAATGCCATAATTGTCATAAGTGTTTTGCACCAATTTCATCTTAAAATCATAGTTTAGTTTTAGTTTTAGCAAGAAACAAGCCTTTATAAAGCTACCCAGAAGACGGGTGACGTTATTTCTACCAAAACGTCGGTTGTTCAGAATCCAAACGACGGAAATGGCACAAATAACATACCAGTATAAATAGGTGCTGCTGTCTGTAATGTATAACCCCTACATGCGATACATAACCTCTACATGTGCTACACAGAAAAAAATAATTACATTACGAATTAGGTGAAATCCGTTTACTCTCAATCCGTACCGGAATTTTACGTTAGATAGTAATTTCTCCCGATCATTATAAAATTACACCCGAAATTTACTTCGTAAATATATTGAAAAGAAATTCTAGTAGGTAAAATTGACTAGTACTTTTACTTCTTTATGTAATTTTACTAACTTTTTTTATACGTTTGTGTATTTTTAAACAGAAATTTTACAAATTATTTTTACTTATTTTATGCAAATTTACATATATGTATATGTATTAATAAAAAGGTATTTTACAAAACATTTTAAAATTACTCTGAAAATATCTAAGTAAAAAATACAGGGGGTCATAAATAATTGAAATAGGCTGTGAAATTTAGGCACGAAAACTTTGCCGTTTCGCTGATATTATATACAAATTGCGTAAACTTGTAGTATTTAAGAAGCAACAAAGCATTAGCCAATTCCACGACCTACTGTGTTCTACAACCATTTAGGACCACTATTGATTTTAATTGATAGAAAGATAATCTAACGCTCAAATAACCATATATATTGCTGTGCACATTCGTGAAGGGTCTCATAATGAATTTGCATTGAACGTCTCAAAACTGAAATTACCTTAATATAAGTATTAGGGCTATATATAATCCTTTCTCATAAAAAATACATTGAACATTTGAATGTAAAATATCTTACTTTCAAATAAATCCTTTATACTTATTTACTTCACTCCAAGTTGTCCATTGTTTAATGTTATCTTAGCACTTCAAAAAAGTGAAAATTTAAATAACATTGATTCCCACAAAACTTGAAAAATTGTTAACGAAAATATAAAAATAATTTAGGAACCTGCAGTTATTAATAGGAATGAAATTGGGAAACGTTTTCTGAATGTAATATTAAAATTGCTTTTCTTTATATCTATAAATAAAAGAACACATAAAAATAGGAGGGGGTACATTGCAAAAATTATTAAATTAACGTGTATTTCTCACAAACGAATAAACTTATAAATAAATAAACATGACAAATAAGCTTGTGATAGACTCGTTACAGAAGTGAGTAATTCAAACATAATAAAATAAAGAGCTAAACCAAAACAGAGGTGTTCTGCAACAGGGCACAAAGACATCTTGTTGGTAGATATTATATCTCCTAAAAGGTGTTCCAAGTTAAAGACACCATGTTCAAAAATTACATTAACTTACCAGTTCAAAATCTGCAAGAGATTTTAACAATAAAATCACTTTTTTGATATGACAAATAACTGACTTTTGTTCCAACATCTGGATGACATTTCATGAGGTAGCGCTGAAGAAATTCCATTGTACAAGAAAATTTCTTTGCATACTGCATGTTAAACATGTAATATATTGCATAACATTCTTCAAGCGCTTCTATTAACGAAGTACAACCCTCATTGATTTTTTGCCTTTCTACAAATACGAAATATTTTCCTGTTCCGTTCCCTAATAATGTTGACAATTTATTAATTATATTTGTATAATTGGTTTGCACCCAACCTGGCGTGAAAAATTATACGCGATATACCTATGTAAAAAATGTAACACCAGCCTAGTGAAAATAGAAATCAAAGGTTTAGATTTTGTAACAAACACGTTTATTACGATAAACAGTTACTTGATTTGTCAACTTTCGTTGGTATTTGATTGTATGGAATCAGCTATTTTCGCAAAATTGTTTCACATTGCTGGTGCTGTATTTTCCCAATAACAACATAATTTTACGTGGTAATGTTCCATCACCATGATATAATTAACCAATTATTTGTTTTTCAGGTGTAATTTTACTATAATATTATAAAATTCTATAGTTTCAAAGAAATTGATCCCTCAATGTAAAATTACACAAAAAAAATTCATCATGAATGCAAAACCACTCTAAATTTTCAGTAAATTTGTATCATTGGTGTAATTCTACATGCAAATTTTACCCCAATTTTTTTCAGTGTACTGCAAAAACATTTTTATAACTGTAAACGAACCAATTGTGTCATAAATTATTTTTTTTTTTTTTATAAACAGAGAAAAATAACTATTTGACTCACTTTCAAAGGAGATTGTGTGTCCCTGAAAGATTACTTAAGCAACTAAGATATGACAGACTGAAATTATCTTCAGTCGTAAAAATTATGAGCAACATACCAAGACACTCTGTCAGTTATATCAGTGGTAAGTTTATTCTTGTTTGTAATAAAATTACCTATGTTATATGTCCCCCGTCTTTTTTATCAAAGTAATTATTTAAACTGAAAAATATATTTACGCAGAGAGACACATACACAGATAGAATTACCACACCAAATTGTACCTTTACATCGCCACAAAAAATAAAAGAAACAGTTACACCATCACCAAATATAACCTGTGTACATTGTAGGAAACAAAACGCATGTCGGCCATGATAACAACAATATGGAAGTTCGTATCATTTAAACCGTATGTTCGCTGGTTTGGACTACGTATAAGAGCACGAGCATAGTAGAGTTAAATAATGATTATTAAGTCAACATCGTCCGCCCACCATAAAAACTAATGGCGCCTAAAATCTTCAGTTCTTTGATAAGAACCACCAGCCAGTGGGTATATCTATTCGCAATTTGGACTATTTACACAACACTCCAAATACTGGGTAAAGACAAATAAGACGATTTTCGAAAGGGACGATATTTTACTATATTTACCTTTCGTATAGTTTTTATTACAATTTACTGTTCCATTATATTAATTCACATTTGTAATAGCTATAAACGGCCAATGTCAAAGTAATTACAATTAAGTTATGCAATAAAATTTGATGTAATTTAGCAATTTAGTGTGGCTAAAATATTAACCTATCTAAATAGAAAGGAAAAATGTATACCTACATAAACATAATATTCAGTTAGTTAGGTGCACCTACATCTCTGCTTTTCAAGTTTTTGTATTAGATAATTATGTATATGTAATTACTAGGGTGCGTACACGAACGGTTGATGACTCATCGCCCATGGGCGCACTATTGAAATGTTGTAATTTTAAAGAGGTTGTAATTTTATTTATATAATTGGATAACAAGTGGCTGGTGATCTATAAAATACAAAATACCTTATTATTTGTTCATTTTCTCTTCTGTAAGACTTGTTCTCTTTGAATTAAGTACATCCTTGTCGATAGAAAACGTCCTTTCTACATCGCAACTGGTTATAGGTGCGTACTGGAAATATTCTTTTATTTCAGCGTATTTAGCATACACAAGTGCCGCAATGTTATAAATCTGGATTTCTATTAAAAACTGCGTCTAACTTTTGCCGAAGGCCACATCCGAAGTCAGTTGAAATACTTTTGAAATTATTAATAGCCCACATCTAATGTGGCTAATCGATCTTTTAATTTGAGATTTCGATTTTCAAAATATGTGATTAGTTTAGGCAAATTTCCAAAGTGTTCCTGAAGGAATAACAACTGATTTTTTAAATTTGGGATTTGTGTTAGTTTCTTGCACTCAGAAATACTTCGATCATCGTCATTTAAACATGTAACGAAATTTTGTAAACTATCGCAAAGCTAAGTGACGAAGGTGCGATATTTTGCGGCGGGTACCAAGTGGGCACTGATAATGGTCTTCTACCTAATATCTAATGACACTCGGTAATCCGCTAGACAAAGTGGGCACCACGGTCATCGAAGGGATTATAAGATTATAAAATAGATTTTATAAAATTACGTGTGTACTTCAAAGTGTTCATATTCCACTGAAAATGAATGATAAGAAGACAAAAGTCAAGCTGGACACATTAACAAATTTACATTCACAAATGATTTTGGGAGAAATTTCGAGATTACATTTTGTTAAGTGTGTTTCATACTATTCAACAAGAGAAAGAATATAAGTAAGAATATTAGTGTATGTAGTATTTTTTACATATATTTATACACTTAATATTTTTATATAACTTTTTTGTGTATATTGCCTATTTTTTTCATTTGCTTTCTTAGTATATATTATGTAGTATTTTTTAAATATTTTTATATATCTTATTATTAAGAGTTAAGTGTGTTTCATACTATCCAACAAGAGAAAGAATATAAGTAAGAATATTAGTGTATGTAGTATTTTTTTCATTTTCTTTCTTAGTATATATTATGTAGTATTTTTTAAATATTTTTATATATCTTAATATCAAGAGTTAAGTGTGTTTCATACTATTCAACAAGAGAAAGAATATAAGTAAGAATATTAGTGTATGTAGTATTTTTTACATATTTTTATACACTTAATATTTTGATATAACTTTTTTGTGTATATTGCCTATTTTTTTCATTTTCTTTCTTAGTATATATTATGTAGTATTTTTTAAATATTTTTATATATCTTAATATTAAGAGTTAAGTGTGTTTCATACTATTCAACAAGAGAAAGAATATAAGTAAGAATATTAGTGTATGTAGTATTTTTTACATAATTTTATACACTTAATATTTTTATATAACTTTTTTGTGTATATTGCCTATTTTTTTCATTTTCTTTCTTAGTATATATTATGTAGTATTTTTTAAATATTTTTATACATCTTAATATTTTTCTTAAATTTACAAATTATTATATTGTGTTTTTCTTTAGTAAATATAATATGCAATGTGACAAATCTTAATAAATAAGTTGAGCAATCAGTACTTATTGCGTGTTCATTGCCTTCATTATAAATGTTTTTGTTGGTGCCTACTTTGCCTACAGAATTAGCGCAGATCCATTTCATTGGTGCCCACTTCGCCTATGAGATTAAAACTTCGGGTACGTTGGTGCCCACTTGGCCTCTGCCCATATTTTGGCATTCTGTAACGATATTTTACAGACTTTACAATAAATTTCGGAATCACTGATAATTCATTTTCATATCAGAAAAAGTAACATAAACAACGTTCTAGATCTAAATAAATGTAACGATATTTTACAGAATTTGCAATAAATATCGAAATCACTGACAATGTACATACAATCAGTATCACCCTCAATCCAACTCGCGATTGTTTCACGATGTATTTCTCGACGTTCTTCCATATCATATCTGAAAAGGTAACATAAACAATGTTCTGGATCTAAAGAAATAACTAAAAATGTACGCGTATGTTATTGAAACTAAACGAAATCCAGTGCACACTTACGTCTAGATAATTGGGAGAAGTCGATTCAATAAACAGGTATTAAATAGATTATTACAAAAATTACGCAGTACATAATTAACAGTCAAAATAATGAAAAAACGAAACTAACTCAGTCTGAATGAAAATTGTATATCTCTTGCGAAATATAAGGTAAATATAATAGATTTTAAAAACCGCGCACGCTCCTATCTACGCCGATGAAAAAAGGATTTTGCTCATAAATTCCTTATTTTATGGGCATTTTTTGCTCTCATTCTGGGGCACTTCTCGGGTGTAAACAGATGTTGCAGTTCACCATAAGAATTAGTGCTATTCAGTAAGCGTGTGTTGTTTACATTATTTCTTTGCTCCGTTGTAACTTCGTCGTATTTTAAACCGGTCATGTCCGCACCCTAGTAATTACCAAAACGAATAATAATATTAATAACAATAATAATAATATATTTGTTTTACTGTGGACTACAAGCGTAAAAATTCGTCAAAATTTTCATACAAAAGAATACAAATATAATTAATATTATAAGGCTTTTGACAAATTGAACATAGTAATACAAACGAACATTAAAATATAACGTTACATAGTGATTTTATTATTAAATTAACAAGAAAATTTGTGTTCTATAATAAACAATCTCTTACAAAGATCTTTTTTTTATTATACCTGAAATATAATCCGGGTATCACGAACGAGTTTGCGTGCGAAATCGGACCATGGTGTTAAAGTCGCCTAGGTGCAACAGTAACAAACAGGAAGTGCTACTTTTTACTCAAATAAACATTAATGGTACAATTATTATTGTTGAAAATTCGAAACTAGAACATTCAAAATCCTTATCATTGGCTATTTGCAAAGTAGCACATTCGATCTTCCGTATTTTTGTGATAACAGGAATGTCGATATCTGATGATGTTAATGCAACACCCGTTCCATTAACAGCACCAAAAGTTTGGAAACATATAGGGGAGAGTTACCCAAGATGGGACAGTCTCCTAAGAAAGGACATGTTAATAAATTGATAAGTTTAGCACTACAGCGCCATCTAAATATTTGTAAGTTAACTCCCCACGGTAGACACACTTATTTTAAAAGTTGCCTCAGTTCCAATATCCATAGCCGGTAGTGATGGTAGTTTGGGGATTCTTGTAAAAATATTAAAATATTTCGTACGATACAAAAGAGAAAATAACATCGAAAACGTAAGTTACCTTTAATTTATCTAAGACCGTCAATCAGAGCAGACTTTATAGTGTAGTTTACCATAAATTCGCTTTACATTTATCGCGTTAATATTTTTAGGTTAAGTCGCATTAATAATTGGCAACATTTCTCAAGATGGGACATAATCGAGATTCCTAAGTTGGGACGTCCCATTTTGAAAACTGTTCTTATGCAATACAACTGTTGATCCCCTCCTTTGTATGTCGTAATTGCAAATGCCTAAAATAGATCGCTACTACAAAACAAAAACAGATCGTGGAAAATGGTCGGCTCAAGACATGTTAGAAGCTATTAAGAAAGTTCGCAACAAAGGGTTATCAGTTCGACAGGCCGCAGAACAGTACAATGTTCCTAAAAGTACATTGCAAAGAAAAGTCACAAACAAAAATAAAATTGTGACAGAAAATGAAAAATATCTAAGACGATTTAGGCAGGTCTTCTCTGAGGAACAAGAAAACGAGATTATGGAGTATATTCTCCAAATGGAAATGAGATTTTTTGGAATTACTTATTCAGAACTCCGTCGATTAGCATTTGATTTTGCCACTGTCAATAATATTCCTAATAATTTCAACAAAGATGCTAGAATGGCCTCTAAGAAATGGATTTACGGGTTTTTACGTAGACACAAAAATATTTCTCTAAAAAAACCCGAAGCAACATCTTATGCTAGAGCCACGGGCTTTAACCAAAATGCAGTTCGAATTTTTTTCAAAAATCTTGAAGGTATTTATGAGAAATATAAACTCGCGCCAGATCGAATATGGAATATCGATGAAACCGGTGTAACAACCGTTTAGAAATTACCAAAAATTCTTGCTCAAAAGGGTAAAAAGCAGGTAGGTGGACTTACGAGTGCCGAAAGAGGAGTGAATGTTACTATTGTCAGTTCTATGAGTGCAACCGGAAATTTTCTGGCACCTGCGTTCATTTTCCCCCGTAAGCGAATAAAAGCTGAGCTGATGGACAATGCACCTATTGGAAGTCCAGCTTTTCCACAAGACAAAGGTTGGATGGATTGTGACGTCTTTTTGCAGTTTATGAAATATTTTGTTGAGCAAACTAGACCGTCGAAGCAGCAGGCAATTCTTATTCTCTTGGACGGTCATAATTCGCATACAAAAAGTTTAAAGGTCATAAACTTTTGCCGTGAGAATAATGTCATTTTATTGTGCTTACCGTCCCACTGCACACATAAAATGCAGCCGTTAGACGTTTCGTATTTTAAATCGTTTATGAGCTCTTACGATAGCTATATTACTAGGTGGTTAAAAAATCATTGTGGTCGCACTTTCGGACTGTATCAAATCGCAGGAGCTGTTGCAGAAGCGTTTGGCAAAGCATCAAGCGTACAGACTGCCGCAAACGGTTTTCGCAGAGTCGGAATCTGGCCATTCAATGACCAGGTATTCCAGGACTGAGAATTTTCTGCGTCAGAAACAACAGAAAAAAATATTAATTCGACAGACCAAAATGGAGAACCAACACCACTGCCTACTTTAAATATAAATCCATACGAAGATCCTACTCCTTCTACCTCAAGGGTGCATAATATTTCACCTACACCTGGAAAACATCATAACAGTGACTCTGAAGAAGAGCTTCCATTGTCAACCTTTGTCAGTAAGCGTAAAATAAAAAGCATTGATAATATTAAGCTTTCCTCTTCTAAGATCAAAATAATTGATATCAGTCCCCTACCAACGACAAAAGAAAAACAGAAGAAGAAGGCATCTTCTAGAAGGTCCTTGAAATCTACGATTCTGACAGAATCACCTTACAAAAATGAATTAGCAGCTTTGCAGACCCAAAAATCCGCGAAAAACATCAAAACAATCAAGAAAGTAGTTGTTTTCAAAGGCAAACATCATCAAGACGTAAATAAATCAAATTGCAACCAGGATAAGTCTAATATCAATGAAAGTGTTGATGATTTAAGTTGCATCGTGTGTGGAGAAAAGTACGTGGGTAGTGAGGAGGACTGGTATAACTGCCATGAATGTTTAGAGTGGGCTCATGAGTCTTGTGGAGTCATGGATGACCTGTATTTCACATGTGCCGGATGTGAAGTGTGATGTCTCTTCTTAGGTAACCCATTGACCCATCTTAAGAGGCTGGTCTCCCAAGACGGGCCCCTTGCTTTGTTTTTTTTAACGTAGAAAATAAGACATTTCGTTTATTTGTGATTAAATTCCTTACCAAAAATTGTTTGTGTTTGAAATAAATGTTTGTTTACTTATCACAATGTTTGTCTCTTATACTTAGTTTTTGAAATATTGATTTTCGGAAAAAATCGTCCCATCTTGGGTAACTCTCCCCTAATTTGGTTACGGTGAGTTCTTCGATAGCTACAGTCGATGACTTGAACAAAAAATGTTTGTATGTCCTCTTCTCAGAATACCAAAGATTTCTTAGGGCGGCAACCTTTGTTTGTTCCCTGTATAAACGCATATAACTTATAAAATGAAGCAATGTTCACCCCTTTTTTAATTGAATTGTTTACTTTAAAAACAGCACTAGTCATAAAAATTAATTCTGTTGATGTTGGTAACATTGCCTTCTTATCATCCATCCTGTCTACCGGTACATGAAATATTTCCGACATGTACCACTCCAACGATTTTTACAACATACCAACCAAAAATCTGCCTGTCAAACAAAGACTATATCCGAAAACAAAACAGACAAGTACTAGTGAATTACTCAGAGGAGGGCGTTACATCACCTACTTATGAACGTGCTTATAAAGTATGAATTAGTAAGAAATTGATGGTTCTTGTAAAGTTTCAGTTGGAAAAAGACATTTCAGATTCTGCATGCAGTAACACCTAACCAACTAGGACGACTGCAATCATATCTTTATGAAAATATAAAATCACTAGTAGATAAAAGGGGCCGATATATAGACAGACCTTCTGTTACACCTACTGAAGTAGAAAAAGAAAATCTCATCATAGACCACATTACGTCATTTACACCTAGGTCTCATTATTAACTAAAGTTTTTGGTCAATTTTTCATAAAAAAATTAAAAAAGCATCTGTAGAAGAAAACGATGAGTAGAAGCATTTTTAGCAGTACAAAGGAAGATTCATTTAAGAAAAACGCAAGCCTTTTATACTTTAAAAAAACGATGGAAAGCTGAAGCTATGTCAGAAAAAGCAATGATTGTATGCTTTGACTACATGTAAAATTTTTCACTTCCTCATATAAGCGACAATTTAGCTTTCGGATGCAGACACCTGTGGTACAATGTCTTTGAATACACAATCTTGCAGATGATAGTGCATCAGTGTATATCTACAACGAATGTATTTCTAAAAAAAAAGGTCAGAATAAGTATACATTAAAGTTATTTTTTTTTGCTTTACTAAGATCGTTGATATTACTTCTGGAAACCTAGTTCTTTTTAGTGATAGGTGCCACGGTGAGACTAAAATCTGTTATGATGCCCTTCATATACATGTTAGTTCACTGCCTAAAGTTGTATCCGTGGACACTCGTCTCTTCCCAAAAGACCAAGGCTTCTCAATAAGGTCTAAAGGAAAAGCAGTAGGAACAGCATAAATACCAGAGCATTAGTATATCATCATTAGTATTCTTCGTCGGAATTACCATTTCACTTGGCTAAATAAAGTGCAACCAAAAAAAATTATTAACTTTAAGCTGTCAACTGATCGATTTTTTTGAAAAGAATGCTCGACCACCAATTAAACTCAAGTCTTTGAGAATGTGACATATAGAGTCGTGCAATAAATTTCTGGAAGAGATAGTTATTCTGAAACGTGGAGATACTGCATAGTTAGAAATAAGAGTCGTGTAACTAACCAACTAGAAGAATTTAACCTATATGTACCGCCTATCTATTCTGATAATCTTCCATCGAAGCTGAAGGATCATCAAACTCTTTGTAAAGTGGTATGGAATAGGAAACAGCGTAAATTCTACGAAACCCTAGAGACTAACGAAGAAGTCAATGAAGCCACATGAAAGACAAATTTGAGTTTCCCATTGGTACAATAACCTGATTTTATTGTTTATTAATTTTGTGTTTTTGAAACAGGTAGGTCGTTTTTTGGTTCTCCTGAAAATCTTGTTTTTAAGAAAAACCCTTCAATTATTAACATTGTTTGTAATTTTGAATGTATGCACCAGTGTTGACGATTTATAGATAGCGGATTATTATGAAACACAAGAAATTAGATTAATTAATGACCCTTTTCAATAATGTTACCTACCACTTTGTTCATGCATCAATGTTTAGTCCACAGTGTGGTAATTCTTCTTTGTCATCCAAGCCAATAATTTCTCTTATTCTTTATAATAAGCAGTTTTTGATTTTTGTGAATTAGTTTTAATTCAGCTTGCTCAGCTAATCGTTCCATTTCTGATGAAATCCCTTCACTCATTTTGTACAATGCAAATTCAGAAAATTTGTGTAAAATGTACATAACAACCACATAAAAATGAACTAATTTTTGTATTATTATTTTTTCTGGTTTTCGTATTCTAGTGCTGGTATAATAAACAAAAATAGCGTATAATATGCGTGTATAGGAGCTTTTAAAGGCTTCATTTAAAAGCACTCTACTATCGTGTCGTGCCCTTAAATATGTCGCGCTTGCTTTAAAGGATTATTTTTATACTTATAATTAGAGGATTTTATGCAAAATGCATATTTGTTGTTTTTTGGTATATCCCTTCTATAGATACTGTGTACTTATCCATTTTCCACCCTCAGAATACGTTTTTTACCATTTTTTTTAGTGCATATAATGCATATTTGAACACTTTACCATAACTGCATATGCACGTACATATTTCATAATTATTTTACATATTTATGCATATATTCGCCATTTTCATAAGAACCATAATAAAATCTGATATTTAAAGATATTTAATTTGTTTGTGTAAACATGAAGGGATTGCATTCCTTCAACTTTGCAGTAATGACTCATTAAAAGTTGGTTTACAGGGCAATTAGAACTTACGTAAGAAATCCTTTTCAGAAATGTAGGTATTAATGCAGGTATATTATACCGTACGACTAATATCAATATAAGAAAAAGTAATAATTTCCTTCATAGTGTGTTCATTCGTAAACGTGTTAAGGTCTGTGCTATTTGGTGAAACAAAAGTGAATTAAAAAGTTTTGAAAATGCGGAAGATAGCTAAAGCGAAGTCATCTCTAATAAAAAATTGGATAAGTGATTTCAGTGCACTAAAAATTATTGACGAAGAAAGTGTTTTGTGCACACTCTGGGACAAAAGGCTAAGTTGAATTTTGAAATATTTTGTCAATAACAACTTCTACAATTATGAGAATTTTTTTTTTTGTTCATAAATATAATGAAACAATTTCATAATAACTTATTATTAGATATGTTTAATTTTATGTTCTTTAAAGCTAATATATCTTTGTAATATTTCTTTGTCATAAACACCAAAATAACCAAAATCAATCAAATTTAAACAACTGGAGAACTTTACAAAACCAGACAATTTATTTTTCTAGTTTTTGTAGTAATATAGTAATTAATAATAATTATTATAACTGAATGTTAAAAAAATATATTTGTTACACAGATTACCTGCCAGAAGAAATTTCAAGTAGTGCAACATTTGAACACAACATTTCATCAGAACAGGGTTTCTGAAAATTTGAATAAACCGCGGCAGCAACTTTTGGAGGAAAGTTTTCTCAATAATTCGAAGAATCCACAAGAAGCATTTTCCAAAGATTTGTGTAATCTTTTTGTGGGTTGTATTATGCCTTTACATAAATTGGACGATCCGATATTTCAAGAATTCCTGAAAACTTATTGCAAAGTCGATGATAAACCCATTTATGTACCCAGTTCCTCAACTCTACGCAAGAAATACATCAACGAAATTTATGAAGATGTTACCGATGGTATTAGAAAGGAGTTGAAAAACCAAAACCTTTGGCTCTCTGTTGATGAAACTACCGACACGAAGGGCCGTCAGGTTGCTAATTTGATTATTGGAACCTTAAATGGTTCAACTCAATCTAAAAGACATTTAATTAATGTAGGTAATTCAGACAAAACAAATCATGTTACCATAGCCAGGTTTATTAATGAGTCCTTAGCGAATTTCTTTTTACCCGACAAAGTACCTTTTAAAAAATTTCTGTTAATGGTAACTGACGCCGCTTCGTATATGTTAAAATCAGCTCAAAGTCTGAAAATTTTTTTCCCCAATTTAATCCATTGTACTTGTTTGGCTTATGGTTTAAATAGGGTTGCTGAAAAAGTTAGATTAGAGTTTCCAGATGTAAATAATTTAATTAGTAATATCAAAAAAGTATTTTTAAAAGCGCCCTTACGAGTGCAATTATATAACGAAATGCTTCCCGGCATTCCATTGCCACCAGAACCTATCTTAACAAGATGGGGAACATGGCTTAAATGTGCTGTGTTTCTTGCCGATACTTACGAAGGCATCAAAAATGTTGTAACTCAATTTGATTCAGCAACCAGTCTTGCCATAGAAAAGTGTAACGTAATTTTCAATAATTCGACAATACAAAATCAGCTATCATATATTAAATCTAATTTTGCTATAATTGAGCAGCCAATAACTAGATTAGAAGATAGAAATTTATCTTTAAATGATGGTGTTGGAATTGTAAATGATATTGAAGAGAAAATTGGAAAAGTGAACGCATTGACTGGAAAAGAATTAAAGAAAAATTAGCTGCAATTCTAAGCAAAAATGGAGGTTGTGTTACATTAAAATCTATAAATAATGTAATTAATGGCAATTTTAATGAAGACATTAATACAAGCCCCTCATTAATACCTAGTTTTAAGAATGCACCGATCACATCTTGCGATGTTGAAAGAACATTTTCCCAATATAAACATATACTTACAGATCGTAGACATAATTTAACTATGGGAAATTTAAAGAAATTGTAATAAATAAATATATAATTTGTAAATACGACAATTTATTGTAATAAATAAATATACAATTTGTAAATACGACAAATGAATTTTAATTTCCTAAAACATAATAAATAAATGCACATCATAAGTGCATATTACATATTGTAAGTGCATATTTAGGGATTTTTTAAGTGCATATTGCATGCATATTTGGCAAACTTTTTAGTGCATATTTTCCAGTCTCTACTTATAATACACTATTTAAGACACCTTTAAACGTATATTGTTCTAAACCTTTTATTTCAACAGGAAACACCTATTAATACAACACACTGAAAAATGTTGATTTTTTAATTTTTGTCATTTCGTTTTTACCCACGACAAGATAAGATTCTTCGATATCCCTTGTACAGTTTATATAGCCAACTTGACATTTACTGAAAATGGTATATATGGATCAGCATGTATAGTATACGATGTTTGCTATCTTACGTTCGAATGAAGTAGTAGGACTTAATATATTTAATAAAATAAAATTACATAGATAGTTTCCGATAATTTGTTCTTTTGTGCATATCTGTTTAATATTAAAGAAAAATACAACAATACGATTATATGTGCAAAAATTTGATTTTGATATAACAAGATGGAACAAGGACAGAACATTGATTAAAAACTCGAAAGCCGAAAAGCTCATTCTAACGATTCCGTTACGCTAGATAATCCACGTATTTAAAATCAATTTCCATTTGCAATCAGTGATTTTTAATACCCTACAAAAGTAATCATTACAATCATGCTGCATTAATTTCGAACTGGTCGATTTTTTTCATTTTTATTATTTTTTCCCCTATGAAATGGAATAGTTCCATTCGCTGCAATGGTTTTTTTTATTTAATCCATTAATTTTTTTACCATTTGTAAATTCTTTCTTTATTAATATAATCAAGTTTTTTTGTTTCAGTTTGTTACCTTATTCATAACGTTATGAGTTATTTTATGTTATTCTTTAAAGTTCATTATTGCTTCTTGATGTTTGAGATACATATCTAAAAACATTGAATATCGCGGGTAATCCTCTCAATATTTTCCAATAAAGTATTTATAGAAAAATGCCATCCACCGATATAAAAAATCCATAAAATTTTTTTGTATCACTAAGGGTTTTTAATGCTTAATTAATAAAGATCCAATAATAGTAATATAATAATATATATTTACTGTCATTACAATTCTTAAGAATATCGATATTCTCATAATTATAATCCACAGTAAGTATAAAATATAACAAACAAATCTACAACTAAGGTAACAAATCAGAAATTAATAAAGGTAAAAGAAGGTTCACACTTGGTTATTTGTTTCACTAAAATTTTATTTACAAAATTAGAATAGATATATTTGAGTAAGGTGGGAGTAACGTATCAAAGAGATTAATTTTAAAAAAACAACAACAAAAAAATAAAAATTAACAAGAAAAACATTGAATATACCAATAAAAAAGCAACCATATTTGTTGTTTTATTTATTACCTGTAAGTTAACAAGAATTAATATACATAAATGCTATATATACCAACAGTTTCCGTAGTATAAATTCTTATAACATTTGCAATATTCATTTGCATCAGCAAAGCAATATCAAGAAAAAATATTCAAGTCTTAAATTAATTTTTTTAATAAATTACATTATCAGTAAACTAATTATAAATTGTGTTATCAAAAAACATAAAACAATTTCCTTAATTAAAGTGTCACATAATATCTAGTGGGACCTTTTTCATCAATACAGTTTTATTAGATTAGATAGTTTGTGAAAAAAAATTATTTTAGTTACACATTCGTAAACAACTGCTATGAATTATGTTTATTTTATTATGCTTTATATAGCAATCTATATACTATTACATCAGTGGTTATTCAAAAGTAATCTTTCTTTTCTTAATATCAATGGTAATGACGTATGTGTGGAGCATTCAACATAAAGAAGCTGCGCTAGAATACCTATATCATATATATTTGTACCATGGCTGTTACAAATGCATGCGTGTACACCCCGCTACTACCTCTCACCCCTTTGTCCTTTGCGTATATGACCTTCACCGCTCAAGTTATATGTGCTGAGCAGTACTTACTAATAATTTAAAATATTTGTTGTAATGTGTCAAAATTAACGTGTATCGATTTTTCGACAAAAAGAGAAAAGAAAAGATAATGTTTTTTGCATAATTTAGTTTTCCCTGCATAAAACTAACAGATTACGCTGCCACAGATGTCACTTTGTCTGTTTATTAACATATAATATTAAGGTAAACACCCTACAAACGACGAGACAAAAGTTGCAGTTACTAATTTAAATTAACTAAAATACAAGTTACTCATGTTTTATATGTTATTTTTTTTTGACATTAATCAAATTCTTCAACCACACCAACAGCGAAATAATTGTGGAGATCAAATAAATCAAATATGTAAATATATTTTGGTTTGAAAGTTTGAAGTAGGAAGATACCAAACTTGATAAATATTCTACATAAATGCATATAGTATATGTATGTAAATAATAGTATATTAAAGAACAAGTGTCATAAGACACGTCTTATTGCACGAGCCCAGTGCAATAAGTGTCTTATGACACGAGTTCTTTATGTTATTTTTTCTAATCTGCCACATTTATCATTTTTTAAATTAAAATAATAGGAATTTCAAAATATAGTACTTTTTGTGGTGGTTGGCAATATGTTACACACATGACATAAATTGAAAATTTGAATTATACGCTATTCTTATATTCAGTATTTCATACTTAAAGTTAATCTAAAATGAGTACCTACTAATATTTCATGCACACCGCCTGAAATCAGAGAAATTGCTTAAAACGTTGTTAATAATTTACTTCCCACTAAATCCCGCAGCAATTATGAGAAGCAGTACCTCAAGTCTGAAGAATGGTGTAAACAAAAAGAAATTCATGTTATATCAGAAAACGGATTAATTGCTAATTTTCAATTACTACATACAAAATATAAACCATCTACGCTATAAAAATGTAGATATATCACTGTACAAGAAATTACAAGCTTTCCTCAATCGTTTATCTCAAGGTTACCTACCTAAAAAATCTAAAATTTTAGAAGAAATAGACATTATTAAATTTATACAAGAAGCAGATAATAAAATATATTTGACGATGAAAGTAAATACAATTTTCACAACTATCGTAGCTTTGCATATAATAGTATCAATTTGTAGGTAGTCTTGATAATAGGGTACAACGATAGAAGATAAGAACTGACCAATATGTCTGTAGATGACATTGACTACAAGTCTGACACCATCACTATTTCTGTACCTAAAACAAAAAATAATATTCCAAGATTTTTCGTAATTACAGATACAATATGGATCGATTTAATTAAGAAATATTATAACTTACGGCCTATTAATACTGGTCATAAGCGATTTTTCTTGACCTATCGCAATGGTCAGTGTATTAATATTCCAATGGGTATTAATATTATAGGCAAAATTCCTAAAGAGATTGCAAGTTTTTTGAAATTGCCAAATCCAGAATTGTTTACAGGGCACTGTTTTACAAGATCTAGTGCAACACATTTGGAAAATCATGGTGGTGATTTGTTGACCTTAAAAAATCATGGGGGTTGGAAGTCCTCAGCTGTAGCCGAGGGTTATATTGCATCCTCCTTAAACAAAAAGATTAAAATATCTCATATGCTCGGATCTCAAAATAATACAAACATTCCAGGATGTTCAAACGAAACCACCACAGTAGACAGCAATAATAGTTTTCATCAAAATATTGTATCAGCAAGTACGAGTGGTTTGCCTGGTGTTACTATAAATACCCAAGATACATCTCATGTATCTATTAACGTATACACTAACTGTACAATTCAAAAACATAATTAAAAATAAAATATTTGTTGAACAATGGATCGTTGCAACTTCATTTTACTTATTTATTTTGCCGGTAGTACTCTATTTCTAAAACTTGAAAAATGTTCGATGAACATCGTCCGCACAGGTTATTCGTTTCATTTTCAGAGATATTTTGCGTATTGTACATTGAAAATATAACTACCATTTTGACTTTTTGACATTATGCTTACAAATTATATGTAGCCACCCTCGAAAAACTAAATTGAACTAGATAAGTTGTTATGACACCAGATTAGAAAAAGTGTTTTACTTTATTATAATTAATTTCAATTCTAGTAAATTGTAGAGATATTATGTATCTTCCTATACATTCTTAGCTAATTAAATACCTCTTCTTTTATGTACTAGTCAATAATCCTGTCGATGCAAAGCGATAAGTAAACAGACACAGACTCTAGTGCATAAGGCAAACACCTCAATCAGTCACGTTAAGGCGCAACTCGTGCTTGCTTCGGACTGATAAGGATTACGGAAGGATATGCCAGCTCACTGCACGTTGGGGTGCAACGAGGATTCTAAACATTTAATCTAATATTACGTAGATATATATATGCGGCTCTCAAGTTTCAAAAATAACACGATTTTAAACAACCCTTATATATATATATATTACAATTTCAGTACATAAGTACTTTAATCCGCAGCAATGTCGTTTGCTTTATTTCTTTTTATCTGTTTAGTTCCAGATGCGAGAATTCATATTTGACACTTTATGTTGTTTTTTTGGAGTTTTTGTTTTAAACATTTATAATTAACTTACTTATATTTTTTATTTATAAGTAACAATTCATTATCGCTGTAATAGTCCGCAGTACAGCGGCCTTTCCTTTAATGATTACTAGGGGGCGGACATGACCGGTTTAAACTACAACGAAATTACAACGGAGCAAAGAAATAATGTAAACACCGACTTACTGAATAACATTAATTCATCTGGTGAACTGCAACATCTGTTTACGCCCGAGAAGTGCCTGAGAATGAGAGCAAAAAATTCCCATAAAATAAGGAATTTATGAGTAAAATCCTTTTTCATCGGCGTAGATAGGAGCGTGAGGGGTTTTTAAAATTTATTATATTTACCTTATATTTCGCAAGAGAAATAAAATTTTCATTCATACTTACGTTAGTTTCGTTATTTCATTGTTTTGACTGTTAATTACGTACTTCGTTATTTTTGTAATAGTCTGTTTAATACCGGTTTATTGAATCGACTTCTCCCAATTATCTAGACGTAAGTGTGCACTGGATTTCGTTTAGTTTCAATAACATACGCGTACATTTTTAGTTGTCATTTATTTAGATCTAGAACGTTGTTTATGTTACTTTTTCTGATATGAAAATGAATTGTCAGTGATTCCGAAATTTATTACAAAGTCTGTAAAATATCGTTACAGAATGCGAAAATATCGCACGTTCGTCACTTAGCTTTGCTAAAACATACACAGAAATAGTTTTTATGCAGAGAATTTCGATAGTTTACAAAATTTCGTTACATGTTTAAATGACGATGCTCGAAGTATTTCTGAGTGCAAGGAACTAACACAAATCCCAAATTTAAAAAAATCAGTTGTTATTCCTTCAGGAACACTTTGGAAATTTGCCTAAAGTAATCTCATATTTTGAAAATCGAAATCTCAAATTAAAAGATGGATTAACCACATTAGACGTAGGCTATTAATAATTTCAAAAGTATTCTAAGTGACTTCGGATGTGGCCTTCGGCAAAAGTTAGACGTAGTTTTTAATAGAAATCCAGATTTAATAACATTGCGGCAATGGTGTATGGAGACTGCTAAATACGCTGATATAAAATAATATTTCCAGTAAGCACCTTAACCAGTTGCTATGTAGAAAGGACGTTTTCTATCTAAAAGGATGTACTTAATTCAAAGAGAACAAGTCTTACAGAAGAGAAAATGAACAAATAATAAGGTATTTTTTATTTTATAGATTACCAGCCACTTGTTATCCAATTATATAAATAAAATGAAAACCTCTTTAAAAATACAACATTTCAATAGTGCGCCCATGGGCGATGAGTCACCAACCGCTCGTGTCCGCCCCCTAATGATTACTATAACAAGCTAAATTTTCCTGAGTAGCTTTGTTTTGACGAGACACCTAACTTTTCCTTGTGCGAAAATTCTCGAAAGTGGTAGCCCAGTGCTGCCAGGTCTACCATTTTTGCGGTAGATCTACCGTTTCAGTCATATTTCTACCGCTCTACCATTTTCGCTTAAAATATACCGCAAAATTGCATTGACGCAAATGACATTGTTTTGTTACATCCGTTGATAAAAAAAAGCTCATTGCCTACAATTCGCTGACTTTTAAACGACTTTCCGCGAAGTCAACATCGTCCAGTTTTAATTAGTGTTGGAATACAAATTCCATTCATTAGTTAAATCTACGGAAAAACCTCTGTGGAATTTTCAAAATGCCGACTGGAATGAATTTAGGAGACAAGTTGATTCCAATCTTCGATGGATACTACTAGGTTTTTGGATGTCATTAAAGGGGCAGCTACGAAATCTATTCCAAGAGGTTTTCGTGAGGAATTCATTCCATGCTGGTCTGAAACAACAAATGAATTATATAGAAATTTTAATGAAAATCCCAGTCCAGAAATTGCTGATTAATTATAACTTTATTAAATCAATAAAGAAAGAACAAATGGTCGCGTCTTATGGAAGACATGAATTTCACACATTCTATCGTAGTAGTAGCAATCTATTAAGAAAATTAGGAGCGGCAACCCAAACTAGTATTGTAGAATCAAAAATCAACGCTAATACCATAGCTTAAAGATTAGTGGACTTCTTAAATATGATAAAGTTAGGTAAAGTAGAAATTAAAAATATGAAGGAATTATTGCGCAAGAAAAGAAAATCTATTATACCCTGTCTCAGAATAAGAAGGAGTGATTCAAATATCCCGCCAAAACATGGAACACATAGCTTAAAATTTAGTAGACAATTTGATATGACATCATGACAATTGAGGTTAGAAGAACTGTATTAATTCTAACTAAGGATTTAGCTGTTTTGTGTTTCATTTACTACTTGCGTTAAAATAGATGGATGGGCCGCTTTTCCTTCTACCAATCGAAGCAGCTATACGAGTGTACGGCAATTGGAAACAGGAGAGTAAAGTTATAAACACAAGTATGTGCATACATCTATAATTTGATGAATACAAATCTCTTAACATTCAAATCTGTTCAATCTAGTTTTGAAAAAAAAATTAGAAGAATCTATGGATAAAGATATAGGCCCAATTTACAAATGAAAGCATAGAGTTTGTTCTGAGCGTTTTGAGGAGCATTGCCATTATAAATGTATAATTACTGCACATTTCAGTGAATGTGCTATATCAACATGAAAATTGTGAATCGTCTATTTATTATTAAATATTTGTATCAGAGAGCAAGAATGAATCAAACCTTTTATCTTTTATCAAAATGTCCTTAAGAACTTGCAGAAAAGGTTTTGTTTATTAGTTTCTATTTTAAATATCAATAAAGAACTTACAGATAAATCATTCGTATTACTGCGACAAACCTTGAAGAGGTAACTTCAAGCAACTAGTCTTGGGAATTTGAATCTTACATACAACAGTAATAAATAGAAAAATTTACATCGGCTGAAGTGTTTACACGAACTGCAAAGATAATTACATATACCTACACCTTACTAATTATTATTCCCAATTAAAATTTATTTATTATGAAAATATATAAAGTATAACAAATATTTATTTCTACTATATATTTGAAATTAACAATAATTTAGTGTTCAGAGCATGTTAAAAAGATTAAAAATTTACATGGTCGGCACAATTTTTCCAAATACTTATTGTAACATTTGTAATTACTTCTGTCAAACGTTCTCATATAAGTGATATTCTGAAAAGGGTTTTTTTTAAAGCAACTTCGTCTTATGTATCAATTCAGATTCTATATGAAGTATTCTTAATTGCCTATCTTTATCGGTATGGCTATTTAATCCTACAGGTTTTCAACAAAGCTTGTCGTGCACTCATTATACTTGTGGCAATCCAAACTTTTTCCCATATTCTCCACCAGATATTTTCACGTTTTTCTATTAGTACAGGATTCTTTACGTTTGATAAATATTTCTGAAATAGAACATGTATATGAACATGTGGTAATATAATTAGTATTTAATTAACACTTACTTGAAATTAATGAGTCAATTCTAAAATATGTGTGAGTTGTCCACTTCATTTATGGTATGAACTCATCTATAGTTATTTTTGCAATGATATTAATTGTTGAATGTTTGATTTTTCCACTGACGTACAGTATTTTTGACATATTCATCAAATTCAAAGTTTCAAATGCATGATCACTTGTTCCTTAGGTCTTAAATCCTGATCAACGCATACTCATGTTGTACATAAAAGTATGGATTTTATTTAATAACACAATAAAGTATAATAAACCAAAGTAAAAATGTAAGATTCTAGGTTATGGCTTGGCTATAAACATAAAATGACGTTTTGTCAAACTTATTTTCCCATGTTAAACTTGCCTACGCAAGAACCAATGAAATACTTTAAAAACATACGCCATTTTGGCGCGATATTTGAATCACTCCTTCTTATTCTGAGACAAGGTATAATACAAAAAGATTATGATATTACATAATGGAGGAAATGGATGTAGTAATAGAATTATTAAAAATTCGTAAGGCTGCTGGTTTTGATGCAACTTATCCTGAATTTATTAAATATCTAGGTCCTTTGGGACGTAATTGGCTTTTGTTTGATAGATTCGCCTTTTACTTGATGTAAATCCATTATCAAATTAATAATAATGAAAACAGCTTGTTTTAGATTTACACTGTGTTTATTAAAAAATATATGACAATTGTTTCCCGACGTTAAAAAAACGCGACAATAAAATTAACTTTTCTATTTATCATAAAGAATCACATACGGATACCACGATACATTATAATTCAAATCACCCATACCAACAAAAACTAGCGGCGTTTCATAGTATGACATTTAGACTTATTAATATTCCTATGTCAAAAGAAGATTACAATAAAGAATATAATATTATAAAACAAATAGCTTTTAATAATGGCTACGACCCTAATATTATCAATAAATTAATTTCGGATAAGTTATATAAAAAATGTCTGCAAGAAGCTTACCTCAATATCACAGAAAAACCAAATGAGAAATTCAATTCATTCACTTTCATTAATAGAGAACAGAAAAAATTATCTATATTTCTTAAGAAACAAAACATAAATGTAGCATACAAAACAAACAATAACTTAGGGACATTTATTAAAAATAATAAAGATAAAACTTCAAAAGATAACAAATCGGGTGTCTATAAATTATCGTGTGGTACATGCCATAAAGCATACATAGGTCAAACTGGAAGAGCCTTTAAAAAACGTATAGAAGATCATCAAAAAGCGTTTACTAATAAAAAGGAGAACTCAACGTATGCCACTCATTTGATTGAAAACAACCATGACTTTGATGAGAATTTCGAGATCTTACACATAGCAAATAAAAGTAAAAAACTAAATCTCTTAGAATCACTAGAAATTAACAGACTAAAAAATTTAGATATATTATTAAATGACAAATTAGATTTAAATTCTTCACCTTTATTAAATATGTATAATGTATAAGTAGTTGTAAAGATACTCATTTGTCACGGAGTAGATTTAAAATAGATACATAAAGTACATTATAATACAATTAAGGTTTATTGCTGGGAAAACCGTAGTGTAGTCAGTAATATTTTCAATATAATAAGTTTATGTTGTACACTTCATTCTGTAACATTTATCCGAAGAAGCTACAAGGTAGCGAAACAATTGTCATATATTTTTTAATAAACACAGTGTAAATCTAAAACAAGCTGTTTTCATTATTATTAATTTAATTGGCTTTTATCTTTCTATAATAATATTTTAAATAATAGTATTGTTCTTACTGAATTTTAAAAAAAAGGGAAAGTTACAGCTGTTTGGAAGCCAGGAAAGTCAGCAGATGTTGCTTATTAGTTAGGGCTTCTTAGTTATAGACCAATTTCATTATTATCAGTATGTTACAAGATGTTAGAGAAATTATTACAGTCATTTTCTTTTGCTTTTTCGCATTTGTCAATTGCATTTCACTATTTGTCAAATGACATTCCATGTTTTTAAACGTCAGCTGACTTTGTCAAATGGAATTCCCTTTTTGTCAAATTACATTCCCTTTATATCAATTGCTTTTCTTCTTTATATGCAGGTATGTATACCTTTACCATTTTATACAAAATATAGCAATTTACATATTAAAGTGAGAGATTTATTTTTTATTTAGATACAAACACAGTACGTTTCCATGTGTTAAACATAACTCAAACAATTTTGTAGACTTACAGTCATTTTCTTTTGCTTTTCCGCTTTTGTCAATTGCGTTTCTCTATTTGTCAAATGACTTTCCATATTTTTAAACGCCAGCTGAGTTTGTCAAATGAAATTCCGTTTTGTCAAATTACTTTCTTTTTATATCAGTTGCTTTTCTTGTTTATATGTAGGTATGTATACCTCTCACATTTTATTAAAAAAATATAGCAATTTACACATTAAAGTGAAAATTTTATTTTGTATTTTGATACAAACGCAGTGCAATAAAAACATAATTTAATTAAAGATTTCATTTCTTTGTAAACAGTTGTGTAAATATGTTTCCATGTGTTGAAAATAACGCAAACAATTTTTTGATGAGATGCATTGTGTAGTACCTCATGTAATTTATTTTCACTCGTTGGCTGTGTTCTTTTTATTATCTGCTTCCCCTGACTGAATAGTTCTTCCAATGGATTTAGAAAAGGGATATAAGCAGAAAGAAATACTGGAAAATGCCCATGATCTCTGAAATCTAAACTGTGCTTTTATTTTTGATGTTCTGGTATTTTTCAGAAGTCTTCAGTATGAAACTCGAGAATATATTTGTATTCCTTATTTGTCAATCAAGAACATTTTTTCTCTTTCCAACATAATTCTGTTATTGCGTAATCAAAGCAAACTTGAGTAATGTCCGGTGTATTTCTTCTTTCAGGAACAAATGACACTTTTTTAACAGAATAATGAGAGTTCTTTAGTGCTCTATTAATCGTAGAAGTGCACTCACTTTTGCAGTATTATTAGTTCTCCTGTATGTTGCATAAATTTTATCCGGCAAAACTCCAAACTGTTGTCCAACATTCTTCATTATAGCTCCGTTATTTAAAGAATTAAGGATTAATTCGCCTAGTTCATTGCTTATCTTATTCCTTCTTTGACGATTATTGTTACTAGTTTCCATTGTAATAATTCAAATATTTGTGCACGTGAAACTAAATTGACAAATAAAGAAAACCATTTGACAGAAACGGAAATTATTTGATAAAGGAAGCCTACTATATAAAATAATTGGAAAGTCATTTGACCAATAGTGAAACACAAATGATAAAAGCGGAAAAGCAAAAGAAAATGACTGTATATCATAGAATTTCTACAAATATGGAATATATCTTTCCCAAAGAGGAAGCTGGTTTTAGACCAAATCATAATTGCTGTGATCAAGTATTAGCTTTAACAAATTATATAGAGAGAATGGTTTTCAAAAGAATTTGAAAACAGGAATTAATTTAATAGATTAACAGCTGCTTATGATACCAATTCTCCCAGAATTGATGCCACTTATACCAACTCTAAACAACTTCTCTGCAATTGCTGTAGACAGCATGGCCACTCTATATACTTTCTTTCTTTTTATCTACATACTATACATACATAAATATCAAAACCGTTTTTAACTATGTATAATTAACTGAGATCATACATATATACAAATGTTGCAATTTAAAATGAAATTCATATTTTATGTAAGTAAATAATACTATTTCAGTAAGATTTGAATAGCAACAGTGGTACAATGTAACGTATAAAATAAACACACATATGTATGTATGCCGTACTTATCTCTTTTTTGTCAAGATCTTAAATGTTAAACATTAGCAAATCTGTGTCTTCAAAATACCGTGCTTGTAAATCTTCAAATGTTTATTATCATGCAAGTTTAACATACATATACATATGGTCAACAAGATATGTGTATTAGATATTTATAGTGGGAATGAGAAGTTGACGCAAATGTTTAGTTTTGACTTACTGAACTTACTTATGATTTATGATTGAATATATTATTAGCTTTTGATATTTTTTCTTTGGTATCGGTTAAATGTATTCATAAATGCAATTACTCCTTGCTTATTTAATAATTTTTGGAAATACCACAATTGTCATAAGCAACTAACTATTATTATGAAATTGTCGATATTAAAACGTATCTTATTTTATCTGGCTAATGGATGTTAAATTCGCCAGCAGTCAGCCATTTTTGATGAACGTCAACTTTCAGCGCAATATCATTGAGGCGTTCCATATTATGTTAAAAATTGATTGTTGAGAGTGAAACAAATATATTCAAATACTGTTGAGTAAGACAGAAAATATTTAAGACAAGTATACTTTCTTTTTAGTCCTTTTGAAAACTAACATATTTGGTAATAGTCGGCCATTAGTACACCAATTGTGGCCTTGTCAAATTTCGCCAGGTCCATATAAATTTTTTGTGCCCTCATATTAATCGTTCTGTTTTGTTTTGTGTTTTGTCATTTCAATGATAGTGAATAAGTAAAAGGATGAATTCAGTGAATAAAAAATAACTGAGTGTATATTTTCCGCTAAATAAATAATTTTCAAAACCAAAAACAAACTCTCTATAAATAAGGTAACAAAAATGAACATTACATCTCTTATAGTCATATAAATAAAAAAAAGTAACATTATTTTTGTTAAATCAGTTGACTTACAAGAAACAGAAACGAATTCTTGAGGAAAAAATTAGGTGTGGCCACCACACGACTTTCTTATACGTATAAAAGTTTCAAATTATAGAATTTTTAGAATTTTTTTATATAAAAATGTTTTAAAATCCTATTATAAATACTTTTGTTCTCTTAATAAATCTCTATAGAATGCATACTTTTCGAGATATTCTAAAGAAAGCACTACTCGCTAAGAGTAAAAGTGTCACTTCCGGTGCGAATTTTGATTTTTTTTTATACAAAAGTTATTGAAAATTAAGTTCTAAATACTTTTATACTCGAAATGTACCTGTCTAAAAAGCCCTATTTCCGGTAGGAATTTCGAAAAACTTTTTTAATAAAATTGTTCACAATTTCAATTTTAAGTACATATGAATTCTTTATAAATTTGTTTAAACTTAGTAGTTGACGAAATATTGGCAAAATTCGATTTTTTCACTGAAGTAAACTAGTACTTCCGGTCTGCCGATTTTACTGAAAATCTAATCAGTTCTCAAGAGGAAGATTATACTACTAAATGCAAAATTTGGAATAGATAGCTATAGCGGTTTGACCGCTATCGTGGTCACACACAAGCATACAGATATTTTTTTTAAAAAACACTTTTTCGGTATCAGGGGACTTTAAAACGAGAACATCTGCAAAAATCTCGAGGTCGAAAATTTTCATCATCACAATACTTCCTTGTACTACGTATAAGAAAGTAAAAGATAACAACAATAACTAGCTATCTAAGTCTGTCATGGTAAGTGTAAATAAAGAAATTCAATACTTAATTCATAGGAGTACTTTTTAAATTACTCCTTCTTTACAAAATTTGCAAGAGAAATCTTGATTTTGATATCTTCATATGACCGTTCTACAATCTTAATACAATTTAAATAAAACCACCTTGGGCATGTATCACATCCATCATTTTGTCATCTACTTCTTCAGCATCTCTGCACAATTCGTGCTAGTTGCACTTTTGGTTCCTGGTTTCTTTTTATTTTGGTTAGAACATTTTTTCTTCGATGTTGTGTTTTTTTGGTTTCAGCTTTATGTTTTGTTCGCGTTTTTTCATTTTTTCTTTCTTCTCTTTTTCTGTCAATATAATAAACTCTCCATGCTTTGGCAGATATGGCGCTTGTGGATGGTCCCGACTTGGGTTTTTTAGATTGTTCTAGTATTTTGGGATACTTCAAATATTTCATGAATATATCTACGAATGCTTGGCCTGAGCTAAATTTTTATTCTGTTTATTTTTTCTTTATTTAAATTTTCTTGTCATAAATTTTCTTCCTCCAATTTGTTTTAGTTAATTTTACTTCCTATCATTTTTCTTTCTCCAATTGCTCTTTATTTAGATTTTCTCCTAATTTTTCATTTTTAACATTTTCTAGTTCCAATATTTCTTCAGTTAAATTTTCTATCCGTAATTTCTCTTTTTTAGCTTCAAATCCTTCTTTGTTTAGGTTTTTTGTCTGATTATCCATTCGACTACTTTCTTTTCATTTTCCACACTCAAACTGAATCTCTATATATTTTCGTGGCTTGTTGGTAGCTCGTCTTTTGCGCCGATCCTGTGGTATTGCATGAGGAATATCAAAATTTCTACAAGATTCTCGGATTTTTGCATAATTTGTTACTGCTTCCAAAGCCTTTTGCATATTCTTCTCAGAATATGAAAAGAATTTGCGTTTTTGGTCGTTTGCTATCTTCTGAAACTGAGTATTTCGAATTTTTGGTCCGAAAATAGGACTGAAAACGTTTTACAGTCATTTGCTTTTGCTTTTCCGCTTTTGTCAATTGCGTTTGACTATTTGTCAAATGACTTTCCAATTATTTTATACAGTAGGCTTCCTTTATCACATAAATTTCGTTTTTGTCAAGTGGTTTTCCTTATTTGTTAATTTATTTCACGTGCATAAATATTTGCATTATTACAATGGAAAATAATAACAATAATCGTCAGAGAAGGAATAATAGTAAGATAAGCAATGAAGTACGTGGAATTAATCATCAATTCTTTGAATAACGGTGAAGAATCTTGGTTGGACAACAGTTTGGAGTTTTGCCGGATACAGTTAAAAAAATTTATCCAACATATAGAAGAACTAATAATACTGCAAAAGCAAGTACAGTACACCGGCTACAAAAATTATTAAATGCTCAAAAAGAACAGATTTGTGACTGACTAGATTGACCTGGGTTGTTCTTCAACCCTATGCCAGCTGCAAGAAAAGTGCTTAAACCAATGGCCACTTCTTCAACAAATATTACTATCTGCGATTAATAGAGAACTTAAGAACTTTCATAATTATGTTAAAAAAGTGTCATTTTTTCCTGAAAGAAGAAATACACCGGACAAGAGAATTATGTTGGAAAGAGGAAGAATGATCATTATTGACGAATACCGAATACAAATATATTCTCGCGTTTCATACGAAAGATCTGTGACAAATACCATTGTAAGAAAATATTACATAACATAACGTTGGCAATTTTGTGACCAACGTTATGTTATGGAATATTTAAATTTACTTCATATATTATGGAATTGCTTTCAATGATTGCTTACTGAAATTTACATTGTAAATTTGTATAATTTTATGTGTAATTACACAGTGAAGATTAAAACAAAATATCGTTATTAATATGGTAAAATTTTTGCCTCAAATATGTACATATACATGGTAAAATGATTGAATATTTAAAAACATAAATTTCTTAATTATTTCGACCTAATATATATTATATTTCATGCACCAGAATAATCAAAAAAAAATGAGGTGTGGCCACCACACGACTTTCTTATACGTATGAAAGTGTTACTTCCGGTCCGAATTTTGAAATTTCATTTATACAAAAAATATTCCAAATCCAACTCTAAATACTTTTGTACTCTTCATAAATATATATAGAATGCATAATTTACGACATATTTGCAAAAAATCGCTATTCGACAAGAGTAAAAGTGGTACTTCCGGTCTGAATTTTGAAATTTTTTTTATACAAAAGATATTTAAAAGTATGTTTTAAATACTTTTATACTCGTAATGTACCTGCCTAGAAAGCATGACTTGCGAGATATTCGCAAAAAACTGATTTTCGATAAGAGTAAAAGACCTACTTCCGGTAGGAATTTCGAAAAACTTTATTAAAACAATTTTTCTCGAATTTAATTTTGAGTACATTTGAATTCTTTATAAATTTGTTTAAACTTAGTAATTGACGAAATTGAATTAGTTCTAGGGTTGCACTACATAATTGGGGAATTGTATAATAATATACTTTATATATAAATATAAAATATAACGAAAAACAGACCATGAACGCATCTTCGAATTTTCGTAAGCATCCATGTTAATTGATGATCCATATAGATAAAGTATATATAGGCGGGATATCTTCTTGTTCTGTATAAAATATAAAACCATATTTAGGAAAATGTAAACCGAGAAAAAGGTTATAGTCAAATTATACTTCTATATTAATTGCTTTGGCAATAGCGAATTAAGGACATTTTACGTACAAAACTATATCTACAAATTTACCTTTTTGTATTATAATACATGGTGCAGCCAACAGGTTGGCCTCACTGACATCATCTGACAGATTCTACAAATAAATTTTATATTATTTTTATAAAATTATGTAAACCTAATAACTATTTTACCTGTAAATCTCTAAATAACACCAAAGTCCTCCTGAACATATTATGTAATTGCTTCTAAAATTTCTTTTGTAGAAGCGCTTCCATTTTCATCGAATGTTCGTTTTGATTTATTATTCAAGAGCTTTTTAATTTTTTCACATGTTTTAAAAAACTGTTTTATTAGATAAATGTTGCTTAAATCTTATATATGTTATTAATATTATATTACAATTCTCACGTGTAGGGGAACTTGGGGGATTCATGGCCTCTTAAGCAATTTTGCTTTCTGTGGACACATTAATCACCATATGTTTACGATGAACATTTTGTTTTATTGGGAACATACAAATTAACAATATATCATTGGAATAAAACATTAGAATAAGTAGAATAAACAATATAATTTTTTTAAAAAAACTATTAGTGGCCACTATTACCCCAGATATATAGGGGTAATTCGGGCCAGGGGGTCCTCATTACCCTTAAACACAAAAATCACATACATATTTCTTTCTTGTCCCTCCAGAACACGCCTGGTGCGCCCATCTGTCACACAAGTTGCATTTCAACCACAGCTCTTTGTTCTTACCAAATTCGCCACAGACTAAGCAGATATCTTCATCTACAGATTTATCGTCATCGGTGTCGTATTCAGGAAGTTGTATATTATCATCGTCACTTCCTTCTGAAAATTCGTTCGCCGCAGTATGCTTATTTTTTCGCTGTCTTTTTGGCCGTTCTGTGCTAATAGACTGATCATCATCAAGTGGACAATCACTGTAAACCTGCCTTTTACATTGTTGAAGCTTTGGAACTGCTAACTTTTTTTTGTTTCGTTTTGCTTCTTTTTCTTCTAATTGTGTTTTATTTGGAGTTGAGGTGATAATCTCTGAATGCTGTTTTTTCGATTTCCTCGGCTCGGCGATTGCAGCAGATTTTGGTTTCGAAGGGACAGGTAGAAGATCTTTAAAGGAAATGTTCTGTTCGACAGGCTCTTCCACAGAAGTTGTTGCTCTAGGTTCAGAAGTCGCCTTATGTGCTAAACTCTCATTATTCGAATGGAGTTCTGCCGGAACAAAGTCTTCATCAGTAAAGATGTCCGGATTATAAGGCCAAATACCTGTAACTTGAAATCCTTTAATTGCTTTCTCCGGTGTAGCGACTCTTATAAATGCCTTGTTAAATAACTCGGCAACTTCAAAAGGAGTGATTTTTGTATGCGGATGAGCCTTCAGATATTTATCACATTCTACGTTATAAGCGGTCTTTAATGCAGAATAAAATGAGTAGCATGTAAATGGCTCCTACAGGTCCTCCTTTTTTTAATTGAGGATTCATGCGTAATAAATAGGTATATTTCAACTGCTACAACAACAAAAAACACAGACACTATTTCTTTGTCAGCACAGTTATGTAGGAATGAACAAGACTAATGGCGACTAATTTTGATGCGCATGCCCTAACTTAAAAGACGCTTAACATGTTGTGTACTTTTACTATATTTTAAAGAACATTTCGTTGTAAAATTCATAATACACAATTAGTACCTATCATTTACTATATATTTGCATATCGCATAGTATATTATGTACTTTTCTTTAATCCCATTACAAATTAGGTAAATATTAACGAATATATAATGAAAGATTGCAGGCATTTTTAACAGTGCAGAGCATCAAAAATAAAAGCACAGTTAAGAGAGCGCAATTATTCTAGTGCCGCTGCAATGAAGGTAAATTCCTTGTATTTGTTTCAAATTCAAGATGTGGCCTTTAATTTACTGCAGTTTTCTGAATTTTCACAACGTTAATTCAACATTTACATAATGACAGTGTAAAAGGGGCTCATATTGTTATGGACAATCTAAGATTCCATAGAAATGAGAAAGTCTTGGCCCTTATTAGAGATCATGGTCATTTTTCAGTGTTTCGTCTTGCTTATAACCCTCTTCTAAATCCAATAGAAGAGTTATTCGACCAGTGGAAGCAGATAATAAAAAGAACACAGGCAACGAGTGAAAATGAATTATATGATTTGAGCATTTGAGCGTATAAGTCCACAAAATTGTTTCAATTATGTTCAACACATATACATATATTTACACAACTGTTTACAAAGACATGAGATTTTGAATAAAGTTATGTATATATTACAAAGATGTTACACTGTGTTTGTATCTAAATACAAAATAAATTTCTCACTTTAATGTGTAACTTCCTATATTTATTATAAAACGGTAGAGATATACATAACCTACATATAAACAAGAAAAGCAAATTATATAATGGGAAAGTAATTTGACAAAAAGGGAATTCCATTTGACAAACTTCACTGACATTTAAAAAACATGAAAAGTCATTTGACAAATAATGAAACGCAATCGACAAATGCGGAAAAGCAAAAGAAAATTACTGTATTATCTTATAGCCGACAAATGGAAAAATCAGCATTTGTCGTCTATATTAGTGGTCGGCCGTTGATTCTAATGTCGCAAAACATTTTTATTATTGATTGTGCTCACGGCCGATCACCGGTGTTGAGAATCAGCTTGTGAAAATGATTGGGAATGAGACGAACATACATCTGAATAGATAAATACGAAAATAGCGAAAATAAAATTTGAATAATGTGCTAATGGTCCGTCTGGGGGCCGGCTACTAGCTTCTGGGATAAATCTTTGTATCAGTGACCGGCCGTGCCTTTTTTTTCTCGAAAAAGTTAATAAATTAGGCCTCTTGGCCGAATAGAAGTTATTTCAAACTATTTTCTTCCCCGAGAACCCACCGAAACAGGTTTAATAATAATAATAAATAAAACCTGACTGACTTATATGTTTCTGGCTACTTAAGTTTACCACTTCTTAAATATCACCAAAAAGATCTCGCAAAGGCAACGCTTACACCTCTTGATGTATCTAGTTTGGTTGTAACCGATTCAATGATCGACACTATCGTTAAACATATAAATGCCGAAATAAATGTAAGACCCAAAAAGTACAAAGATGAAACGGCAACTATTTTTTAGACAAGTGCACCAGAAATTAAGGTACTTCTGAAATTGTTGTATATTTCAGCTGCTATGAAAAATAATCATTTACCTACATCGGAATTGTTCAGTGGCAAACTATATGGATCAAACTATAGATCAGCCATGAGCGAAGCGAAATTTAAATTTCTTTCTTCGTTAATCCCGACTATCTTTATATTGTCGAATCTTAAACGGTTTATAAGATTCGATAATATGAAGATAGTCGAGATGAACGTAAACAATCCGATGCATTTGCAGCCATACGTGAGATATGAGTTGAATTAATTCAACAATATATGATAGATGTCATCCTATATTTAGGGAAAACTACCCAAACTATTGGCATGTCATTAGGAGAGTATTATGTAAAACCCTTACTAGAATTATCCACAATTCCAGCAGGAATACGACAATGGACAATTGATTCACTTCGGAGAAATTAGCAGACGATTTATTGAAAAATCCATAAACTAACTATCCGGTCCAACAAGAAGGAAATACCACCAGAGATGTTGAATTTCTCCAAACGGCCATCCAATTATTCAAAATGTTGTTTCGACAACGAAAAAAGTTTAATTTCATACAAAGAAAAATCAAATAAAAATGTACTATGATTGTCAAGTGCGCACGTGGGCAATAGTAATATTAGTAAGAATATCGGAAAACCGAAAATAATAGAATGCCATAACATGACTAAGAGTGCGGTTGATACATTCGACCAAATGTGCGGTCATATGAGCACTTCCAGAAAAACCAAGTGGTGGCCTCTTTGCATGTGCTATGGTATGCTCAATATAGTTAGCATAAATGCATACGTCTTATATTGCCGTAATAAAGAGAAATTAGGTAAAAAGAGCGATGACTAGTAGACAATTTTATATGGAATTAGATAAATCATTCATCGAAACTTTGCAATCCTCAATCCACAAAAATATTTGAAATATCTTTGCTACAGCTACTCAGAATGAATAAGTGATATGTGGACCTTTGAAACGGAGCATGTGTTATTTCTGTCCAACAATAAAACGACGCATGGCGACACATTTCTTCAACCTCTGCAAGAAGCCTAACTTTGTGGTTATCGTGGTCAGAATTTCCAATTACTTTATGAATATTTCCTAACTAAACCACCAACAAACGTTCAATCCGAAAGGGCATTTTCAGTGGCTGGATCGTTTGCAACAAAGCTTCGGTTAATATTAGGAGATTCATCTTTAAATGCACTTGTAGCTCAAGTCATATTTAAAAAAATAATATTTATTTTGTTATTTTATATCTACTTCTATAATTTAATGGAATGCTTTTTTTTTCTTTTTATTTTCTTATACGTAGTATCAGAGCTGAAAGTATCTTTAGTAAAAAGATAAAAAAAAGTATCTAAGATACTAAAAGTATCTTAGATACTTTTATTTAAGATACTTTTTGGTTCATTTAAAAGATACTTTTGTTATAGATACTTCTTAAAAGTATCTAGTATCTTTTATCTTTAAAAGTATCTATAGATACTAAAAGTATCTTTAGATACTAAAAGTATCTTAGATACTCAAAACGTGAGAAATCAATACTTATTCATGATCCGACACGACACGACAAGCTTCGACAGGTCGCGCCGGCCGTAACGTGAGAGACGATGTATATTGCATGTATATTGTTTTTTGCATCTCGCCCGCATTATTCGTTTATCTTTTACAGCGCTAAGTTAGTTAGTTTGCCATTCGTACTCGCTAGAAGAACAAATATTAGTTCACCAGAAAAGGTAAGTCCCTTTCTTTGCTATAACCTATTTTAAATAAAATGTTTAATTTGTTTAAATTTTAAAAATTACTGATTCAATAAATTATGATCCTTTCAATGTAGAGTAGAGAGTAGAGTAGAATTGTAGAATACATAAAATCTTATGGTAAAAGTACTAAAGAACACAAAATAAAATAAAATTAACATTACAGTTGTACCTACAGTTAATGGTAGAATTTACATTCCTAAATGTATGAGTTTAACGAAAATCATACGGAGCACTAATATCAGAACTGTGAGCGTGCAGCGTGGTCTCTGTAAAATCATTCAATCAATAATTACAATAGTGCTAACAAAATTAGAGTTGGGGCCACATAAAACTTGAAATTTTTATTTCAGATGGATATATATCAGAATTGTCATGATAAAGAACTAAATGTCGATATTGACATGGCATTGACTGAACCTCAATCACCTGAACCTGACCCTTTTACACCAAGTGAAGATGGAAAAGACCCTACATATGTTCCTGGCCCTGAAACAACATCAAAAAAGAAGTTCAGAAGACTTTTTGGCGGTGCCTCATCTTCAAAATCTTCAGAAATACCCTATGAAGATCAGGATTCAGACAACTCGGCTGCTAGTAGTTTTACTAGTTCTGTAACTAATAGTCAATCCTCGCATAACGCAACAACCTCACATCTCTTTGATGGGAAATATTTTGAAATTAAGCAGCAAATGTTGGAAAAACTTGACGGGACAAGAGACATTATAGCTAAGTGTAAAATGTGTTTACCTAATAATAAATATTTAAAGGGAAATTCAAGTTCTACTAGTAACTTCTTAAAACATTTTAAAACGAAACATTCAACATTTTATAAGGATTATTTAAATTCTAAACATACTAAAACAATGCAAATTAAAAATACCAATAATAGGCAAATGACCATTAAACAGATTATTACAAAGACCGAACATGTTACACAGGATACAATTACCAGAAGGCTTCTTCAATTTATTGTAGATACTATGTCACCTTTGTCGTTGTTACAAAATCGTAGCTTTTTAAATCTATTTAAGGGAATTACTCCTTTAAAAATCATATCCAGGCCTACAGCTGTAAAACAAATTTCCTCTATGGTGTCTGAGAACAAACACAACTTAAAATTAATATTACATGATATCCGTTACGTTTGTACGACGGCTGACATTTGGTCATGCAAAACCCGAAGTTTTCTTGGTGTTACATGTCATTGGATTGACGACCAACTTCTACGAAAGTCAGCGCCACTAGCATGTAGAAGATTTTCTGGAGCGCATACGCACGACCGCATAGCTGAACTATTAGAAGACATACATACTGCTTATAATCTTTATCCAAATAAAGTGTTAGCAACAATTACTGACAACGGCTCAAATTTTGTCAAAGCATTTGGTGTTTTCGGAATCAATAATGCTTTACAGTATACTGGTGAAGGTGAACTTCAACATCAACTTCCAAATGATGATATCGACATCACTGAGAAAGATCAGGAAGATATTTTGGAGGATGAAGAGGAAATTCCTGACATATTTGGAAACGAAGATTATCTCCTTCCAAACAATTTTAGTGATAATAATTTGCTCATACCTACTTTATCTGAACACATACGTTGTGCAAGTCATACACTTGCCCTAATAACGACTACTGATATTATGAAAATAATTAATTCAACTAGTTCTCTTAAATCAAAACATAAACAAGCAATGGCTAGGTGTAATCATATTTGGAAAAAAACAGGTCGTCCTAAATCAGCTGAATTAATAAAAAAAAGTATTAGGACATACTTTAAGTTACCCAGGTGTAACGCGTTGGAATTCAATGTTCGATGCTCTGAACCAAATTCTTAACCCTAAAGAAAAACTGGACTGTTTATACGAAAAATTAAATTTTGCAAAACAAGATCGACTCAGAGATACTGATCTAAATTATTTAGCAGAGTTATGCCAAATACTAAAACCTTTTGCTTTGGCACTTGACATTCTTCAAGGTGAACAAAATATGTAGTAATGTTACCTTCTACCATCAATCGTAAGCTTGTTTGTTAAAATTGAAAAGTTAAAAACGAATAAATTTAAATATATTGAACCTATTTTGAATGCCTTGACCGAATCTCTAAACTCCAGATTTGAAAAACTTCTTAAGTTGACTAACCAATCTGCAATAATTGCAGCAGTAACTAATCCTTTATTTAAAACACGTTGGCTTACTGCATTTCGGGAAATGGGAATATTGAGAATGACCTTAGTCAAATTAAAGATTTGATAATTACAGAAGCTATAAAAATTATCAAGGAAAATGAGGAACAATTTAATGTAAGCAAGAATAACATTACTCAAATGAAAAGTAACACACTGCAAAACGACTTCTTTGAATTTGATGTTAACCCCGATCTTCAAACGCAAAAGGAATACACTGGCACTGGCCATACCGATTTAGATTATAAACGACAAGCCGAGCTGCAATTATTACAATATTTGGCCGATTCTGAGACTAACGTACAACTGCTAAAAAAGTATAATATTATAGAACAATTATTTAAAAAATTCAATACGCCATTACCTTCTTCTGCAGCTGTCGAAAGATTGTTTTCTTTCGCAACCTTTATTAATTCACCCCGACGTCATGCCTTATCTGATACCACGTTTGAAAATTTAGTTTTATTAAAAGCTAGTGGTTATACTAGTTAGCTATCCTACCAAAATATTACTGTTTTTATATACTGTTAAAAATGTTAAATGTTGAATGTTTTGTTTTTCATGGATAATGCGTTTTGTGCTGTTTTTTTAACAGACTATTTTATGTTTATTTTATATTGTTTTGAGAATTTTATGTTTAATTTTTGTTTTCAATACATAGTTTGTAATAACTTAACGTCTTTTGTTTCTTTTATATCCCAAAGCCCAAGGTGTACGATTGCAAAGTGCTTCCTGGTTTAAACTTAAATTGTATGATCATTTAGAGGGTTAAAATGATGTTTTTAAAACTAAAGTATCTTAGACACTGTACACTGTGCCTAAGTATCTTAGTTCCTACAAAGGTATCTAAGTATCTTAAATACTTGAAAAGTATCTATGATAAGTATCTTACATACATAAAAGTATCTTAGTCACTTAAAAGGATCTTTAGATACTAAAAGTTTAAGTATTTTTTACAGCTCTGCGTAGTATAAGGAAGTATTGTGATGACGAAAATTTTTAACCTCGAAATTTTTGCAGATGTCCACGTTTTGAAGTCCCCTGATAACAAAAAAGTGGTTTTAAAAAAATTTCTCTCTGTGTGTGTATGTGACCACGATAGCGGTAAAACCGCTGTAGATATCAATTCCAAATTTAGTATTTACGTGTATAATCTCCCTCTTGAGATCTGATTAGTTTTTCAGAAAAATCGGTAAACCGGAAGTAGTACTTTACTTCAGTGAAGGAATCGAATTTTGCAAATATTTCGTCAATTACTAAGTTTAAACAAATTTATAAAGAATTTATATGTACTTAAAATTGAAATTGAGAACAATTTTATTTAAAAAGTTTTTCGAAATTCGTACCGGAAGTAGGTCTTTTACTCCTATCAAAAATCAGCTTTTTGCGAATATTTCGCAAGTTATGGTTTTTAGACAGGTACAGTTCTGTGCAATAAATTGGCGTACACTTAATATACGCTTATGTAAATATCACTTTTGTTTGAATACCTGTCATGTATGACAAATTGAATTGACGCTATAATTCCAATTGTCAACTTAACTTAAGCCATTTTCACAATGGCAAAATAATGTCAAAATTAGCAATAAGACGTGTACGCCAATTTATTGCACAAAACTGTACGTTACGGGTATAAAAGTATTTAGAACTTAATTTCCAACACCTTTTCTATAAAAAATTTTTCAAAATTCGGACCGGAAGTACCATTTTTACTCTTACCGAATAGCGATTTTTTGCAAATATGTCGTAAATTATGCATTCTATATATATTTATCAAGAGTACAAAAGTATTAAGAGCTGGATTTTCAATATTTTTTGTATACGTGAAATTTCAAAATTCGGACCGGAAGTAACACTTTTACTCTTAGGGAGCAGCATTTTTTTCGAATATCTTGCAAAGTATACATTCTATAGCGACTTATTAAGAAAATCGAAGTACTTAGAATCGGATTCTGAATAATTTTTATATAAAAAGATTCTTAAAATTGTATAGTTTGAAACGCTCATACGTATAAGAAAGTCCTATAGTGGTCACACCTAATTTTTTTATTTAAGATAGTGTTTAGTATTCATTGTTCCTGTTATTTTTTGTTCTTGCCTTGTACTGTTGCTAACATTATAATAAAAAATACTAAATCACTTTTCTTTGTTCTCTTAGCGCATTTGCGATTTCGGAACTATAATCGAGAATTTTTGGATTTAGAATTAAGTCTCGAAGTTCCAAAGAACTTTTTGGTACCGGGATTTGGGCACCCTAAACATAATATGTAGAAATTGTTTTTTTACTAGATATGTCTATTAAAGTTTATTGATACAACTACAATAGTTTTATTATTAAAATTTTTAAAGAACTTTTTTAGAGTTAATTAAACATTATCGTATCTAAATATATAATATACAGGGTGTTCCTAAATATCATGTACATAAGGAAGGGGGTAACTATTTGGTTTATTTTGTGCCTAAAATTTCATATAAACATAGGTCTGCAAACGCTTCGTTACCAATATGCAGGGTGTTGAAATTTCAAGAATTTTTCACTTTTTACTGTATAGCTCCTGCAGTTTTTTTACGATTTCTAATGTCAATTGTCAAATTAATAAACTCAAGTGATTATATCTGAATAAAGCCAGAGCCTGCTAGACCATTTTAAAAAATTTAATTTTCTCTGGCGAATTACAGAAAATTGTTTTCTATTTTTTTTCTCGATAACGGTCAGAGATAAGTAAAAAATATAAGAGATCAAAAAGTTTCTAAACAAGACAGAAAATTTATTGCGTATTTTAGAATCTAGCAGTGGCGCATCGCAAAAAAGTTCAGGGTGAGAAAAGAGGGCATGACCCCGAAAAAATTATTACTCTGTAGATTTACATAATCATTTGGCATGGCTAATGATGCAGGCCTTATAGCGTAACCTACCTTCCAAATTTGAACAAAATATCTCAAAAACTGCAGGAGCTATACAGTAAAAAGTGAAAAATTCTTGAAATTTCAACACCCTGCATATTGGTAACGAAGCGTTTGCAGACCTATGTTTATATGAAATTTTAGGCACAAAATAAACCAAATAGTTACCCCCTTCCTTATGTACATGATATTTAGGAACACCCTGTATTTAATAATAATTAATTAGTTTATTATTGACAAATAAATTGTTCTTGCAGTGTTCCATTAGCTTAATGATGCTACATATTGTACGTATTATGCATAGCTGATCTACAGTTCTTGTGCAAATATAATTAGAAATGTTATATTATCTTCATACGTGTAGAATTTACTCGTGTAAATAAGTATATTATAAGCATATTAAAAATAGCAAAAATAGGTGGATAAACATCTTTTTTCGTAAATACATTTTGGTAATAATTAATTCTATTTTTACATTTTATCTCCTGTATTTTATCAAATTAAATTTGTTCGGTATTACATAAGCCTCGCACACTAAAATGGTAGAATATTTATCAATGAAGGATTGGCCATAAAACCGTCAATGTGGTATCAATACACAATATACGATAATCTTCCCGTTTTCCATTACGAATTTCACACGAATCTATCGGCGTCCTTGTCTTATGCACGAAACGTGATATACTGTCGTGCGTGACTACAAAACGAAAGCAGGTAACATATGTTAATAATTTCGGTCTGTCAAACGGGACCATAATTCAATCAAATACGAATGCGCTCCTTTTTTCGGAAAACACATGTGGTTTACGTGATTTATCGATTTTTAAGAATGTAGGACCCAGTGAGCCGATTAAACAAACAAATGAGAATCGTCGGACAAACGACACGAAAGAAAGCGGAATAACGTGTGATATAGAAAATAAAACTAATAAACAAGAGACGTCAGGTACTTAATCCAGACAGACTACTTTATCTGAAGTTTGTTGATTTACGTTTTTCTATATTTAATACGGTTTCCTATGTAATGTTGATTTCATGTCTTTCCGATTGACAGTTGCCGAAAATAAAAACTATTCTTGTTGGGTGCATGACCCCATGCGGTATTAGGTATATCAAGTTTACGTAACTATTTTAGAAGTAGAAAGCATCTGTTAACACTTTTTTTATATTGTCGGTAGTTAGAAATTTCGATTGATTCGTACTTTTTCTCTCACTGCTAGAATATTTCCATAATACATAAACTTATTACTTATGAGATTATGAGCTGTCAGTACAGCGACATTTCCTTCTGGCTAATTTTTCTATATTTTGGTACAAACGAGAAAGACTTCCCTGCACCACCGCATCAACAGCAAACAACAGCCCAACAGCAGATAATTAAAAGATGGAGGTGTAAACCACTACACGGAAGATTCCCAGTGCAAATATGGAAGGGGTAGATGCGGCCCGCTTCTGTGGAGTGGACCGGCACAATATACGCTGAAGCAGAAGGATTAATTTTCGCGATCCAAGATCAGGTGGTCGCCACCAAATACTACCTCAAACACATCCTCAAAATTCACAAAATGCAGACTCTGCGGCCAAAAAGGCGAAACCATAGACAACATTGTTAGTGCATGGCATATACTAGCGCCGATGGACTATATACGACAAGGCATAATATGGCATAGTAGAAATTTTCTAAGTTCCGTTGCACGTCATTATAAATTCATGACGAAATGATGACGCCTGCTTACTCAGTGTTGCAATATGAAACGCTCGCCATTTTTGACAGACATCGTTAATTATTAACCTATAATTTAGGTTATACCTTCAGAAGTACTTATTTTTTTGGACCTTTCAAGATAAAGCGTTTTTTATGGTTCTATTTACGAAATATTCGAGTGATAAATGGGAATATGGATTATATAACAAAATTCAACAAAAATTGTAAAGAAAAATTAAAATACATAAACTGTGACTTTCATTAATGATTCTTATTATACATAAGTTTATATTTTATTAGTCACTTTTATAGGAGGTAATTACGAGCCAGATAATTATACTCTGTACATACTATATTAAAATACAATGACTGAAGGATTTTTATTCCTTCTTTAATAAGTTGAAACAATAGCAAAATACGTTTTTTACTAACCAAGTCATATAAATACTAACTTAAGAATACATATCTTATATTTCTAGTTTTTATAGTTACACACATATATGTCTTTATATACACTCGAAATTTACAAACATGTGCTTTCATAAATATCTAATATAAGTTAAGACTAAACTATTTCAAGAGTTTTATGATAATCTCTAATTTCAATACAATTTATTCATTATCTGATTCACTACAACCAGCTGAATCGTGAGTAATTATCATTGGGGCAATTTCATTGCGATCAAATCCTACTTCTCTTTCCCACCATCTTTCTATTTCCTTTTCCGTATGATCAATTGTGTTTATCCATGTTACCTTAGTAATTTTATGCAGAGCCTCTTTCCACATTTCCAAACAATTTTCCATTCAATAGCCATCCCTTCCTATATGTCTCTTATAGTATGTCTTCGCTATTCCTCAAATATTTTCAATAGGATTAAATATACAGTGGTATCGTGGTAATCGTAATACTTTATGTTGTTTTTCTCTTGCGAGAGTGTCAACAACATATTCCTTTTGTGGTTTATGTCTAGAAGAAGAAATTCATTATGTACTTACAGTGTATTTGAATCTTATCGAACACTTACAAAGCCACAAAATGGAGCAACTGAAGTTTCAACATATGTGCATCAAATGGTTATTATTGTTTATTAGCCATTCCTTTATATTATCTTTTTTCCAAGTTGAATGTGGTGCTTTATTTGCTATTTCAGAATGGTAGCGGGCATTGTCCATAATAATTAAAGATCGTGGTTTTAAATTAGGTAATAATTGATTTTTAAACCATTCTAAAAAACTATCTTTGTTCATATCACAATGATAGTCTGTATTTTTTGTTTTGGAAGCAAATATTGTAGATGCTCCTGGTATAAAACCATCTTTACTACCAGCATGCAATACAATGTATCGTCAAAATATATTATTAGAAATAATTGAAACATAAGAGAAATCAAGATCAACCTTTTGCCTTCACTCTTCAGGTTTTTAACAGTTTGAAGAATACTATTTTGCCATGAGTAATTTCCACTTCCATTTTCAAATACCCACGTTTCATCTAAATAAACACATTGCTGGTAATGATTATTTCTCATATTATGCACATAAGCTCGTAAAAAGTCAATACGAGCCAAAGCAACATGATGCAACTCCATTAGCCCTCTTCGAGAATCATCTTTCTGCCAACAAAAACCAATATTTTTTAAAATTCTACCAAGGGATGAAATACTTCCCTTAAATAGATCTCTATCTCTTAGTAATGTCAGAAACGATTGTCGAGTAACATATTGACCTAAAATATAGAAGTAATTAAATTTATCATAATATGTTTAACAAACTTATACTCACGATTATGATGCAATTCGTATATAACATTCTGTATAGCAGTTTGGCTGGCATTATCAATATTTGTGACTGGTTTTGTCTTAATTCTTCTTTTTTTTGGTGAAGATAATGGTTGATTGTCTTTCACAGTTTGAGATATAATACTTGCTGTTGATATGTTTATATTCAATGCAGTTGCTACGCGCTACAATAAATCATTAATTGTATTTATTTATTTAAAAATAAATAAAGCAAAATACTTCTCTAACAGCAGTGATAGGTATGATAGGACCGCCACTGTCGGCTTCCCTTTCAAAGTATTTTATGAGATAATTGACCATCTCTCTCGCTTGCTTGCACAAAGCTTTCGGCATTTTCAGATAAACCTTACGAAAAGAACTGTAAATTATAGCAGAGATAGAGAAATAATCAACCAAAGCAATACTATCAAAGCTGTCATGTATAATAAACAAAGTCTCAGAAAAATGTGTCAACCATGGATATTTTCGCGTTCTGCCACTTATTAAACCATAAAGACACTAAAGTATTATTACACTGATTATGCAACAAAAACCTATTATTGTTTTTCGTTTTCAATCTAAATACTCACTAAATGTTATTTAAAAGGTATATACTATCTGTCCATCGGATCTTTTGAGTCACGTGATTAATTTTGATCCGTATGAATTAAATCAACACTTCTGGCTCAAATTCATTACTTACAAAATAGAATTAAACATTTAAAAATAAAGAGCTTATAATGCTTATATCTAAAAAATTTTATATTTTATACCATGTTTTATTCATTGCTTAAAATTAGCTATATCTATCATAATGAAATTTAATAAAACAGTGTAAAACAATAATAACCGTTGGGGTTATGAACAAATATTACCGGTCTGTCATTCGTTCATTTTACAACATATGGGTTATATTATGTACAGTTCCTTAGTATGTATCTATTAAAAAAACGTGATAGTGGAATAAATCTCAAAATATTTAACAACAAATCATGTCAGTCTGAATATAGAACACATAAAATGTTTAAATGCACCTCTACCTATTTTCTAGTGACAATTTTTTAATGGAATTATTTTGTGGAAAATCAGTTCAGTTCAAAATCATTTTTGTTTTATGGTTATTTTTACAATTTGTGAGTAATTATCATTGGAAAACCAGATAATAATTTAGCTCAGCAGTAGTACTGTTCTATTTATAAGCATGATAGAAATTTTAATAGCAATAACTCCTCAGTGAAGTGTGTGCTACATTAGTCAAGCTCGGGGTGACCTACATCTGAAAAATGAATGGAAGAAGTAATTTTTGCAACAATCTTAATCCAGGATATGTTGTTCTAGGAGAAAGAGCATTTTTAATAAAGGAAGCACTAGGAATTCTGCAAGTGAATTTTAGTTATTCTAAAAGAACTCGTTAGCACCTTAAAATATCTCATTCCAGTGTCTGTGTTAAAAAGTGTAAGAATATGCAAAAATTAAACAGTGTAGATAAAATTGTGATTGTATTTAATGCTATAATTAACATATGTAAGTTGTAAATAATTTTGTATTTATAATTAGTTATGGCACTATACAATATTAATTTATTCCTGTACAACGGGGTCATTATTTTAGAATTTAAATAGGCATTTCATTACAGACAAAACACAAAACTTTAATAATAAGTTAAATTTATTTATTAATACATTGGAAATCTATTTACATTTTTTTAAACTGTTATATATTGTATGCTAAATATCTATAATAAACTGTTATAATCTCACACATAATATTTCTATATGATTAAACTTATTTTCATATTACTATTTATTAACTATTGCTTCTATTATAATTAAGTGAAACTATCTTAATAAATAAATCTTATTAAACAATCCTCTGATTATTTTGTTAGGTACTGTAAATTTAAAGACAAGTTTAAATAATTAATCCTTAATCAGTGCATGAGTGGCTTTCTTTTTCTTCGTATACTAGAAATAATAATGCACCAACATAACTACAATGTTCGGCTGTTACCAGCCATGCATGTAGAGTGAGCCGAAAGTATTGATTCACATTTCATAATAATACACTCACTACACATCCATTGGTTTTAAATTAACTTCTTATAAATGTTTCACTGAAACAAAAACACGTACATTTCCACATAAATTAAGGAAGTTGTTAATAAATGGATTTTCAGATAAGAACTTCTTCAGGTAATCACTCTGCATTATCATGTTTATAAACTCAACAAACACATTGTTTTATGCTATAAAAACGTCACTCAGATTCTAAATCTGAATCTGAACTGGATGTTTCATTAGGATTAAATACAGTTTCTCAGGTTTGTTTCTCCTAACTAAATCCAACAATTCATATTTTGTGAATTCACCAGAAAAACTTATTATTGCTGGACAGCCAGTCTATTATTTCCTGTTTTCTCGATGCAGAATTTGGGATTTTATTTAATACTACACTATGATATGGTGTATTGTCCATTATCACAAGTGAATTGTTTGGTAAATGTGGCATGAATTGTATTTTAATCCATTCCTCAAACTTTTTACTGTTCATTTCAGCATGATAGTATTTTGCTTTGGTTTTCGATGCAAATATCAAACTTGCACCTTTAATAAACCCTGATTCACCTCCGGCAGGTAAAACTATAAACCTTTTGCCATCATAACCTTCTGGCTTTCGAACACTTTTTGTAGATGTATCATGCCAAGATCTTCCTCAATTATCTTTTGAATATATCAATGTTTCATCAAGGAATATCACCGGTCTTGGAGAATTTGACTTTAAATTATCTGTATACTTCCTCAAAGAAGTGCTTCGGTAAAGGGCTATATCATGCTTTTCCACCAATGCTCGTCTGTTGTCTTCCTTTTTGAATTTAAATCCAATCTTTTAATAAATAGGACAAAGAAGATTTTCCAATATCAATTACTGCTTTGGTGTGTAATTCGTTTTTCAATGTAAGCAGAGTAACATGTTTCTCTGAAATAATTTCAAATATATTAAAATTGTGAAACATAAATGAAATACCTAATAACATACTCTCTTTATACATGTTATAAATAGTGTTTCGTACTTCCATCTTTGTAGATTCTCGAAAATCTTCTGTTTTGACTTTGACACGAGGTCTTTTCTTACCGGGTGAAGAAAGCACTGAGTTTTGTCCTTTACGTTGTTTTATATTTCTGATAGTTTGTGTGGAGATTTTAAGGACAGCGGCTGCTCTCTGCAATATTCAAACCTTTATTATGATTTCAAAAAATATATCTATATGATTCTTACTTCAATAGGTACATTTATATTTATGAGAGGTGCACGACTTTGTTTTTCTCTTTCAAAAAAGTCCAGGACATTTAATACAAGTTGTTGAGATTGTGAATTCAGAATTCAGACGTTTCCCAGACATGTCTCTGTAATAAATGTAAATTCTGAACCTCTAAACAATAAATTTAGTGATTAGAATACTTACAGAAAATGTATTGAATTCAGTTTTTTTTTTGTTCTGAATAGAACAATTATTTGCAAGATAGAACAAAAACGAATTAGAAAAGCAATATAACAAAAATAAACCAAAAAGCAGAAAATAATGTTATATGTCAAACTTTAATAAGTTGACTAACGTAGTAACATGTCATGGCGGTATATTTTCTCTGTCTGTCTTATTACTCTTATGGAGAAGACAACCCCACCTTAAAGTTTAAAATTTCTATCCTTATCTAGTCATTGAGATTGGAAAGAAATGAGTATATACACATTCTAGGTGCGGATGTCGTTGATAATGCACGCAATTAATCATGTGACTCAAAAGATCCGATGGACGGATAGTATGTATGTCTTTTACAATAGTATATCATTGATTTGAAAATTATTTGATATTTAATTTTTAGTGAATTACATATAATTTTGAATGCGTATTGTATTAGTAATGACGTGCAACTGAACTTAGATGATTTCTACTATAGCAAAAATTTTACACCAGCAACTATTATAAACAGCGAGTCCTTATGGATGACACAACACCATACTATAAGTACGACCCAGAGAGTATTGTAGAAAGGGAAGAATTTAAACTGTATTGGGCGAGACCCATCACCACCGATAAAACTATACCAAACAACATCCCGGATATTGTCCTCGTCGATAAAATGTCTAAAATAACGTGACTGTTCGTGGTGCTGCCAATGTAACAAAAAAATATCAAGAGAAAATCATTTAATACTTATCACTAGCCATAGAACTAAAGACCATGTGGAAGCAAGACGTAGTCACCATTATCACCGTCATAATTGGAGCAACAGGGGAAGTACCCAATACCCTACACCAATCTCTAAAGAAACTACGCATCAAGGACGGCATCTATAAATTAATGCAGAAGACCGTGGTATTACAAACATATGCAATAGTAAGGAATGTGACAAGCACCTAAACTAACACCCGAATCGATCCTCTCATAGCAAAACTGTAACCCGATCCTTTAATTAATAAAACACCTCGAACCTACTCCGTTGGCACTCAGCCCAGGAGAGGTGAACGATCCTTAACCTCCCCAAGGTTGAAGAGTGTATAAGTCGATCATAATAATAATCCCAAAGAACAATACCAAATATCTAGGGATCTTCTTTGATACAAGCTGTAGCTTGGCAAGCATTTGGGAGGAGTAGTCCATAGGGCCGAAGATAAAATTGCCAAACTTTCGGAGCTGATGCCAAATATTGGAGGACCAGTAAGCTCCAAGACGGCAGTTCATGCTGCGGTGGTCTACTCCATACTACTCTATGGAGCACCTATATGAGTGGGAGCGCTGAGTATTAGGAAAACGGGCTACTGTTACAAAAGGCGCAGAGGAAGTTATTAATTAGAGTCACTGCTCTATACAGGACCGCACCAACTATGACTCTTCAGGTTATTACGGGGATTCCGCCGATAGATTTAATGGTCCTGGAAAGGAAATATTTCTAAGAAGGAAAAGAAACAGGTAGGAATGCAAAAAGCCGAACTCCTGATGACATATAGGTGGAAAAGCAACACACTTAGAGGACAGTGGACCAAGGAGCACAGACCAAACTTGAAGGAGTGGATGGGCTGTAAACACAGAAGTGTGGACTATTATCTCGCACAAATTTTGACAGGGCATGGCATTTTCAGAACATATGCCAAGAGAATAAGTAAAGCTGTAGGAGAGGAATGTGTGTACTCCAGGTGCATTGACACTTCAGAGCATACAATATTCACATGTGTACGATGGGATGGGCAAGAAGCAAAAAGGAACTTGCAGAAAGAAGCGACGCCAAGAAATCTAATAGAAAGTATGTTAGGTTGCAGGCATTGGGATATATTACATCAGATGGTTAAGGCTCTTATGAAAGCAAAGGAAGAAGAAGAAAGAGAACTGCAGAACTGGTAGTAGAGACACAAGGCCAGGGCAACCGACTATTCAGCGATTTCGTGATGTAGATATCAATACATGATGGTCCCATCAAATGCGCTGGGGGGATAGGATAGTTTTTTGTGGGTAGGCGGTTCGTTTTAGACTGGAGTCCCACACTACCATGTTGTGAATAATAATAATAATAATAATAATAATAATAATAATAATAGAATAATGCCTAATGTTGGGGGACCCACAAGCAGACGTGGGGAGATCCTGTATGGTGTAGTACAGTCTCAGGAGTTGTACGCAGCACCGGTTTGGTCACGTGCATTGACGAAAAATGCATCAAAAGAACAACTGGAGAAACTCCAGGGAAGAGTGCTGCTGAGGGTGATTAGCGGCTACCGGACAGTGTCTACCGGGACTGCCCAAGCGATAGCGGGTATACCACCAATCTCACTCTTGTTGGAGGAACGCAAGAGGATGTTCTCTGCCAAGGCAAGGCAATTAGTTTCAAGGTCCGAGGAAAGCGAGAGAGAAATAACTCTGAAAAGGTGGCAAAGGAAATGGGACGACCTGGGGTCCACCGCTGGTTGGACCAAAACTCTGATTACTGACTTGAGCGCCTGGGTGCACTGTAAGTTCAGGGTAGCAAACTACTATGCGACGCAGTTCCTGTCGGGGCAGAGGTTTAAACTGGCTGAAGACGATCTTTGCCCAGACTGTGGGATGGTCGATACACCGGACTATGCGGTGTTAGTATGTGAGAGGTGGATAGAAGACGGGACTTTTCTGAACAACCAAATCCAGCAAACATTGGACCAATATAACGTGATCGAGGCTATGACGGACAGCGAGGACAAATGGAAAGCAGTGAGCACCTACATTGAAAAGGTACTAAAAACAAGAGAGAGCGGCGATCCTAAGAAGGCAGGACAATAGTGACATATGTGCTATCCGAAGAAACGCAAATAGCAGTCTCCGAAGCACAGAAGGAGAGAAATGCGGGTTTTTAGTGGGTAAGCCAGACTGGTAATTCCCACACTATCATACAATTGAAGATGTATGATGTCCATAAAGAATTTTCCCCTCACAAAAAAAAAAAATAATAATAGTAATAAAAATAATAATAATAATAAATCGTCTTTATTCAGAGGGGTCCAGCTAAAACTGTTCAACTTAACTGTAAGCACTTTGAATTTTTTTGACTATACCAATCAGTGTTGCTTCAGATAAAAGAAATTTTTCAAAATTGGGTTTGATTAAAAATTGTTTGAGAGCAACAATCTCACAAGAAAGGCTTACTAATTTGGCTATTACTTCTATTGGAAGTAATATCTGTGAGGCGCTAGTTATATCAAGTATAATAGATGAATTCGCTTGTAAGAAAGCTCGAAAAATCTAGTTATAATTTTTTAAAAGATGAGAAGACATTTAGTTATTTGTTTGTCTTGTATTAAGTTTTCTAAATTATTTTTAATATATAAAAATAATACACTTAACAAACAAAAACTGAAAGTGGTTATTTGCCCTCATTGTCATTTATTTATTTTAATAGTGTTGCAATTGCAATTGTAAATTGTATTTTTCTGATAATAAAATACGTATTTTAACATGTTTATCGCACATACCTAAATATCCTAAATATAGGTATGTTCCATACCTACATTTTAGATGATTTTTCCAAGTGTTTGATTGCAATTAATTTAAAAATTTAAAGAATAAGGTTTGTAAAAAAGGGGCCGCCAATTTTAATTTACACGTGGGCTGCTAACGGTTTAGAGACCACTTTTTGTTGTTATCATTAAATGGAATTTCTTGTTAAAACGCTTTTTGTTGTTGCTTGTTATCACCTTTTTTTAATTTTTACTTAACTTATTTTATTGTTCTTTACAAATTATAATTGAGAAGCTTATGTGTTCCCTTAAGAACAATAGAAATAAATTTTATATATAGTCTAGATAGAGGTTATACGTAGTCCTACTTGATTTCATCAAATATATTAATTAAAATTTGTGTAACAAACAATTTACATGATTCAGATGCACTGTTATTCTAATTTATTTTAATTATTACCTTATATAAATTGGGAATCATTAATAATTAATTATTCACATTTATCATATCTTAAAGAGTAAAAATCAAGTTTCTAAATGTAAAGTAAATGTCAACTTCTCCTATTCATAACTCGTTTATAAAATAAAATAAATAATATTAGACCAGCATTAAGCGATATTTTTTATCAGGAATTCTGTTGGCTTAAATAATACATGTAAACCCGCATTAAAATGTAGCTTCACCTGAGTCACCTGAAATCCTATATATATATATATATATGATAAATATGTGAATTATTAATACGCCAGTGAATTAATTCTGCCAATTTTCATCTATCAATGATGAGAACTTAATTTCATATCTGTATCTTGAGCATTAATCGCAGATATTGTAATACCATAATAATGTACAATTTTGTCAATATGGATTAGTGATGACTGAAGTGACATCTTAAGACTTTAAGTCAGAAGAAAACAGTATCACACATCCAGATATAACACTAATCCTAATAACAAATAGAAGAGAAGATACGTTATGTTACGTATGAATTTGTCAATTAACACGGCAAACATGGATATGTGCCTACGTCTTTCTCATATATGTATATATAAATATATATTTCGGCAAAGAATTTTAATATATTTACTACTTACTTCGCTAAGAATTGGCATATACACGGTACTAAGTGCATTGCTGACCAATGTTGTTTTACATTATTAACTTTTAATTACAAAAATTTGCGTCGATATTATTTATGATGTGGAATTAAATACATGTCTATGATTGATCTAGGCATTTTGATGACACTGCATGGGTAGTAGTGTCTATTCTATCCTTAATTGTTCACATTTTTACATATTTTACACATTCGCATTTACCTTCTGTTTATGTCGACATTTTTTATATGACAGATTGCTTCCCAATTGTCAAATTATTATTAAATACTTTTAAATCATATCGCTACGCCAAGATGATTGATTACTTTTAATACATTTCTTGTGTGTTTCGGCAAATAATTTTAATACATTTATATATATATATATATATATATATAATGAAGTAAAGAATTTAATGGGTTAACTCCGCTGAAAATGCAACTGCGAAATTATAATATATTATATATTATGTTTTTCAGCTCCAAGGTTATCCCATCCTATTCCTTGGCTACACTGCGCTGACGAGAACCAAGTAGTTCGAAACACGTGTCCGCAGTTGCATTTTCAGCGGAGTTAACCCATTAAATTCTTTACTTCATTATTCCATTATCCGCAATATTTCTTTTCTTTATTATATATATATATATATATATATGTATTGAAAAATTGAAAATCTTCTTGGTAGTAGTGGCATACAATGAATTAAAAGTAATAACAATATGACAACTGGTTGTCAATTAGAAAACAATGACAAATATAAAATGTAAATCAAAATGTATAAATGTATGAGTAATTATCGATTGTCCTATGCTTATTTGCTTTCATTTACATTTATACATGACTATTTTACATTCTATATTGTTATATTATCAACAATTCTACTCTTAATCTTTCTTTACATAGTTGCGTCGTTGTTATTTGTATATTTGGATTGACTGAACAGTTTGTGGTAGACCCCAAGCCTTTTAATGTGACTATAGAAATAATCTCGACTGTCCTATGCTTATTGATTACATTTTCATTTATACATTTTGATTTACATTTTATATTTGTCATTGTTTTCTAATTGACAACCAGTTGTCATATTGTTATTACTTTTAATTCATTGTATGCCACTACTATCAAGAAGATTTTCAATTTTTCAATACATTTGTATAATTGGCAAAGAATTGTAATATATTTTATATATATATATAAACCTATGCGGATCTTAGAATAATACATGTAAAGAATTTCATAGGGTAATTCCGCTGAAAATGCAACTACAGACACATATTTCAAACTACTTGGTTCTCGTCAGTGCAGTGTAGCCAAAGAATAAGATAGAATAACCTTAGAGATGAAAAGCATTAATCAGAGACACATACAGGAGACCAATTATTGTTCTCGTTTGAAGTTTTAATAATATGTATAAGCAGTTATTAATCGCACACTCCTGTATACCTTTATATAAAGGGGAGATATCAAAATGAATCAATTATATGATCAATCGATTACAATTTAACTTACAAAAATGTCCAAAATTGATATTTTGTACATTTAAATTTTAAATTATAACTTTAACACCGACTTATTTTTTATTATTCTCACAAACTAAAATCAAAACTTTATTTAATAAATATCTATTGAGTCTGTAGATTCGTGAGTTACTGTAGTAACTACAGGCTTGTGTTATAGATTCAATCTTATTAAATTGCATTTATAACAAAAATGCTTCCTGCAAAGACATTTCTTGGTAATTATTAAATATCTTTTCTGTTTCTAAAGTTTGAGAAATAACTATTTTTCTGAATGTGCATTTTATATTTAAAGTGTACAACCATGGCAAATTATTCAATTAATTGAACATATTTTAATTTTATTATAAACTGATAACCAAATGCATCATCTATTTTAACTAAAAATATGCGATAACAACTTTAGGGGACGGTACTGCTGCATCTGAATGTTCATTTTTATTATGGTCAGAGTTCATTGTGGAAATAAAAGAAAAATATTTTATTACGTTTTTTTTTGTTTACTCCAAATACAATGTAATAGGCAAGAATGAGAACAGATAACAATTGTACTTTGTGTATTATAAATCAGTGACTGTAGTTCCAATTGAAATTTCTGGGCAATTTACTATTTTTCTGGACAATGTCAAGTATTAATGCTATTTTTATAACATAAATACACGTGTATGTCAAGTAATGAAATTTATCTTCACAACTTTATTGTAATATATAATCTTAATTTTTCCAGTTTTGCAATGAAAACGTAATTTAATTTAATAATTTACAACAATACTATAAAAATGCTGTGAAATAAATACGAGTGAAACGACTTTATTTATTTTTAAATTCAAGAACTCCATGCCAACTTTAAGAATGTAGATACATAATATCATGCAAAATATACATTTTATGTAAAATTATCCTTAAATGTAAATATAAAAGATGAAAACTTGTGTAATATAAGATAGTTCAACATCATATTAACTGCTTAAGGTAATGACAAATTCAGATGGAGGAAAGAAATATTTTATCTGGACAACGTCGTAACGCCCCTAAGGACCCTTACTTATCCATATTGAAACAGTTCCGGTTGGTTTAATGTTAACGACAAACAAGCTAGGCTAATGTTTATTTTACAGATACGGATATAATGTCTAACAAGTGTCAGTGTAATTTTATATCTAGAAATCTGACAATCTTTCAAGTGTGCCCGTTAGACATAATGTTAGGATAATTTATATTTTTACTCTGTTTTTTTTTTTTTTTTTAATAACGTGGTATGAGTTAATAATTTGTAATTTGTTACATATACTATGTATTTAATGTTAGCATAATACTATTGATATGATCTTTTAACATTCCAGGGTAGGAAGATATACGAAAATGATCATGTCTTAATATAATGCAATTGGATGAGACGCAATGCAAAAATTATTTTGAAAACAATTATTGTCTTTTAGAGTTTTTTGAAAGTATATTACTGAAAAAGTAATTTAAAATTTCGATCATATACAGGTTCTTCACAAAGCATAGGTTTCGTTTCTAGCACTTTTGTATGTTTAAGACTTAGGTAAACATACACATAGATTTTAAATAACATTGAGAATTCTATCAAATAAAGTAATATTTTTTTTTATGATTCTACTCTAAACTGGTGCATTGTTTTTTAAACTAAACAATAAAACAAAAGAATCAAAAATCTTGATAACTAGCCGTGTTTTTTTTTTGTCAATCAGATAACCAGCACGAAAATGTTTATTATATAAAGAAGTGAACCTTAAATATCTCCATAGACCAGGCCTGGCGATTATAAGGATCTGGATGCCAATTATTCATGATAAACACGTTATCTAGTACTACATTACACAGGTCAGATTCAAATCAAGTATGACATAACTCGTTACATTGACATTTAGAACTATCATAGGTGTTTTAAACGAATTTCATCCTAAAACCACAATTTACTTTTGGTTTTTGATAAGAAACAGTCCTTTATAAGGCTTCCTTGAAGACGGCAGGTATAATGTATGCCGAAACATCGGTTGTTCAGAAGCCAAACGATGGAAATAGAACACATAACATATCAAAAAAAAGAATCCATTCCTTCTCGTTATAGCACTTCTATTCTGTTAGAAAAATTGAATCTTACTACATTAAAAAGTAACTTAACAATACTTCAAATACAATTCAAAGTATAAGATGACCCAGAAATATTGTTTTACATAACCACAAATATACATGTATTTCAATGTATTTTTAAAATTAAACATGTTATGGTTTTATATAATATCAGATAACAAATACAAAGTGAATGTTTATAGAATAGACAAAAGGTCAATAAACTATTTAATATTTATTTCATGTATCTACCTTCTATAGTCTATTTTTAAAGTAGCGAGACGAATTTCTGAACACACCCCTGTCCCAAATTACATGCACGAAAATCTTATAGATTACTTACGAGTATATCTGATAACTATTACTGGCGAGCTCTGAAAAGAACTGGTTAAGTATATAATGAAATAACGGAGAAATAATAGAAACCACAACAAGGCTTAACCATAAACAATGTCAGTTGACAGAATCTGAGCAAGATTGATACGGTGACATTTAGCCTTACTTTGAACCAATGAGATTTCACTGTCAAAGTGGTCTGTTCAGAAATTCGTCTCTCTACTTTAAAAATAGAGTATAATAATATAGAAATATAGACTATCTTTAAAACTTGTCAATAATGCCAATCAATAATAACCTCGTATATCTGAATTGACATACAATGTTTATCTAATTAAATTAAATGTCAAAACGAGATATCAATTACAATTTAATACAATACAAAAGTCGTTAAAGAATACCTAACTATAAAAATAATTAATAAATGGAAAATCCTTCTAATTTTGATCAACGAATATAAAAGATATATAAATACCTCACAATATCCAATATTATACTGCAGATAACTAAACGCCCTCTTTGTAGGATTTTCTAGACTGGTTCAGATTCTCCAAAAATGTAACACTAGACAAACCATATAGATTAATCTGCAATTCGAGCAATATCCTTATCGTTTCCTTAAAATGCTCTAAGATTGTGTTATCTTTTATTATGGATAAACTTGATTGCTTCCAAGATCCGTAGTAACTTCTACCTCCACATCGAGTATTTCTTTCTTTTTACTGTCTCTTCTAAATGAAATGATTAATTAGTAATTATATGTCCTTTCTATCGTCTTTGAAGCATGGCAAATCTTCTTTTACTCTATCTATATACTGGTGATTTAGACGAATATTAATAACTTCGATATCACTTTAGACACTACCTCAATTTACAAATTAGGAAATATTTTCTTGAAACATCCCACCAAAAACATACATGCAAAAAAAGCAGGCTAAAGTCTGGAAAGCATGTACCTATGTTATATTATCATAAAAAAATAACTGAAATATAGATACTATGCCAAGAACTTGCCGACAAGTTACTTGCAGTATCCTGATAAGCACTGTAAATTCATAAACCTCCAGATCAAAATTGGCAAGTTTTTATTAAAAATATGAATATTAATAAAACTTCTGAATTTAAATTTGAAATTTATTTTTTTAAGATAATATAACACACAGGGCTGTGAGAAATTGTACTGCTTTTTTACATGTATGTTTTTGGTGGAATAAAATTAAATGAAAACATGTATATCTGAAGTGCAATGTATAGATTTTAATAATGTCATTGACATCTATGATTTTCATTTAAACAACGATTGTACCTACGACACAACACGTAAACCGTAAATGTAATGAGAATTTTAATGATATTAAATCTGCGTGCAAAGCTGAGTAAAGCTGGCCTTAAGGTTTTTTCGTGTCCTTGAAAATAGAAAAGATAAATGTTTTCTTTCCTTTTCAGTGAAAACATCCAATGCAAGATATTTCTGTTTAGAGTCAATTAGCAATAACCACTGCCACGCAGTCTTGTTTCAAGTATTTTTTGATATAAAGTTCGCCTTAACTTGCTTTTGACGAAATTGGATATCTATATCCAATTTCGTCAAAAATGACTATTTCTTGTATAAATTATGGTCACAAATATTTATTAAATGGTGTACATACATTATCTGAAATGTATAATTTTTCTACTTGACAACGATCGTTTAATTAGCGAAATTTTATTAGAAAAATTACCTCTTCGTGCGACTTTGTACATACATCTTCTGATTACTGGTCGGGTACATATACAGTGTGCTTACCGACGACCTGCGTATAGGGCTTACTGTGAGATAAAACGACGACACCGAGAGTTTGTATGAGTTAGTACAAAAAAGCAATATACAAACTGCTCTTTGGTCGAGTGTAGTGTTGGAAAAGAGGGGATTCGAGTAGATTTACGCTGAGGCTAGAACGGGCTAGACTGACTCTCCGTTTAAGCAGGGCAACGAGGATAGATAGCGCAGCTGTACTGCAGTTTGTATATTGCTTTCTCGTACTAACTCATACAAACTCTCGGTGTCGTCGTTTTATCTTACAGTAAGCCCTATACGCAGGTCGCCTGCAAGCACATGGTATATTGCCGTGACCTATATAGTTTAAGTATTTTTAAAATAGTTAAATAATAAATCATTAGAATAAGAAAATAAATTTTTAGTTGTAAATATAGTTGTTAAGATAATAATGAGTTGCATAACCTTTAAGGCGCAACATCATGATGAAAAGTATATAGTAATTTAAGTTAAAATGTATATACATAAAGAGGAATAGAAACAAAGACAAAAATAAATTCATGTATTCTATATTTATAGAAAAGATGAGCACAAGATGTGGTTTGAGTATACAAAGGCCGAACCAAACTTTTCGCATTGTGTAAGAGTGGCAATAAATATATTGAAAAGTGAACCACTTTTCAAAATTAAAAATGTACTAAAAATAAATAACAGAAAGAGAGTGATAATGAAAGATGGAACAGTGAAGAGAGTGAGCCATTTAAATGCAGTAAAATTGTACGAAATAGGTGAAATTTGACATGCTCGATATGAAAACGTCTTTCAAAATGAATAGACGTAGTATATAAATTTGTAAAAAAATTTTGATGTCTCAGACATTTTATGGTTACATGATAAAATACAATAAATACCTAATACTTATATTTAATAACATTTTTAAAAGGATATACAAAAAAGTGTTCTTTATTCGAAACGATATACTAAAAGTATAGATAAAAACACATCCTTGTAATGTTTTAATAAAGTAAAGGCTTCAAGATAACAGGATAAATATTGTTTAATTTGAATAATCTACAAAGAAGAAATGATGTTAACATTGTTGACAGTTATGAGCAGATCAACCTACATAAAGACGAAAGGAAATGGTTGGAAAGCAAAGGTGATGATGTCAAGGTCGGTGTTCCTGATGGTGCGGTCATAGAAAGAAGAATCCCATCTCTGTTCAATATATTTCCGATTATTTCCAACAAAGATACCTACAACAAGAAAATACGGATAGTTTTAAGCAATGGGAAAACGAAAGTACATAAACAATAATGAAAGAGGCAATGAATTCATTTACAAACATAATGAGGGATGGCGTTAATAAAAGGAAGATATACATACTGAAGACAAAAAATCGCAGATGTGCATGGACTTTATAAATAAACAATTTGTGTGTGTAAACATTTAGTGCATTCTTGAACTGTCAAAAAGCAATATATGTATATTTTTGACCTGAGAAAAACTTGAAGAAAACAAAAATGAACAGGGACCAACATAAAATTTATAGTGTTGAAGTTGTGGCGCTCTACGCGGGTAGCCGTGTTTTGTTTGAAAACCGAGGTTATGAAAAGGCGCGAAGAGCGAGAGAAAGGAAGAAGCTGCCGATCTTTTGAATTTACCAGACGCAAAAATTTCATTCGCGTATGCAAATGATCGTAGGAGCTTAAATACACTACATTTGATCAAATTAGCTAAATGTATTAAGTTTATTTTGAATTTCAGTATTTATTTTAGTTTTCATATTATTATTAATTCATTGTTATATTGATTATTTCATATTTAAAATTTATAAAATGGTAGACATGAACAAACAAGAATTTGATGATTTATATCAACAATATAAGAAAGTTTTCTTCGAAATAAATTTACGATTCAAATAATTGATGGTGTACGACGTGCGCTAGGGATGCTATGTGTGAATATTCATTTCTAGTAAAGCGTTACACATCATTAATACCTAAATAAAATATTATTTTTGCTTAATTAAATTAACTTTTGTAAGTCATGGGAGAATTGTTAATGGTGTAGAAGGGCATTGGGAGTACTATGTGAAAATATTTGCTTGCAGTGTTTGCTGTGCACTATTAACAATTTATATTGGAAAATTTAATAAAATTTCAAGCATTTTGAATACGTAAAGATACAAATATTCTTGATGGACAAAAGCCAATCTGTAGTATGTACAATGTGTGAATATTTGCATATGGGGATTGGTAAAGGTTATTTTCAAGGTATTTTGTTCTTTGTGAAATTTTAGATCTTTGGAGGCATTACGTGCGAATGTATGTCTCTGTGGAAATAAAATTTAGCGTCGTAGGAAAAAAAATGTTTCTTTAAATCTGTGAATATAATATTAAAGATTAAGGATAGCATGAATAATATTTTTCTTGAATCCACATAAAGGATAAAAGCAATGTGTATTTCTTGTATATATATTTTTTTTTTATGGTTGAAATAATAAAAAGACATTCCTAACAGCCACATGTTGTGAATAGAATTTATTTTTACTGTGTTATTATTCACTGAATAATTATATGAATATAAATATTTATGAAATTTAAATACTTATTTATTATTAACCTTATCCTAATTGAATTTAAGTAAGAAATGTTACTGATGAATAAAGGAAAGATCACTGCCAGAACTTACGAAAATAGTGTGAATGTTAACAGGGATTGAGATTAAAAATTTATTGGAGTAGTTTTTTTTTATGTAATTGCAATCTCTGCATTCATGAAAATTTATGCAGTTTTGTATCATTAAGGCAGGGTTATAGCATAATTATTGTCATTATTTTAATTAAATTCTGCTGGTACAGACTACAGCATAGATTATATGGCTATGCCCAACGTGTAATAATAATACATTTATACATTTTATTTTACAAACCATATAGCTATGCTGCTACTGCAATATGTTTTATGAACAATTAATTTTTCTGCTAATTATCAAAGTGTCTTTGAAAGCCATGCGTTTTTATCTGTATTGGTATGTCTATTGCCCCTACATGAGCTTTAACTTTAATTTCAGGGATATATCCATGCCGTCGGTAAAATATTTTTCAATATTACATTATTATATTTTAATGAACACATGTATAAATCAATAAAAGTATTTTACAAAAATTATACATACATATAATATATACCTATACTTATAATAAATTCATTTAGAAGTACATAATTAACGTGCTACAATGTCTCCGTGTTAATTTCGTTTATCTATGCGAGACACGGCGCCTTACCTTCTACACGAAGTCATGAAAAATATCAAATTAATTATACAATAATATTATTTGACATTAATAAATCCATATAATCTCAGTGATTTAAGTGAGATTACGTTGAACTTTGTCTTGCTAAGCACTCGCTTAACGTTTAAGCTCAGAAGTTTAAACGTCTGTTTATAAGAATCTGCAGTGTTTCCTAACAATTACCGAAACAGTAGTGCAATGAAAAAAATTACGAAATATAAATAGGGATATTAGGATCTAGTTTAAGCATATATAAATATAATCTACCTACTATTTATCTATTAAATAATAATTTATTTCGATATTTCGCACAGAACTACCGGGATTTATGAACGTACCTATTTATTCGTATTTATTTACGGATTGTATTTAAACATATTATAATATCTTAAAACTGATCTAATAGTCAAATTAAATAAGCATATTATATCGTAAATTATATCGCAGATATTATAGAATTTAAATGTATATATGTATAAAAGATAATACTGATTATTTTATACCAGATTGATAAAATGAATAAAAACTTGAATTAATAGATAATTGCATACGCATTATATCAGTTTTGGTGTAATGGTTTGACCTTGGCTTGTTAACCTATAGATCCGGTATCGGCTCACTTGCGCTCAGCGCACTTGCGCTACCACCTGAAATCGACCTATTTGCGCTCTGACCCTAATGACAAGAAATTAATGATATCTTCGCCGACCGACTTGCGCTCCCGTTTTCTTGGGATATATACATTTATACATAAAACTTAGGATATATATTGTACATAGTGCCTTTCATATTAGATGACCTACCTTATTCAGGCGAGTATATGAAAATTACTTATTGTAGGTTTTTATAAAATATATATACTCGCTTCAATAGGGTAGGTCATTTATACAAGAATTATTTTCTTATGTATCTCTAACCTGACCAAAACTGTTTCTTACTTCAATTCGTATTTTTATTATATAATTACGTGACTATGTATAGAATAACTCAAACCATTTTTTCTTGTGTGTTTTGCCAAATTAATAATAATAATAAAACAAGCAATTAAACAAGAGAATTATAATAGTCAGATAAAAGTTAATAAAACAACACATTTCATCCAGACTTAGGACTGGCAAAGTTTAATACATAAATATAAACTTTGGTATGTTTGAAAGTGTGTAATATGTCTTTCTTTTTTGAATAAAGAAATCGTCAATATTTATGCATTTTGTAGAAAAACATCTCATTATATGTAAGTAAGTACTATCCGTCCATCGGATCTTTTGAGTCACGTGATTAATTTTGATCCGTATGAATTAAATCAACACTTCTGGCCCAAATTCATTCCTTAGAAAATAGAATTAAACATTTAAAAATAAAGAACTTATAATGCTTATATCTAATATTTTTTATATTTTATACCATGTTTTATTCATTGCTTAAAATTAGCTATTTCTATCATAATGAAATTTAATAAAACAGTGTAAAACAATAATAACCGTTGGGGTTATGAACAAAATTTGCCGATCTGTCATTCATTCATCTTACAACATATGGGTTATGTATAGTTCCTTAGTATGAAAAAAAAACATAATAGTGGAATAATATCTCAAAATATTTAACAACAAATCATGTCAGTCTGAATATAGAACACATAAAATGTTTAAATGCACCTCTACCTATTTTCTAGTGACAATTTTTTAATGGAATTATTTTGTGGAAAATCAGTTCAGTTCAAAATAATTTTTGATTTATGGTTATTTTTACAATTTGTGAGTAATTATCATTGGAAAACCAGATAATACTTTAGCTCAGCAGTAGTACTGTTCTATTTATAAGCACGATAGAAATTTTAATAGCAATAACTCCTCAGTGAAGTATGTGCTACATTAGTGATGCTCGGGGTGACCTACAGCTGAAAAATGAATGGAAGAAGTAATTTTTGCAACAATCTTAATCCAGGATATGTTGTTCTAGGAGAAACAGAATTTTTAATAAAGGAAGCACTAGGAATTCTGCAAGTGAATTTTAGTTATTCTAAAAGAAGAACTCGTTAGCACCTTAAAGTATCTCATTTCAGTATGTGTTAAGAAAGTGTAAGAATATGCAAAAATTAAACAGTAGATAAAATTGTGATTGTATTTAATGCTGTAATTAACATATGTAAGTTGTAAATAATTTTGTATTTATAATTAGTTATGGCACTATACAATATTAATTTATTCCTGTACAACATGGCCATTATTTTAGAATTTAAATAGGCATTTCATTACAGACAAAACACAAAACTTTAATAATAAGTTAAATTGATTTATTAATATATTGGAAATCTATTTTCATTTTTTAAAACTGTTATATATTGTATGCTAAATATCTATAATAAACTGTTATAATCTCACACATAATATTTCTATATGATTAAACTTATTTTCATATTACTATTTATTAACTATTGCTTCTACTATAATTAAGTGAAACTATCTTAATAAATAAATCTTATTAAACAATCCTCTGATTATTTTGTTAGGTATTGCAAATTTAAAGACAAGTTTAAATAATTAATCCTTAATCAGTGCATGAGTGGTTTTCTTTCTCTTCGTATACTAGAAATAATAATGCACCAACATAACTACAATGTTCGGCTGTTACCAGCCATGCATGTAGAGTGAGCCGAAAGTATTGATTCACATTTCATAATAATGCACTACACATTCATTGGTTTTAAATTAACTTCTTATAAATGTTTCACCGAAACAAAAACACGTACATTTCCACATAAAATAAAGAAGTTGTTAATAAATGGATTTTCAGATAAGAACTTCTTCAGGTAAACACACATTGTTTTATATTACAAAAACGTCACTCAGATTCTAAATCTGAATCTGAACTGGATGTTTCATTAGGATTAAATACAGTTTCTCAGGTTTGTTTCTCCTAACTAAATCCAACAATTCATATTTTGTGAATTCACCGGAAAAACTTATTATTGCTGGGCAGCCAGTGAATTGTTTGGTAAATGTGGCATGAATTGTATTTTAATCCATTCCTCTAACTTTTTACTGTTCATTTAAGCATGATAGTCTTTTGCTTTGGTTTTCGATGCAAATATCAAACTTGCACCTTCAATAAACCCTGATTCAGCTCCGGCATGTAAAACTATAAACCTTTTGCCATCATAACCTTCTGGCTTTTGAACACTTTTTGTAGATGTATCATGCCAAGATCTTCCTCAATTATCTTTTGAATATATCCATGTTTCATCAAGGAATATCACCGGTCTTGGAGAATTTGACTTTAAATTATCTGTATACTTCCTCAAGAAAGTGCTTCGGTAAAGGGCTATATCATGCTTTTATTTTCCAATATCGATTACTGCTTTGGTGTGTAATTCGTTTTTCAATGTAAGCAGACTAACATGTTTCTCTGAAATAATTTCAAATATATTAAAATTGTGAAACATAAATGAATTAATAACATACTCTCTTTATACATGTTATAAATAGTGTTTCGTACTTCCATCTTTAAAGATTCTCGTAAATCTTCTGTTTTGGGTTTGACACGAGCTCTTTTTTTACTGGGTGAAGAAAGTACTGGGTCTTTTCCTTTTCGTTATTTTATATTTCTGATAGTTTGTGCGGAGATTTTAAGGGCAGCAGCTGTTCTCTGCAATATTCAAACCTTTATGATTTCAAAAAATATATTAAGTATATAATTCTTACCTCAAGAGGTGCATTTATATTTATGAGAAGTGCACGACTTTGTTTTTCTCAAAAAAGTCCAGGACATTTAATACAAGTTGTTGAGAATGTGAATTCAGACGTTTCTCAGGTATATCTCTGTAATAAATATAAATTCTTAACCTATAACCAATAAATTTAGTGATTAGAATACTTACAGAAAATGTATTAAATAGGTACATTTTTTTTTAGTTCTGAAAAGATAATTAGAAAAGTAATATAACGAAATTAAACCCAAACCTGTGCCGAAACGCAAAGCACAATGTTATATGTCAAAATTTAATAAATTGACTACCGCAGTAACATGTCATGGCGGTATATTTTCTCTGTCTGTCTTATTACTCTTATGGAGAAGACAACCCCACCTTAAAGTTTAAAATTTCTATCCTTATCTAGTCATTGAGATTGGAAAGAAATGAGTATATATACATTCTAGGTGCGGATGTCCTTGATAACGCACGCAATTAATCATGTGACTCAAAAGATCCGATGGACGGATAGTATGTCTTCCTTTTTGAATAAAGAAATCGTCAGTATATTATATGTAAGTTTGTTACTTTATTCTAGCTTCTGAATATAAGCCATCGTTCTTAAGAATAGTCCTATGTCCTTCGTTTCTTCATATTTTTTTAACGTTTTTGAAACTCTGCAATCAACTAAAACATATCTTCTTTTGCGCCGTTGTCCTTCTAAATTTAGAGTGCTTCTGTCGTATATGTGATCGCAATATTCTGCCTCTTTAAGTAGACTTTTATTAGTTGGTATATATTGGAATGTGGCTTTATTAGCTTATTTAAGCGATTATTCCATCTTTAAACATACCAAAGTCAAGTATTTATGTATTAAACTTTGCCAGTCCTAAGTCTGGATGAAATGTGAAGGAAAGTGTTGTTTTATTAACTTTTATCTGACTATTATAATTCTCTTGTTTAATTGCTTGTTTTATTATTATTATTAATTTGGCAAAAATCCTCAAGAAAAAATGGTTGAGTTATTCTATACATAGTCACGTAATTATATAATAAAAATACGACTTGAAGTAGCAAACAGTTTTGGTCAGGTTAGAGATACATAAAAAATGAGGTGTGGCCACCACACGACTTTCTTATACGTATGAGCGTTTCAAAACTGTACAATTTTAAGAATTTTTTTAATACAAAACTTATTCAAAATCCTATTCTAAGAACTTTCATTCTCTTAATAAATCAGTATAGAATGCATACTTCGCAAGATACCAAAAAAGTGCTCCTCGCTAAGAGTAAAAGTGCTACTTCCGGTCCGAATTTTGAAATTTCATATATAGAAAAAATATTGCAACTACAGTTTCAAATACTTTTGTACTCTTGATAAATATATATAGAATGCATATCTTACGACATATTTGCAAAAAATCGCTATTCGATAAGAGTAAAAGTGGTACTTCCGGTCTGAATTTTGAAATTTTTTTTACACAAAAGATATTTAAAAGTACGTTCTAAATACTTTTATACTCGTAATGTACCTGCCTAGAAAGCATGACTTGCGAGATATTCGCAAAAAACTGATTTTCGATAAGAGTAAAAGACCTACTTCCGGTAGGAATATCGAAAAACTTTATTAATACAATTTTTCTCAAATTTAATTTTGAGTACATTTAAATTCTTTATAAATTTGTTTAAACTTAGTAATTGACGAAATATTTGCAAAATTCGATTTTTTTCACTGAAGTAAACTACTACTTCCGGTCTGCCGATTTTGCTCAAAATCTAATCAGTTCTCAAGAAGGAGATTATATTCGTAAATACAAAATTTGGAATTGATATCTACAGCGGTTTGACCGCTATCGTTGTCACACACACACAGACAGACGCACACACACACACACACAGAGAGAGAGACACAGACATTTTTTAAAAACCACTTTTTTGGTATCAGGGGACCTGAAAACGTGGACATCTGCAAAAATCTCGAGGTCGAAATTTTTCATCATCACAATACTTCCTTATACTACGTATAAGAAAGTAAAAATAATTCTTGTATAGTTTTATGTATATATACATTCATATTAAATGACCTACCCTATTGAAGCGAGTATATATATTTTATAAAAACTTACAATAAGTAATTTTCATATACTCTCCTCAATAAGGTAGATCATCTAATATGAAAGGCACTATGTACAATATATATCCGTTTTATGTATTTATACATGTTTTATGTATTTATACATGTATATATCCCGAGAGTACGGGAGCGCAAGTCGGCCGGCGAAGATATCATTAATTTTTTGTCATTAGGGTCAGAGCGCAAATAGGTCGATTTCAGGTAGGAGCGCAAGTGCGCCGAGCGCAAGTGACCCGTATTCATAGATCCAAGGTTGTATTCACCACCACATATCTGCAAATGTTTAATTACAAATATTTTTGTGAGCTACTACCGTGCTCCATAAGGAACATCAAGCCGTCGTTTCCAGATATGTTGGTAATCGTAAGAGAGATTATTCGGTTGAAATAAGCCGTTGTTAACCTATTTATAGATAAAAAGATGTGGCTTTCTTTGTCGGGTTGTCAGTTAAAGTTTGCAGAAGGTTCTTCTCGGGTATTGTTATACATATATGATTGTAGAACAAAAATAAATATTATTAACAAAAAATAAAGTTCTAATTTTAACAGATAATTAAATAGTATTATAATTTGTTATAATGTTTATTTTCTTAACTATTTGTTACACAAATAATAATACACAAAATTTACATAACTAAGAAAAACTGTTCATAACATTCATTACCCATTAATTTAGGGGAAATAAAAAATATATTTTGTGATGGATTCTGTCTTGAAATATATTTACAATGAAATGTGTAATTAATAAATATTAATTTCAATTATTACTTTTACTATAGAAAAATATGAAGAACAGAAGGATTATTCTCAGGACATATTAGTTTAATTGAAAATACAGAAACCAAAGAGAGATATAAATTTATATATAATGAAATATTTATTTACTTTTTACGTTCAATTTTTTTTCAAGTATATATGCGGACTCTCACCGTTAAATTACTTATATTGTTGAAAAAAAATATTATTCACGTACTTTCATATTATTTACCAATAAGTGATTATAATTTGTAATTGCAAAACAAGAATACTACTTCCTTTTAATGTGCGTGTAATTATTGTAGTAATGGATTTATAAGCATGCTGCTTTTAGGAAAAGCATATATTTTCTAAGATTATGTCCAATGTGCTTTGATCATAACAAGTGACTAATATATTATTCATTAAAAAGTAACTTTCAATTATTTGTAATTCATCAACAAACTGCTGTATAAGATGAGTCAAATAAAATTGAGTAGTCGTGATTAGTAAAAACATTCTCTTTCTGAAGTTTTAAAGCCTCATTTCTTGTGTAGGTATAAATATAATGTAATTTATTGTATTACAAAAAGATACTGATTAAACATTATATATGCAAAGTACGTATCATCTAAATGCTTACAAAATTGTTTTCCATCATATAGTTTTCGGTGTGTGATGTTCATAAACATTATTGGATATTCTCTCTTTGAGGTTACAAATAATATTTTAATAACATTCCTTGTTCTTATATGTCTGAATTTAAATCATATTTCCTGTTTATAAACAGTAATACATACATGTTTGGTCAATTATAAGTTGCAATGTGATAACAATTAGACCTCCTTGTAATACTGGACGTATCATTTAATTTCAACATGTACGTATATTTGTTCTTTATTAATAAGCATGGGATATTACATATTTCTACCATTATTTTTAAAAGTACTGCAATCAAATATCATGGAAACGATAAAAAATTAGGTATCGATATGAATCAAATATTCATTTCAAATATAATATTACTTAATACTCCATAAATTATGCAAATTACATTTATTTATAGAAAGGTTATGTTTTCAAATAAATATGTCAATCGCAAGCCTAGTCGAACACAACCTTAAGGCTGAGGTCGTGTTTTCGTCGCCTTAAGCACCGGCCGGTGCTTGAGGTTGTTTTATAAAACGCAGATATGTATCGCCTTGAGCATGATTTATAAATATGGTCGTTGGTTTCATCATTATGAACCTGAGTGCCCATACAAGACTCCATGCAGTGGAATAAAAAACGTGCACCAGCACCTAAGAAGTGTAAGGTGTCGCAGTTGCCCGAAAAAAGCATGGCTACTGTTTATGAGCAATCCTCTTAGTTGATAGCAAAGCTAAAGGCGTTTCTACAATTAGAGAATACTACGCTTCAATACTGGAGCCAGTAAAGGAAAAAGAACGGGAAAATTAGCGGAAATTGTCATTCTTTCAGCACGACAAGAGTGGTATTGCGCTGACTGCCCTGCATAAACCAGGATTTCGACATTTTATATCACTCATCCTATAGTCCAGACCTCGCTTCTAACGATTTTTACATGTTCCCTAAAATGAAAAAAAGCTGCGTGGGAAGAGAATTACAAGCAATAAAGGAGAAAAGGATGCAGTTTCAACGTATTTTTCAGACAAAATTAAAACATTTGTATTATGAAGCCATACACAACTTAAATGAAAGATCTCAAAAATGTATTAGAGTTGCAGGTGAATATATTGAAGAAAAGATGAGGTGTGGCCACCACACTACTTTCTTATACGTATCAGCGTTCCAAATTATAAAATTTTCAGAATTTTTTTTTTACAAAAATTATTCAAAATACTGTTCTATTCTCTTAATAAATTTTTATAGAATGCGTACTTTGCAAGATATTCGAAAAAAAGTGCTACTCGCTAAGAGTAAAAGTAATACTTCTGGTCCGAATTTTGAAGTTTCATGTATACAAAAAACATTGAAAATCCAGCTATAAATACTTTTGTACTCTTGACAAATATATATAAAATGCATAATTTACGACATATTTGCAAAAAATCGTTATTCGATAAGAATAAAAGCGTTACTTCCGGTCCGAATTTTGAAATTTTTTTTATACAGAATGTATTGAAAATTAAGTTCTAAATACTTTTATACTCGTAACGTACCTATCTAAAAAGCATAACTTGCGAAATATTCGAAAAAAACTGATTTTCGATAAGAGTAAAAGACCTATTTCCGGTAGGAATTTCGAAAAACTTTTTTAATAAAATTCTTTCCAAATTTTTATTTTGAGTATATTTGAACTCTTTATAAATTTGTTTAAACTTAGTAATTTACGAAATATTGGCAAAATTCAATTTTTTCACTGAAGTAAACTACTACTTCCGGTCTACCGATTTTATTGAAAAACTAATCAGATCTCAAGAGGGAGATTATACACGTAAATATAAAATTTGGAATTGATATCTACAGCAGGTTGACCGCTATCGTGGTCACACACACAGAGACACACAGATACACAGACATTTTTTAAAACCCACTTTTTCGGTATCAGGGGACTTAAAAACGTGGACAATCTCGAGGTCGAAAATTTTCGTCATCACAATACTTCCTTATACTACGTATAAGAAAGTAAAAGAATGTTGAATTTTTATTCTCTTTCCTTTTCCCCCATTCCCCGATATTAAAAACTCTGCCTCACATTTAGTTTCGACGCCATTTATATTTAGTAGGTATATTACAATTTAAGAAAGCTTTAGGCAATATCATGCGCAAAACTAATTATATTGTCATGAATATTGGTGTTAAATATATCATTGATTTTATGAAGAACAAATGAGGTTGATATAATACTATACAGTTACCGCTAAATAGGTGAAAGGCTATACGAATCTGAGGAATACGTATAAATGTCTATCTGAAAATCAAAAAAGAAATTTATTTGTAACTCATCAAAAATGTCTAAATTTTTAGAGACAAAACGTAGTTAAAGTCGGTCCACAACTTTGTTTATCCTATACGCATTAATGTAAATACCACTAGTAATTCCAGTTTATAAGGTTTTTCCAAAAAAACGATAAAATGCAAATAGTTACAATCTTTGAGAATGAATGGCAATTGAAAAGATTTTCTATGGCGATGTTTTTTTTTTGAATTGCATGAACATAAATTCTTTTATATGAAAATTATTATGTTTTTATATTAACTGCGGCAGGGTCGGACTCGAGGAAAGAAAAATCAATTTCTCATCCCTGCGTGCACATTGGTTTGCGGTTTTTTTTGTGTGGGCATTACTCATATATTTTTTTCACCCCCTTTTTTAATGACGCTATGACCCTATATATTGAAGTGCTCAATATATTATAATAATTTTGCGCGGAATTTTCCATCTATGCTGCAAACAATAAGAAGACCCAATTATACCAACTACTTCTAATTTTTGAATTTTTGTTGTTGTTTCATATAGCACATACAATGTTTTCGCTAAATTAAAAAATGCAAAAACAGCACAAGTCTACTTTCGATAGCAATCTGTATATTTGACACTAAACATGCAATTGCTTCTTGTATGTTCATTTTTTCTCAAAAGTCATACTATTTGTTATAAAATATATACCATATTCATACACAAAAAGTCATATTTTTAGTACTTTCTTATAAACGCTACCTATATTTTTTATTTCCGTCTTCATGTAAAGTTGTTATTACTCCTGTTTTTTCGACTGATAAAATATAATAAAACATTTACGACACAATTATTTATTATAATTAGTAATTGCTTAACGTAATCATATGTTTGTTTGAAAATTTCATTTGTAACTTTGTCAACACCTGGGTTTCATTATTTTTTGAATTCTGGTATATATTTTGTTATTTCTTGTGTAAGTAATCTCGAGGATTAAAAAAAAATCTTTCTTAATTTGATTTCTTGATCTTTTAAATTTACATTTTATCATAATTTTTGAACTATTCTTGTAAACCTGCTCTCTAGTATGATGGCAAAAATTAAATTAGAAAAGCATTAAAAAAAAGAAATATTCTAATTTTCTTGAAAGCAAAATTCAGAATATAGTTTACAAAATGAGTGCGTGAATGTAGTATGTTTTATATTCACCCCCTTTGTAGAGATTTTAAAAGTATATTAATTATAATAACAGAAAATCGAGTAATATATCAAATAAATAATAAAATAATTGCATAAAACTGAAAGTTACTTATGTCTTAATATTCAGTGTTTTTAATATTAAAATAATGCTTTTTAATTTTTAACACTATAACAACTACACTTCCCACGTTAACCCTATCGGTAGGGTGTGAATTTTAAAATTAATTTTTGTGAAGTGTTTTCATATGGCGCACGGATTGAACTTATTCTTACTAGTAATAACAAAGGGGCACAACATTACATTTGACAAAAAACAAGTATGAAAACAAAAAGCATAAGTTTCTAATACATTGAACGAATTTTTAATGAACTTTTAAATACACGCTTTCTAATTTGTTTTTGTATGAACGCGTAAAACTTACTGAAATAAAACTTGTCTATCCTTATCGTCTTTAGATAAATAATAACAAACATTGCAAAATTATATTGATCATAATATAAGTTATATAAGTTAGTGAAAAGTAATAGAGAATATGCAGAAACAAAGTTCAACTCTCTCATATTCTTCAGAGTTATAGATAAAAAGCAAAAATAACAAAAAAATCTGCAAACATTTTTGTTGAGTTCAATTGATTTCTAACTTATTTTCTTAAATATCTCATATCATACATTAATATTACTCTATATGGAAATTCTGTGGGATAAATATGCATTGAACGCTATAAGAAATCTGTTAAAATTCAATTTTTACCCATGTATATGTTACCGTAAATAGCCGAAATCCGTTTTTACGCGTATTTACTAGTAATAATGCGAAATAACTACGAGCATTTGTAATTTCGCGTTCTTACAAGGAAAGAAACGAATTAAAATTTTAATTCGGCTATTTACTGGAGCGTTTCGTTAGAACCCGATCTAACTACACGTATAACAGTAAGTAACCGAAACACATATCTCTTAACAGCGGACATACTTCCATAGCTCACAGCTCTATCTAATTGATAATTTTTCAACATGATATGAAAATACGTCTTAACAAGAGGGCATACATATGAAGTTATACCAAATACCATCTTTCATTTAGTTTTGTTTCTTATAATAAAACACGATTGATTTCAAGATTATTTAATACATTGAGAAATAAATTGACGTATTTATTATTACATAGGTTAGTATTGTGACATTTTGAATTGCATAACACTCTTTTTTTTACACATACACAAATTAGTGATACACTTTTTTGTGCATTTGCACATGGAAGCCGCATGTTGTAAAGATTTTGTTTATCCTTCTTCACTACATCAATGTCAATAATTTTTTCCTTATACAAATATCTAATTCTGATCTGGTGTACAGATGATCTATCTATAACACCATCCCTAGTACGTAACTGGTACATGTTGTCTTGTATTACTGACAAGTTTTGCGCAATTTGCGTGAGTCAATTCGAAAGAAAATTTTGCACCACGACAATGCACCTGCACATTCCGCTTTACTTATCCAATACTTTTTGGCAAAACACAACAAGATTGTGTTGCCGTATCCACTCTGTTCTCCAGACTAGGCCTCCTGTGACATTTTCCTATTTCCTAAATTAAAAAGGCACATAAAAAACAACGTTTTTCAACAATAGATGAGATAGAGACAAAATCGTAAATCGAGCTCAAAGCGATACCTAAAGAGGCGTTCTACCAGTGCTTCTTAAATTGAAAACTACGTTGGCAAAAGTGTATAATATCACAGACTACTTTGAAGGAGATGGTATAAACATTGTAGATTAAATAAATACTTTCTGAGAAAATTCAAAATTATCGTTTCAATTTGATCACACCTCGTAATTTCTTATAACTGACATCGTTTACCTATCAGTGACTTGCATATATTCCCATTTCTTTTTCTATTTTGATTAAGTATCATTTTCTTGTGTATTTATGTTTTGGTCCAAAATTCTACATCCAATGATAGAATCAGGATTCCATTTCTTAAAGATCTCATTATTGGGCATACTAAAGAGATCAATAACTGTTCAACGTTAACTAAGTTATATTTTGCATTTGTTCGGTCGAGATTGGAATATGCTTCTATAATGTGGAATCCGTTCTATGACATACACTCTAATGCCCTGGAAAACGTTCAGCGTTGTTTTCTGAAATACTTATACTTTAAAGTTGATGGCCAATATCCTGTCATTGGTGTACCATAGAGTGAAATGTTACCACGTTTTTCTATAGACTCACTGAAGTATAGACGCACTGTTACACTAATATCCTTAGATATTCACTTTTGCACCACATGTGTAACATTTGTAATGAATATCCGTCTCTTGATATTTTTAATTGTAACATCCGGGATATTAGTGCTGTCATTACTGTTTAGTACAACATTTTCATTTATTGTTATTATTATTATTAGTTATTATTACCTTGTGTTTTCATGTCATGTGTTTTTCTTTCTTATTTTCATATCATGTATGTTATAACGTTTTGTGTTCCTAATCCGTAATTAGACATATGTCTGTGGATTAGTGTATTAAGTAAATAAATAAATATCTTTACTTATATTTATATATTCTCCATCAAGAAATATTTCATGCCACTGAAGAATTTTTCAACAGAATCTATACTCCCTCTTTCTATAAAATGTATATACAGGAGACCGATTTTCATGTGGCCGGTTAGAAGTACCGCCCTCGAGATGCGCACGAAATTCATACCTCCGGCATTCAGTGTTTTACATCGTTTTAAGCGACACTGATCCTTACTTGACGCACGTACAAATTCCTTCACCGGCCACATGAAAATCAGTCTGCTGTATATAGTTATTTGAAGTTTCCCACCTTTTTAATTCTCTTACACTTATTTTATTTTTATTTATGTTAATACTTATTTATTTATTAAACGTAATTTGAGTCAACTCAGTTACAGAAGCTGAAAATATTTTAAATATTGCATATTAACTGGATAAACAGATAATAGTAAATTCTAAAACACATCAAATTTACATGTACTTTATTTTAATTTTAAATGTGTTTATAATTAATTCAAATTTAACACCCGTTTGTTAATGATTTAAACACATAATCGTAGATAAATAATAAATATTCATATTGTTTCTAGCGCCATATACAGGGTGTACCACTTAAAACTCCCAGGTCAAATATCTCCGAAACGGATAAAGATATTTGAATTTTGTAAAAAGTAGTTACTAAAGAATGTGATTCACTCTAGTTTTCTCATACAATTGTGTTTTATTATGTGAAGATATAGATGGCGCTGCGATGAAAAGGATTTTTTTAATCGCCACAATCTTCATTTGTTTTTTATTTGAAAGAGTATTAACATTAATGTAAATTTTACTTTTTGTGTTAGTTTCCAAAATTTAACGGTTTCTCAGATATTCGTGTTTAAAGAAAATAAGAGTAACTTTAATTTCTGTCTTTATTTTGTTTAAATATTTAAAATGATCAAATATAACTAACAAAGATGGTCAAAATTGTTGCATTCTTGATTGTTACATAACGTATATCGCCTTATTAGTTCTCTTCCGCAAACATTTAACTTTGAATTTCTACTAATTTTTTGAACATTTGCATAAATTTTATTATGAAGGTCGCCCATATCTGTTATGGGTTCCTTATGAACTGAGTTTCAAGTAACCCCATAAGAAAAAATCTAACGGGGATCCGGCGAACGAGCCGGCCACCTAAGCACGCCATAAGTACCAATCCAACGTTGTGGGAACATTTGATTAAAATAGTCATTGACTATGTTGGCATTATGAGCAGGTGCCCCGTCTTGATGTAATCACATATTATTTCGCAGCTCTATAGGCACTTGTTCCAAAAGCAGTGGTAACTCATTTGGCAGGAAATGTAAGTAGCGCACACCAGTAGTTAATGTTTCATGATAAAAGTGGGGACCTAGGATATATCCATTTAAAATTACAGACCAAACGTTAACGCCAAAAACTGTTTGATTTCTTGTTTGCCTTATCCAACTAGAATTATCTTCTGGCACATCTTCCAAAAGTAGTGGTAACTCATTTGACATTATGCTTAATTCAAGTACCATTGCTGTGAAAACGACATTCGTCACTCCACATAATCTGATTCATTAAGTTGTTGTTTTTCACTAACATTACAGAAAATTCTGCCAGAAAATCGAGTCTGCGTTGATTATCTCCTATTCTTAAATGGTGCACTAAATGAACTTTATACGGAAAGTATCTATTTTCTTTTAGAATCCTACGGCAAGAGGTTACAGATATATCATGCTGTTCTTTTAATTACTGTAATAATGTATGTGGATTATTATTAATTGTTTGTAGTAGCGCTGCCGTAATTTCATCATCTCTTACTCTTTTCTGCCTTAATTGCTTATGTTTTTTGAAGCTACCGTAATTTCTGAGATTTGCACACAGACTTATAAATGTTTTTGTGATCTGGTAAAAGGTCTGTTTGGAAAGCGTAGAGCATGTCATCGCATTGCTTCATATTTTTAAAACAATCTGAACGCAAAGTGAGTAAATGTTTGAATGAAGCTAATTATAAAGACAATTAATAATTAAGCAAATATCACTAATGTGTTTTAATGTCAAAATATTTCCTAAATAATCAAAGCAAGCATACATATATACATACACACAGACATGAATGCTTTTCGGCCTAGATACCTATGCCAGTCTATGAAGTGATATTTATAAAAAGGAACTAACTATAAACTTTAAATTGTGAAGTAACTATAATATGAAGAATTGTGAATATGTTTACTCCTATTTTTCCCTGCAAATTAAATATTTAAACAAAATAAAGACAAAAATTAAAGTTACTCTTACTTTCTTTAAACACGAATATCTAAGAAACCGTTAAATTTTGGAAACTAACACAAATAATAAAATTTACATTAATTTTAATACTCTTTCAAATAAAAAACAAATAAAGATTGTGCGATCAAAAAAATTCTTTTCATCGCAGCGCCATCTATATCTTCACATAATAAAACACAATTGTGAGAGCGAACTAGAGTCTATCACATTCTTTAGTAACTAATTTTTACAAAACTTAAATATGTTTATCCGTTCCCGAAATATTTGACCTGGGAGTTTTAAGTGGTACACCCTGTATATGCATATACGTATATAGAATTGCGAGAAAAACAACAAGAAACAAATTGAATGCAAAATTCGCATTATAATTGGCTTATAAGGGCAATGATGCGAGATAAGGCAGCTTACGCGAAGTATCCCTTTTGTATGGGGACTTGGCACCCTCCAAACATATTAGTTAGAAATTACTTCTGACACAAGATATTCTAATATTACAAGCGAAGGCAATACAGGCGGTTGACACGGTAATGCTTCGCACTTCTTTGTGTATGAAAGATCAGACGTCATTGATGAAATTACAATAATGCTCGAATTTATACTTGAGACTTCGGTTTTGCAAAATAATTTCTGTAATGGGTTTATAATTGAAAATAAAAGGTACATAAATATATTTTAATTAGTTCCTTTGATAATAAAAATGATAATTAAACAGTTTGAAAATAATAACGCTTTTTACAAATATTATCAAATAATAACAATAATATATTTATTAATGCATTCAACCCTGGTAAATAAGAATTGCAGAGTACACCAACGCATAATAATTTCCTAGTCAGATTTGATGGTTAACAAGGAGAGGTTACGTAACAGCTTTATTTAATTAGTCGCAGATACGATCTTTTTAATTTTTCCATGTCAGGATTTTATCAATAACCTAACCCAACTCATCAATTTTAGAGATGATACTCTCTTAATTTATGAAGTTTTGTTTAAGGCACTATATACACTGTGGTATCAGCCAAATGGAATAAATTGAATAATAAATAAATGGGGGCGTGTTCGAAAAAACGCTCGAACACGTCGATTGGTATTTTTAGTTATTAAATTTTTTTCAACAGAAACTTTTTATACGAGGTGTGTCATGTAACAGTGGACAATCCTAATTTCATTATTTTAAATACAACACATTGTATATTATTGAATTTTTGGATTCTTCAGAAAATTCTAAGACTTATTTCATACACATTTTTCTATACCTATCTTCAACTGTTTCGCAAATATTAAGTGTTTGCTGATTTATTGTAAAAATAAACATAAGAGAAAGAAAATTATTTGATTACAGAAATTCTCTACAATACAAAAAAAAACATTCGTTTTTACCGATATGGAATAAACAAAAATTGCAAATACTTTTGTTTAAAACGCCTGGCCTTAGCAAATTGTTGTCTGCCTGCATGACAGTTTAGTTGTGTGTTATAGTCGTTTGAATTTCGTTAACTGCATATCAGAAAAATGGTTCATTTAACAGAAATGCACAAAATAACAATTCTACATATGATTGGTTATGGAGATAACACACAAATGGAAGTTGCTCGCTTATTTCATGAAAAATTCCAAATTTTAGTAAAATAGAAAAGCAGCTTCGTGAGCTTGGATATGTAAGGCAGATAAAAAAGCAGCTGCCAATGCAATCAGTGATGATAACAACTTGGATATTATACTTGAGTTTATGAAAAGCCCACATACTTCTACTCGACAATCAGCCACAATGTTCGATGTTAGCCATTCATCGATTAGAGAAAGCATTCCTATAAAATAATACCAAGTCAGGAGCTAATGGATGACGATTTTGATAAGAGAACGTATTTTTCTGAACAGATGATGGCAATGTTAGATAGCAATGTGATCCAATTAGAACATATTTTATTTGCTGATGATGGTCATGCTAATCGTCAAAATTGCCGCTATTGATCCAGGGAAAATCATCACTGGATGAGACAAGAACATACGCAATACGCTGTAAATGTTAATGTTTGGACAGGAATTGTTGGAGATCATACCATAGGTCCCTTTTTCATTGATGGCAATTCGAATGGCGAAAATTATTTTGGACTACTCCAAAATAATGTCGAGCCAACTTTGACAAACTTATATCCTGATACAGCAAACCCAGAAGTTTCAACGAATATGATATGGTTTCAGCAATATGGATAGGGAGGCGAGGATCGATTGGATGACCAGCGTGGTCCCCTGATCTGACGTCATTAGACTTCTTCTTATGGGGATATATCAAAAGCATTTATTTATTTATTTATTTAATACACTAATCCACAGGCATATTGCCGTGATCCCTACATTGGTCAGGCATTGTAAAATAAATAAATAATTATGTAATAGAATAAGTAATTATTAGTAGTAAGTGTAGGTATAGAAAAAGGTATCATAAGTTGCATAACCGCAACGGCGTAACATTATAATGTAAGATGTATGAAAAATAAAATTGAAATAAAATTTATTTGAGAGGTACAAAAATAAAACTGAAATAAAATTTATTTGAAAGGTACAGAAATAAATACCAAAAGTAACATTCATGTATTCTACATTTGTAGAAACGAGGAGCACAAGATGCGATTTCAATATACAAAGACAGAACCAAATTTTATACATTGTGTGAAAGTCGCATTAAGTGTTTTGAGCAATAAATCACTATTCAAAATGATTAGACGTAAATTTGTAAGAGATTGTTATTTGTTCGACATTTTATGGTCATACTTAATAATATAATAAATACCTGAGACTTATATCTAAATATAATTTTAAAAGGAATATGTAAAAAAAAAGGTATATTATTTTATTATTCGACACAATGTAATAAAGAAAGCTTCAGTGGCAGGTTTAAATCCAATTTTGTCCAGGAAAGATTCCGGAAATAACACATTAAAATTGGTTTAATCTCATTAAAATCTACAAAGAAAAACAATGTTCAATATTGTTAACAGCTGCATACAAATCAACCTACAAGAAGACGAGGAAAGATGGTTCGAAGATATGGATGAAGTTATCAAGGTCCAGGTTCATAATAACATAATTAATAAAAGGAGCATTCCAGTCGTATGCAATGTTTTTCCTATTATTGTAAAAGCAAACGTCTGCAAAAGAAAGATACGAATAGTGTTAAAAAATAGTAAAAGAATATATTTAAATAATGATGACAGAAGCAACGAATTCATTTATAAACATAATGAAGGATGGCGTTAATGAAAAGGAATGTACCAACCAAGATAAGAATATCGCAAATGTGCATTGACATTAACAATAACAAACAATTTAAGTGCGTGCATAATTTTGTGTAATTTCGAGATGTCAAACAATAATTGGTGCAGGTCAGTTTAGGGAGAACGTTAAGAAAATAAATCTGAGCAGGACAATGCCAACATAAACGTTAGTGTGGAGTGTGTGGCGCTGCGAACGATGTATGGTTTTTTTCGGGCGACCGAAAATGATAAGAAGGCAAGTACGAGAGAGGTACGAGAGAGTCATCGTCGATCCATGGGCGAAGCAGTCTGATTTTAAAAGACGCGGTGAATCTTCGATCTTCATATTTTGATGATTGCAGATGTATTATACACTGCACAGAAATCATCCTTAGCAAATGTATTAAGTTATTTTATTTTAAATAAGTATTTTTCATTTCACAATTAATTTTTTGTCATTTGGTTTAATTTAATTTTTTTTATTAACTATCAATATGACCGAACAATATAAAGAGGAATTTGATGAAATATATGAGCATCATAAGTAAGTTATACTTTAATAATAAATTATGCTAAAGATGCTACGTGGAAATGTTCATCTTTAGCAAAGCGTTTAATGAATTTATTTAATATTTTAGATGGGATTAGTATCTTCTTTGTTATAAGTAAAAATAAATAAATAAATAAAGGGAGTCTTGTTCACAATGGAGAGAGGCATCAATAACACAACGTGTGAATGTTTGTTAGCGATGTTATCTATACTTTGTTAATACGTTTTTTTTTTATGTAAAATTTTTATAGGGAATTCAAATATTATACGTAAAGATGGGTGCATTTTTGATAAACAATAGCCAATTTGTGATATGTACAACGTGCAAATATTTGCATATGATAATTGGTGACAGTATTATCAAGGTGTTTTCCTGTTCTGCGGAATTTTGTATTTTTCAAAGACACTTCGTGTGAATGAATGCCTTTGTGGAAGCAAAATCTAGCATAGTATAAGAAAACTATTATTTCTTTGAAATTACACAATGTTAAGATATTAATATAACAAAGAGCGATATTTATTCTAAATCTACATGTTATATTCGTAATGTAATGTGTTTACGTATTTATAAAATACACGTTTTTTTTTCTTACTTGTTATTGGAATGTAAAACGACAATTTCTTTTGCGGCCACATGTGGCAAGAAATTATTTTCATCGACACTATTATTATACGATGTTAAAAATAGAATATAAATATTTTATGAGATTTAGTTTTTTATTAGTAACCTTATCCTATAAATTTTAAATAAGAAATGTTGTTGGAAAAACAAAAGGAACATCACTGCTAGAACCTACAAGAAATACACGAATGTTAATAGAGAGAGATTGAATTAACAAATTTAATAAAGAAATTTTTCACATGACAACGTTATCTCTACATTCGTTTAAATTATGCAGCTTTGTATTATTGTAATTTGATTGAGTTATACTGGTACAAGATTATCAATTTTTTTTCAATACAGAGTTATAGCATATAGAATTTGATGGCGATGCCTAACGTATAGCAATAACACATTTATTATAAATAAAGAATAATAAAATATGTCATCAAATATAATGTATGCTATTATAGCAATATGTCTAATTACGGATTAGGAACACAAAACGTTATAACATAGATAATATTTAAATAAGAAAGAAAAACACATGACATAAAAACACAAGGTAATAATAACTAATAATAATAATAACAATAAATGAATATGTTGTACTAAAAAGTAATGACAGCACTAATATCCCTGATGTTACAATTAAAAATATCAAGAGGCGGATATTCATTACAAATGTTACACATGTGGTGCAAAGGTGAATATCTAAGGATATTAGTGTAACAGTGCGTCTATACTTCAGTGAGTCCATAGAAAAACGTCGTGACCTTTCACACTGTGGTACACCAATGACAGGATATTGGCCATCAACTTTAAAGTATAAGTATTTCAGAAAACGACGCTGAATGTTTTCCAGGGAATTAGAGTGTATGTCATAGAACGGATTCCACACTATAGAAGCATATTCCAATCTCGACCGAACAAATGCAAAATATAACTTAGTTAACGTTGAACAGTTATTGAACTCCTTGGTATGTCGAATAATGAAACCAAGACTTTTCAGAGCTTGAGACGTTATGGACGCTATATGATTTTTCAGGCCTATAGAGAACTGAACCGTTAATATTGTAATCATAAATAAGGGACTCAATCTTTGTCGTGTATGACATGACGGAACATTTATCTATATTCAGGGGCAGATCATTAAGTGACACCATTCATATACCTTGTCGAGGTTCGCTTGCAATTTTGAACAATCATCAAGATTGTTAATATATGCGAATATTTTGAGATCACAGCATACAACAGGTGCCCTGTATCTAAAGACACAGTGATATCGTTAATACAACTGTTAGAAAATAATGGACCCAATATAGATCCCTGTGGTACTCCTGATGTTGCAGTGATGTTGTTAGATCGACATTAATGTTGTTGTTTTTTTGTTTTGTTTTTTTACATAATCAAGAAATAAACAAATTACTTATTAGTTTTTGAGTGTGTTGTAGCGAATTTCTGTAATCAAATAATTTTCTTTCTTTAATGCTAATTTTTGAAATAAATCTGAAAACAATTAATATTTCCGAAATAGTTGAAGATAGGTACAGCAAATTGTCAATAAAATATATCTAGAATTTTCTGAAGTTGAAAAATATACAGGGTGTTGCATTTAAAATAAGAAACTTGGTATTGGCCACTGATACATAACATAACATGTATAAAAAGTTTCAATTTGACAAAAATGCACAACTGAAAATACCAATCACATTTATTTATCTACGAATTTATATATATTATATAATGTATTGAAATTTGTTTTTCAACCACATTTATTATTAATAATAGCTAGGGAGCGGACACGAGTGGCCGATGACTCATAGCTCATGGGCGCACTATTGAAATTTTCTAATTTTAAAGAGGTTTTAATTTTATTTATACATATAATTGGATAACAAGTGGCTGGTGATCTATAAAATACAAAATACATTATTATTTGTTCATTTTGTTGTTCAAGTCGAGTAAAGGAGTATTAATATTTACTAGCAATACTTTCTCAAGGTTCTCTTCTGTAATATTTGTTCTCTTTGAATGAACGTCCTTTCTACATCGCAACTAGTTATAGGTGCGCACTGGAAATATTCTTTTATTTCAGCGTATTTTAAAGTTTGATTTTGTGTCATTGTCCCCATACACAATTGCCGCAATGTTATTAAATCTGGATTTTTAACAAAAACTGCGTTTAACTTTTGCCGAAGGCCACATCCTAAGTCACTTCGAATACTTTTGAAATTATTAATAGCCACATCTAATGAGGTTAATCCATCTTTTAGTTTGAGATTTCGATTTTCAAAATATGTGATTAGTTTAGGCAAATTTCCAAAGCGTTCCTGAAGCAATAACAACTGATTTTTAAATTTAGGATTTGTGTTAGTTCTTTGCCCCCAAAAATACTTCTAACATCGTCATTTAAACATGTAACGAAATTTTGTAAACTATCGAAATTCTCTGGATAAAAACTATTTCTGTGTATGTTTTAGCAAAGCTAAGTGACGTGCGTGCGATATTTTGGCATTCTGTAACGATATTTTAGACTTTGCAATAAACATCGGAATCACTGACAATGGACATACAATTAGTATGACCCTCAATCCAACTCGCCATTGTCTCACGATGTATTTCTCGACGTTCTTCCATATCATATCTGAAAAAGTAACATAAACAATGTTCTAGATCTAAATAAATAACTATAAATGTACGCGTAAGTTATTGAATCTAAACGAAATCCAGTGTACACTTGCATCTAGATAATTGGGAGAAGTCGATTCAATGAAACGGGATTAAACAGGAACTATTACATAAATTACGAAGTACGTAATTAACAGTCAAAACAATGAAAAAACGAAACTAACGTAAGTATGCATAGGTATACACATATATAACTTTATTTATCATGCCAAATATAAGGTAAATATAATAATTTTTAAAAACCTCAGACTCTCCTATATCTACGCCTATGAAAATAGGATATTTACGAGTTAAGTGGACTTTTTTTGTGTTATTTTCCCGTCAACATGTGAGTCAATAACAGATGTTGCAGTTCACCATATGAATAATGCTATTCAGTAAATGTGTGTTGTTTACATTATTTCTTTGCTCCATTGTAACTCCGTCGTAGTTTAAACCGGAGATTTAGGCTAGGCATAACAAGCAATTTAATTGCAAAACTTCTAAGGTGTCTAAGAATTGCACTCAATCATCATTATTTGACGTGTTTATCGTATTAAAAGAATAAATCACATTTTGGTCACCCTGTATAATATGTGTTTACTTTTTTTTTATTAATATATTGTAAATAAATTTCCTTCAAAACGCATTATCACTTTCACATAGAATCAGTAGAAATTCTGTTTTATTCGAATTACAAGTAAGCTATCCTATTGTATAGCAATAAATTAAGAAGTTCAGGCTAGGGAATAGATCTCATTAATTTTTAAAAATAATTTACGGGCATTTTACTCGAAAATAAACACATTTTAGTTTACTCAGTTCTCGATTCACGTTTGTATGTGTGCACAACATATTCGTGCTTAAGATATTCTTGTTAAATTAAGTTCTCGTAGTCGTAAACGTTGAACGGCAACATACGAAAAAGTATTGCGCCGTGAGGGTGAAAGATTTGGTCGGCAGTAGCGCCACCTATTTTCCTTCCAACGTACTTGCAGGTGGTACGTAGCTCCTAAACAAATCCTAGTAATCCTGGCCGGCAATTTACCTCAGCCATGGCTTTGTCGTGGAGGCTTAGGCACTGAGTTTTATTATCTAAACGGCTCTGGACACTGGCCTCCTTTGACCACCTTTGTGGCCACTAAAACTGTCCACTAACTTTATTACGGGCAAGACCCGGGCTTCCACTTTTAAAGCACTGATTTAATTTAGTTTAAAATACTTACGGAAAGACTTCCCGACGGAAACAGAAGCGAATATATATATATATGGTATACATGTCAGAACACTATATAATTAAACAAATATTACAATATGTTGATGCTGACTGTACTACATATATTCGTAGGACGAAAGACATTTATGAAATTCACAAACATACTGCCGTGATCCTTACATTTTTTAAAATAATAATATTAAGAATTAATCTAGTTACTAAGTAAAAGCATTAATTTATTTTAAGTATTTATTCAAAGTTAGATTATAAGTTTAGAATATACAGGGTGACTCATTAGTAGCCGCTTCTGCGATTATTCTTTTGTGTTTTAAATAAAAGATAAAACAATTAGCGGTAGATCCATGGTTGCTTGGGCGCATATTGTAAAAATACCTTAAGCTCTGACGCACTTCCGGTTTCACCGGAAATGCACGGAACTTAATTTTTTTAAGTGACTCACCGTATATTTTTTTAGATTTTCTTGTACTGCTTTAAATTGTCTGTTCAACTGTTTTTTCTTTTTCAAAATTGAGCCAATAGTTTTTGAGTTATTAATTATAATTATTAATAATAAAAAATCATTTTCACATTGTTTTTAAAAGTAAAAACATTAACTTTGGTGGTGCTAAGAAACTTCTACATCATATGGTAAAGTTGCACTCGACAATACCTCAAAAAACTTTGTCTTTTCAAACCCTACTTCCTGAAATTTTCACATACAAAAAACTTATTTTTTTTAGATGGAACACCCAGTATTTTATTGAGGCATTTTGTTTCTTTTTTTATTCTCTTTCATTTCTGTTAACAATGTCCTATACCTATCTTTTGTAATTTTTGAGATAAACACTATAGGAGCAATAGCGGTCAATTAAAGAACTACGGGCGCTGTTCTATGCACCCAAATATTCGTCCAATAAAGACTAGAATGCGGCTGACTGCCTGACTCAACTGCTAAGGAAAGTGAATATACATTTATGTCAAACTTATAAAAGCATCGCTATTAGTTATCATCCAAATGAATTATTCTTATGAAGAGTTAATAGATATGATTGACTTTTTGAGTGAATCTGAAAGAAACTCCTTGCTAGCATCCAGACTTTATGCACAGCGATTCCTGGTAGAAGTCAACCGAAGCCAGAAACCTTCGAAAGTATAAAGGGACGGTTTGAGAGAACAGAAAGTATTGAATATGAAAGAAAGAGCAATAACTGGTGAGGATAAGACGTTTATGGTACTTGCGAGTGTAGTCGAACACCCCCATACGAGTACTACGAAAATTAGTCGTCAGTTAGATGTAAGTTAAATTTGAAAATTCAGAATAATTAGGAAATATGAAATTCACCCGTAGCATATTCATACACTGGGTTAGATGGAAGAAATTTTCAGAATCGCTTACATTTTTGCCAATTGGCAGCAGATAAATTATACTGGCTTACTCAATTTTTTGTTGTTTACCAACCCACCTTCTATTAAAGTGAATATGTTCATCGTCACAATTTCCGTTATTATAACACATAAAACCCCCCACTTTATCACACCTGTAAACTTTCAAAATCGTTGGTCATTAAAACTGTGGGGAGGAATAGTGGGTAGTTACATAATTGGACCCTATTTCTTTGATGAAAATGTTAATGGAGAGACTATCTTTGCTATTTTCGGATGAATTTTCAAAACTTTTTGAAGACATCTTCAAATATGTCAGAAAACATAACCTTTATTTTATTTCGATGTTAACCAACAGTGTCAAAAATGAAATACTGCAACTGGACATTGCCGGAATTAAAAAAATTAATGCGATGCTCTTCATTCTGTAAAATTATTACTTATGGGATAGTTGGAATGAACATTTGCTTTGTTTGACAATTGACTAAAGAAGTCGGGCGCCATTCCTGCCTTCCATTGGTTGAGCGAATATTTTGGTGCATAGAACAACAGTGCTCGTAGTTCTTTAATTGACCGCTAATTGCTTTTATGGTGATTATCTCAGAAATTACAAAATATAGGTATAGGGCAATGTTAACAAAAATGAAAGAGAATAAAAAAGGAATAAAACGCCTCAATAAAATACTGGGTGTTCCATTTAAAAAAAATAAATTTTTGGTATGTGAAAATTTCAGGAAGTAGGCTTTGAAAAAACAATGTTTTTTGAGGTATTGTCGAGTGCAACTTTACCAAATGATGCAGAATTTGCTTAGCTACAAGCATCACCAACGTTAATGTTTTTACTTTTAAAAACAATGTGAAAATGATTTTTTTCTGAACACGTGTTTTGGTCAAATATTTTCAAAAAAAATTAATAACTCAAAAACTATTGGCTCAATTTTAAAAAAGAAAAAACAGTTAAACAGACAATTTAAAGCAGTATAAGAAAATCGAAAAATATATAGGGTGAGTCATTTAAAAAAAATAAGTTCCGTGCATTTCCGGTGAACCCGGAAGTGCTTCAGAGCTTAAAGTATTTTTCCAATATGCGCCACAAGCAACCATGGATCTTGCACTAATTGTTTTTTCTTTTATTTAAAACACAAAAGAGCATTCGAAGAAGCGGCTACTAATGACTCACCCTGTATACACATAAGTAGAATAGGTTGCCAACATTTAAGGACAAATTCCTTTATTAAAAGCTATAGATGAGAATAAACATATAAATTATTGGTACACTTTAGTTAAGTAGATTTAAATATCAGGTATAGTAATACAAATACTAAATAAATCAATAGGCTTTATTTTGTTAAAAAGACATAAAATGCCACAATACGAATGAAAATAAAATCGGATGTGCTCGAGAAAATTACACAATCTTGTATGAGGATATGAATGTATACATGAATAATGTTAATTCATAAAGATGATTCTAGCAATAGAACTAAATATATAGTAAATACATTTCATGCAAAAAGTATATGACTATGACATTTCTGTTAAGGGTGTTCTATAGGTACATTTTCAAATATTTACAGATTACAGGCTACCTTTAAACTTTATGCAAAAATGATTTAGATGAAATATTCTTATAATGTTTATCTACACGTCCTTTGGCATTTTGTTTTTTCAATTTTTTATTAATTGTTATAAAAAATTAAATATAAATAGACAATCGAAAAATAAAATGCGTATCGACGTATAACATATTATTGTGAACATTAATTTCTAGCAAAATTTTTTCGTATTTATTAAGATAAATGTGTAATTTGATAAGAAAGAAATGGATTTTTGGCACTGCTTTAGTACGCCACCTGCAGTGAAATATTTGATATATCCTTGCAATCCAAGACAGGGCGGAGTTACTTTGTTTAGGTGGGGATTCACTTTACGAGCGATATTCGGAATACAGAAATTTTTTATATTATTTTACATTTCATAAAATTGAAAACATTATCTAGTAACCTTGATTTAACTTTATAAAATTAATGTATATTTTCTTTTTGTTAAATTTACTTATATTATTTTGTATTACATTTCATAAAATTGTACACATTTTCTGGTAGGCTTTGATAACTTTTACATAAATACAAACTTAAACAAAAGTATTACATATGATTCATAAATAATACTAGCTTTTTTAGTTCTTCCACTATTTTACATTTATCAAGATAAAATACTACTGACATTTATAAGTGAGTTAAAAATAATGTAAAACTAATATCGAAAATGAGATGGATATAGATGGTGCCTACTTCATCTGTACAGATCGTTAGATATTGTAGCAGACTGGTAGACGTTCAAAAGAGTTAATTTACGACCTAGTAAAAAATTACTCTCAAACGATTCAGTGTTCGGACAGTTATAAAAAGATTTGAAGTAAACCAGAAATTGCTCCAAAAGGATATCTTTTATTTTAAAAATTTAACTAGATTACTTTTCCTGTTATGGTAAATAAAGAACAGACAGAAATAGGACTTATTATTTTACAGATGTAGTTACATAATAATAATGAATAAACATTAAATTTTAAATAATTTATATATAATAATAAAACAATGAAATTCGATTCAATACATGATATTATAGTAGTCATTCTATATTTTTTTTTGGAAGAAAATATGGGAGACTATTTTATTTGATAAATCGTTAGTGGGGCATGCGACGACTCTAAAACCAAAAAGTTGGAACTCCTTGTGGGTTTTTGGTAATCTCAAAAAGTTTTTGAATGGATTCTCGGCGTAAATGGTTGGTCGAACAAAAAATTTTTTTAACAAAAAAAAACAATATCTACAAATTATCTAATGTACTCGCTGCGCTACAGCCAAAAGCGGAAAAAGCAGAGGGCGCCAAAATTTTCAAAAATGGGTTTTCACTATTTTTCGGCGCGAAAAATTTTTTTAGCGTTTGATGCAAATGTAAAGTTGCAGAGAATGCCTCAATTTGTCTGAAGGGCAGTAGAGAGATGACCGTTTCTACGTTAGGACTTATCTTTTCTGGCTCTTTGGAAATAAGCGTTTGCTTCATTTGCGAAGAAAAATTTCGGAGACGAAGAATACTGTGCGTTGAAGCCGCGGGACAGGTCATCTTCATGGCATTGTACGATGATGCCACTTGCAAATACACACTGTCTCAACTTCGCTTCAAGGAATTCACGCAATCCGCGATCAAGAGCAAAGTGAATCTCCCTTATTTACCGCCTTCGCCCGGACTTCTCGAACGTTGTTTCCATGGAATATGTGTTCATTTGGTTGTTCAATAATTTCTGGAGTAAGCAAAACCGAAGTAACTGCAAAATTGTTTTTTAACATACTATACCACCAATAGAATCTTGTTCCTTTCACTCACGAAAAATAGTACATTATAATATAATAATATAATGACATTCCTTTCGTTCTGCAAACTCCAACAAAACAAAGTCATTTTTAATTCGAAAATATATTACCGTTGTTTTAATATAATAATAATATAATAATAGTATAATAATAATAATGTATATTTACTCATCTATAATTATTAACATTATATTAATTACAGATTATCGTCATATCTGAGTAATCTTGTGGTAATTATCACATTTGACATAAAATATCACATTAATTTAAATTAAAGTGTATATATGTATAACAAGATCATTGTATCAACAATATGACAAACAACGATATACACAAATAAACAAATAATAATAAATGATAGAATGTTATATACTTCAGCAGCTCGCGTTAATTGCCAGAAAATCTTCGACGCCGTAGTACTTCCTCTCCATCAGCAGCCCTTTGACCCTTTTCTTGAACTCGTCAGGTGGTAGGTCTTTAAGTTCTGCTTCAAGTGGTTATATAGCTTGGGACCCCAATAATCGACACCCGACTGCAACAGTGAAAGTCAATGATAAGGGGTTCTTAGATGCTTTCTACTTAGTGTGTTGTACTCATGTTTGTTTCCATTTGGATAAAATGTGTGTTTGTTGGTAGCCTTTTTTGCAGTAGAAATATTCTATTTGCATCAGCCGTCTGTCTCGAAAAGAGAGTTCCATAACTTAGAAGAGAATGAAAATACGAACAGTACGCCACCTTTGCAGATTCGTATGTGCATACATGTCTCAGTCTTCTTATGGTGAATACCACAAACGTCAGTCTACCAGTGTCCCCACCTCAGATTGGAGTCCACTATCAGACCCAAAAATTTGGCTTTTCCCGATCTTCTGTTGTTTTCGTGGAAAATTTCATGTTTTGTTTTTTGTTCGGGTTTATTTTCAGGTGATTTGCCGCAAACCAGCCCTCTGCTTTTTGGATGTCAGCTGCAGATTTTGCTGTTAGTTCTTGGAGTTCTTTCCCCCTTACTAACAACGTGGTATCATCCGCATATAGACACAATTCCGTGTCTGGGGCACTACAGGGCGGGGTCATTCATATATATAATGAATATTTTCGGTCCAAGAATTAGCGAGACATGGATGCCTTTCTATCTACTTTGGGTCTTCTCAGGAAGCCGTACGCTTCAAAATAATTTCTTGTATAGATACGAAGTGCTGGTATACTTGCGTGGGTGAGTATTCCGTAATCCAAAAAATTCTTAATTACTCACTCTGCGACATATTCCGGAAATTTGAAAAATTCTTAATGATACACGCACATGTCGTTTTAGTTTCACTTTTGGATGTGTGAAGTTAGACCCCTTTTTTCGAAAATCGGAATTCTGACGGTTGTTCCAGGTTGTTCTAGGTTTATTCTCAATTGTTCAAAAGTATTTCAAAAAATAAATTATAATAGGCCGAGAAAATGGCAAAAACAAATTTTTGCTAGCGCCCCTTTTTTCGAAAATCAAAATTCTGACGGTCGTTCCAGGTTTATTTTAAATTGTTCCAAAGTATTTCAAAAAAAAAATCGTAATTGGCTGAGTTAAAAGGAAAAGCGATTTTCTTACAGCCCCTCTTTTTGCGAAAATTGAAATTCTGTTTCAGGTTGTTCTAGATTTGTTCGAAACGCTCTTCTAATACATCAAAACCGTATCTCATATATCAAAAGATATTGCAAAAAAACTATATCCAAAAGTGAGAAGTTAGCCCCTCTCTTTTTCGAAAATCGAAATTCTGACGGTTGTTCTAGGTTTGTTTTAGATTGTTCCAAAGTATTTCAAATAAAAAGTCATAATTGGCTGAGTTAATAGGAAAAAACGATATCTTACAGCCCCCCTTTTTGCGAAAATTGAATTCTGACGGTTGTTTCATGTAGTTGTAGATTTGTTCTAAACATTTTTCTAATGCCTCAAAACCGTATCTCTTATAGGTATATCGAAGGATATTGCAAAAAAAAAAACAAAATCCAAAAGTGAGAAGTTAGCCCCCTCTTTCCGAAAATCTAAATTCTGACAGTCGTATCAGGTTTTTCTAGGGTTGTTCCAACGTATTTTAAAAAAAAGTCGAAATTAGCCAAGATAATAGGAAAAAATGAGGTGTGGCCACGACACAACTTTCTTGTACGTATGGGCGTTTTAAATCATACAATTTTAAACATTATTTTATACAAAAATTATTCAAAATCCTATTCTAAGTACTTCCAGTCTCTTAATGAATCTCTACAGGATACATACTTAATGAGATATTTGCAAAAAAATGCTACTCGCTAAGAGTAAAAGTATTACTTCCGGTCCGAATTTTGAATTTTCATTTATACAAAAAATATTTCAAATCCAACTCTAAATGCTTTTGTACTCTTGACAAATATATATAGAATGCATAATTTGCGAAATATTTGCAAAAATCGCTATTCGATAAGAGTAAAAGTATTACTACCGTTCCGAATTTTGACATTTTTTTTTATACAAAAGGTATTGAAAATTAAGTTCTAAATACTTTTATACTTGTAACGTACCTGTCTAAAAACCGTTTAACGACCGCTCGGGCATACGACTTCGACGCTCGAGCTTCTGCGTCGGGTATTCCCCGCAACAGACAACTGTTTAACGTGGGGAATACTCGGATACGTTTTGTTGATGCGTAAAAGATGCATTATAATCATCGACAGGTTTTAAAGCCGTAATAACTATGTAGCGGAAAGGTTTGATTCATGAGATGGAAAAGCTCCTCGCGATTTGGTTGATGACCAGATACAAAACAAAAATTCCGAGAGCTTCTATATACACGTAGAAACGGAGACAATGCCGGTTTTAAGGCATTTAAAAATACAATTACATTGTTGTTAGGAGGTAATGTCGCTGGATTGAAGTTAAAACTTTTTCTTATCTATTGCTTTGAGAACCCATGTGCATTAAAGCATGTTTACTATCGTGCAAACAACAAATCATGGATGACGCAAGCATTATTTGAGGAATGGTTCCTCAACTGCTTCATACCGTCGGTTAATATTGTTTGAAAAAGAACTTGCCATTTAAAATTATCCTTCTGCTTAACAATGTACCAGGTCATCCCCAACATCTTGATGATTTACACCCAGATGTAAAGGTGGTGTATCTGCCTAAAAACACAAACGCTATCCTACAACCAATGGATCAGGGTACAATAGCTACGTTTAAATAATACTATTTGTGCACAACGTTTTCCAAAGCCATAACAGCAACAGAAAGTAATGAAATAACTCGTGACTTCTGAAAGTCATATAATATTTTAGAATACATAAAGAACATTGAAACCGCGTGGGAAGAAGTGACAGAAACATATGTGCAGGGTCTATGGAAAAATGTAAAATGTCAGAAAGTGTTCAGGAATAATTTAGATTTTGACGAAGACGAGTACACTAATGTCATACATAAAGTAGTGGAACTTGCTAACATACTTAATTTAAAAGCTGAAGCGGAGGATATTGAAGAATTAATAGAGTTGGAAGTACAACGGCTCCCGGAAGAGGAACCAGTAGAGGAAAGTGAATGAAACCAATAAAACTAGAAGGTATGGATTCAAATGTTGAACGGTTCACGAAAGTTGAACGGCCAATAAATGAAGTTTTACAAGTTACAAAGCAGACTACATTAACGACATTCTTTTCAAAAGCTATAACCAGGACTCCTACCCTTGTAAATACTTCTATTTCTTCGCCGCCATCTCCCTTACCCAGGCCCCTGAACGACATTTTGCACTACATATCATAAATAGTTATTCTTCGTTTTTCACAGAATGAATTTAAATTATTAATACGTCACTTTTTAATTTTTGTAGGGTAAATCAGGCATACGTGCCCCAGTCGATAATGTGCCCCACTCGCAGAACTGACAGATGCATTTTGAATTTGGCGCTAATTTGGTCCGTGCGGGTTAGTAATAGAAGTATGGCGTCGATGTAAACAACTCAGTGCTGTTATTTATTTGTTTTTACGAAGAAAAAGTGGTCACAAGGTATGTATCATAGTCTGAAAATGTTTTGTGTCTGTTGTAACATTGAGTTAAAGTGTTTGCTTCATGTTTTTTTTTCCATTTTTAAAGTTTTATTCTAAAGCTAACCTCTTTGAACCATTGTGTACCTACAATTGCGTTTCGTTCTTCCTACTTTTTGTTTGAAATCAAGTGGGGCACGTTATACTGAACTTTGGCTAATGCGCCCCGATTTCTTTCGGGTAATGTGCCCCACGTCTGTATTAGTTTTATATTTTTATTTTTAAGTATTTCTGATTGGTTATTTTATTTTAGGAAATGGGGAAGGAAAAAGCTACAGATCCAAGAAAATGGACAGAAGAAAATATGAAAAAAGCTATAGAAGATGTCATGAGCAAGAAAATGGGAGTTAATGAAGCTAGCCGGACATATGAAATACCATCAAGAACCTTACGTAGACACATCCTGAAAGGCTGGGATAGCAAGCAGAATATAGGTAGACCTTCGGAATTAGGACATGAAAATGAATTGAGACTCGTAGCTCACATCAAACGTCTCGAATCCATCGGATTTCCTCTAGAACAAACAAGACTGCAGTCTATTGCTTACGACTTTGCTGAAAAACTAGAATTACCTCATCGATTCAATAAGGAGAAAAAACAAGCTGGATGGGATTGGTTCCAAGGGTTCATGAAGAGGCATCCAGAGCTAAGTAAAAGAAAAGCGGAAGGCCTGTCTCTGGCGAGAGCTACTGGTATGAATCGACAGGATGTCAATAATTATTTTGAGATGTTGCTGAAAGTGTTGACTGAAAATGATTTAATTGGTAAGCCTGAAAGAATTTTCAACATGGACGAAAGTGGCATTCAAATTAACAATAAAACTGGAATCGTAGTAGCTAGCAAGGGTGCAAAATGTGTTAATTCTGTAACCAGCGCTGAAAAAGGTGAACATATTTCTATAATTGCATGCTGCAATGCTGAGGGCACTTTTCTTCCCCCCGTTTTGATATTTAAAGGTAAATACAAAAAACTTGAATTTTCTGAAGGGCTGCCGCCAGGAACAGATGTTTTTATGAATCAAAAATCATCTTACATCAACGCTGATCTATTCTACAACTGGATGAAAGATCATTTTATTCCACGAAAGTCAGACGGGAAAGTTCTTCTGATTCTTGATGGCCATTCCTCCCATTCGAATTCATATAAAATGCTACAGTTAGCTAAAGAAAACGAAATAATTTTGCTTTGTCTACCTAGCCACACTACTCAGGCTCTACAACCTTTAGACAAAAGTTTTTTCAAGCCTCTTAAAAGCTACCTATCCAAAGCAGTAACCACTTGGTTTATAAACAACAAAGAAAGGAATTTAAACCGACACCACATTTCAAAACTAATTGGTGAAGCCTGGTACAACTCTGCAATTCCAGCAATCGGTGTTTCAGGATTTAAAGCAACAGGGATATATCCCTATGATCCAAACATTGTTCCTGACTATTTCTTCAGCGTTTCTGATGCAGCAGTTAGAAACAGTCCTGACAATATTCAAAAGAATGACCTTTCTTTGCCGAGTACTTCAACATCTTCAATAAATCAGAGTGACCAGATTGCACACGCTTCTAATGTTTTACAGAAAGAAACACCAACTAAGACCTTACAAATAGTGAGTCCTTTGCCTGTTTTACGTCATAAAACCAGTAAAAGGAAACAGAATGTTAAGATTTTGACATCAGAAACACATTTAGCAACTCGTAAACTCTTTGAAGACAAAAAGAAGTCGCAGGAGAAACACTTGGCAGCACCAGCAAAACGTAAGAAGAATGTTGCAAAAGTGTCTTCATCATCGGAAAGTGAAGAAGAGTTACAGCTCAGTGAATCAAGTGAAGAATGTTCTGTTGAAAATGAAAACACTTGTGTAGAATGTCTCGAATCTTACTTCCATACAAAGAAAAAAAGTGACTGGATCCAGTGTTTGCAGTGTTCTGGCTGGTTGCATGAAGATTGCTCAAACTTTCCAGAGAAATGCAACAAGTGCGGTGACCAAAATAAAGGAAAAGGAAAAGGCAAGAAGACTAAAAAATGAGAGGCTTTATTGGGGCACATATGACTGATGTATCCGTGGAATGTGCCCCACCCTAGACTTTAAGAAATCGTTGATCTCAGCTATTTTAATTACTTTTAAGAAGTTTTTTTTTGTTTTTGTTATACCTATTGAGTCGGAGGTTAAGACTAATCACTTTAATAAACATGTTTTAAATAACACCGTTTATTATTTCAATTTTTCGAATGGTGGGGCACAATTGCCAGGTTTACCCTATGTATTTTTATGTTCTGTAATATATAAGAGATGCAATTAAAAAGTTTGCTTTGAACTTTTGGAGAAATGTAAATGGAGAAACATATTCGTGTATGTATTGCGTATGTAATAATATAGATAGAAATAAATGTCGTATATCACGAGTATTTAAATCAAGTGACACATAATTTAAATATAAATGCATATACTGTGTATATAGGTACAATTCATTATTATTTACTTTAGCATTAAGTAACATTATGAAAGGTAAATTATAACATAGGGTACATCATAACATAATAAATTGTTTTATAGAACGATTTGTAATACGCCCAATGGAAAAGAAAATCAACACGATATTAGCGCCGTCAACAAAATAATACTTCAAACATCATACTCTTACATAACATAGAAATTTGAAGACTGCATTCCTCTCACATCTGGTCGACTAATTGAGAATAATTGTCAATGGGCATTTTACCTCATTTCGCTTCTTTCCCCCAATTACTTACTAATAAAAATAAATACCAAATTAAATTGAATTAATATTATTTTCCTTAGAAAAGTTTTATGAGGCGAAAAACAATATGGAGAACTACAAGTGGGAACGAGGACTCTGACGGAAGATTTAGTTATGCATTGTACAATGCGGTGGCCACATTGAGCAACTTTAATAATGCTCCTTAGGCTTTCCATAAAATAAATCACATTTTTTTCTAAACCCTCTAGTAATTTATTATAGCTTCGAACTCCGATATTACAAGAACCGTTAGGAATTCGGGAAAAGTGAATAGAAACATTTTTGCTTAAAATTAGTCATTGAATTCACGTGCGAGGTTTCTCGGATACCTTGGCGGCCACCCTGTATAATAATAGTACCTATAGATATAAATAATTATCCTGTGATTTTCAATACGCCCAATGGAAAAGATAATCAAGATGATGACATAGTACCGTTGAACAAAGTATTATTATTATTATATAGTATTCATAGACACTAAGTAATATTTCTTTTAATCATAATTCCATCTTACATATTAACTTTTGACTTATTGAACATATGTCTGACTAAAAAAACTTACAATTTACATTCCTGTCGCGCCTAGACTCGCAGACTAAATAAATCATACAAAATATTACTAGCACCTACGTTACGTAGAGTATGTGTAGCCTGAACAGAGACAAATAGCACTTAACGCATCGTACGTATGTTATTTTGAATGCATCGCTCCCATAAGGGCGGTACTTATAAACCGGGAACTGTACAATTTAGATTTTTACTATAGCATTTAGCAAAACAGTACATGGTAGTGGGGTATTGGCAAGCTCCACCTCTGAGTAGAACCCCCCTTAACCCGCCGCGAAGACGTCGAAATTTTTAGTTTGGTATACAACACCCTTAAGAAGTGTTAAATCGTAAATAAAAACATTTTTGTAAACAGTAATATAAGATTAAAAGGCATTCTTTAATTCTTGTATGTGTGGCCTTAGTGTTTCGAAGGCACTGGAAGTAATCATGAATGATTTAGGCACCTGTAAGAGAAAAATATAACGTTAGTAGTAATACAATGCGGATTCTGGCGCAATTTCCCATGTTATTTCTTATGGAGGTTCATTTTACAAAATTGACAATTTATACAGGTGTAATCACTTTCGTGCCACGAGGCAAGTCATTCAATCCTTACAGGCCTTCATATATATATATATATGTATGTATATATGTATATACGCGAGCGAGCGTAGGTGTGTGCGGCGGTGTGTGTGTGTGTGTGTGTGTGTGTAACCAGCTTCGGAGGTGTAGAGAAAGATAGGGAAGGAGTTGTTTAATATACCTGTATACAAAGATGAGATGTGAACACCGCACGACTTTTATACATATGTACATTCAAATTATTCGATTAATAATACAGCTAGCATAGAAACAATGATTAACTTTTATTAAATACTAATACTGTAATTATATTTAATTATACTAATTATATAGCATGATCATGCTATCATAATGCTAATAAATACATGTGAAATTCCTGAATAAATTACCAGGCTTGCTATCGCGCTTCTCAATGGACTTCAAACAGGTCTAAACATGTTTCCAGCGGAAACCGCAACGGCTGTCTGCTTCTGTGATAGACGCAGGCATGAAATGTATATCTTACTTATAAAATAAAATAAAACAAACAATATATTTTTTTAAGAAAAACAATTTATTTATTATTATTTATAAATTAACAATATTATTTTAAATTAACAATATCTCCAAGCTTCATACCATCAAGATGGTCGATAAAAATATAAACTTTACATCTAAGATCGGCATACCATTTCAAATTATAAAATAAATATACAGTATGCTACTGGACGAGATAGCAACCAAGTATGAATATACAGGACGTTTCAAAGGTAGGGATTTTTAGAAAAACAATGTATTAATTAACAATATGACCAAGTTTCATACCATCAAGATGGTCGATAAAAATATAAACCTTACATCTAAGATCGGCATACCATTTCAAATTATAAAATAAATATACAGTATGCTACTGGACGAGATAGCAACCAAGTATGAATATACAGGACGTTTTCAAAGGTAGGGATTTTTAGAAAAGCAAGATGACGAATCCAAGATGGCCGCCAAAAATCTAATAAACTAATGCCACGTCAAGCATCCAATATATCAAAACCATGCACTCGAACTCCTATGAAACATCATCTCAAACCATCGCTAGAATCAGCTCACAACCGGGTCATGAAGCGATTCTGAAACCCCTATATTAAAACCACACATTCAAACCACTATCAAATCCCTCTTTTCTCAAAAAACTATCCAACCATCCATCCGTCCATCCATCCATCCATCTGGATAACATAGCAACCAAATATTAATATACAGGACGCTTCAAAGTAGGGATTTTTTAGAAAAGCAAGATGGAGAATCCAAGATGGCCGCCAAAAATCTAATAAACTAAGGTGACGTCAGGCGAAATAGCCGACTATCAATATGATCGATCAAAATATAAACTCAACTTCTAGAAAATACCCAACTCCGTATCACGCATCACAACAACAACCACCCAACATAGTTTCAAACGCCACAACACCGGATCAACTTAGGAAGATACATCTAGGTCAAACCCAACATACTTTCAAACACCACCACCGAGAATTTATATTTGACATCAGCATACCATCTCAAATCATAAAATAAATATACAGTATGATACTGGATAACATAGCAACAACCAATTATGAATATACAGGACGTTTCAAAGTAGGGATTTTTAGAAAAGCAAGATGGCCACCAAAAATCTAATAAACTTCGGTGGCATCAGGCATCAATCTATTAAAACCACTATCAAATCATTCTCTTTTAAAGCCGTCATTCCAAAACAATACATTCAAATCATACATTCAGTGATAGATGCATAAATGAAATGTATTTATGCAGCCTAGCAGTTCAAAGCTTGTTATCGAGCTTACCAGTATATTTCTAACAGATCTAAACACGTTTCTAATGGAAACCACAACGTTTGATCACTATCAACACCTCTATGATAGTCACATTATTTAATATATCTATACCATATAATAAAAAGGAACAACATATTTTAAGAAAAACAATTTTTAAAAAATAATAACCACATTTTGTAGGTGAATTATAGCTAATATATATAGCATATCAATCATAGGGAAAAACATTAAACGAATTACAACGATAAACAATTATGACATATAAATCCATAGGTAAAGTTATATAGGTAATAAACATCATTCTCTCCATAGAAGACCTAGATATTTAATACCACATACATAAATACATAGACACTCTAATCCTCATATGAATAAATTGATAGACTTATAATAATTATTTTCATCCATAAGTATACATACATACTTTTATATATATCACTACAAGAAATAAGTCAACACCTCTATGATAGTCACATTATTTAATATATCTATACCATAAAATAAAAAGGAACAACATATTTTAAGAAAAACAATTATTAAAAAATAATAACCACATTTTGTATGCGAATTATAGCTAATATAGCATATCAATCATAGGGAAAAACATTAAACGAATTACAATGATAAGCAATTATGACATATAAATCCATAGGTAAAGTTATATAGGTAATAAACATCATTCCCTCCATAGAAAACCTAGATATTTAATACCACATACATAAATACATAGACACTCTAATCCTCATATGAATAAATTGATAGACTTATAATAATTATTTTCATCCATAAGTATACATACATACTTTTATAGTATATGGTTTGAAGTAGTATACTTTTATATATATCACTACAAGAAATAAGTCAACACCTCTATGATAGTAGCCTTATTTAATATATCTATATCATAAAATAAAAAGGAACAACATATTTTAAGAAAAAACAATTTATTAAAAAATAATAACCACATTTTGTAGACGAATTATAGCATATCAATCATAGGGAAAAACATTAAACGAAATACAACGATAAACAATTATGACATATAAATCCATAGGTAAAGTTATATAGGTAATAAACATCATTCTCTCCATAGAAGACCTAGATATTTAATACCACATACATAAATACATAGACACTCTAATCCTCATATGAATAAATTGATAGACTTATAATAATTATTTTCATCCATAAGTATACATACATACTTTTATATATATCACTACAAGAAATAACTCGACACCGCTGTGATAGTCACCTTATTTAATATATCTATATTATAAAATAAAAAGGAACAACATATTTTCAAGAAAACAATTTATTAAAAATAAAACAACTACACACATCAAACAAACCTCAACCATACTTTCAATTTCACAAATATCAAATTTAAACAAAACAATCAAATGCAAAGGCAAGGAATGTTCTCGAGATGATCCATATAGTGCAATATAACAATGCAGTAAAACGATAGAGCTGAGATACATGCTCTATCAAATTTTTTATTACCCACTTTTTCAGCAATCAAAACTTTTTGACAAAACACTACACATATGAAAAATAGACATAGCATTAAATATTTCCATTTTAGAGATACCCCAGCCTAATCCCAATTTTAAATATCATAAATTCTTAAATTGATTTAGTTAACTTTCTTATAATATTTAAAAAGGTTGAAAAGGAAACATACTAAGTCCCACAACAGATAAAATATGTGCTATCTTTTTACACTTCATGTTTAGTACTATCATTAGAAGAAATATGCCTGAGGTACAGCTTTTAATATGAAATTTAGGGGTTTTTTTTTCACAAAAACATAGTTTATCCCTAATAAAACTAATTGTGAAACACAATGTGCACATAGTATTAAAAAAGAGAATAAAAACATTAAACAAGGTACGCTTCACACGCAACATTTTTATAAATTACATTTTAAAAACATGGAATTCTATTTTATTTGAATGACATTGTATTTACAAATAGTTTTTATATCATTACAAGAAATATGCTTTTCATTAAATATTAACCACTGAACAACAGCAGTATACACAAAAAAAAAAAAAAAAAAAAAAAAAAAAAAAAAAAAAAAAACTAATATAAAGACAGTATTAACGTTCTAACCAAAAGATTTGCAAAATAATAAATATATACTTGTTCATCGCTTAAAAACAATCGAAAAATTGATGTTTGCCAAGCTATTTATCAATATTTAAGAGTTAAAAATTTATCATCATTTTTACATTTACAGATACCCCATGTTTAATATCAATTTGAATTAACATAAATTCATAAAATGAGTCCATCTTTTCACACATCATGCGTTTTTGTACAACAGCGAATGTATTACATTTTAAAGCACTTTATAATTTGAGAAAAATAGCAAATCATATCACGAAACACTATTATAAATTCTATTTTATTTGGATGACATTGTATTTACAAATAGTTTTATATCATTACAAGAAATATACTTTTCATTAAATATTAACCACTGAACAACAGTAGTATAATAAATACTCGCTTTCAATTATTTAATATTGAAATTACATAAAATTCAATGCAATACACTTAAAACATTTGAAAAATCATGTTTGGTAAGCCCAATATATATCAATATTAAGACAAAATTATTATTAATTTTACATCTACAGATACCCCATGTTTAATATCAATTTGAATTAACATAATTTCATAAAATGAGTCTATCTTTAAATTTAGGGGTTTTTACACAAAACATAGTTTACGCCTAATAAAACTAATTTTTGAAACACAATGTACACATAGTATTAAAAAAAAAAAAAAAAAAAAAAAAGATGATAAAAACATTAAACAAGGTACGCTTCACACGAATCATTTTTATAAATTACATTTTAAAACATGGAATTCTATTTTATTTGGATGACATTGTATTTTGGTAAGCCAAATATATATCAATATTTAAGACAAAAATTATTATTAATTTTCCATCTACAGATACCCCATGTTTAATATCAATTTGAATGAACATAATTTCATAAAATGAGTCTATCTTTAAATTTTTGTCAGTTTTATCTTTATTATTTTTAATATGATTCTGTAGTTTGTTGTTTGTACGAAATGAAATTAATGTCTTTGTTGTTTTTCGTAAATATGTTTTTATTTTCTTGGAAGGTGTACCTATATAAGTCACAGAGGCAAATTTTGATGAGTAAGTTTGAGGAACTATAGGATAATTCTTGGATATGATTTTTGCTTTTTGTTTTTTATGAAGGAGATTATTTATTAATTCTTTTGAATAACTATTATTCTGAGCTATGGTGTAAATTCTATCTAATTCTTTATCAAAATTAATCTTATGCATAAGAACATGGATTATTTTATATAACATTGAGTGGAAAGCAGCAAGTTTATGACTAATCGGGTGGAAAGAGTTAGAATGTATCGTAATATCTGTGTGAGTAGGTTAATGGTAAATAGCGAATTCGTGTGTAGAGGTCTAGAAAATTAATGGTTTTATTTACTTCTAATTCTATGGTGAATTTAATATTAGGATGCAAAATGTTAATATGATTATGAAGTGAATTTAATTGTCTATCCGTTCCTTTAAAACACACCAAAATATCATCTACATATCTCACCCAGTATATACAATTTTTAAATAACGAATGTTTACTAATAATGTCTTCAAGGTTGTCCATAAATATTTCGGATAATAAGGGACTTAGTGGGTTTCCGTTTAACACTTCTTTTGGGGGAATAATCGTAAACAAACATCAAATGAAATGAGTTTTAAATTATCTGGTAATTTAAATTTACTAATTTTATTTATCGAAAATTTCGGTTTGAATTTAGTGTATTCTAAAATGATTTTTATAAGTTGTTTGCATAGATTCACATCTGGTGCTTTTACATACGAAACAACTGGACGAATAGGTATATTCTTTTTATGTAATTTTAGTAAACCATATAATTCTGGAGGTTGTGGGTTCATAACAGGTAGTTGGAAATTTTGTGCATTATTGAATAAACATTCGGTATTGTTTATAGCACTTTTAATTTGTTTTTGAAACCACTCTGTAGGGTTAGATTTTAGTTTTATGAACGCATTAGTACAATAGTAAAATAGAGGAGTTCCCATTGGAAGACGACCGTTTTCAACACTGAAAGCAGTTTTTTTATATCGAATCAGGGTGCATTTCTATTTGATAATAGCCCGAAGCTAGATCAAGAGTAGTAAAATAATTACACCGTCTTAGTTTATCTAAAATATCACTAATGTTTGGTATAGGGTATCGATCATCTATTGTTTTTTCGTTTAATTTTCGATAATCAACCACCATGCGCCATTTCTTTACTCCGCTGGCGTCGAGCTTTTTCGGAACTATCCATACAGGACTGGACCATGGTGAATATGATGGTCTAATGATTCCGTCTTCTAATAATTTCGATATTTGTTTATTAATTTCTTGCTTATGAACACACGGATAGCGGTATGACTTAGTATATATGTATTGAGATTTCATCGGTTGTCATTATTTCGTGTTTAATTTGATTTGAAAATGTTAATTTTTTTTCATTATCATGAAATAAATCTGAAAATACTGTGACAAGTTTACTTAAACAATCTTTTTCTTCCGAATTTAAATGATCTGTTCTACATTTATTTATATTAATTTTGAATGGCTGTGTATTATTATTACAAGTAGCATATTTTCCTGAAATTGCTCTATATGAAAACATTCAAATTTGTTTCGTCAAATTTGTTCGCATATTCATTTAATAAATTTCGGTCTATGAGTATCGTTTGCGAAATTGATCTCTTATTAATTATTTCAACTGTTGCTTGATTATATTGTACATAGAGTAGCCCTGGAGGTATATAAATACTTTGATCGTCTGTGTCTATTTGGGTATTATGATATCACAATCAGGTAAGTATTACTGAACACAAAGGGGAAATTTCAATATCTTGTGTTTCGAACTCTTTTCTGTAATAGAGCGGTACTTGAATATTGTCATTATATATAACACGGTTTTATATAACGACATTATTAGACTCATATAAACCTTCTTCGTTCGTTATAATGCTGATTACAACTAATAATATCTCCCATTCAGTTGAGTAAACCAGTACAAATAAATATACAATAATACAAATACAAATTTCATTAGGTAGGGCAATGTTCTGATGAATTAAGCTGGCCTAGAATTTTTTTAATAATATAGCTAATATATCTCTATTCACAATTTAAATGGTTGGTTTTATAGTATTAGAAGGTCGTAACAAATAATTTGCTAATTATACATTAAAAAACATAAAAAAAAAACAACTAAAAAGAATTATGATTGCATATTATTTTAATTTTGCATCAGAAACACTGAGTGGAGAAATAATTCTAGTATTATTTAAAGAGAATTGATTTATATAAAAGTAGCCTTTTCTTCAAATAAAACTTGAACTAAACCAGCAGTATTGTACAAACATATAAATCTGTCTTGACAGGGAGTATAATAGCTAATTCCATAGAATATATAAAAAAACTAATGTAAGATAGAGATCTTGTTTTTCTTAGTCGATATGTCTAGAACAATACAAGTTAAGAATATATATATATATATATATAATAAAACACAATTGTTTAGTTTCAAAAATTATAATGTTCACACAAACGTAGTTTAAAAAACCATTTCTCCTGTTTACCATTACTGACTAATTTTAAATTAATAGTCGAGGAAGGAGAACTTCTTTTACTAATATTTGCAAATATTTTCTGCGAAATCAAAAGTGTGAAAACTACCAAGATATCGTGGCTAATTTACTAGAAAACTATAAAAATTTAGGGTTCCGAATGTCGCTAAAAGTTCATTTTTTGCTTCCACATTTGGGTTTGTTTCCTGCTAATTTAGGAAAGACGAATGATAAACATTCAATTCAATTCAAATTTACTTGCAATTCAAAAGCAATTATATTTGTCAATAAAGTAAATAAAAAGAATACAAAACTGTAGTAATATTTATAAAAATTTACATAATATTCAATAAATACGCAACAACTGGAGGTTATAAATTAAAATTAATACTTTAAAATTCTTCTGAGGTGTAAAAGGTTTTTTTTTAATAAACTAATAAAACTTTCTCTCGTCGAGGCTTCTTATGAACTCGGGAATGTGGTTGTAGAAGCTGATACTGTGGAAATTCGTTCCTGTTTTTGACCCCTTCAGGTTCTGCGTTGGTAGCACCATGTTATTCTCATTTCTTGTTGGGTAAATATGGATATCACAGTGCCTCTGGAAATTGTTTTGGGATCCATGGATGTAATGAAGATTGGAGACTATTTATATCGAGGGTAAGGTTAATATTTGGTGCTGTTTGAAAATATCTCTACAGCTGTCTCTGTATCCAGCCCCTCTTACTGTCTCTTTCTGCTGTAAGAATATTTTCAAGGCCGTCTCAGACGAACCCCACACTATTATCCCACACAACTCTCTGGAGTGGAAGCGAGCATAATACACGGTTCTTGCAGCATGGTAATTCGATACCTGCCTGGTTCTTCGTATGAGATATATGGCTGATGATAAACGATTGCGCAACACTTGCACATGGGAATTCCATTTAAGATTATTATTCACTTCTATTCCCAGGAACCTAACTGTTTGGGTACAAGTGTTTAATTTGGTCTAATTTTCAGATGAATGGTTTTACTTTTGTTAATTTTTAAGTTATTGCGCTTCTCCCATGGCGTTTTCTGTTTTCTCCCCTACCTCATCCGTTGTCTTTGCTTACTTTGAACAGGGGGAATGGTTCCATCAAGATATTGCAGAAATGGAGAAGCGATATCAAGGTAGACTTTGGCTGATTTCTCATTAAAAAAGGCAACAGGTAATATAAAAGGAAGAAATAACTCTATTTATGCAAAGCTTTGATATATCAACAATTTTTCTTTGTTTGCAGTTAAGCGTTTTTGTATTCTTGATACTAATTCATCATTGAAGTATTTGTTACGTCAATATTTTTTTACTTATCTATTTTTTTTTATAACTTCTGTATAACAAATTTTCTAAAGAGATTATTATTGTTTATCTACTAGCGGAGTATGATTATAACTCTAAAACTGGACGTGGTGGAAAGATTTGGTTTTTGGTTATGCCTTCAGTGAAAGACTGTATGAACTGTACATCCATTTTTACAACAGTTATTAAATGGAAAAATTTAAATTGTCGTCTAGTTTAAATATGCAACTATGGACTTTGATCGTTTATTCACACCAATTTTTCTTTTTCTTTTTGTGTGTTTAAGATGCTTTTGTTGGCATTATTTTAAAAACTAGTTGTATTTGCAATCTCTTCGAACTTGAATCGCCTTTTTCGTGTCCGCTTACAGCTGTCCGTCAATCTCTCCGAGTTTGAATCGCTTTTTTCGCGTCCGCTTAGAGTTTTTCACAGTTTCCTGTAAAAAGCAATCACTGTCATGACGCCATTTAGAATGTCCGATTTTATTAATTTTTGACGCACCCCTGTACACATATAAATTTTGTTATGCCAATCGTCTATATTATTTAGAACTTTTCTTTCCTTGTTACACAAACCGTTACATTGAACACTCAAGAGCGATAAGGATAATTAAATGTTAAATATAAATCACGTTAAAGTTTACGAAGGAAGGATGTGCTCAGATTCACGTACTTTTCGAAGAACCTTTCTGCCACATTGTTTTTTAAAATTATCATTTCGGATTCGTGATCATCAATTAAAAAAATATAAAATGTCATTTAACTTGCACTGTTACGGAACGTGGTGCAAGTAGAATAAACAAAATTATAAAACACACAACTTTTTGTGCAAATGTTATACAGTTTCAAAAATAAAAATGTAGTTTTCTCAGCCTTCTTAAAATCTGACATTGATTATTACTCCCATGCACCCTTCAAATGTCAAGTAACATATTTACGCTTCATGACAAGACAATGATACATAAAAAAACTTATTTTCTTAAAAATTCTACACATTTTCTTCATTCAATAGAATGAAACAATCTGTCATCCTACGTGTGCAAAAAATGTTTGGTAAGAGGATTCAAGCGGTTTTTATAAGGTCATTCAACAAAACAAAGTAAAGTGCGGCAAAACATTTAACGAGTATTAATATTCGGTTAAGACCCATTTCCTACCGCAAAACTCCGGTTTGAAAAGGGAGCTCGAAAACAAACAATACATCCAAGCACCGACGTGAATGGCGGTAATATACATATTACATAAGTTAATTATGATTTTATTATAAAGATATTCGAGCCCGGAGCTTTTGCGGATAAAAGCGCGCGCTCTTTTGTTCCTCGCCGTATAGACTGCGAGACGAATAGAGAGAGCAACAGTATTGCGACGTTACACTCGGTGGAACTGTTTTGCGCAATGTAATGGCTGGCGACCGTAGAGACAAATCTGAAGATTACAAAAGCTTTGCATTAATTTTGATTGTATAATGTATTTCGAAATAAATTAGTTGAAGTAGGGAGCTGTTCTATCACGCCTTGTGTAAAGTAAATAAATAAATTTATGAATACAAATAAACTTAAAACACACTGCTCAAAAAATTAGAGGAACACTTTTTTCAAAAGCTGTAACTTTTTAAATAGGAGGTCAAGGAAAATCAAATTTAGTATACTTCAACCACATATATTTAACTAAAGAAAATTATAAAATAGTATATTATGCAATAAGCTATTAAGACACGAGTATGACAATTACGATACGAGCCGAAGGCGAGTCTCGTAACGACATTAACGTAACGTAAAACACTATTTTTTGAACATTCGATTTCAAAAATTATGAGTAAAATTTTCCGTACATTTTTGCCAATTTAGCTGGTAATAAATTGCTCTTGGCTACTAAGCCTTGTTCCATAATTTCTGGTGAAGTCAAATTTTACATTTCGGTGTCACTATCTCTCATTTTTACTGTTTATATTTGCAAAAGAGCACAAATTTTAACTACTTACTAGTAAATTGCAGAAAACCGTCAAATTTAATTAATTTTTATATCTGTCAGATATGTAGTCATGGCCATATATTATTTCGCATCTCTATTGGTACATCTTCCAAAAGTAGTGGTAACTCATTTAGCAGGAATTGTAAGTAGCACACACCAGTTAATGTTTCATGATAAAAGCGGGGGCCTATGATATATCCATTTAAAATTCCTCACCAAACGTTAACTCCAAAAATTGTTTGATTTCTTGTTTGGCTTATCCACCTAGGATTATCTTCTGACCAATAACGAGCATTATGCTTAATTAAGGTACCATTGTTGTGAAAACGACATTCGTCACTCCACATGATCCGATTTATAAAGTTATTGTTTTCCGCTAACATTACAGAAAATTCTGCCAGAAAATCGAGTCTGCGTTGATTATCTCCTATTGTTATGTGGTGCACTAAATGAACTTTAGACGGAAAGTATTTATTTTCTTTTAAAATCCTATACGGCAAAAGGTTACATTGAGATCATGCTGTTCTTTTAATTGACGTAATGATGTATGTAAGTATGTGGATTATTATTAACTGTTTGTAGTACCGTTGATGCAATTTCATCATCTCTTACTCTTTTCTGCCTTAATTGTTTTTGTTCATGAACCTGTTAAATTTTGGAAACTAACACAAATAATAAAATTCACATTAATTTTAATACTCTTTCAAATAAAAAAACAAATAAAGATTATGGCGATCAAAAAACATCGTTTTCATCGCAACGCCATCTATATTTGTGAGAGCAAACTAGAGTCGATCACAATCTTTAGTAACTGCTTTTTACAAAATTCAAATATCTTTATCCGTTTCCGAGATATTTGACCTGGGAGTTTTTAGTGGTACACCCTGTATATTATACATAAATTATTAGGTTTGAACAATGTATTTGTACTGATACATTTTTAATTTAATGAAAATGCAACATTAAAACACCTCCCTTTCCTAGTAAAAACATTAACAAAGACACAACATATTAGTAAATAACTATTAAAATTAATGTGTTGACTTTAGCATAATATAGACTCGTTTGGTCATAAATCACTATACCTTAACGTTCCCTCTCCGAACAAAAAGCCAAACAGATAATATAATAGATGGTGATACAACAAATACAATTTGCCGCCACATTATTACAAACAAAACAGTTTTATAGTCGATGTACAGTAATAAGCACCATCTGTTGTTAAAAAGGACAGTTTGTTTGACAATTTTACAATGGAAGCGACCCCGCCTTCCCAAGGGATACGGATACAAAACACCCCGTAGTGTCTTGTACATACATATCTGCATGGTACGTGTTCTACTGTTATCGTTCTTATGAATAAGGTCTGTGTCAATAATGGTCCAGATGCTTTTTTTGTCATTTAACAATAATATTTAGGAACCGTTATAAATTTTTCCCGTTTATCCAAAAAAAAAATATTTAAGTAATTTTATTAATTAAGCATTTATCTAAAAAATTTAAAGTATGACACTTCAATTGGCATTTTAACAATTTCTCGCTATACAGTTATTATACAGTTTGTTCATATTTTAAATTCAATCACAATTCATAAATTTAAAATTGTTTCCAATTAACGCAAGTTAAAAGGTTTACAATAACACTACCTAACATTAAACATTTTTGGGCTTAAAAATAAGTTATTCTTATGTATTTCCACCTGCTGAATTCAAAAATCACCAAAGATATAACTGAATACATGTTTAGTTTTGGGGTAATTTTGTTTTTGCACTTGTCACACGTGCTACATGAAAAAACACGAAGTTCTCCAGTTTTTTGTAGGTTATAAACTTTATTACTGTTGTTGTGACTGTCAGATTTATATTGTCTGTGTTGTAATTAGTGCAGGATTTCAGTTTTTCGAGTGTAAAATCAAAATGCCACCAAAATATGTAAATTCAACAAAATCAAGCCAATAAAACGTATGCTACTGTTCTAACAGAATTTAACTTATCTGAATTACAAAAAAATCAAACGATTTAATTTGACATTTTAGCAAAGCAATTCTAATACATATATATGTATGTACTTTGTATTAAATGTCCAAAAAACGTTGAACATTACACTATAACTTGAATTACCTCCAACAACGATCACAGCCGTGCAAGTTACTTCATGAAACTAAGTTAAGCCCAGACCAAATCGTATTCTTCCTCATATTATTTACTTAACATGTGAAGCGGATATGTAATATCTATAAAATACGAGGTATGTCTCGGAAGTAATGAGAGTTTTAAAGTGTTTTATTGAATGTATCTATAAATTAATATTGTCCCCTTCAAAGTATGCTTCTTGGGAATGCACACAGCGTCTGCGGCGAGTTTTCCATTCCTGGTAACAATTATGGAAGTCTTGTTCCATTAGGCTGTTTAGAACCTGCGTCGCGACTCTTTGTATGTTGTTTATTGTTCCGTAATGGGAGCCTTGCAGTTGAAGTTTAAGCTCCGGAAAAAGAAAAAATCACATGGAGCCATGTCTGGAATGTAGGACTGTGGGAGTACTGGAATGTTTTTCTCTGCCAAGAATTCTCCAACCGACAATGAACTGTGACTGGGGCCATTATTGTGATGCAAGATCCACGAGCTGGCAATGTCAGGACGCACACGCAAAACTCTTTTCCGCAAACGTTCACGGACCTCGCCATAAATAGTTTGATTCACTATCTGGCCTTACGGTACGAATTCTTTGTGGACAATTCCACGCGAATCAAAAAAAAAACGATAAGCATAGACTTTATTCAGGATTTGATCATGCGAGCTTTTTTCCACCGCGGTGATGCAGGTGTGTGCCACTCCGCGCTTTGTCGCTTTGTTTCTGAATCATATTCAAATACCCATGATTCGTCACCTGTTATCACTCTGTGCATGAAGTTGGATTCGGTTGTTAAGCAATCCAGCAGTTGTTGGCTAATAGAGAACTGATTTATTTTGTTCATCCGACAAGTTTTTGGGCACCAGCTTTGAACAAATTTTCGCCATGCCTAGTTCCTTTGTCACAATTCGATGAACAGTATCCTTACTCATGCCAACCTCATATGCCATCATCCTGAGTGTCAACTGTCTGTCTCGTGCTAACACAGAACTCTCACTTTGATCGGTTTTTGACGTGGACGGCCGTCCGGATCGATGGTTATCTTCAATGGTATCGCGGTCATCTTTGAAAATCTTGTACCATCTGAAAACCTGCGCTGACGACAAAACAGCATTCCCATATGCTGTTCTTAACATTTGTAGTGTCTCTGAAGCAGTTCTTCCCAGTTTCACGTAAAATTTAATTGCATATCGCTGCTCGATATTTGCTTGCATTTTACATGTAACGTGATATTAAAATTTAACGATAAACAACTCGCGCTCACTCCACTAACACTAGATTAAATGGTTTGCACCTGTTGTGATTGCGTTGTTAGCCCCTCCACTCACATGTTGTCGAGTCCAATCGGCTGCAGTCGTCACATTTAGTGCAAATAATTTATTCTCATTAATTCTGAGACATGCTTCGTAAAACCATTGTTAATTCATATTTGCTTTGTACAAATACTAAATAACAGGTAGCCTTAGTATTTTGGTCTGTATTGTTGCATTAGAATTTGTATAATTCCGGCAATTAATTTGTAACTTTACTATTGTGTAACATATCTATAGTAAGTGATAGTAATTTTACTCCGAATTTCATGCCACGTTACAGATTGCTTTGTATTGTTACAAATATACTGGTATATTGCAGAGAATGTCGTTGTAATTTTACAAAATTTTACTTTTCACATCGATTTTGAAGTAATTTTACCCAATTTTTCATGTACATATACACCCACTCTTTACAGTGTCTATAAAAGATCCTATTGGATATTTTGTGATACTTTAATTAAAAAAACTGTTTTGTTTTTTGTTAACACAATTCATAATTAGTTTACTAACAAAGTAAATTATTAAAAAATAAATTTAAGACTTGAATAAGTCCATTTCTTCTTGTATACTGCTATACTGATACCAATGAATATTGAAAATGTTAGAAGTACTTATATTAAAGAAACTATTGGTTTAATATAGGATTTATGTTTATTAATTCTTGTTAATTTACAGGTAATAAATAAAACTGCAAATATGGTTACTTGCTTTACTGATATGTTTCATGTTTTTCTTGTTAATTTTCTTTCTTGTTGATATTTTTTTATTTCCTTCTTTGATATAAGTTCATAATCTCACATATGTTTGTATAACCTCTACCAGTAAGTCCGTTTTAATATGTTATTTTTCTTATTTATAGAAAACCTCTTCGAGAATATCTGATTTCAATTTCAATCTTGTCCCGTATTTCCTTAACACTAACAAGCCTGCCAGTGGATATTCTCTAATACTTCTTAAATATCTGCAGGCCTTAGGGCTTATGCTTCGAAGCGAAATTGCTGAGGAAATAGTCTCGGCAGTCCATTTTGACCTAATCTTCATCTTTGACATAATTAGTCTGATTTGCCCTGGTGTAAAATATTTCTTTAAAATTTTATTGTGGTGAAATATTTCTTTAATGAGGATTTTAATCAGTCGAGTCTACAATATTATTACTTCAAGTAAAACTTATGGCCAAGCATTTTTTAAAGACGGAACACATATATTTGATTCATTCGCAAACTATGTATTACAGATTAACATTCTTCCTCAGCAACATCGGACTTTATATAGTAAATAATTCAAAATGAAGTACCCGTAAGCATAATATTATATTTGTTACGTAGACGTTGATGGTTCTAAAGTCAAGTTATCAACAGCAGCTTCACTATGTATACACCGGCCGTGTTTCATGTAACTAGCACATTAGAAGTTTTTGTGCTTACAACGCGAATTTTTTCCAGAAGTTTTGCCTTCTCACATAATTGACCGCAATCTTTCAAGTTAAAATATTTTTAAACTCGTGCAACTTCCGGTTGCAACAGAGATACCGGGTTGGATTATGTCAAAGTCAACCGTTTCGGAGTTATTCAACTGTTTTCCATTTTTAGGGCACTTGAACGTAAATTTTAAAAGTTCTTTATCTGAGACATGAAAAAAGATAAACAATTGAAATTTGTTCCTGAGATAGTCAAAGTATTGTCCTATTCGAATATCACCAGGTTTTGCAATAATATTACACAGGGTGTTCTTTAATTAATTTACAATTATACACATTTCAAATGCAAGAAACTCAATTTTTTCAAATGAAACACCCTGTATATTTTCGCCTTTTCTGAAGCAGAACAAAATTGTCTTTCGATCCACTATTACATTCCCTATACCTATCTCTAGAGGTTTTTGAGTTATTGGGGAAATCAGCCTGAAGGCCCGATATTTTGCCAAATAAAACTGAAAAAATAATAGATTAAGTATAGGAGGAGTGGATTAATAGTCATTTGTAAGCATGTTATGGGCATGGAAAAAAAGTCTTCTAGTTCAAAACCAAAAATTTATTAATTGCGAAAACATTTTTGATCTCACGGTATAAGTCAAACAAAGAAAACAAAAACAAATCTATAACCAAATCACAGCAAATGCTCAATATGTTCACCGCCTACTTCAATGCATTTATTTAACTTTGTTTGGAGCTGGTCAGTCGTTGCACGTTCAATCATTTGAACTTCAATTTGGTCAAATGCTCTTCGCACCCTATCCTCTAGTTCTTGCCTGGAGTTAACTGATGTTGCATAGACCTCTTTTTTTATGTAACTCCATAAGAAAAAGTCAACTGGAGTTAAATCCGGAGATCTAGCAGGCCAAAGACATGGTCCATTTGGACCAATCCACCTATCGTCAAATAGCTGGGTCAACTCTTGATATACAGCATGAGCAGAGTGAGCTGGAGCTCCATCCAGTTGAAACCAATAATAGTTTTGGTGTGGCATGTCATTGACTATGTTTGCCACCAGTTCCCTAATGATTCGCAAATATCTTTCGGACGTTAGCCTTTCATCATAAATATGATAAAATACCCTTCCCCACCCTATTATGGCGAATACATTAAAACTAAATTGATATTGAAAATGGCTTACTCGTGAAAAGTGGGGATTTTCATCTTCCCAAAAATGACAATTTTTATTATTTACAACGCCTTGCCTGGTATACTTGGATTCATCCGACCATAAAATCTCTCGTAACATGTCCGGATCTTCCTGTTTACGAATAGTTAGCCACTCACAAAAATCAATTCTTCTCTGAGCGCCTCCATTTCTCAGTTCGTGGACTTTCCTTTGTGCATATGGGTGCCATTTGTTCTTTGCTAGCACGCGTTGAATTGACGTCATACTAATATCTAAATTCACCTTTGCTTTACGTATCGAAGCATGGGGATGAGCTGTGAAATATCCCAGAATATTAATTTCGTTGTTTTCTTCACCTGTTACTGGCTTAGTACAATCTCTTTTTGTGTTCATATTCCAATGTCGCAAAAAATGTGTTTCAATTTTTGCAAATTTGAATCGATTCATCGGAGGCAAATTAGGGTATCTCTGATTGAACACACGGCAAGTTCTACTTATTATGCGATTACATTCTCCGTGTATGTAAAATAAATTAAGGATACTTTCATTTGGATAATTATTATTATAGCCTTCCATTATGCACTAATCAAATCATTCAGTAAAGTACAAAAAATATCCAAGCATCAAATTAATAACACTGACAGCGAACGAAATTTTGACAACTAAACATTTTGTTACTTCCAAGGCATTCTTGAAATTGTGTGTGATAAATGGCAAAATATCGGGCCTTCAAGCTGATCTCCCCAATAACTCAAAAACCTCTAGAGATAGGTATAGGGAATGTAATAGTGGATCGAAAGACAATTTTTTTCTGCTTCAGAAAAGGCGAAAATATACAGGGTGTTTCATTTGAAAAAATTGAGTTTCTTGCATTTGAAATGTGTATAATTGTAAATTAATTAGAGAACACCCTGTGTAATATTATTGCAAAACCTGGTGATATTCGAATAGGACAATACTTTGACTATCTCAGGAACAAATTTCAATTGTTTATCTTTTTTCATGTCTCAGATAAAGAACTTTTAAAATTTACGTTCAAGTGCCCTAAAAATGGAAAACAGTTGAATAACTCCGAAACGGTTGACTTTGACATAATCCAACCCGGTATCTCTGTTCTTCTATTTAAATAAGCAATTCAAATCTCGAATAAAATACAGGGTGTCACATTTAAAATAACAAAGATGGCGCCTACTTCCGGTGCAACCGGAAGTTGCACGAGTTAAAAAATATTTTAACTTGAAAGATTGCGGTCAATTATGTGAGAAGGCAAAACTTCTGGAAAAAATTCGCGTTGTAAGCACAAAAACTTCTAATCTGCTAGTTACATGAAACACGGTGTATACAATGTGGGAACAGCTGCCTTATGAAGTATCTTGGTAGATTTTACTGGATATTTATATTTTTCTCTGATCTGTCGATTATTTAAGTACCAGTCCTCGTCTTTTGCAAAATGAACTGAACATATAACATCGGTAAATAATAACATCATTAAAAGGTTTACAAATACATGCAAGTACAAAACTTACAACTTCTTATGTTTTTTATTATTCTATCAGGCTTATATCCACTGCTGAGATAGGTTTTGATCACTAGGAAAACGAAAATATCTAATATACCTTCCTCTCTGCATTCTGGCCTGCTTTTGCAGTTCAAGACACAGCAGCTTACCATATTAGATGAGCCAACGATAGAGGCAAATCTATTGCATTATAATACAATATTTAATAAACTCCTTACCTTCTATGTTCTTCTTAAGTTGTTTTACTGTTTTACTTAACTGCACTAACTCGTGGATACTACATAACTTTTTCGAAATCTCAATATAAACAAAACACAAACCACAAACATATGATGAATGACGCAGAACATTGATGACATAGGTGTGTGTAGCGCGAAATATAAGAATTTAGGTTAAAGTTATAGCATACCTTATATATTTGTACCATATACACGGATTTCTACATTACCATTCCTAGATATAGACCAAACTAAAGCGACAATACTGATATAATGTTTAAAAACAATTTGATTTCTTTGGAATAGATGCAATATCGTATCAACACTGAGATTTATCACTAAATTAATATGTATCAATGTATGCTATTCTGTAACCTAACATATAATCGTTTCATAGGTTCGTTAACAAATTTTAATTACATTGTATATAAATTGACGACGGTTGGTTGTAATTCCCGCTGAACAGATAATATAGTTTAATACACAAACAAAGCATATTTTAAGAGAATTAATAGTTAATAGATAGTTGGAACATTAATAGAGCAACAACTAACCAGTAACAAAGACGTGATAATAGGGCAGAGGAACAATGGTGCAGAAGTTATAACGCATGTAATCCTAGGCGTTACTGAATCGTCTAGTCGGACAATGGGAAGATCCTTACGGAATCCCGGTCATATCCTGGGCCGAAATCCGCATTTCCATTACAATACTTCCCTTTGTATAGCAACGAACAAGACCGCCTCATACAATTCACATCGAGATGATATATTATTCCATACGTTTACTTTACCACGGCGGCGTTCACTAAAATGCATTATTGTTCTATTGCTGAAAATGTGTTTTTTATACAAGTGTTAAAATCATTTATTATTACGCACTTTGTATAGATATGTAACATTTCCACTAAGGGAATCTGCCACTTTAAAAGAGATAAAATTTCTACTAAATTAGAAGAATTCTTCGTAAGTAGTAGACTATTTATTATAATTATTACTAACTGTATATGGTAGAAATTTTAATTCTACTCTGTACATACTATATATTAAAATATAATGACTGAAGGCTTTTTATTCGTTCTTTAATAAGTTGAAACAATAGTAAAATACGTTTTTTACTAACCAAGTCGTATATATTCTCAGAGTAATAATCACAATATATGTAATACTAACTTAAGAATACCTTATATTTCTAGTTTTTATAGTTACACACATATATGTCATTATTAGAGCTCGGAATATATGCACGTAAAAATCAACAAAATATGCGCATTTATATGCACATATTTTGACAAAAATATGCACAAATTATTAAAAAATATGCTCCAATATATGCAAAATATGCATCAATATGCAAAATTTTAATTAACAGAAAATACATCGTATTCAATGAAAACAAAAGTTTATTTTACATTTTAAGTCATTTAAAACATAATGCTCGTATAACATTGGTATATTATTGTCTATAACGTTATAAATTATAATACTTACATTTTATAATTTTTATATTTTATATATTATATTATAATTTATTATACATAATAATATGCTGTTTAAAAAAATAACTTAACATAATAATAAATATTTCATTACTTAAGTAGTAATACCTATCTAAGTACCTATGTACAACTATTTACTTATCGTCTATCTACTTATGCTAGTTATTATTATAAAAATTGACAATTAAGTGCTTTTCTAAATTCTCCATTTTAAATGAATGTCGTCTGTCATCTAACAAGTGTTTGAATGTCGAAAAAGATCGTTCTACGTCGACGGAAGTAATTGGAGCATTTTTTAAATTGGCTACAATATTAGGGTCTAATTCAATGCCCTCTACAAATTCCCCATTTAAAATATTAGAAACTTTTGAAAGAATTTTAAATCCTTCATTTTTCTCTAATACTGAATTTAGCTTTTTAAAAATTATTTCTCCGGTTCCCGTAACAGTTGCCAATGCTTTGTGACATTTATTTACTAAATTTACTGAGTCAGTTAAGGGTAATTCTCTTGATTCTAATATCAAAATTGTTTCTGCTATTATAGAAAAATGTGTTGCAATAAATGCCAACTGATTTGGTATTATATTATTTTTTAAGGACTTTTTAGCTTCTTTTATAGCATTTGAATCATCAGATAATTCGAAAATAAAATTTTTAATACTTTGATAGTTTTTTGAGTAAAAAATTGCGGCATTTATCCACGTTCCCCATCTAGTAATTACTGGTTGTGGAGGTAATGGTAAATTGGGAAACGATTCCTTGTAAAACTGAACTCGCAATGGCGCTTTTAAAAAAATCTTTTTTATATTACTAATTAATTCATTCACAAGAGGGAATTGGTTTCTGATTTCTTCGGCAACTCTATTATTACCATGAGCCAAACAAGTAGTATGAATCAAATTAGGAAAAATATTTTTAAATTAACTGAGGCTTTACACATGTAAGAGGCAGCATCGGACAACATTAATATTATTTTTTCTTGTGGTGTTGAATTGGGCAGAAAAAAATTTGTTAATCCGTCGTGAATAAAACGAGTTATTGTAGAATTATTGGTTTTATCTAACTGCTTAGAACTTATTAAATATGATTTACTACTGTTTCCATTCAAACAACCAATTAATAAATTAGCAATATATCGACCGGCAGAATCTGTGGTTTCATCCACTACAAAATAAATGAAGTTGTTACCAATCAACGTGCGAATCTCGGATATTACTTCGGTGTATATTTGGTCCACATAATTCTTCCTCAAGGTACTCTCATCGGGAACATGATGTTTGGAATATTTTTCAAGAAAACTTTTTAATTTTGGTTTTTGTAGTTTCGCCAGTGGAATATTGGAGCTTAGGAATGCCTCGCACAAATCCATTTTCAAATGATTCGAAAAGACGACTTTGAGAACCATTACCAGAGTTAAGCTTTTTTACTTTATCTTGATGTAATGCAGTACCCACGTGCTGCATAATTAAAAATTTCTTTTCACATGACACCTAAAACGTAAAACCACATTATATTTATACTACAGATATTGTTGCAAACAAAAAAACTTTTATAGGTTTCTCAATAAAACAAACATCAAAAATATTACATAATTTTAGGTATACTTACATTTTTTCCACAAGCTCTACAAAATATCTCGTTTTGTAAACTCTGGTCGAATACCAATTCTGGATAATTTTTTATCCAGGAATACACTAAACTTTGTACTTTCGGCATATCGCAGGTTACGAAGTGCACACAACGAACGAAAGGAAACAAATTAATTATTTGCTTTCAAACATTTCATTTTAAAGGCTTGTTATTGAAACCTATATGACATACGCTCAAATAATAAGAAAAATAAATGTTTACGGAAAAACCCAGATTTTTAAAATATAAAATAAAGGTCCTGTTGTTAGCAAATATGTTGCTTCAATAAATAAAAAGAAACTAAACTGCGTAGTTACTAAAGAAATATAAAACCTCCTTTATGGACGAAATTAAAGAAAGCTTTGTATTTTTATATTATATTATTTGAAAATGGAGTTAATTATTTTATGACCGGCAATGATGCGTCTTAACGGCAGTAATGCTTCTTTTTTAGGAGGAAATTTATAATTTGATGGAAATATGCACAAATATGCAATATTTCATAAAATATGCATTAAGTAGCAAAAATATGCTAAATATGCATTTTTTAATAAGCTCATTTTAATCAAAAAACATTAGATACAGCCAAAATACTCAAAATTTTGTTGATATATCTTTAAATAACAAATATGCATTTTGCATATAATCCGAGCTCTAGTCATTATATACACTCGAAATTTACAAACGTGCTTTCATATATATCTAATATAAGTTAAGACTAAACTATTTCAAGAGTTTTATGATAATCTCTAATTTCAATACAATTTATTCATTATCTGAATCACTACAACTAGTTGAATCGTCAGTAATTATCATTGGGGAAATTTCATTGCGATCAAATCCTACTTCTCTTTCCCACCATCTTACTATTTCCTTTTCCGTATGATCAATTGTGTTTATCAATGTTTCCTTTGTAATTTTATGCAGAGCCTCTTTCCACATTTCCAATCAATTTTCCATTCCATAGCCATCCCTTCCTATATGTCTATTATAGTATGTCTTTGCTATTCTCCAAATATTTTCAATAGGATTAAATATACAGTGGTATGGTGGTAATCGTAAAACTTTATGTTGTTTTTCTCTTGCGAGATTGTCAATAACATATTCCTTTTATGGTTTATGTTTAGAAGTAGAAATTCATTTTGTACAGTCTAAATGAATCTTATCGAACACTTACAAAGCCACTAAATGGAGCAACTGAGGTTTCAACATATGTGCATCAAATGGTATATTATTGTTTATTAGTCACTCCTTTATATTATCTTTTTTCCAAGTTGAATCTTGTGCTTTATTTGCTATTTCAGAATGGTAGCTTGCATTGTCCATAATAATTAAAGATCGTGGTTTTAAATTAGGTAAAAATTGATTTTTAAACCACTCTAAAAAACTATCTTTGTTCATTTCACCATGATAGTCTGTATTTTTTGTTTGACCATTTCTCTCGTTTGCTTGCACAAAGCTTCCGGTATTTTCAGATAAACCTTACGCCGGGTTACTTCTGAAAAGAACTGTAAATTATAGCAGAGATAGAGAAATAATCAGCCAAAGCAATACTGTCAAAGCTGTCATGTGTAATTGGGTAAAACGTTCTGGATTGCGCTGGCATTACCGCAGAATAAAATATGAACTTGTTTTCTGGGATGTCACAGTTGAGTAGGAAAGAAGTGTTTTTGGTCTGAATTCAAAATATTTAGTACCAAATTATTCAAACACAATAAAATACGGAAAACTGAGGTTACATGTTACGGAGATTGGTTGTTGTTCTCTATGGGTAAACGGAGTTTATTTTTTTTTAAGTGAAATACTTATTTTAAAAAAATATGTACTTAGCTGGGACCCTTGCACATAAATATATTTAAGCAATTTCCTAAAGCTCTATACTCTTTAGAAATGAAATATATGAAAGTTCACGCATGTATCTCAGGAAATTAGCCATATGCTAATTTGAGATTTTATCACTTCTGCAAAAATGTGAGTTAGGCAACGTCGCATCTCACTAGTTCAGATAATTGGATCATTGATAAGCTCTCACCTCAGGGGCAAAAATATTCTTTCTCCGAAGAATTTACTCCTTAGCTTTTTGACAGGTCAGATACATTAAACAAAGTACAAAAATATCTTACAAAATTATTTATTATCATACTTCAATTTAAATAAAAATAACAAAAATGAAACACATGCACGCTAATATGTCAATAAAGGCTCTGTCCTATGAATTTATATTTTAAAATTCATCAAACGCAGCCTTGATTCACGCCACCACGTGTCCTAATTTCTAATACGCTAAAAGTATGAATAAAAGGAAATTATGAAATTCTTCTTCTTTTGCGAAAGATGTTTTAATGTGCATTAAAACGTCGACTCTGTGCTGACATTAATCCCATTCAAATGCATTTTCTCACTTTTGAATGACATTCTCAACACAAATTTATGTCAGGGAATCATTTAGGGCTCCATTCTATAAGTTAATTATGCGAAATCATCCAACACATCCCTAATTCAGAGCTCAACATGTCTTATTTCAATACATAAACATCAAAAAGAATTTTTCAAATTATAAATAAATGTACTAACCTTCTTATCTACCTATATGAGTCACCACACACAAAACAAAATCACTGTATGTTCTTATTTAACCAAATACTTAAATCTATAGAGAATTATAAGAAATAACGAAAGTCATTCTGAATTGTACATATTAATTTATTTTCTAAAATTTAATTATTTGATTTCAGAAAAAATTGTGTAACAGTATACAATACACGTCAAGAAAGTGTCTTAACCTGACTCAACGGTTAAAGTACTCGCTCGCTATACAGCCTCGTACTTCAACATTCACCCGATCACAAAAAGTATCACTTTTTCGACTTTTACGTAAATAAGTATTATTTTACTGATGTTTATTACTAGTTTTTAAGTTACTCGTTCAAAAAGTTATTTTGTTTCTAGTACTTATATGTATATCAATTTTGCCAAGAAAATAATTCTGTCCGGCTGCAATCGCAATTTCTCCCACTACATCGACCTTTCTTATATATTTTTATATTGTATAAAATACATATTCAATTGTACTAAATATTCTTTTCACATAGTCTCTTATTATCTATTAAACTCATACTTTAACATGAAACAAGCTATTTATGCGTATCATATCAAATGCAAGTGGCAACAATAGTTATACAATTTTAAGGGATATGACGCAATAGAATTGGGTAAGCATTTTGTTCACGTTTTCCTCACCCTACCAAACTTCAATGATTAATTACCGGTCGATGAATATGCATGAGTTTTGTTTGCGGTTCCAACGTTTTGAATATCAAGCAGTTTAAATTTCATATGAAATATATACGCTTCTTCAAATTTCATACGAGGTAGGCGCCATAAATTCCAGGCGTGATATACAAAAAAGAAACTTGGAACAATATAAGAATTTTTATTTTTCAATGTAATCTCCCCGAACTTCTATACACTTATTACAACGATTAATTAATAATTCGATACCCTTGTAAAAATAATCCGAAGTTTTTCCCTCAAAATGTTCTATAACAGCTGCTTGCAACTCACTGTCGTTCTTTAAAGGACATCCCCTAAGGTCTTTTTTTAAATTAGAAAACAAGAAGAATCACAAGAAGCCACATCCGGACTATACTGTGGATGTTCCTATTCTTGAAAGCCGCATTCGCGGATGGCAGCTTGTGAAATGGCGGCAGTATGGACGGGAGCATTGTCGTGCAATAATCGCACACCTTTTATCAATTTCCACGACGTTTTGCACGAATACTGTCTCTTAATTTATGCAATAAAGACGCATAATATGTGCCGTTCACACTTGTTGCAAAATGCCTTCACAGTCCCAGAATATTGTGGCCATCACCTTTTTCGTTGATTGAACGACTTTCGCCTTTCTGAGACGAGTTTCATCAGGTCGCCGCCATTCCATGGACTCCCCAGAACCATTGTTTCATCCCCTGTGACAATGGACTCCAAAATCGGTTTTGGGTCATCTCCACGCATGTTTAAAAACGACTGCGCACATTTGACTCGAGGTTCACGTTCGAGAGCAGAAACAATATCTACTACTGTCTAATGTTACACATTGACTTCCATTCGTCCTCGTAAACCTCAAATCTGTTGCGAGAACGAAATGTCTAACTGATGTCATTATGCTTAAGCAAAGTGTCGCTCCATCTGTCATTACAACAGCAGTTTGTTGACGTTTATTCATTTACGTAAACTGCGAGAACTAAATGTCACTCTGATGTCATTCTGTTTACCCAAATTATCTTTCCAACTCTCATAGCAAATTTGAAAAAGACCAACTTCTATCAAAATGTGTGTTTAAACTTGGAGGTTCTTAAAAAAATGAATTATTTTTGTTTACTAATATTAAAAATATTGTCATTTATAGCAATCACGAGTTGCTATAATGATATATTAATATTATAATATAATAATATAGAATAATATCCTAACCAACAAGTATTTAAAATGTCGTGTCATTATAATGAGCTACCAACCTAACTTGTCATTGTCGATCTGACAACTATGTTGTATATCTCCATAACACACATACTGAATACTAAGGTTGAGACGGACTTATAATAAGGAAGTATTGTGATGATGAAAATTTTCGACCTCTGAAAAAGTGGTTTTTAAAAAATGTCCGTGCGCCCGTCTCTCTCTCTCTCTCTCTCTCTCTCTCCGTGTGTGTGACCACGATAGTGGTCAAACTGCCCTAGATATCAATTCCAAATTTTGTATTTACGTGTATAATCTCCCTCTTGAGATCTGATTAGTACTTCAGTAAAATCGGTAGACCGGAAGGTGCAGTTTACTTCAATGAAAAAATTTTGAAATGAATTACTAAGTTTAAACAAATTTATAAAGAATTCGAATGTACTAAAAATTAAATATGTGAAAAATTTTATCAAAAAATTTTTTCGAATTTCCTACCGGAAGTAGGTCTTTTACTCATATTGAAAATCAGTTTTTTACCAATATCTCCCAAGTCATGTTTTCTAGGCAGGTACATTACGAGTATAAAAGTATTTAAAACATAATTTTCGAAACTTGTTGTATAAAAAAATTTCAAAATTCCGACCGGTAGTAACTTATCCTTTTATCGAATAGCGATTTTTTGCAAATACGTCGTAAATTATGCATTCTACATATATATATTCATCAAGAGTACAAAAGTATTTAGAGCTGTATCTCAAACGTTTTTTTGTATATACGAAATTTCATAATTCGGACCGGTAGTAACACTTTTACTCTTCGCATTCTATAGAGATTTATTAAGAAGCACTTAGAATAGGATTTTGAATAATTTTTGTATAAAAAAAATCTTAACATTTTATAATTTGAAACGCTCATACGTATAAGAAAGTCGTGTGGTGACCACACCTCATTATTTTCATGTCTTTACCGTTATATGTCTGCTTGTTCGGCGGATTTTCATTAATGTTAATTTTTCTTCAAAAAAAATCCAAAATATCGATCCCATTCCATAACTTCTCTATTATTTTCTTCGGATCAGTCACGTTTTGTCTAATACATTCACTTGTCATTCGCAAACAGTCCAAGGTTTTCCGTCTATCTGACGTTAGAGCTTGACAATTGATTGAAAAAAGTTATCCGGTACTTGAAGCACTAATGTGTAAAAACTGCAATTCTGTCACATTCAATACATTTGCGAATAGGCATAGCAGTCATTGTTTAGGAGTTGATTTCGAACCTAACTGCTATAGCAATCCTCTGCTCAGTGATATACACAGAATGCAATACCTGAATGTAGTAACCTCACTTACTCTTAGGTTACATGTGTGGGTAACAAGTCTTACATACTTGCACGACTGTCCATAGATAAAGAAAACAAGGATATTTAGTGTATCCATATTGCTGACCCAAAATTGCTGCTGCAAAACATAGTATCCAACATTTTTTGCAAAAATAGGTTTTTCATGAATATGCATATACTGTGTTTGTCTGCAACTTTCTGCCAGGGTTCTGTGGTTATATCTCAGCTGGTTTAGACGTAAATGTATGTCCAAAACACAGTATCTGTAGTTGCCGACTACCTTAACCATCCCAAAACACAGTATACATTTCGTACTTTACCAAAACACAGTATATGGTATATACTGTTTTGAAACGGTTTTATAAATCTTACCTTACCCATTCCAAAACACAGTATATATCTTTTAGAATTTCAAAACACAGTATGTGGTAGATGCTGTGTTTTATATGAGTTTTAGAACTTATACCCTATAATTTCCAAAACATAGTAAGTGGTAGATACTGTGTTTTATGTCGGTTTTCATTAAATTTTATCCTACAAGGAGTAAAGTGTAGTTTGTTGTTGTTAGTAAAGTTTGTTAGTGCAGTAAATATTATAATATTTAAAATGTGTGGACGTTCTGGATTAACTCGTACGGAACGATTGCTGTCCATGTGCTTCAGAAATCAGTGAGTACTATTTTAATTGTTGCTTTTTCCCAATAATTTGTTCAGTTAGTGAGTTTCATAACCTTACTTTTTGTATTAACATATAAGTAGGTACCTATTTTGATTTTAAATTTGTGGCCAGCGCCAAATGACACAGAAAGTAACGAGGAAGATAACGATAGTGAAGATAGAGACGATAGTATCGCTGATCCCGATTTTGAGATCAGCGATAACGATAACGCATCAATCAATCAGTCCTGCGAAGATGATTTAATAGCAGAGACGCAAGACGCAGAAGGGCAGATGATGCATTCGCATGATTTAGAAGCTCCAACTGCTCTAGTTAAGGAACCATTTTTAGTAACAATTGCGGCTGCTGAAGCTGTTACTGTTGACGAGCGAGAAATAACAGATAATGCAGCAGTTTTTGTTCCTGGGACGGCACAGGAAAACATTTTTAAATCTTTGCACCCGGTAAAAAGAAGAATTAAGGAGCACGTTAAGTACAAGCGTTTAACATCGCAGCAAAAAATGGATCGAGATAAAAAGAAGCATCCCATGCGTGAACCCTGTACTCAAAAATGTAAGAAAAAGTGCAATTCAAGTTTCACCGAGGAAGAGCGCACACAAATTCATGAAAATTACTGGACATTGGACTACACTTCCAGGCGGAAGTGGATGGCTAAAAATGTACAGATTACAGTAGTCAAGAGAAGAACTGTGGAAAGAAATGTAAGGTACAAAAAAAAACGATACTCGCAAATATTTCTTACCAAAAGAAAATAGAAGTCATTGTGTTTGTCGTACGTTCTTCTTGCGAACTTTGGGATATTCAAACGACTCGGTAATCACCGCATTGTGTGAATCTATAAAAAGAGCGCCAATGTGTTCTGCTGTAAAAGAGAATAGAGGAGTAACCGGCAACTCAAAGAGAATGAAAGACAGAACGCTGATGGTGGAACACATCAACAGCTACCACCCAAGCGTCAGTCATTTCAAAGAAAAATATCCAGGGGTGTGTGAAAGAGAATTATACAGACAAGTGTTGAAAGAAATGCATGTTTCGCTTTATATGCCAAAATCGGACGCCTGTGCCGATTGCCTGTCTTATAAAATCCAAAAAACTGATCAACAAACCGATAACCAACAACTACTGCCCTTTCAAACAGAAGAAGAATATAATTCTCACAAACAGAAAGCTTTAAAAGCAAACGACAAATATAAATCAGACAGTGAACTTGAAGACAAGGATGGAGCTAGAATTTTTTCAATGGATTTACAGAAGGTTATTTTAATTCCGATCATGCCTGCTATAAAGGACTCTTATTTTACAAGCCGCCTAGTTGCATTTAATTTGACGTTTGCAGCACTTAAGCCTGACTCAAAATACAAAAACTACTGTGCTATGTGGCACGAGGGGGTAGCCGGACGCAACGCGGAAAATATTGCTGATGGCATTTTCCGTGTTTTTGAGGCTGAGAGAGACGTAAAATAATTTATTATTTGGACTGACAACTGTACAGCCCAAAACCAAAATTGGATTTTGTACACTTCACTGGTTGTTTGTGTAAATGAAGATACCGGTCCTGATGTGGTAATCTTGCGTTATCTCACCAAAGGTCACACTCATTTGAGTGCGGACGGAGTTCACGGTAACATCGAAAAAAGAATTAAAAAAATTAGAAATGTGTACGACTACAATGATCTCAAAGAAGCGGTGGTCAGTTCAAGAAAGAATCTTCAAGTTGTGGATGTGACCACATTTCACAAATGGACCAAGAAGAGAAGACAGCCATAAAAAAAAAGCGCTGTCGACGAGCTTTGAAAGGATTTTTGTTGAAAAATGTGGTAGAGGTGCGGTTCATAAAAGGTTCTACATCAATAGAATACAAAACAGATTTTAATGATAATGAGTATACGCAACTTGATTTTCTGCAAAAGAAATTCCAGAATCAAATATCTCAAAATAATAATAAACCCGAAATTTTACCAGAACGGGGCGTTTTGCCATCAAAAAAGAATACCAAAATAACAGTCCTAGGACCTTCGATGCCAAGAAACCGATTGAATTTTTGGCACAACTTGATTGAAAGCAACTCTGCTCTGGACCTAGGAACAGACAACACTGACCTTGGAGACGATGCAGAAGACGTGCTTTAATTGTTTTAAGTTTCTTTTGCTTTGTTTTATTCTGTAATACCCATCGATTAGAGAAATAAATATATTTTTTCTTGTATAACATTATTTTGTTTAGGATATAAACACAGATACTGTGTTTTGTAATAGAAATGTTGCAACTTACAGTATTTGAAAACACAGTATGTGCAGAAACAGGCGACATTTTGGATTTACACAAATTTCGATAGTATAATTAAAAACGTAACTGACTGCACTGGTACTATGCCAAAAATCACTCAGATATGTTGAATAAGTTCTTTAGATCAAGCCGAAATATTAGATCTCGTCTCCTGCAAAATATTGTTTTTTTCACATACTGTGTTTTGGCATGGAGCAGCCGACTTAGATGTTAGTGACTTAGCGGATTGTATGTTTAGATAAACTCAAGAGCGCGTTTTGTATCGGTTCATACCATTTACATCAGTAACACAAAAGTAGCAATCATCAAGGTAGTTTCTTGGCTCAGTCCATGTCATCGGTATTCCAAGTGAAAGGTATTTTCGTCCTCCTTGAGTCCAAAATCGAAGTGACTAAACCCTTGTTTTACAAAGTTTATGTGCGGGACCCAACATTTGTATTGTGTGTGAAGTTGTTTTCCAAAATATGCTTGTTAAGCTTGTTTTACAAAATCATTTATTCCATTTATTCTTTCGTTGCTTCTCTTGACAGTATTTACCACAGAAACGTCGGGATTATTAACACAAAATTTGCGTAAAGAACTCATACTTTTCTCTTAACAATAAAGTCTAATAAAAAGGAATTAGCTAAAGTAGCTGATGTGGCATGTGAATTGTCTTCGGCTGGTGAGAATAGACTGATCGGAAGTAGATGGTGAACATCTGAGCATAAACATATGAATTTGTTCTCATAAAGATGCGCGCCATCTATGATTTCATTAACAAAACCTCAATAGCGTTGTGAGACGTAATGAAGAATTTAACGAGTGATTTTTTTTAACATATACTATACTGGACTCAATTCAAACAAACTAATTATACGATGAGTACTTCATAAACTCAAGCCGCCGAAAAAAAAACTTTTTTTGTTCCCCTGTGTAATCCTTTTCTAAGAGTTTGCGACTTTATTCAATATTTATTTTTCCTATACATACACCGTACATTACAGGGCTATAAGTATTTTAAAAATCATCAGCAAAAGAGAAACTGACTACAGTATCTTCAGAAACAAACGTTTCTAATTCGATTTTAACGTGTTGATCGATTGAGCAGGGACCACCAAATGACGGATTAGATGTATAAATGCAATGGACAGCCACGTTCACCATTATTTAGCTAATTCAATGAACTACGCAAGCCGTTAAACAAACATTGCTATTACTATTGTACCCTCCGAAACTACCCCTAAGCACGCACACTCTGGTTCTAGACACGTGCCTTGAAGGCGTTTTGCCGATGCACGCTTGCTTTTGCAAACACTGAAAAAAAAGAATTAAAATCCAATCAGAGCACTGTAATCTTGTCCAAATATTTTTTAAACGTCTGTTTTAGTATCAAATGAACGTTATTCCCATATCGCTCGTGTTGAAAGTTAATGCAGTCTAATTGACAAAAATCCAAAATTATAATTTTATGTTTTATATATATAAATTAGTATAAAAAATATTTTTCTACTGCAATGTAATCTAAATTTAAATTATCTATTTATAACTGACACAGTCGAGTTTTTAGAAGATATAAGAAATATATTCGGACATTAAACAATGTGTCATATATGTAATATCAATTGTCAGACAATGTGTCAACAAGTATTACTGTTTTTTAATTGTGACAAGACTATTTCAAATGTTTGCGAGTCAGGTGGACAAGGAATTATTATATTAATATATGAAGAAAAAAACGTTGTATCCCTTTTTAAGCAAATATAAGTGTTACAAATATATTAAATTACTAAAATAAAAAAAATCGAATTTCGACCACTAGTATAATTAATTACATGATGTACGATAAGTTAATATTAGGAAAAATATTAGAATAATAAATTTCTATTAAATGTGTGTTTACCTATGAAATAAAATCATAATTATCTTTTGATAATAATATTTTAATGAGTTACATCTTAATTGTCTGAATACATATTGCAGTGATCTTGAGTCTGCAATTGAATTGTAAACAAGTTTTCTCCAGATCACTTTTAGATTCAAGTTTAAATACTATTTTATTTATTTAATTTATAACAGTCCTAAACAAAAATCAAACTATCTCCTTTGTATATAGATATTTATTTACTAAGTTAAGATTTCAGAAAATCTCAATTAAATTAATTAAAATAGTGTAAGAACGTCATTATAGTTTTCATCCATGAAATTAATAATTAGAATAAGACGTATATATCGAGTAAATATTCATGACAAAGTGTTTTCCGTAACTACAGCGGGAAAAAGATATGATGTCGGAGATCGTTCGATGGATTGCCCTGAAGTATATTCGATATATGCTATCAGCAATTACGAACGTGTAACACATAAATGGCAATAAATACTTAGATTATATATTGTAAATAACGTAATAACTATTTGGAACATTTACATATTGACGTCTTTAAAAATTTTTGTACATTATAATTGACGTAAACAAGTCGACATTGAAATAGATGTTTGTTTACATTTTTAAATAAGTAATACATCACTTGACTGAAAGGTGCAGCCATGCATTTTTGGAAGTGGAAAGATAGCCGGCACAGTCTAAGTTTTTTATTAAGATAAATGTTAATATAAGGGTGAAACGCGAGAATTTGAGGACTTTTAGGAAGCAGGTGCAAACCGCTCTTAAAAATAAAACACTGGTGCCTATACTTATAAATTATTAAGAATTAAATAAAATTAGAACTTAGAATAACTTTCAATAATTTGGGACTTATAATATTTTCCGATATATTTAATAATAACTTAGAATAATTTTGCATAAATAAAATTTATAAACATTTTAAGTGAGACAAGCATTTTTTGGGGAACTAGAATGTTTTACTTTAACACGCGATGGTATAACACTATGCGTTACAGTGAGACATTTTAGTAATTGTAATAGTTTTATATTTAATGAGATAATTTATTTTTAATTTTGGTTATAAGTATAGACACTTCACGTTTGCAAATCGAATTTTTTTTTTTTTAGAATATTTTTATTGTGTATAAATTTATTTACATAAATATTTTATATGGATGAGTTTAACCAATTATATGAAGAATTACTATACCTTAATTCTTTAATTTACTCTTTAATTGTGTTTATTTTTGTTTGTTTTGTAAAAAGTGTTGAACAGAATTTTATGTGGTGGTTTATGCTGGAGTTTAAACGAAGTTGGTAATTTTTTTTTATTTATGAATATACTTTCACAATTGATTTTTTTTGTTGTGGTTGTGTATTAAGATTTGACGTGTTGGGTAATCGGTCAGGGATGTGTACAATGAATTAAGTAAGTGATTAATTCATAGTATGGAGCCTTGATTAATCCTAGAAACACGATTTGGTTTTGGTGGAACGGTTTGGGAGCAAGAAAAGGCGCTGGGCAGTACTAATTAGAACAGAGTCAATATTTTAAAACACAATTCGAGCACATAATAATAATTTAATAGATATATTGCATTAAGCCTGGACACGTATTTGTGTACGTTAGGGATGTGTGCAACGAGTCGAAAGATGTACTCGTAGAACGGAGCCCTGGCTTACCAATTTTGCGTGCGTTTGTTTTTGGAGATACTGTTTGGGAGCGAGAAAAGGCGCTGGGCAGTATTAACGTCAAAACAGAGACCATGTGTTAATGTGTATATTATTTGGACCGTGGGAATTCATGATATTTTATTTATTTATTATCCAGTATAAGTCACCACATTTAGCAAAACTTTGATTTGTTGATTGTTTTAGCTTAAATATTCATGTATAAGTAACAAATTTTGATTATAGTTACTGTATTAGTTTTTTTTTTATTATCATATTACAATAACATGCAAGAGTTTGATTTTTGTACATAAAATTTCTTTTGTTTGTATATAGATCTGTTTTGTTTTATTTTAATATCTTAATAAATTATGTTTATAAGATATTTCTCTATTTTTATTTATTTTATCTGACCTGGAGATAACTAAAGATCTTTCACTTTGGAGAAGGAATATTGTTATTAATTCTCTGCCCCTGAGAGAAAATATCATTAGTGTAACCATATACTGAGCTAGTGAAGTGTGAAATTGCTTAACCTACTTTTCTGCAGAAACTATAAGATCCTATTCTAGCATAAGGCCTAGCACTAGGATATATGCTTGATTCTGCCCTAATTTTATTATTTAAATAGTTTAAATAAATTTACATAACTGTTAATTTGGAAGAGTCACAGCAATACGTATATACCGGATGTCCACACAAAAACTTAATATTTAATTACTTCTGATGTTTTTGAAGACAAAAACTTGACATTTTTGGGAGTTGATCAGAATATATGGAGACAATGAATAGTTTATATTATCCGCTCCATAAAGTCACACGCTGTCGCCGGCCACCCCCACTCCAAGATTTTAAATGACACCATGTACTTTTTGTTGATTTTGAAAGAACACAATTTGCTTGATATTCCTATTTAAAAAAAAACTAGTTACTTACATCATGAAATTTATGAAATATTTAAAGTCAAAGGTATCAGATATCAGGAATTATTAACTCCGAAAAATCATAATTTAGTCATGGACAAACAATACAAAAGATTTGTTCACAACATTTTAGTTAAATTAAATGCTCAAGTTGTTCACCGTTTATGTAACATAAAGTCTATTTTCAAAAGTATTTCTAACACTTGTGGCGTTAAATTTCGACATTCCTGTGTTATTCCATTATGTAAATCAGCTATTGATTGTGGCGGTGCCTTATAAACAACAGACTTTAAATGTCCCCACAAAAAGAAATCTAGGGGAGTTAAATCGGGGAACGAGCTGGCCGTACAATAGAGCCTCTCCGTCCTTTCCAATATCCTGGAAAAACATTATCACTATAATTCCTACCTTCTAAACTGTAATGTGGCCCATGTTCATCTTGTTGGAAGTATAATTGCACCTCCTCTAATTCATTAAAGTTTTCTTCTAGACACTGTATGATAATAAGATGTATTGGCTCATCCAAAAACTGTAGGTACTTAGGTCCATTTAAATTTTCATGGAAGAGTATTGGGCCAATTACTTGGTTATTAAGAACCACCATCAAGTGGAAATGTCAATGAAACGCACTAACAGGGTTTGGTACTTTGAAGATGTTACAAATTATGCAAAAAACGGTAAAAATGAGAAAGCAGATATTATAGAAATAAAAATTAATTTATTTTACGATTGGAAAGATCTGAGTTCAAAATTTAAGAAATAAGAAAACATTTAGATACAAAACTACATTTGATGATGCTGAGGACTATAAAGAAGGCAATTTTGTGATAGCTTCTTCCGTTAAAAACATCTGCATATTTTTCTTACAGGAAACAGAGGAATATCTTAGGATAGAATTAAGACATTTGCGGGGCATCATACCAAAGAACAGAATACATTTTTAGAATACTCTCCCAATTAATAATAATGTTATGGATGAAGATGAATAGTTTTTCTCTTGTTCTTTTTGTTATTTTTATACGCATTTTTTGAAACAAATAATAAATAAATAAATAAATGTTTATTTCTATTGACGTTTTGACACAATTTCGACATATAAGATGCCTCCGCATTTTGTGCTGCCTATCAAAAGTCATGTTGGCAAATGACATTTTAATTTTTTTCATTACAAAGAAATGTTGTTATACTTGTAAGAAAATTTAGCCGCCATTGGAATCCATTAGGGGAAGTACGGCTATGATGGCACCGTGACTATGATGGCACATAACGATTTTCTATGATATCTCGATTGCTATGGTTGCAAAGTAGACAGTCATCAATACATTAGTGTGGTAGCGTCTTATCTGTGTATTTATAGCTAAATTACTTGGGTATTTCTGGTACAATATCCCAAATTTAACTTAGCAGGTATGTAACATTTTTATTATGGTTTTACTAAAGTACCTTTTTCTTGATTCAATTAGTAGAAACATACAAATTGTATTGATTGAAACATAAATGTACATTATAACATCAAATTAAGACCTGTAGTTAGTTCGTACGTTACAATACACACTCCCACAAAGACGTGTCTAACACTTCGGGCATGATGGCATACGTTTACTATGTCTATGATGGCATCATACCAATGTGCAGATGTTGTTCATAAGTACATTAATGTTTTAATGTTGATAGAAATTATAATTTTCTATTTGTTATAGCATAAACGACATGAATAACAAGCAAGAAAAATCTTCCAAAAGGAAGAAGAAGCTATAGATACTATAAATTCGAAACATATGAGATGGAAACTCGCTTCGAAGACATTTAATGTTCCAACAAGAACACTTCGGCGAAAGGTTTCGGATAGTAATGATGTAAGATTTTTGGGAGGTAGATTATTTACTTATCTTTAATAAAGAAAGAGAACGATAAATAGTTGACCATAGAAAAATGTTAGAACTAATGTTCTTTGGATTAACGTGTACTGATGTCAGAAAATTAGCTTTTCAACTTGCTGAAAAGCTAAGTCTAAAACATAACTTTAATAGCAGAAAAGAATTAGCTGTGTGGGACTGACTTAGTAGCTTTCTAAAGAGAAATCCTTCAATAAGTCTCCGAATTCCTGAAGCAACCTCTCTTGCACGAGCTCAAGCATTCAATAGACCAAATATCAAAGCATATTTGACAAAAGTAATTGAGGAATACAAATTTACGCTTGAACAAACTTTTAACATGGACTAATCTGGATTGTCCACTGTCCAATGTCATTCTGAAAAAAATTTTGCCTGCAATGTAAAGAATCAAGTAGGCCCATTAACTGCTGCTGAAAGAGGTCAGCATTTCACAGTAGTTTGTTGTATGAATGCGATAGGAAATTTCTGTTTAGGTCAGAAAAAATTATCAGAATCTTCTGTAGTTGAAGTAAGTAGCGTGTCATCAATAAAGATTCCAGTGACTTCTTCAAATGCGACTGATTTTATACAAGAATTATAACCAGTCCCTCAAATGGATTCAATACTGAAACAGAGAAAACGCAAAAGATCAGATGCGCAAGGTGTTTTGAATAAAACACCCAATATTGAACTGCCAAAACTCAAGGAAGCAGACCAAAAAGCAAAAGAACTGAGAAAGTCCGCAAGAAAAATTAAGAAAAGGGTTGAATTCGATGTTGATAGTTATAAAAATCTGGATCCAAACGAACCACAATTTCAAGATGATTCTGACGATGAAAATCCTGCTTGCATTAATTTTCTTATCTATTGTAAATAATTAGTATCTACCTATGCCATCATTACCATATATGGTGTGCCATCATAACATTATATAGGTACCTATATGATGGCACACTTGGCAATAAAATCAAAATATATACTTATTTTATAGAAATATATTATTTTGGAATAGTTTAGATTTGTTATTTATGAGACTACTTCCTATTCTTTGAATTTTGCCATGGTTAAATATCTATTGCGGTTTAAATGAACATAGTTACGCATATTTATAAAAAAAAAGGATGCCATCATAGCCGTACTTCCCCTATTATATAAAGCACACTGAACTTTAACGTCAATAACTGGTCAGATTGGATCTTTGAGCTCAGCTCGGCAGATTTGTTCGTTTTATTTGCTTTTAAAAGTATGTATATGAACACCACATTTTAATATGGATATTTACGTATTTAAGGTTCAATCTAAAACTTTTATACAATAATAAACGCGGACGTTTGACCACATGGAAGTAATCTGTCTTACATCTTATCCATCTACCCTAACACTACAGAAAACTCAGAAATAAAAAAAATAGTCCATAAACATAAAAATTAATACATAACCCAGACAAGCATAAATAAAACCCCTCTCAATGTCGAAGCACGCGGTCGAAATGGAGGCTATTGTTGCATTGTGTATACTTGAATGTGCACTGGTACAAAAACATTCTCTCCTCCTGTATATCTCTGATTTTGAAGCCCAAGCAGAAACACCAAACAAAGATATTATTTGATAATGCATTGCAACTTAAAATTCACAAAAAGTCAATCACGGTTACGAAGTAGCACCAAACCATGAAGCTAAATTGTAACACTTTGAATTGACATCGCTTTATATACTTTTAAAAATTACTGCAAATTGTGAGAAAGTACTTCAAATTCACTTGTTAATTGTATTTATAATTTAAAATAATTGTAATTGTAAATTAGAATAAATTATTCTGAAAGGTATTCCAAAATATTTTAATTTTTATTTCAAATTTTACTTGTACAACTATGTAGATATACCATGTATTGCTTGTAGCGCCATCTCATTTCTGGAACCCAACACTTTTCTTGGGTTTGAGTAGCCGATGATCGAAAGTTTTCTATGTATACATATGAGCGCTTACACGGTCACATATAACTGAACAACAAAACCAAACTGCGCATTACATTCACATAAATTTACTTTCAAAAAACAGGTAACTAAAATACCATTTTTAAATAATATGTAATTTGTACATTATAAATACCAACCGATAAGCAAAAAGCGTTTTAAATATATGGTTAAACAATACAAATGATAAATTAAAAATATATCTCAATAGTACAATCGTGTGCAAAATTGCAATAGTATTTATTAATTGAAAATTAATAATAACTTAATAAGTAGTACTTTATATAAGGGTTGGTTTTTCTTTATTTGATTAAAATACTCTGTTAATTAGGTTTAAAACTAATCATTGATTAACTTGGTATTTGATCCAAATTACGCAGCTGTAATTTTATTAGAACAATATTGCCATTTTCATTTTAATTTGTTCTTTGTGCTTGTGCCCCTCATTTTAATAATTTTAATTTTTAAAGAATTATATTTTGAGTAAGTTAGAAATCGTGTTAGAACATAAACTCTAAGAATTTATTTAGTAAATATAGTGTGCCAGAAATTCTTTGTACCAGGTGATCCAGCGAGGAGACAACGTCCATTATCGGTGTATGATAATACATATACAAAATTTTAATACAAAAATTATAGAAAATCATGAGCTGTAAAAGCTAATCATATTTTCATTAATAGAAAGTATCTGAGAACGACAAACCAACACTAATATATTTTTTTTAAATAGAATGTCTATGCATTTTATTACATTTCATAATAGACTTTTTGAGGGTTCACTGACTTATAATGTATTTAAATTATTTTCTAATTCTTTCTGAGTTATAATGATTTTTCGTCGTAAAATTGACCAACGTTTTTAAAATGCCTATGAAATAACGATTATTGATGAAAAAAAAATGTACATAAATGGAATATTTGCTGTCTATTTACCAGGAAGGGAAAAGTACTAAAAAATTACTATTTAAAAATACCTCGTTTCTTGCATCTGTTGGCAGTATTGGAAAGGTTATAGAATATTATATCAGGATAGACTAAATTACGACTTATTGATTTGAAAATATGAATTGCCATGACTAGCGTAACACATAGTACAACTACAATTAGTCAAAATGACAGTAAATGCTTTCTTATATCTGTTTAATATAAAAATAGGGAAGATTATGTAACCAGTACATTTTCTTTGAAATGAACTTAAACGAAATCATTAGCGTTCTTTAACAAATACAAGAAATATATTGAGAATATTTATTGCAGCGAAATCTTCTGATATAATATATTATTTTTAATAATAAGACACAATATTCCATACAACTAAGGTGTAAATATTTTTTTGAATGGCACTCTGTCTGTTATTAGAATGTAGTATCGTAGTATTTTAAGAAAATGTTCCTTTAATGATGGAAGTAGTTCTTCACGTAGTAGTTGCCAATTCCTGTCAATAAGGTCGTTCATATCTTCCCCTAAAACAGGCGTAGATTAATTTCTTATCACAAACAATCGAGCTTTTGCTTAAGAATTATGAAGGTCTTCGTTTTGAAAGTGATTAGTATTTGAATATAATAAACAAAAAATACTATACCGGTATCATTAGATTTAAGGTTTTCAAAGTAGTAATAGCTACGGTCAGAGCTCATGTCCAAAGTACTACCATAAATTTGCATATATTGTTCACCATCGACATCATCATACAACCGAATCTTGCCTCTGAAGTTTAGCCTACATCCAACTGGAGAAAAAATAAGATATAAGGTACTTCGTAGTTGATTTTTGGATTAGTCATATATATTTAAAGTATTTATCATTTCAAAATGTGTAATTTCTGCTTGAATATGCTTATAATTATCAAATTTGGCGTAATACATACTTAAATCCCAAAGCCATCTTTTACTTGCTCCCTGTGTTAACACCAGAGGGAGGATGGCCAAAAGTAGCGATTGGGGAGCTAATGATCTGAGAACCTGGCTTTATCGGTCGGAACGAACGTGCTAGGCTACAAGGAAGACGGTCCTGCGTCTCTTAGGCTATTTTTCATGCCGCCAATAAGAGAGCGAAGCCCCGAAAAGAGTTTTTGAAAATTTGCCGACGTGTAGCATCGCCGCTTTCTCTCATAAGGAGGACGTGCAAAACAATAAATTTAACTAGATTTTCAGTATTCAATATGAAGGCCGACCGGCACAGCTGAAAATGACACCTCAAAGTCCAGATAAGGTTGAATAAAATGTAGTTGGAGCAAGGCCAACTGTATCTGATATCGCTGCGCGATATACGTAGCTAGAGTTCAATTACGTTGTAAATAATTTGTTTAACGTAATCGTCGTTTTAAACTGTATTGGAAGACTTTGAACCTTTACTTTTCCACATCGCAATATTTGCTACTCTGGCATCGGTAGTATAATTTGCACCTCCTTAAAGCCTAACTTGTGGCCTACGCAACTAAATGATCATGTTAAAGCAAAATAACTTTGTTACAATAAACTGATATACATGCATGTACACTTATTAAAGGAAATACCGAATATTTCCAAATGACACTGGCTAAAAAGTAATATTCACTAAACTCTTTTTTCTATATATTTCGGTACATATTGCTGAAACCATCAAATTAAATAAAAATAAGAATGTTAAGAATTAGCTTAGTTGTTGAAAAAGAATATTAATTTTATTTTAAAACGTTTATTTTTAAGTGTTAAGCATTAGACAAAACAGCTAACACAAGGGTATAATGGGTTGCCTATATTTAAAGAGAAACTTTTGTATCAAAATAAACATGATATATTAGTATATCTTAAGTTTGATATAGCAAAAGTGAGAGTAGGGGTGATACACTACTTTTCGACTCACGATTAGTTTATTTGTATTAAGATTTGGAATTCAATTTTTAGTTTAGCTTTTATTTTTAAATAATTTCCTTTCAATTAATTTTTTTGTATTGCTGTTTATTTTAAAATGGAGGATATGAATAAGGCAGAATTTGAAAAGACGTTGAGCATTATTTATTAGATAAATATTATCCTGTTTAGTAATAATAATTTATTTGTTTCTAATAGTAATGAAAGGATAATTAATGGTGTTAGATGCGCTGAAAGTACTATGTGCGAATATTTGCTTTCAGTAAATCATTAGGCATCATTAATTATTATACTTTATCATTTTGATTTAAAATTTAAAACCAAATAAATACGAATAAAAAGGGAATGTTTTTTGCCATTCTCCGAGCATCTATATTACCAAGGCACTATGTGAAAATGTATGTTTTTGGTAAAATAGAATCAGCTACATATTAACAAATTACTTATCAAGAATCAAGGTTTTTTCTTATTTTTAAAAGAACAAGATAATTATTTTATGATGATCATTATAGATATATAAGCTTTACACAAACATTATAACCCAAAGATGGGTGGAAATCTTTTTCGTTTTCATTACTTATAAAATAAAAATTGCTATAGATACAGTATAGTAATGCTATTTATTATTGATGTTTTAGTAAAGATATAAATATGATTTTTATGTAAAATTTAGACTTTTCTTTTAATTTGTAACCTTACCCCAAACAAAACTGAATAAGAGGTATACCAGAAAACGAAGAAACTAAAATCACTGCAAGAACTCATAAGAAATTTTATAATATTATGTTGATCAGAAACTAGCTTATGATTAAGACTATAATAATTTTATCATAAAAATTATCATTTATTTAAATTATTCAGATTATTGACGCTACAGCAATATGTGATGTACTTTTCTCCATTTTGGCACTATTACAATTTGCTAGTTTAGTTACTTACAGTGATGCACTCTTTAGTGCTGCCTAAACTCAATCCGTTAGTATTTCTACACAAACATTTCAAGACAGACCAAAATTAATCAGTTTCTTGTTGGCACTTCTCAATCTTACTATGATAACAACGTGCATTATTGGTACTACTTAAAATTACTATAGCATCTTTATTTATCCAATAGGTGCAAATCTAACTACAGAACAAAAGTTAACAATGTTCAAATATTCATGTAACCATTTTGAAATTGTTTTAAATCAGCCCTGAAATACCTTCACATATTCAGATTTATTGATAATATTAGTGACCAAATAACATCTAGCAAACCTGCTTCATTTCAGCAATTTTTCGATTAGTATTTCAAACATCCACGAATATTAAAATATAAATTTAACCTAAAAATGCAAAAAATTATAGCTATTTACCAAGAATTTTCCTTATACAAGATTTCGAATAATCAGTTCTCATTTTTCGAAGTACCTTGCGAATTACTTGCCTTTTAGGGCAGACTATTTTGGTAAGAACTAAATGACCCAGAATAGTCACGTTTTTTTCCGTGAAAACTGGATATATAGTTTTCTATTGGTACTCAACGTAACTTCCAAAATATATTATAGTAAATATGTAGCACACATTAAATGAAACGACTGAATATGTGTAGTAGAATAATTTAAGTAGAAAAGAATATGGAATAGACAAAATAAATGTCATATCAGTCAAATGATAATTCAATCATTTTGCATATTTTTATCACGTGATTTTAAAAATGCTCAACGATTTCCAAGCAGTTTATTGTGCTTTGGATAGATGGCGCCACATAAGGATTAATATTTTGAGGTTACCAGAATCAGAAAAATCACGTTATGTGACGGCCTTATATCACGCAGCAATAGGAGATACAGTTGGTCTTGGTTGGAGACATCAAAATTTACTGGCAACATCAACCTGACGTTTGATTTACGTTCACAGTCGTACGAAAATTCAATTGCAGGTTATGAACTTTCCAAACCGTCGGTCAAATTCAGTTTACTATGACACTTGCCGCGAAACGACCGAATTATTGTTCTATAACCACAATCACATTGAAAAGTATTTATACATACTGCGTTTATAAAGAGAATTAATTTACGTAGTAAAGTTAAATGTCATATATGGGAATTCATTATTGATATCGCGTTATATGATGTCCCAGAAATAAAAAGACGGAGTAGCAGAAATCGGAAGTTAGATTGTGTAAAAACTTACCCTCAAAATATCAAGTCTTTATTCGTGCGCAGACGGCAGAAAAAAAATAATAAAGAATTCAATTGGCCTTACGTCGACCCTGCACTAAATACCCACCTACTTCACTTTCACAATCGGTGCTTTTCAGAACCACCATATTACTTGTGTTAAAAAAAGGGAGGAGGAATAGATACTTCATAATAAATATCAAACCATTAATTACTTTAATTTTAAACCTGCTAGAAAAATACGATTTATTAAATATTCTAATAATCAGCTGTTTCCAACTACGAACACATTAAAGAGCAACAACCTTCCTATTTTAAAAATAAAAACAACCTTTTATTGCCTGCAAGAAAGTAGGTCACCCATCTGGGTCAATAACCGACTACATAGCTACGTTATTGAGACACATCCCGCAAAAAATATGTTTTTACGATTTAACGTTTTTTTCCCGTTTTATGCAAATAAAAGCGTATTTTTCTCTATGAATGCGTGTTAGTTTCTATTTACAAATGAACATTCTTACGTGTATTATAAACACATTCTGTGCCAGGTCCGTAATGTAATTTTTTTATCTAAAAAACAACAGAAAATTAAAATTTTAATTTCTTCGTTATTGCGGTATATTTGGGCCTGTTTCTGTTCGGTCTTTACATATCTGCTACTCCGTCTTTTTATTTCTGGGACAACCTGTATTTTTTATACTTCCGGTGTGGGACAAAAATTGAACTTTGTTTAAACTTTTTTATATTAAAAATTATCTGTATAAGAGGTAATTTTTCAAAATTTTAATAATATCTATTCTCTTTTAGATAACTATTTACATGTTAATCTTTTGGGCAAGCACTCGTTCAGTAAATAGATTAATGATATGAGCAACGCATGGATATAAAATCAATCATCACATAAATAGTTACGCGATTCTCATCTAACTTCGGCAAAGTTATATGAGAAACGAAAAATGCAAAAGATGCAAACAAAAGAAATCGTAAAGGTGAAACAATTTATAAGCCAGAAGCTATTATCTTTTATAATAAATTTAAGAAGAAAATCCATGTAGCAGATTTTAGAGAAGCGCTTAGAGACATTATACATAACGAAAAACACACTAATAAAACTAAACACGTAGTAAAAGAGAGTTTTGATAAAACCAAAGGCAATCGGAAAAAGAGAGAACGATGTGTTGTCTGTTAACAAAGAGTATAAAATTGACAAAAAACCAAAACTAGCAGCGCAGAAGGCTAAAGTAGTTTCCACTTTTTGTAGCGATTGTTCAAACACTCCTGTACATTATGTTTGAAATGTTTTCAAGAAAGACACTAAAGTTTGAAATGTTTCTTAAAATATGTTGTATTCTCGTATTGCATCCTTTTTTTTTTTACTTTTATTAAAAATAAATTATATTCCACTCGAAATCAAGTACTCTTATTATTTTAATGTGCATAACTTAACGAAGGTGAATCACCCGTGATCCCCACTTGGCGAATATTGTCTTAGTTTAATTATATACCACTTTCACATTATGTGCTCGCGTGTATCTACCAGCACATTTTGTCAACGTAATACTGAAGAATATCACGTAATACACTTGTTCCACAAATGAACTAATAGGTTTGTGCACCGGTGATGCATAGGGAATATAAGGGCAAAAAATCCCTATAGCATTATTAGCCAATGTGTTAAGGAAAAAGTCTATATCTACCAACCACTAACTCTACAGGTGGGAGCTAAATGACAACATTGGTACGAAAATTGGGAAAATTACACCAATGCTGTTAATGAACACTGGCATAAACGCGCAATGTTTTTCTAAGTAAAATATTGCAAACTGAACAAAACAGTTTCTTACTATTCCATGTCATATACAGGCAATAATTAACAAACAACAATTTACCACCATAAAACGGATAAACTAAAAAAAGCAAAACTTTCAGTACTTACACTTACATAGATATAATGTACAGCGTTCGCTGCGGGGCACTTCCTCTTCAAAAAATATATAATGTTTAAAGGAATTTATAACATGGCTAGGTCAAATATACACTTCTTCTCGAGAAGTAATAACATTTGTAAAGAAGGAAGAATTAAGTGAATAACAAGAATTAATCTAACAAATAACAGATGCGGAAGTGGAAGAACCATCAAGCAAGGATCTACAGTTTCAATATTCGAATGTAATGTAAAGAATATATACAGAGTGATGTTATAAAAAAACGATTTTACGAAAACTATAAGGCCCGTCAAAATGGATTTTTTAAAAAAAATGCTATCATTTTACAAGTAAATTTTCGATCATTAGCTTAGTTCCTCGCATAGTGAAATTATCAATGCACGTATTTGGTAGTGACAACTTCAATACACATTTTCTAAAAAAAGCTTTACGTTGTGAAAATTTGATGGGTATCATTAAAAGCGCTAAAATTTTTTGAGGAAGTAGTCAAAAATTCATAGTCTTAACTCAAACCTTTGATTTAATTTTAGGAATTAACTCTACTGGAGGAATAAAATAATTTTGCAAAATTCAATCCTACTAAAAAGAAGTTTCCAAAGTCAATTTCGGATAGCTAAAATTATTCTGAACATCTTGTTCAAACGCCTATTTTCTCTTTTTGAAGATATAATGAAATGCGACCTTCACCAGGATGGTGAAGAGAGGTAGAGAAGGGATTTTACTTCGGTACAGGCCACCACAGCATATAAAACGTTGTTTGCTAACTACGAGTATGATCAACGCTATGATGCAGCATACATACCTACGGTGATATTGAACTTGCCAGTTCCAGATACGTAATGTTCTAGTATTGTGCCGTTGGTGAGAGAATATCTTCCTGTAATTGTTAGTAGGTCTATGACGCTTGTAAATCCCAATTGCAATTGGCTAACTGCAATATCAAATCTAGAAAGGAACACAAAAATATTACAAATAATCACCGTATGTTTCCAGCATTCATGATTTTCCATAATCTGAACGCGGACAATTTTGGCCTGACGTATGAAGAAAAGGAACTTTATTCGCTTATTACTCATTATTTTTGAAATTCATAACTTCAAGTCGATAAAATGCTGTTATAGTCACATATTTACCAAATATTTTTTTTTGTCAAATTGAATAATATTTAGGCTCCCCGGATTGGACCTAAAGTTTGATTTTTATGCCAAAAAAGGATATTTTCAAGTTTTTTCAAAAACATAAATACAAAGCAAAACAAGTACAAAAAAATAAGGTTTAGGATGTTAATTATTAACAGTCGAAAAAAATTATGTGTCTCTTTTTAGCATTCGTCTTTCATTTAGAAATTTCTTATAATAATGTTCAATGAACTCTACAGAGAAATGCTTTTATGGTGTTCCCAGAACGTAAACTCTAAATCGTTGCACAAGCAGTCACAATTTATATTTAAGTTTACTTCAACTGTGGGTGTTCAGACATTTTATTATTCTGTATTAAAATAGGTTGCGACGTGTTTATAGCAACCTGCAATATATTACTCTTCCCTAATAATTAATTTAATTATAAGATTACGTCTGCATATTACATACATCCTTGAGTACAAAAGAAAAATTATTATTATTGTTATTAATGATCTTGAGTACTGTAACGGTAAGTATGCCAAATTTCATTACTTTGCCCCTAACGATGCGTAAAGATGAGAAAAATAAAGACATAAAATACTTACAACATACATAAAAGCACTTGTCAAAAAACATTTTCAAAAGAGGCAAAAAACGACCCATCTACATTAAAATGAAAAAATGTAAAATAAGTTATGGTACCAGTGGTAACCTCATATTTGTGTGTACGTGGCTATGTTAAATTTATCAAAAATATATAAGTCCCAAATTTTCAATTTTGTTTTTGACAGGTGTCAAAAGTTTCTAGTAGTATTTTTATTTATTAGACAGGAAAATGGGTATTAGGAACAAATACCACGCAATCATTTAAATTCTAAATTATAGCAGGCGGGATTTTTTTTATTAGGTTGTCCAGAATGTCAATTATTGATTAATTAACATTTTGAAACGTCATTTTGACAATTCAAATTGTAAATTAGTACTTATATACCAACTTAATTTAAATTTCACAAACTGCTCTAATTTAGAATTTAAATGATCGCGCGGTACTAGCTCTCCGTTAATCTCTTTCGAGCTTGAATCGTCTTTTTCGCATCCGCTTACAGCTGTCCGTCAATCTCTCCGACATTGAATCGCCTTTCTCGCATCCGCTTACAGCTTTTTCACAGTTTCCTGTAAAAAGCAATCACTGTCATGGCTTTTTAGAATGTCCTATTTTATTAACTTTTGACGCAGCCCTGTACATATATAAATTTTGTGATGTCAATTGTATAAAGAACTTTTCTTGTCATTTTTAACATAAACCGTTACACTAAACACTGAAGAGCGAGAAGAATAATTTAATGTTAAACATAGTTTCTGAAGGAAGGATGTGCTCAGATCCAAGTACTTTTCGAAGAACCTTTCCGCCATATTGAACCCGCCATTTATGTGTTTTAAAAATTTCGACTTTGGATTCGTAATCACCGACCTCAAAAACTTCCAGAAACAAAATTTGACGAACATACATCAATTTTCGAAAAACTTTTCCCCCATATTTGGCCGCCATTTTCTTTTTAATTCTAGGATTTTTTTTATTTATTTCCTACGTACATACAATCTGTCTTATTAATAATAATAATAATAATAATAATAATAATATTTTATTCTTTATAATTACCATTACAAGAAAGTCAGTAAATTTAAAAATGCACAGTTAGATGTGTATGTCAATAAAACAAACAATAACAACAAAACAATAATGTGTATATAATGCATTAATGTATTTAAAAGTCATTAATGTTGTAAGTCACACTTTAAGAACTCTTCTATTGAATAAAAACTGTGATAGCTTAAAATTTCCTCCACTTTTTTTATGAATAATTTGTCCCTCTCTTCAATATGGTTCTTGATTTTGTTATATAGTTTGGGCCCCCAATAGTCTACGTAGCGTTGTGTCGTTTGCAGGCGGTGATATGGGATTTGGAACTCTTTTCTGTGGCGGGTTTCGTAGTTATGATGCTCTCCATTCAATATATACTTTTCTTGGTTTTTTCTAACGTATTTTATACATGTAAGTATAAATAGGCAAGGCAAGGTCAGTATTCTTTCTTGCTTGAAATGTTCCTTACAACCATTCGTGTATTTCAGATTACAAAGAGCTCTAATCGCTTTTTTTTGTAAGCAGAAGATTCTTGTTGCTGCAGGTGATGTGCCCCAAAACAAAATTCCGTAGCTTATCCTACTGTGGAAGTTCGCAAAATAGGCAGATTTTGCAGCGGCATGGGTAGCAATAGTCTTCAGTCTTCTTATGTGCATGTCCCAAGTGAGTTTATTGTCAATCGTGAGACCCAGATATCGAATGGCGTGGGATGACTGTTCATTTCTTGCTGAGAAACAGAGATGCTGTGTTTTCTCTTCATTTAATTTTAGTTCATTATCTTGGAACCATTTTGTGATTTCTTCCATTACCCGTTTGCTCTCTTTTCCAATTTCGTCAATTGACTTTCCAGTTACTACGTAGGATGTATCATCAGCATAGAGACAGCTTTGTTTAGGTGTTATATTTTTTTGGGAGATCATTAACGTACATCACAAATAAAATTGGTCCCAATATCGATCCTTGTGGTACCTTGTGGTACCCCATTATGAATTGGTCTGGTATTTGATATTTGTCCATTTAAGTCCACTCTCTGGCATCTTCCCCTCAAATAAGAAGCAAGTAGATCATGTTCTGTACCTCTAATACCATAATAGTATAGTTTCTGTAGTAGAATTTTGTGATTTACCATATCGAAAGCCTTACTGAGATCACAACATGTCAGTTCACATCGTTCTTTATTGTCGTAGGCGTCAATTACAGTCTCTATCACCTCCAGTATTCCAGTCACTGTGGATTTGTTTTTCCTGTATCCATGCTGTTCATTAGATATATAGTTTTTCCTTTCTAAGTATTCTAGTAGACGGTCCACTATCAACCGCTCTAAAATTTTGGAAATTGCAGACAGAATAATGATGGGCCTGTAATTGCTCCCTTTTTATGAATTGCAACCGCTCTTCCTACTTTCAGTTGTTCTGGAAAGATACCTTCGCGGACACACTTATTGAAAACTGTTGTCAGAATAGGTGTTATTTCAGTTTCTACCTCTTTAATGATATTTGTTGTAACGTCATACACATCCCTGGTTTGTTTGTTTTTCACATTTCGTATTACCTCCGATACTTCTATTTCTGTAATAGTTTTAAAATAGAACGAACATCTATTATCTAGTCTCATATTTTCTAGGTACTTCTGTATTTGTGTATGTGATTTCGTGCTTATTAGGATCTGTTTTCCAATGCCCGTAAAATAGTTATTAACTTCGTTTGCAGAGAGTTTTGTATTTGATTTTCCTTTATTTCTAGTTTTGTTTGTTTCCCTGTTGATGACCGTCCATATAGCTTTTTGTTTGTTACATGCTTCATTTATAAATATTTGATTTGCAGTTTGTTTTGCTTTATTTATTTGATCATGGAAGTTTTTCTTGTATTCTTTGTATGCTTTGTATATGTCTTCATCTTTAGTTACCTGGGCCATTGTTCCCAGAGCGTCCAAAGTGTTACCCATTTGTCTTAATGCGGGAGTATTCCAATAGTCTACTCCGTCACGACAATTTGGTTTATATGTTTTCCTGGTTATAGGAAAATGTTTATTAAAATAATAGAAAAATACTCTATGAAAATTTTCAAAAGCTTCTTCTGCTGTCATTTCGTCGAAGCTATCCCAGATATGTGTTGCCAGGTCATTTTTAAATAGACCAGTTGTAATTTCATTTATTTGTCTTGTGTACAAGATATCACGTGCACCCGCAGACACATCATCGAAACCACCCAATATCATAATCTGGGTCCTGTGGTCTGACAAGTGCATCTCGACAGTCTCCGCGGCCACCATGTGCTGCATATCTACATTCGTGAAAATGTTGTCTATGCAAGAAGATGTTCTGCTAGTAACCCTAGACGGTTTTTCAAATTTATATTGCATATTGTATGACCCCAACAGATCCACTAATCTATTCTTTTCTGTTGTGTTTTTAAGAACATCTATATTGAAATCACCAGCCAGGTAGATTTTTTTCATGTTAATGAAATCTGTCGCTGTTGTCATAGCTTCGTTTAATTTATCCAAGAATATATTTATATCTCCTTCTGGGGATCGATAGACTGAAATAATAAGTGTGTTTTCCTTTGGAATTTCTATGGCCGCTATTTCAATATGTATTTCTTCCGATAGTGATATTAATTGTGGAAGCTCTCTGTATTGGTACTTTTTTTTAATTAAAATCAATGTTCCACCATGTGTATGGCTTGTTCTACAAAATGTACTGGCCGTATCATACCCTCGAATGTTACAGCTTTCAAGTTTTCAGACATTAAGTAGTTTTTCTTGGATTTTAACGGTCATGGAGGGAAGCAATTCCAATGGATTTCTTCCGATTTTTCTACTAGACAAATATCCTATATAACTATGATCAAAAATAATAAAAATCTAAAATGTAAACCAAGCTATAATCTACTAAGTCTAGTTAACAAGTCAGTAGGTTTGAAGCTTATCAAACGTCTTGGTTCAATGGTTTCTTCCATAATTGATTTGACAAGAATGTTGGGATGCACCCTTTTTTTTTATTTCTGACTATACTTTGAAAATTCATTCTCCTCTGATGGTACTTGTAGATTTCGTTAAAAAAACTAAATTTTGGACATACCACAGTGCACTATCTATAGCTGTAGTATGGGTCAGTACACTAGGAGTTTGTTGCTAACTAATAACTTTGATTTTCCACCTAATATCCAGTAATACTGAGTTGCAGTCCAGTTTTTTTTTATTTTTGCAAATATATGCTTCCTCCAGTTTAATTTCCTGTCCATGTGCATGCCAAGGTATTTGACAGGGTCAGTATCTTCCATCTGTTGGCCATTTAATGTTACTGCAGGACAGTCTTTCTTTTTTGTTGTGAATGTTATGTAGATTTATTTATTTTTATTAGTTTTTATTCTCCAATCTATCAACTATTTTTGGAGTGCGTTAATATGAGCAGCTTAGACATAATTGGCAAAAGACTAAACGGCATGGAAAAGGTAACTTGCTCCATCGGTTTACCAGGTTTTGGAATCAGAATTAATTGTGTAGTTTTTCACATACTTGGAAAGTGTCCAATTGTCATATTTAGGGAAAGAACATACTTTTATAATACAACTATTGTACTATATTCTTTAGATTTATGTTCTTCCTTCATAACTAAACGTTTCTGGTAAAATTCGTTTTGAATAATTTCTTCTGTAAAATATCTATCTTCTGCTTTATTACTTCAACTTTTATAAATCTTAAACAGTATATTTTATGTATGCATGTAATAGTGACCAAACAATTTCAACAAAAATTGCGTGCAAAGATTTATCATTGAAGACCACAATTTGAAACAAATTTTGTTTGAAACATTTTTGATAGTTGCTATAATCTCATAGCTATGGAAAAATGTAACTTGTATGTAGATGAACTAATTTAGAGGATTATTAAGATTGTATGTTTTAATACTTACAGACTATCGACAAGTTTCATATTTTGCAAACCATCAATATAAACATCTTCAGCGAATATTTTGAAATTATCCGCCTCAAGTACTGCTGTCGGCAAATGTAGAGGTGAAATCGAAGGTATTCCAAGTGTTTTCTCACCTAGTAATTTTAATAATACTATTAATTGCAAAATAGTCACGTAATTATTGAATGTTTGCTAACTTAAATATAACATACACGATACATTAAAGTTTCCATCCATTTTGCATTAAATATACATCGTGACTGAAAAGAAAAGTAAATTCAATGTTGCTCTGCAGAAGAACTGAATCATAAATTGATAGCCACTTTGAAAGTTTGCATATACCGGGTGACCCAAATGTTACCGTCGGCGCCAAAATGGATCTTATTTATAAAGAAAAAGAAATAAAATTTTGTGTAAATTAGATAAAAATATACCTTACGTACTTAATAAAAGAAATCTACAAAATGTCTCAATGGAAGTCACACAAAAATCAAAACATTACGAAAAATTTTTGTTTTTGGAATCAACTTTTTTTCATTATTATGATGCAAATACTTTTTAAAATATTCATTTAAATTAAAAACAAACATGTAGCTTTGTTTTACTGACGTTTAATGGAAAGCAACTAAATTTCATTTATTATTTACAACCTATTTTCATTAATCGCCACAGTAAAGTTTGGTTGTTTATGGCCATTTATTAAGAAACATTTTCAACGAAGTGGTCAAGATCTTTGGGGACGATAGCGGCTTCCCCTTTACTACTCCAGCGAGCTTCGCCCTAGAAGTTAAGCCAACTTTCGGTCGTAAGTCAAGTTTCACCGCCACCAGCAAAATAACCCTTATTTCTAAATTGATTTTTTTAAATATTTCGTGACTGTATCAATACACTTTAGATATTGACACTTACCTCAATCAAATTAAAATTATATCACCTGCAGGAACAAAAATTTGATTAACAGTACCTAATACTCAGATACATATTTTAAATACTAATTTAAATTACATTAAATACCTAATAATATTTTGAATCGCCTCCCGGGATTAAAAATATCGAAACATCCTTTATTAACAAGTTATTTGCATTTAATTTTTTAAATATATTACCAGTAATTCTGAGTCGCGTTTTGACGTATCCAATGTGAAATTTCAGTTTGGGGTATCATATGTACTGTCTATGTTAACTATTTTTCGAAACTAACCTTTGTATTATTAATTAATTATTTAGATATAATTTGAAACCAGTTCTGTATACCAACATTTTTAAAATGCAAAATATTAAGACTTATTAAAAAATAAAATTATTTAAAACTATACAAACTAGCAGCAATTTTTGTATAAACAATTCGGACTGCACATACGTATAGGGAAGTCATGTGGTGGCCACACCACATTTTTCATTTCACTTGTAGTATGCTTATAACTTCGGAAACAAAGTCGAAGTACTACTTATTATTACTTATTTTACGTATATGATATGTATAAATTTACCTTTAGCAAGTTGTCGAATAGCAGAATTTGCTTTATCTGTGATGCAGTTGCTAATACTAGGACTCGATATAGAACACTTTTCTATATAGGACACTGGAAATATTAGATATTTAATTATAATGTGAACAAAGTTTTAAGAGAATATTTGAGAAAAGAAAAATATCTTAGAGCTAAAAAAAACTTACGTAGATCTTTTGCGAAAGTGTTACCTAGAAGACAAAATATAAAGATTAACAACTTCATATCTATACTTTTTCGTATTATACACTATATATATTTTATTCCTATAAAATACTTATATATATACCACCTAAAAATTGCCATTTAAACTGACATTGAAAAACTAGTTTCTAAAAAAAATATATTTCAATTGCAAATACGTAAATAACATGTTCCATGTTAATTATATCTGGACTGCAGTAAAATCCATGAAAGTAATTATTGATACAGAATTATATGAAAATAAATAAAGCAGATAATATAAAAACACACTCATGTTTATATAATAGTTTAAAAAAACTATCATCTTCATATTTTATTTAAATACATTGTGAAAATTTTTATCTATAAATTCAAAGCGATTGTCTATGCTCCAGCATCGTCGCCTTGGTCGGCGGAATAAAATCTTTGCTTGTAAAATTATTTCCCTTAATTCGGATTTTTTTTTATGTATTACCACACATTAAGGGGCCCACACACTGCGTTTTTGTTCGACAGTTTTGTTCGACGAACAAGTCTGTCGAACAAAAACGACGAACTTGAGTTGCCCACAGACTACAGTTTTGTTCAGCAGTTTTGTTTGGCAGTTTTGTTCGGCAAAACGTTGCTTATGAACTATATAGAACTACCCCACTGCAAAAAATCGTCGTCTTTTAAAACTATTTACCCCACACACTTCAGATTGTGAGTACCTAGATTTTGTATTCTGAACACGACAATGTATTTACTTTACTTTCAAAATAACCCTGGTCTCCAAAAAATCACTTTGAAATCAATGAGAATGATCACAAAGTCCGCACTGATACATGGCAAATAGGCAACACACAATTCAACCTCTTACTCAAAGTTTTGTAATGTCGACTGTATTAAGCCGAACATGATATAAACAGAGAGATCTTCAACTTTTTTTATTACCTTAGGTAAACGAATGTTTCATTCATATATGGGCTTTATTTTGTAATTATTTTAAGGATATTTGCCAGAATGCATTAGATATTAATTTTTGGTCTGGGAATAAATATATGTTGTTGTTATTATTATAATAATAAGTATACATTAAACATATTTGTAAAAGAAACTACATGCGGTTGGTATGTACAAGCAAATTGTAATATTTTTCGGTGTTCATTTATGATTGCTTACGTGATAATATTGATGCGTCTACTTTATTAGACATTTTATTCTGTTCGTTAATACTTTTCTCAATGCATTTTATTTTTCAAGGACAAGTTCCGGCTTTATGGAATTTCAGAAATGCAGTTTTCTTCGGCAATAAATATACATTATTATTATTATTAATTATAAAGTTGCACGACTTATTATTATTTCTAATCTTGCATGTTGAAGCTTTTTAACAATATGAACAATGTTTGTAGAAAACTAAAATCTGACAAAAACAGCTTTATGTCTTTGTAAGATACGTACTTAGAAGTTTGCCGGACTCTTCAAACTAAGTGGCAGGAAGTTACACAATTTTCAGTTTTCTAGATGGTAAAAGCATTTATTTAAATATCTAAATTTGTTGTGCCTTCATGTTTTTATTTTATTTATACTTTGTATTTTGACTCCAGGAAAATTTTTAGATTTTTTTTGTATATGTGAGTAAGTAAAAGAGCATGAGACAAACGAGCTTATAAGTTTAATTACAGCGGTTTATCAGGTGTGGCCGCAATTCTTGGATGGCGAACGAAAAAAAAATTGTATGTAGGCGTAAAAAACAAATTTTGTTTAATAACAATAACAAATTATAGATAGTGAAATTGCAATGTGACATTATAAATGGACCAAGATATATTTTTTGTGAACACTCGGATTGCGCTTCTTACTTTTGTCAAGGATCTAAAGGAGGATACTTGGTATGAGACAATACACATAGATGTAGAACTCTGACCAGAAATGGTAATTATGTTAGAGTAATTTTATTTTCTCGCTTTATTATCTCAAATTATGGATCCTCGTATTTTGAGGAATCGAGAAATTAGAAACGTCAAATTGGAGAATTAGTATGTACCTACTGATTGTGGTAAGTTTAGACAAAACGCTACTTGGCCATTCGTGTCTATACTTTTGTATAAAAAATTTGTTGTAAAAACATAGGCCTACTGGGAATACCATGAGAAAAAAACGCCCTTTGCACTCTACCTCTAAGGTGGTACGGAAAGGATTGCGTTTGACGTTTTGTCTGCCACATAATGGTTATTTAAAAGTTTTATCGAAACTTTACTGAAAAAAAATTAAACAGTGCAAGATATAAATAAAAAAATTGATAATATCAATAACATTCGATTTCAAGTGGTGAAATTTTTATAATTTAATTTCGCTAACTAACAATATCAGTGTCGATTGTGAAGAATATAATTTTCAATAACTTAAAACATGGGCTACTTGGAGAATATAAATATTTTTTACATTTTATAAGAAACACCGGCACTGTTGTTACAATAGATTTTTTTTATCAGATTTTAGTTTTCTCTAAAACATTACTCATATTATTACAAAGCCTCAACATGTAAAGTAAATACCGCGCGATCATTTAAATTCTAAATTAGAGCAGGCTGTGAAATTTAAATTAAGTTGGTATATAAGTACTAATTTACAATTTGAATTGTCAAAGTGACGTTTCATAATGTGAATTAATCAATAATTGACATTCTGGACAACCTAATAAAAAAAATCCCGCCTGCTATAATTTAGAATTTAAATGATCGCGTGGTACAAATCATGGTGAGAAATAATAAGAAGTACAACTTAAATAATTAATAATCATAAATAATAATAATAAAACTATATATTTATTGCAGAATAAGATATAATATCTAATTAATTCCGGCAAATATCATATCATGGAGTTGTCTGTCTCCCATCGGACGCGTCCCCAGGTGGCGGATAGGGGAGCGCCCGCACCGACTATGTCGGCAGGGTTGGTGGGAAATAAAATACCACCCGCGGACCAAAACAGACTAGACCAGAAAAGGTCGAAAAAAAATCCTGGTCCTCCAAGTTAGGGGGTTTGAACGAAGGGCTAGCACCCCCTCTTCTGGAAAATTTTTTGTATTACGCTAAAAATTTCGATCAAAAGCCTCGGAAAACGGACGGAAATAAAAGACGACGACTGCTACGGAAAAGGATCATGAGACTGGCCACATGGAACGTACAAGGTCTGGGAACCAAAGAAACTGAAGTGTTTCAGGAACTAAAGCGACAAAGAATAGACATTTGCGTCCTTACCGAAACAAAAAAGAAAGGGAAAGGTAATCAAATAAGGGACGATTTTATTCATTTTTACAGTGGTGTAGAGAAAACAGTGAGAGCAAGAAGGGGTGTGTCTATTGCCATACACAAAAAGTTTAAGAAAAATATTAAGAGTTGGGAAGAGGTAGATGAACAGATTATTAAGGTGGACATAGAGATGCATGGAGAAACGATAGTAGTAATTGGAGTATATGCCCCTAGTGACGATGCAGAGACGAAAATAAAAGATGAATTTTATGATAGATTAAGCGACGTGTTAATCCATGTGAGCCGCTCTAAAGAAATATGCCTATTAGGGGATTTTAACGCCAGGGTAGGCAGAAAAATGAAAGACAAGGTCGTGGGAAGATACGGCGAAGAAAAAGTAAACAACAACGGGGAGCGACTTGTTGATCTATGTGAAACCTTACAGCTAAAAATAATGAACGGATTTTATCCACACAAAGATATACATAAATTTACCTGGGAACAGCCAAAGAAAAAGGTACGATCTATAATTGACTATCTCATTCAACCAGAAAACAAAAAGCTCCAAACTAATGACGTGAGGGTGTATCGCGGGGCCGAATGTGGATCAGATCATTATATGGTGGTTGCAAAAATAACTGTACACCACAGAAAGACGAGAAACCAAAATAAGGGCAACAATGAGGCCGAACTAACATCCACAACTATTAAATACAATATCGATAGCCTAAAACAAGAATCGGTACAGTTTCTTTATAAACTAAGACTAGCTTCAAAAGTTGCTAACTCGAACCGGAGAGAAACTGCTGAAGAAGAATATCAAAATATAAAAAGATGCGTCCATCAGGCGGCCAAAGAAGCTTTGGGATATCAGGAAGCAAACAAAAGAAAACATCCGGAATGGTGGACGGAAGAAATAGGAAGACTAATAGATAACAAGAAGAGCGCCTACCATAAATGGCTAAACACGAATGATTTAGAAGACCGCATAAATTATAGCAAACTCAATAGAGGAGTGAAGAAAGAAGTGGCCATGAGAAAAAACGAGATGTGGGAAGAAAAATGTGAAGAGGTGGACCGATGCTTAGGGGGAACGAAAGTGACGCAGGCCTGGAAATTCATAAGGAGTCTCAGGAAAGAAAGAAAAGATGGTGGAAACATAAATCTAATTCAGAATAAAAAATGGGCGGAATACTACAAATCACTTCTGACAGAAAGTAGACATGAGTTTTTAGGAGGTATAGACAACGTCACACTCAGAGAAAACATAGAGATACATAGAATAGATAAGGAAGAATTGAGAAAAGAGTTAACACAAATGAAAAATGGAAAAGCCTCGGGACCTGGAGACATTCCCATTGAGCTGGTGAAACACGGAACAGCCGCTCTTCTAGAGACCCTAGTAGACATTTTTAATAAATGCCTGGTGGAGGGTCAAAATATTCCAGAAGACTGGAATTTGGCCTACATTAGCCCCATATACAAAAAGGGAGACAGAAGAGAGTGCGGAAATTACAGAGGAATTAGCGTGACTAGCTCACTGGGACGGTTGTATGGTCGCATATTGAAAAAAAGAATAGAAGAGGAGTATAATGAGATTGAAGAACAAAGTGGATTCAGGGCAGGCAGATCATGCACGGACAACACATTCACTCTTCAACAAATAATCGAAAAACGAGCAGCTCGGAACCTCGATACGCATCTAATATTCATAGACCTGGAGAAGGCCTACGATACAGTCCCCTTGAAACTGTTGTTCAATGTTCTGACGAAGACAAACCTTAGCAAAACATATATAAGAGCACTGCTTAATATCTATAAAAGTCCTCAAAGCACGGTTAAAATAGGTAATACTCTTTCGGAGACCTTCACAGTAACGAAGGGTCTGAAACAAGGATGTTGTCTTTCTCCTACCTTGTTCAAAATATATATCCAAGAAGCACTATACAAATGGAGACAGAAGTGCGCAGGAATGGGACTGAAGATTAACTAACGACCATGATTTGACAACGCTGTTCTTCGCGGATGATCAGGTGATAACTGCAAGCTGTGAAGAAGATGCGGATTATATGCTCAGGAAACTCAGAGATGAGTACGAAAAATGGGGAATGAGCATGAACATGGCAAAAACGGAATATATGCATATAGGTAACGCAGACGAAGACCCAGGTTTGGAATTAAGACAAATGAAAAGATGCTACGAATACAAATATTTGGGAAGTATCATCTCTAGTAAAGGAACAACAGAACGCGATATCGAATATAGAGTACAACAAAGTCGGAAGAGTGTACAAATTCTGAACGCAATACTGTGGGCTAGAAGAGCAACACTGAAAACCAAAATGACAATCTACAAAGTAATTGTAGAGCCTATCCTTACATACGGAGCCGAATGCTGGCAAATGACTGAGAAAGGAAAGAAAAAAGTGGACACTGTTGAGATGGATTACCTGAGAAGAGCCTGTCGCATATCAAGAACTGAACATATACCTAATACGGAAATCAGACAAAGAACCAACAGAATACATAGAACGTCAGAAAGAATAGAAACGAGGAAACTGATATGGTACGGACATGTAAGACGGATGGAGGAAAACAGATGGCCAAGAAGAGCTCTAGAATACAACCCAACGAATAGAAGGAAACGAGGAAGACCGGCAAAGTCATGGATAAGTGGGGTTATGGAAACAATGAAAGATAGAGCAATAGATGAAGACATCTGGAGAGACAGGAAGAGATGGAGATCGAAATGCGGGAAACGGCTGACGCTGTAGGACCCCCGCTTATATATATAAATATCATTAAAATAATTATAAATTACATAAAATGAGAGTCTTAATAAAACTAAATAAATACAAGCCAAAAGAATATTCAGAAATAGCAAAAACAAATTTCGAACAAAACAGATGCACCAATATTTTCATGCAATAAATGCAGGAGACAAATATCCCAAATTTATTTGCTTTCCAGTTGACCAGGCATTGCTTCATATTTCTGGTCGTCTACCTGCATCGTCTAAAAGGTACAGGCATATTAAACTCCGTAAATATATTCAATATATTTCAGGCAACCCGACATACGCTCTTCGGGAATTTTTCTTAAGGAAAGCCCACCCTTAAGGGGAGGTGCTTAAAATGCGTCTGCCTTTTACAGGATGCACGTACACGAACCGATGCCTAGTCAACTGGAAAGCAAATAAACTTCGAATATTTGTCTGGGGCATTTAAATTTATTGCATGAAAATATGAACATGGGTCTACTTTATTCCAAATTTTCTTTTTCTCTTTCTCATTCATTCACTCATTCTTCTGGCTTGCATTTATTTAGTTTCATGTAATATGTAATTATTTTAATGATATTAGCCGGAATTAATTAGATATTAAGTTTTATTCTGCAATAAATATATAGTTCTATTATTATTATGATTATTAATTATCTAAGTTGTATGTACTTTTTATTATCTCTTATCATGATTTGTATTTACTTTTCATGTTGAGGCTTTTTCATAATATGAGCAATTTTTTAGAGAAAACTAAAATCTGACAAAAACAATTTTGTATTGCAACAACAGTCTTTCATATAAAATGTAAAAATATTCATATTCTCTAAGTAGCCCACGTTTTAAATTATTAAAAATTATATTCTTCACAATCGACACTGATATTGTTAATTAGTAAAATTAAATTATAAAAATTTCATCGTCGGTAAGATAGGAACATAGAGTTTTGCCGGATTCCTGGTAATCATTGATTTGAAGCAAAGTTTAATACTACAATTTCCAACAGATTGTTATTGATATTCTTTTTTATTAATATCTTACATTGTTTATTTTACTTTCTTATATGTAGTATAAGGAAGTATTGTGATGATAAAAAATTTTGACCTCGAGATTTTTGCAGATGTCCACGTTTTGAAGTCCCCTGCTACGGAAAAAGTGGTTTTTAAAAAATGCCTGTGTGTCTCTGTGTGTGTGACCACGATAGCGGTCAAACCGCTATAGCTATTAATTCCAAATTTTGTATTTAGGCGTATAACCTCCCTCTTGAGATCTGATTTAATTTTCAGTAAAATCGGCAGACCGGAAGTAATAGTTTACTTCAGTGAAAAAATCGAGTTTTGCCAATATTTCGTCAACTACTAAGTTTAAACAAATTTATAAAGAATTCATATATACTCAAAATTAAATTTGAGCTATTATAAAAGTTTTTCGAAATTCCTCCCGGAAGTAGGTCTTTTACTCTTATCGAAAATCAGTTTTGTGCCTATATTTTACAAATAATGCTTTTGAGACAGGTATGTTACGAATATAAAAGTATTTAGAACTTAATTTTCAATACCTTTTGTAAATAAAAAATTCGGACGGGAAGTACCACTTTTACTCTTACCGAATAGCGATTTTTTGCAAATATGTCGTAAATTATTCATTCTATATATATATATATATATATATATTTATCAAGAGTACAAAAACATTTAGAGCTGGATTTTCAATATACATAAAACACTTTTACTCTTAGCGAGTAGCACTTTTTTTCGAATATCTTGCAAAATATGCATTCTATAGAGATTTATTAAGATATTGGAAGTACTTAAAATAGAATTTTGAATAACTTTTGATTAAAAAAAATCTTAAAAATGCATAATTTAAAATGCTCATACGTATAAGAAAGTCGTGTGGTGGCCACACCTCATTTTTTTCCACAAGAGCTTCTACAAACTTTTTATTTATAAATAACCGCTATGTGGCATATAAAACGTCAACGCACTGCTTTCCGCACTACCTTAGAGGTAGAATGCAAAGCGCTTTTTTGTTCTCATGGTATCCCCAGTAGACCTAAATCATGTTCTTTTTGAAAAAAGATGTTCACAAAAACATAGAAAACGTAAAGAAATAAGCAAGTAGCCGAGTAGTCCCCTGCAAACTTTTCAAGGCCATTATTTATGATGCTCCGGTTGTAGGTGCAATAAAAGAAAAATTCTTGACATCCGCGTTTTTGTCTAAACGTGTGACAATTTCTATTAATTGTTCAGTCTCTGTGTATTATCTCATGCCAAACACTCTTCTGAGTCCAGACTATGAAATAACATAAATCTTTCTTATATCTCCTGTCTAAGAAAGATTTATGGTTATTTCATAGTCTGGACTCCGCTGTTCTAATACATCAAAACCTTATCTCTTATATACGAAAAGGTATTGCAAAAAAAATATATACAAAAGAGAAGTTAGTTCCTCATTTTAAAAAAATCTAAATTCTGATGGTTGTTCCAGGTAGTTCTCGCTTTGTTCTTAATTGTTCCAAAGTATTTTAAAAAAAAATCATAATCGGTCTAGTAAATTGCAAAAAACAATTTTTCGCCTGTGCTCCTTTTTCCGAAAATCGAAATTCTGACAGTTATTCTAGGTTTGTTTTAAATTGTTCCAAAGTATTTCAAATAAAAAATAACAATAGGCTGAGTTAATAGGAAAAGCGATTTTCTTACAGCCCCTCTTTTGCGAAAATTAAAATTCTGACGGCCCTGCCAGGTTGTTCTAGATTTGTTCTACTACATCAAAACCGTATTCCATATATCAATAGATATTGCAAAAAAACGAAATCCAAAACTGAGAAGTTGCCCCTCTTTTTTCGAAAATCTAAATTCTGCCAGTTGTACTAGATTGTTCTAGGTTCGTTCTAAATTGTTCCTACGCATTCAAAGAAAAAGTCGAAATTCGCAAAAATAATAGGAAAAAAAAAACAATTTTAGAAGGGGCACTTTCCTCACATTACAGTGTTGAAGGAAGTTTTTGTGTGATGCAGTTCTATAACACTACTGTACTGTGATTTATAATAAACATCTAATATAAGCAGTGAGTATTAAAAATATATTTGTCCAAGTAAAATAATTACAAAACGATATTGTTACCAAATGCTGATGAACTATTCCAAAGAAAAAATCAAAATCGGCTCAGATAATAGGAAAAAACGATATTTTTCCAGTACAGAAGCTGACGATAAAGCATATTTAGTAATGAAAGTAAGTAATAAGGACGACATTGCTGTAGTACCTATTTTATGAATTTATAATTAAGTTTTGATAATTGAGAGTATCTGTGTCGATTGTGAAGAATATAAATATATAAATATGCGCTAATTAGAGAATACAAATATTTTTACATTTTATAAGAAAAACAGGCACTGTTGTTACATAAATAACATAAAATTGTTTTTATCAGATTTTAATTTTCTGTAAACATTCCTCATATTATTAAAAAACTGCATGTAAGGTAAATACAAATCATGGTGAGAAATAATAAGTAAGAAATTATGCAATTTAATAATTATTAATAATTATACGATATATTTATTGCCATTAATAATTATACTATATATTTATTGCCCAAGAAAACGTAATATCCACTTTTTTCTGGCAAATATCATTAGAGTAAGTACAAATTCCATGTAATTTAATTTCTGTAATCAACACTGTCACTGTGGATTGGGAAGAATATTACATTCAATAATCCAGAACCTGCTTATTAAAGAATATAAATATTTTTACATATTATAAAAAAAAAACTAGTCACTGTTACTGTTACAACACAAAAAATGTAATATTTTAGATGTCTACGGCATTGCTCATATTATTAGGATTAAAAAACTTCAACATCTAGAGTAAATACAAGGACGAGAAATAATATATATTTATTCGAGACCAAGAATAATAAGACAAAATAAAGCCGATATCTGAATAAAACATTCCCCTGACAAATAAAAGACAAAAGGATAAAAACAGCAAAAAGATTTTTTCTAATAAATCAATATCAATCTTATTATGCTAGATCATAAATAAGTGGCACATTTAACATATATTAAAATATGTAGTATGGAAAAAAAAACTGAATGTGTACAGTATTAGAATAATTTAAGTAGGAAAGAATATGGAATAGACAAAATAAATATCAGTCAAATGTCAATAATAGTAGGTTTGATATAATCCATTCACATTGCATATTTTTAGCACATGATTTTAAAAATGCTCGGCGATTACCAAGTAGTTTATAATGCATTGTGTAGATGGCGCCATTTAAGAATCGATATTTTGAGGTTATCAGAATCAGAAAAATCTCGTTATGTGACGACCTTATATCGAGTAGCAATAGCGAGGTGCAGTGGGCCTTGCTACATTTGATTAATGTCGCACTCTATGCCCCAGTATGCAAAACATTAAAGACATCCCTCGTATCTATCAAAAATATGAATATATGTCAATATTGTCTTCATAGACAGGTTTCGAAAAAGGCAAGGAAACAGGTATACACCTAAAGTCAATAGCAATAATAAAATGGCAACAAGCCAATTCAACGTAAAGTAAGTAATTGCGTTTTTAATTCTTATCTGTTTAATATAAAAATGCACGGCCTTAGGGAAGATTATGTAACCAGTACATTTTCTTTGGAATGGATCACTCAATAGTAGATTACTAATATTCAAATATAAATTGCCCAAAACTTAAACGAAATCATTAGTTATCTTTAACATATACAAGAAATAAATTGAGAATGTTTATTGCAGCGAAATATTCTGATGTAATATATTAGTTTTAATAATACAACACAATTTTCTATAAAACTAAGGTAAAAATATCTTCTTGAGTGGAACTCTCGCCGTTACTGCAATGTAGTGTCGTAGTATTTTAAGAAAATGTTCCTTCAATGATGGATATAGTTCTTCACGTAGTACTTGCCAATTCCTGTCAATAAGTTCGTTCATATCTTCCCCTAAAACAAGCCTAGATTAATTTCTTATAACAAACAATCGAGTTTTTGTTTAAGAATTGTTAATTGTCATAGAAGATCTTCATTTTAAAGTGATTAGTATTTGAATATAATAAACAAAAAGTACTGTACCAGTATCATTAGATTTAAGGTTTTCAAAGTAGTAATAGCTACGGTCAGCCCTCATGTCCGTAGTACTACCATAAATTTGCATATATTGTTCACCATCAACATCTTCATACAAGCGAATCTTGCCTCTGAAGTTTAGTCTACATCCAACTGGAGAAAACAAGATATGAAGTACTTCACAGTTGATTTATCGATTAGTCATATGTATTTAAAGAATTGACATTTCAAAATGTAAGCTTTCTGCTTGAATATGTTTATAATTGTCAAATTTGACATAATACATACTAAATCCCAAGGCCATCTTTTACGTGCTCCCTGTATTAACACGAGAGGGAGGATGGCTCAAAGTAGCGATTTGGGGAGCGAATGATCTGAGAACCTGACCTATCTACCCGCCTACCTTAGGCTATTTTTCATACCTCCGATGAAAGAGCGAAGCCCCGAACAGAATTTTTAAAAATTTGTCGACGTGTAGTAAATCACGCTGTATCGCCGCTTTCTCTCATAAGGAGGACGTGTGAAACAATAAATTTAACTGGGTTTTCAGTATTCAATATGAAGGTCGGTCGGCACAGCTGACAATGACACCTCAAAGTCCAGGTAAGGTTGAGTAAAATGTAGTTTACTGGCAAACATCCACCTAACGCATGATTTACGTTGGTAGTCGCACGTCAATTCAATTGCAGGTTATGGAACGTCAAAATCATTAATCATTTTCAGTTCGCGATAACACCTCAGGCAAACGTTAAATTTTGACATGCGATAAATTTGATGGAAACACATTTAGAAGAAAGTCCGATTACTGGAGCCCTTCCGTGAATTAAGGTGGAAAGAATTGAATATAAAAAAATGAGGTGTGGCCACCACACGACTTTCTGATACGTATGAGCGTTTCAAACTATACAATTTTAAGAAATCTTATATACAAAAATTATTCAGAATCCTATTCAAAGTACTTTCATTCCCTTAATAAATCGCTATAGAATGCATACTTTGCAAGATATTCGAAGAAAAGTGCTACTCGCTAAGAGCAAAAGTGCTACTTCCGGTCCAAATTTTGAAATTTCATATATACAAAAAATATTGCAAATCCAACTCTAAATACTCTTGTTAATTTACGACATATTTGCAAAAAATCGCTACTCGGTAAGAGTAAAAGTGGTACTTCCGGTACGAATCTTGAAATTTTTCTTATACAAAAGATATTTAAAATTATTATTTAAATACTTTTATGCCTGTAATGTATCTGCCTGGAAAGCATAACTTGCGAGATATTCGCAAAAAACTGATTTTCGATAAGAGTAAAAGACCTACTTCCGGTAGGAATTTCAAAAAACTTTTTTAAGACAATTTGTCTCAAATTTAATTTTGAGTACATTTGAATTCTTTATAAATTTGTTTGAACTTATTAATTGACGAAATATTTGCAAAATTCGATTTCTTCACTGAAGTAAACTACTACTTCCGGTCTACCGATTTTACTGAAAAACTAATCAGATTTCAAGAGGGAGATTATATACGTAAATACAAAATTTGGAATAGATATCTACAGCGGTTTGACCGCTATCGTGGTCACACACAGACAGACACACGACACACAGACTTTTTAGAAACCACTTTTTTGGTATCAGGGGACTTCAAAACGTGGACATCTGCAAAAATCTCCGGGTCGAAATTTTCGTCATCACAATACTTCCTTATACTATATAAGAAAGTAAAAGTTAGTAACAAAGTATGAATATATATCGTGTAACATTTAGAAATTACAGTTTTATACATTTGCCGGTTTCTTTCGTTAAGTACTGGGAATATTGAGAGGATCAACTACGAAGAATATACTAAAGAATATACTACATGGCATTAATTTCATCGACCAAGAATTTAGCATTTACTCGAGGAAAGGTGAACTCAAAACCAGGAAACAGTACAGAAGTGACCTATATTTTCAATTTTTCGGTATGCGATTTTTAATTTGACATGTCGATAAGTAATTAAGCTTAAGTGTAAGAATTTTCTTTAAAAGTAACAGGAAAATTTAACATTAACGGACAGAAAATTCATGTGATGTTTGATTTGCGTCAAAGATCTAACGATCGAGAGGTGTGCTGTGGAATACCAAAAAATACCAAGGAAAGGTAGTCACTATTATCGACCAATTGTCAAGCTTTAACATCAGAAAGCCGACAAATGTTAGACAGTTTGGGAATGAAAAGTGTATTGAAGTGTAAACTTCTTTAGGCGCGTTGCGCTGATTGTAGGCAGTGAACAAGACTGACCCGTCACGCTCGAATATGAAATGCTGTTGCGTGCTTTTGGCACTTCTGACTAATTTCATTTCAAAATATTAAATAATATCTGTTTGCTTAACCTAGCAATTATTAAATTACTTAAGAATTCCAAATTAATTATAATATCATTCTTTTGGCTCCTACTGTACACTATTATTAAACGTAATACGCAAAATGTATTCAAAGTTTAAAAAATATACATATGTCATAAATACCACAGTCAAGCTTGTTAATTTTTTCAATGAGATCATTCCTTATATTCTATTTTCAAATATGTACTTATTTCTTAAAAATAACATCTGAATAACAACATTTATAATCTAAAGTAAAATTCTTCTTATAAAGCAAATATTATAATCACGTACGACAATTGTCTCAAATACCACTTTGCATGACATGATGAAAAACTAGATTTCAAGTATGCTCGTTTTATCAATAGCCCTTTATTTGACCGTACCCTGGGAACCGAGCCATTAAATCTATTACATCGTATGCGTCGTGTGCAAAAATTCCTTCTTGGAGAAGTCGAGAACCTTCTAGAATCCGGAAACAGGTGTGTTTCACCCCTCTCCAACGGTACGAATAAAAAGGCAAGATCGCTTAAAAATTAGAATGATTAATAATTGTTATCCGCCAAGTGACAGTCGACACATCGAAGTAATTTTAAATATAGACCATTGACGGTCGGTGACTATCAGATGTTTGACGCATAATCCAGTAGTAACTTAAATGTTAAGATTGTTATCACAGTGTGCGTATTATAGCAGTGTCAAAAGCTAGTCAAGTGACGATTTAACGTGCCTAGTGATTTTAAAATTACCAAAAGATCATTAGTCCAGTCTGAAAGAAGATTCGGCAGATCACGATAATTCACCTTAGGGGAATTTAAAACAATCTTGATACTGACCCGTTGCCGTCGGATTCTGTTTCCTGTCAAACTACCGAAGAAATCCATCACGTTCTCGGGGAAAGTCATCGATCCGTCGCACAACCACCAACCACGATTATTAGCGTCTCCGTACACTTCAAGGTAATTAAAGCATTAATTATGTCTCAGAGCGCTTGAAAATTATTGTACCGTCGCTAGAATAAAATCTAAGGCCATTCCTTCGGGTTTGGTAACAATAAAACTGTATTATATAGTCCGTCGGATAACGTTAAAAATAGTTTTGAGGATTAACCTATATCTTTCTGTTCACGTTGTTATTTGAATCATTACACTACTGTAAATAATGGTATTGATCTGAAATTTCGAGTTCATTGTTAGAATCTTTGTACTATTGCCTATAATATCGTAACTTTAAGTTGATCTTTTGAAAGTTCTAATACAAATTATGCACTTTGTTAAATTAATACATACATTAGTTAGTGCATTTTGGTTCAAAATTTAATATCCGATTTTAATTCACCATTTGTATTTGTTTTACGAAGATATTGTAATATGTTATTTGTGTTAATATTTGTGTAACAATAATTTATCTGTCTGGCCAGATTATTAAGTTAAGAATTGTGTAATCTGATGTAAAATGTGGAAATGAAACCTTTGTTTATTAATGTTAAATGTTTATTGTACCTTGTTTTCAATTATTTCTTGTAATAAATATTGTTAAGTTTACGACACTTGTGTTCTCAATTGATTATCCTTCGTTCTTTGAGGTAACGCAATATAGTTCAGTGAATGTTTCTTACTTTCTTTCACTAACATATCTAGAGCCATGATATGCTAATTCTGGTGATAATAAAATTACGATCATATCAATCAAAGTGAGTGGCGTCCAGTAATAACTTTATAAATAATCACAAGATCATTCAAGTAAGCAGTTAGCTATCGAAAAGAATCAACACCGGTTACCTGAGGAACTTTTGATTGGGGATTGTGAGACATAAGATTAAGGTAGGTGAGTTTTGTCATCCAATTAAATTTACGCATTCATTCACTCCGTGTTCAATTATTAGTTATATAGATTCATTACAATCATAAATATTAAACGACCCTGAGATACTGGATGCAGACTGTGCTACTGGGCCAATCACTCTGTTCTCGCATCCAGTACCGTTGCTGATTAAAAGATATTTAGGTAACAAATCAGTTAACCCTTTAGTACCTTAAACAATGTGTTATGGAAAATAATTAGCAACAATGCTCGAATATGAAATGCTTGGATATGTAACGCTCGTTCGGGTAATGTCGGCTCGAGTCGACTAAGGGAACAATTTTATTATTATTTAATTTCAATTATATTGAAATTTAAATGAATAAATAAATTCATGTCCCAGAACAGGTTCGATCCCGAGACCGCACGGTTATGAAGCCGATACGTTACCATCAGACCAAGCGAGGGAACGGAAGCAAGTATTTATATCGTCTATTTATACATACACATACGTCCGAACCGACCAAACGAAACGGACGCTCGCGTAAATGTAATAAATGTTTTATTTAATACGTTACTGAATATTATATGCGTGTATTTCGTATTACTACGGTATTATTAATCTCGCCTTGATGAAGTTTACACTCCCGCCGTGTGGTTTTAAGCACACTTATTCTTCTTGTTTATTTGACTAATGGCATGAGAACGTAAGGCAAGCGATAAAATAGGAACGATGTTTTCATTTTCTTTTCCTTCGCTTCTGTCAAACAGTTACGTGGGTGTTAATGAACAGACACGATATAAATATGTACTGGTAAAGAAATGAAAAAATGCCGACTCAACTGTGGTTTATAATTTATGAAATGTGACACCTATTAGATATGTATTGTTGTTACTACTAATTATTACTGTTGTATCGTTCTTTTCTATATGTATTTGTTCTATGCGGTAAGCACATAATAAAATATCTCCTATCACATGTAAGTACAATAATAATAACGAGCTCTCTATAGGTATTATAAAAATGGTCCTCAATGGAAAAAAAATTACCCAAATCTGCCATACTTACTTACATCAACAATGACATTCAATTTGACAATTACGTCTCGTAATAGATTTTTTGAAGTTTATAGGAAAGAATAAACGTCAACTAACTTCTGACGCAATGACAGTTTGCAAAAATTTTTAAATTGGATTTATACACAGGGCTCAACAAGAGTTTGAAAATCGGACAATATAAAAAGCAATGTTCGCGTTTTATAGAAAATTGTAATAAAGCTGTAAGCGGTTGCAAAAGAGGCGAATTCAAAGTCGAAGCGCGCCACAGCCGTACTGTAATTTGTCGACAATGACGTTTTAAGGAAAACGATTTTACTAAAACTATGAGGCCCATTGAAATGTTTTTTTTTAAATTTATATTTTACATATATAATATTCGATCACTAGCATAGTTCCTCGCATAGTGAAATTACCAATATACGTATTTGGCAGTGGCAACTCGTTTTCTCAAAAAGCTTCACGTTTTGAAGATTTGGTGAGCAGCATTAGAAGCGCTATAATTTTTTAAGTACGAGGTAGGCGCCATAAATTCTCGGCCTGACAGGCTTATACAGGTTCAAACGTGTTCAAACTCCGCCATGTCATGCATGCGCATACGCGAGGTGTACACTATAAATATGACGGGTCGAAGCCTAGTAATTTTTAGTAACCAGCCAACCAACGTGACTAGCGCACGAAAGCTTCTGAAGTAACGAAAATTGAGTACCGCGCGGTCATTAAATTTTTAACAAAAGGAGGGCATACACCTTACTTATCACATTTAACAACGTTTAGACGGCGTTTACGGTGATTCATCTCCTTCGTATTCAACTGTAAAAAAGTGGGCAAAATGTTTCCGTTTGGGACAAGAATCCCTGGAAGAAGCTGATCGGTCGGATCGTCCAATTGAAGTGATAACGCCTCAACAAATTTCAATTATTGAACATTTAGTGCTAGAAGATCGTCGTTTGAAAGAGAAGGAATTAGCAGTGATAACAAATATTTCCGAAACAAGTGTTCGCCGAATTCTCCATGACCATTTGGGTTTGAATAAAATTAGTGCTAGATGGGTACCGTGACTTCTTTCTGTTCTCCAACGTGAACGTCGAATCGAATGTGCGCAGTCGTTTTTAAGAATGTGTGGAGACGACCCAAAACCGATTTTGGAGTCCATTGTCACGGGGATGAAACAATGGTTCTGTTTTACGATCGTCTATCGAAAAGGGAGTCCATGGAATGGCGGCGACCTGATGAACCTCGTCCCAAAAAGGCGAAAGTCGTTCAATCAACGAAGAAGGTGATGGCCACAATATTCTGGAATTGTGAGGGCATTTTGCTAATTGAATTTAAAAGGCGCAATACAAGTGTGCACGGCACATATTATGCGTCTTTATTGCATAAATTAAGGGAGAGTATTCGTGCAAAACGTCGTGAAAAATTGACAAAAGGTGTGCGATTATTGCACGACAATGCTCCTGTCCTACTGTCCGAAACATCCACCGTATAGTCCGGATATGGCTCCTTTTGCTTTCTAATTTAGAAAAAGACCTTAGGGGACGTAGTTTTAAGGACGACAGTGAGTTGCAAGCAGCTGTTATAGAACATTTTGACGGAAAAACTTCAGATTATTTTTACAAGGGCATCGAATTATTAATTAGTCATTGTAATAATTGTATAGAAGTTAGGGGAGATTCCATTGAAAAATAAAAATTCTTATATTGTTCCAAGTTTCTTTTTTGTATATCAGGCGGAGAATTTATGGCCCCTACCTCGTCAGTAGTCAAAAATTCATAGTCCTAATTTAAACCTTTGATCTAAGAATTTTTGGAATTAACTCTGCCGGAGGAGTAAAGTCATTTTGCTAAATGCAATCCTACTAAGAAAAAGTTGCCAAAGTCAATTTCGGATAGCTAAAATCATTCTGAACATCTGGTTTAAACACCCATTTCTCGTACTTGTTTCTTTGAAGGTATAACTAAGTGCGACCGTCACCAAGATCGTGAAGAATGGTAGAAGAGGTATTTTACTCCGCTACAGGCCAGCACAGCACGTAAAACGTTTACTGAGTACGAGTATGAATGACGTTGTGATGCAGTATACATACCTATGGTGATATTGAACTTTCCAGTGCCAGATACGTAATGTTCTAGTATTGTACCGTTGGTAAGAGAATATTTTCCTGTAATTGTTAGTAGGTCTATGATGCTTGTGAATCCCAATTTCAATTGGCTAACTGCAATATCAAATCTAGAAAGGAACACAACAATATTACAAATAATCGCACCGCATGTTTCAAGCATTTATGATTTTCCATAATCAGAACGCGGTCAATTTTGGCCTGCCGCATGAAGAAAAAGAACTTTATTCGTTTGTTACTTATTATTTTTGAAATTTAAAATTCCAAGTCGATGAAAAGCTGTTATTATAGTCACATATTTACCAAAAAAATTTTTTAGCCAAATTGAAAAATATTTAGGCCTAAAGTTTGATTTTTTTTACAAAAAAGTATATTTTCAAATTTTTTAAAAACATAAATACAAAGCAAAGCAAGTACAAAAATGTAAAGTTTAGGATGTTAATTATTAATAGTCGAAAGAAATGATATCTGTCTCTTTCTAGCTTTCTTCTTTCATTTAGAAATTTCTTATAACAATGTACAATGAACTCTACAGAGAAATGCTATTATGATATTCCCAGATCTTAAACTCTAAATCGTTGCACAAGCAGTCACAATTTATTTTTAAGTTTACTTCAAATGTGGGCGTTCACACTATTTATTATTCTATATTAAAATAGGTTGCTACATGTTTATAGCAACCTGCAATATTGTACTATTATTGTTATTAATGATCTTGAGTATTGTAACGGTAAGTTTTCCAAATTTCATTACTTTACCCCTAACGATCCGTAAAGATGAGAAAAATAAAAACATAAAATACATACAACATAGATAACAGCAATTGTCAGAAAACAACATTTTCAGAAGAACCAAAAAACAACCCATCTACATTAAAATGAAGAAATGTCAAATAAGTTATGGTACCAGTGGTAAACTCAAATTTGTGTGTTATGTGGCTATGTTAAATTTATCAAAAATATAATAAGTCCCAAATTTTGAATTTTGTTTTTGACAGGTGTCATTTTTGGAAGAAAGTTATTAGAGTTTTTCTAGTATTTTTGTTAATTAGACAGGAAAATAGGTATTAGGAAGAAATATTTAATATTTTTGTACATCAGTGCATGGTACGTCATAGTATTTTAGTATTCTTGCAATTTTTTGTTTTAGGATTTTTTTTATTTATTTACATACAATCTGTCTTATTATCAGAGATTAAGTACTTTTTTTTGACTTTAACGGTCATGGAGGGAAGCAATTCCAATGGATTTCTTCCTATTTTTCTACTAGACAAATATCCTATATAACTATCATCAAAAATAATAAAAATAAAAAAATCTAAAATGTAAACTAAGCTATAATCTACTAAATATAGTTTGGGTTATAGTGGGTTTGAAGCTTATCAAACGGCTTGGTTTAATGGTTTCTTCCATAATTGATTTTGATAAGAACGTTGGAATGCACTTTGACCCTCTCTTTGTATTTCTAACTAAACTTTGAAAATTCACTCTCCTCTGATGGTACTTGTAGATTTCGTTAAAAAACAAAGTTTTGGACATACCACAGTGTACTATCTATAACTGTAGTATGGCTTAGTACACTAGGAGTTTGTTGGTAATGTAATGGTACAGCCCATCTCTATATATTAATCTTATAATTTTATTATTTTAAAGAATTTAATTAAGCATATTTTTATTAATATTTTAAAAAGTATTTAAAATCAATTAATGTATTATTGTAATATTAAGTTGCAATTAGTCATAAGTTTAGTATGTAATTATGAATAAGAATTGTGGCGCCGAAAGTTTAAATCAATGCGTTAAACGCTACGATATTGATAAACATTCTCATGGCTTAAAAGAATATATGTATGTGAAGTGTGATTGTAAATACCCGGACTATGTAGAAAGCGGGGAATCACAGGAATCTTCATATAAAAAGAAAATACACGTTGAGAAGTGAAGAGTCAAAGGCTAGACCGGTTAAACGTTGTGTCGAGAGGCAATAGACTTCTGAGAAAGTCGGCAACGATCATAAGAATCGTTGTTAATATAATTTAAATAAATAATGGACTACTGGGAGAGTCGGCGACAATCATAAGAATTGTTGTTATTTGAAAAAGTAGTAAAAACGTGTTTAAAGTGGCACATACATATTAAGTGTGCAAAGTGTTATATCGTTGTAATAAATATATTGTGCTCCTTTCGGCAGAGCAAGTTGATTTGTCCCGTCTTGGTCGTGAACAAAGAAGATTTCACTAATGATAAACAGCGCCCGAAGAAAGAAGAAAGAAGTTGAGAAAAGAAGCTTTTAACATAAGGTATTATTTAAAATGGTAAATGATTATTATATGTCAATGTATTTGAGAATAAAGAATTGTACAAATCAATTTCAAAGAGAGACGAAAATAAATAAATATAGTTGTTAAATAAACATCGTTTCCAAAATATAAAGTATAATGTACTTAATATGTTTCGCAATCGTCGTATAAGAACCAAAAAACAACCCATCTATATTAAAATGAAGAAATGTAGAATAAGTTATGGTACCAGTGGTAAACTCAAATTTATGTGTTATGTGGCTATGTTAAATTTATCAAAAATATAATAAGTCCCAAATTTTGAATTTTGTTTTTGACAGGTGTCATTTTTGGAAGAAGGTTATTAAAGTTTTTCTAGTATTTTTATTAATTAGACAGGAAAGTAGGTATTAGGAGGAAATATTTAATATTTTTGTACATCAGTCGTACATCATAGTATTTTACATAAATCTTGTATGCAGCGTATGTGGTAAATTCTTAGCCCTATTGTTTGAATATATCGAATAATATACATAAATATTTGTTTCAATATAATATTTATAGAGGCGTATTTAAATTGTATATTAATGTGTTTTTGTTTCTTTTGTATTAAAAAAACATTATATTGTATAGGATACTTCTTTGTCTATAAAACATACAAAATTCATTGATTTTGAATATAAGTATTATTTAAAATTTTAAATGTTTTTCTTTTTTTATAAATGATCTAGGAACCTTTTAATTAATCATTTCTAGTAATCCGACTCGCCCTGAGAGAATCCGAACTGAGCTGGCAAAATAATTTTACATTTTATTTAAGAATGTAACTTTACATTAAATATATTAATTTGGATATAGAGGTTCCTGTTCATTATGTCACCCAACTTTGGGGCAATTTAATTGCATTAAAAGGGGGTTCCAGTATACTATTTAATAACTTTGATTTTCCACCTAATATCCAGTAATACTTACTGAGTTGTATTCCAAGTTTTTTTTTTATTTTTGCAAATATAAGCTTCCTCCAGTTTAATTTCCTGTCCATGTGCATGCCAAGGTATTTGACAGGGTCAGTATGTTCCATCTGTTGGTCATTTAATGTTACTGTCTTTCTTTTTTGTTGTGAATGTTATGTAGATTTATTTATTTTCATTAGTTTTTATTCTCCAATCTTCCAACTATTTTTGGAATGCGTTAATATGAACAGCTTAGATATAATTGGCAGAAGACTAATCGGCCTGGAGGAGGTAACTTGCTCCACCGGTTTTTCATGTTTTGGAATCAGAATTAATTGTGTAGTTTTCCACAGACTTGGAAAGTATTCAATTCACATTTTTAGGGAAAGAACATAATTTTATAATACAACTATTGTGCTACATTCTTTAGATTTATGTTCTTCTTCATAACTAAACGTTTCTACACAAAAACACTAAAACACCTTACCACACTAAAGCACAAAAATGGCTAAATACGTATTTCAACAACTAAGTTGTCATCATCAGTAGCACTGATTAAAAATCGCGCTGTCTACACACCGTAGCGTACAGAACAACACTGATTTCCAAATTGCGGGGATGGTTTATTCTTTTACCTAGGCTATTAACTACTTCATTAAAAATACCTGATCGTTGTACCGTTAAATACGTCATACTTACTATTCTAATCCTATCCTTTAATTCTAATATTCTAAGAAAACCAACAATATAATTTCCTATTTACGGGGATGGTTTATATATTTTTAAGTAAACTATTAACTACCTCATTAACAGTACCTGATCGCTGTATCGTTAAATTAGTCATGCTTAATACTATAATTCTATCATTTAATTCTAATGTACTATGAAAAACTAACGGTATCTAAAAGGTATTGTTTACACCACAAACTTATATAAACAAGATTGGGGAATTGGCCCGTTATCTGAATTCATTAATTTATTTTTATTTTTCTGAATGTATATACTCTCGTAACTATCTAGTTCTCTATAATTACGCACTTGTTTTATAAGTTTGAGGCCGCTTGCTGGAATATCATGACCTGTGTCCGAAATATGTCGAGCTACACTAGACTTCTCTGTCCTATTAAACCGAAAATGAGCAATGTGCTCTTTATAGCGAGTTGCAATCGAACGTCTAGTTTGACCGATATATTTTTTCTCGCATTTATTACAATTAATTTCATAAATACCAGATTTTTGTTCTACCTCAATTTTATCTTTAGTACTGCTCAAAAGACTTTTCAACGAATTACATGATTTAAACGCGACTTGCAAACCAACATTTTTAAAAATATTATTTAAGTTTCTCGAAATATTATGAAAAGGTAGGACAACAAATTTCTTATCTATATCACTTTGAGGTAGCAAAGTTGTGGAATTTAGAATTACATTCTTACGTTTCATTTTTCTTAAGATATTGTCAACTACGTCTGACTGGAAACCATTGTATTCAGCGATACCTCTTATAAGGCGTAATTCTTTTTCGTATCTATCTCTTGTAAGTGGGAAGTTTAACAAGCGATGGATTAGAAAATTGAATGAAGACAATTTTTGTTGCAAACAATGATTAGAATCTGCTGTAATGAATCTGTTTACATTGGTTTCCTTTCTATAAATATCTATTTCTATATTGCAACCTGCTTTAATTACTAATGTATCTAGAAAAGCTAATTGTCCATTGTTTTCCTTCTCAAGAGTGAATTTAATCGTGGGGAATTTTGAGTTTAATTCATTAAGAAACATTTCGGTATCATACATTTTAGTGTCAAAAATCGCGAAAATATCATCAACATACCTTAACCATACTTTAGGGAAATATTTGGCGTTCTTTTTGAAATCCATTTCAAAATTACTCATGAATAAATCGGCAATAAATGGAGACAAGCAATTTCCCATGGCAGTCCCATGTCGTTGTTCATAGAATTTACCTTCTATTTGAAAACAGTTATGAGAAGCAACAAGATAGCTTTGCAGTAAAAAACTCGCTGGAGTTCATTCAAAAAATCAAACATTATAAGTTGCAAGAAGGTGAGATTTTGATTTCGTTTGATGTCAGTTCATTGTTTCCTTCAGTACCGATTCCAGAAACACTAAAATATTTGGAACGTTTACTTCAGAACAATAGTATCGAAAAGGCTATAATAGATGAATACATGCAGTTAACATCTCTTTGTATGTCTCATAACTGTTTTCAAATAGAAGGTAAATTCTATGAACAACGACATGGGACTGCCATGGGAAATTGCTTGTCTCCATTTATTGCCGATTTATTCATGAGTAATTTTGAAATGGATTTCAAAAAGAACGCCAAATATTTCCCTAAAGTATGGTTAAGGTATGTTGACGATATTTTCGCGATTTTTGACACTAAAATGTATGATACCGAAATGTTTCTTAATGAATTAAACTCAAAATTCCCCACGATTAAATTCACTCTTGAGAAGGAAAACAATGGACAATTAGCTTTTCTAGATACATTAGTAATTAAAGCAGGTTGCAATATAGAAATAGATATTTATAGAAAGGAAACCAATGTAAACAGATTCATTACAGCAGATTCTAATCATTGTTTGCAACAAAAATTGTCTTCATTCAATTTTCTAATCCATCGCTTGTTAAACTTCCCACTTACAAGAGATAGATACGAGAAAGAATTACGCCTTATAAGAGGTATCGCTGAATACAATGGTTTCCAGTCAGACGTAGTTGACAATATCTTAAGAAAAATGAAACGTAAGAATGTAATTCTACATTCCACAACTTTGCTACCTCAAAGTGATATAGATAAGAAATTTGTTGTCCTACCTTTTCATAATATTTCGAGAAACTTAAATAATATTTTTAAAAATGTTGGTTTGCAAGTCGCGTTTAAATCATGTAATTCGTTGAAAAGTCTTTTGAGCAGTACTAAAGATAAAATTGAGGTAGAACAAAAATCTGGAATTTATGAAATTAATTGTAATAAATGCGAGAAAAAATATATCGGTCAAACTAGACGTTCGATTGCAACTCGCTATAAAGAGCACATTGCTCATTTTCGGTTTAATAGGACAGAGAAGTCTAGTGTAGCTCGACATATTTCGGACACAGGTCATGATATTCCAGCAAGCGGCCTCAAACTTATAAAACAAGTGCGTAATTATAGAGAACTAGATAGTTACGAGAGTATATACATTCAGAAAAATAAAAATAAATTAATGAATTCAGATAACGGGCCAATTCCCCAATCTTGTTTATATAAGTTGGTGGTGTAAACAATACCTTTTAGATACCGTTAGTTTTTCATAGTACATTAGAATTAAATGATAGAATTATAGTATTAAGCATGACTAATTTAACGATACAGCGATCAGGTACTGTTAATGAGGTAGTTAATAGTTTACTTAAAAATATATAAACCATCCCCGTAAATAGGAAATTATATTGTTGGTTTTCTTAGAATATTAGAATTAAAGGATAGGATTAGAATAGTAAGTATGACGTATTTAACGGTACAACGATCAGGTATTTTTAATGAAGTAGTTAATAGCCTAGGTAAAAGAATAAACCATCCCCGCAATTTGGAAATCAGTATTGTTCTGTACGCTACGGTGTCTAGACAGCGCGATTTTTAATCAGTGCTACTGATGATGACAACTTAGTTGTTGAAATACGTATTTAGCCATTTTTGTGCTTTAATGTGGTAAGGTGTTTTATTGTTTTTGTGTAGTTTCAAGCCACAGACTCCAAGTTTAGTTTCTTAAACGTTTCTAGTTAAATTCGTTTTGAATAATTTCTTCTGTAAAATATCTTCTGCTGCATAACTTCAACTTTTATAAATCTTAAATAGTATTATTCTATGTATGCATGTAATAATGACCAAACAATTTCAACAAAAATTGCGTGCAAATATTTTAGAAATTAGATTATCGTGCCTGCAAAGATTTATCTTTGAAAATCACAATTTGAAACAAATTTTGTTCGAAACATTTTTGACCGTTGCTATAATCTCATTGCTATGGGAAAATGTAACTTGTATGTAGATGAACTAATTTAGAGGATTATTAAGATTGCATGTTTTAATACTTACAGACTATCGATAAGTGTCATATTTTGCAAACCATCAATATAAACATCTTCAGCGAATATTTTGAAATTATCCGCCTCAAGTACTGCTGTCGGCAAATGTAGAGGTGAAATCGAAGGTATTCCAAGTGTTTCCTCACCTAATAATTTTAATAATACTATTAATTGCAAAATAATCTCGTAATTATTGAATATTTGCTAACTTAAATATAACATACATGATACATTAAAGTTTCCACCCATTTTGCATTAAATATACATCCTGACTGAAAAGAAAAGTAAAGTCAATGTTGCTCTGCATAAGAATTGAATCATAAATTGAAAGCCACTTTGAAAGTTTGCATATACCGGGTGACCCAAATGTTACCGTCACCGCCAAAATGGATCTTATTTATAAAGAAAAAGAAATCAAATTTTGTGTAAATTAGATTAAAATGGACCTTACATACTTAACAAAAAAAAACTACAAAATGTCTCAATGGCAGCCAAACAAAAATCAAAACATTAAGAAAAATTTTTATTTTTGGAATCAACTTTTTTTCATTATTGTGATGCACATATTTTTTAAAACATTCGTCTATATTAAAAACAAAAATTTAGCTTTGTTTTACTGACGTTTATTGGAAAGCATCTAAATTTCATTTATTATTTACAACCTATTTTTATTAATCGCCACAGTAAAGTTTGATTGTTTATGGCCATTTTTTAAGAAACATTCTCATCGAAGTGGTCAAGATCTTTGGGGAAGATAGCGGCTCCCCCTTTACTACTCCAGCGAGCCTTGCCCTAGGAGTTAAGCCAACTTTCGGCCGTAAGTCAAGTTTCACCGCCACCGGCAAAATAACCCTTATTTCTAAAATGATTTTTTTAAATATTTTGTGGATGACTGTATCAATACACTTTAGATATTGACACTTACCTCAATCAAATTAAAATTATATCACCTCCAGGAACAAAAATTTGATTAACAGTACCTAATACTCAGATACACATTTTAAATACTATAGTATTTAAAATTATTATAATATAAATTACATTAAATACCTAATAATATTTTGAATCGCCTCGCGGGATTAAAAATATCGAAACATCTTTTATAAATAAGTTATTTGCATTTAATTTTTTTAATATTTTACCACTAATTCTGAGTCACGTTTTGACGCATCCAATGTAGAATTTCAGTTTGAGGTATCATATGTAGTGTCTATATATTAAGGCTGTACGCCCGGCCTCGAAATCGTTTTTCCCATTTCCTAATCGTATTTTTCATGAAAACCTTACCGAATTTACACGCTAATTTAAGAAAACAATGCCTTTCAATGGATAAATCGTAATTTCTTCGAAATTGTCCAAAGGGCCCTAAATAAAAATAAAAATGTAAGAAATTTCAAAAAACAAGCCTTTATTTAAAATTATGTGACACTCAACAGCAATACATAAATTTTATTTTTTCTTAATTTTTAAAAATAAGGTCACGAAACGGAAAACAAAATTTTGAAATTTGGGCGAAATTCACTGAAATCAAATAGAGTATGTGGTACGCTCGCACATTGTGTCGAGAGGTAGCTCCGCCTACCATTTCGGGCAGTTTCTACGCAGTTTGTAAAATACTTCTGAGATCGGTGTATGTTAAGAAAGTAATCGTTACTCGGACATTATTTTATCGAAACCGTTGATATTTTCTTTACAATATAGTGTACATATACAATGTCAGCGTCACAATACTTCCTTATACTACGTATCAGAAAGTAAAAGCAATATCTCTTCCCGTCCCTAACGCTATACCTGCTAGAAGCGCATGTTAGGACTCACACGGCTTGCGGGCTGGGAGTATAATTATTATATTTGACTCGCAATAATTTGCTTCTGAAACGATCTAGAAATTTATTTCTTGCACAAAAAATAATTTTGGAATGTTGGCTTTATTTTGTTTCACATATATATGGGTAAATTCTGAAAAATAAGATTAGTTACTCGATAGCTGAAAAATACGTTACACAAATTGGTCGTCTACTAAAACTTTTTTTTTTTATAAAATTTACACACCATAAAGAAAAATCGAAAACACTAGTATCATCCAAATACTTTAGGGTATAACCTTAAAAAAAAACAGATCCCTAGCTCTCTGCATTGCTAAGATATCACGAGATAAGTATTAAAAATTGAAGAAAATGAAAATTTTAAAATTTACACAAAAAAACGATTTTTCGACCTTTTTGCGATTTCGATTTTATTTTCCAACTCAAAATTTGAATCCGGCAGGTGATTACCATATTCAGCTTCACCTTTTTTGTGTGTTTGAGAAAATATAGATTGTCTAATTTAGGAGGGGTTGCTTCCCGACTGCCAAACGTGTCGGCCAACCGGCGATTATCTGAGACCATAACGCAGCCATAAATTACAGGCAGATTAGATTAGGTGACAAGTTCTTTTCTCTATCTTTTTCCTCAGCATAAGACAGAGCACGCGGACCCTTAAACATTTGTCTTTTATTACATTTGCACGAAAAAAACAGTGGTACGCCTATTTCAAATCGAACTCAGCTTGAAGCGGGCGTCCAGCCTTAACTATTTTTCGAAACTAACCTTTGTATTATCAATTAATTATTTAGACATAATTTGAAACAAATTCTGTATACCAACATTTTCAAAATGCAAAATATAATTATTTAATAAATAAAATAAAATTATTTAAAACTATAAAAACTAGCAGCAATTTTTGTATAAACAATTCGGACTGCACATGCGTATAGGGAAGTCGTGAGGTGGCCACACCACATTTTTTCATTTCACTTATAGTATGCTTATAACTTCGGAAACAAAGTCGAAGTACTACTTATTATTACTTATTTTATGTAATGGTATGTATAAATTTACCTTTAGCAAGTTGTCGAATAGCAGAATTTGCGCTATCTGTCATGCAGTTGCTAATGCTAGGACTCGATATAGAACACTTTTCTATGTAGGGCACTGGAAATATTAGATATTTAATTGTAATGTGAACAAAGTTTTAAGTGAATATTTGAGAAAAGAAAAATATCTTAGAGCTAAATAAAACTTACGTAGATCTTTTGCGAAAGTGTTACCTAGAAGGTAACATATAATGATTAACAACTTCATATCTACACTTCTTCGTATTATACACTTACATATATATTTTATTCATATAAAATACTTATATATATACTACCTAAAAATTGCCATTTAAACTGATATTGAAAAGCTAATTTTAAAAAAAATATATTTGAATTGCAAATATGTCAATAACATGTTTCATCTTAATTATGTCTAGAATGCAGTAAAATCCATGAAAGTAATAATAGATCAGAATTAAATTAAAATAAATAAAGCAGACAATATAAAAACACAGTCGTGTTTACATAATAGTTTAAAAAAACTATCATCTTCATATTTTATTTAAATACATTGAGAAAAAATTTATTTATAAATTCAAAGCGACTACCTATGCTGCAGCATCTTCGCCTTGGTCGGCGGGAGTCTTTTTACTTTCTTATACGTATTATAAAGGAAGTATTGTGATGAAAAGTTTCGACCTCGAGATTTTTGCAGATGTCCACGTTTTGAAGTCTCCTGATACAAAAAAGTTGTTTTTAAAAAAAATTCTCTGTCTCTCCTCTCTCTTTGTGTGTGTGTGCGTGTGCGCGTATCTGTGTTTGACCACGATAGCGGTCAAACCGCTGTAGATATCAATTCCAAATTTTGTATTTACGAGTATAATCTCCCTCTTGAGATCTGATTAATGTTTCAGTAAAATCGGTAGACCGGAAGTAGTAGTTTACTTCTGTGAAAAAATTGAATTTTGCCAATATTTCGTCAATTACTAAGTTTAAACAAATTTATAAAGAATTCATATGTACTCAAAATTAAATTTGAGAGAAATTGTATTAAAAATTTCCGGAAGTAGGTCTTTTACTCTTATTGAAAATCAGTTTTTTGCGAATATCTCGCAAGTCGTGATTTCTAGGCAGGTATATTACGAGTATAAAAGTATTTAAAACATAGTTTAATATAATAACTTTAATATCTTTTGTATAAAAGATATTTCAAAATTCGGACCGGAAGTAACACTTTTACTCCTATTGAGTAGCACTTTTTTTCGAATATCTTGCAAAGTATGCATTCTATAGAGATTTATTAAGAGAATAGAAGTATTTATAATAGGATTTTGTATAATTTTTGTATAAAAAAATTCTATAATTTGAAACGCTCATAGCGTAAGGTCGGGTAAATCGTACCATTGCACAGTGTTTCGATCAAACGTAGTTACCTGGTCAAAAGTCATTGGCGAATTTCCGAAAAATTTCATTAAAATGTGACAAGCAACTCCTCAATAGACATGATTTCAAGATTTGTTTTTCTTTGCATTAAGCGGAAGTGGTAATCAAGATGTGTATGAAAGGAAAAGAGTAGAGTGCGTTTGCATTATTCGTTATTCTGCTGTGTTTGCGAAAATTTCTTACAGTGCTTTTTATTATTGTGTATAAACATATTTTGGTTATGGATTGTAAAGTTAAAGGTGAGCACTTTTTAATTTTTGAACGAACTATATAAAACATAGATCTGTAATTAGGGGGGAAAAAATTAAATCTTAAAATCACAGTACTTTTATCGATTTGTTGTAATTATAAGTCCAGAAACTAAATGCCCCTGTATGCCCCCGGGCTAAAATTTATTTATGTCATAACTGCTACTTTCTGCTTTCAAAGTATAATTATTTTTAAGTGCACATTTTTGTACAACTATTTTTTTTTATTTTTAAGATTGCGTCTACACTATTTTGAAACTAGAGCTTTTTGAGCAATGGCTGAAACATGAAAAAAAATATCAGAACAGCATGTTGTACCAGCTCTTGTCCTCAAGATACGATTTTTTGGGTGTCACCGAAGCTTCACTGAGGGAAACAAAAAACGCTCTCAGCAGATTTTCCTCAAAATTATCTGAGAAATGGACGAATTGTGGAAAAAGCTGGGAACGCTTTCTGTTGAAAAATCCATTGTGGATGGCACGAGATTTACGCTTTAATGTTTCCCTTTACCAATCTCAACCATCCACATCAGGATGTTCTAATGTACCTGGGCGGCCTCGCAAGATATTCGATGAGTCGAGCGACAAGACAAAAAGGAGACGCCTTCAGGACTTAATCGCTTCGCGGAGTATATCCGAGTTTATGACTGCTGCGGAATTTTCAGCACGATTATCTGGTTATAGGGACTTGGCTGCAGTAATTAAACACGCTCACGCTAGTGAATATTCAGAAAAATGGAAGGAATTTAAAAAAATCCACTGACAGCACCAATCAGAGATGTTTAACCATAGAAGAAGCTTTAGCATATTATGTTGACTCAAAGTGAACTAGCCACTCCTATAAACAGACTCGAAAGTGGGGCATGAAAGCGGGACATCAAGTATTTCCTTCTTTTTATAGCATTAGAAAAGCTAAAGCTGCATGTTTTCCTCCTGAGGATCAAATTTTTGTAAATGAAAGCCGTGCTGAAATCAAACTTCAGGCGATTTTAGATAAAACAGTTGAACGTTTAGTTACTGCTAAGCGTGAAGTAATAAGCAATTTGTCTCCTTCCTCATCCTTCACCCTTATTAGTAAGTGGGGTTGTGACGGAAGTTCAGATCACAGCACGTACGAACAAAAATTCAGCAATAGTGACGACACTGATGAATTTTTATTTGTGTTTTCACTTGTACCGCTGCAATTACGTGATGAAAGTGGTAACATTGCATGTCAGAATCCTCTACCATCGTCGACTCTGTATTGTTTGGAGGAAATAAACGGGTTGCTGTCGACAATGTCTAATGTTGATGCTTATGAAGTATCTGTGAGGCATGAATTACTTTTAACAATGATTGACGGTGAAGTGTGCAATGCTTTGACTGAAACTTCATCGACACAAAAGTGTTATATTTGTGGAGCTACTTCAAAATTAATGAATGATGAGTCCAGGGAGTAACGTTGCGAATAAAGATAACCTTAAATTTGGTTTATCAATATTGCACGCCTGGATTCGTTGTTTCGAATGTTTGCTTCATATAAGTTATCGTCTAGAAGTTAAAAAAATGGCAGCTGCGAGATTCGGCTCATAAAAGTAATGTGAAGCAACGTTCCGTCAATATTCAGAAACGATTCAAAAATGAGATGGGTTTAATTGTAAACAAACCCAAAGCAGGGTATGGCAACACAAATGACGGAAATACTGCTCGCAGATTTTTTGTAAATCCCGAACTAAGTGCAAAGATTACAGGTTTGGAGGTAAACCTTATAAAAAAATTTGACACCTTACTTAGCTATTTTAGCTATGACATAAATAAGCTTTAGCATCGGGCTATGACATTAATATAGACAATTTTATAAATGTAGCACAAGACACGAAAAAAATTGTATTTGAGTCTCTACTCGTGGTATTACATGCCTGTTACTGTGCACAAAATTCTTGTGCATAGTGCCGAAATTATCAAATTCACTCTTCTGCCAATCAGGCAGCTATCTGGGGAAGCTCAGGAAGCTCGCAATAAAGATTGCAGAAGAACATCATACACAGAAGCGATCACGTAATGCTACGAATAGAGATTTACTAAATATGTTATTGATCACATCTGATCCTGTAATTAACAGTTTGAGGGAAGTTCCTAAAAAAAAGACTAGTAATCTCCCTTCCGAAGTTTTAGATTTAATAATACCTCCACCTGAAAATATATGTAGAAATATAGCCACTACCAATAAAAATATTATATTACAGGACTATGTTCCAGATGATTCATCAGAGGAAGAATTTAATGATAGTGATTAGTTAAGAAAGGTAAAATTATGTTTATAATTAGGTTTAATTTTGAATTTTCTGGTTACTTCTTTTATCTTTCATAGACACAATAAAATTTTATTTACCCAATAAACGCATTTTTATTTAATAACACCAGTTAAATATATGTAGAGCTTCACGTTTACAGTTTAAAGTGAACAAAATCTTAAAATCAATATTCGATAAATGTATTAGGAACAGAAAATTTACTTAAATAATTTTGTCCAGCTAACTTGTACTGATCGAAACACTGTGCATTGTGTAGAATTCTGGTTACGATGGATATTCTAGTAGAAATTATGATAAATAAAAAATACGGTTTGTTAGAATAAGTATTTGTTTATAAAAATAACATACTTTTATACTATATAATATTATATATAAAATAATAAAACGCACAACGCTGCAAAAGGTACGATTTTCCCAACTCGTTCGGTAAATCGTACTTACGGTTGGCCAAATCGTACTTAAATGTTATAGGTATATAAATGTACCTAAGATTGAATAGTTTATTTACATTCAACACAAGTGTATTGTTTTTTACCAGCACTCGTTCCAGCACGCATTTGGTGGACCCAACGGCGACACTTACATATTTTCAATAATGGCTTCTTCGCAAATGAAACAATACCATTCAGCTGCGTTCAGCTCTATTTCAACATCTTTTACAACTTTCGATGTAGATGGGACATCCACTTCAGAGTTTGTCATTTGTTCTGATGCTTTTGATGTGGTAGCTTTGAAACGTCTTGGTTTATTTTTCGCAGAAGCAGCACTTGTTAAGATGTGTGTAAATTTCGCTTGGCTTTTAAGGTTTTTTGTTGATGTTTCTCGTTTCGAATTTGTTCTTTTTGCTGACGTTCGTCTTGCCGAGCTTCCAACTCATTCTTATATGGAGTACTGCTCAAAATAACTGCAGGCTGAGACAGCTTACGTTTCTTTGCATTGGTAGCTTTTTCTGGAAGAGGAAGAATCTCTTCCACCGACACATTCTTTGCTGGTTCTGGTGTAAGTTCACGTCTGACACAGTTGTCTGTTTCTGGTAGACTTATTACATTTAGGTTATCGGGTATTGCCTCCGGGGTCACTAAATTCCTCTCATCAACTGTTTCTGGTGCCATCACATTCTGATCATCAGGTGTATCTGTGATACCCTACTAAAGCGTCGGCAGCCACAAAATCGACATCACTAAAGACACCTCTATCCACGGGCCACACTCCGGTAGCTCTAAATCCATTACTGATGGTTACTATGGATGCAGATCGATAATAGGCCTCACTCAAGAGAGCTGTCATATTGTATGGCGATACAGCACTTCCTGGGTTGGTCCTTAACCATTTCTGTATTGCTTGTGTAAAATACGTTTCCATGGGTTTAAAAAAACTAACGTCCAATGGTTGAAGACGATGAGTGGTATGCCCCGGCAATTGCAATAAAATAACCCCATTTTCTCTGGCTAATAATATAGCATCCAAATTCTTCGAGTGCGTTGTATGACCATCTAACAACATCAAAACTTTATGATCAAAAGGCATTATTTTTTTAAGTTATAGGTTCCCACTGAGGTAGATAGGTATACAGTGCTAAAACAAAACAAAAGTAATTAGAATTTTTAGGTGTTTTAACTGACTAGTTCGACAAATCGTACCAGGTACCATTTAGCGAACATGTGCTGGTACGATTTGCCGAACTATTACGGTGTGAGATTATTTTATTGTTTTTAAGTTAAATAAAGTTGAAACAACTTGACACTGGTTTCAGATTATGCCGTCTTTACTAACAAATCTTACTGTAAAAACATTCATACAATTCAACTTACCGATTTATAATTACACTCTTACGCCTGGACGTTACAAATTGTAAGTTATAAGACTATTTGTGTATGTATGAAATCACTTTCAAACAACTAACTTGTCGGTAAAAATAAAAACTGCTTTAGGCGATGCAATGTAAAAGCTTCAGAATTTGTGCAAAAGGTGTCACTACTAACATCATCCTTCAGCAAAAAGCCAGTGGTACGATTTAGCAGGCAGTACGATATACCCGACCGTACCCTACGTATAAAAAAGTCGTGTGGTGGCCGCACCTCATTTTTTCCTTGCGGTTTTCTGTTTCACATCTTTTTCTTCTACTATTTTACCATTCTCACTTCAGGCATTTTGTTGATGTATTGGTTCCATTCAGTTACATCTTCTATATTGTAGCGTTGTCATGTCTTCACTTCGAATGTGTTCTGATATTTCAATAGGCGTTATTTTCATCAATCTATGCGTTTTCGTTTCCCTTAGGATTTTTTTGGCTCTAACTGTGTCGGGTCCTTATTTCAAACGCATAAATCAGTATATGTCTTATATACAGGGTGTCATTTTGAAAACGAACCACCCTCTATATTTCGGCCCCTATAGAAATTCCAAAAATATGCAAAAACACGTCAAACTTATTTTTAAGGGGGACATTTTGTAGGCTGGTTTTCAATTAAATTACATCAACCCTCTAGCGGGGGTGGACATAACCTCTAAAAATTTAAATGGAAATGGGGGTTGAATGGTACCTCATTTTAAAGGTCGTTTAACCCGCTTTTCAAAAATGCTAATTTCTTGTCCTTTATTTTTAATACTTTTGAAGAAATCAAGTCAAACCATGAACATACAAGTATCAAGTGTTTTGCAATAAAACATTAAAAAACTAATAAAAAGTAACTTATTTTATAAAATTTTCGAAATGTTGTCCATTATTTTCTAAACAGTGATAAAGTCTAGTCTCAAACTCCTCTCTAACATTTCGAAACACTTCTGCCTGAAGTTCTCTACATGTAGCTGTTATTCTTCTCTTTAAATCTTGCAAATCTCGAAGCGGTGTTTTATGAACAATCGATTTTAGATGCCCCCATAGGAAGAAATCTAAAGGCGATAAGTCGGGTGATCGTGGTGGCCATTCTATTGCTCCTCTTCGACCAATCCATCTGCCAGGAAATCTATCATTTAGCCACTGTATAACTGGAAGATAGTAGTGTGGTGGAGCTCCATCTTGTTGGAAGTGTAGAAGATCTTCTTGCAAAACCATGTTACCAGCCGCGTCAATTTGATTTTCCAAAGTAGTTGTTATTAAGGGGTCTATTATTTCTGCAAGCAAATTTAAGTAGAGCTCACCAGTTAGATTTCCTTCAATGAAGGCAGGTCCAATAATAGTATTCCCAAGGATACCAGCCCAAACGTTAACTTTTTCTGGATACTGTGTGTGACCTTCCCTAAAAAGTCGTGGATTTTCATCGCTCCAGTAGCGACAATTTTGCTTGTTAACATGCCCATTAAGAAAAAAAAGTACACTCATCAGTAAAGCAAATATTGTGCAAGATATTTTGGTTTTCATTTATAAAATCCGTCATTGTTTCACAAAATTCAATCCTTCTGTCGAAATCGTCGTCAAAAAGCTGTTGTAGAATTTGCATTTTATAGGGGTGAAACTTATTTAACTTTAGTGCTTTCCTTACTGTTTCGTGAGACATTCCTACTTGGCGTGCCACAATGCGAAGTGATGTGGAGGGATTTGCAGTAAAGGTGCCTAATACTTCTATTTGTGCTGCTTCATCCAAGACACGGCTAATATTTCTTTTTTTGTTAGCAACGGAACCAGTTTCACTAAACTTAGCGACTAATTGTAGAACATACTTATGATTTAAATTACTATTCGGATACCTTTCATTAAACATTCTTGACGTTCTTCTTGCGCATCTTCCACATTCCCCATAAATAAGAATAATTTCAATTCTTTGTTGAAGAGTAAACACCATTTTTAAAAATAATGTAATAAAATCGCAACTTTTACCTCGCAAAACTAATTTTACAATAAAGTAATTTTGGCTAAAATAAATGGAGTGACAAGTAAAGAAAAATTTGACAAGAATGTCAAGAATGTTTAAACCAGGGCTTTTTTTTTTCTACGTTAAACTACCTGTACGACTATCACAAGTACTAGTTCAGGTAAATCACATTCTTTCCAATAATAATGTTTAACTGAATAGTATGCGTCTTTATTATTTCGTTGGATATTAGAAGTAAAAATAGTTTAAAAATTTACCGTTATGTAATACCTCAATTTCATTTATTTTAATTCATTAAAGCAATATCACAAAGTGTTTTTGTTATCTAAACTTCTTTACAGTTTTCACCAAATATCTCGCGAACTGCTAAAAAGAAAAGGCAAGAATTTAGCATTTAAAATTTTATAAAATAAGTTACTTTTTATTAGTTTTTTAATGTTTTATTGCAAAACACTTGATACTTGTATGTTCATGGTTTGACTTGATTTCTTCAAAAGTATTAAAAATAAAGGACAAGAAATTAGCATTTTTGAAAAGCGGGTTAAACGACCTTTAAAATGAGGTATCACTCAACCCCCATTTCCATTTAAATTTTTAGAGGTTATGTCCACCCCCGCTAGAGGGTTGATGTAATTTAATTGAAAACCAGCCTACAAAATGTCCCCCTTAAAAATAAGTTTGACGTGTTTTTGCATATTTTTGGAATTTCTATAGGGGCCGAAATATAGAAGGTGGTACGTTTTCAAAATGACACCCTGTATAGTACCTTATATACCTTTTATCTTCGATTCATGGCGTGGAAATTTATTGTACCGTATAGTATCAACATACGAAAATTTTGCAGCCTTATGGATTTGACCTGTAACCCCTTTAGTTAATATTTCACCGATTAACTATATTTCCAGATAATTGAAGCTCATTACCTGTACTTTCATATACGTAGTATAAGGAAGTATTTTGATGACGAAATTTACGATCTCGAGCTTTTGCAGATGTCCACGTTTTGAAGTCCCTTTATACAGAATAAGTTATTTTCAAAAAAATTCTCTCTGTGTATGTGTGTGTGTGTCACCACGATAGCGGTCAGAGGGCTAAATCTATGAATTTCAAATGGGAGTAGAAAAAATTATTTTTCCACTCCCATACTTTAATTTTATTATTAGACATACTGCCTGTACTTTAATGATACTGATACTGATGGTAATCATAAAAGTCCCGACAAAACTTTTTGCTGCGAGTATACATATACAAGTTAAAGAAATAAAATGATTATCTATTAAATTTCATACTTTAATTTATTACTTTTTACATTAGTTGAATGGGATATTAGTTTTTCATTTATTAGACTTTTCAACAGTTCTATGGTAGAAATATTTGCTTCAATGGATAATTCTTCAGAACAGGTGTTGCCATATAGCGAACACATTGTACAAAGTAGTCTTCCATTGGTGACTTGAGGTCATTCCATAATGCTTGCCAATTATTATCTATAATTAGATTAGTGCCATTTTCTACAAGAAAAAGAAAAAATGCTATAACATTATTTTATAAATATAATACTATAAATGTACCATAGGATGTTAATATTTGTAAAATTATTATTTAAAAATATGATGAAGGCAATATTGCTTTTGAAAAGTAACATAACTACAAGTGTGTTGTACGGGATTATCGCATTGTTTTCCCTACAAATATGGATTGTTGTCGGAAGGTTCTTCTAATCATTGAAGAACACAAAAATTCCAAGTTATTCCAGTTTCAGCATATAAACAAATCTCCATTGAAATGCTCCTTCATTAAGAAAGCTTGGATGAGAACAGATGAATCTTCAAAATAAGTCATACTGAGTCTGCCATATACAGGCTCATTCTAAATATATGCGACAAATTTTATGGGCTGATTTATAGGGTTATTATAATCATAAAATTTCATATGAATGTATGTCTTAAACGGCGTAGTTTTAAATTTATAGGAAGTTTATTAGTGAATTTAATAGTTCACACAATAAAATGTACTAATACTACAAAATTAACTATTGTAAATCATATCAGAAAACTTTAACAATACCTTGATAAAACTTTGACACAATAATATTGAAATGACAAATAAAAGTTTTCCTTCAAAATGAATGTTTTCGCAGAAACAGGTGTGACATTAAATCTTGTTAGTTATACTATAACAAAATTTTAAATTTACTATTAAACATCCTATACCTTTAAAACAATGCCGTTTAAGACATACATTCATATGCACTTTTATGATCATAATAACCTGGCCCTCTATACTAGACGTATTTGTTGTAATTTAAGATAAATATTTAGAGGAGTACTAATGCGTTTTTTTTTATTATTTGCGACACGTTAAAGTACTCACCTTGAAATTTAAGGTTTTCGAAGAAATAATGGCCGCTCTTTACATTTAAATCCACTTTTGAGTTAAAAAGTGTTACATGGGTTTCACCATCTTGCTTATCGTAGAAAATATTAGTTCGGTACATTATTATATTATCAACTGGAACAAATTTTATCTGTTATGTATCTAAATTCCGAAAAGTAAGGCTTACTGTATACTCACTCAAAGTCATATTGAATTTACCAGTTCCAGAGATACTGTGTGGGGATACTGTCCTATTAGGCAATGAGTAATGTCCGATAATAGTGAAGGTATCTAAATATGATGTGAAATTGCCCACGGCGGCTTCAAAGTTCACGCTAACAATATTTAGAAGAAAATAAATGTTACTGACTTACAAGACAAATGATACATAGGTGGTTAGTGGTTAGGTAACGGAAAATCATAATGCAGAATTGCGCAAATCAAACATGAACAAGTAAACTATTAGATTTTTAGTAGCCACAGTCACATGGTTGCTAACTTATTAGTTTTCTTCAGTATGCCATAATCAATGTGTTAATGTGTGTTATTAACGAATATATATAGAATTACCTTAATGATGTTCATAACAAAAAAAACATAGTCCAAAACCCCTGTGCATGTTTACTGTGTTCAGTGTCAATGTCAGTGATTTAAATGATCCAAAAGTGACATACACAAGAAGATGACAATGCCCTAATGTGGAAATTAAAAATGACTTATTGAAAACTTGGGGTGTTGTGCAGCTGCAGGCATACGTATCATACTCGTTAGTTCTCATCAGTAGGGTATAGCTAAGAAAGTGCGTTTTGATTGAGTAATACGTGTAGTACGAAGTCTTCAACTTAATACTCCCAAACTCTAAAAACCATATCCTTGTACAGAGCGTGTGAAAATCCAAATTCTCTTCAGTACGGTATAGCTAAGTAAGTGCGTTTTGATTGAGTAAAACGTGTAGTACGAAGTCTTCAACTTAATAATCCCAAACTCCAAAAACCATATCCATGTACAGAGTGTGTGAGAATCCTGCTCTTTTAAATTCATTAAATGTTAATTAATGAAACTAATTGCCATATTAAATGGCTTGGTGCTCTCATCTTCACTTAACAATAGTTAACTAAATATCCTATTCGCTCTTGGGGATATTAACGTTAGAGTGACTTTGTCGTCGGTTAAAATTACGGTTGGCACTCATCCACCCGACTATCTATATTTGACAGTTGACTAGTTCTTAAGCATGAAAACAAAATGCATTATAATAATAATTGGTATTTTTAGTGCCTAGTGAATGTGAATTTGCCAACAATAAATGCTCTTCAACGGATTTGCTCAGTTTCGGAGTAAAGTTAAAGCAATGTACCATTTAGCATTTTTATTTTATATCTTATTTTAAATATTTCAATGTCAACTCTTTTATTTACATATAAGATATAGCTATTAATTACACATGTTTACATATTGTATTAGTATTGTTGTCCCAAGTTGGGCCAGCCAAAATGTATTAATGTTGTTGTGTAGATGAGTATTATTTACAACATATAATTTTCTAATAATGCCCTATGCTAGCTATCAATGACCATCTACTATTTAGAAATAAAAATTAACATTCACTAGGTTGCACTGTAAATCAATTATAACGTATTAATATTTATATATAATTAATATAAACTCCAAACTCAGCTTAAATAATTTAAATTATAACACTTTTCCTTTTCCTAATTCTTCATTGTACTGGTGGTACTATACTTTAAATAAACTATACCTATAAAATATAAATGTGGGCGGGTTTTTGACGTACTATGTCATCAATTCCTAACCTTTATTTGTATCTCGTGTACTATTGATACGTTTACAACATTCTTTAACTAATATGACTCTTAATCTCAGGATTAATCGTTTAATTTGGATCCGTTGTGACTGGTTATGTGTACTTGATTATATTTACAACTATGTAAACATGAAGGTATTTCTTATTTTATATAATTTTCTCCAGATGATTCTAATTTGATATTTGTTTTCTTTATAGTTTTATGTGCCTGTCATTACCAGATGATATATTAAAGCATAAAAACAAATAGTACTTCTAATGAAGAAAAAACAACAATCTCAAAATAAATAGAGTATATTAATAATGCTCGATATTGTAACAACAATAAAATTATGATTCAGAAAATTGTCTAATAATGATGAAGATATGTATAATTTTATTATGGAAATAGACCGTTATAAAAAATGACACATTTATGTCTAGTGTGTTTCTTACGACAGTTTATGTATATTTAACGACCGATAAATAATGCTTTGAAATTTTAAAATACATATTCAAATTATGTAGAGATTTCTATGGTTTCGATGTGGAATATTACTACCAATAAGGTATTGCCTTTCTTATATTGTTCTCAAACTTATATTTAAATTCAAATAGCTCTAACTTATTTAAATATTAATATAAAATATATTAATTTTGAAACAAATAGTATCAATATAATTTATATTACCTCAAATATTAATTTATATTTACTTGTAGGTTCTACCTCCATGAAGTGTACAGGTATCGTGATTTACATAATATTCTCCGATATCTTCTCACCTACGATGACCTGGGACTTTCTCTGCACTCTCGATGTGCTGCTTCTGTGCTCGCTGGGCTCCTATTAGATATACACGTTCGGACTCAGTAAATTCGTTTCTAACCTCGCTGGATTCCTATGATGAAATTACACCTATACAATGAACTGGACCTCCGGAACTATGGTTTTCCTCTTGAAAATTCAGCAATAACCTCTTAGATATACACGTTCGGACTCAGTAAATTCGTTTCTAACCTCGCTGGACTCCTATGATGAAATTACACCTATACAATGAACTGGATCTCCGGAACTATGAAAATTCAGCAATAACCCTTCTTGGCTCCTTTAAATTTCTCGTCAAATAGAAATTCTTGACGTTAAATACAAAATCTTCTTCCTTTGGATGAATTTTACAAATGTAAGTACTTTTATCACTTTATATTATATTTCTTATTCCAGTATATTTGGTATTCACTATCAATTAATGATTTTATGGCTGTTAGTTATTAATTTTCTTTCACTTCACTTTGATTATCAAAATTTAAGTATAAATCTGTTAGAATATTTTATTCTAACAGTAATAAACACTGTTCGTATTTTAAATATGTAAATATCGGGAAAATTCTCTTGAATTCCGAATTTACACAACCGCTTCGTATGAAAATTATTTTCATCTCCCGTTTTTTTTCAAACAAATTGCCTTGGCGACCTTATTACTTATTTTTTAAATTCTCCAATGAGATCTCTACACATACCTTTTATAAATCAATATGTCTATCTATTATTTATTTTTTTTAATATTTATCCATAAAATTTGATATTTCACACATTATTTATTCTTTTTCTAATTTTAAAAACCTTCTTATAATGCATTTTTTCCATTTACATACTATTTAAAAATACCTATACAGGAACTGTCAAAATTAACTGTCACTTCCACTTATTCAAAATACTTGCGGGAATCTTAATTTAAATTTGTTTCTACTCAAAATCAATTAGTTTTATCCATTATACTTGACATATCTTCGTAAATTAAACAATTTTGTACAAAAAACATATTACATAATATTTTGGAACAATACTTATATTATTTCATTTCTTTTTAACAGATTTTACAAATACAAGATAGAAGAAAGAAAATCGTTCGTTCTACGACTAAACCAAATCAATCAAGAAATCTCATCATCTCTATTAACGCAGTAAATTATAATTTAGACAATAAATTCCACACCTACACTAAGATCAATATTTTAAAATTTCAAGCATCCAAAACTTTAATTATTATAAATATGGCATGGTTATTTTAAACCATGTCAATATATATATTTACAAGACATAATTTATGAAAAAGAAAGTCAGATATCTTGTTGCCCCCAAAAGTAATTAAAATGCATATACTAACATTAACATCACATTTGGTTAAATCTTATTTACATGTGATAATAAACAAATAACGGTGTATTCAACCATCTATTAATAAATTATCCTGTCGTGAACATTCATTAAATAAAATACAAAATACACAACATTTCTGTTTCAAATATTACATTAAATGAAATTACTTTAGTACATATAAAATAAAAATTACTCTATCTGACATGACCATAATAATTAACACAGAGACGGAATAACAAACTTATTACCACATAAACACTATTAATAAGTTCATTACGGAAACGGAGGTGTTCTTCAACGAACTGAATTAAGTGAATTCTTTCACGAACTGCCTGGAAGAACTGATTTCCCTAATAAAATCGTGGCTTTATATAGCACTAGACTCGCATAAATAATGGTTTAAAACAGTATTTTTGCCGTGAAACATGGGAAGTATCACGTGGAAAATGCATGTAGAATATTAACAAAAATATCATCTTTCTCATTACTAATTGACAAATTAGATATTTATAAGAAAATTCGTATAAAATTAGCGAACCTATTGAGCTAAAATTAAATAAAAAGCATTAACACATATTAGATTGTTAATTTATACAGGGACGGACAAAAGTCCGTTGCAAGTGTTCAGCAACAGTAGTTAGTAATGTATTCTGTACTGTGTAAATGTTATATTTTCAGTCAGGTATATTAGTAAAATTATTTGTAGTCAATATATTAAAGAAACGCATAAAACTAATCTAAAATATCATCATGACATAGTGAATTGACAGTCGTAGTAAAGGAATAATAAAAAATAGAAAGAAAAAAAGAATTTTGAATATACTTACTACGCATCTGTTATTTTCAAGTTCTGTAAACCATAGCCATACGTGTTTGTTAGAACTATATTTAGATCTTTTCCGTTGAGCTCCATCTTTGGTAAATAAAGTGGTGACATTACAGGTATTCCTAATTCAATATTGCCTGTTAACATAAAATCCATTATGTATCGTTAACACATTTCGTACTATTTCAAATATAACTGATGACATAAAATTTAGTGAATCATTTTTAACGTAAAGCAAATCTAATAAGAAAATTTTTTAAAAGTACCTAACACTTATTTCTCAAAAAAAAAAAATTTTAATTTCCAGAATTATAATTCCTTTTATAATTAGGTTTCTGTAAGATCTTCAATTATACTTTATTAGGATCTATTTAATTGTAAAATAATGACTAGAGACTGTCCCAAAGCCAATAAATTCTAATAATAACATTGAAACAACTGATTTTTATAAATATATTTCAAAATCTACTCTCACAGTAATAGAGTAAAAGGAAATACAGCAGATAGATAATCGCATGGCTACAGGTGATAATATTTGCAAGTAGAAGACACTTATTTTGGGCAATTCTTTGACTATTATTATTATTACGACAGTCCTGCAATGACTTTGGTAAATTATATTCCTCGACATGTGGGACTTTACAGTATCTCAAGGTTAGCGCCATTTTAATTTATTGGCGCATGTCGGTTAGTAAAACTATTTTACTATAATCTGTTAGTTTAATTACCTTTAGCAAAGTGTGGAATAACAATGTTGGCACTTTCTTTCACGCATTCGTTTAGAGATGTACTCGACATTGAACATCTAGGTACATAAGATGCTGAAAAAATACGTTTAATACTGAAAGAACTAGAAGGAGGATAATATTGCGAACATTCCGCTGTAGAGCAACCGCAGATACGTGTTTCAGACTCGTTGGTCATCATCAGTACGGTGTAGCCAAGGAATAATAAGGTGGGCTAACCTTGGAGATAGAAACAATAACAGAAGGCTATCAAAATGACAGACCACCATTTGTACCTTCTGTCAGAAGATCTTCAGATTTGAGGACAACAACTGACATCGCCGCGTGGAAGTCATTGTCAACCCACGTGCCTTACCGAAACCCTTTCTTGTTTTTTTAGTATTCGCAATAATTCCTTTCTTTATTTTTCCTAGGTTTGGCAAGACATACGGGTTGACAATGTGCTCTTCGCGGCGATGGCGGTTGTTGTCCTCAAATCTGGTGATCTTCTGACAGAATTTGCAAATGGTGGTCTGTTATCCTGATGGTCTTCTGTTTTTATCTCCAAGAATATCCCACCTTATTCCTTTAAGTTAAAGTTAATATCTAAAAAGTATACAGGGTGTTTAAAAACAAAATTCTTGTTTTGACTAACATTAAAGACAAATAACTTTCTTATTGTAAAATTTTAATTGTTTTTAAAACCGCATTAGAGTTTTCAATTTCAGTAGGACTTCATTTGGAAGACGTTTTGTAGACGGGAGTAACAGTTTACTTTTATGAATAAGCAGTTGTTTTTACCTAAATTATGGATTTCATACAAATTTAAAGTAAAAGTAATACTTTTACTCTTATCAAACAGCACTTTATGCAAATATCTCGTAAATTAAGCATTCTAACCAGATTTGTTAATAGGAAAAAACTATTTGCATATAAATATGAATAAGATTGTGAATGAAAACATTTTAAAAACCCAGACCGAAAGTAACACTTTCACTCTCGTTAAAGAGTAATTTTGCGCAAATATCTCGCAAGTGATGCATTCTGAGCAGATTTATTAACATGATGTTTAGAAATTAATTTGAAACAACTATTGTATAAACAATTCGAATCATAGATGCGTATAAGATGGTTGTGTGAAGTCCACTTTCTCATGTCTATTACCTAAATTGCTTTTTTGTCACTTATAAACCGGTAAAAGGATAACAAAATTAATAATAATTATATATAACAATAAGATAATTATACTTACGTAATTTTTTAGAAAATACCACCGAAATATAAAGTATTATAAAAATAAATTCTTTCATATTTATGAGACCGAAAATTATTAGATAAAATAAACAAGAAGATATATTCTGGAAGATGATTAAATAAACATTCTGTCTAAACGTTTCTTTTTATATAATAAGCTAAGACTCAGAGTTTCTGAAGACAAGAGACTATAATTAATTATCTGCCCTTAGTTGTTTTTCTCGCGAAAAGAAAAGATAACTTTTATAACCTTTGGATAAAATTTTGTATGTATCGACTTTGGAAAAATTATTTGTAGAAATTAAATTATATACACTTGTCTAGACAAAACAGAAACTATAAATAGAAAACGTGAAACAACAAAAGGTGTATTGACACATACACTATATAGTATAATATATGTAGGACATTGCTCGTTTTGTTATTTTAAATAAATATTTATATCAACACAAGAATTATAACAATATAGAGATCCTAATAAATCATTCGTTTAGCAACTTTGTGTTGAGAGATAGCATATATACAAATTTATTTTATATAAAAATTCTAAATTTTCTTTTGATGGTCAAGTAAGTATAGAGTGTACCACAAAAAACTCTTTTTTGAAATTCAAAATTTCAAGTCGATAAGATGTTGTCACTATAGTCACATGTTTAGCAAAAAAAAAAAATTATCCAATTTCAATAATAATTTGGGTCTCCCTAAATGGAAAATTCGATTCCTTTTTGTCAAAAATGTAGTTTTTCAATTTTTTTCAAAACAATAAATACAAAGCATTTTCTTTCAAGTACCAAAATGTAAAATTTAGTATGTTAACTAACAGTCGAAAAAAAATCATAT